>JABAKD010000009.1:7146329-8346329 GCA_012845835.1 Undaria pinnatifida | reverse complement strand
TAAGTATATATGACACCACTTCATAACATTAGCCCACCCTGAATTGTCGTACATGTAGAAAACACGACGATCGAAGGGTGCTAACTATAATACCGTCCCAAAATCGGAAAGAGGGAGGTCGAAGATGCCGCTATTCGAAACAACTGAAATTTGAATATTGCTCTACCCCCACACCTCGTGAATGAGGCTAAGACGCCTGTCGTGACGTCGAGACGAGGTATACTGAAAAGGGAAAACAAAACCCGCAAAGCAAGGCGTGATATGCGAAGAATCACGTCCCAGCTAAAACAGAGACCGAGAGAAGGTAAGAAGGGGAAGCAAAACACACGGTGAGTCATGCGGCCGGGGTCCACAGCGGAAAGCCTAAAAGGGCACTCAACGTTGGGCCGTTGGTCGAATCGCAGAGGGGACAATGGGAAAATCGTCGAAAATAAACGCAAAAAAAACAAAAAAACAATAACAACGAATAAAAATCAGGAACAAAGCGAATACACAAATTGGCCCTGGGGGCCGAAGATACGCTGCAAACTAGCAATGGGGGGTCGGTACCGAGAGACCTATGGGCCAACAAATGTGAAGCCGATGGTCGTCAACTTGGGACCCTGGACGGCTGGTTTGTAAACATATCATTGGCGGGTACTAAATCGTGGCGGTGTCGTTCGTCGAACAACCGGTACGCGAAGAGGAAAAAAAAGCGGGAAGAACTCCTTGTACTCGCAAACAGGCAGATATAGAATCATGCCCAGCGACAGACGGGGCAAGAAAAACGGGGCATGCCAACCATGGTAAAATGTGACAGCACTATGTGACCGTGGCCGTAACGAAGAAGGTTAGCTAACCCTGCGGTGAGGGTTCAAGGAAAACCAAAGCATACCCTAAGAAAACCGTCGTCTCCAGCAGCGTCGTGCCTAGCAGGCACGCGAGGCAGGGGAAACGGGCGTACGCCAAATGCCAATCGCACTGTAGTAAAACACGAGAGTGCGATGGAACAACGGCCGTAGCGAAACGGGCTAGCTGAACCTGCGGGATGGTTGGAGGAGAACGCAAGCACACACAACGAAGACAAGCTGCAACGTCACCGCGATTCGGTAGGCCTGGGAGAACGAACCAAGCAGAATGGTCGGTGGCGGGTTGGGAAACAACACAAATGCACCCGAAGGGGCATTATCACTACGACTCGGCAGCCTTATCGAAAGGAGGCAAGCGGGGTCGGCGGTTGTAAACAAAAATAAAAGAAGGGAAGAGCGTACCAAAGTAGAAAACATATAAAATGCAAAACAAATGCAGGAGCCAAATCGAAAACAGGGTATGGTAGGGATAGTCGCCAAACGAAACCAGCCAAAACAAGCATAGGAAGCCACTGTCGACTGTTGTGGCAGCGGTGGGAGCTCCACGGGGCGCGTCAAAGTTTCGCAATACCCTTCGGGCTTCACGTTCTGTACTTGGCGTCCCGGGCGGTTGAGTAACGCGCAGGCTGGACGTCGATCTTGATCGGTCCCGGGTCGTCGAGGAAGCGGATCATGTAAGAGGTGTCGGGAGAGTTGTCCGAGGGCGCGCGGTCTTGCCGAGCCGCCAGAGGCCGTCGCAAGCCTTGTACCACACGTGTATGCCCCACAAGGGAGTATGGTGGCGCTGAAGGTGCAAAGCCAGAGGTCGCGGGAGACCAGGGTGTAGCCACGGGCGAGGAACAACTGGCTTTGTGAACTTGAGAGCTCCCTTTGTGCGGCGCCGATGCGCATCTGTCGGTATAGGCTGTTTGCCTGTTGGGCTTGCGTTGGTGTGCCGGACCAGTATAGCAGGATGTGGCGCCTGAAGTGCTGGAGGTCGAGCTCGCGCTCCCAAGAAGGACTAAGAAGTCCAGTCCTGTGGATCTCGTGCAAGACGGCGATTACCCCGCCGCGGCCGCGGACGAATTGGTGGCCTGTGGTTTGTTCCACCTCGAGGAACTCCGGCGGTGTTGAGACGTCCTCAAGGGCCTCGTGGTAAGGGGAGGACTTGGTGGAGGAGGCGGTACGCGCGTGGTGAGGCCCGAAGGTAGGTACTTGGGGATGCCGTGAATGTCTTCGGGGTTCCGGCAAGGCTTGCGTTCCTCGACGGCGACGCGGTGGTTGGAGCCCCGTAACGTTAGGTCGGTAGGAAGGTCGATTGAGAGAAACTTGCACTGGAGCGAGCGGTTGTCGGGGGTGTGGGAGGCGGGCGCCGGGCCTACGGCGAGAATGTCGAAGGGGCCGTTCCAATTCAGGGAGAGATTGGTCTTGAGCACCATAGCGTTGGGGACCTTGCTGGCGCCTTGACGGATGGTGGAAGCGAAGCTGTAGATCCAGGCCCAGCCGCCTGCGGTGAAAGGGAGTGAGAGGAGAAGAGCGGCCATGATGGGGACATTCCGGTGTTGTAATCTAGCGACGTAGATGGCGCGTAGTCGTCGGACGATGCGGTGGGCACGTTATTGCCGATCGGTGGCGAGGTTGGTGTGTTCGTCTTCAGCACCGGGGCGTCGGGGTCCTTCCTGGCGCCTTGGTGGACGGTGGAAGCGGAGTTGTAGATCCAGGCCCAGCCGCCTACGGTGAAAGGGCGGCTATGATGAGGGCGTTCCGGCGTTGTAGTTGTGCGACGTACATAGATGGCGTGCAGTTGTCGGACCCTACGATAGGCTCGTTATTGCCAATCGGTGGCGAGGTTGATGTAGGCCAGGGAGTCACGCTCCAAGCTCTGATGCCCGCCAAAGCTGGGGGGTTGAAACACCGAGAGCGGGATGCGTGGGAGTCGGGCAAAATGTATTTCGTTGGGGCTAGTCCTTCAGCGGCATGACGACGTGGTTGCAGGTCGACACGACGTGTGGCAGATGTACATCCCAGTCGGTTTGCGGTCGTTTCTGACCATTGAGAGCATCTGAGCCAACACGTGGTTAACGCACTCGACGCCGCCACCGGTGGAGGGGTGGTATGCGCTGGTGTTGATCTTGCTTATGCCAAAGCGGTCGTAGACGGCGTTTGAGAGCTTGGAGTCAACCTGTTGGCCGTTGTCTGATATAAGCGTCTCAGGGTACCCCCAGAGGGTAGTGTTCCGGTCGATTAAGATGTCAGCGGTGCCACCGGTTGTGAACTGCGCTGCTGTGACGGCGAACATGTCGGCGCGGCGGCTGAAGCGGTCAGTGAAGATGAGGACGTAGAGGTTGCCGCGCGGGGTGAGTGGCAATGGGGCGAAGTAGTCGATGCTGACGGTGATGCCGGGGCTGCTGGGCAGGGGCAAGGAAAGGGTAGGCCAGCGGATCGTTTGGCGTGAAGTTTTGCGCCTGGCACTTGAGGCAGCGGCGGGTCCACCAGCGGGCGGAGATGTCCATGGCAATCCACCAGAAGAAACGCGCGAGAAAATGAGCCGTTCGTGAAACTCCCAAGTGGCAAGAGGTGGTGGCATGGCACGTGCGTAGCACCCAGAGGCGCATCAGCACCGAAACGTAGACACGCGGAGGTGTGGTGGCGGAAGGCGGGGGTCGTTCCCGGGAGGTGGATTGGATGGTCGATGAACCAGGACGCGTGCTACAATAGAGGTGCACCATTTTTTTTCCAATACTACCCCTCACTTTAGGAGCTTAAGACCTCTCCCAAAACCAGTTTTTGATAAACATAAAAACTACCACCTGATGAAAAATCACAGGCCTAGGCACACAACGAGAATTCTTCGCAAAGAATGAGCTGTTTCCGACAATTTTGGTTGAAGGAGCGCCGCCTTTCACAACCCATTTCACACGAAAAGTGTTAACTCTATCGTAGCACGCGTCCCACGAGGACGGTTTCGTTGTTTGTGCAGTGGAGTTCGCTTTTGGCGGCGAGAGCAAGGAAGATGGAAAGCTGCTGCCGTCGAACCGAGGGGATGAAATCCAGAAAATCGATCAGTGGAGGAGAAGGGGGTCCCAACGACAGGAAACGGATGGTGGCGGAGCAGAGGGGCTCGGCGCGTTGTTCACGCGCCGAGTTCTCGTGGATGTAGTGCTCGACGCAGGAAGGAAGGAAGGTGGGGGAAGTCGTCGGGTTCGACGACAGGTTCCGTAGTGTGGAGCTCTGGTGGTGGAGGGTTCCATGAGGGGCATGTTGTTGAAGTCGAGCTTGACCCGCAGGGTGCCGGCGTCGCGGTCTGCGCAGGTTTTGGGTGGGAGGAGGCCAGGCACGCAGTTTGCAACGGCTTCGGCGAGGCCCTAATCGGGGGCGTGGGGCGGCGGGCGTCACAGCCTGCGCAGGTTGTGGGTGAGGGGAGACCAGGGACGTTGCATTTTGCGGCTTCGGTGAGGCCCTTACCAGGGGCGCGGGTCGGCAGGAAGATGTGGATCTTGTGCGAGCGGTTGTCTGTGGTCGGCGACCGAAACCATAGTCGGCTATGGCTCAAGGGGTTCCAGCGGCCGCGGCTGGGTGCGTTCGTGATAGCGGCCGTGTGTATCGACTGAGTTGCGGTAGAACATCAAAATGGATGATTTGAATAGCGGAACTGTCGATCTGAGGTTGCCGAGCTAGCACATAGGAATACTCTGTTCGTGATAGCGGCATGTATGTATCAACTGTACTGCGGTGAAACTCTGATTGGTTGGTTTGAATATCAGAACTGTTGATTGTATGTTGTTGTACCAGCCTAGCAATAAGTTACAGTTACATACGTTGTGTCACGGAGGTAAGTTACAGGGATCGTCTCGTGGTATCACCCACGAGCAGTCCCACGGGTATGTACGAGTAGGCACTATGCGAGGAGGTTTAGGTATTCGACTACGAGCGGTTGTTACTGGGCTGTGGAGAGTTGGCCCACATGACCCAATCCACTTTCTGACCTGTCTCTCCAGACATTGGTCTCTCTAATATAATACCTTTCTCCAGAAGCCACTGATTTACCAACACGCTAAGGGTGTTCGATGTCGAAGTCTATTCAGAAAGGAATCGTTCGGGAAACTAAAACTCGATCGGATAAAAAGTTGGGCAGAGTTTTTGTTGACCTGGGAGGAAGGAAGGACATTGCGTCCGTAGGGGGAAAACATTACCCCATGATTGTGAAGGATGATTTCACGAGACGTGCATGGCTGTATTTCCTGAAAAATAAATCAGACGCTGGCAGTGCTTTCCGGAGTTTTCTTGCGAGTGTGCGTGCTGATGGTGTCCCGTCATTGGTTGAGATTGTTAGGTCTGACAATGGTGGGGAGTTTTTCGGGCGGGAGTTTGCATCTGTGTGCAACGAGCTTTTGATCAAACAAGAGTTCACTCCGGCTTATAGTCCGCAATAAAATGGTGTTGCAGAGCGTGGGCTGGGATTGATAGAGGAGGCCGCGATGGCGGCTCGTATTCAAGCTAAAGTTCTTTTTGGGCATGTACAGTTACCTAAGACTGATAAACTCTGGGCTGAGGCTATGCACTGGGCTTGCGAAGCGATGAACCACACTGCGTGTTCTGCTAACCCTGAATCCAAATCGCCGTATGAAATGTGGTATGGTGAACCTCGTCCCGCTAGACCGTATCCGTTTTTGAAGCCCGCCTACTGTAGGTGGCAGCGACCGTCAAAGCTGCTGCCGAAGGGTGAGAGTTGTTTCTATGTCGGTCCTTCGAGAGACCACCCGCGTGATTGTCATAGAGTACTTACGAGGGCTGGTACTATTCAAGAAACGAGGGGTGTGACGTGGGAGGTGCTGCCGTCACAGCTCCCTCCGCTGCAACCTTCTTTGCCGATAGAGGTAGCAGAGGAGGGAGGGGAGGATAGTGACGACGATGTTGAAACCGAGATATGGCCGCTTGTGGGAAGAGGAGTCGCTCACACACTTTTGAAACGTGATGCCGTGCCCTCTGGTGCGGGAGTCGAGGAGGTTGAGAGTGTTGGCGCAGGTAGTATAGGCCCGTCCTTTTCTGTTCCATCTTCCCCTGCTGAACCGGCTGCCCCCGTGAACATTTCTTCTGGTAGTGTAGCTCCTTCTGTGTCTTCGCCTGTGAATGACGGGGAGGGCCAGGGAGGGCAGGAATCAGGAGAGGTAGAGATGGGGGATCTGGGAGGGGATGATGAGGTAGAGTCGATGGGGCAGGGAGGGCATGATGATGAAGAGTCGATTGGGTCGGGAGGACTGGTAGAGGCGGAGGCATCCCCTCCAGCCGCTCGTCGTCCGCGGCATGTGGCCGAGCTTGCTGACTTTAATACTTCCGCGCGTGAAAACGATGAAGTGAGAGAAGGTAGGACTCGCGCGCAAACTCGTGCAGTCAACCAGCAGAGTGTACCCGGCCTCATGGCCACCCTAGGACCCATCTTCGCGACAGAGGTCGTGTACTCATTGTGGTGCTGCGGTAGTTCGGTAGATTGTACACACGTAAGGGTTATACACTGGACCGTAGGAGTATGTATGGTACATCGGACAATTGTCAGGTAGAATACTCCCGTATTGTTGCTAGAGGTCGGATTAACGGCTTATTGCCGTGATCGGTACGTTGCATTGGTCCGATTGTGTGCATCTTTCCAAAGTGGCGTGGGAGCTCGCAGCCTTTGTGCTTGCCCCACTCGTTCACACCACTTCCCAACCTGCCTCTCCAGACCAAGGTCTCTGTCTGCTAACATCACGAGGTGATCTGATTTTGAGTGCTGTCAACAAGGATATGATTATGAACGCTGTTAACAAGTCCAAGTATTTCGAGGATTGATATGCGGACACGGGCACTGCTTTTCACATTACAGATTGTCTCGCTTGCGTGAAGGATTTGAAGCCTTGCCAAAAGAACGTTAACGGGATTGGTGGCGTGTCTAGTGAGGTAGAATTATCTGGAACACTGGAGTTGGTGTTTGTGACTGCTGACAGCGTGTTTTCAGTAGAGCTGAAGAACGTGTTGTACTCCCCCAACTTGGGATACAACCTCTTTTCTCCGAGCGCAGAGTTTGATGGAGAGTCATGTAATGGTCTTCGTAGTCCTGGTGGTGTTATGACTGCTTTTCGAGGACAAGTCACTTTTCAGAACTTCGGCATGCTGATTGCGACTGTGTGTCGTCTAGGAGAAGACTCTATTGGTACGGTGTTGGCTGCCCTCACTCCCTCAAACCCCAAGCATGAAACCACGATGGATGTGAACGAGTTCCACAACATTTATGCTCATTCGCACGAGGGATTGCTTCGTACTACTGCAAAGCAACTAGGTACCGAGTAGTTGGTTGGTGACATGCATGCTTGTGCGGGATGTTCAATGTCGAAGGCTATTAGGAAAGGAATTTCTCATGAAACTAAACGTAGATTAGATAAAAAGTTGGGCAGAGTTTTTGTTGAC
Source organism: Undaria pinnatifida (assembly GCA_012845835.1). Classification (NCBI taxonomy): domain Eukaryota; class Phaeophyceae; order Laminariales; family Alariaceae; genus Undaria; species Undaria pinnatifida. Next base: position 8,339,061 of record JABAKD010000009.1, on the reverse strand, counting down.
CTGGGAGGGAGGAAGGACGTTGCGTCTGTAGGGGGTAAACATTACCCCACGATTTGAAGGATGATTTCACAAGCGCGTGCATGGATGTATTTCCTGAGGAATAAATCAGACGCTGCCAGTGCTTTCAGAAGTTTTCTTGCGAGTGTGCGTGCTGATGGGATCCCATCATTGGTTGAGATAGTTAGATCCGACAATGGAGGGAGTTTTTCGGGGGGGAATTCGCATCTGTGTGCAACGAGCGTTTGATTAAACAAAAGTTCACTCCGGTTTATAGTCCGCAATAAAATGGTGTTGCAGAGCGTGGGCTAGGATCGATTGAGGAGGCCGCGATGGCGGCTCATGTTCAGGCGAAAATTCTTTTTGGGCATGTGCAGGTACCTAAGACTGACAAACTCTGGGCTGAAGCTATGCACTGGGCTTGCGAAGCAATGAACCACGCCGCATGTTCTGCTAAACCTGACTCTAAGTCACCGTATGAGATGTGGTATGGAGAACCTCGTCCTGCTAGACCGTATCCGTTTTTGAAACCGGCGTACTGCAGGTGGCAGCGACCGTCGAAGCTGTTACCGAAGGGTGAGAGTTGCGTTTGTGTCGGTCCTCCGAGAGACGACCCCCGTGATTGTCATAGAGTACTTACGAGGGCTGGGACTATTCAGGAAACGAGAAATGTGACGTGGGAGGTGTTGCCGTCACAGCTCCCTCCACTGCAACCTTCCTTGCCGATAGAGGTCGCAGAGGAGCGAGGGGGAAAGTGACGACGATGTAGAAGCCGAGGTATGGCCAATTGTTGGGAGAGGAGTTGCCCACACACTTTTCCGACGTTTTGTAACGGCTTCTGTTGTAGGAATCGATGAGGTTGTCAGTGTTGATGCAAGCAGTGTAGGCCAATCCCCCTCTGTTTCATCTTCCCCCTCTGAACCGTCTTCGCCCGTGAATAATTTCTCTGATAGAGCAGCTCCCTCTGTGTCTTCTCCAGCGCCTGAGGCTGATGGGGAGGGGCAGGGAGGGCAGGAGGCGGGGGAGGTAGAGATGGGGAATCCGGGAGGGGATGATGAGGTAGAGTCGATTGGGCCGCGAGGGCATGATGAGTCGATTGGGTCGAGAGGGTCGGTAGAGGCGGAGGCACCCCTCCAGCCGCTCGTCGTCCGCGGCATGTTGCTGAGCTTGCTGACTTTAATACTCCTGCGCGTGAGAATGATGAAGTAAGAGACGGTAGAACTCGCGCACAAACCCGTGCAGTTAACCAGCAGAGCGTACCCGGCCTTGTGGCCACCCTAGGACCCATCTCCGCATCAGAGATAGTATATGCACTTGTAGCGGAGCAGAGAGCAGGTGACGAAATCGAATTTGCCAAAAGAACTGGTTCAGGATGTTGAGTCAGAGCCTGATAGCTATCAAGAAGCCCAGCAATCAAAGTACGCCAAGAATTGGGAGGTAGCCAGGTCTGCCGAAATTGAAGGCTTGATAAGAGCAGGAACGTTCACGTTAGCAGTAAAGGTCACAGTAGGCTGTAATGTGATTGATGCTAGATGGGTTTTCAAATGGAAAGCAGACGAAACAGGGAAGATAGTAAAGGCCAAGGCTAGGCTTGTAGCGAAGGGCTTCAAGCAGAAGTATGGTGTGAACTATCTTGAGACTTTCTCGCCTACCGCAAATGCTGCATCTCAGCGATTGTTAGTAGCGTTGGCGTGCAAGTACAACTTGGAATTACTCCACTGGGATATTAAGCAGGCGTTTGTTCAGTCGCATTTGGATCACGAGGTGTTCATGAAGTTGCCTCCTGGCTGCGATTCGATGTCAGGAAAGGTTGCCCGTTTGAACAAGAGTTTGTACGGATTGAAGCAGGCATCTAGAACATTCTACAAGAGGCTAGTGTCGGACCTGAAGAGGATTAGTTTCGAGCAGTCTATGTCTGTCCCCTGTGTCCTGCGTTTCATGATGGGAGACGAGGTGGTGGGGATGGTCGCGATTCACGTGGATGATATTCTGTACCAGGTATGCAGGAACTAAGAGTCTGGCTACGGTGGTTGTGGAAGCACTAGGTGACTCTCTTCCTACAAAGAATTTGGGTGAGATCAAGTTCTTTCTTGGTTGCGCATTTATTCGCGACCGCGAGGCTGGCACGAATGAGATTTCTCAAGAGAGTTACATCGGGAGTGTTCTCGAGAGATTCAATATTTGTCGCACCAGCTCGATCCCTGCTTCCCTTGCCAACGATGACAGGTCCTTGAAGGAGGATGAGGGGGCAGGAGATGTGCCGTTCCGAGAGGTGGTGGGGAGCCTGATGTGGATCGCCAGCCAGACGAGGCCCGACATCTCGAATGCTGTGTGGGCTGTGGCGAGGCACTCTCACGAGCCAAAGAGAAGCCACTGGAAGGCAGCCCAGAAGATCCTGAATTATCTTCTGGAAACGGCGCATCTAACTCTGAAGTTCAAGCAGGACAGTTCGGTAGACGTAGGCACCTTGGTGTACGTAGATGCCGACTTTGCGAGCAAGGCCACTGACCGTAGATCAGTTTCGGGAACGATGGTGTTTGTGGCTGCGATGCTTGTGGTTTGGATTTCTAGGACGCAGAAATGCGTTTCACAGTCGACTTCTGAAGTAGAGTATCTTGCGATGGGCGATGGTGTGAAGGAGACTTTGTTTGTGAACGGAATGCTTCAGTTCCTAAGGCCTAGTAGGAAGCCTCGTAAGATCGACGTCCTTGAGGACAACGAAGGGGCGATTGCGCTTGAAGAGAATCCACTTAGCTCGAGTAGGAGTAAGAACATCGATGTGAGGCACCACTTTCTTAGGAATTTGGCCGAGGAGGGTGTGATCGAGGTCACGCATGTTCCCAGCGAAAAACAGCATGCGGACATCCTCGCGAAGGCTCTGCCGAGAGAACTTTTTGAAGTTCACCGCGACTTTGCACTTGGCTCGAGGGATGAGAAGTAGAAGTCTGAGTTGTATTTTTTTTTGTTTTCTCTGATACATATATTTGGTCTGGTAGATGCAAAAGCCCCTAGGGAGGGTGTTCGTGATAGCGTCCGTGTGCATCGACTGAGTTGCGGTAGAACATCTGATTGGATGATTTGAATAGCGGAACTGTCGATCTGAGGTTGCCGAGCTAGCACATAGGGATACTCTTTGTGGTGCTGCGGTAGTTCGGTAGATTGTACACACATAAGAGTTATGCATTGGACTGTAGGAGTATGTATGGTACATCGGACAATTGTCAGGTAGAATACTCCCGTAGTGTTGCTAGCGGTCGGATTAACGGCTTATTGCCGTGATCGGTACGTTGCATTGGTCCGATTGTGTGCATCTTTCCAAAGTGGCGTGGGAGCTCGCAGCCTTTGTGCTTGCCCCACTCGTCCACACCACTTGCCAACCTGTCTCTCCAGACCAAGGTCTCATTAATACAATATCTCTTTCTCCACAAGTCACGGATTTACCAACAGGGCGATGGTGGGTCCGAGAATGTATAAGCTTCGAAGGGGCTGTTACTGTGGCGCCAGTTGTGGGTGGCGGGGAGACGACGAGCGGCCCGCTCGCGAAGGCAGGAGGAATGCCGGCGTCCACGGCAGATTTCGCGGAGCTGGCGACCGGCCTGGTGGTGTAGTCGCGGGCTGCAATAGGCACGATGAAGCTGTTGTGGGTGGGGAAGGGGTTGGGGCGCGCCATGGATGATCACATTCGGCGGTAGTTACGGAAGTCTTGGTTGGTGAAGGGGAGGGGTTAGGCGGCGGGATGGCGCATGAAGAAGGGGAGATGAGCCTACCCAAGCCAAAACCCAGCATGGGAGGCTTGCACGACGCGGAGCCGCAGATTCCGATGAGGTAGACGCCGGTAGGGTCGAGGACGGTAAGGCGGTTGAGTCCTGTGCGGTCGGCATCGGTCGCTGGCTGGGGAAGGAAGTCGGCGTTGCCGTTGGCCGTACCTTTACAGTATTCAAACGTGTACGTGTATGCGGAGAGGAACTCCAACCAGCGCCGAACGCGGGCGTTGCGTTAACGGGCCTTGCCAATGCTCTCAAGCACTTTATGATGAGAGTAGATCCTGAATTTGGTCTACCAAAGGTGACCGCATAACCGTTTGATTACTCAAACAATGCTACCGGCTTCAAGGTCGAGGGTAGTCCAATTGTGTTCGGCGTCGAGGGTGGCGCGGGTGATTAACAGGGTTAGACGGACGGCGCCGTCGGGTCGTTCCTGCTAGAGAGTGGCGCCAAAGCCGTCGCGGCTGGCGTTGCAATACAAGCGGAAGGGGCGGGAGTTGTCGGCGACGGCGTCCCAGTCCGGGTAGACTAAGATCGGGGGCTTGGCGAGTGCGCTGAGGATGTCGCCGACGATGGTTTCCATGGCGGAAGTGGACGAGAACATGACGCCCCGCTTGAGGAGAGCAGTGATGGGGCGGAAGACGCCTCAAAGGTTTGGCAGGAATTAGCCGTAGTAGTTGATGCCCCCGATGAGTGCACGCACTTGGTTGTTGTTTTGGACATGGGCATCTTGGACAGGGCGGCGTCCTTGTCGGAATTGGGGTTAAAGCCGCTGGCGGAGATGGTGTGTCCCAGGGAGTCGGGGTCGGTGGCGCCAAGTCTAGCTTTGGCAGGAGAAAGCTTCAGGTTGTGGTTTCGTAGGCGCTCGAAGAGGGAGCGGACGTGTTAAAGACGTGGGTGGCGGGGTCGGGGTCGAAAATGGTGATGAAATGCATTACCTTACCGTCCGTGATTTTGGATTCTGCATTTTGTTTTGGATACCTTGAGTTCCAAGAACGTAACAGTCATTGTTTTGGAACCGTACGTACCCATTGGGTATGTATGGTACAGGGTGATATCATATGACGTGATATGTGTGTATGTTGGTTCGCCGTACCTAGGTGTAGTGGTGTTGGGGTCGTGGCCGTTTGTGCGCCTGCCGTTCGATGGGTGTTCGGAGAGGATCGTTGGCCGTGGGCAAGCGAGGCAATGGGTCTGTATGCCTAGGGGGCAAGTTGTTCACTTGTACTATCTATGGTATGTGGAATAAGGTATTTCCTTACCGTCTGTGCTTTTAGATTCCGCATCTTCTTTTGGATACCTTGAGTTCCAAGAGCGTAACCGTCATTGTTTTGGAACCATACGTACCCATTGGGTATGTATGGTACGGGATGATATTAGACTATATGACATGATATGTGCGTATGTTGGTTCGTCGTGCCTAGGTGTAGTGGTGTTGGCATCGTGGCAGTTTGTGCGCCTGCTGTTCGAAGGTTGTTCGGAGAGGCCCCACCAATACCTTAACAATCGTTGACCGTGGGTAAGCGAGGCAATGGGTCTGTCTGCCTAGCGGGCAAGTTGTTCACTTGTTCTAACTATGGTATGTGGAATAAGGTATTTCCTTACCGTCTGTGATTTGGATTCCGCATCTTTTTTCGGATACCTCGAGACCCAAGAGCGTAACAGTCATTGTTTTGGAACCGTACGTACCCATGGGGTATGTATGGTACGGGATGATATGATATGACATTATATGTGTGTGTGTTGGTTCGTCGTACCTAGGTGTAGTGGTGTTGGGATCGCGGCAGTTTGTGCGCCTGCTGTTCGAAGGATGTTCGGAGAGGATCGTTGGCCGTGGGTAAGCCAGACAATGGGTCTGTATGCCTAGGGGGCAAGTTGTTCACTTGTTCTAACTATGGTATGTGGAATAAGGTATTTCCTTACCGTCCGTGCTTTTGGATTCCGCATTTTGTTTTGGGTACCTTGAGATCCAAGCGCGTTACCGTCATTGCTTTGGAACCGTACGTACCCATTGGGTATGTATGGTACGGGATGCTATTTGTGTATGTGGGTTCGTCGTACCTAGGTGTAGTGGTGTTGGGATCGTGGCAGTTTGCGTGCCTGCTGTTCGATGGGTGTTCGGAGAGGAGCGTTGGCCGTGGGCAAGCGAGACAATAGGTCTGTCTGCCTAGGGGACAAGTTGTTCACTTGTTCTAACTATGGTATGTGGAACAAGTTATTTCTTTACCGTCTGTGCTTTTAGATTCCGCATTTTGTTTTGGATACCTTGAGTTCCAAGAGCGTTACCGTCATTGTTTTGGAACCGTACGTACCCGTTGGGTATGCATGGCACGGGATGATATCATATGATATGTTATTATGTGTGTATGTCGACGCGGTAGGCGGCGACTCGCCCGAGGCCTTTGATGACCTCGTTTATTATACCTTAACGAACCAGCCTGGAGCGGCGCTGCTGCCTTGCGGCATAACAAACCACTCGAAGAGCCGATCGGGCGTGCAGAAGGCGGTTAGGAGGTTGGTATCCCTGCCGATGGTGATCTGGTGGAGAGACGACATTGTGTTTTAACAGGAAAAAAATGCGTCCTTTCCCCAAGGAGTTGAAGAATTCGTCGACGTCGCAAGTAGGGGGTTGACCGAGGGAGCTAATGACGTTCAGCTTCTTGTAAATGATGGTGATGCGTACGCCACCGTCTTTGTCGGGAATGCCGACCATGGGACTGAAGTGGGGCGATGTGGAGTTTTGGATGAGTCCGGTGGCCAGGTACTGATCGAGGACGGCGTCGGCCTTTTCTGTCGATTATAGGATTGATTTGGTGTGGGCGGGAGGTGACGGGGGCGCTGATCGTGAAGAAGATTAAGGAACATGAGTCGAAGTCGGTCTTGGGCGCGGAGAAGACGCCCTGCAACTCGCAGACGACGTCGCCCACTTCGTCGATCACCGACGGCGACCGTCCAGAATCGTGGGGGTCCAACGTGACGTCGAGTAGGCGTAGTGGCAGGTACTCCCAGAGGCGGAGAAAGGAAGTTTGTTGGTCAGTATGGAGGCGTGCCAGTAGTTGTGGGCGCGGAACGTTCGGTTTGCGGGGGGGGCGTCTGCGGGGGGTGGGCCCTCGTCGGCCACAGAAACGTTGTCGTGGAGGGCATGGACGTTCGGGATGAGGTTGGGCGGTGGGGGGTCCAAGGAACAGTGGCTAAGTGAGGATAGAGGCACTTGGACTAGTGATGAAGAGGAGGTACCAAGGAGGTCTAGCGGTTCGAGGTCGGTGGATCCGAATAGTGGGATGGTTTAGCGCCCGTCGGAGACAAAACTTGCCTTATCGGAAAGGGGGTCCTCGCGGGGAATCATATTTACTATGTGATTCCCTGTACGCGCTGAAGCGCCTGATTTGGCGCACAAGGTCGGCCTCGACTAGGAATTGCAAACGCGAAATCGTTTGGGCGCTGGAAAATCGCAGATGGTAGATGTCGCTCGAGGATCGGTCGTCGGGGATGTAGGCGATGGCTCCGTCTGGGTCGTGGTGGTAAAGGAAGAGTTCGCCGAGGGTTGGTCGGGGGTGCTGCTGAGGGAACATAGTATACGAGCGTCGTTTGAAGCGCATCTAGCTGTCCCGCCCAAGGAGAACATGGTGCTGCATAGTTCCCGGAGGGACTATGCAAGCACACACGGCGAGGGCGGCAGTTGGGGTGGGAACACGGGAGCCCGTACGCAGGAATTGGACGCTGAGTCGCAAGGAAGCGGTGCCGAAACCTCCCCATGAACGAGGCGCCTCATGTCGCACGCACATGGTTGTCGCCGCTCCGCAAGCCTGCAGCTGTTCCACCGCGCCAGCGGCAATGGACGACTGGGGCGAACCCGTATCCAACAGGGCCACGATGCCGCATCGCGTAGTAGCGGTAGGTCCACTGTGTACCTTTATCCTCGTCGTGCACGAAGAGTCGTCGACTGTTAGAATGTCACTCTGGAGGCATGGTCTATGTTCGAGTATCGATTGGTGTGGGCCCCGGGGATAGGCGGTGCTGAAGCAGAGATGGCGGAGACCAACGGGGAGTGTTCGCCGGGAACGCGTCGGGGGTGGAAGGGGGCAGGAGATGACCAAGCGACGTGGTCGGTGGTTGCCGTGGGGGGGGTTCGATTGTCTCGTGGATACGGTTGTCGGCGGAGAAGACCCGGACGGAGTGGGTCGGGGTGGGCGGGCTGGGAGGCCGGGGAAAATATTGGATGTCGGCTCAAGAGAACTGCGGCCGAGTCTGGGTCGGCAGGGTTTGGGTGGGGCGGGGGGAGCGAGGTGCTGATGGACCCCCATCAGCACCTGTCCCAGAATGTTGGGTCCTCGCCAAAGCGATTGACGGGAGGCTCGTGCGTCATCGGGCTGGTGAACAACGCCCCAGATGAGGTCGTGTGGGCTGACTTCGGCAAAAATCTTGTCGCCTGTTGTTGCCAGCGCGTCGGATACCCGGATGTTGGCGTAACTTATGTAGCGTGACTGCACGGGCGATATCTTAACGACGTGGTTTCCAACACGATTAATCGAAACCCGATACGGTTCAAATTAACACTCTTTGCTCGGAAGGGTAGGAGGGTGCGTGGATACGTTGTCGGGTTGCGGCGGGGCCGAAGACGTCCGCCTTGAGTGACATAATCAACTGCTTGGCGCAGTTGTAGGTGAGACCGCGGTTAGTAATACCCATGGGGTACCACTGTAAAAAGACCGATGAGGAGTCCCAAAATAAGTGGAAGTCTTTGGGGTCTGGGATCGTGTCTTAGGTCGGCTGACCTCTGCTAGTGGGCAGTGATACGGGACGGCAGTTGCTAGGGCTGCCGCTATGTGGTGTCAGCGGAGAAGAGACATGGTCCAAAAGACCGGCCGCTATCTCCGAGTTCGTGGGGGAGTCGGTCGGCGTTGCCGGGGTTCCTGGAGGGTCCGCGCGGGGGCGCATTTGCTGTACGCGGATACTCTGGGGGCTCCTGTTCGCGTTTCTCTCTGTCGACGGAAAATCAGGAGAGTAATCGCGAGGAAGGCGCATCTCCTGCGGTCCGAGTCCCACACCATGAGAGGGGATGTCGGCACAGGTTGCTCTATGTGGGTCCTGTTCCACGAAGGTTGCGATTCATCCGTCGTCCGGGCGAGAATCGCCGCTGGGCCAAGGGAGAGCTGCGGATTGAACACATCGGAGGGGTTCCGGAGTCCGGGACACCCGGTATGGTGGTGCCGCTGCACTGGCGCACGTCCTGCGAGGAATGCGAGTGAGGCGTTGATGATAGCCCGGCTGGTGATGCAGTGGTATTGTGCGAGGGCGACGGCATCCCTGGCAGTCGTTGACACCTCTGACACAGTAGAAATACCAGGGGGGAGTTCGGCGATGGTTGGCAGAGCGCAGGGGTGCTCATCGCGGGGAGACGTCGAGTTGAGCGTCCTTGTGGGGCTCGACGCCTTAGCCCCCTCCCACCCACACCTCAAGACAAGAGCTTGGTGATCAGGTCTTCGACGAGCGGTTGATGGTAAGATTGGGTGAAGGGCGGGGCATTGTCAACGTGGGGTCGGCGGTGGGGGGTTTGGGCAAACGTGCTGGACGCGGGCGTCTTGGGAGCTATGCAACAGTGCTGGAGGCGGAGATGCGAGAGTGTCTCCAACATCGGCCAGTCAGTTCGTGCGAAACGCTCCCGGCTGCCTCACGTTGGGATTCAGGTATGGTTAAGGCCGGTGCGCATGTTGGAAGCCGCCGCGAGTGTGTTTATATGCACTGTCAAGGCTGTGGAAGGTGGCTGCGACGCTGCCGTTGCTTGGAGGCGTCGCTGCTGAAATTTTGGCAAGGCCACTGGTGGTCGTCGTTGTGTTTCTGTGTCGAACGGCCGTGGTTGTGGCGCCCATCGTTGGAGCATTCGTGGTTGCCGCGGTTGTTGTTGTTGGTTGGTTGTTGTGGCCATTGTTGTGGTGGTGGTTGATCCCGCCGTTGCTGATTTAGCCGTTGCTGTGACAGCCGTGGTTACCTTGGGCGTACTGGGCTGTGTTGCGTTGGAGGTGGCGGTCGTATTCCCTCGTGCGGTAGTAGCGCATCCGCTGCTGCCACTGCCGAAAGGTGTGCCCACCGTCGTTGAGAATGTGCATGGCTGGGTTTAGTATGCCGGATGTGTTGAGGAACGCCTCCGAGCAGGATTTGAAGCTATGGTCTTGGTCACCGCAACTGAGGTAGTAACCCCCGCGGTCGCGTAGGGCATTGGCACGTGCGAAGCCGGTGATGACAGGTGTGAAGAGCGGTGGGTCTCTCGTGTTGAGTGACGTGGGTACGTCATGCACTGTCAGGTAGTTCTCTAGGAGCCAGTGTGGGTAGTCACCAAGAAACGGGTCGCTCTCCTTCGCGACATTCAAGACCAGAAGGTTGAAACGGCCCCGCGACTGCGTCTGCAGTGCAGCTGCAAACGAAGAGGAGTATATCATGCGTACACCTGAAAGCCGCGCGTGGAACCAATGGCCGTTGATCGCTTGGGTCTTGTTGGTGGTCTGGGTCCCAAACACTGCGCACAAAACTCCACAGTGTCGTACGGTTCTACCTTTGTCACGAGGGCATCGGGGAAGCGCGTCGCATTAGGTGACGAAAGCTGGCTGCTGATCATGGTACGCACAATCTCTACGACCATGGCGTCCCTCGTTTTGAACAGGCGTTCTGTGTCCTGTGCGATTGAAATCAGCAGTTTCAGGGCCTGCAAGAAACGGCTGTACTCGGCGCCGTCTGGTACGTCGAAGGAGGTCAGTTGTGCTAGTGGCACACCCTGGAGGTCAGTTGTGCTAGTGGCAGACCCTGGAGGTCAGTTGTGCTAGTGGCCGACCCTGGTCGCCGTCGTCGAAGTGAGTCGTGAGCAGCCTCAGCAGCTTCCTGCGTGCGCTGGGTCCATCGTCGTTGATGTTGAGGTCGCGTCGAACTTGGACGAAAAGTAGTCGATGAGGCGGGGCAGATCCGAGGCCAATGCTTGTGGGGAAGTTAAAGTTCTGCGGTAACACTTCTGGTGGGGTAGGGGAACGTCCCATCCCAAGACCCAAGGAGATGTGGTCAGCGACTGCTTGCCAGACTTGTCGCTCCGCTCCGGTTGAGGATTTCGCCCAGCACTAGCTTGTCGCTGGCGAGGAAGTGTCCTAGGTCCGCTGAGTCGGGTGTCGTTAACGCCCGCGGCATCTGGTGGATTTGTTCCGTTATCGTCACGTCAATTACAACGTAATCCCACTCCACTCGACATCTCTGGCCCCTTCTTCCGTCATGAGGTCTTTCCTCGAAGGAGACCTAGCCGCCCGTGTTGGTGTGTCGAGGAGAGGAGCATGCACCGATGTCGTAGTAGCGTTGGGGTAGGTGGGGGAGTGTGCAGGCGTTACGGTGGGGTCCGATAAGGGGGGGGGGGGGTGTACTCAGTTTGTGCATGGCCGTAGTCGTATGACCATCGACCCTCGCATCCCCACTATGCCGGGACGAAGCACGTCGGGTTTTCACCAACCAGGCAGACATTGCTGCACCAAGCGCGAAGCGCCGTGAGGTGTTCGGCGAGTCGCATGAAGGGTGAACTGCATCCTTCCAAGAACTGCTCGTAAGACGGACTTCGGCACCTTGTGCCTACTTTCTTGCCCGTGGATGACAGAGCCAATGAGGTATACTCAATTTTTCTGGTGTGGTCACTCCAGAGACAGCAATGGGTATTACTATGTAACTGCCTCGTGGGTGCCTTGCCGTATTCACACTACCTGATGCGATCATTCCCCTTGTGCGGAGTTGGGGTTCTCCACCCCGCACAATGTAATACAAGTCGATAACTATCATGGTAACCGCCAAAAAAACAACAAAACAAAAACGCCCCCCTGGTTGTCTAGCTCACGCAGTGACTGGCATGTTTTACAGCGTCGACGCCAAACAACGCCAACCCCAATATACATATAATGTTTTACAGCGTCGGTGCCAACCGAGGCCAACTATTATATATATATATATATTAAGGACCCTATAGGAGGGGGGAGAACAGGCCTGACGACAGGTGTAGGCGTGTTTATGCTGGGGAATGTTGAAGGGTGGGGTAGGAACGAGACCACACGTGTTGATGTCCCGGATCGTGTAGGTTGTGGAAGCACCAGAGGGCGAGGAGGAGGGTGTTAGTTGCAACCATGAATTCCTCGGATGCGCCGTCCGGTATCGGCGACCGATGGGTCAGAATCGGGAGGGATAAGGCTGAACAGCCGGTGTGCCGCCGATGGGATATCGAAGACTGAGCGCCCACGCGTGCTCAGAATGCAGTGGAGGTTGGTGCACAGGCAATGCGTGTCGTTGGCCTTACAGGGCAAGAGCCTTGACGCAGGCGCCGCCACTGGCGCAGCGGTTGAGGCAAATGACTTCGTCGGGACCGTTGTGGTTGCCGCCTCAGCAGGAATCGCATAGGTCGGCGTGAAAGCATTGGCGGAAGGCGGAGGAGGGGGAGGGAGCGCAAGTAAGACGTCGCTGCTTTGACGTAGTTGAAGGAGAAGCTCCTCTTGGTGGGCTTTGAGGGACGCGCATTTGCCACGCGCGGCCGTCGGGAAGTCTTGGGCCGTGCTTCGCCGGCTCGTGGGGGGTGGTCGTTCCCTATGAAGCGGCCTCCTGTTTGGTGGCCCCCTGCTCTGCACCTGGGGTGACCGCGCCTTGGGTGCGGGCCCCGGTAAGCTCCATGCCGTTCGAGAGAGTTCGGATGTCGGGCACGGCTTCCTGCGCCATGGTTATGAGGACGGCCCGCGCGGCAGACCTTGCTCGGCGAGCATTGGGGAAGTTGCCCGTGTGGGGGGGTACAGGAGTTCACGTGGGGGTAGGAAGGTGAGGTGGGAGCAACGCTTGCACAGGGGTAGAGTTGGGTAGAGTCATCCCACCGTAGGGGTTGCGCTTTTTGGGGGGCCAAACGTTTCCAACAGGTTGAGCTCCTCAAGCGTGAAGCTGTCGGCTAGTATTGAGAACATTTCGACTACATTTGTTTTTTTAGAACTTAGCACATATAAATGTTTGTTGTGTTGCGCGAACGAATGTCTTCGATTTCGTGTTTCGGGTGAGATGTTGAGCTCCTCCCTCATGTTAGGAGCTCAGAAAATTCTTAGAATTTTGCTGCACCTCTACCGTGGGATGACTCGGTAAGGAAGGGGTGCCAGGAGCGTTGTCAAATTCTTCCACCGGGTGGTGGGTGTAGGAGGGGGTGCAGATCCGGGCTCGGATGCTGGGAGGGTGGCTACATAAACCAGGAAACCAAGCTAGAAAAGCAAAATCAAAACAAACCGAAATACGACGTACGGTACGGGGGGGGAAGGGAAGTGTTACCGGTTTGTTCCCGCCCAGGAAGTATGGTACAGGGATCCTTGAACCATTTTAAGGTGCCTCACTGTTTGATAGACGGCATACGCGCCCCGAGTCGGTGGAACTAAATTGGGCAGTACGTCGCCGGTATTCACAACACGTATGTAAGAGACCAGTAGTCTAAGGCGTGCGTTCGGAATAGGCAGTGCATAGCTAGGAACGACCACGCTAAGAACACTCCTGGAAAACAGGGGTCGTGCTAATAAATTGCAGCATGTCGGCACCATTTTTTTCTTTGGGGAAAGGAGAAAAGGGGAGAGGATCAATCGAATGCGGGCGTCATGCCGATGTCGAACGGCGTGTCTGCACATTTCTGGAAGCTCATGATTTGTTACTTTGCGCAAGACACCGAAGAAAAGGGACCGTACCACTAGACCATATCCACAAAAAGTAGCAGCAAAGAAGAAAAAGTTGACAGCTAAACACAACACGGCATGCGCTTCGTGGGCGGCCGCACTTGCAATAATGTGCACTGCCGTCGATGAAATCGGTCAATTTGTTGCCGCGCGAGTGGTAGGGACACAGGAGGTATCGGTGCTGGGAGTCACCGCTTCGCGTTATATAGCTTCTTCTCGTAGATTTCTTTTTTTCAGCTCAAGTCTTGATACAGGTCAAGGCTCCAAGTGACGGAATGGTGGCGGTGGACTCTATCAATCCCCCGCCACACCTATGACGGGTGACCACTTTAGGACCTAAGGGAAACAAAAATTATGGAACAGCCAAAATACTCCGTACTACATTAGCCCCACGAGAACCGTTCTACGCACCCATCTTCATGTCTATAACTAGATACGACACCACTCCACAATCACACCCTTCACCTGTAGTAGCGTTGTCTCCATATAGCAAAAGCAGCAGCAGCATCGTATCCGTCTTGTTTATCAGATAGCATGTAACCTACAGCAGTATACTGCCTCAAAAATATCTACTACAGCAATAGTACAGGCCTCCTACTAAGAAACAGCGTCATAAGAAAGGCAGACTGAGACTTACAGGAACGTAGGAAACTCGGGAGCGGTTATTCTGAAGTTCGTGTATAGAACGCACGCAAAACGCAAAAATAGAACAGTTTTTGGGTGAGGTATAGAGCTTTCCAATAGGTTAAGAGCCTCGAAAAAAAACGGTGCTCCTCCCCCGTAGCATGTGTCCCACGAGTTATGTAGCTAGGCTATGGAATACAACCTTGGTTCCCATAGACGTTGTTTCGAGCTCCATCACAAGCTGTATCTCTTGCAATGAGGCGTCTCAGCCTCACTACTACGAGGTGTGGGGGGATCTATAGCCTCATTTCCGTTTGTTTCGAATATCGGCATCTTCGATCCCCTTTCCAATTTCTGGATGTTTTGTTGTCATCCTTTGATTGCTATGTGATCTGCATCTACGGCTATTCAGGGTGGCCTAATGTTATGGAGTGCCCTCCGTAGATGGATAGTCTATAGGTTCGACGTGAAACCATGTCATGGTTGGGATGAAACCAGGTGATAATGGATGCCACATTCACGTCAAGGCCATCATATATGGGCGATAATGTAAGAGTGACGATGATGGCCCAGGCAGGAACTCACTGCCCTGCCCTGCTCTGCTCTGTTTGTCTTCTAGCGTTCGTTTAGATTAATAATGCCAGCCTTGTGTCTAGACAGCGAGTCTGACGAGAGACGAATAAAGACACTGAAACCACGAAGAGAACGCTTCCCAACACCTACAACCCTGCATCCCCCTCGAGATACCTTGACAAGAACCGGCGGTTAGTAGTAGAATATAACATATACAAGGGGCTTCGCCGGCGGCCTGAACGGCCGGCGGTCGCAGACTGGCGTGATGCCGAAAGTATTAGTAGCAGCTATGGATGTCGTGAAATATGGAGGTCTGATATAATGACAAGAGTTGAGAGTGCTCTCTATAGGTGGCGAGTTCGTTTAGTATGAAGACCGCCAGTAATCGTAGATCGCCATCTAAAACACTACACAGTCCGTAGCACGCGCGATCGAGGTATCACACACAGTTTGCAAATACGACTTTCAGGAAATAAAGTACGCTCACAGCTGATGTTTTTTACGACCTCGGCTGTCTTCGATCTCTTGGCCGAGATCGACTGTGCGGGTCCATAAGGAAAGGTTGGCAGTTGAAATATGCGAGAGAGTGGGAGAGTACAACTGCTGTTGTAGTGAGCAGCGGGGTGCTGGCGATGGTGGTGGCAGCGGGTGGGCAGTAGGCGACAACATCCAACAAAAAAAGGAAAATAGCGGGCGCTATGTCCCGCACCGCGAAGCACAACAGCACAGCTGATTTTTTTTCACCAACAGGTACACATATTGAGGTGTGAAAGGACGCACGATACATACGCGTAAATCACTCCATTCAAGGCTACCTGCTCGCACCAAAAGCAAAGAGCAACGAACAGCAACAAAACACAACCCCGCATACAAACATGTTATGTCTGTGGAATCGGTGGAATCACCTTTTTTCTCGATTGACCGCTGGATTGTCGATTGTCGATCGACTGATGCCTAGAACACAGCACAGCAGTTGTTGTGAAAAAGGACGTTGAGCTTGCACCCATGCAGATGCCTAGCAGAATCTTGGGCGCCATGTACCATGCCTAAACATCCCCGTTGGTACTACCCGCTGTAGTGGCCCGTGCCTCGAGCCCCCGTCGCAGTTGTCGCGAGTTGCAGGCTATATTCCTTGTCCAAAAAAACAAAAAAAGGAACCTCGCAGAGGTCTCCCATGTTTGCTGGCACATAACACATGCATGAGGTCACTACATACGCCATCGCCACGAAACGTGGACGGCGTGTTTGCGCCGGACGGGTGAAGCATGTCGTAGATCTCGACCTTGCCGTCGCCCGCACAGGTCCCCACGAGGTCGGCGCCGGCAGGGCGGCCGAACCTCCCGGGGGACCGTATGTCGGAGAGCACGCCCCCGAAGAAATCGCGACAAAATACAGTTCCTGCGACGAGCGGTGTCGGTCAAAACGCTGAGCGCAAGGCTAAAAGGAGAGATTTATAGGTATATCTATTTTTCAGGTCTAGCGCTCAGAAAAGGTTGGTCGGGTTGCGAGGAACGAATGGTCCTTGGAGTCATGCTTTGGGTGAGATATTTGAGTTCCTCGTGCTCGGGGCTAAGAAAATTCTGCTGCACGGGTACCCTATCGTGGGACGACTCAGTGATCGACGTTGAATCTCATCGCGCTGCACACTGTCGGATGGCAACCCTACTACTCCAGTTGTACTATTTCACACCTCCGATAGACCACGATCTAGATCATATTGATATACAGATCATCTAGCGTCTGTCGATCCTGTATCTGCCGCTAGGAGGTGTTGTGCAGGATCTCTCTATATGTTTACCCTTTGAAACATTTGAGCCCGTGTACAGATTAGCATTTCTCCCCCTCGTGTTTATTGGCCATGGCATTGCATGACCACGTCGCCTTGCTAGCTGGATTTGCAATATGTATCCCTGTTTTATAATTGGTGACCTCAGAGTCCCACATCGGCAAGGTTATTGATTGTGCTGGATGTAAATGGGTAAAATATCAGTCAAGCGTCAAGATCACACACCTGTTGAACAATAGCTATCATATCTGGCACGCATTTTTAGTGGTGATGGTAAATTTAGGAAAATGAAAATATATGTAGTAACATAAACTTCCCACACAATTCACTATCAAATAGCAACCATGGCGATACTACATGGGTGCAAAAGTTCTATCTTACGGCCAACTACCCGATCCATGAATGGTAACACACCGCGAAGCTACAACACATTTGTATATCACAGTTCCAATATTTCGCTATCATCCACCTCCGTCCCCTGCCACCATCACCACCATCACACACCCCTTCCCGCACGCACACAACCCCCCCCCCCCCTCCCCCGCCGCCTCATCTCCAATCAAATATGCTAGAGTAATGACCACTACCAGACAGGTCATATCACCCCATTACCTATCCAGCCAGCCATGCCGTGGCTCAATATCCCGCCCCGTCCCCGCCCCCCTCCTTCCCCGCCACCCGCACCATCGCCTAGACCTAGCACGTATAGTAAATTCCTACCATTTATACATTTATGCGACCCAAAGCGCTTGGAATCCCCCTCCCCCCCCACCGCCCCCCATTCGTTTTGTTATTTCCCGCCGCTCTACCTAAAATCAAAATCTACCAGAGTAATAAACACTACCAGACAGGTGATACCACCTCATTACCTTTCTAGCCATCCATACCGTAGCTCCAAATACCCCCCCGCCCCCGCCCGCCCCGCCCTCTCCTTCCCCGCCACCTGCACCATCGCCTAGACGTAACACCACGCGTATAGCAAGTCCCTACCAGGTATACATTTATGCGACCTAAAGCGGTTGTAGCCCCCCCCACACCCCCCCCCCCGTTCGAACATTCCGCCCTGTCCTCACTGGTTGTACGACTTACAGGATATACATGCCTTCCACAACCGTCACATTCATTGGTCCCCGTAAAAGGGTTTATATTTTCCGCGCACAGATTGAGTTGCCCCCGCCCCCGCCCCCACCCCCTCCCCCCTCTTTTTTGCCTCCGGCCCCCAATTGGTTTTTTTGAAGTCCGCCCTCCCTTCACCGGTTATACGACTTACAGGATATACTCGATAAACTGATGCATTTCCTGCCACAGCTGTCTGATTTGTCCCCTTCAAAAACGGGTCTTATAGTTTACGCGCACAGACTGATTAACATCACCCTGTTGACCCTGGTACAAGCTACACTGTAGTTGCAAGGGGAGTCGCCGACCTATATCCTCAATGAGGACACACACCCCGTAATACGTGCGATCGGAGTATCACACACAGCTGGCAAAGATGAGTTTCGACGAAATCTTTGATCTTACAGCTGGAGTGTATTTTCATTTTGTATAATATACATTATCCTCCGGCGGATGGGGAAAAATACAGCTTAAGCTCACCACACACTTCCACGTATTTCCCTGCACGTCGTTTGTCAATTTAACTCAATTGCATTCGCAATCCGGCGCTAACTGGCTTGTCCATCAGTTCCCTTGAGGTAGCGATAGCGCGAGCCGTCCCTACCGGCGGTCCCCGTCATTATTCCAGCAGCGCAAGCTGCCGTATAATATATCTAGAGCGTGCAGACCCAACCCAGGAATCATGTGCTAGATCATGCAGGTCGTTCGGCTCCCCACCCGGTAACATGAGCTAGACCACACAGGTCTTTCCTGAAATATCTAGATAATCATCAAGTGGGGATAGATCATGATAGATCATCTGTAGGACGTGCGCACTGTTTCGAAGGCTATTGGTCATCCCACGGTAGGTGTGCAGCAGAAGATTCTAAGATTTTTCTGCGCTCCTAACCCGAGGAGCTCAACCTCTCACCCGAAGCACGAATTCGAAGGGGCATTCAGTCGCGCAGCGCGACCAACAAAGCTATGCATATATCATGGTCTCAACACAATTGCACTCGTAAATATTATCAGACTAACCCGTAGTTCCTCACTAAAGCGAGACGCGTGCTACACAAAAGACGTGCATCACTTTTTTTTTTCTAATACTACCCCTCACTTTAAAAGGTCAAGGCATGTCCTTCTTAACCCCAAAAAACTGATTTGATTCCGGATGAAAAATAAACCTGCTTTATCGCGGATGAAAACATTCCATGGCCTACGAGGGATACAACTAGAGCCATGCGATAAGAAAAAAAAAAAAACTATTTTCGACGATTTTGGGTTAAGAAGCCCCATCATTCGGAAACTATTTCAGACGAAAAGTGTTACCTCTATTGTAGCACGCGTCGGTCGTGAAAACCCAGCCAGAAACGTTTTGGCCTAAAAAGTGCTATCCCTCGTACGGTGGGATTACTCCTAGACTGCTGTATGTGTGCGGTTTTGTGAGATTGTGGGATGAAATGCGCTGTTTTGTGAGATTGTGGGATGAAATGCAGCGTTTGGCGGATATCTAACGAGAAAAAAGAAGGTGAAGGAAGGAGGGTGGATTGTTGAATCACCTATATACATATGTATATATATAACTTCAGTATACGGGCGGTGTTTGGGGGGCACTGGCAGCGGGAGAGTGTACGTCACACGCTGACGGGGTAGAGTTGGCGAAGGGAGGTAGAGTTCCTGCATACCCGTAGAAGCATAACGTTTGACGGGTATCTAAAAAAAAAAAAGAAGGAAAGGAGGATTGACTGTTGATCCATCTGCATTAAAACTTCAGTACCAGGTATACGGGTGTTATTGGTGGGGGATCTGTGTGCTAGCCGCGGGGGAGAGCCAGTGCACGTCCCACGCTGGCGGGCCGATTGCAGGTCACAGTGTCCGACGGCGGGGGGGGGGGCGGTAATACGGTAATACGACGCCGAACAGCACTGCCACTGGAGTGATTGGTAAGAAATTGCGAAGCTTGGAGGAAAATAGGTTATTTGGCAAATAAATGTAGTGAAGGGCGCCGCCCGTCCGGAATTGTTTGTTCCCCATAATATATTTAAGTTAGATTTCATGCCTACCAGCTATTCTTTTTTTTTGTTTCCCAGGCTTAATTATTTTCTTCTTCTTTGTGGGAATGTCTAAGAGTGGGCTACGCTGAAGCCCGTCCTGCACACATTGTCAGAGGTGGAAAAATAGTGAAAAACGTAGGCGGCACCGTCACACCAAGCACGAGAGGCATGCCGCATACCTGGTATGTAAATACGGCGGTGATATGAACGGTTCCGGTGGTATGAAAACTTTAGGCGAATAGTGAGCAAAGGAGAATAGGAGGCTGTGAAGCTATGGCTGGCTATGAACGATGACCGACGACATTCATCACCGTTGTACAGTCTTCGGTTGTCGTTGCTTGTGAAAAATGTGACGCCTCCGAATCGAAACCAAGCCTTCGTACCCCGCTACCACGTGTCCGGAGTGCCAACGTAAAACATGGCCCCGAGTGCCCCGTATGGCGTCATTGCGGCATATCGAGCCATACGGCACCAAAACCACACTCCCAAACTCAGCAGGGGCCAGGAGGCTGCATCGTTGCACACCCGGCTCGGTAGATGGACCCGAACCGGCAGCAGAAGATAGAAAACAGAGCGGTATTTTAAGCATTGTAGTCGGCGGCGTTTCCGAGCCCCTATGTCGTTACCTGGTACATGTTACAGTAACGAGTAACAACAAGCAAACGCATACACATTCATAGAAAACCCGAAGATACGCCCGGACAGCCCCATACAACACACCCGCTAAAACATGCGGCCGAAATATTCCAACAACACCCTGCCTTCCGGCCGTCGGCAGGGGGGGGCGACGTCAGCGTGCACGAGGCTCTGCTAGCAGGGGGCCCTGACCCTGATCATATTGTAGAGTCCATGTTCCTCTGCGCTTAGCACATACACAAGGTACAAGACTCCCCTTCGGGATGGACGCGTCGACTTGACATCCCCGGGGCGTCGAAAGTCGAAAAGGGAGAACACAGGCGTTTCAATGATATGTGTAAGCTGCTGGTTTTGCAGCTGCTGTATGCTTCGTATACTACTTGGTATGAGGTCCGGCAATGTGTGTTTGACTACTGTTGCATTGGATGTGAAAATGTTAATGTTGTCGTGGTTCGATCTCCTGCTGCCGCGCACCAACCGCACACGCATACACCGTGACTGCTGGTACAAAGGCGAGAGCTTGGAGCACGGCTGCCGCTGTACCGCTGCTGCTGATGCGGCTGCTGCTGCTGCTGCTGTTGCTGTTGCAGACAGCAGAGAAGATGCAAAAAAACTGGACCGATGGTATTGTACAGCAGGCAGGAGAACGAAGCGAAAAAAACATTGAGAGAGGAGCGGGCTATTAAAAAATGGGGTTTTCCATGCATCTACTCGGCTCAAAGAGGTAGAACGCAACCCCTTGAAACAAGAGCCAGCTCAGCGACTTCGAATGTTCAGAGCACTCGCCACAGACCTCGGCCGAGATCCAGCCATGCCTCGGAATGTGCAGACGGACCCCCTGCTTGCCCCTGAGCCGAAAGTGCGAGAAAAAAACTTTAGCCTCCGGAGAGCAGCACGCCAAAAAAAAGTGTTTTTTTTACATATACTTATCTCTCATCTGTTGCGACTGGTCTTCTGTGCGTAACTTCCGAAATTAGCCGCTTCGAAAATCGCAGCTCATCCAAAACAGATCTGAACGGAATTCGTGATTTGAGATGTGATTGTGGGTTGGTGTATGCCGACAATTGGTGATGACCTGTGTTGTGCGTATCCGCGCTGGTGTATCCATTTCCGCGGGAAAAACCGGTTTTGATTCGACCGGCGACAAAAAAAGGTGTGCGAAGTAATCCTGGAGATTGCTTTGCATTGTACGGTGGCACGTGTTTTATCTTGATTAACCAATAAAAAACTGCACGCTTTCATTGCGATCACATTTTTATACACGCTGGAAAATGCGCACAAGTTTGTCTTGGTCAAAAGTCTGGAAAAATCTGCAAGGAGTGACTTTCGCTTCGGAGACCCCAGTTGACATATGTTCACCGTTACGGGTGGTCCAAATGGGTCGAATCCATATCACTCACCTCTGATTCAGCCCGAGTTCGTTGTACGGTAGGTAAGTCGGCACTCACGTGTCCTCTGGTCCTCGTTGTTCGTTTCATGCACTTCTTTACCGGGGGCAGAATGTCGCAAGTCCAAGCGAAGATGCCAGGAGCAAACAGCACCTTAACCCCGTAGCAGACAGCACAACTTGCCGTACTTTGAATCCATATCACTCACCTCTGATTCAGCCCGAGTTCGTTGTACGGTAGGTAAGTCGGCACTCACGTGTCCTCTGGTCCTCGTTGTTCGTTTCATGCACTTCTTTACCGGGGGCAGAATGTCGCAAGTCCAAGCGAAGATGCCAGGAGCAAACAGCACCTTAACCCCGTAGCAGACAGCACAACTTGCCGTACTTTGCCTTGGCTGACACCAAACTACTAGGTGTTCGTGCGGACTGCTCGGCCCGGTGCCCTTGGCAGCGCACGTTTTCCCTTGCTCGACATGTCTCCAGACGCCTTTTGATTCCAAGGTCCGCGTAAGTGGAAAGAGCGTATTCGAGGTGCATAATACTACAGAATGAAATAGGAAATATGCGCGTGATACGGGAGATGCACAAGCACAGCAGTGACACGTGATAGTGGTTCAAGTCAGTCCCTCGTTTCTCTTGGCCGTGCTTAGTAAACACGTGGTTGATGCCAGACTTCCCACGTTCCTGATCCCGCCTTTATACGGCTTCACAGTGTTGGAAACCTTAGGTAACGGCGGATTGCCGTCCCGCTTCCACTCGACCGCAGCAGGGAGCTTCCGTCAGCTTGACCCCCACTCATACCCTAGGTCCTCTGCACATAGCTAGTACAGCAATCACCTCGCCGCCGTAACACACCTGGGACATGATCTACCTCAGAGGACCCATGTGACACTGGGGAATGCCAAGCACAGCATATCGCATGAAATCCAGCCACCCAAGGCGATCGGGGGAACGGGGACAAACCGTTTTTCTTTCACTAGTGCTTGACGACGAATGCCCCTTCCCAACTCCATTACGTGTGAAGCTTCATAATCTCGGAAACCTTAGGTGACGGCTGAATGCCGTTCCCCCGTCCGCTCGAGTGCAGCAGGGAGCTTCCAACAGCTTGGCCCCATTCGCACCTTAGGTTCTTCGCGCAAAAGCCACTACAGGTAGTGACAAACAAATCACTGGTATTTACAGTATCCAATCACCTCGCTGCCGTATGACGCCGGGGATACTTTTCTGCCGCAGACACTCCAGGTGACACCAGAGAACACCAAGCAATGCGCATAGTTTGAAAGCCGGCGACGCATGTTGCGGCAGGGGTAGCACGCTTTTCGGCCAAAGTGTTTTCGATTTGACGGGGCTCCTGACCGAGTGAGCACGTGTGTTGTGTGCTGTCTTCACATCAAACCGTTCTTTCTACGCAACGACGGCAGCACACCCAGGCGTGTCCGTGCTGGTTCTTCATCCTAGAGAGATAACAAACTCTGTGGTCACAAGACTGTGAGACAGAGCAAAACCAAAGGCAACCGCAATCAATCAGGGCAAAGCAGGTGACATGGGAATTGCTCGATATCGTGTTGGAATCCTCTATGTGAGTCATCCCGCTATAGGGGTTGCACTTTCTGGACCATATGGTGTTTCTGGCCAGTTGAGCTCCACAAGGGTGGAACCACCGGTCATTCTGCATTGTACGAGTACACTTGGTCTTAGGAGTGCTGTTCGTAGCGCATACAAGCGTTGGTCTGATTGCGTGAGCAAAGCGCTTTCGAAGTCATTTTTCGGGGGAGATACTGAGCACCTTCTCGCGCGAGGAGGAGCTCAGAAACTTCCGCTTGCACCCCTGCCGTGAGAGAACTCGGGTGTATCTGTTTTGAGACTACTGCTGTTTGTAGCGCATACGAGTGTTGGTCTGATTGCGCGAGCAAAGCGCTTTTGGTGTCGTGTTTCGGGGAAGATACTGAGCACCTCCTCGCGCGAGGAGGAGCTCAGAAACTTCCGCTGCACACCCTACGGTGGGATGACTCACCAGTTGGGTCTTACAGAAATTATCCGTTCTACACCTAGACACGTACTACCATAGGGGTAGCACTTTTTGACTTTTTGGTTTTTGTCCGAATGACGGGGGGGGGGGGGAGGGCTCCTTAACCCCAAATCGTCAGAATTTCGTCGTTCTTGTTATTGCAATCTGCGTATTATGTTTGCGTATGATAGGCCGTGAGGTCCTCGTCATTCCATCGGGTGGCACTTTCAGCTTTACTCAAAAATATTGTTTGTGGGCGAGGTAAAGAGCTTCTAGAGCTCCTCGAAATGAGGAGTCTCAGAAAAAAAAAAAACTCCAGTGGTTAGGAGCCTCAGGAAAAAAAAATGGTGCATCTTTATCGTATATTTGCCGTACCTTTACCGTACATTTACCGTACCTTTACCGTACCTTTGCCGTACCTTTACCGTACCTTTTTTTTTCCGTACCTTTGCCGTACCTTTACCGTACCTTTATCGTATCTTTACCGTACATTTACCGTACCTTTACCGTACATTTACCGTACCTTTACCGTACCTTTACCGTACCTTTACCGTACCTTTATCGTATCTTTACCGTACATTTACCGTACCTTTACCGTACCTTATTTTTTCCGTGCCTTTGCCGTACCTTTACCGTATCTTTGCTGTACCTTTACCGTACCTTTACCGTACCTTTACCGTATATTTACCGTACCTTTACCGTACCTTTACCGTACCTTTACCGTACCTTTACCGTACCTTTACCGTACCTTTACCGAACCTTTGCCGTACCTTTTTTTTCCGTACCTTTGCCGTACCTTTACCGTATCTTTGCTGTACCTTTACCGTACCTTTACCGTACCTTTACCGTATATTTACCGTACCTTTACCGAACCTTTGCCGTAGCATGTTCGTTACCCTAGGCCACAGGAATGCTCATCGGTTACACTATGCGTTTAGTTTTTCTCGACGGCAGTCGGAAGGTGGACCCTCAAGCGAGGAGCCTCGGATAAAGCGAGATGCATCCATGCCGCCGTGGCGTGCATCCACACCGCCGAGGTGTGCATCCATGCCGCCGTGGCGTGCATCCATACCGCCGCCGTGGCATGCATCCATACCGTGATGATGTGCATCCCATACCGCCGTGGCGTGCATCCATACCTCCGTGGCGTGCATCCATACCGCCGTGGCGTGCATCCCATACCGCCGTGGCATGCATTCATACCGCCGTGGCATGCATCCCATACCGTCGTGGCATGCATCCACACCGCCGTGGCACGCATCCATACCGCCGTGGCATGCATCCATACCGCCGTGGCATGCATCCATATCGCCGTGGCGTGCACCCCATACCGCCGTGGCATGCATCCATACCGCCGTGGCATGCATCCATACCGCCGTGGCATGCATATACACCACCGTGGAATGCATCCATACCACCGTGGCATGCATCCATACCACCGTGGCGTGCATCCATACCGCCGTGGTGTGCATCTATACCGCCGTGGCGTGCATCCATACCGCCGTGACATGCGCCCAGCCGCTCAAGGCGATTAAGGGAAATGGGAACAAAACGAACCATGCCTTTGTCTCTCGCACGTGCTAGGCGATTAGAGATCTTCCCTCCACCTCCGATCGTATGAAGAATGTCTTTTAGTATTTGATTATGGAGGCGTTGGTATGCGCATAAACAGGGTAACGCATCGAATCGAATGGAATCGTGTCGACTCCCGTGCTTCGAATGATGGGATGTAACTTTCGTATAATCTTCGTGCCGCACGTCTTTTTTTAAATCACCACTTTCTACATTCCAGCTCAAGTTTAGCATATAGTTTGAAGGCAGGCCACCGAAGGTGATTGAGGGGAACGGGGAACGAACGCTTTTCTCCATTTTTTTCTTGGCGATGAATGGCCCTCCACACCTCCGTTCGTACAGATATTTTCTCTTCGTAATATTTTACTGTAAGGAGGCATGTGAATGCAAACAAACATGTTAACTCATCGAATCCAACCGCGTCGTCCCCCATGCTTCGATTTAAAGGACGCGACTTTCTTGTAAAGTTCGTACCGTTTTAGTATGTAATCGCCACTTTTGGCTTACAGCTCGACTTGTGGGAAGTTCACATACAGTTCGAAAGTCGGCCACGCAACGTGATTGGGGGGAATGGGGACGGAACGTTTTTCTCTCGTAAGTGCTTGGCGATGAATGGCCCTGCCGACCTCCGTTCTTTATTAAATTATCATATTTAATAATACTTCTACGGAGGCGTGTGTATGCGCATGCATAGACACATGCACGCATCAAACCGAACCGTGTTGCCCCCCATTTCGATTTATAGTATGCGACTTTAGTATAACCTTCGTACCGTTCACATTTTCAAAATGACCAATTTCACTTTCCAGCTCAAGTCGTGGGAGGCTCGCATGAAATTTGAAAGCCAGCCACCCAAGGTGGTTGAGCAGAACGATGACGAGCTACTTTCTTATGCGCTTGGCGGTGAATTGCCCTCTCCACCTCCGTTCGTACAGTATGTAGAATATCTTTGACCTTTGATTGTGGGGCTTATGTATGCATACAAACACATTAACGCATGGAATCGTACTGTGCCAACCCCCTTGTTTTGGATTTCTGGGATGAGACTTTGAACTATGTACTTCGCACAATATAGAAAACAGCATCACTTTTGCATTCCTGATCGACTTGTGGGAGTTTGTACATCCTCAGCGGCTTCCTCGACAAGCCGTGGGCATAGGTGTCTTCCTTTCCCCCCCGGCGGTAGCTGCCTTCGTTTTTGTGGAGCAGGGATTACAGAGTTGAGCTTTCTAGGTGCTCGTCGATATGACCCCGATTTTTGCCAACATTAACGGGCTCGCGTGGTGCGACTTATCGTCTCCCCCGATTTATCGTCTCCCCTTGGCAAATATATCAACCCCCCCTTTGGCAGAGGGGGTTGATATTTGGAAGGGGGGTTGACATATTGCCAAGGGGAGACGATACGTGGGGGGAGACTATAATCGCACCACTCGCGCTTTGAGCAATGAGAAGAAAAAGGCCCAGAACCTAATTTTTTGTCTGTGAATCCCCCGGGCATCGAAGCCCGGTCTTCGTGGCCAGGTATGCATCGGAATACACGTATACGTCCTCGCGCATATACATCCATGCGCGCTAAAACATACCTTGCTGTGATTGCCGCCCGAACAAGCTTTTTGTCTCACTTACAGCATGGATGGGGAGGGTGTACAAAAAAATAGGGAATGACCTTTCGACATAAAAAGCTAGATGGCTGTTAGTATGCCGGTAAATGGCGATTTGAACGCTCTTCTTATGTCCCGAATGGTTTTATCTTTGACGCTCTGGGTATCAATTGCATAGATTCATCGTGAGGTCGAGTGTTTTGTACGAATTGCGGTCGCATGGCGATTTTTGCCCTACTCGTCGAGTAGTATGCAAGAAAACCCGCGACAATATAGGCGAGCTTAGGCTTTTATACCTAATAGGCGAATGAAAACAGGATTTTCAGCAAATTTTTCGGTGTCGCCTAAGAGACAAAAAGGTGATTATAGCATTCCATGATTATTCGACCATTACGCGAGTCAAATACGCACTGTTTTGTCTACATTTCAGGCTTTTTTCCACGGTTATTATGCTCGAGTTGTGACAGTCTATTAGTTCTATTTATTATATACTATGTCATTTTGCTTTCTGCACCTCATTTTTGCTTGAAATTGTGCTTGTAACCGGGGGGCCCTGAATCCTGGAAACAAATCGCTCTAATTCGTCCATTTATATTGCGTTTGATGCTGTTCTTGTGACTGTCCAAGTGTTTCTCTCATCGTCGTTTTGAGCGTGCTTGCTCGGCACGTCAACCTGATATAGGCCTAAAATCACTTTTTTGTGCGACCTATCATGCAAATAGCTGGTCGAATTGCGTTCGCATTGCAAATGTTTGCCGTATACGGATTAGAAGTATGCGAGCAAACCCGAGTCGGTCGGGATAATAGTGAGCTTATTGGGTCAAAGCCTACCAGTCAATCATGAATAAGCCAATGCGGTCGGGATTGACACGCCGTGCGGGGAGGTATCGACCCGGGAGATCATCGTCATAGTTCCCGCGTTGTTGGAGCTGTAGAGATTCGGAGGACTTCTGAACCGGGGATGGGACCCTCTCTCCCCCGTGTGCGCCGGAAGTGCCACCCATTGGTTGGTGAGCCTTTATCATCCTCCTAGGGTGGGGTGGCGCCGTGGAGCTCGAACCAATAAGCGATTTTATAACTAATTTTCAAGGACGTCATTTTAGCCAACGGAGTTGGGGATTCCACACCGTGAGGGGCGGTAACAATCCCAGAGAATTCGATTTTATTCTCCGGTTTGCCGAACTTCTAGATATATAATGACCTCCGGACCGGGGATGGGACACTATCGTCCCCGGGTGGAGCTTGATCTACAATATACAACGCCCGCCAATCAAAGATCGGCCGGTCGGTGGGCTTGGGGATTATTTCCACACTGTGCGGAGAGGTATCAACCCTGGCGATATCCGTGTTCGTTCCCGGGTTGCCGGAGTTGTACATGTATGTGTGGATGGATTATGATCATGGGATGGGACTCTATCGTCCCCAGATGACGGTTGTTTTATGTACGATCCCCGGGCAATGAGCGACCAACGATCAGACAAAAAGGCCATACCAGGTGATGTATGTTTGTTTTTTTTCGTCTCAAACTCGAGCCTGAAATTATTAACTGCCAAATTCTTAATGCAGTGCAATCGCGTACTACCAACACTCTGTCTACCAGATAGCAACACGTAGCGGCATTATAATAGCATTCGAAGAATTGAATGACAACGTCAGCGACACCATGTTTCACGCCTAGAACACCGACAGCAAGTCTCTCCACGATCAGACTACACACACACAGACAGTCGGCCTGCGAGCCTCGGATCTAGATACTATCATGCATGGTGTAGCAAAAGCTGGCTCAGTGCGCGCCTCTCAGTGGCTATGTAGAGAACATGTAGCATACATGGCCACCCCCTTGCTGGCCGTGGATGCTTGGTTGAGTCAAAACATCAAGAAATGCACTCGAAACGTCTCTTCGCGGCCAGACTAAAGGGCCAGTCTGCGTGGGCTCGGATTTATCCGATCGAAATATGATGAAGCTCATAATCGGATTCACGCAAGAAACGGCAGAAGTAGTCCACTGTTAGTCTATATCGGTATCTTGGCATTACTTTACATTCTACACGCGTAGACTATGTGTTGTGTGGAAACAGTTTTTACTCTCTATCGAATATTTAATCGAACAAGTCCAAGTGCTGCCCTGCCCTACCCGGAGCATGGGTGATGGCAAATGCCGGCAGCCATGCGGAGCCCTTCTACATACATACATACATGCTGTACTAACTGTATCGCAACCGCGGCAATTACCGAGTGTTGGATTTTCCCAGTGTTTGAATCGGTTTGCACGCATGCACGCACGCACGCGTCCGATGATGTTGTAGCAACAAGACACAGCAAGGGTACGGCAGGGGGGATGTTACGACGGTGTTGTGATGATGTTATGATTTACCCCCATTTTTACTACCGGGCTTGAGCCGCACTCGCTTTTGACTCTGTACCTCGCCGGCAAAAAGTACTCGTAGGCGGGTTTGTTTGACGCAGCCTAGCTTTACATTCCATTGGCGGATTCATGTTAAAAATCAAAACAGATCGAAAGCCAGCTCAAGACATCAAAAAACAGCGGGGCCACTCACCCCACAACCAAAAAAACAAGAAAAAGAGATGTCCCTGTCCTACCGCAGCCTTGGTCTACAGCAACTAACTCCGGTTCCTGTCTGTCTTTTCTCAGGGTAACACTTCCCACGCAGCACGTCGCAGGAAAAGAAGGACTGCATGTTTGTTTGATTTTCCGAGAAAAACTGCCCACCAGGCAGCATGTCACAGGAGAAGAAGGGCTAGTACAAATATCGGAACGTGTCTATAAGTGAAAAACCGTGTAATACGGAAGATAACCGTCCCCTCTGAGATGAAGATCGGCACCGATTTTTTTTTTACGGGGGGGGGGGGTACCCATTTGTTGCTTGCCCTGGTCATTTGGCCATTGACCACGCATCCCTTTCGAGACGGAGCACCGTTCCTACCCCTAATAGAGACACCTCCAACATTTGGGCGCTCATCACGCTTCTTGCACATACGAAGTACTACATAGAAACTGTTTGCTCATATAATCCCCGTCCTGTTTTGCCGTCTGCGGCCACCATCTATCTCCTGGGATAGCGACCGTTTTCTCGCTACTCTCTAGTCTACCAAACTCTTCCATGTCACACACGTCTAGTTTCCTCATCTCCCACAAACAAAGAGGCGGGAGGGCTATACCGTATAGAAACTGACAATGGCGGCTTATTTAGGAGGATAGACCTCCGTCGATATCTTTTCCATGGACGGACGCATCGCTCTGCTTTTGGCTCTCTCTCCCCATTGACGAGCAAATCATACTTGAAGACATCACGCGTGCTACGATAGAGGTGTTAAGGTATACCTCTTTTTGTCCGAAATGGGTTCTCTGAATGGTGGGGCTCCTGAACTCAAAATCGCCGGGCGGACAGGACACAACTGTATCCGCATACGTTTTGTTGTACACCTAGCTAGGCCAAGGGGATTTTTCATCAGCGATAAAGCAAGTTTATCTTTCTCCAAATAAGTGTTTAGGGTATTGTTAGGAAAACAGTGGTGCACCTCTATCGTAGCACGCGTCTCATACTCGAGAATCCTTGGGTCACCCTACTGCAGGAGTTGAAATTTTTGGGGGAAAACGTTTTCTGGGCCCGTTGACCTCCTCAAGTGAGACACTACCGGTCGCCCTTTGATCGTTAATTTTATGAGTGCATTTCGTTTTAGGAATAGCGCGGTGTTGGTCGAATTGCGCAAGCGGAATGCCTTCGAGGTCATGTTTTTTGGGTCATGTTAGGAGCTCAGAAACCTCCGCCGCACTCTTTCCGTGGGATGACTCCGCATAAAACGGCAGCTTGTGCTGCTGGAATAGTAACGGTGATACCGCTGAGAGGGACAGCTAGCGCTGTCGATACCGCGGGAACTGAAGGATACGGCTGCACCCCGGCCGTGGGATGACTCCGCATACAATGGAAGCGTGCGCTGCTGGAGTAGTAACGGTGGCCGCCGGTAGGGACAGCTCGCGCCGTCGCTACCACCAGGGAACGGCCAGCTAGCGCCGGATTGCTAGTACAATTGAGTTAAAATGACACAAGACAGCTAGCGCTGGATTGCTAGTACAATTTAGTTAAAATGATACACGACGCGTATGAAAATACGTGAGTGTAGCGTGAGCTAAAGCCTTACTTTTTCCCATCTGCCGGAGGATATTTGAAAAAAAAACATGCATGAAATTCGTTCGAGGGGGTGCGTTGTCTTGCGTGATATACGTGTTTCCTTTTAATAATCATTTTTTACTTTTCCAGCTCAACTCGTAAGAGCTTTTTGACCTCACCGACCTCCTCGACAAGCCGTGGTCACAGGTGTCTTCCCTTCCCCCCCCACCGGTACGTACCTTCGTCTTCAGTGTCTTAATTTTCATGATGCATAGGGTTCAGCATGCCCACCTTTCAGCCTTTTATGCTCTCGCCGATTTTTTATCGAATTTTGCTAATCTCAACGCTCTCGCGCTTTTCGCTGTTAAGAGCATTATTGCTCAATGGTGGTGACATTGCATGACCACATCACCTTGCTTGTTGTATTTTGCAATATGTATCTCTGTCTTATAATTAGCAACCTCAGAGCCCCACATCGGCACGGTAAAATCATGGTAACGACATGGTTGTACCTGTCGATTGAACTGTTCTATGTTGCGATCCATGTAAAATAACACACCACGAAGCTATAACACGTTGTATACCACACCAATTATTTTGGTGTACTACACCTAAAATCAAATCTTCTAGAATAATAAACAATGCCAGGCAGGTGATACCACCTCATTACCTATCCAACCAGCCATGCCGTAGCTCCAATTCATTTTTAACGCCCCCTCCCCCCTCCCCCCCCCGCCCCCTCCTTCCCCACCACCCGCACCATCGCCTAGACCTAGCACGTTTAGTAAAGTTCTTCCCAGGTATACATTCATGCGACTTAAAGGGGTTTGATTCCCCCCTCCCCCCCCCCATCGCCCCCCCCCTCGTTTTGTTCTCTCCCGCCGCCCCACCTAAAATCAAAATCTGCCAGAGTAATAAACACTACGAGGCAGTTGATATCACCCCATTATCTTTTTAGCCATTCACGCCGTAGCTCCAATTCATGTCCCCCCCCCTATCCCCCCCCCCACCACCCGCACCATCGCTTAGACCTAGCACCACGCGTATAGCAAGCTCCTAACTAATATGCATCTGTGCGGCCTAAAGCTGTTGGACTTCCCCCTCCCCCCCTCCCCCCCCTTCGAACACTCTGCCCTCTCCTCACTGGTTGTACGACTTACAGGATATACATGATAAACTGATGCATTCCTTCCACAACCGTCAGATTTGTCCCCTTAAAGGATTTATAGTGTCCTCGCACAGATTGAGTTGCTCCCCCCCCCCCCCCCCCCCCCCCGCTCCCTCTTGTTCAAACACAGCCCCCAACGCCCTCAAAAACTCGGCCCTCCCCTCACCGGTTGTACGACTTATAGGATACACTTGATAAACTGATGCATTTCCTTCTACAGCTGTTAGATTTGTCCGCCTCAAAAACGGGTTTTAGAGTTTTTCCGCGCACAGACTGATGATAAGCACCACCCTGTTGACCCTGGTACAAGATACGCTGTAGTTCCAAGGGGAGTCGCCGACCTATACCTTTATGAGGACACACACTCAGTAATACGCGCGATCGGAATATCACATACAGCTTGCAAAGATGGGTTTCGACAAAATGTTCGATCTCTCAGCTGGAGTGTATTTTTATTTTTATAATATATACTTCGGAGTATATATCAGGCGCAAAAAAGCGGGAATCAAGAGGGAAACATAAACAATACTTTTAAACTGCATACCACGCAATAGTACGGGCCCGCCGACAGTAAACAACTAAGCTGGGCGAACGCTTGAAACCTTTAAGTTTCGTTGTGACACCAAACTTTGGGCAACCTTGAGCATAGACGATCGTATACCAGGCCGGGGCCACGGACCAACGCCCGACGAACGGGCAGGGTGGATCGTAACTGGGTCAAGCCCGGCGGGAAGACTGGGGTTTTGATAGCCTCCAGGGATTTTTTGCTAATAGTGGATGAGCTTGCACAGGTCTCACACTACCCCGGAGGGATTACTTTCCCGGCGACTGATCTCCGCCGCACCTGATCCGCTAGCGATCAAGTCGGGCCGACATGCTCACGCGTCCGTATACCACGGCAGCTTGCGCTGCTGGAGCAGTAACGGTGACCGCCGGTAGGGACAGCTCGCGCTGCGGCTGCCACGGAAACCGAAGGGCACGCCAGCTACGGCTGGATTTCACCATGACGACGGCAGGGGGGGGTCATTTCTGGGGTCTGTTTTCGCACTGGCTGGGGGTCACTCGCGCGAGTGACCCCCCCTGCTGCCGTGCGGTCTCAAGCCTTGGTGCTGTTTTAACTTTTTGCGGTAGGAACGAAACCGCAACGGAATGGCAAGGTACGCTGCGCCAGAAAGTTAGCCTGAAGACGTTTTCGTCCGTGAGGTACAGGGTCACCCAAAGCGAGTGGCTCAAACCCGGCAATGAAAAAAGGGGGTACATCATAACATAATCATAGCACCGTCGTAACATCCCCTCCCTTTTTTTCTTCTCTTTTTTGTTCTTCTTGCACACTTCTACTTTCCAGCTTCTGGACAAGCCGTGGTCGCAGGTGTCGTCCCTTCTCCCCCCCCCCCGGTTCTTGCCTTCAATTTTTATCGCGCGTCGGGTTCAGCAATCCCACTGCTCGTCGATTTCTCATCGAGTGTTGCTGCTAACTCACGCTCTCGCGCTTTCCGCAAGTCAATTTGTGCGCAAAATAAAGTCCCCACAAATTTATACGAGTATGCACTCACTCGGGGAGATTCGAACTCACGGAACTGACAACCTACACCAGGCTCGAGGATGAAACCTGATACGCCACCGGGGCGACCCACCTACCGTACCCTCGGTCGATTGCGAATGAAAGCTGAGCAAAGTTGACACGCGACGCGTGCGAAAAGTACCTTTTGGAGTGTGTGGTGAGCTTGGTAAGCTTTATTTTCAAGATAGCCGTCCCACGGCAGGGCTTGCTGCCTTTTTTTTTTTTTTTTTTTTGGGGGGGGGCAAACGTTTCTGACCGGTTGAGCTCCCCCGAGCGTGGGGCTATCGGTAAGTACCAGGTATGACCATTTTACAAGTGTATTTTATAAATAATATTTTCAACGACGTCAGCCGTGAGTTCGACGAATTTCAGGTCAATACTCATCTTTGCAAGCTGTGTTGTTGGTACTTGTAATATACTATATGGGTGAGTTTTTATTAGGAGGGGTCCTATTTTTTGTCCACTATAATGGTGAGTGTTGGTATTTTTACTTTGGGTGGGGAACTTTGAGCTAGATCTACCATCATATCTATTTTACAAATTTAGTACTGTAGTTTCCACTATACTGCTCTTATCAGATGTACGGTAGGTGGTTTATTTTGTTTTTTTTGTTTCAGGACTAGAGTGTATATAAATGTTTGTTTGCCGATATGCGCGAACGAATGTCTTCGAAGCCACGTGTCGGGAGAGATGTTTGAGCTCCTCATGTCACGAGCTCGGAAACTTTTGCTGCACAACTAAATAGCGTGGGATGACTCTTGAGCACAGGCTATATATATAGGATTTAATGCAGAGCTCGCCGCTGAGCGCGATTCTTGACAAGAAAAAATATCGTAAATTCCCCCCTCAAAAAACGTGAGACTTGCGTTTCTCGTTTGGTAATTACTTGCTC
This sequence comes from Undaria pinnatifida, assembly GCA_012845835.1. Taxonomy (NCBI): domain Eukaryota; class Phaeophyceae; order Laminariales; family Alariaceae; genus Undaria; species Undaria pinnatifida. The sequence goes on along the minus strand of JABAKD010000009.1, from coordinate 8,304,509 downwards.
GAGGGTCTACTGTTGTACAATGGCTGTGCTAAGTCCAACGTTTCGAGTTCTCCCAAACCCAACACCTTATGGCGGGCTTACAGTCCATACTCCCCCGCCGCCATTTGTGTCATCACACCATCAACAAATGACTACGAGGCGTAATACTACATGTACACTATTGAAGGTGTGTCTCACGAAAAAAAAAAAACACGGTAGTCAGACCCCTTTGTCAGCTGGAACCCCATAGGTTTTCTTGCTCGCAGGGAGCTGGCCTGTTGTATGACTTCACCGAAGGGTACGTCTTTCTCTAACACTGAAAAAAATCCTTAGTGAAGCAGATATTGAACACTACGGGCAGTCTAGTTTTATTGTCGTTATCGTTGTCGTTGTCGTTGTCGTTGTCGTTGTCGTTGTCGTTGGTGTTGTCTATGTACTCAGCGAAACGTAGCACACATCCAGTTCCCGGGCCTTGCTGGTTCTTCATAGAGAGTTACCAGGTACCCGGTGCCCGGGGATGTACTGGTCACAAGTTATTATGTGGTCACAACCTCTGTACCAGGTACCAGGTACCTGTTTACACAGGCGAGAAGGGTGCATCGCAATTAAAACGAGGAAAGCAAGACTGAACGCCAAACGTTTACTGGATACGAAATACAACACGAACAAGAAATTCGAACAAAGCCAAAGAGAGATTATACGATACAGTACTCGGTACACGAGTCGTGCTTGCTGAATCGAGCTGAACGCCGTAAACAAACAAAACACAAAAGCAGAAAAACCCCTTCGGCAGAAGAGAAGACCAGCAAGGAAAACAAAACCAACAGCACACAACAACAACACAGTACCCTCGGTCGAAGAATTTATAGTACAAAAATACCAAGATGCAAAAAAGAACAACACATCACGAAGAAGGCGTTGCTAGTAAGAACTGCTTTCAACCCCGTTTAGAACCAACCGTACACGCGTTAACGTTTGGAGACAAACCACTTGAGACTAGTGCACGAATGTTTCCCTGCGGTGCTAAAAAAGTACAAAAAAAATGATGCCTGACGCGAAAGGGGCAACTCCCAGCGAGAGAGGCGAGAAAAACACACAAAAAATGATGAAGAAGAGGAAAAGGAGGGGGACAAAACAAAAAACGCCCCCTTCCTCTCTGATATTCTATCTCCGCAAAACGCACAACGTTTGCCAACAAAAACCGTTGGTGTGCCTCGGCCGTCCAAAACAATAATAACGCCGCGATGTGTACACACGACGAGGCGGGCTAAATTTTTTCCAACCCCTGCAGCATCGCTCCCGCGTTTTCGAGGACAAACTAATTGGAAATAGCGTGCGACCATTCCTGCAGCAACGAAAGGGTTACTGCTGTGAGGTGAACATTTCGCTCGTTCAGAGCCACCGGGTGCCAGGTACAGTGGGTCATCCCGCGACGGGGGGGGTCGCATTTTCAGCGGCCAAACGTTTCCGGCCGGTGGAGCTCCTTAACTCTGGATCCATCGGTTAGCACGATAATTTTACGAGTGCGTTTGTTTTAGGGCTACCAACTGCTGTAGCGCGCGGGTAAATGTTGGTCGGGTATTGCGCGAACGAATGTCTTCGACGTCATGTTTTGGGTGAGATATTGACCTCCTAATAATGGTGTTGGAGCTCAGAAACTTCTGCTGCACTCTTATCGTAGCGTTGGATGACTCCGTGGCCCCTCCCTCAATAGTGCGGTGCCTTGCCGGGCGGTGAAACCCACCCTAACGCGGGACCCCCGCACTATTCCAGGATGGTGCAGAACAGCAGTAGTACTCTACTAAACTCTACTGTAGACTACAGGACGAGCAAGGTGGGGGTGACAAGTAGCACGGCGATTTCGCCACGCAATGAACCGCAATGAGCACGCACTGACTGTGTGCTATTCGTAATAATAGTGCAAATGTGCCTGGTACGTACATAGCGAACTATCTCACACGGATGTGATTTATCGAATGAGCGGAGCCCAACGAAAGTCTTTGCGTAGTGAGAGGTCACCCGAGGCGGCATCTTCTTGCCTGCTTTACGAAGCATGCAGGCGACCGCACTAAACCGCCCCCCCCGAAGAAAAGAGCACCCACCGCACCAACGCGGGACAACGACTGCTGTTCCCAGTTTATTACGAAAGAAGCAAAACACCAGCCGCCGACGCCATGTGAAGTAACCGCGGCTGTGTTTCCGGATCACCCGCCACTAAAACACTATAATAGCAGGTCTTGGTATAGGTCTATAGAACAAGAAACCAAAATATAAAAACACGGTCATTTTGAAAGCCAGACTGAGATTTACTGAAACAATTAAGAAGTCCGGGAGGCTTTATATTGAAATTAGTGCAGGACGCACCCTCTGGCAAAACATGAAACCCAGCCTGTGTCAGCACAGTATTTCTGTTCCTTAATACTGTACGTGTCCCGTACTTTGTAGTAGGCGACTCCCCAAGGAAAATGAAGACGACCGGTACCTACAGTAGCCAATGGCCCGTGTCGTAACCAGCATACCGTAATAAACGCTAGTGAACCCCGCGCCCGGAGAAAACGCCCCGGGGCGATATTTTCAGCGAAAACGAGCCTAATGCGGAGTAAATGCCTCATATTTAGAAGGACATGCGAAAAACACCCTCGGCCACCTAGTACACGTCCCGGGTTGCCTTTTAACGCTTGAACAACCGCAACGCCGCGTGGGGCGTTTCGTAGCATGAATACGATACACCCTTCTTGTAGTCAGCCAGGCAGCGTGAGCACACGAGCTAACCTCCGCCCCATCCCTTCATCTCAAGCAGCGCTGTAAGGACTACTCTTCTCTTCTTCGCCTCCTCGTCGAGACCGCCAAAAATCAACATAACAAGTAGAACCATCTGTTTAATCAGCTCCGTAGACCCCACCCTTGTGGTGGATATACACCGTAACGACTGAGCTATGCGGTAGAATTGTACTGGTAATAACAATCCAGTAATGAAAATCCACAGGAGTCATATATATTCGAAGGATACTACATCTGTAAAAACGAGCGGTCGGTGTATCACGCAGCTTGGCAAAGATGAGTATCGACATCCTAAATACATCGGACGCACAGCTGACGCGCGTGGAATAATTAAATATATAGACTACGCATCAAACGGAATTCGCAGCTTATGCTGTACCAGTCCGTTAACCTTGACTGAGTGCTCGCGTTGCCTACACATGCAAGGATCACATTCCGAAAAGAGTTGGGCGCAAGCATCAAAACAATTAATTGCGAATTGCTTGGACGGTAGTTCGTTGGCGGCCCTCTTGACAGATTTGGCGCATTTTCTTTTTCTTTTTCAATCATCATTTTTACTCTCCAGCCCGACCCGGGTGAGAGGTTTTTACCCTGAGAGACCTTCTGGACAAGCCGTGGTCACAGGTGGTGCGTTCCCTTCTCCCCCACGGCGCATGCATTCATTGTCATCGCGCATGTCGGGTTCGGCATTCCCACTTGTCAGCTGTTTATGCTTCGTCAATGTTCATGGAACCTTGCATACTCACGCCCTCGTGCTTTCCGCTCGTTAATTATTCGCATGAAAGAAAAAACTGCGAGCACTATGCACTCGGTGAGACTTGAACCCACGACCTTTGGCTTTAGTAGGAGCGAGATTCGCCTTCTATTCCGTCGGGGACACCCGACTATTACATTTCAGCATAGGAGTATAGGGCCCAAAATAAAAAACAGGGTGAAACGAAAGCCAGGCTGAGATTTACACAAAAGCAAGAAATCAGGGAGCCGTCATACTGAAGGTAGTGTGGCACGCACCCTCTCCCAAATTAAGAGACCCAGCCTGGCTCGGCATTCATCTGTTCCTATTCGGTGTCCTGGACTGCATGCTTGGGGGCAAGCCGTTAGCGGTTCTCCTGACAGTTTTGGTGCACGCATTATGCGAAGTGCGAGATTAGGGACACAGAAAGCAAGACTTGGTGCATTGTGTTTTTATCGCTGCCGATCCGGAGATAAACCCTCGGTGAATAGTTGATTTTACTGTTGTATTTTTGTGCGCCCACACCAATCATTCAAAGTAACTTATTGGATTGGGTGAGGCCTCCTGCCCCAGCCTGTGGTCCCACCCATACTTCACTGTGTTCCTGAACTCTCGGTTTCCCACTGGACTAGGGTCGGCTGTCTCACCCAAACTTTCTTCAACTTTAGCACACCGCAGCGTGCTGGGGTCGAAAGCCTCAGGTATTAGTTGATCTCACGTCGGCCGCCTGTTGTTACGTTTTTTGTTTGCATGTAAAAAAAATAGTCTCGTTCCACTCGCACCTGTATCTCCCTCCCGAAACATCGTTGACATTGGCCAGAAGCACTGGTCGCTCCATACGTATTGTATGGCACAGGCCAACCCTCTCGGGTGAATGTGCACAGCGCTTTCCCTACGCATATCCACGCAGAGGTGTGCGAGTACATACAATCCGTATTCGCCTGTACAACCCCTTGGAGATATCACGTCCGTACAGGCGACGCCGTACAGCCACCCGGCGGTATCATACCACAGTAGTTTACTCGGCGATTATCTCCCGGAACGTAAAGAAAGACGGCATTTTCAGTCTGGTGTGTATGTATACTCTATTTTGCCGCCGGAATAATATCGAACGAGCTGCCTCTTAGGTTATACGGTTATACAGCAGTACAGTAGTGGTATTCGACGTTGCGAGGATTACAGGGCCGCAGATACATCGCGCACTACACCCGGTGGCATTCTGTCGTAGATGAAAACAAACGCAAAGCTGAAGCCATTTCTCTGTGCACGACACGCACCGCCAAATTTTACGCCCGCCGATCCTACCATGTCTTCGTGCCGAGCGCTATGTAAGGTATGGCACACGTCACGAGACTCTCTTCTTGAGCTCCGCGTACAACAGAGCAGCCCTCACGTTCACACGGGACCTGGCCCGTAGTGGCTGTACTGGGTGGTGCCCACGAGCGGCTTGCTATATTATAGCGAACACTCGGATATTTGCGGGCTGTACGTCATGATGTTCGGGCGCATTGCAACAGCAACAGCAGACTTCAAATTTAACCAGACTACCTAGACTAAATCCTTTATCTTTCCGGACCAGGTGTTATTGCTCCGCCGGCGGATGATCCGCTGCCGTCCTGTTTACTACTGCGAGCGGGTGGGTGTGCTATGCTTCTTTCATAGAGAAAGAAAGGGCGTCGCCGAGGGATCTGCCTACAAGGAAGAGCGACGTGGACACAAACAAAACAGGGAAACATCGCCACTACGGGTGCACGAGTACGCTGCTGTACGAGTAGACTACGAGTATATACGCTGAATGGTTACTACTGCTGTTGTCTAGTCGTGATACTGTAATAGAGCGCGCGGTTGTGACATGCTTCTTTTTCAATAAAGAAAAGGGAAAGGGTGTCGCTATGGTCCGTCTACAAACACGGACGACGGGGGCACAGATGCGGAATTAGCGCAAGTATACTGGCATGAAGCTGTAGTACAGCAGTCCCACTACGTACCTCGTGCTGCTTTGCGCGGTTGCACCAAGCAGAACGGACGAGTAGACTGGAAAAACGAGCCTACCTACAACAACAGCAGCAGCAAAAGACGTCGACCGCTGATGCGATGTTATGCTTCTTTTATCACGAGCAAACGGTTTCCGAAAACCAATAGCGGAGACTCTTGGCACCGCGCCAACACACGCATGCAGGCTGGAACCGCCCTCCTTGCCCCTTGCTCTATGCACAGCCGCAGCAGTATCGTATCAGGCATACGCCACCTTTCTGCAGTTCTTTGCCTGAAAAAGACGCGGCGCAATTAAAAACAATTCCCAAACGAAATTGACCCGCTGTTCGCTGCTCTCGTGCACGAGTTGCATAGTTCTGCATAAGAAAAGTACATACCCACCGGGGACTGAACATCCCAAGGTAGCCTGCCATTGCCTCTCCGTATTGCAGGGCGGACACCTTCGGGGGCAGCACGTGATGTTGCTCGGGAAAGTGCGAGATAATGTCGTGACATGTTCCTCTCCGAGTTCCGAGGGAAGTGGAAGAGACCAAAACCCAGTCACAGAAGAGAGAAATTTGTCGTTTTTTTCTCGATTCTGTCCCCTGAACTAAAACGCCTGCCCGAGATGCCAAGTACACATCGAAGCCTATTTTATAACTAATTGTGTTTTGTCTCTTGTGTAGGCTGGTCTTGTGTCAGTAAAAATAAAGCTATTTCTGCTGCTGGTGCCGCTGGTTTTGGTGTTTGCTGCTGCTGCGTGTGGTATTGCCTTCCACCATTCCGGGAGGAAGAGCGTTGGTGCGGGCGGCGGCAGGAGGCTTCGGATTGAGACGCTCCTTGGCGGTCTCTCACGGGGAACATAGGTCAGTGCGCATGGCAAAGCAAGGCCTGCCGGTGAAGTGTGCTCGTAAGGTTCATTGTTGTCTCGGGCAATGTCGACAGGACATCATCCGTTCTGTTTCCTATTTTCCTTATATTCCAGGTACGGCGGTGGTACTGGGTAGTGCAAAAAAAGCCCACACGCGCCCAGGCTCTGCTATGGGTACATCGCCCACTTCAAAGCACCTCGTGTCTAGCTTTCTGCGAGCCCTTCTGGGTGACACCGTGGTGACTCCGTGGCCACGGGTCTTGCAGTTTTTGCGTAACTGGGCGGTAGGGGTGCTGCGTAGAATCCGCGTAGGAGTTGCAGTTTGTCGTGTTTTGAGTTGTGCTTGCTTGCTCGCAGGCAGCAATTGCGAAGATCAAAACGCACACGGCGCAAGACATGACCTGCACAGCTATGGTAAATTCAACATAAATGTAGAAGTTTGTGAAAGGACAGGATGATTGCGCAAATCAGCAGCAGCACCAGCACCAGCAGCACCAGCTTGCTCTGCTGTGCTGCGTGTTTACCGGTAGGTTCATGGTTGTGCGTGCGGCCATCCTGCTCAACCCCTAGCGGTGCTGCGTGTTCAATGCCTAGGATTATGGTTGTCCGTGCTGCCATCTTTCTCAACCCCTAAAGCATTATGGCTCCAAGCTGTCGCGCCAAAACACACGGCATGCTACACGCTGCGTACCTAGACTACCCACCTACTACCGAGCTTTGGGACCGAACCTACTCCTCGCCCTACGTATATCACAATCCATGCGCACTTCGCTGCCCTGACCAGCAGCATTGTCACGTAATTGACTTTTTGACTGTGTCCCTGACTGCTGGTCAGCCAGCTCTCAGTGTTTTTATATTAATTATAATATGGAGAGAGGTGTGAAGAGGTGTACGTATACAAGTATATACCTGGTATATTTTTTGTGCCGGTATTCAACGAAGGCTCCCTCTCTGGAATTGTTTTTTTGTTGTCACGTTCATCAGTTCATCAGTACCAGGGCGACGAGGCATCGAAGAGTCCTATCAGTCATTCGCCCGACGGGCCTATCGCGCGTTGGTGTGTCTTGTGTTGTGCGCGTGTTCGTTTGTTCGTGTACGTGCGCTGTGTATGCTACACCGCTAGCCCCAGCTCCGTAACCCAAATGCTCATATCTCTTGAGGCAAGCAGTGGCCGTCACCACTCAGTCCCGACGCCATTGCTTAGTATCATACGGAGCGGCCATCTCCACCACTACCACCACCACCTCCTCCTCCTCGCCGCCACCCTCCGCCTTATCATAGCTCTCAGTTGCCCGACACGAGACCATTTTTTTCCCTTCCCTCTTGCCATAGCTCCCAGTCGCCCAACACCACGTGTGATGGCATTTTTTCCCTTGCTGCAGTGTCAAGCGGGCTGACATCGATTAATGAAAGGGAACTCTGCTGCATGATACCGACTTGAACCAGGTACAAGCACATGCCACTACTACGAGAAGCTCTTGCCTGCGACGAAGTTGACCTCTTGTGATTGTCACAGGTTCTCCACGCCCACAATAATAAACGCGGCGTAATAAGAAAGGCAAACCGGTATTCCCAGGAAATAAGAAACTCGGGAGCCTTTGTACTGAAATTAGAATTGAAGGCACCCTTTCTCAAATATGTAATCCAACCAGAGCCAGAATTCCTGTCTCTCATTGACTTATTATACTGCTACTGCTGTCCTTCCTGTAGTGCTGTATACGAGTTGGAGGGGGAGACAGCTGTGGGTCTTATTTCATGTTTCAACTGCTTTGGTTTCAGGTTTCATGTCGACCTCTTTGAAGCTCTTCGGAAATATACGTGGTACGTGCCAAGATGCCCCCCCGGTCGGTCGTATAATACTTGCAGTATAGACGGGGACAGGGACACTACTCTGTTGTTGCTGCTGTTGTGCGTGTGCTCTGCACATTAAACTGATAGATACACCCATCTACATCCAGCACTCAACCAGTGTCCCGTACCGATGCCTCCGAGAGAGACGAGCTCTGTGCTCACACACTACGAGACTGAGATATCGTACCCGTACACATCGAGCAAGGTGATTTGGGCAATGAACACGCGGGCCAACAAAGGATGAAAGCCAATACACCAGACCAGTTGCAACTGAAACGCCGACCCAGGCGTGTTTCTTATTTGGGAGTGCGTTCCACACTAACTTCAGTACAACGGCCCCCGGATTGCTTTTACGTATTCTTGTAGAGTTCAGCCTGCCTTTCCTGTTTTTTCGTTTTTTCCTTATTATTCGATGGGTATCCTGTGCTGGTATGGTACGACACTTTTGACTTCTTTTTATCAATTCCTTCGCCCTTTTATATACAATAGTGTTCAATAAGGCTGTCTGAGTAAGGCGGTATCCCGATATAAAAGGCGGTTACAATCGCTTGGCGCACCAGGGGAATTGCCTGCTGCGCTCATTACCTGGAATGAATAAGCGGCTTCCCCCGATAAGGCGGTCATGTTGCTCTCGCACACCACCGCCGAATTGCGGTACCCTTGCCGTACGTACGACAAATACGAGTACACTGCTGTTCCCAGTTGAGTACTCCGCGGTCAGGAGATTCACGCGGTGTACGTGTTGCCCAGAGCTCAGGTAGCAGCATACTATGCTTTCATAGGCGTGCGTGCGTACCTTGCGTGCCTCCTGATCTGATTTTTCCTGGAATGCGTTACCGTGATACCTGTAAAATCTAGGTATGATATTTCTTACCTGGTAGTGCTTACCAGGCATGTTCAAAGCTGTAGTATACGCTTCGTATACCTGGTAACGTGTAAAAAGTTTGAGGTCCACATGTCGTCGTGCCTTCGGCTAATAAGTGACCGCCCCCCTCGCGCGACCTTGACCGAACAGCAACAAGAACACAACGACACCCGCGATCCGAATGTTTACAAGTATCGTACCACAAACATTGGTGGTCCTTCTTTACTGCAGGTACGTGCCCGCCGGAAAGCCAGTGCCAACCGACACTACTCGATTATCTGGTACTACTGGCTGTCCCCGTCTGTGCTAGTGGATTGATTTCACAGGCACTATACAACCGGCGCTGATCAACCGGCACTATAGCGGAACCACTATTAATACTGCTTGTTGCGAAATGAGTTACCGGTACAAACAGCTGTACCTTTGTTGTGACGGCCTTTTGTTCTCGTCAACTCTCACAAGCAATCATACGATTTCAGCTCAGATTTTAGGAACGCCACAGACAACCTTTTTTTGTGAGGGCTTCTGCTGCTGCCTCTGCTTTTTGACAATATCCGGAGGCACACTGAGCACAGCCCAAACCCCAAACGTCCTTTTGCTCCCAAGCATCCCAGATATTGAACTACCGCATATGTTATAGGAACAGCAGTAGCTTATTACTGGTTGCCAACCTTCCAACTGACTCGTAATTCTGGTAATTTTCTAGGTAGTTCACGAAGTTTCTTTTGTTTCCGTCCCTCAATCGTCGCGACACCGGTAGTCGCGACTCAGCTATGCCCTTTTTGAGTATCCCACTCAAATTCCAAGTCGTTTGGACCCAAAACCGTGGGTGTAGTTCTAAGTGGGTTATGATTGCGACCGAAGCACGGGGTATGGCGCTCGAGCAACGAGCATTGAACCAACCCTTACCCCCCTCCGTCGCCCCCCCCCCCCCCCGGACTTCCTGCATTTACTTTGGCTTCCGTATCATATGTACCTCCTGCTCCCTGGGACGTTTATGCAGGACATGCTTCTTTCTTCGCGGCTGGCGTCGCCTCGCCTGCATCAGCGACCGAACGATAGCGCTTGGACAATGAGCAGTGACCCCCCCCTCCCCCCCCGCCGAACTCCCCGCAATTGCCTTGGCTTCCGTATCGTATGTACCCACTGCCTCCTGATTCGTTCAAGGATCCACGCTTCTTTCTATGCGGCTGGCGTCGCCCCCACGTTACCGTTTGCAAGAGTTCTTCCGTCATTACGTAAACCTGTGCGGAACAGCAGTTGTGCCCCCGCGTTGGTGAGGTACCCTTTGGTGTGGGGCCTCAGTTTAGTGCGGCCAAAATTGCTTGTCACGACCTCGTCCGTAGTGCGGGGCGGGACCCTACTTTAGTGTAGGTGTTGCCGTCTGGCCTGGCACCGCACTATTAATAATGATGGGCAGTGGACGTGGGACTTTTACGAGCCATTTGATTGCAAGTCGCGATCTATTTTACCTTTGACAGGTCTAGATACTACTAACTAGAGGTGTTACTCGACGAGTACCCGTGTTAAACTGGACACCCGCTAGTTTCGGGAAAAAAATACCCGAGTACCGCTAGTATTTGCGGCGATTTTGGGCGGGTACCCGGGTACCCGTATAACATCCGGGTACCCGGCTAACAGACGGGTACCAGGGTACTTGGAACATTATTTCTCATCAAGTTAGGTCCTTAAAGTTTGCTACGAATAAACTATTACGAATACATTCGTAAGAGAGTTAGTTGTGACAACGCGAAGGGTACAGGATTCGGCGTAACAACTCTGCACAAGCTATGATTTCCATACACCAGTAAAGCAGACTACGCTATTCTAAAGCATCGTAGATATGTACCAGGTACGTGTGTGTGGGTTCAAAGCACAGGCGGGTGAGGCGAGAGGCATGATACATCATTTTCATTTTGAAAAGAGTTTCCTGGACAAAATCGTACGAAGTATTGCCCAGGGGACGTTATTTACGGGATGATGAGTTACCATGCCCGGGATTCCGAATGTCATCTAACGAGTACCCCGGGACCCTGCACCACCCGGCACCCAGGTTCCCGTTTCAACCGGGTACCCGGGTACCCGGGGCCCAAATACTCGGCGAGTATGAGGTTCTACTCGTATAGGCCACAGCAGTGACGCGTGAGGCAAGAGAACACATCTTCATTTGGAGAAGGGTTCCTGGAGAAAATCGTACGAAATAGTACCCAGGGGACGTGGTTTAGGGGATGATAAGTTGCCATGCCCGGGATTTCGAACGTAATCTGACGAGTACCCGGGTACCCGGGTACCCGAATGCCCTTTTAAAAACCGAGTACCCTGGTACTCGGGTACCCGGCTACCCGGAGCCCAAATACTCGGCGAGTATGGAGTGCTACTCGTATCCGTGACGAATTTTAGTAAGCCGGGTAGTACTCGCGAGTACCCGGGTAATTGCTAAAAGGGTAACACTACTACTAACAGAGATACTACTTTCCACTGGTACAAATAATCGGCAACAGCATCAGCAACAGAGTTTTATTATCTGATTTGTGTTGATAACAGGAGGGTTGCCTCGGCAGGTTTTTATATACGATACATAGTCGCCGACCTATATCCTTAATGAGGACACACAACCCGTAATACGCGCGATCGGAGTATCACACACAGCTTGCAAAGATGAGTTTCGACAAAATATTCGATCTCACAGCTGGAGTGTATTTTAATTTTCATAATGATGTGTGTGTGTTCTTCACATTAAACCAATGATACGTACTTGTAGCAGTAAGTTATAGCGTCCTTTACGTGGTCAACCATGGTGCTGTGGCGTGGGGAGGGCCTGTTATCCAGCCACTGGCCTGTCGATCGAAACTACCAACTCATTACCTGGTAAATTATGTGCTGGCTGTTGTTGTTGTTGTTGTTGTTGTTGTTGTTGTTGTTGTTGTTGTTGTTGTTGTTGTTGTTGTTGTTGTTGCTGCTGCTGCTGCTGCTGGAATTGCTGCTGCTATATAATGCTGCTGATGTTGCAGCAGCCAGTCCACCGGAAGATTGGTTCTGTAGACAGTTGAACAGACGAACCCTGACAATGCCCCGACCGCAAAAATGACGGAAAGGCAAGCAGAGCCGTTGTCCTTCCGTCCCACCACTTGACGCGCGCCAGAAACTATAATTCCGATGGTGATCATCGTCAAAATGCCTGCTTTGCCTCAAAGACGACCGCGTCAGAAAATTTAATTTCGATGGACATACTCCTCATGGCGATGAGTGATAACGCTCGCTTTGCGGCAGACTTGTCCCTGCGCACCTCAACGGACTATTATTTTTACGGCAGATGAGCTCACGAGGTCGTACCTCTGACTGGGTGGGGCCTCGTGGGTTTAACGCGATCCCCTCGCCTCCATATGGCAACCGAAAAGTCCGGAGTCGTTTGTCTCGGGAGCAACAACGCAGCAATAGTAGTAGGAGCGGTGGCAGCAACAGCTGCAGCGTGACAGCAGTACAGCTAGCTAAGCATAGCAGTATTGCATGCTGCAGCGGCCCCAGTCGTACTGCAACAGGCGTTGGGCAGCAGTAGCAGCAGTCATTCTCTGGTGGTGGGTGACCTATAGTGACCTCAGGCTTGTGGTTCATTTTTACGGTTAGACGCGTGCGTGTGTTGTTCCTTCGTTCGGTTGCTCCCCGCCCTCCGCCCCGGTTGGTATTGACCCACGGCAAATAATTTCGGTATTGTGTGTACTCGAATAATTGTCACCAATATGTAGTCCGGAGGTTCTAATTGTGTTTGTTGTCGCAACAGCGGTGCGTATTCGTAACATATAGCAGATACCGTAGGAGGCCATTTGATCGTTTTGGTGTCCATGGGTGTTGTTGGGGCTCTCTGGTGCGCACCGGAGATGCCTGATGCCTCCAACTCCAGCATCCAACGTCCATTTCCTGGCCAACGAACTAAATCAACCAGTTTATCATTTTGTTGTCCTTCCCTTCCTTGAGGAATGTAAATGCTAAACGTGCCCCATGTGCATGCACCGCACAAACTTGTGCGTACAGCAGTATACGCGTAAACCTGACCCGTACGGTACGGGCGTGCTTCACATTACGCTGACCTTTCCACCCATCTACTAACTGCTGTACATCCAGTACAACCAGTTGCCGTGCTGATGATGTCTCATTATAGAGAGATGTGCTGGGTGTAGATGGGTGGAAACATCAGTTTAATACGAGGAACACACATAACAACCGCTATAAGGTATATTTAATTTTCGACCAGGTATGATTTTTTTTTTTTTTGCACAGTTCTACTTTCCAGCTTCTGGACAAGCCGCGTCGATTTTTCATCGAGTATTGTTGCTAACGCACGCTCTCGCGCTTTCCGCAAGTCATTTTGTGCACAAAAAGAAGTCCCCCCACGAATATATGGAATATGCTCTCGGGGGGGCTCGAACTCGCGAAACTGACCTATACCAGGCTCGAGGATAACCTGATACGCCACCGGGGCGACAGGCTGATATATGTATCCCTGGTACAGTCAGTGGTGTACCCAGTTTAAGACCACCCGTGACAGCCAATTCAGATCGTCTCTAGTGCAGTTTTATCTTTTATTACTGCAAAAATCATCCCAGACTAATTCCAAGTAGTTTTCTCTTCGTGGGAAGCCGATTCACCTGCTCTTATCTCTACTATGAAATCGGGTGGTCTTCCAATGGGACACGGTGCAAAGATGAGTTTCGACGAATCTTCGACCTCACAGCTGGAGTGTACTTTTATTTTTATTTTTATTTTTATTATAAAAATTAAATTTTTATAATATCATACTCGGAGTATGTACGAGTACGGGTACATAACTCGTGGTCCATCGTTAGTGCGATACCATTTAGTGCAATGTCCTTTTATAGTGCGGTGAAAATCGCTTGTCACGACCTCGTCCTAGATAGTAGTATACCACACTATCCAGGGGTAGTTCGGGGTTCCGCTTTGGTGGGGCTGTTGTGGTTTGGCAAGGTACCGCACTAGTGACGGACCACCTGCTGTGGTCACACAAGACGTGGCGTATCACTCCGTCTTCTTGTGCGTGATATTGAGGCTTCGGCCTTCGCACTTGGTGTATATCATGCGGCACCACTTCAAGTCTCCCCAGTACTCTGCTCAGTGCGTCCTGTTGGCCCCTCGTACAGCTGTAGTATTGGCCAGGTACCTCGTAGCAGGGGGCCGCCGGCCTTTATCCTTCACGAGAACGTATGTACGCGGCCCGTAGCACGCGCGATCGAAGCGTGTATCACGGTCGGCTTGCAGAAATGAACGAGTTGCGATGTCACCGCCGAAGTGCCTTGTTTTTCATAAGCTACTCTTGTTTGTTCTTGACGTTCCACCCACCTGCAACCAGCACCACCAGTGTCCGTGCTGATCCCTCATGGAGAGACAAGCTTTGTAGTCACAAACTACAGTACAGCGGTACGAGACAGAGAGGTGAACAAATCAAATACAAATACAGCAAGGTGATTTCCATGCAATGCCAACCGCAATGAGCACGCGGGCGAAAAACAGAAATGTGCAAGCCAGCGCGCTAGACTAAAGGCAGCAAAAAAGAATCAAGAGAAAATGCGAAAACTACAATACAAAGAGGAATAAACAATCGGAAACAAACAGGACGGCACGATAAAATGACAAACGAAGCACAACGTACAGCCAGCAGCTATTCAATAGCTCTCTGTATAAGAGAAATCTATACAACCCCCAATTACAGTAGGTGGCCCTATATAGTGCGGGTCATATAGTGCGGGCGTCCGATATTGTGCGGGTGAAATCGTTTAGCACAATATAGACCCCTCTATAGTGGCCGGTTTTTATATAGTGCGGGTGCCCGGTCAAGTGCGGGTAAATTTTCGTGACACAACCCGCACTATATAGGGCCACCTACTGTATTTACTTAAAAAGAACAGTATCTATGATATGTACGTGGACGATACCAGCTTTTTACTGTTTGATGATTTTTGGTGGACTACGTGTTCGTTCTTCACGTTAACCAAAGATGTCGGTTGACAGACTTTTGGCCCCTCGTCCGACTCTCAAGTAGCAAACCCCCCGAAAGACAGCCTGGACAGTCGAAAACCAGGGGATGTTTCATTAACATCCCCTAGTTTGGAAAAACGCGTGGCAAAATCACTGAAACCATTAATACTTCTTTTGCACGAGGTCCAGGACGCTGATCCTATGCCGACCAAAAGACCCAAAATGGGCAGCGCGCACGTACGGGACCACATGTAGGGAGTATGAGGCAGCATCGTGGACTCGCTCGTGGACGCGCAAAACAAAAAGTGTATGGTGCCAACTAATCACGGGGCACAGCAGTCAACTACTTGATTGAGTCGACCCACTATTATTTCATCTAAAAAGTTACACGCTTGAGGGTTTCCATAGATATTTTGAGGCGTTGTCCCACCTGGAAAATGGGGCGGTTTGTCGAGACAGCCCCAATCCTCGACGGACAGCCTCGACAGCTCGACCGCTTGTCAGCTCGCTGTCAACCGACATCGTTGACGCCCTTGCACCAATCTACGTCCAGCACAACCAGCGTCCCGTGCCTTCTAGAGAGACGAGCTCTGTGGTCACCAGCTACAAGACGCAGATACAGAGATACACATTGCCTGTACAGGAAGAGGTGATTTGGCCGTGCAATGCCAGCCGCAATGAATACCAGGGCAAAACGTATCATGTGCAAGCCTGCATGCACACCAGGCTATTTGCATGGAGAAAAGAAGAGAATTGTAAGAAAGAAGGGAAGACCAAAAGAAAAAAAGGAGGGAAACTGGATGAGATAGTGTACAATTTCAACTGTTCGTTGTTGGTGTTGTTGTTGATGTTTTTTTTTTTTCATTCCGTTTATTATCCTCGCACTGCTCTTGCGCTCCTTCCCAGTAGTAACTCAGATCCCGGGTCACATAGCGGGCCCTCCTTCCCCCTCCGCACTACGGCGCGTGCCTTCATTTTTCATCACGAAAATATTTCTGCATTTTCTTCCCTGGTATGAGATTATAAATGTCAATAAATATTGCTATATATTACGTATATGTATCATACGTATGGTGTGTATTTTATGAACAAATTTCAAGGACGTCAGCCGTGATTTCGACGAATTTTAGGTCAATACTCATCTTTGCAAGCTGCGTTGTTGGTACTTGTAATATACAATATAGATGAGTTTTTGTTTGGAGGGTCGTATTTTCGGTCCACTATAATGGTAAGTGTTGGTATTTTTACGTTGGGTGGGGAATTTTGAACTAGATCTAACATCACATCTATTTTGTAAATGTATTACTGTAGTTTCCACTGTACTGCTCTATCATATGTATGGTTGTGTTATACGTACCATATCCTATATACTTACCTATTGGTATCCTGGTATATCACATGGTATATACTAGGTTGTTGTTGTTGTTCTCACGTTTACTCACATAATCAGGTCCGTGGTCACAGGACAGGCTGCAGTCACTCTGGGGCTGAGGAATACCCCAGGGAAAAACGCAAACAAACTAAAGGTGGTACTCACAGCTAACGCAATTGATGCCTCCACCAGAAACATGTAAACGTGAAATCGGGAGTCAGCCTACGATGTGCCAGGTCCATACTGGTGCATACGTCTCACTACTCGCGCCTGGAAAAACCGACTATACCGCTTGCCACCCAAGACTACCACGTATATATTGCACGTAATACCTATCACTACGCATACGCACGACAGACGCAAGTCAATTGGGAAAAAGAAACGAAGAAAAGAAAATAAGATGAAGGAAAGGAAACAAAAGACAAGTAAAAGCAAGAAAAGACAAAGACAAGAAGCAAGGAAAGGAAAAGAGAAAAAAAATGTCACATTAGCAGACCCTAGGAACTGACTAAAGACGGCATTGGGCTCATAAGAGGGTATCAAGTGCATCATCGATGGCACTGGGGAGATATAGTATTGAGTATTGAGGTCGTATCGTACCGTATCATAGAAGCGAGCATAATACGTGCCGCCAAGACGCGATTGCTTTGTTCTTCACACGTACCGCAACGTCGAGTGTTGATCAGGATCAATAGACGTACGATACGCAATGTGTGGTCTGTGTTGCCTTTCAGTTAACCTCTTGGGACGCCAGAGGGAAATATCGACGAAACACATGAGGGCTTTTCGCGGGTCAGCGGGGTTTCAAAATGACGCGGGTCGGTTCTGGTTTTTTGGTCGGGTCATTACGATTTACAATCTCGAAGGGTCAGGTCGGATCGGGTCGGGTCGGGTCGGGTTAAGAAGTTTTGAAATGTCGTGGGTTGGGTTGGGTCGCGCGAAGAGGTTTCAAAATGTCGCCGGTCGGTTCGGGTCGGGTTCGTTCTGTTTTGAACTATCAAGGGTCGGGTCGGGTCGGGCCAAGAAGTTTTGAAATCTCGCGGGTTGGGTCGGGTCGGACCAAGAGATTCGAAAATATTACGGTTCGGGTCGGGTGGGGTCGGGTCAAGAGGTTTTGAAATCTCACGGGTCCTTTCGGGTCGTCGGGTCGGACCAAGAGGTTTGAAAATCTCACGGTTCGGGTCGGGTCGGGTCGGGTCAAGAGATTTTGAAATCTTACGGGTCTGTTCGGGTCGGGCCAGAGGCTGTGTTAACCGATTTTAGACCAACCTGTTTCCAGGAACTGTCCTGGGTTCCGTACTGCACTATAGGTTGGCTAAGATGCGCATGGAGGTGGTCGGGGAGGGGGTCAACGCCAACCCCGACCATAATTCTAACCCTAAAACCCTAAAAACCCTAACCCGAACGTAGTGGGGTGACCCGTGCTTGGATGGTTTGGCTAGTGAAGTGCGGCCGTTCTGGATGCTGTGCTTTGGCCGTCGTCGATGCTATGCTTTGGAAAGACGCACCACCCTTATATTATACCTGGTATATATTTTCTCGTCTACAATCCGTTAGTATGTGTTGTCGCGTCAAGAGGTCTTGAAATCTCGCAGGTCGGGTCCGGTCGGGTCGGGTCATTAGGTTTCGAAATCTCGCGGGTCGGGTCGGATCGTGACCCGCGAGATACCGGTCACTCGCAGGTCAAGCCACCATGGCCCGCGGGTTGTTTTTGGCCTAACCGCGGGTCGAACTCGCGGATCTGGCCGGCGAATCAACCTTTTTCAAACTTACAACCGCCTGCCGGCCATTGTCGTGCCGGCGCCCCGCGGGTCGGACCCGCGGATCCGACCAGCTGGTCCGAACAACGGTACAAAACTCACCGCTTCCTGCCCGAACTCTTAGCCCAGTGCCCGTGCGTCCTGGTGCTTGATTCGTCCTCTCCTCCTGAAGGAGATTCAAGTTATTTCTGCGTCTTCAAACTGCGAGATAAGGGTTGGATGATAGATGAAAGATATGGAACGCTCGCGAACGAAGATGTCGGTTGACGGTACTCTTGAATTTTGACGGACAACCGTCAAGGGCCGCTCCATACTAAAACCAGTATATTACGTCTAAGAGGCCTAAAACCAGTATTTTACGTCTAAAGAGACCTCAACCGACGTCTTGGCTCGCGAATGAATGGAGTTTGATATTTTTTTAACTGAACGCCAACAAAATGCCCCCAGATATATTCGTACTGCCGAACACATCCGGTAATATGCGCAATCGAAGTATCACGTGCAGCTTGCAAAGAAAGATGAGTCTTGATTACTTTTTCGATCTCAGCTGAACTGTATTTTCCTTATTTCTGAATTAACTGCTACAACTGCTGTAGTAGTACTGCAGATATATGCTCGTGCATGCATACAAGATATGTGACGCGAGTGGACGAGGGGAAAAAAATGCCGAATTCTTCTCCCGATAAAAATGAAGGCACATACACCGTTTTGGGGAGGGGGCAGGAGGGAGCGCGAGAAGAGTAGTGCGAGGATAGTAAATGGGGCGGAAAAAATAAATTAGGATAACATACAGCAGTATATCGGAGTATCACACACAGCTTGCAAAGACACGATGAGTTTCGACAAAATCTTTGATCTCACAGCTGGATTGTATTTTCATTTTTGTAGTGTGTAATGATTACGCGCGTTACTTTGCTCCGTGTGTGCTCTTTCCATGAAACTGACGTTTGCACCCATAGACAACCCAGCACGACCAGCGTCCGTGCTGATCTCTCATAGAGACGAGCTCTCTCTGTGATCACAAGCTACCAGACAGAGATACACATTGCAGATGCGAGGTGATTTCACCATGCGGTGCCAACCGCAATGATGAGCACGCCAGCGAAAACCAAAAACATGCAAAAGCCAGCACACCGAACTTTTTTTTTTTTTTTTTTCATCCCATTTATTCTTCTCGCACTCTCTCGCAATCCCTTCCAGTAGTAACTCAGATCCAGGGTCGCTTAGCAGGCTCTTTTCCTCCCTCCCCACTACGGTACGTGCCTTATTTTTATCGCGAACTGGAAAGCATTTTCTTCCCCCGTCGACTCGCGGCGAATTGCCAACCCCCGCTGCTAAAGGCGCTCTCAGGCCATTTCTTACGCAGTCGGATTTGTCGGTCGCAAACGGCCTTCTTCGACTGAAGCCCAAATCGGGCTCTCTTACACAGTCGAAAAAGGGCCTTTTCGTCTCAACTTTTTTCGACTGAGTTTTCCGACTGGGGGATCCAGTCGAACAACTTGACTCTGTCGGCTGGATCTGCCGGTCGAAAAACTCAGTCGAAAAAGGTTTACACCTGCTCTCAACAGCCGATCCTTGTTTTGTTTGTTTTCTTTTTTGCAAATAGATTCAATATCTCACCGCGGTTGGAATCGAACTTAAGAACCGACGCTAATAGAAGTATTCGAGGGTAACCACGAGACCACCGAGGCGACCGGCTACATATGCAGTTAAGGAAGAAAAAACGGTTCACGCGAGAGCGATCGTTGGTGGTGGTGTACATAGCCTTGAACACCGGCATCAACCAAGTGTGTATACTTTGTATGTGTGTTCTTCCCATGAAATCGGCTTTGCACCCATCTACATCCAGCACAACCAGTGTCCGTGCTGATGCCTCGTAGTAGAGCAGAGACGAGCTCCGCGGTCATAAACTATGAGACAGGTACAACAGACAGACATGCCAAACAGCCAAGAAGGATCATCCAATAAACAAGAAACAGAGTATCTCTCGTGTGTCGTGCAAATTTGGATCTTTCGATTTCATTCCCAACCGTCCGTTGCGTACGGTTAGGTGCCACGAATAACTATTGAATAACACCAGTGTATATATAGGTACTTTTTTCGTTTTGTCGTTGTTCATTTTCTTTTTCTTTTTT
Organism: Undaria pinnatifida; assembly: GCA_012845835.1. Lineage (NCBI taxonomy): Eukaryota > Phaeophyceae > Laminariales > Alariaceae > Undaria > Undaria pinnatifida. The sequence goes on along the minus strand of JABAKD010000009.1, from coordinate 8,284,200 downwards.
TGCTTGCAATTAGGCTGGTGTGCTGGCTTTGCATTGTTGTTGTGTTTTTTGCCTGTGTGGTCATTGCGGATGGCATTGCGTGGCCAAATCACCTGGCAGTGTGTGTGATCTTCACGTCAAACTGATACTTTGCACCAATCTACATCCAGCACATCCAGTGTCCGTGCTGATGGCTGATGCCTCATTTAGAGACGAGCTCGGTGGTCGCAAACTACGAGACATAGATAAACATGCGTCCGTTTTCCCTCTTTAGTTACTATCATACCTGGTACTGTTTTTTCCTTACTTTTTTCTTTTTTCTTGTCATCCTTTTCCCCTTTTTTCTTCTTTTTTTTCCCCTTTTCGGTGCTAATAACCTGGTGTGATGGCTTGCATCTTTTCTTTTGCCCGCGTGTTCATTGCGGTTCATTTCATAGCCAAATCACCTTGCGGTATTTGCAATGTGTATCTCTGTCTTGTTTATGGCCACAGATCTCGCCTCTCTGCTCTAGGCGGTATCGGCACGGACACTGGTTGTGCTGGTTGCAGATGGGTGGAAATATCAGTTTAATCTGAAGAACATGCACACTGCAAAGACATTAAAAGGTGATTTGCAGCCAGGTGGCTTCTAAAATATGTTCAAATACCGGTAAAACACCTGAAAACAAAACAAAACATCGGTAAACATGGTCCAGGCGTCTCCTGCTGTGTAGCAGGCGATTCTCGTCCCTGCCGCTAGAATTCTAATGAGGCGGGCTCGAATCTTCCCGAGTGCATAGTCGTGCTCGTAGGGACGTTGACCATGGTGCAGGCGTCCTCCTGTGGTGCAGTAAGTGAATCTCATCCCTAATGAAGTTCATCACACGGGTGCGAATCCTCCCGAGTGCAAACTCGTGCTCGAAGGCTGTCGTAGGGACATTTTCTTTCGTGAACAATGTCGATCGGAAAGCGCGAACGCGTGAGTTGGCGAAATTCGATGAAAATCGATGAGCGTGAAAGCTGAAAAGTGGGAATGCTGAACCCTATACCTGGTATATGGTACGCGCGATAGAAACGAAGGCCCGCACCGGGGGGAAGAAGGAAGGGAAGAAACCTGTGACCACGGCTTGTCCAGGAGGTTGCTGTGGGTGCAATCTCTTACGGGTTGAGCTGGAGTAACCGTGATGATCCAAAATATAAAAATGGTCGAAAGAATGTTGAAATGCCCGTTGTTGCGTCGGTTGTTGTCGTGTGTTTTTGTTACTCATCCCATCCATATCTCCGCTTTTTTTTTATTGTAACTAGACGTAACTCAGGCCCAGCGTCGCTACGAGTATGCAGGCTGTTCTTTTCCCTGCCCCCTACGGTGCGTGCCTTCATTTATCGCGAGAATAATACGTCAGCCCTTTCTTCCTTCCTCGGCTCGCATCGAGTTGTGCCTAGCCTTGGTATGATATGTATTTGAATTATCAAATGGCGTCCTAACGTCTGTCCGTCCGTCCGTCCGTCCACGGATCGCTCACGATCTCTCTAGAAATAGTACAAAGATTGTCCAACACAAATTCAAAGTACTTTTCCCCCTACTGCTGTTGACTTTTTTTTTTTTTTTGCGCATTCCGTCTAACATCTTCGCACTTTTTTCGGTATTCTTCTCCCTCCCTGTACTTGCATAGACGGAGCTCAGATCCAGGGTCGCTTCGAGTAGGCAGGCTCTTCTCCCCCGTCCCCTCTATGGTAGGCGCCTTCGTTTTGAAGATAGTTCAGCACTGCCCCGTCGACTCGTGTCGAATGGTACTTACCCACGCCATACGGCAGCGCTCCCGGCAGTTGTTGTCTCTGCAACATAAAATCTCCATACCGAGATTTGAAGCCCAGACACCAACATCAGCATTGTTGTTGTTCTCACATAAACTCGCATAATCAAGTCCGTGGTCACAGGACAGGCTCCAGCATATATACACCTGGTGGTATATAATGTAACCGCTGCAACAGCAGTAAACCACCGGGGCGACCGACTGCCCACTACTCCAAACCGTATCCAACGTCGACGTAAAAAAACGCTAATTTCATGTAGATTTGACCCCAAAACGTGGGCGACGGTCAGTTCCGCAAGTAAAAGGGTTACGAAAAAAGTGGTGGCTCAATTTGTGCGGTGCCTTGCCAGAGGTCAATAACCGCCTAAAAGTGGGACCCTCAATTTTTCCGGTATACTGCTACCTCTGCTGGACCGGGTCGTGACAAGTGACGGGCAGTTTTCACTGCTTTATACTGCCCCCCCCGCATTATGAAGGGCACCCAACTAGCGCGAGAGCACGACTACGGCTCTACTACTGTAGGTGCCTGGCACATATTATACTCTAGTAGTAGCAGTTGGTGCCGGTATACCCTGGAGTAGTATCGTTAACCCTTTTAGCACCGCACTCCCGATATGAGGACAAAACACTTGGAGTTAGACTCGGAAAAAAAATGGGGTTGGAAATGGGTTAAGGTAGCAGTTGGTGCCGGTATTCTCTGGAGTAGTCGATCACGGAGGGACTACTCAGGGCAGTGGATCCGTTGCGCCGTTAGTCCCGTTGGATCCTCCGCGACCCTTACGGCCATTACGGTCGACTTGTGGACAGCCATGGACGTATCGGTACCTGTTTGTTTTTTGTGCCACAACTAGTCATACGTCGTATCGCAGCGTATGATTCGTACCTCGCATCACAGCGTATGTATTATACGCAGCGTGGTTGACAACTATTAGAAGAGTTACAGCGGTACACCAAACGGCATGATAAGTACGAGTATTCGCGCTAGGTGTGGTTCCGCTGTGTGTGGACATACATGTAGGGACCGTTGGCTTGTTTTCTTTCATGTATAAAAAGTCTTAACATTTACCTAGTATGCCCATCTGGCATACAGTTGCAGTTGGTACAGCAGTACCCCGGTTTTAGAGCACCCTTTGACGAAGCCGAAGCAGGCCTCTTGGGGCCCGTGTAGACTCCCGGTCTCACTTTCACATGTTTCTGGTGGAGGCATGAATTGCGTCAGCTCTGATTCAGCTGTGATTATGCGTGTACCTGTTTGTGCTTTTCCCTGGGGTATTTATTCCTCAGCTCCAGAGTGACTGGAGCCTGTCCTGTGACCCCGGACTTGATTATGCGAGTTAATGTGAGAACAACAACAACAAAAGCGACCACCAAACAAACGATCAATCATTGCGATATTTTCGAGCGTCTCTCCGTATGACATGACACTCTGGTTGTGCTGATGTCGTTGGGTAGAAAGAACGTTTGAATGTGGAGGCCACACACGCATACCCGTACAGCAGCAGGGTGAGCGCGCAGCAGTACGAGTAGAATCATGCCGCCTGCGGGTCTCTGCATTGTTGGCGTCGTTGTTCGGATACCAATTTGACCATCGACAACTGGCAGTGGCTCATGCCGTAGTCGTCAATTTTCGTCCATGTTTTCCCCTCTTACAGTAGTTAACTGCACATCGCTGTTCTTACCCGACGTGGGCAATGTTTGACTTTTAGTATGTCGGGACTAGGGACTGATAAAGGTGGGCACCTTAGTAAAACACAACGGTTTAAACCGGTTTTTGGAAACCCAGCAGGCTTTTGTTCGAGAAGCCTTTTGTTTTTTTTTTCAAACGAAAATGTGTTTTGTCGCCGGTTTAAACCGGTTAACCGGAGAAAACCGGAGAAACCTGAACAAGCTGTTTTGAACCGTCAAAACCGGACATATTCTTCATGGAGTTTCAACATAACACTAACTACCACCGCTACTCTACAGCACTTGCAGTAGTACAACTGCTGTAGAGTAGACCGCTGTGTCCCCGATCGGATAGTAGGTGAACCTCGTCCCTACTCCGTAACGGCAAGGTCGTGGGCTCGAGTATCACCGAGTGAACACTCGTGTCCGTAGGGACTTTTTCTCGCGTAAAAAGAGGACGAGCGGAACGCTCGAGAGCGTGAGTTAGCAAAAATCGATGAAAGTCGACGACCATGAAAAAGCTGAAAAGGAGGAAGGCCGAACCCTATGATGTATGTCCGATAAAAGTGAGAGGAGTGCCGGGGGGGGGTAAGGAAGGTACCTGTGAGCGCGGCTTGTGTCCGGGAGGTCGCTGAGGGTAAAACAGCAAAACCTCTTTTAAGAGTTGATAACTAAGGACCACTTTTGGTTTTGTTTGTGTTTCTTCCCTGGGGTATTTCTCCACTCCAGAGTGACTGGAGCCTGTCCTGTGACCAAGGACTTGATTATGCGTGTTCATGTGAGAACAGCAGCAGCAACAACAACTAGGAAAACCATATATATGCACCCCTTGGCTTATGTACATCCCTAGGCTTATTTATTTATTTTCACACACATCTACTCTCCAGCTTCTGGACAAGCCGTGGTCACAGGTGTCGACCCTTCTTTCCCCCGGTTCTTGCCTTCATTTTTTTCATCGCGCAGCGGGTTCAGCAATCCCACTGCTCGTCGATTTTTCATCGAGTGTTTCTAACTCACGCTCTCGCGTTTTCCGCAAGTCAATTTGTACACAAGAAGAAGTCCCCACGATTTTACACGAGGATGCACCCGGGGGGATTCGAATTCTTGAAACTGACCCATACCAGGCTCGAGGATAACCTGATACGCCACCGGGGCGACCGGGATGCTTATATATTCTACACCCCTAGGCATATATACATTCCAAGGGGTAGGGGTGTAAACTATATAGTTTTCTCATCATAGAGAGACTCTGATGTGGTCGCGTATACCAGTTACAACAGTCAGCAGTAATGTATGAATGTCTGATTAAGCGTACCTTGGCATGCAGCAGTAGTGGTGTGCCCGGTTTTAAGACCAACCCGTGACAAGCCATTTCAGTTGGTTACGAATGTGTTTGCTCTACGAAGGTGCCTATGATACCTACCTTTTCTCATCATAGTCCTCCACTGCGAGAACGATCCAATACTAATTCCAAGTAGGTTTTGTTTCATGACAACCCGATTTACCTGGTCTTATGGCATCTCCCGAAAAGTCCTTAACTAGGGGGGGCTTAAAATGGGTCCAACTAATAACAATAGTAATAATCTATGGATGCGTGGTGTGTGTATGTACGTATGAAGCACCAAAGCCCTGTTTAAGAACACTATCCAAAGTTGAAAGCGTCCCCTGGCACCTGCGCGCACGCGCTGCCATGCTGCTTCGTCCTTCTTTTCGTTTGTTTCAACGCTCTCAGCACCAGTACTCGTACCAGTACGGTTGTAGGGATCCCCCGGAAACGCGGCGGTGGTGTGCCAAAGCAATACGACCGCCTTATGGAGGGTAGTCGCCTTATTTATTCCTTTATATGGGTGCAAATCCCCAGTCGTGCCAAGCGATTGTGACCGCCTTGTATCGGGATACCGCCTTATTGAGGAACCCCTATTGCTGTTGTACCACCAATATATACTGATACGTGGTACGCGGTCGAGGAGGGAGTGTCTTTTTTTTTTTTTTGGTTTTTTTCCGACTTTTATTAGATCCCCGAAGTTTTAGTTCGTACTATCATTGCGGTTCCTTTTTGGTGTGCCATCTCGTGATCTCCTCTCTGAGGTTCAACGACAATTTGTTGTTGTATGATATGATACGCCGGATATGATACGAATTTGTTGATTTCATGTTTTTCTTCGTTTTTTTCGAACGGTTTTTCGTATTCAAGTGTCCGAGCGGGGTGGAGCGTTGGACAGCTTTGGGCTGCGGTGGTATTAATAGGAAAAACTGACCCTCTTTGTTACCGTGATATAGGTGGCCCAATACAGCAGTAGAGATTCGCCTTTTTTTTCGCTCATCCCTGTTATCTTCGCACGTTTTTTTTCTGCTTCTCATTCCCGAGTCGTATTTCAGATCCCGGGTGACCAGGCAGGCTCTTCTCCCTTACCCCCCCCCTCCACACTACCGTATATTCGCGCCTTCATTTTTTCTCGCGAGAAGACTTGAGCTGTTTCTTCCCTCGTCGACTCCCATCGATTTGCGCCTACCCACGCGGCTAGACACTCCCCTCTCAGCAGTTGATTCCTGTTGACTTTTTGCTTTGCAAATATGCTCGAAATGACTTTTGACGTGGGGTTCGAGCCCCAGAGCCTGCTCTAGTAGCATTCGACGGTAGCCACTAGGCCGCCGGGGCGATTGGCTCCAATAAGGCGGTCTAGGTAATGTGGTACAGCAGTACAGGACACTTGCAAGAAGAAACAGCGTGATAATATTGCCAGGTTGGGATTCGCAGGAAAGTAAGAAAATCGTGAACCGTTATTGTGGAGGTGTAGAACGCAGCCTTGTCCAACAAGAAATCCAGCCTGGGGCCGGCGTTCCTGTTTATTTCCTGGTTATAGTATGCGGTGTCTTATGATTTCACTATGGTTTTTTGTAATGGCGGATTCTAGATTTATTACGAGAGTTAAGTGTGAGAACAACAACAACAACAACAACAACAACAACGTCGTGTCTTGCACTGCTGTGTCCCGGTAAAAAGCGGTCAAAATCGCTTGCCGCGACCGGGAAGTTGCGCTCATATCCAGCTGAAATGAACAAGGCGGCTCCCCGGCTAAGGCGGTCATAATGCTTTGGCATATGGCACACCACCGCCTGGCTTACGGGGGTTACCCGTACTTCTTTGTACGTAGCCCATACCGGTGTACGAACTGATACGACGTACACAGCGCGCGAGATACCACACCCCTTCGAACGAATTTCGAAGAGCATTTTTGCTCGACATTGGGGAGGGCGACATACTCCGAGCGATGCGAACCATGATAGAAACATCTCGATGAGTCCTTCCCCAAGCCACGGTTTTCGCTCGTGGGTGCCGCCCTTGTGTTGGAATCGTCCGAAAGGCTTCTTTCACGGGTTGGGTTACTGTGTCGGACGGGTCGGGGTGGCCCGATCTGACCCGTGAGATTAAAAAGTAGCTAGCGACCCAAACCGAACCGGCCCGTGAAATTTGCAACACCTCTTGGCTTGACTCGACCCGACTCGACTCGACTCGACCCGCGAGATATTGGAAACCTCCTGGGTCGGGTCATGTCCCGCGAAAAGCCCCGGAATAAGTCGGTTCGAAAAATTATCCCAAGGGGGAGTGCTATTTTGCCTGTTGTACGGTAGGCCCACATTGGTGAGCAGGTAGCAGGTAGCCGTAAATAAAGAGTAGTGTAGTTCCCGCCATGATCAATTATTTAGAGATCGGCAGTTCGGTTGGCACGTGTTGTGTTCTCCTTCTGTGTACACGACAGTGCACGGGGCGTTTTGTGCTTCAAAACAAGACAGGGCACTCATTAGACGCATCGTGTCCTTGTGTGATTACCCCTGCTTTATGCACGACGGTCGTACCGTGGGCAGTTCTGTGCTTCATGACAAGGGCCGACAGTTTTTTTTTTTCTGCGCGTCATGTCGTTTAGGATCATGCAGCAGTATGTGTTAGTACTGGATTTAGATATCTGTAAGTATGTCTATTTTACACCGTACTAAATGTTATGCAAAGCACATGCTAGATGCCAAACCCCTTGGCTGCTGTCGTTGCGATGTGTACGAGTATCTGTCTCGTGGTTTGTGCCCGCAGACCTTGTCTCTCTCTATCGTAGGACGAGGCGTTGGCACGGACATCGAGGGCGCTGGGTGTCGCTGGGTGTCGCTGGGTGTCGCTGGGTGCAAATGACAGTTTTTTTTTTGTGAAGAACACACACATGCATGTGCTTGTGTTGGATTTAGATTGTCGTCGTCTGTGTTTTACATCCGCACATAATATTTTCGAAGCACATGCTTGAGATGCATACCGCCGTACTCTAGCAGCATACCGGTATATATATACCTGCGCGTTTGCGCATGCATACCATACCTGCGCATTTGCGCATGCATACCATACCTGCGCGTTTGCGCATGCATACCGCGGTAGAATATGACTGTTATTACAACAATTCCCCCCGGTTTCCTTTGAAAAGCTGTTTTAACACATTTCTGATATATCCAGCTCATGATGGAGGAAACACGGACAGACGTGTGCGTGTTCCGCGGTTCATATTCACTACTTTCCCGGCCAAAGGGTACTGCTGCTGTCTGTCATTATTGACAGCAGCAGTACCCTACCCCCGAACTCAGCGTACGCACGTGGTATATGCGTGCTTTTGTTAAAGGAGTACTCGTAATTCAAACATTAAAACGTGTTCTTACGTCATTGATTGGTCAACGCCGCCCGCGGAGTAGTCCGCCGAGAGCTTAAGAGACTAGAACATCGTGCTCGTATACGTATCATACCTTGCGATATATTCTGATACTTCGAAGTATGGTACATATATCATATTCGTAGTGTATCATTCTTGTACTCATATCATATAATACTATATCATATCATTTTCATTTTTTATAATATATCTTATCATGCGTATCGTGTCATACATTCCAGCGGGTAAGATGTAGATGTGTAGACTGACTACCGTATATCTTGGTAACACGGATGAAAGCACACCCCGGTGATAACTTGTTGACCTTTGAAAGTATCATCACCAGGGGTGCTTTTATAGCGGAGTGTGGTATCTAGCGTACCCCCCGTGTTTTGGCACCATGCACGGGATCCCCGCAGCTCGGGGGTGTGATAATGGGACGTCGGTTGCTAACGAGTGCGAAGAGAGTCGGCCGGATGGTGGGAGGTGCCCACGCTACCCGGGATGATGCTGTTCCGGGTGGCTATCTCCACCGCACCGGACCCTCAGGGGTCAGGCCGGGTCGACATACTCACGCATCCGTATACAACGGCAACTTACGCTGCTGGAGTAGTAACGGGGACCGCCGATAGGGACAGCTCACGCTATCGTTATAGTGGGAACCGAAGGACACGCCAGCCAACGCTGGATTACGTTTACAATTGAGTTAAACCGACACACGACGTGTATGAAAATACGTGGAAGTGTGGTGAACTTAGGCTTTATTTTCCCCCATCCGCCAGAGGATACATAAAAAGAGAAGAAGAAAAAAAGTGGGAGGTGTTATAACGAGGGCGTGGGCTAGCGGTATCTTTGGTTTCTATGGAGTGTACACAGACCCCGGCAAACTGAAGGGGGGGTGGGTGGCTTGCAATTTTGGAGCTCCTGACGGGGTCTCATGCCCTGTGGCGGAAGTGTTGGGCGCTGCTGCCAGAGCTTTTTGCGCTTCACCGGCACTGGCACCTGTTGCGGGGTTGAGCTACGGCAGGAATGGCAGCTCCGATACCGGTAGGTCACGTGGACCCGGAAAAAGTCGACGTGATCCCCGCTCGGGGCGCGGCAGCCGCAGGTGCCGGTGGGGTCTGAGGCGCAGACTCGATCGGCCCACTGTGATGGGGCGCAGCAGTTGCCGCGATGCTGGTACCGTTATGCATGTCGGTGCGTGCGTGCTGTACAAGTAGGTGAATGGTGTCCACCGGTTGTGATACTTCTGGCGTTTGATGTGTTTTGAGGCGTACGTCCGAAGGGGGTGTGGTATTCGACGTACCCCCCGGTGATACGATGACGGTCGAAAAACAATGACCAAAGATATACCACCGGGTGTGCTTCTTGTAGGGTATCATCCGTGTTATACGATAGACTATGCAGATACGCAGATGCATGTATGATGTGATCTGCTGATCTGCATGTATACATACCCGTTGTCGTGGACACTCAAACCAGGCGCACGCACTTTTGAGCAAAACAGTAAGTGCGTGGGTGGGTGGGTGAATGAGTGACTTTTCATGGTGCTACAGGGGTAGTTTTTTTGTCACCTGCAATTATTTGGCGGAGGTATTATTTTCCAGAGTTTTCCTTGAAGGTTCGGGTCAGTTCTCTCACGGGTCGGGGCGGGTCAGGGTGGCCCAACCCGACCCGTGAGATTTTGAATAGCTTGTGATCCGACCCTTATTTTCCTTCAAGGTTCGGGTCAGTTCTCACGGATCGGGGCGGGTCAGAGTGACCCAGCCCGACCCGTGAGATTTGAAAATCTTGTGATCCGACCCATATTTACGGATCGGGGCGGGTCAGAGTGACCCAGCCCGACCCGTGAGATTTGAAAATCTTGTGATCCGACCCATATTTTTCTTCAAGGTTCGGGCCAGTTCTGACGGATCGGGCCTGGTCAGGGTGGCCCAATCCGACCCGTGATATTTTGAAAAGCTTGCGATCCGACCCGGGAAGTTTGGAATACCTGCTGACCCCACCAGACTCGACCCTCGAGCTTTTGACAACGTTCGGCCCCGACCCACAGGTCGCGAGAAGCCCTTTTGTTTTCAAGCAACCCGGCATGCAATCTTTCTTCGCGTGAAGAAACAAGCAGGGGGAAACAAAGGCGCTATTACACGAGGAAATCCAGAAAGCAAGACCAAACCAATGGAGATATAGTACGGGGCACCTAGATAAGAAACAGGGTAATAAGAAAGCCAGGCTGGTATATATGATATTTGCAGGTTACAAAGAAGAGCCGTTATGCTGAAATTATGTGTAAGACGTGCCGCCGCCCAAAACCAGAAACCCAGCCTGGCTCAGTGTTTTTGTGTTTGTTAGGTGGCGCCCTGTATTGCATGCGGCATTATAGGCAATACGTAGATATTGCGGGCGCGCAACAGCATGCGTGGAAACGTGTTACGCGCGCGTGTCGAATCGCGCAACTGCGTGGAACCATGGGCTCGACCTAAGTGCAGGGCGGGCATGCAAAATGCTTCCTGCAGGTCGCTGGGTTGGTCTTATTGTTCGAGGCCGGCCTTGACGGCCGCCAAGGGTTTCCTAGAAAAACGCCACCTAAACACGCTGCGGGGCCGTGCGTGCGACTGCCCTTGCCTACCCCGAGCTCCCCAACGGAGTGGGGTTAAGGTCAGAGCTGGGGTCGGGTTGAGTCTTGGACGCGTGCTACGAGTAGAGGTGCTGCACTGCTTTTTTACTAATACTACTCCTCACTTTAGGAGGCTAAGACACGTCCTTCTTAACCCCCAAGACTGATTTGATCCCGGATGAAAACTAAACCTGCTTTATCGTGGATGAAAAATCCCATGGCCTAGCCTAGCTAGCTAGGTACACGACGAGAATCATGCAAAACCAAAATGGCCTATTATTATTATTTATTTTTTTTCCGACGATTTTTGGGTTATAAGGAACCCCGTCATTCAGGGAAAAAACTGGTCCATTTCTGACGAAACGTGCTGCCTCTATTGTAGGACGCGTCCTTGGCCGACGTGCAAGATTGGAATTGATCGCAAACGACCTCCAGGAAGTTTGTCGCACGCCCGTCCTGCGTTTAGGGGGGGGGGGGGGCTGGACTAACTGTAGTTCGGAGAGTAAACGAACCCTGCGCGACTGCCCCTGCTCACCTCGAGCCCCCCAAAGGGTTCGGGCTAGGTCGGGAGTCGGGTGGGTCTTGGGCCGACGTGCAAGATTGAAATTGACCACAAACGACCTGCAGAAAGTGGTGGTGATCGACTGTTGAGGATCTGATGTGGTGTGTGAACGTTATTTCGATTTTTTTTCCATGCCCGTCCTGGGTTTAGGGGGGGGAGTCTGGGTTTAGGGGGGGGGGGGTGGAATGTAGTTCGGAAACGTGAATTGCTGTGCGAGTATAACACGCAAGATAATACACTCCCTCGGACATTTTTTCGAAGTATTTGTTCTCTCGCAAACGGGGAGAGTTCATTCACCGAGCGATGCGTCGGTGGAAAGATCTTGAGACCTGTCCCGGTGGAAAGATCTTGATATCTCTCTCGGGATATGTGGGATGTTTCCCGGTGGAAAGATCTTGGGATCGTTCGGTGGAAAAATCTATAGAGACCTTTTGGTGGAAAAATCTTGCTACTATTAGTAGTGTTACAGGGCAGTCGCTCGATCGTGTGTTGCTTGTGGTGTTTCTGCGCAAAACATCACACCGCCCGTAAGGAGTTGCGGCTTGTAAATGACCCCGTTTATTCCGGTATCATATCGTGTACCTGGTATATACCAGATACGGAAATGTGTCACACTCGTACCCTGTGCATACTATTGAGTACGTGCTTCGATGTATATGCCAGACACATGATACAGCAGTACCAAGTACCAGGTTTGGCAAGTGCTGCACCTTGTACACTTTGCATGTCCAGCAACAGTCGTTGTCAGCAATTGCCGTACGAACGATGTATCCCAGGTATACATTTATTCGAATACCAGGGGGGGGCTCATGCCCGTATGGTATGTAAACGACGCGGAGACGGACCGTAAAAGCGACGGAGTACATTCTGCCGGGCGGTGAACGGTGCAATGTAAAATCAGTTCATGGTGTTGAAAGTATGAGGTTGCGGAGCGAGTGTGGCGGAGGTTTGCACCGGTATACATTGAAGGGAGAAAGCAATGGAACAGTCGGGAGCACGAGAAATTCCTGGTGATCGTATTATGTGCCAGGTTCGTAAGAATACCGACAGGTCGTATGGCGGTACTACTGCAACAGCAGCAGCAGTAACAGCCAAACCACCTCGTACCACCTCGTACCTCGAACGTACTGCTGCTGCTGCTTATTTATCGTCACCATTTTTTGCTGTCCAACCATGTACCTGGACCCCTCTCCTCTCTCCTCCCCCTATATACAAGTCCTCGTATGTATATGTCGTGCGATACATCGTTGTAATTTACAGACGTAGTCCTACGTGAGTTATTTTTCTTGAAGGTTGAGCGAAAAACGGAAGCACGCCTTCACAGTACAACCGAAACCCCATGGTTCATGTGATGATGCTGTTATATCGTTCCGCAAAAACAACATTGTACTCACCGTCTGAACCTACACCACGGCACCGCTCCAGCCGCGGTGTAAGCTCATCCAATTCAGGGGGCACCGAGAACCTCGCCCTCTGTTGCCTTGCGGGGAGCCCGCTCGTTCGCCGTGCGTAGTAGCCGAAGAGGCTTGCAACGCTCGTTTCGCGACCTTATGCTACCGTACGAATTCTCGACAATTTTGTGGACAACTGGTGTCACCACACGTGAAATCCCCCGAATGGTTCATTCGACACTCGTTTATGTAACGCCCACCCCTCGGCACACCCCCAACGACGGGGCACGAGACCGGCCGCCCCAGCCCATGTTTCTCACACTCTTGCCGCATGAACCGTGAAGAACTGCGGGGGCGGCGGCCTCTCCCGTCTCTGCCACGCGAGGAGAGGGCCTTCCCGGGTCCTAGCATCGAAACCGGATTTTTCGGGGCTTTTGACGGATTCGATAACTTCTCGCGGGTCGGATCGTGTCAGGGTGACCCGGCCCGACCCGTGACATTTGAAAACCTCCCGACCCGACCCGAACAGTCCCGTGAGATTTTCCAACACCTCCTGATCCGACCCAACTCGACCCGCGGGTTTGAGAGGTACTTCCTGACCCGTTCCGCGGGCCGGGTTATGACCCGTGAAATGCCTTGGGATTTTTTTTTGCCGTCACGAGCGGACGTATATATCGGTTGACGGCACTCTTGCTCCTTGACGGGCGGCTGTCAAGGACCCCCCAACACTTCAAACTCCAATAGAAACTAGTGTATTGATGGAAGAGGTTGTGACGGGTCGAGAGCTAGGCCGTCAACCGAAAGCTTTGGCCACGAGATTGTCGTAAATCACGCAGCTTGCAACGTTGGGTATCGATCCCTCAAGTGGTCGATTTCACAGCTGATGTGTTTGAAATATTTTTGTAGGAAACGAGTTCATCACACCCGGCCGTACACAGTGGGGGTAGGGGGTGGCGACGGGGGAGTCAGTTAGCACGACAAAAGGCTCGAAAATACGCCCAAGAAAAGGAGCGCGCTCAGGGCTCACCGCCAACATGAACGTATCTTTATTTATATTATAAAACAATAAAAATACACTCTAGCTGTGAGATCGAAGATTTCGTCGAAACTCATACTTGCAAGCTGTGCGTGATACTCCGATCACGCATTTATATTTTAACAGGTGAATGCGTACAGTGACTACGCCAAATTTAATAGCGCCCAAGATGAAGAGTGTTCGGGACTAAACACCTATTCAACTAGAAACCCGTTTTTGGGGGAAGAACACGTTGAATTAGTGTAGGAGGGGTTTGGGGGCTGTAAAGGGGTTAATAGCGACAAACCAGTATATCCCACTTGTACCCCGAGTTGAGTGCGCCCAAGTTAAGAGTGTTCGGGACGTAACGCCTTTACAAGTGGAAACCCGGTTTTTACGTGGAATTAGTATGGGGGGGGGGTTGGGGGCTGTGAAGGGGATAAGAGGGGCCAAACCAGCATGCCCCATCTGTACCCCGATTTACGGGTGCTCAAGATTTTTCGGGACGTAACGCCTGTACAAGTGGAAACCCGTTTTGGCGGATAATTACGTGTAATTAGTGTAGGGAGGGGTTTGGGGGCTGTAAAGGGTTAAACAGTGGCCATACCAGCATGTCCCATCTGTACCAAAGGCTGTACATTTTCCCATTGCAGACAAGAGCAATGTATTGTTCTATTGTGAAGAGGGTTTGTTTCGGTTTGTCAGGAGGTGCTCTTAAAGCGGGCTGGCCGTTTTTTTTCGTTTTGCGCAGCAGCGGCAGCAGCAGCGGCAGCAATCAGTAGTTGTCGTGCGAGGGGGCCCGCAATAGTTCCCGCGCGGGCACCATGGTGCCATGCCCCGCCGGAAAAATCCTAATGTTTTTGGTCTGTGGACAAAAGCGGCACATCTATTACTTTTATGGTAATAGTAATAGTGGTGATTGGCCGTCAATGATGATTGATGTACGGGTATAATGTCCATGTATGATACGAGGATATTGATACACCGGTACGTTGACTCTTTTCTCGTTTTGATGATGGTGATGATCCCTCTCTCTTTCCGTCTTTTTCTAGACAAGCCGCGATTGCAGGTGCCATCTGCCTGTTCTCGGCACCGCGGTACACCCAACGCACTCGCGTTCGTTTTTTTTTCATCGTTCAGAGAGTTCAGCACTCCCACTGCTCGCCGACTTGCATCGAATTTTGCCAACCCACCCTCTCGCAACGGAGGAAGACTGAAGACCGGCTAATAGCGTACACCAGCCGAGATTTGACCGGTAGATTATGCAAATACTTGATTGCGCTGGCCAACTGCCTGTACAGCAGTGAGTGGTGGTCTGCCTGTGGTGCTGGTGTGTGCCAGCCAACAATGCCTGCACTATACGGGACACCGGCACTGTTTGGTATATTATGATGCCGATGCTGATAGTAGGATAGTGGTGCCAAGCGATTTCACCGGCACTATACCGGAAGTAGGGGCAATCCACTTTGTTTGGCAGGTAAGTTTTCTGTCTCGCAGTTTTGTGACCACTGAGCGTGTGGCCACAGATTGATGTAGATATCTTCTCTCGGGGGAAGAAACCATATCGGACATTGGCTTTGCTTCATGTCCACGGGTATTGGTAGAAGAACATGTTTTTTATTTGTCTCTCCCCGCGCAAACACACCTGGTACGACTATCTAAACCCTCTTGGTTTCGTAACGCGGTAAGTGCGAGGTGATGGTGGTCAGGTCAACGCTTACCGATGTAGCTGAACCTCTGGCTATATTTTGTACCTCGTAGTTCATATACCTGGTGTAAACTGTCAGGTCCTAGGGTAGATAGTCCTAGGAATCTTTTATCTCGCACGGTATGATACCACTCTCTCGTATATGTATACATATACCAGGTGCTTAATAACTGGTGTATAGCCCTCGGGTATATAGTATACGGTCCAGAGAGCTTTAGTTCGTACGATAGTGCATATCTTTCCTTGTTTCTCTTTTTATGTTTCTTGTACCGCAGGTATTTTGCATTTTTATACCTGAGCTTTTTTGCCGTACGGTCCAGGCCGCGGAAAGAAGCTTTTTCGCGGTCGTCGGCTATCCGAACTCTGAACAAGCTGTGGCCAGACGGGCCCGTCATTTGTCATTCCCCCCTACCCTCTACCCCCCACTGTAGGACATACAATACAAATACCTGGTGCCCGGTGTCTATTTTTCCTTCATTCTACCGCAGCGCAGGGGTCGGCATTGAACTTCTTCGCTCGGCGGCACTGTGAGCGACCTGTGACCCAAGGTGCCGATGTCTATGCTGCTGTTAGCACGTTAGCACCCTTCTTGCCCCTAGACTACGGATATGCATGTTATGATCACACACCCCTCGCCTGGCAGTTTCCTTTTGTTTTGTTTTTCGCGTCAGCATGGTTGTTCTTGTATGGGGTTCAGCACTTGGGCGTTCCCACAGCTAGCTCGTGATCGTTTTTTTTTTTTTCCTTCATTTTTTCATCGAATTCTGATTTTCTCAGGAGAGATTTTGCTCTTTAGAGTTTCACGCCTTTTCCCTCCACGGCAGGTATTAATTCCTCCATTTTTTGTGTACCAGTATTTATGCTTCCGTGTGTCCCTCTTGTTGCGTGTATACAGCAGCAGTAAGCAGTGCTTACGCTGCCGGAGTTGTAACGGGGACCGCCGATAGCAACAGCTCGCGCTATCGCTATAGTGGGAACCGAAGGACACGCCAACTAGCGCTGGATTGCGAATGCAATTGAGTTAAATCGACACACGACGTGTATGAAAATACGTGGGAAGTGTGGTGAGCTTGAGCGTTATTTTTCCTCATCCGCCGTAGGATAAAAGAAAGAAGAAAAAGGTAGTGGTCTTCCCCGTAACGCCGGTGTGTGCCAGCCGAAAATAGCCGAGCACTGCAGCGGCGACGGGCACTACTCCGTATGCTGCCAATACCTGTTGTTCCCATCCGTGCCAGGCAATTTCACAGGCGCTCGAGCGGGCAAACGGCACTATGGAGGCACCTTTGCTGCTGTCCTCGTAGACCGCGAAAACGTAGTTGAAGTTCTGCGGGAGATGGTGTTTTGTGTGTGTCTGGTGCATTTTCTGTATGTTAAGTATACAGATGGTAACATTTTCTGTATTAAGTGTACTACGAACAGGTGTAATCAGCTGCCGAGAGCGCCTAGGAGCGCAGGTACGGCGCAATCCGATGCGGGTCGGCGAGGGAAAAAGGGCTCAAGTCTTGTCGCCATAAAAACGAAGGCGCGTACGGTGGTGGGCAAGGGGGGGGAAAGAGGGTTCTTAGTGACGCCCGGATCTGAGTTACGTGTAGCTAGGGCGGGAACAGCGAGAAAGAGAAGGTGCTAAGATAGTAGATGGGAAAGAGAAAGTGCTAAGATAGCAGATGGGACGATACAAAACATGAAAGCAAAAAACAGGTTGACGACCCCTTTTAAAAGATTATGCTTGGTGCGTCGGTGCGGCGGGGTCACTTATACTCCTAATTCCCTTCACAAATGTAGCTCCTCCACAGCAGACGAGTCGTTTTTTTTAGCCATCTACGTGGCGTTTTTCAAGCGGGAGACAGCAGTGCGATGGCCCCGTTCAAAGGGCTTGGGGTCCCGTACTGAGTGTTTCGTCCATTACAAAGGACGGCTAAACATTTTTGAGGTCTCTTGCGTACCGTTTTTCGTTATCGCGGGGTCCCTTGAAACGGGCCATCTGCTAACTGTGCCCTGTACGATATAAATGTCATCTTCCTGTATATGATATGTGCTCGTCGTCTCATAGTCGGGAGGGAGGGCGGGTGGGAGGGAGGGCGTGTTCTTGGCTGTTTGTTTTTAAGAGTATTATATTTTACCAGTGCAATATGTACTCGTGTCGTATCGTACCAGGGTATAATAAAAAGTAGCTACAGTACAATACCTGGTAATAAATTATGCACAATCAAATAAGACACAAAACACGTCGAAAATAATCAATTGACGATATTCAGCATCGGTTGCGAGAGCCAGCCCGGGCTGCTGGGTCGCGCGTTGCACACGTTGTTAGTGTCCGCGTTGAGCTGTATGTATGCAAATACGCCTCGCGCGCGCTGCGGTCCACCCACTCGCCACTCCAAGTACAGCAGGCTCCCTTCATATGGGCTGGACGATGGTATGATAACGTCCTTGTCGTTTTTAGGGGTCGAGTTTGGCCTGGGTCTCATACATGAGTCAGTAAACCGCGTCCTTTTACGTTGCTGTGCGTGCGTGTGTACCGCTGTGCAGCGCGCGAAAGATAAGACCCACCCCCGCCTCGAACGAGGTGCCTGAAGTTTGTTGGTTATATAGCACTACCGAGCGTACGCGCTGGAGACTTTATGAATGGTCATATAGCACTACCAAGCATACGCGCTGGAGACGTTCATGACTGGCTAGGATAGTGTGCTCCTCAGTGCTAGCTACTGTAGTACGTGGCGAGGGGAGAGAGAGCCCCGGAGATCCCTGTTACGAAGTCTTGGAGATTTTCAATCAAACGAACTCGAACAAAGTTATATTTTTTTGTGGGTTGTATTGCACTACCCGCTGACCTTCTACGGTGAGCCATGACAAGACACTAGTTCGATGGTCACGACACGAGCTTTTGAGTTCTCAAGTCGCGTGACTCCGTAGCTCAGTGGGTAGGGCTATATTAACCAACGGTCTGGACTGCCACGGCCACGTGCAGAGGGCAAACGCCCAGCAAGGCGTCTATTATGGGAAGGTATCGACGGGATGTTCCCCAAAGCCGCCGTGTCCGTTGTGTGTGCCTCCCTGGCTTTCTAGAAACAATCGGGACCGAACTTGATCACAGTGTGTGTTTATCTTGCCGTGTTATACGGTACTGGGATCCCTACATAAGACTGTATAGTAGTGCGAAGGCATTCTGGTTGGGGGGTATGAGTTATCTTGCGTGTTATACAGTGGTGGGGTCCCTATATAAGGTGGTATAGTAGTGCGAAGGATTTTTTGGCCGTCCTGTTTCGAGAGCCCGCCCTGTTCGTATTGTATAGGCTGTTTGTATTCAGAGTTGCAGCCGTATCAATGATCGACTTGAACCGCCCTGTATCGAGTAACCGCCTTGTTCTCAGCGCCTTGTATAGTGACCCCACCACTACGATTGGCGGCCGTCCTATATCGAGAGGCCGCCCTATTGGTATCGAAGATGTCGGTTGACGGTCTAGTTTTGACCGGTCAAGGCGCCTTTGGACTTATCATAATTGTTTTAGTGTGTGGAGTTCATTGACAGCTGTCCCGTCAAGGCGTCTTTGGACCCATCGTACAAGTTTTAGTGTGTGAAGTTCCTTGACGGCTGCCCGTCAAGCCGTCAAGGGGCAAGAGTGATGTCAACCGACATGTTTGAATTTGTTCTACGGTAGCCCCCCCCCCCCCGCCAACTTTTCTTTTATCGTAATCGCCGATTTTGAAACCAGCTCCCGGCCGTATCTTCTGAAATTGCGGTGCCCGTTGCCATCCCGATGTCGCCGTTCGGTATCAATAGTCGTTTGTGAACAACTTTGTGTGTGTGAAGATGATACTCTTTAAAGCGTCCTTCCTCGTGTCGAGCAGCCATGAAGCGTTCGTTGAAGGGAATAAAAAAAGAAAAAAAAGAAAGAAAAAAAAGGCTGTTTTTGGGGAGGGGGGGGGGGGGGGCTATGCCGTCGTAGAATCAGTTTTGATGTGGTTAGGGTTAGGGTTTGTAAGGGGTTAAGGCGGCTGCGGTAGTGTACGTAAGACGCGAGCTTGCGATAGAGATTTCGACCAACCATTGTTATTTTTCTGAGGTTTCCTCAATTTGGGAGCTCAAGACGTCTCCCAAAAACCGATTTGGAGAAAATAAACCTGTTTTATCGCGGATGCAAAATCCCCCATGGCCGGGGTACACAGCGAAAATCGTAAAACATATATGGCCCATTAACCGACGATTTTGGGTTAAGGTGCACAGTCGTTCAGAAATCGTTTTCGCCAAAAAAAGGTATATCTCTATCGTAGCGTGCGTCGGAAATGTCCTAATTTCTGCGTCTGCCGCAGTTTCAAGACCGTCGACCCTCATATACCCCTACGATGCCGGGTGTTCACCGACCGAGGCGAGCATCGCGCGTACCAAGCAACGCGCGCGCGCGCGGGGCGGGGGCGGGGGGGCGATGGGGGGGGGAGGGGGGCAGCCGTTTTGTTTCGTGTACCGTGCCATGGTACCATGTCACCGAGGATGACTCGTACCTGGCACGTGAACTACCGTTAAAATACGAATGGGAAAACCGACTGTTGCGCACGAGGCAGTTACTTCGGGGCCGAACAACAGGATAACCGTCCGCATCCTGCCCGTAACACGGAGGCACCGCAAGTACTTTGCAGTTTTTATTTTTTACAAGTTTCATGTGTGTGGGGGGGGGCAGCGCTTTCGGTCATTATAGGGCTTTGAGTTTGTCTGACTATACTGATAGCTACCAGTAATGGTAAAGTTATATTTTTAAGTCGCCGACCACGAGTTATTTGTCGGCTAGGTGCGACAAGGTGTTGTTATGATATGCGTTACCGTCAGCTGCGTGCTGTAATTTGCGAAGTTGTTGCGTCTTTTGCTTCCAACTCGCGCGTGGTTGCCTCAACGACGTGGTGTAACTTGCGGAGCTCTCTTGAGCGTCTTTTGCGTCTGACCGGCGCGTTTTTTTTTTTGCTCAACAAACACGAGTGGTGTTTTTTTTTTTTTTTGAAGACTAGAATCGTTTTTTGCTGGCGTTTTTACTCCGCCGCTGAACTGAATATTTAGCCGTCGTGAGAGTCTGGTCAGCTCACAGCCGTAGGTACTTCTCGGGGGGGGGGGGAGGGGGGGGGTGGGGGTTCCGGCGTTTTTTTCGACGTTATATATATTTTTTTCCCTCGTGTGAAGTCTAGAACGACGAAAAAACTTTTCTGTACGTACATGAGCGCGTGTCATGGCTGACGTCCCGATTTTTCGCGAAGATTTTTTTTTCCCGCGTAAGACATGGGTTAGGGTGACAGGGTGACAGGCGGTAGCGGGTTTGTATGGAGTTTGGAATCCAGCATGTTGTATCATCACAATCGTCGTGTTTTTTTGTCCCTTGCTGCACCGGTCACCCCGGTCGGTGGTCTAGTGGTTACCCTCGAATGCCACCAGCGTTGGTCCTTGAGTCCGATTCCCGATCGCCGTGGTGAGATTTTGATTTTTTTCTTGCAACTATACAACAAAAAGAAAAGGGATCAACTGCTGAGAACGCCTAGCAGCGTGGGTAGGCACAATTCGACGCGAGTCGACGAGGGAAGAAAGGTGCTGAATTGTTCTTGCGATGAAAAAAATGAAGGCACGTATCGTGGTGGAGAAGGGAGAGGAGGGCCCTCTATTTGACCCCGGATGATCTGAGTTACTACTGGGAGGGAGCGCGAGAGTAATGCGAGGATAATAAATGGGATAAAGACGGAAAACAAACAAAAAAAATGACAAGAGAGCCCCCCGCTCCCCCCCCGCCCAAACGGTTGATGTTTCTGCGCGGTTACCTTCTGTATTTTCGTGTAATGGCGTCATGACGAGTCGCGAATATGTGTTCGTCGCCCGCCTGCCTGCTTGCCTGCTTGCTTGCCTGCTTGCTTGCCCTGCTTGCTTGCCTGCTTGCTTGCCTGCTTGCTTGCCTGCTTGCTTGCCTGCTTGCTTGCCTGCTTGCTTGCTTGCTTGCCTGCTTGCTTGCCTGCTTGCTTGCCTGCCTGTCTGCCTGCCTGTCTGCCCGCCTGCCTGCCTGCCTGCCTGCCTGCCTGCCTGCCAAGCGGTGGCTGAGCAAGGAATAGGGAAAGAGTAAGGGTGTGGGTTGGTAGGAAACACTAGCAGGCCGGTCTGTAATACTTTGTTAACGTGCTGTATCGTGGGCACGGACTACCTACGGTGGCGCCGCCGCCGCCCCCAACCCCCCGTTCACCTAGCCCCCCTCCCCCCACCGTTGTTGTTCACGTGTTCGCGTTGGGATTCTTGAGCCGGCGTATAGGCAGGCGTGAGTCTTGCCACGTCATTTGACGGGGGATAATTTTGGAGACTAGCGACATGTTACTGTTGCGGGGGAAGATGGTAATCAGGACCACGTGTGGTTGGTACAAATGGGTTAGTGTGTATTGGTTGTTTTTGTTGTGTGTATCGGGGGGTTTGAACGAAGGTCCTCCGTAGTATGTTTTACCGGTGTTGTTTGTACCGGTGCCCGGTGTGTAGGGATGTGAGTCGGGTGCGCTGGTGTTAAAACGACGTGTTTGCACTACTTGGCTTACCCTGATGCTGTTGGTATGGTAGCAGTACTTGTGCGACTGGTGTACATGTTTATAGCATTATAGGTGACAATGTTATACTGACACTTCATTCCCTGCCCAACACACTGCTAACAGTAGTTCTGTTAATACTACGGGTGTATTATGACTAACCAAATGGCAATGCGCTACTGCTACGAGGGTATGCTGGGTATCTGGTACCACGCTATGCTTTATAAAATAAACAATCCAGAAGCGCTGCCCAGCAGAGGGTAGGTGTAGATAGGTATATATTGTAGGCAGAGTCCATTCAACCTCGAGTTTCTGTTTTCTCTTGTTTTTGCATTCCCGTTCTATTCTACTCCGTATTCCGTTTTTCTTGGTATTTCATTCTTCTATCTGTGCATCCCTATCAGTATGCTCGCTCACGTACCACCTTGCCGCACCCTATCTCCCGCCTTACCCTCTCTCTTAGCTGTAACCGTTTTTGCACCGCACTCCCGCCCCGGGGACAAATCACTTGGAATTGCGAGTTGGAAATGGGTTAACCACCGATCTCCCCCCCCGCCCCCCTCGCCACCTTACCCCCCCCCGCCCCCCTCGCCCCCTTACCCCCCCCCCCCCCCCCCCATCCCCCCACCCCCCATCCCCACCCCCCTCCCTCCCTCCCTCACACCCTCCCACTCTACCACCCCGCCCGCCTCTGCCCGCCCTACCTGCCCTGCCCTGCCCACTTGCTCGTCCGCCTACACTCAGACCTTCCGCTTTTTTGAGATGGAAAAGTTCCGCCGCAGGTTGAAAAACCTCGTCAAAATCCCCTCCTCTACCCCCTCGCCCCAAAACAACGTCCCAAGCCACGACGTCATGTCTGTGTCGGACACATCTCAGCACAGCAGCACGCAGGCGCAGCTGAAGACCCCCTCGCTGCCGCTACCACCGGGGGGGGGCTCGGCGGCGCCTGGGGGGGGGGTGGAGGGCCAGGTGATCAACCCGGGTGATGATAATAACGGTGGGGGTGGGAGCGGGAGTGGCGTAGCCCAGCAGGAGCCTCCGGATCTTTCGTGGCGGGAATCGGGGTCGGATATGGAGGTGATGCCGGCCTCGTACGCTACCTCGGGCATGGTGAAGAAGAGGGTGCCGATTGTCAACAACCCGGCAGGTATGGTGTCGTTTTCTTCTGTTTTTTTGTAATAAAAGAATTGATCTCAGACATGTGTTTCTATTTTTTTCAAGTACGTCATTTTTTTCAAGTTCAGTCCATGGAAGGGTTGGGATTGGTACTCATCTTTGCAAGCTGTGTGATGCTCCCGTCTCGCGCTCTTGCTCCCGGAAGTTAAATGAATCGTCTGGATTGTGTCATGGACGATTTCGGTCCATACGTAGTCATTTCTGCGCGGATATTACCAGTATTTAGCTTGTATGGAGAGGCACAAGAGCTGAAAACTAATATATCATACCCACCTGGTATTTCGATGTTTCGTTCAATGAAACTACCACGCGACCCGCCACCCGTATCAAGGGTACTAAGCTCTTCTGCTTGTACTGCGTCAGTATTTATATTTATGGCAATATACCAAATGCATGCAACAACGAGCTATAACCAACAGCAGTAAATGGTTTAAATGCTTCGTGGCAACGGCGGCACGTACGCCATCCCAAAGTAGTCAGTTCTTATCATTGACCGTACCAGGTATGCCATTATTGAACAACATACGAAACATATATATATAGATACAAGAGCAAATCGTTATTAACACCAATAATGGTGTAGCAACGACACGTGCATCGCCACAATATGTAGGTAATATCACCACTGAAATGAGGAGTAGCAATAACATCGGCATTGCTGCAGATTGCATCGCAAGACAAATAGGGAGACCCCTCGATAGCGCGAGAAGATCATTCCACAAAGGCGACGGTATTTCACCTCTTTTCTCTCGCGAGGAAGTCTGATAATAACAACACAGCAGTGGTAGTAAATACTACAGTACGTACTACTCGTGCACCTTTGTAGCTTTAACTAGATAGGCATCAAAGCTACGCTGAAGCGTCGCAATAACTTCAGCACCAGTTTGTAGATGAACACAAGTAGAACCTCGTTTATGTCGCCTTAAAATGTGATAATACCACAGCAGTATTGTCAATACGTAGCACATGTATACTTCTAGTATATATATATTCAAATAGCAACACCACCCCACGGCAATGGATAGTACGCGCAATGAATTGAGGCAATAGGAACACGGTACAGGTGGTAGCACCAATAAGACATCTGTCGTAGCTTTTGTCGCACAACAACACGCGAAATTGTTCGTTTTCTACTTGCAGTATAAATTCTTCTCCCAGGCATTATGCTGTTGTTGTGCTCGTTTTGTATGAACGCAACGCGTACCAGACACCAGATGCGTGTTTTTTTTTCGAAGGTAGAGTTTTGACGATGAGTTGGGATTTGAAATCGCAACGCCCGTGTTTGCTCCCCGTGTATAATGTATTAATAGAGCGTGTCGTCATCGGATATCCAGCTGCCGGACGGGAGCCACAGATCATGTGAATGACCTATGATACCGCGTGTTTCCTGGGTTGTGATCTGTGCTACAGTAATAGAGAATCTGCGCAACATACCATGACTACAGATGTACGATCTATCTGAGCTGTATTATCTACATGATCTGTACGATATATTATGATCCGCACGAGCTATATGATATGTATGATATGTACTGTATGATATGTACTGTATGATATGTACAATCTATATGAGCTGTATGATATGTACGATATAATTGATCTATATGATCTGTACGATCTAGATGATCTGTCCGAGGTGTAGCTGTCCTCAAGTTTAGTGCGATCGTGGAAGGTGGAGTTCCGGTCGCCCCTTGGTCAGCGGTCGTATATTATAAAAAAAAAACACTCCAGCTGTGAGATCGAAGATTTCGTCGGAACTCATCTTTGCACGCTGTGTGTGATACGCCGATCGCCCGTATTACTGGGTGTGTCCTCATTAAGGATATAGGTCGGCGACTCCCCTTCGAACTAAATCAGTGTAGCTTGTACCAGGGTCGACAGGGTGATGTTAATCAATCTGTGCGGGGAAACTATAAAACCCGTTCTTGAGGGACAAAATCTGACTGCTGTGGAAGGAATGCATCAGCTCATCATGTATATCCTGTAAGTCGTATAACCGGTGAGGGGAGCGCGGAGTTTTTAAAGGGGGGGCGGCCGAAAAGGAGGTGGGGGGGGGGGGGGGGGGGGATATATCGCAACAGCGATCTCGAAGGACGGCGCCTATTTCCAACCTACCATGGGCTGCGGGAACTTCAGTACAGCCCACACCGTGATATCGTGCTTTTGTGTTGTAGGGTTGTAATGGTTGAAATGTGGTGCTCAATACCTGGTGGACGACACATTCGTTTTGATTGGTCAACACCTCTACCGTCATCCCCGCCCGGACCAGACCCCGTTTGGCACCCTGCTCCCACTTAGTAGGTGCACACGTACATATAGGGCTGGGGTTGCGGTTAGGGTCAGGATTGGGTTGAACAGCGTATGGACTGCAGTTACGAGCTGCAAGTCCGTGGACTGTGAATAATTTCTCTCATGTCGCAGGGGGTTTCCTATGTCTTTTTTTGCGCGGTGTACGCAGTAGGGTGTGTATGCGATTTCCAACTTCTGTTGGGTCCGGAAAACATGTACCTGGTGAAAAGCAAAAGTATTGAAAATCGACAAACGTCATAATAGCCCGAGAGGCCAACTGGTCGACCCACGAAAGCATCAGGTTAGGGTAGAAATGAAGAAGTGGTAGGAGTGAACGTAGTCGGTCGTATTCGCAACAGGGACATCGAAGGGGGTTTCCTGTGTTTCGCCGCGGCGTACGTCAGGGTGTTCGTGCGAGTTCCAACTTCTGCCGAGGTTAAAAACAAAATGAATAAATGAGATACCATGGTATTTAAAAACGAAAACATAATTCAGCTGTGAGATCAACCTGAAAGGGTTTTGATCTGGTATTGGTGTTGTAACAGACAAACCTCACGATGATCCCAAACTGGCTGAACTGGCCTGCCCGCTTCTTTTTATGCTTTTTTTATGTTTCTATTCGTCCCATTTATTATCCTCGCATCACTTTTGCGCTCCGTCCCAGTAGTAGCTCAGATCTGAGGTCACATAGCGGGCTCTTGTCCCCCCTCCGCGCTACGGATCGTACGTGCCTTCGTTTTTTTTTTATCGCGAGAAGAATTCAACATTTTCTTCCCTCGTCGACACGCGTCATGTTGTTGTGCGTATAATCCAGCTGTTATAATCCTATACTCGGCCATTGGATGTTCATCCGCTGGCAGTTTTTTTTTTTTTTTTGCTCTCCCTCCCTTCCCCCCCCCCAAAAAAAAAAAAAAAAAAAATGGGAGCCTCAGCGCACCTGTTCCGCCGTACACAGTAGCTCATGGGTCTTTTCCTCGTGCCATTATTTTTTTGTTTCGAGCGTAGTGTTTTTTTCTCGTTTGGTGGGTTGGTTTACCTTGGGTTACCTATATATGAGCCGTTCGTTTGTCTCAAAACTGTTCTTTGTATTTTTTCCAACCCAAAACCATTTGGAAATCACAAGACACCATTCTCTGTACGTAGTATCACCATTCTCTGTGCGTAGTATCTCCGGTTCTGGCCTGACATGAAGGAAAGGAGGCGGGAGGGGGAGGCGGGGGGGGGTGTAGACGTCGTGTCATGCTCAAATCCGTAGGAGCATAGAGGATATGGAAGAGAGGGGGGCGGAGGCGTACTCATTTGTTGCTTGCCTTAGCCATTGGACCATTGACCACTCATCCCTTTCGAGACGGAGCACCGTTCCTACTCCTAACAGAGACACCTCCAACATTTGGGCGCTCAGCATGTTTCTTCCGTGTATTACATTGTTTTCTTGGCTTGCATTTTCTCGTTCCAAGGGGGGGGGGGGGGGGGTTGCTCGTTTGTTGCTTTATTTGGTCATGTGACCGTTGACCAGGCACCCCTTTTCACCACGAAGGGGGCGAGGGTTGGCATTACGACGGGGGAACATGTTGCTGTAATGTACTGAGGACCAAATAGTCGGGATACAAAGGGCCGGCTGCTTGCTCGGGCTGTAGAGTTTTTTTTTTTTTGTGCGATTATGGTCGTTTCCTCGCGTGCCCCTTGGTGTGTTCCTGTGACCCTGTGTGTGTGCGTGCGTGCGCCGCCCCCCACCCCCACCCCACGTTCACCCCCGTTTGTCTAGAAACATATGTATATACTGCCTAACATCACCCTGTTGACCCTGATAGCTACACTCTGGTTGCAAGAGGAGTCGCCGACCTATATCCTTAATGAGGACAACACAACCCGTAATACGCGCGATCGGACTACCACACACAGCTTGCCGCGAAGATGAGTTTCGACAAAATCTTCGATCTCACAGCTGGAGTGTATTTTTATTTTCATAATATATACTCCGTATATGATACACACGCTCCAGCCGTGAGATCGAGCGCCTCGCAGAAGCTATTATTCGCAAGCTGTGTGTTGTGGTTTGGTCGATCGCATGCGCGTACTACGTACGGGTTGCGCATGTCCTCTTATTTTTGGCGGGCTGACCTCTGCCGATGGCGCCCGATGACATCAGTTGCCCCAGCCCCCAACCAACTCGAAACTAAAAATACAACCACCCCCCCCCCCCCCCTCTCTCTCTCTTTCTCTCTTGCAGAGTTCGCGAGCTTCGGCCAGGGGGGGGACGCGGAGGATCCATCCCCTGCCGTCCCGAAATCTGATGAGGCTCGCCAAGTGCTGTCGGACGCCTTGAGGAAGCACTTCCTCTTTGCTCAGCTGACGCCCGCTGACCTATCGGCTTGTGTGGATGTAATGGGAGGGATATCGGTGGCCGAGGGAGAACACATTGTGGTGCAGGGGGATCGAGGCTCGCGGTTTTTCGTGGTGGAGGAAGGGTCTGTTGAGGTGAGTTTTGTGGGATGGGACGGGCCCGTCTGGTCGTCGTACGAGCAGTGCCATCGTTGTTCCAGTGGGATCTGTGCAGCGTTCTGTGCGTGATCAGAGCGACGTCTGTACTCTATGGTGTGGGATGGGATGGGATGGGATGGGATGGGATGGGATGGGATGGGATGGAACGGCCATGGGACGGGTTACAGTGGAGCGGGATGGGACGGGATGGGGCGGGGTGGGATGTGGTAGGGTGGGGTGGGGTGGGTAGAGAAGGGTCGGTCGAGGGGCGTTTTGTGGGGGTGGGGTGGGATGGGATGGGATGGGGCGGGGCGGGGTGGGGTGGGGTGGGGTGGGATAGAGTTTCGAGGGGTCAGATGGATGGATAGAGTGTCGGTCGAGGTGCGTTTTGTGGGATGGGATGGGTGGAATGACGTGGGGCGAGATGGGATGGGATGGGGTTAGACGGGGTTCTTCGTGAAGGGTCGGGCTTTCGGTCGAGGTAAGTTTGTGGGATGTGATGGGCCGGGTTGGGATGGGGTGGTGTAGGATGCGATGGGATAGGATGCGTGGAGTAATCTGAAACCAGAAAAGAGGGGACGCCAGCAGGGCGTCCCCTTTTCGGGAAAGCCTCCTGATGTTACTTGGAGAATGTGCAGAGTGAGCCCACTCCGTGGCTGTCATCGATACCCGACAGCAGCACGACGAGTACAAGGAGGTTAGAATAAAACACAGACCATCCGGCCCGCCCATCGTAGCGGCGGGGTGTACCGCCGACAACGACATCAGTATTTTTAGTGTTGATTTGACTGGGGTACCTACTCTTTGCGACGATATGCCGCGTTGGTCGCTAGAGAACCGACGCGGGAGTAGTGACCCTGGGTGGGAGTCTCCGGCTGGTCGCAGCCGAGAGGCCTCATTGCCCCCAAAACTATTTACGAATTAAGCTACGTCGCAATGTTGCAACTGGAACGGTCGGTCGTGTTGAGTTTTGTGAGATGGGACGGGCTGGGGTGGTACGGGATGGGATGATGTTGGGTGAAAAAACGCCCGGGGGTTAGAAACCCACGCGTCTCCTTAACTTTTGAGACGTCCGTTTTTTCTTGCGCGTTTTTCTGGCGGGAAACGATCTGCAGAAAGAGGCGCGGTTTTGGTGGTGGTTGTTCGTCCGTTGTAGTTAATTGTCTCTGCGTCGGTGTCCGAGTTCATACAGTAGTGGTCCCTCCATAGGGTCGGGATGTGCCAGCCGGATATGCAGGCACTGTATGGGCAACCGGCACAATTCTGCATACTGCCAGTACTGGTTGTTCCCATCTGTGCCAAGCGATTTCACAGCACTATAGCGGGCAACCGACACTACTCAACCGGCACTATAGAGGGACTACCAGCATCTTCCGGTTGTGAAGAAACGTCTCCGCCGGCGGCTGTGTTGTATGGTAGCTCGACGCTACGCGCGCTAATGGTTTCAGATGTGGAGGAGGGGAGATAAGGAAGAAGGTAGCGCTGTCTCCCGTCTCCGATTCTGCCCCACCTCTACCTTTGTTGAGGGCGATGAGCGGGGGGGAGACATAGAGAGACGGGGGGCGGCCGGGGGGGCGGGCCGCAGTCCCCGTCAAGGCTCACTTTTCGGCCTGTCGACGCGCTGGGAAGGCTTCATTGATTATGTACTGTATCAAGAGCGCTATAACTCAAACAGAGACCAAAAGAAAACAGCGACGTAAAAAACTTTTTATTTGACCCCCCCCCCTTGCACGCCACCTCCATATTTTGGTTCACGTTCATCCCAGGCTTTCGTCAACGGAGAAAAGGTATGCGAGTATGGTCCGAGCGGGTCTTTCGGAGAGCTGGCGCTCATGTACAACTGCGAGAGGGCGGCGACCGTGAGAGCTGTGACCGCCAGCCGCCTTTGGACAATGGACCTGTCCACCTTCCGCCGCTCTCTGGCCACCACCGCTAGCAGCCAGATCGTGTCTCGCTGCGAGTTTTTGAGGAAGGTCCCGTTCCTGGCGGAGCTCACTAATGAGCAGGTGGGTGGAGTGAATGGGGTAGGGGAGGGGGGGGGGGGTGGGGGGGGGGGGGGGGGATTGGTTTGGGTTGGTTGGTTGTGTTGGGGTTGGGTTGGGTTGGGTTGATGGAAGGTTGGGTAGGCAGGTGGGTTGGGGTTGTTAGAGGGGAGTGGGAGGGAGAATTGGGTTGGGTTGGTGGAGAGGTTGGATTGTGTCCCGCTGCGAGATTTTGAGAAGGTCCCGAGTTCCTCGTGGAGAGCGGCCCAAAGCGCGGCGTTACGGAGGGCGCCTATCCTGACCGGGAGGCCAAGGCCGTAGCGCGCCCCGGCGGGCATCCTGTCCCAGAGAGCCTCGGAGAGGATACTCCGAAGGAAGGGCGGTAGGGCCGGGGGGGGGCGGGAGCTCCGGTTGGGGCTCTACCCCTCGTCATGGTCCCCGTGGGCAGGCCCAGAGGGCCCCTGCCCCTCGAGCCGCAGGGAGCCCGTCACCTGGGGGGAGGCGCAAGTCAGGGGCGCGTCCCCGCCCCCCTCTTCGCGAAATGGGAGCACGTCATTGGCCATCTCCTCACGCTGGTCCTGCCGACGACGCCATGCATTGTAAGATTAAAGGCTTTTTACGGACACACGCCACCCTCTTTGCAGGTATCTCTTACTACGGTAGGCAGGTACCACGTTGGCCATTCACTTGTATTAGAATATCTTGTGTATTAATCCCACAAGTCACAGATAGAATTAAACGCTCAGCGCGCTGCAAGTCCATGGAGCAATTGCATCCCCCTTTTTCCTACACGCACATGCCTTCAAAGGCGTGTGAAACCGTTTTATGCAATTTCCCTATCCTATTGGATCCTATACTTTGTCAAGTCTCCCAGGGCAACACCGAAATAATAAGCTGTGCACCCCTACTTGATGTAGTAGTAGCTGTAATAGTAATTGTGATAGTAGTAGTAGTAGTAGTAGTTGTTGTAGTAGTAGTGGAACTGAAACCGTTACTTTTTTTTTTTTTTTTTTTTTATCCTCCGGCGGATGGAAAAAAGTAAAGCTTCAGCTCACCACACTTCCACGTATTTTCATACGCGTCGTGTGTCGATTTAACTCAGTTGCTTTCGCAACTGAGTTACATAATGCCTGGGCGGTGTGTCTGTGCTGTTTCACGGTAAATTGATTTTTCCGACCGGTCGGCATCCGGCACCCACCCCGCCCCGGTGTCCATCCCGATGCCTCATCCTATCGAGAGAGAGGGAGAGAGATGACAGGAGCTCTTTGGTCGCAAAAAAGAAGCACGAGACAAGAGATAGATGTGCGTGTGTTTCCTCGCGTGAAACTGTTGTTTTGACCCGTCGACATCCTGCACCCCCCACAGAAGTGTCCATGCCGACGCCTCCCCCTGGAGAGCAAAAATATGAACATGCTCTCAGTGGTCACAAACGACAAAGGTAGATATAGATATGCCATGGATATATATGTATATACTTCGCATGGGCGGTGAGGGTATTTTGGCCGTTAGGTTCTCCCGCTCAACCCCCCGTCACTCATCAAAGGGCTTATTTTTGTGCGACAGTTGGGTCGGGATATTTTTGTATTCGGTCTCCAGAGACCGCTTTCGGAAAAGCGCCCGTTTTTTTTGTTGCTGTTTTTTTTAAAACATTGCTTTTCCTTGTCTAGCTCAAACCGCGAAGAGGTTTTATTTACCCTCAGCGACCTTCTGGACAAGCCGTGGTCACATGTGTCGTCCCTTCTCGGCCCCCGGTACATACATGCCTCCTTTTTTGAGAGCATAGGGTTCAGCGTTCCCACTTTCAAGCTTTTTGCGATCGATTGTCGATTTTCATTTTCTTTTTGTTGCTAGCTCACGCGCTCGCGCTTCCCACTCGTCAACTTTTACGCGAGAAATCGGCCCTATGAGCGCGAGTATGCACTCGGCGAGACTTGGTTTAACCCACTAAAGTGGATGCTGTATATTGCACTCAATTTTTTTGCGTCGGCGTTTTTTTTCTTTTACAGAACTCCCCAAGGTCTGCAAAGTATGCAATATACAACATACAACGTCGTGTAGATGAATATACTTCGTACACCTGATATCCCAGCTAATATTTTTAAGCGTTACTCTGTATGCAACTGCTGTTCCCGATATTCGTTAGTCTTGCTGTTAGTGAGCCCCCTCCGCTCGAGCCTAGCGCATGGTTCGGCGACTATGTTGTATTTGACTGGTGGTTGTGCTTGAACTGCCCCTGCGGACTGTGTTCATTGCTGTTCATTGCATGGCCATATCGCTTTGCTGTGTTTGGGATGTTATGTGCTGTGTTGTAGTTTGTGACCATTGAGCTCGCCTCTCTCGGAGGCATCGGCACGGGCATTGGTTGTGCTGGGTGTCAGGTGGGTGGAAATATCAGTTCAAATGTGAAGAACACACACACCACACACCACAGTGGCATTGCAAGCTGCGCCCTCGTTTTTGAAGATGAACTGCTTGTAATGTGTGTTGTGTGTAATTTTTTATTTTGTGTGTGTGTAAGTTCTGCGAGTAGAATGATTATTGCTGATGACTCAGTAATTAGTTTTGGCGAAATAATACGCGAGCACAAGGAGTAGTACGGGTAGTGTAGGTTGAGGTGGACTACTCTCTTTGAGAAAAATATCTGAGAATAGGTACTTAGAGAGTCGTTCGTGGTTGTTCTTGGGGTCGATTATTCTCTGAGAATAGTCTATGGGAATAGTCTCTGAGAATAGTCTTTGAGAATGATCGCGGGGAAGGTTTATTGCCTGTGACAACTTTATTTGAACTAGCGTGTACAAGCAGCAGTATGTATTATATGCCCGCGGTAAGCACTAATGGAGGGGGTACTCGTTCCGCAGATTGTTCCGTGGCCATATTGTTTTACAATACTTCGATTTTCCCGCCGGAGTCGTGTCCTGGAAAAACCGAAGGCGACGCAAGAAATACGAAGGCTCAGATCAAACCTAACCCAATGATCTACTCTTGTGTGTATATACCAGGTATTTTGTGTTTGGTTAGTGCAAGACACGGTTTACCTTTTTATAGCGCTGGGGACCTGCGGGATTTATTATGGGTACACAGAATGCAAACACTGTGAGCAGAAGAGCAGCTGGCGAAAACAATAAAAAAACACGAAACTAAGTAGCGTAGCGCACTTGATGCATTTCCAACTCCTGAAACAATTGTTTTAGTTGTCTAACTCCAAGTGTTGTGTGTCCATGTCGGGACTGCGGTGCTAAAAGGGTTAATTTCTGCTACAGGCAGATCCCAGCAGCAGCAGCAGAAGTGCCGAAAAAGTAAAAAAGCTACGAGTAAAGCACTCAAAAGCGTTTTGGCCGATGGAGCGGGAACGTCGTCGTATAGCTATCATATCATGCAGCAGCTACGCATAGCAGCCAAAAAATGCATCTTGTGTCGTGTGGAGAGCAGAAGAAACAGCAGCGATGCTTGCGGAAAGCCACAAGCAAAACGGGAAAGAGACAAAAGATGAAACGTTCAAAAGATGGGCGACTCCTTCACGGCTAAACATGGGCAAGTAGCACGTACTCGTACAATAATAGGTAAAGAGTACGAGTCAATGGTGCCGATTGAGTAGTGCCACTGCTCCTATTTCATTTTATTTTGCCCGTCCAATTTATGTATTATTATCTTGACAGTTTTTCTGTCTCCTTTTCCCCTCCTTGAATGTAACTCAAGATCCGGGGTCACTAAGTAAGTAAGCAGGCTCTTCCATCTCCTCCCCACTACCGCACGCGCCTTCTTTTTTATCACGAGAAGGGCACAGCACTTTATTTTCTCGTACAGTATACTCACGTCAAACCAGCAAACAAGACTAAAAGCCAGCCTAAAAACCTCCATTAAGGCATTCCTGGTATGTTTTTTTTGTGGTGCGTTATATGTGGTATGCTTGGGGGTTTTAACGATTACAGCTCCTCGGGCCATTCTGAACACGATTTTAGTTGTTTCTCTTTACGAGTATAATACGAGGGAAAGTTTGGACCATTTTTTGTTTAGTGTGGGTATGACGGCGTGGTGGCTTCGGCGAAAGGCGGAGGGTGGAGGAGGGGATAGGGGGAAGGAAGGCTTTTGTCTCTATATACTATGATTATAAGAAGTATTACTACACTGTTGAGCGAGTACTCCCAGGCTACGTACCACGACTCTGCAACGCTACTAAAAGGCCTGCTACCTACTTGACTGCAGTACAGCGGTCTTTGTGGTAATACGCTGTGAGTACTGCTAGGCTACGTACCACGACCTTGCAGTACTAGGCCTGCTACCTACTGACTGCATGCAGCTGCGAGTACTGCTAGGCTACTTACCACGACTCTACAGTACTAGGCCTGCTACCTACTGACTGCATGCAGCTGTGAGTACTGCTAGGCTACGTACCACGACTCTGCAGTACTAGGCCTGCTACCTACTGACTGCATGCAGCTGTGAGTACTGCTAGGCTACGTACCACGACTCTGCAGTACTAGGCCTGCTACCTACTGACTGCATGCAGCTGTGAGTACTGCTAGGCTACGTACCATGACCCTGCAGTACTAGGCCTGCTACCTACTGACTGCATGCAGTACACTTGTGGTGCCGCTGTAGTGCGGTACTGTACCCGTTACATGTCGACTACGGCAGGGGGGGGGGGTAACTTATGGGGCTTTACTCTGCGGTGGGGCGGGGTCACTCGCATGACTAAAAAAAACAGCGGTAGTGGTAAGAGTCGACGAATGAGCCACCCCACGGTAAGGGTGCACTGCATCAGTCCCTGAGCTTACATGAGGAACTCAATATCTCACCCGATACTACGTGACTTGGAAGACGTTCGTTCGCACATCCCGACTAAGCTTTTATGCCTTAGTCCTAAGACAATATGTACTCTTGAAATTGCTTTGCTAACCGGTAGCTCCTCACATGAGGAGCTCAAATGGCCAGGGACTTCTTTGACGAAAAACAACGGCAACCCCTATCGTGGGGGATGACTCAAATGCGGGAGCTATCGCTTTCCTCGGGTGATAACGCACGGGAGTGGAGCAAAGGAAATACCAGAGAACAAGAAAACGGGGAAGTGCTGAGAAAGGAAAACAAGAATGCGAAAACGCTGGGGTCGAAAGCGACACAGCAGTCGACCCCCCCTCCCCCCCCCCCCCCCCCCCCCTCCCCCCTGTTCCTTCGTGACCTTGAGATTTTTTGTGCTGGTTTTTAGGTTTTGCGATATCAATCCGTAAGAGAACAGTAAGCTACCATACGCCAAGGATGTCGCCTACCAAGTAGAGCAATTTTGCCCGTGAGGCGGTACAGCGTCACTCGTGCGAGTGGCTCAAACCGGCGGTGGAGTGGGAGTGTATCATAACACCGTCGTAACATCCCCCCTACCGTCCCGTGGATCGTTTATAGTGCGGTGAAAATCGCTTGTGGTGACCTCGTCCTAGAGAGTACAGTACCCAAGTATGCTGTGATAGTGCGGGGTCCCTCTGTAGTGCGGGTGTTGTCATCTGGTAAGGCACCGCACTATTAATGTGAGGGACCACGACTACTGTACTCCAGTAGTTTTACTGTAGTACTGTTGAGGAGGTGTTGGTTTTGGTAGTGGGTGACTGCTGCTGTGTCTGCTCGATCCACATTCATGTTGGTTTTGACAGTCGGTGACTGCTGTTATCTGCTCGATCCAGATCCAGATTCGTGTTGCTGTCCTTGCTGTGTTCGTGAGATGCTTGTTGTCTGCGAAAGGGGTAGGACATCAGAGCCGTCGACACGTAGTTTATGAACAAGGTCGCATGTGATGATGGAAAAGGTATATATAAAATCCGCCGTCGAGGCGTAGGCGACTAACCGAGGGGGGTATTTTCGGATCGCTCGCAACAAAAAACGCTATCGCAGCTTATACTTGGCATGTACGTATATTTTGCCATTACTTACCTACAAACTTACGTATTATTGCCTTTCCTCATCTGTGTTCGCCTGGATCTTCCTTAAATTGTTTGCAATTATTGATCACGCGTCTTATCATATAGGGAAAGGGAGGCATACGTTATGTTCATACTTACTACCAGGTACTATTTACCCATACAATAATACACGTATGGTGTTGTACACGACGAGTGAGTGGGAGAGGAAATCAGCGATTGTTCGAATATACATGCATTGTATTGTATACGCGACGAGCAAGTGAGATAGGGAATCAGAGATTGTTGGCATAAATATTATATCATGTGCGGGAGGTGGTCTTGTGCTACCTGGTAAAACATAATGTTCGACGCATTGGGCGTACGTATCTTAGATAGGTACAAGTAGAGTCGTTGAGGCGTGCCCGCAACTCGCCTGCAACGGCCCGCTTCACGGATCCGCCCGCTCAGCGCCGTAGCGCCTGCGCGAGTCCTTCTGCCGTCGAGATCTACGACGAGATCTCCGCACTATCGTGCCTTGTGGGCGTTTTCGCGCGTAGTCGGCCGACAGGGCTCATGTATTTTCGCGCTGTTTTTTGTTTCCCTTCGACCTCTGGCTCATGGGAGAGGGTGGGCTACTCTACCGGCGAACGTTGTGCGGATCTAGTGTTCACCCTGCGAGCTAAGATAGGTATGTTACGTACGAGTAGTAGAGCAACATGGTTGAAATCGTGGTCGATTGGAGTTTGCAGCAGCCCGGCGAGGGTGTTTGGACGAGGATTAGCAGACGGTGGAAGATATATAATGGACAAGGCCCGCTTTTATGCGCCTCGGTATCATATATATGCTGGTACTGGTATGTACCTGGTACGTGGTGTAATAGTATCCCTAATACAACTATAGCTTGCGCTGCCGGAGTAGTAACGGGGAACGCCGGTAGGGACAGCTCGCGCTAACGCTATCGCGGGAACCGAAGGACACGCCAGAAAACCAGCTGGATTGCGAATGCAATTGAGTTAAATCGACACACGACGTGTACTCGTATGAAAAATTACGTGGAAGCGTGGTGAGCTTGAGCTTTGTTTTCCCCGTCCGCCGGAGGATAAACAGAAAAAAAAAAAAGTATCCCCCTTTCCAGCTGAACCTCCTTTTGTCGGTGACAAATCACTTGGAAAGTAGGCTTTGACCCGGTAAGCGCTCGCTTTTCTTTTCGCTTGAAGCGGTCTTTCTTTCCTGTTTTATTATCGCATACCGGTATACTTTGATCATAGGATTTAATGTACCTATGCAAGTTTGAGGTGAATTCGCTGAAAATATTGTCCTTGTCCTCTTTTGGTGTAAGTCGTGCGAGTTTCGCCAAGCTGGCAGAAAATCCCGATTTCGTTTGTTCGCCTTTGGGGTCACAGCTTATTGGAAAGATCTTCGACACTTTTTTTTTTGCAGTAGGTCGATGGGTCATTGGTTGATGGAGGCCAATGGGTCAATGGGTTTCTCACCCCGCTGTTGAAGTGCGCCCTCGTGTTTGGAGGTAAACTACTTGGAATTAGAGGGGGGTGTTTTGTCAGGTACTGTATGTAGTCGGCGAGTTCTCACAGATATGTAAGTCTAATTCCAAGTGACTGGCCCCGAAATGTGGATGCAGTGGTAAAAAGAGGGGTTGACAGAAACAAGGAAATAAAGGAAAGAGGCGTTGGCGGAGTTTCGATAGAGTGCGGAGGCGATGGGACGCGTCTAGTTTCGTAGGCGTTTTTAAGGGCGGGGGGGGGTTGTTTTGGCCGGGGGAGGGGTGGCGGCCGGGGAAGAGAACTGGGATTGAAAAAGAAGCGCCGTTGGGTACTGGGTGTTGAGTTGTTGTTATTGTTGTTGTTGTTGTTGTTGTTGTTGTTGTTGTTGTTGTTGTTGTTGTTGTTGTTGTTGTTGTTGCTGTTGCCGTTGTTGTTGTTGTCGCTTTAATGTCGTAAGGCGGCTAATCTCTTCCTGTGTGCAACACTCCTGCTGTGTGTATGTATTGACCAAACACACCTGGGGTAAATGTTGATGTTTGTTCGTTTTCGTTTTTTTCTGTGTCGCGTTGTTTTTTTGTTTATTTCGTTTTTGTGTAGAGTACCGTTTCTTTGTTTTCGTTTTTGTGTGCTTAGGTGACGCTTGTTCATTTTTCGTCTTTTTTTTGTGTACATTGACATGTTTTAACGTTTTGGCTGATTGTTCCGCCCTTCATTCAACCGCACCGGTCGCGCGGCGTTATTTTCGTTTTGTTTCGTCTCGTTTCCTGTTTTTTTTGTCAGGTGACCAAGCTGGCGGATGCGCTGGAGGAGCGCACTTTCATGCAGGACGAGTACATTATCCGGCAAGGTATGCGATCATATGTAGGAAGCGGAGATTGTGGCTTTGGAGTGCGTGCTTGTCTAGTGTTTTGGTTCTCTCTATTTTTCTTGTTTTTGCACGTGCATGCACGACGAGTACATCTTTCGGCAAAGGCATAATAGGGAGCGGCGGCGGCGGCGTTTTTTTTTTTTTTTTTTTCCTGGTGGTCGCTTTGTTTGCTCGGGTCTTATGTCTCCATATTTGTTGTGTTTTTGTTGTGCGTTGTGTGCTGTTTGTGCGTTGTGTGTTGTGTGTGCTGTTTGCGTTTTTGTTGTTGCTGTGTTTGTGTTGGGTCCGCACTTCCGTA
This sequence comes from Undaria pinnatifida, assembly GCA_012845835.1. Lineage (NCBI taxonomy): Eukaryota > Phaeophyceae > Laminariales > Alariaceae > Undaria > Undaria pinnatifida. The sequence goes on along the minus strand of JABAKD010000009.1, from coordinate 8,245,773 downwards.
GTCTTCGTGTGTTGTGTTGTTTGTGTGTCTTCGTGTGTGTTGTTTGTGTTTTTTGAGTCGTGCGTGTGGTGTGTGTGTTTTTTGTGTCGTGCGTGTGGTGTGTGTTTTCTTTTGTGTCGTGCGTTAAGTGTGTATGCGTGCTCTCTTTCGCGTCTGTTTGTGTGTATGTTGAAGCTCTGTCATGTTTTGTCTGTATGCGTCCGTGGTTTACCATGCGTGATGTTTGTTGGCGTGTCTACCGCGTCCGAGCTGTCTAGCATGTGCCTTTCTTGGGCGTCCATGGTTGGCATATCTCAGTACACGCTTCAACGTGCTTTCAAAGCTCAACAATTACCAGCTCAACATTTACGAGACACACGAAAGTTATATTTTCAAAGCTCAACATACACCAGATATCGTACGAAATGTATTTACCCTGGTACCTGGTACGATTTTGGACCTGTCGTAACTCTTGGCCCTTTATGCTGTTTTACTTTTTTTTCTCTGTCCGCTTTTTTGGGCGTGTGTTTTCGTGTCTATTGCCATCACGCCGGCTGAATGTAAGGACATTGGCACGTTGATGGGATTGTCGCGAGTTGCAGAGGGGAAGGGGGCACGGGGTATTTTGTGAAGGAAGTGAACAGTGCATGTTTGATTAGCCGCACCGGAGTTTTGTAACTAAAACGGACACTGTGTTTATATTAGTACCAATGCAAGTAGTAGCCGGTTGTTTTTTTGCCTGCATTTTTGCATTTTAGTCGTGGTTATATAGCTCGATGCGGTCGGGTTTGCTTCGGCTGCGGGCGTTTTTTTCCCACGGTGTTGTACTGCGCCCAGCCCTTCTCTCGTCCGATCTGTTTTATTTTAACAAGTTTTTATTCCGCACCGCCGCAACAACAGAAACCAGTGCAACCCGACTCGAACCATTTGTGACGGCTGTTGTCGCCCTGTTTGTGAGTCCTTCCTTGGAACTGTCCTATCGTAGATGTGTCTTCCCCCCCACCCCTCCCCCCCGCTGGTGCTATCCTAGGAGATAGATGGTGGCCACAGACGGCCATAGCGGAAAGAGATCAGATAAGCAAACAAACGGCGTGTATTATGTTGAAGAAACGTGCTGAGCACCCAAGCGTCAAATGTTGGAGGTGTCTCTATTAGGAGTAGGAAGGGTGAACCGTCTCGAAAAGGGTGCGTGGTCAAAGGTTAAATGGCTAAGGCAAGCAACAAATGAATACCCCCCCCCCTCCCCCCCCCCCCCCCAACCCCTGCTTTTACCCTATTCTGCTACGAGTTAGTATCCGGCTTTTTGGTGTGTGTGTTTCCTGTGTTGTTCCGTACGAACGTAGTGGACTTCAGGACGAGGCCTCAACGTACTGACCATGGCTGCCTCTGCTTGATCAACACATGTAGCCCCAACAAATATTTGGAAGTATGGCTGAGATTGAAAATCGAAATCTGGAAATGAATTTGAGAATCGAAGATGGAGGAACTGATAACGAAACCTATTCAAAACAAAGTAGGAAAAAAATAGATGAGAGAAGAGATACAAGAAAGTACCACGAATGAATAGAAGCAAATCGAAAATCGAAATACAAAATGGGAAACGAAATCGAAAATACACGAGAAAAACGGTTGGCTGGGTTGGGTTGGGTTACCCTTACAACTTGTGTCTAACATGTGCGTTGCTCGCGTGTGTATGTATGTACGTCCGATGCGAGCGCAGGGCAGCAGGGGGAAGACTTCTTTTTGATCGAATCGGGCACGGTGTCGTGCACCCAAGCAAAGAGCGCAACCGACCCGACAGAGATGTCGCTGCTTACGCTGGGGGCAGGGGAGTACTTCGGGGAGATGGCGTTGATGCTGGACGAGCCGAGGGCGGCGAACTGCATATCCAAGTCGCCGAAGGTAAGCCTACCGACTTTTCAACCGGACGCCCGTTTTTGGGGACGAGAAATAACTTTGAATTAGTATAGGGAATTACTATAGGAAGCGGTTTTGGGGTCTTTGAAAGAGTTGTTGTTATTGTTGTGGCCGTTATTGTTGTTGTTGTGGTCGTTGTTGTTGTTGGTGGTGGTGGTGGTGGTGGTGGTGGTGGTGTTTTTCTTTTTGCGGGTTGGAGATGATGAGTCCGTTGGGCGGGTTTAGAGGGTTGGGAGCCTGGGTGCGCGGGTATGGTCCAGACGATTCAAAATGATGGTCAAGAGAGTTTGTGGTGGTGTATAGTGGTGATCGTTGTGGTGGTGGTAGTGGTGGTGCTTGTATTACTGTGGCTGCGGTTGTGCCGGCAGGAAATGATCAGCGAGCGAGCGTGAAGCGTGCTTTTAGTCCCGGCTTTGGTTCTTGCGTTACGTTGCAAGCTTACGACACGGCGATTTTTGTTGGTCACTGTTTTTTCTTCTTGTGTGTGTCTTGGCTATGAGGATTGCGGAGATGGGGGCGAGGATAGGAACGCGGGGGGAGAGGGGGGGAGAGGGGGGGGATTGGGTTCCACGGCGCGATGTCTGTCTGACTCGCTTGTCAAGAGGTTTGCGTGCTGTGCTAAGCGTTAGTTTGTCACGCTGCGACCTTGGTGCCCCCTGAGTTTTCCGGATATGGATGGACGGATGGATGGATCGATTGATTGACGGGATGGTTGACAGTTTGGTTGACTGGGTCGGTGAGTTGTCCGTTGGCTGCGTGGTTGGTTGATTGGTTTGAGTGGTTGATTGATTGGTTGGCTGCCTGCAGTTTTCGTTTCATTGATCGATACGGTAAATTGAGCGTTTGTTTGACTGATGAGGACGGTTGATTAATGGGTTGATTTTGATGTATGGATGGATTTGATTGACCCATTGACGGGTTGGTTGATTGGATGGCTGCCTGTGTTGATGGGTTGATTTACTGATAGGGTTGAATGGAATGATGGATTGATTGATGGATTGGGAGGTTGATTATATTGGTGATTGATCTGTTGCTTGGGATGGCCAGCATTGACGGGCTGATTGATGGCTGTTGATTGTTGATTGGTCAGCCGACCACTCCACCATCGCCTGGGCTTGTTTAAAGATGTATTGTGCTAAGTTTGTTTTGTCTGTTGAGTGCCTCCGCTCTCGCTGTCTTGTCCATTTCTGTCTCCGTTGTGTGCCTGCCTTACGTACGTTGTGTACTGTTTCTTATCTATAAGCTGCCGCCACCTTGTCTTTCTTGCCTATGTCTGCTTTTCTTGTGTGCCTTCTTTACATACGTTGTCTGCTGTTGCTTGTCTGTAAATTGCCACGTCCTTGTCTGCCTTGCCTACCTCTGCCTTTTTTGTCCGCCTTCCTTATATACGCTGTCTACTTTCGCTGGTTGATCGGTCCGCTTTTTATGCACAACCTTGCCCCTGCGGGTAGTGACTTGGCGGCAGATCCGATACGCTTGTCGATGGCAGTTGACTGGTTGATTGGTTGATGGATTGATTTATTGATGGCCTCTCTTTGAACGGTCGACATGACCTTTTTGGAGTCGAACGGTTTATTGACTGCCGTGGTGAAATGGTTGATTGTGGCTTTAGATCTGTTTTTTTACGGTAACGAGTTATTTTCGTATCGATATGTGTGCTTCGATTTGGTCAAGTTGTCGATCGATTGATTGGTTCGTGGAATTTGAGTGTTTTTTGATGGATGGAAGTGTTGGCTGAATGAGTGATTGGTTGATGTGGAGGGTTGTTTTTGGTGGTTGATTGGTTCGTTTGATTATCCGCGATAAAACGGTTGATATGTCTGGTAGTATTTTCAAAGGGTTGAGATGTTACACAGCCAATTATGTGGTACCGTGATATACACCAAGGAAATATAACTCGGTATTGATGTGAAAGTTATGCGGTCGGTGGTGCGGGGGACGTACTTAAGTAGGCCCTTGGACGAAAAGTACGGCGGCGCAGCTGTAGACATGCACAGCAACAGCAGTACGTCCCAGGTAGGTAGTACACAAGAGATGGATGATGTGATACCATACGTCTACACTGTGGGAATGATCGACATCGGTGCAACAGCTCGTGTATACGAGTAGGATATTTGGCGTCATGTCCCCTTTCCCCCCCCCTTCCTGCTCCGTCGCGAAAGGGATGCATGGTCAGTGGTCAAATGACTAAGACAAGCAACAAACGAGCACGCCCCCCCCCCCCCCCCCCCCCCCCCTCCCTCCCCCCCTCCCTCCCTCCCTCCCTCCCTCCCTCCCTCCCTCCCTCCCTCCCTCCCTCCCTCCCTCCCTCCCTCCCTCCCCCCCCCTCGCTCTCCCTCTTGCTCGCTCCCCCCCCTCCCTCCCGCTCCCCGCCCCCCGCTCCCTCTCTCTGGTCTCGCGTTCTCCCCCGTTCTCTCGCGTGCTCCCGCGTTCACCTGTGTTTGGTCTCGCATTCTCCCCCGTTCGCCCGCGTTCGCCCGCGTTCGCCCGCGTTCTCCCTCCCCCCCCCCCCCCCCCTCCCTGCCCTCCGTAACAGGTGAAATGCCTGTCACTAGATCGGAGCCGCTTTTTCCAGCTTCTTGGCCCTATCCAAACGGTCCTGCAGAACAACATGCGCCTCCGCATCTTAAAGGGAGTGCCGCTGCTGTCCAAGCTCACTAAGGACGAGCTGTGCCGGGTGGCGGATGCACTGTGAGTTCACTTGCTTTTGGGTTGGGTTGGGTGGGGTCGGGTTGCGTACGAGTGAGTTTTGATTTGTCATGTCCTTGCCTCTTGCCTGTTTTGTGTTCTCGCGTCTTGTCTTTGTCCGTGTTTCATGTTGTTTCTCGTGTTTTGCTTGGACGGGGTTCGCAGCAGCCAGCCGGTGAGCGTGTGTAGGGTCTTGGGGCGTTTTTTTGCTGTGTGATTTGTTCAAGTCAGCTTGGGCATTGTTTCCACCGTTTTTTTTTTTTCCCTGATTTGTTTTTTTCTGCGCGTCCAAAAATATTAGAGCCTGTTTTTTTGCCTCGGGCAGTTGTTTAAGTGATTTTGGCGTTGAGCTAAATGTGAGATCAACGAACAAGTTGTACCTCAGGCGTTTTACCGTTGTGCGAGGCACAGCATGTAACAAGCTGTACGCGTTTTACCGTTGCACGGTACAGTGTATAACTATAACTGTGCTATATACTGCGTGCTGCGAAAATAAGTATATCATTTGAGTATACGGTGGTTTTCTCCGCGAATCTTGGTGCGGATCCAAAACCAACACGATTTTATGTAGCCTCATATAAAAATAGGGTGTCTGGTTTCAGGGCGTCAAAATACAGTAGAAAACGGACATGACCCGTTTATAGCGGAAAGCCCGTTTGTTTGGGGCCATCTTACTTGGATATAGTATAGGGGGGGGGTTTGGGCCTGAAAGGGGTTGAGGGCGGTCAAATCTGTTTGTCATGCCTCATGACGCATATGTGGTGATGCTGGTATCTCGTACAAACAAATTCTTATGGGAGTCGCCGGCCTGTATCCTTAATGAGGACACGCACGCTAGCGATCGGAGTATCACACACAGCGTGCGAAAAATAGGAGGTTCCGGCGAAATCTTCCATCTCACAGCTGTATTATAGTGCATTTTTATTTTTTTGTATACTGTATGGACCTGTATTATGCCTAATCTGAGATAGGACCGGCACGGAGGTGAGCGGTGGCAGTAAATTGCAGGTCTGTTCCGAGTCGCTCTTCAATCGGGTCCCCCGCTGTACCAGGTACCTGGCAAAGATGTCGGTTGACGGTCTAGTTTTGGCCCGTCAAGGCGTCTTTGAACTTTTATCATTATACTAGGTGTAATGTGTGGATTTCCTTGACGGACGTGACGGCTGCCCGTCAAGCCGTCAAGGGGCAGGAGTGCCGTCAACCGACATCTTTGTCCATACCGGATTGTACTGCGTACATGAGTATTGCGAGACAGTACCTGGTACATGCACCTATGATATATACGTATCATACGAAGTATGATACGATACCCTGATACGGTGTTGTTTGTTTTTGAGAGCATCAAAGCTATATATCAACGTCTTTTTTTTTCATCAAAACGACAAAAGTGTCATTGTTAATATATATGGTAGCTTTTTTGCTACAGCAATTGCGGTGTTGAGTTTTTGATTGCTGTGCAACAATCAGCCGTCAGCGACAAATCACAGCGGTGAAACGAAGAGGTCGGGGCATACGACGACGACGACGATGACGACGACGAGATCGCGAGGCGACACGTGGGCCCTCAACCCATCTGCTCCACGCAAACTTTTGCCGGGTGACAGGTGCTACCAAATATTTCAGGAGACGGCACTTGGACCCCTTGACTTACTTCAATTTTCCGATAATGCACCCTGACTGACGCCAAAGTACTAGGTTTTAGCGTGAAACGGTCGATTTGACGTCCTTGACCGCTGGACGTTTTCCGTTGACTGACCGCCTCCTGACATCTTTGGGTTGCTAGTGCATGCAGAGTGATGGTTCTCCCGATCTTATGATCAAATTGTTTCATACAGCATTATAGAGGGGTCCTCCAGTAAGGCGGTGGTGCGCGAGAGCAGTTTGACCGCCTTATAGGGGAAAGCCGCCTTATTCGTCCCGAGTTAACCCCTTTAGAGCCCCCGAACCCCTCCATGTACTCAACCCAAGTAATTTTGTCCCCCAAAACGGGTTTCCAGTTGTAAAGGGGTTAACAGCGCAGTTCCCCAGCCGCGCCAAGCGATTTTGACCGCCTTGTATCGGGATACCGCCTTATATCGGGACACCGCCTTATGGGGGGACCCTACTATATGCCGTCCCCCTTCTGCAAAATTTATTGTAGTTACCCCCCCCCCCCCCGCAAAAGTATAAATTAAGTGATAACTCGAGAATAACTGAACAACAATACCCCCCCTCACTATGTTGGAAGTACGTCAGCTGTGAGTTCGACCAGTCGAGTGTTCGATACTGATCTTTGCAAGCTTCGTGCTACTTCGGGCATGCGTTTTTTTTTTTTTTTTTTTGCAAATGTACCGGTGCTCCTCTTTTGCGCGCCAATAGATCGATGACTCCCCATGATTGACCTATGATAATGTGCCGGTATGCGCCAGCCAACAATGCCGGCAGTATAACGGAACACCCCGACACTTTTCAGGTTATAGCGCGATACACGTACTGGCATTTCACCGGCACTGTAGCGGCAATATGCACTATTCAATGGGCACTATAGGTAGACCCGCGCGGTACAAATGCATCACTGTCTTGACACTTGTGTAGGATAGCGTTACAACGATAACTGATATTGTATGGGTACGACACTTTTCAACGCCTGTCGTTGGCTCTTGTTGCTGTTGTTCTCACATTAACTCGCATAATCAAGAGGCCGTAGTCACAGGACAGGCTCCAGTCACTCTCCAGTGGAAGAATACCGCAGGGAAAAATACAGCCAACCAAAAGTGGTACACATACAAATGATAGCTGAAGCAAGCCGAACATCCGCCAAGAAATGTGAACGTGAAATCGGAAGTCAGCGTACGCCATGCTGGTACATACGTTTCAAGACTCGCCGCTGAAACCATCTACACCGCATGCCACCCAGGAAGCCAAAACAATGTACAAATCCGAGGAGAATAACAATATCAAAGAAAAATTAGATGGATGGAAAACGGAGCGAGGAAAATAGTATGTACCAGGTACGTAATAAGTTACGTAGGCTTGCCAGCGGGGGGGGTGTCGCGAGGTAAGGCAAGCTGCGCAGCGCCACGAAAGAAGAACAGCAAGAATACGCGTCAGATGTAAGGATATAAAATTAAATATGACAAGCACGTATACATTGCATGTAGCAATTGAATAATATCACGGCGGCCAAAAATTTGAGTCAACCAACCAGCCAATGCCACATACAATACACGCATGTGTACGAAGGACCCCAAGTCAATTAGAAAATAAAGAAAAACAACAGAAAATAGAGTGAAATCCTATAAAGCAAGGGAAGGGAAGGGGAGGGAAGGGAAGGGAAGGGAAGGAAAGGGAAGGGAGGGAAAAACACCATGTAACCCCCTTGTCTATCTGCGGGAGGGTCCCAATTGACGTGGCAAGCGCTTCCCCGCTGCCTGAGACACTTTTGTTGTACCAGGTATACGATGGGGGGCAAGGAGAGAGCCTTCCTTCACGTTATAAGTGAAGTGCGGAAGAGAAAATAGGTCAGGAGGCCGCAAGTCAAGGAAAACCGTACTGCGGTCAAGGATGCGAAACCAAGAGTTCCACACTAAAACCTAGTAGTTTGGCGTCAGTCAAGGTAAATTATTGGCAAATTGCCGCCGGTCAGGGGGTCAAAGTGCCGTCTCCTGACGTGTTTACGGGAGAGTGCCAAAGTGTGCGCAAGGCGATCTCTTTGACATCGGCAAATCCGTCTCGTTGTGTGTACCGAATTTGCCGCGGGGTGATCGGAGTATCTTGGCATGGATTTTGCCGTACCACCCCGTTGGATGTTCCGATCGTACATGCGTATTATGTGTCGGATCATTCTACACGTTAGTCTTTCCCCCAAAACCTGTCCTCTTTATCGGCGCCCAGAAAACAAGGGCTCGTTTCCGCCGGCGCATGGCCGAAGCTTGCACGTGTGTCCCCGCCCGACCACCTGGGATATCCCGAAAAAAAGGAATTACCCCTAGTTAGGGAGGCGCGTGCATTGCGATGAAACGATTATGTGAATGCGGTCATTATCGTGGCACGATGGCACGGGGTCATCGCCTTGAAGCTTTTTGGAACTTGATGGTAGTACTCGTATAGCGATTAAACAAGGTAAGTGAAGGCGATCATGTTTTCATGGGCACGAGTGTGCAACACAAGATGGTTGATGCTGTCATGCGCCGCGTGTGGTGCAACTGCTTTTGAGTTGGAGTACCACATCAATTTCGCCGCCGTCTATGGCTGTCACGAAGGAGAGAGCTCACAACGCCTCTGCTGTTGTACCGTGACTTCCACGTGTACTGAGCCTGGAGGGCCGTGTGTGATGCAGCAGCACATCAGCAGCAGAAGAGAGAGCAGACACACTTAACACATGGGTTTCTATGGGGCCTGCGCGGCTCGGCGAAACGAGACAGGCGACAGTATGCGCCCTGCTCTGCGGGTCTTGCTCGGTGGGTGCAACTACCTCCCAGATGCGGTGCGGGGAGCATAAAAACTCGAGAAATAATTGCTAGGTGCCAATCTTTCAGGGCAGACGGGTGGAGGGAACCAGTTTGTCACGGGCGAGGCGTGTTACATGTTTAGTGCGAGGTGTACAGCAGAAGTTACAGGGCTAGGTGCAACAGATATATATATATATATTATGGTGCTCGAGAGATGTGCTGCTGCTGTTACTGTTGCTGTTGCTGCTGGCTCTATATAGCTGCGTCGTAGCAGACAGCAGAAGGGGTAAAGGCAATTTGGCTGATGTTGTACAGCGGGTAAAATAATCTGGGAGCGGAGCAGGCTGTTGAAAAATAATCAACAAATTGTGGGATTTTCCGTTCACACCTACTCGGCTCAGCGAGGCGGAACGCAACCCCTTGGAGAAAAGAGCCAGTTCAGCGACGTTGAATGCTCAGAGCACCGCCACGGAGCTCGGCCGGGATCCCGGCATGCGTCGTACTGTGCCAACGGCCCCCTTGCTTACCCCGTAGCCGATGACGCCAAAAAAAAAAAACTCGCCCGCCGGAGAGCAGCATGCCCCCCCCCCCAAAAAATGTGCAATTTTTACATGATAATATATGAATATGGTATATATGTGTACGTGTATGTAACTCGGAAGTATTTGTATGTACCTGGTACAACAGTAGTGGTCCCTTCATAGTGCCGGTTGCTCACAATAGTGCTTGTGAAATGTGAAACCGCTTGGCACGCATGGGAATAACCAGCAGTGGCAGTGTGCGGAGTTGTGCCATATGCCGCTATAGTGCGGTTATTTCCCTCTATAGTGCGCAGTGCGCATACCGGCACCATAGAGGGACCACTGCTGCATGTGTACGACGTATTACATATGTGCGTGTGCATCGCAGTTGAGATGTGTTTGTATGTGTGTAGCAGCGTCTGTATGCGCGTACGCATGTATCTGTGTGTAGTATTCCTTCTTCTTGTTTAGAGTTGACCGAAGCGCAACGGGAGTGGTGTCGTGATGACGCACCTACTCGTGAAAGACTACTTCGATTTTTGTTATGTGTGCCTGATGCTGGCATGCTACAGCAGTGGGTGGTATTGTACGGCAGCAGTAGCACGTGTAGTTGCTGTTGTTGTTGCATGAACTCGTTTGGGACTTCAGATGGCCAAACTGACGAAATAGATTGACGAAAACAGAAGAATCGGTTACACGAAGCACATCTCTTTCTGCCGGGTAGAGGGTGTAATCACTAGTGTTCAACGCGCAACGGCAGGAGCTATTCGACGTACATACGCACCGCATTCTGCTACCCGTACTGGCGCAGGCTCTTCCTAGACGGTTGATCACAATATTGCGAATCTCAAGTATCTTTGGTCGATGTACACGGGCCTCAAAACGAGTAAATCAGCGCCACCATCTAGTCCGTGGTCATTCGCTTGCAGCGCTTGGCATTTGCATGGCCAAACGACCTCACTGCCTGTGTTGGCGCTGTTATCCTCTCTGTCTTGTAGCTTGTGACCACAGCAGTCTCTCTAGGAGGCATCGGCACGGGACACTGGTTGTGCTGGATATAGAGATGGGATGGAAATATCAGTTTCATGTGAAGAACGCGCACATGATACCTATTCATCGACAGGCAGGCCCGTGCGGCAGCACCTGGTATTTGGGTAATATACTGCTGTATACGACGTATTGACAGGTAGGCGGTACTGCAGTTGCACCCATGGCGAATCGTGTTTCCCTCTAACCAACGGCACTCTTAACCATGTTACCGTACCGTCAAGAGCTACCAGGTGTACATCATGCATGGGATAGAAAAAAACAGCGATGTTAGGCCTACTCGCGCCGACCTTGGAGATGGTCGCAAAGATGAACACCTCCGTTTTGGAACGATTTGACGCACCTTCCTGGGATTATTTAACACACCGCCTGGGATGATCTAGCACACCCCCTTGGGGATTCTACACACACCCCGGAATGATTTAACACACCCCCTGGGATGATTTAACACACCCCCTGGGATGATCTAGCACACTCCCTTGGGGATTTTACACACCCCCCGGAATTATTTAACACACACCCTGGGATGATTTATCACACTCCCTGGGATGATTTAACACACCCCCTGGGATGATCTAGCACACCCCCTTGGGGATTTTACACACACCCCAGAATGATTCAACACACCCCCCGGAATGATTTAACACACCCCCTGGGATGATTTAACACACCCCCTTGGGGATTTTACACACACGCCGGAATGATTTAACACACCCCCTGGGATGATTTTTAACACACCCCCTGGGATGATTTTTAACACACCCCCTGGGATGAATTAACACACCCCTTGGGACGATTTAACACACCCCCTGGGATGATTTAACACACCCCATGGGAATATTTAACACACCCCCTGGGATGATTTAACACACCCCCTGGGATGATTTAACACACCCCCTGGAATGACTTGACCCACACCCGGAAATAAGCGGGGGGGGAGAAAAAACAAACTAAACCACCTGCCATACATGTGATGGGAGCAGAATAGTGGAAACTACAGCAATAAATCTATTAAAATAGATATGATGCTACATCTATAGCTCAAAATTCCCCACCGGAAGTAACAATACCAACACTAACCAATATATTGTGGACAAAAAATTGGACCCCTCCCAAAAAAAAACTCAACCCATATGGTGTATTACAAGTACCAACAACGCAGCTTGCAAAGATGAGTTTTGACCCGAAATTCGTCGGACTCGCGGCTGACGTCCTTGAAATATTTTTTACTCCGTATACAATAAATTTAACATGCCCCCTGGTATGGTATAAAACACCCCCTGACATGATTTAACCCACCCCTGTGCGAGGATTTTCCGGGCCTGTTCTAGACTCCACTGTTCTGTGGCGGCTGTTGCCTGCCAGGTATGGTGCAAAGCCTGCACCCCCCCCCCCCAGAAGTCATACGACTACGGTCATGCACGAATATCGAGTACAACCTGTCCCAGTAGTGGAGGGGCGCACGCGATGAACATGGTGGCGTTTGGAAAAAGTGCACACGGCGGACAGATCACGATCTAGATCCTCTACATCGGACAGATCACGATCTAGATCACGTGGATCATCTACATCGGACAGATCATATGGATCTATACATCATATAGATCACCTACATCGGACAGATATATAGGTCTTTAGATCATATATTAATAGATGATCTATAGATCATATTTATCGATGATAGAGATCCTGTATGTGCCGTGATGAGATGTAATACCAGTCAGTCCGACAAATAAATCAAATGTAAGACATGGAATTTGAGGCTGTGCGGTACTGCTGTATCTAGCGTAAAACCCTAATAGCCGTTTATTATAACCGTATCACCCTGCAGATAGATGGAAGGATTGAAACTTACATCCTTTTTGGTTCACCCAGGCATGATCGTTTATCACCCCCCTCGTGATCGTTTATCACCCCCCTCCCTTTTAAGATATGGGGAAATTGGCACGTTATTCATATCGAGCTTATCATGTCATGTGTATTGTCGGGTTGGTGCAGCAGTAGATAAATAGTACAGATCCAATCCTGGGAACATTTGCTATTAACCCCTTTACAGCCCCAAAACCTCTCCCTGTACTAACTTTAAGTGTTTTTTATCCCCGAAAGGGTTTCCAGTAGGGAAGGCGTTAATAGATCGTGCAGATCGCTCGGCTCCCTTTCGGTAGCATGAGCGTAGACCACACAGATATTCCCCGAAAGAGCTACCTGGTAATACATAAAGAGGACAGATCCAACCCCGAAAAAAGGCTAGATCATGCAGGTCGCACGGCTCCCCACCCGATGACACGAGCTAAGACATTACAGATCTTCCCCGAAAGAGCTACGGTAGATCATGAAGTGGGTATCGGTGGTGGTTTGTGTGTCCAACGTATGTACGGTGGAAAGTTATCATCGAGATCTTTCTACAGCGGTCAACAGGTATCATGGACGCATTGCGTGGTGTTTGTGGTCTCTCCCGATGGCCTCAAAAAAAAATTAGCTTGGGATTTTTTCGTTCACGGGGTTTCGTGTTAAAGAAAAGTTGAGCGTGTTTTACGGTACTTGCCTGAAATTTGGGGGCTGGTTTTGAGCGGGGTGAACCAGGAGACTTGGATCCGCGGTATTTTCGTGAACGTTTCGGACCCAGATGGAAATCGACGGAGCAGTGGGATTGCTGAATGAATTGAACCCTGTATCAGGGTACCTGGTACCAGGTATGCGCGATAAAATTAATGTGCGATAAAATGCATGCGCTATACAATGCCCGTGCGATACAAAATTGAAGGCAACTTCCTGGTCGGAGATGGTGGTCTGGCAGCATTGGCAGCAGTCGCAGTACCTGGGTTACGAACTGTCTGTGTCATGGTTCGTTCCTGTACGGCAAGTCGTGGCGGTAGCTCTTGTGTGAACCCCCGCACATGTAGCGTGCGATGAGCGGAGTTGACGAGCAGGAGCATTAGCGGCTGGCACCGTCGGCATGGGCGTCTTAGTAGGGCTTTCGTCCGTTGTGTCGACAGGAAGAAGGGAAGGCACCTGTGACCGCGAGTTTTTCAGAAGGAAGCCAAAGGGAACCCTCCTATGAGTTGAGCTAGGAAGTAAACAGTGATGATTATAATTGAAAGCATGAATTATCCTGTTGAGTACCTGGTAGGTGTTTTCTCCGCGTACCTGGTAGGTGTTTTTCCCGCGTACCTGGGTGCGGTTGAGGGGGAAGATGACGTGTCGTTCTCGCTGTTGCTTGAACAGCAAGTGGTTGTGCACGAGCCCGACACGGCGTCGATGCAACGCTCCTGTGGGCGTGGTTGTGTGCTTGCTTGCTTGATGATACTTGAATTGTTTTGTATGTGCTACAACGCTGCTGCTGCTACTGCTACTGCTACTGCTACTGCTACTATTGCTACCACCTCTAGTCATTGATGTATCATACCTGTATTGCACCGTTACACGGTTTGGGTGGTGTGTTGCCGCCCTCCCTCACCCCCTTTCTGTATGGATGGCTCTGATGTTGCGCGCCTCCCCCTCCACATCTCCAAAAAAACTGACGGTTACGGGATCGGGCATGCTTTCGACCAAGGCGGGACTGTTTGAGGCTGCTACCCCTGTTCCTGCTACCACGCCTGTAGTTGTTACCACAGGAGGCATTTTTCTAGAGGGGGGGTTCTTGGGGAGGGGGGCAGACGGGTAGAGATGGCTTCACGCTGTTTAGATGGTGCAATGACCCCGTAGATGGAAGGAAGGTGCTGAGCACTCAAATGTTGGGAGTTTTTTAGGAGGAAGAGCGGTTCTCCGTCTCGGGAAAGGGATGCGTGACCAATGTGGCCAATGGTCACATAACTAAGGCAAGCAGCAACGAATGAGTACCCCCCCCCCCCTCCCCCCCCCCCCCCCCCCCGCGCGCGCGCGCTCTGCTCTGGATTGTTTTGTCGCACAGTTGCGTGCAATCTTTCGAGGACGGAGACTACATTATTCGGCAAGGGGAGGAGGGGACAAGGTTTTTTATCATCAATGAGGGCGAGGTGCGTACACAGCACACAGCAAGACCTACCCCAGAAAGGCGGTGACCAGTGTGCGAGAGCAATACGACCGCCTTGTAGGGGGAAGCCGCACTATTTGTTCCAGGCTATGGGTACTGTAGTGCTCTTCCCCAGTCACGCCACGCGATTGTGACCGCCTTGTATGGGGATGCCACCTTACTCAAACCGCCTTGTCGGTGGACCCATACTGTTCATCGCCAGACGCCGTGAAATTTGAAACGCGGACGTGTTCGCTCGTAGTAGTATGTTATGTAATTATTGTAACGACGTCAGCTGTGAGTTCGACGAATTTAGGGTCATACTCATGTTTGCAAGGTGTGCGTTACCGAATCGAGCGCCCGTCTTTAGTAAGTTTCATATATCAAAAGGTAATGCAAGATGGCGTTGTACGAAGTATTATGTTACCTATGTATCATGTGTAACCAATCGACGTATGAATAATTATGTGAACACTTTCGATGCGCTAAAAAAATGTAACGCTTGGTCGTGCACGATAAGTATTATAAGTATTGTAATACACTTGTGGTTTTATATTAGGTTTTGACTCGTGAAAATTACTGAAATCGTACGACCGATGTATTGCGCAGCTTGCAAGGATGGGTATCGACCCTAAATTTGTCGAACTCACAGCTGACGTGGTTATAATAATTTGATAAATAGTGGTATAATAAGTGGCGTCGCACAGAGCAGTGTGTAGTGATGTCGAGGGTTGACAACAACAGCGCTAGCTACTGGCCTGGCAGCTACGGTAGTGCCTTGCGCTCTCGTGCGGGTCTGCTACCTCTGCTCCAACGCTCACTCGTCTCGCTGCACATCGACTCCATTCTCTCCTGGGAACTATCTATCCGGGGCCAACTCACGCTACCGAGACTTTGTGTACATGCCATCCTCGCTCTCTCGTAAACCCCATGTTGAATCGTGTCTTTTTGTGTTATTTCTCGCGGTATAGGTGAGGTGTAGTTGCAATATGCCTGGGACAGACGAGGAGCGGGAGATAATGCGGCTAGGCAAGTCGGACTTTTTCGGCGAGCGCGCGCTGCTGAAGAACGAGCCGAGGGCAGCGAATGTGGTCGGGGTAGGGTACGTGGACTGCCTGGTGCTCGAGAGGTCGGACTTTGTCGACCTGCTGGGGCCGCTGCAGTCGATACTCGGCCGGGAGGCGGAGAAGCGAGGGCAGGTAAGAAGGAGGATAGCGGGGGAAGGGGGGGGGGAGGGGGGGGGGAGGAGGAGAGGAAGGAGGAAGAAGGGGGGGGGGATGGGGAAGCGGGAGGAGTTTTTTTGCTAGGGAGGAGAGGGGGTTTGGGGGGGGGGGGGGGGGGGCGTCCGACCTCTCTACTCGTAGCACGGGGTGTAGTCGATCCTCGGCCGGGAGGCGGAGGTAGGAAGCAGCGCGAGCGGGTAAGTGAAGAAAGAGGGGGGGGGGGGGGGGGGGGGGGGGGGGGAAGGGAGGGAGGGAGGGAGAAGCAGGGTATTTTAGTTGTGAAGGGGTTTGTTTTGGGGGGGGTTCGGAGGGGGGCGGTTGTTATCCAGGTTAGGGGGGGGAGTTGCTTGATTTTTGAGAGCAGAAGGTTGGCGGGGGAGGGGTCACAAACTACTAGTAATAACACATGTGCTATATATATTTCGTTTTTGAAATATAATACTGGATGTTTTCGTCTGTTGATGTGCTGTCAAGTTTTTTGTTTTTAGCGATGAGAGAGCGAGGCTCCGGAGAGGGACGGCGGGAGATGAGTAGGCGGGGGGGGGAGGGGGGGGGGGGGAGGTGTGACAATGGCAAGGGGTAGATTGGAAAAGGGTGGAGGGTATGAATGTCAGTGTTCTCTGGGTGGGCCGAGAACGGGAGGAGACCTTTTTTTTTTTGCGGAGTTGCGTGATGTTTTTTTTCGAGCGAGCATTATGGGGGGTATCGGTAGGTGCGTGCATGCATGCGTGCGTCCTGGGCACTGTACGTATATTATTGGTGCCTTTAGGTTTTGGCGTCGAGGCGGGGTAAAGATAGTACAACAGGTGCCTGGGTAAGTTATACGTGTCTATTGATACTAATATTAAATAGTACTTGGAGAGTATATAGTACCAGGTAGGTGTCTACCAGTAGGCCAGGATATACTAGGTATATTATATATACTTCGGAGTATATTCGGTGTCCATGTTAATAGCTTAGTTTAGTCTACTGTAGTACTTGGGGACTGCTTGCAATTGGCAAATGGATGGGAGCGTGGGGGGGGTGATGCTCTCTTGAACGGCATGTGCCGTGTACTGGTACGGTGGATTTTCCGCGTTGTGTCGGGAGGGATTGGTGAAGTGGTGTTGTGGTTTCCGTCCATTGTCAAGTCGATGACTCCGTCGCCGACCAATCTATATCTCGACTCCACCCGTCGTTATTTTTTGCTGGATGCATTCGTGTTCTTGTGATACAGCGGACGCCCCGACGTGACCCTTGTAGAATCGGCAACCAACGGGTTCGGGGACAAATATATTGAAATTAGAGTGGGATTTTTTTCTTCTTTGTATTTCTGGTATGGTTCGGGCCGAAGGTGCCCCTCTTGACTATAGCGGTCATCTCTCAACTTTATCTTGGCGTACTGTCCACACTCAATTGTAAGTAACTATATGCTTGGGTTGGGTTTAAGCCGATGTTTCCACTCTTGAAGTGTAATATCATCTTGTCCTCCCCTGCATTACAACTGGAAGCCCGTTTTTTTTGGGGGACGTATTACTCGGAATTAGTGTGGGAAGGTTTTTTTGGGGTTTCTAAGCGGGTTATTTTAAGTCGTGGTACCCACTATTAATAGTATATTTTGCCTTTTTGGTCTTCTAATGATGTGTGTGAGTGTGTTTTTTGGCTTGGTCGGACGGACATACGCGACGTAGGCCTTGTTGGTTGGTGCACCCTTTCTCTGTCTAAAAATGTACTTGTAGCATCGCAAGAAACGATGATAGTTTCATATGGCATGTACCTGGGGTCAGCACGGAAAGGATTCTGGGACCTCTGGTGACCTTGAACTCGTGGGTAATGATGCGGTACTGTCTAGGGGAACGGGGACCTGGCATCCACATTGTTTCTGCTAAACAACGCCTCAAGGAACTAACAACAACAACAAAAACTAAGCGAAAACATGCGTAACTTGGTAGGTGGGGGAGATGATCATCGGTCCACCCAAGAGCAAGGGGCCGGCCGTCAACCTGGCGGACCTGATCAAGGTCAAGACCCTGGGGACGGGGACCTTCGGCAGAGTCAAGCTGGTTCAGCACAAGAAGACCAAGCAGGTGTGCGGTGTACTTTTGCGTGTTTACCAGGGCTTGCACGGGTCGGGTCTCTTTGCGGGTCGGGTCGAGTCAGGGTGTGACCCGGCCCGACCCGTGATGTTCGAACACCTCCTGACCCGGCCCGCTCAGTGATATTCGAAAACCTTCTGACCCGACCTGACTCGATCCGTGAGATTTCCAACACCTCCTGTCCCGGCCCGACTCAAGCCGCGGGTTTTTTAGTTACCTCCTGGCTCGACCGGCGGGCCGGGGCATGACCTGTGACAAGCCGTGGTAGTTTCCCGGGTACGTACCAGGTACTTTGTACCGGGTACGGTATTCCACTGTTGTGTGTGCGGCGACCGGCGCAATTTTGTAGCGTTCTCGGTGAGGGATAATGGCGTACAATGGTTGCGTTGGTCTTCGACAACCGTGGACAGGCGTTGCTGTGCCGTTGACTCTTCTTGTGCTCGTTGCTTTTATGCTTCGGGCGCGTATGTGTGTTGTTGCACGTCCGGTCCGGCGCAACGGAGCAAAGATCAACCGCCGACAGGCGTTGCTGTACCGTTGGTTTCTTGTGTTGTTTGTTTTATGCGTGGGTGCGTATGTGTGGTGTGTGGTCCCTCCGGCCCGGCAAGGGGGCGCCAAGCACAGCTCGGAGCACCTGGCAGCGCGCACCCGCGACCTACTGCACGATATATCTTTCGGTTAGCCCATCTTGATTGAGAAGCAGGTGTTTGTGTTCGTTTTCTTCGGCAAGATTTGTTTGTTTGTTTGTTTGTTTGTTTGCTTGTTTCCTTCCAGTGCCGTCAGCTTTGCGGAGACTCGAATTTATAGTATGCTACTCACAACTGCTGGGTGTTCCGCGCGTTGCCTATCCGGGCTGTTTTGGGCGGTGACGTGTAGCCCGTCCTATCAACAGTTGCACTCGCTTTTTGAGGGTGTCGGAATTGGCCAAAAAGAGGGGTATAATTTTGGTCACGTGGGGGGGGGGGGGATGTGGTCAAGTGGGGGTAGTACGTAACTTCATTGTAGCTTCTTTTTTTTTTTGGGGGGGGGGGGGGATACCCCGCCAAGGTGTAGTCACAAGGGAGGACAATTGTTTCCCCTGCGGCGCGGCCCCGTTAACCTCGATTCCCCCCCCCCCCCCCCGCCCCCCCCCCCCCCCCCGCCAGTAACGATGTGCATGCTCGGCATGGGCTGCGGCTGTCTTGCGAGCGCGTCAGAATTTAATTGTAGGCAGCTTGGGGCAAGCGCGGGCTCGTTCCGCGGGGGGCGTTGTTCCTGTACCCCCCAAAAGTGACCGAAAAACCCGAGGGTAGGGTATACCCTCGTTTTGGCCGTTCCCTTAAAAGCATAGTTTGTACGAATTGTACCTGGTACTGCATACCTGGAACATGAAATCTTCGATTGCTTTCGTGTTGTAATTTTGCATTGCTGTCTCCCCTCCCTCACCCCTCCCCCCCCTTTTTCATCCCCCCCGCCCGCCCCCGCCCGCCCTCCCCAAAATATGGACGCGGATTGTTTTTGCTAAAAAAAAATGGGTCAGGTGTTCGCTATGAAGTGCATGCAGAAGGCGCACATCGCTAAGTCTCATCAATCGCGCAACATCATGAACGAGAAGAACATCTTGATGGCGTGCGACCACGCCTTCATTTTGGACCTCTTGTGCACCTACAACACCACCAACGAGCTGCTCATGCTTACGGAGCTGCTGCTGGGCGGCGAGCTTTGGTGAGAGGAGGCCGCCCGGGGGGGGGGGAGGGGGGGTTGCGTTGTTTACTGTTTTTTGGTTTGACTTTAGTTTGGCGTTTGAATTTGTTTGGTGCTTTGGTGCTTTGCTGTTGTTGCGTTGCCGTTTCACGCCACGCCAACTCATGAAATTTTGTTGTTCAGCTTCCTTTGTCTCTTGTTTTTCTCACTGTTGTTGTTGTTGGTGTTGGTGCTGGTGTTGGTGCTGGTGTTGTTGTTGTTGTTGTTGTTGTTGTTGTTGTTGTTGTTGTTGTTGTTGTTGTTGTTGTTGTTGTTGTTGTTGTTGTTGTTGTTGTTGTTGTTGTTGTTGTTGTTGTTGTTGTTGTTGTTGTCGTTCTTGTTCTTGTTCTTGTTCTTGTTCTTGTTCTTGTTGCTCTTGCTCTTGCTCTTGCTCTTGCTCTTGCTCTTGTTTTGTTCTTGTTCGTGTTCTTGTTCGTGTTCTTGTTCGTGTTCTTGTTCGTGTTCTTGTTCGTGATCCTGGTCTCGTTCTTGTTTTTCCCGATACAGGTCCTACATCTACGAGAGGCACGCGCCCATACCCAAGAGCAGCCTGGGGGGGTTTCCATTGTCGGTGGCGGCGTTCTTCTGCGGGTGTGTGATTCTCCCCTTGCAGTACCTTCACCATTTATCTGTGGCGTACCGTGACCTCAAGCCGGAAAACCTGCTGCTGGGCCAAGATGGCTACCTTAAGGTGCGCCGTGTGTGTTTCGTTTTTCGTTCGGTACGTCGCTTGTCTTGCCTTGACTTTTTCCTGGTCTTGTGTTGTCTTGCACAAAGCAACACATAAAAGTGCACAGCACCAACAAAAATCGGGGGCAGATAAGACACACGCTTTACTTATATGTGCATGGGTATACGTTTTGCACTCGCATCACTCACGTTATGCGTATCACGCTGTACGTTCGTGTGGATGTTGCCACACCCAGCATTCTTTTGGGACGGCAAAGAAAAGAAAGAAAAACCGGCCCGACCCAACCCGACTCGACTAGACCCAACCCAAACCAATCTAAACCAAACCAATATGTCCCGAACCAAACCATTCCAAAACAAAGTAAAACAAAACAAAACAAAACAAAACAAAACAAAACAAAACGTACCCAAACCAAATCAACCCAACCCAACCAAAATCTAAAAACAAAACCAAAACCAAAACTAAGATCAAGACCACAAACAAAACCACACTCAACCCCACCACCCACCCTCACCAAAGCCCAAACCCAATTCCACCCCCCCCCCTTCCCCCACCAGATGATCGACTTCGGGTTCGCCAAGCGCATCCCGTTCAAAAAGGATAACACTGTCCAGACCAAGTCGTTCACCCTCTGCGGGACGCCCGACTACCTCGCGCCGGAGCTAGTGCTGTCTCGTGGACACGACAAAGCCGTGGATTACTGGGCGCTGGGCTGTTTCTTGTATGAGCTGCTGTGCGGGCGTACCCCATTCACGGACCCGCGACAAGCGGAGATCTTCAAGAAGGCTATCCGCAGCGAGCGGTTCTTGGTGTTTCCTCCGGGGTGCGTGGTGTTGAGCGTGGCTAGTGGCTGCTTGGTGTTGCATTTTTTTTTGTTTGCTTTGCTTTGCTTTGTTTTGTTTTATTTTTAGTTCATTTAGTTCTTTGGTTCTTTGGTTCTTCAGTTACCTAGTTACTTAGCTCTTTAGTTCTTTAGTTCTTGAGTTCTTTAGCCTTTTTTTAGTCATTAAAGAAGAAGCAAAAATATTTGTGGGAAGTTGTTATGGGGGGACAAAACCAAAGAAGGGACAGAAAAAAGGGCTTGTGGCATGCAAGTGATGAAAAATAAGGAAAGCTGCTGCTGGATTGGTTAATGGGCATACTTGAAGGAGTCTTATCCTCAGCGAGCAGTTTTGTTTGGTGTTTCTTCGAAAGGGTGGGTGGCCGTGCGAGCGTGGCTACTAGCGTACTGAATTGACCTTTTGGACCTTTTGGGAGGAATACGACGCACAAACAACAAATTTCAGCTTGTCCCTCTCCCTACCTATGGGTTATATGGTATCAGTGCGAGGAGTGATTATGGACCGAAGTCGCCAATTGGTAAGGTTATCCTTTCCACCCTGGCAACATCCGGAGGAGTCATGTGTCATCTAGGTATCAAAGGGAAATGCATCTGTGAAATGCGCGAGCGGGGTTTCACACATCTTGCGAAGATGAGTATCGACTCTCAAGTTTGATCGAAGCCACTCACTCACAGGTGGCAAATTTTGAAGTAGTTTTTTTTTTGTACCGTAGCAATTTGACAGTTACAAAGTCGGCCACGTAGAGAAACGCGGGCTGCTGCTGGACAGGGTGGTAGCAGGCAAGAAAACGACCAAAAACAACAACAACCGCGTTTGTTTTTCATGTACATCGAATACAGGCAGACCTTACTTATTACTTGTGTGCTTTGTTTTTTTCAGCCACGCTTGTTTTTTATGTGCATCGAATACAGATAAACCGTAATTTTTCTTTGTGCGCTTTGTTTTGTTATCAGGTTTCCCGCAAGCGCTGCGGATCTGATCCGGCGCCTGCTTACCCCGAACGCCACATTTCGATTGGGGAACCTAAGCGGGGGGATACAGGACATCATCGGACACCCGATGTTCCAAGAGGCCGGTCTCGACTGGGGGGAGCTGTGCATCAAGCGCATGCCCCCGCCGCACAAGCCAAAGGTCAGAACGTAAACACGTTTTTATGTTTCAACTGTAGTGTTAGTTTTTCGTTTTCTCTTTTTTTTTGTTGATTTTTCGTCATGTTTATTTATTTATTTATTTTTTCTCGTCGTTGTTGTTGTTGTTGTTGTGGTAGTTGCGGTTGTTGTTGTGGTTGTGTGCTTGTTGCGGTTGTCGTGGTTGTTGTGGTTGTTATGGTTGTTGTGGTTGGAGGCTAGGCTAATTGGTTGGTTGGTTGTTGGTGCTTTTTTGTTGCGCGTAGCTTGGTTTGCGATGTCTATAGTCATCGCTGCTTGGACGTCTTTTACCATGTTTTTTATTTTTTGTCTTTCGTGATTGTGGATTTATTAAAGTCATTGTTTAGTTTTTGTTTTTGATATTGATCGTTTTCCTCGCGTGTTTCGTGTCGCTTGTCTTTTTCTTTTTTTAATCGCAGGTGCGAAGTGCGGTGGACACGTCTAACTTCGAGGCTGTCGCCGAAGAGGACAAAGTGCTGGCTTACACCGGTTCCCAAGATCTCTTCGATGGCTTTTAAGACCAATGTTGCGTTTATACCGACGTTGCGAAGGCGTTTAGGACACATGTTGCGAAGGCATTTAAGACCACTGCTGCGAAGGCATTTAAGACCAATGTTGCGAAGACTTTTAAAACAAAAAGTTGCGGAGACTTTCGACCAATACCTCCGTGCGTTTAAGACCCCAATGTTGCCAAGGTTTCAAGACCAGTGTTACCAAGGTTTTAAGACCAACGCTGCCAAGGTTTTAAGACCAATGTTGCAGTAGTTGCACCTCGCCGCGCCGGCCCCCACCGCCTCGTCTAGCCCCCGCACACCTTTAACTCTTTCACCCACTTTTGGGGGGGGAAACTACTTAGAATTTTTGTGGGGTCATTTTTCGCAGGTCTTGGAAAAGAGTTATGCCGCTTCGACTCTGCCTCCTCCCCCCCCATAACCCCTCCATACCTTCCTCGCACCCGCTTTTCCGCGCGGGCGCTTGGCTATATTTAGTGCTGGGTATAAATGCCCCCTCCCCCCCCCCCGTGTTTTATGTACCAAATGCGTCGAGCGACATATACATAGCAAGCAGTTTGGGATGTAACCGCGTCCGTCAATCAGCTGGGCGCCTTTCTTTTTTTTCTTCTGTTTGCCTGTATTGGTTGGGCGGGGCGTTACGGGAGGGGGCAGGGAGGGGGGGGGGGGTGTACTCAGTTTGTGCTTGGCCGTAGTCGTATGACCATAGACCCTCGCATCCCTACTATGCCGGGACGGAGCACGTCGGGTCTTCACTAGACAGGCAGACATTGCTTGCACCAAGCGCGAAGCGCCGTGAGTGGAGAGGAAGGGGGGATAGCATGAGGGATGGGGTTGATGACTTGATTGATGCTCTCCCTCCCCCCCCCCCCCCCCCCCCCCCCCCAACCTTTCTCTTTCGTTTCTATGGCTTTTGATTTATTAGCGGTGAGTATTATACCCCCCTGCTCTCGCTTTGTTCCCGGGCTCACCCGCCCGCCTGCTTTTGCCTGCCTGCCTGCCTACCTGCCCGCGTGATAACGTGCAAGGGCTCGGCTTTTAGCCCCCCCCCCCCCCCCCCCTCTCGTCGGCGCACCTACCTCCTCGTGTGCTGTAGTGCCTTCGCGTCGGTGAACGAAGAATCCCGTGTGTTGTGTGTGTGTCTCTCTGCCCGTTTTGACCCCTTCTTTAGCGCGTTTCCTCTCATGTCTCTTTGTCAATTCCAGCTTTTTTTTTATTGCAGCGAGTGGCGGTTCAACGCGGTTGGGGCGGACGCGCGTGGAGGTTGTATTGTATGGCTTGTGTTGTGTGAAGACAAAGGGTTGTGTTTGCCTTATAACCGTAAGGCGGGTATTTTGTCGTACCCGGCATGGGAGTATGTCGCACTCGGGAAGGGGGTATTGTGTCTTACCCAAGAGAGGGGTACTATGTCGTACCGTCGAGGGGGGTATGGCCTACCCGGGAGGCGGGTATGTCTCACCGGGGAGGCGGGTACGTCGTACCCTGGAGGCGGGTATTTCTTACCCGGGAGGCGGGTATTTCTTACCCGGGAAGCGGCTATGTCTTACCCGGGAAGCGGCTATGTCTTACCCGGGGAGCGGGCATGGCTTACTCGGGGGAGGAGGGGTATGGCCTACCCAGGGGGGGTTATGGCTTACCTGGGAGATGGTTATATCTTACCCGGGAGCGGGGTATGGCTTACCCAGGAGGCGGATCTTACCCAGGAGGGAGGTTTGTCTTTCCCGAGAGGCTTGTACGATGGCTTACCGGAGTGGGAGGTATGTCTTACCCGGGAGGGTGGTGCGTCTTTCCCCGGAGGAAGGGGGTATGCCTTACCCGGGAAGGAGGGATGTGTTACCCGGGAGGCGGGGGGTGGCACATAGCTTGCGTTGGGCGTGGTATTGTTACGTCGGGCGCGCGTCAGGGGAGGGAGGGAGAGGTGGGGGTGGGGGTGGCGCGAGGGACGCTGCACTCCCGCCCCCGTCATGCGTGTTTTTGTGCCCCTGTTATGCGTTCTTTATTCCGTGATCCGTGTTTCATTTGGGCGTTTTTCTGTGGGGGGCAGAATTTGTGTGTGTGTGGGGGGGGATCAGTGTTTGCCTGGTTCGGGAGCGGCTTGCGCCGTCGTTATTTTGCTCTCATTTTGGTCTCTCTTCTTTCTTTCTTGTATGTGCGAAAAAAGAAAAAAGGCCAAGCTTAAAAGTTGTCTGCGTTCTCCCTCGCTCCTTTCACACGGCTGGATGGCTTTTTTTTCCCGGGCCGGGTGCTTTGAAGCCCCCACTTTTTTTTTTCCTGGGATTGTGTTGACCGGGGAAGGGTAGTGGCCGCAGTAGTTGCTAGTAAAAGAGCACAAACTATGAACGGCAGTAGTCCGCAGGGATGCCTTTGCTTTGCGAGAGAACGGATCCCACGCATCCGGAAGGGAGAAGAGAAACGCCACCCTCGTTTAATTCGGGGGGGGGGGGGGGGGGGAGGGGGGCGGGGAGGAGACAAAAGGTATTAGAGCGAATAGCGGTCGCACGCGTCCGGCCTCAGCTGTTTAAGCGGAATTCCCTCGGTCCTCCTTTGTACAGTCAATTTTACGGAAATACACGAAACGAAAAAAAAAAAGACACTACGCAAGCGCGCGGTACGAGCTAGCGCGGTGCGAGCGAGCTCACGCGCTCGCGAACCATTCATGAGAATCGTTCTCGCGATCCGTTCTTGAGAACCGTTTTTGCGTCCGTTTTGTTATCGTGGCCTCTGCTGAGTGGTTAAATGGTGGGCGACGATTACGTTTGTCCCTCGTCTGCGGTGTTCAGTTATAGAGAGCATCGCCTCGAGGGGGTTGGGGAACGCGGGGAGTGCAGAATGGACGATGAAGGGAAGTAAGGTGCGAGCTGGGGGGCAGTAAAAGCTGGGGGCTGGCGGGGAGTCGCACGCGCGAAAGGCATTTTTGTGTTTTTTGTGTCTGTTTTCCTTTTTTTTTTTTTTTTGTCGAATTTATTTCTCGTGTGAAATTTCGCGGCTGGTCCCCCCCCCCCCCGCCCATTTTTTTTTCAAACTCTATAGAAAACCACGGCTCGCTATTGCTTGCGCGCCTTTGTCTGCGTATTACCGGTGTTTTTTTTCACATGAAATTGTTCCCTTTATGCCGAAAAGGACTGAAAACAACAGGAGTACGTAGGAGTGGGTGCGGTGCGCTGCGATTGGCTTGCTTGCTTGCTTCCATGTAGCCATGGCGTATGAATCGCTTAGTGGTTATTTTGTGTCAGCCATGACCCGGAAGCAACAGGTTTAGTTGGTGGTTCGTTGGTTGTTTGGTTTCAGCCGCCATGACGATTTGGAAGCAAGCGTTTAGAGGGAGGGCAGTGGGGGGGGGGCATGCTGTTAGAGGGGGAAAACGTGGGAGAACAAAATGAAGACGGCGTGTTGTACTCGGATGGGCAGAAGCAAAAGGTTAAACACGCCGCGCGTACTGCTACTACTACTGCACCGTACGTACAAGACATGCCCTGCACGTACACGTCCGTCTTGTACGCCGTGCGCAACGTACTGATTGTACGTCGTGCGCAACGTGCTGTACGTAGCCTTGGGTACGCTAACCGTTGAGGCCGTCGCGCGTGGCTGATGCACGTTTTAGCCCCCGCCTGTTTTAGTTGCCTGTGACCGGGGATCGATAGTTCCGTGGTTATGTCCTCACCATCTTCCCCCATTTCTTTCCCTTGCTTTCGTGTTTTTTTTTTTGCCTTCAGATTGGGCGGGAGAAGCTCTGAGGGTACTAGGCAGACGGTAGTTTGGTCTGTCCTGTCTTTGGGGCTCTCTTGCTTCGTGTTCTTTTCCCTTTTTTTCTACAGTAGTGTTTCTTTCTTATCTACGAAGGTGTCTTTCCCTTGTTTTTATTCTAGTTCACTTGGTGCTTTTCTTCCTTTTATTTTTCTCTTCTTCTTGTTCTTCGTCTTTTCTTCCTCTTCTTTTCTCGTCTTCCTGTTTGTTTCCTTCTTCGGGGTCTGGATGTTCTTGTTCTTCTGCTTCAGGGTCTAGGTGTTCTTATTCTTGCTCTTATTCTCAGTGGTTGTTGTTGTTGCTGGTCCCCCCCTTCCCCCCGTTTTTCCGCCTCTTTCTTCGTTGTTTATCCGAATTAAATGGAATGGTGTGAGTGTCTATTTATTGTCTATGGTTCGGACACGTCGCCTCTAGATTCGCCGGTCCCGATATCCTCCCACATTTCCCGTGCTTAGTAGGCGGGAGGTGGGGGGGGGGTGGGGTGGGGGGGGGGGGGGGCGTAGCCACAAAAATAACATTGCAGAAGCCAGTGTCCGAATTATATCGATTGAGTAGGTGGAGATATGCGATAAAATTAAAGCTTCGAATATGACCGAAGGCAGTTTGATAAGAGAGGGCAGGTTCTACATGGCAAGGCGACAAGGCCTGAGCTGCGCCCGCCCGCGCGCAAGAAACAAAACAAATAATTAAATGTGTTTTTTTTTTATCGTGCTCGGTTTTGTTGTCTGCGAACAGGTAGGTAGTAGGTGGGGAAAATATGCTTTGCTGTGTTGTTGTTGTCGTTGGGTGTTTCTCGGAGCATGAAGAAACAAATAAGTCAGCGGCTCAGCATTGTTATGTTGCACTTTATAAATAAGTGCCTAGTGCTGTGCTTGCGTGACTTTTTTGGTGGGGTCTCTTCTTGCGCTTCATCCTTCCCTTTCTTTGAGCTTTCGACGTTTTTGTTTTGTGGGGTCGCTGTGTCAGTCCGGTTGGCAGCCGACCTGTTTATAGTTTATTCCTGGTAGTGGTCGAGTAGTCGGTGTTCTAGATAATATAGCGCGCCGGGGGGGGGGGATGTATTTGTGCACCCCTTTTGTTTTTTTTTAACGGGCGGGTTAGCTAGCTGCGCACTTTTTAGGCGATGACAACGAGAAAAAACGAGCTGAGCTGTGGTTGGTCCCGAGTAGGTAGTAGGTGTTCGTGGTGGTGCAAGTGGGGGGGTGCCTGCGACAAGTATTTTCCGTGTACCCACGAGATAACGTGTCGGTACACACGTTTTTCTGTCATGTGCGTACGGAGTAGATGTGTGATGATCCACAAACCTACGAAGACGATGATGATGATGATGATGATGATGATGATGATGATGATGATGATGATGATGATAATAAAAGAAAAAGATACAAGAACTATGTATGTATATGAAAACATGTACGACACACGAGACGACGGATTGGCGAAAAGTTTTTTATTCGTGTCGGCCTCAGTATGAGATTCTCGAACCTCGGATTTGCCCGGGTCAAATCCCTTTTTTTCGAGCGCTGTCTTCGATGGCTCCAACGCCCCTATTTGCCGTCGCCCATGCAGAGCCCTTGTACATGCTGAAAACCTAGACCGAGACCAGTTTGAGAATCGTGTGGTACAAGTAGTATCGTCCTGCTGACCCCCAAGTGCGAAGCATTCAGGGGAGTCGCCGGCCTTTGTCCTTCACCGTGGAAGGCATGTACTGTAGAGCAAACCCGTGACCGATATTTGTCTTTCACCGTGGAATGCATGTACTGTAGAGAAAACCCGTGACCGATGCATTCAAAAAATGAAAAAATACACTTCAGCTGCGAGATCGACCAAAAATATTTTTGATCAAAACTCAGCTTTGCAAGCTGCGTGTGGTACGTCGATCGCGCGTGGTACGGGGTGTGTATACCCTCGTGAAGGATGCAGGTCGGTGACTCCCCTGATAGTGCCAGGGTCAACAGGACTAAAGACGTTCAACCTTGTTCTGCGCACAGAAACTGTATCAAGGACACCTTGTCCGCTCGAGTATCGACCTTCCCGAAAAATTCATAGCTCGCGCCGTGTTTTTTTTTTTTTTTTTTTCCTTCTCTCTTTTTGTGACAAAAACGACCCTATAACCTTGCTTGCAGGAGCAAGCAGTGTGCAACTTCTTTCTGTGAGCTCTATCTAAGCCACGTACCGTGCTTCAACGCGAACCAAGGCCCGGGTCACGCGGTCACGGTAGGGCTGGGGGGACAGCTTTCAGGGCTGCAAACCCTAGTCGTTTTTTAAAAGGTTGAGCTTTCGTGCTCTTGTCGGTTTCAGAAATTTGCACCGCCCGCCACAAAATCTCTCCATGTACTGACTCCAAGTAATTTGTTCGCCAAAAACGGGGTTCCAGTTGTAAAGGCGTTAAGATACGCTAACAACGATTTTTTTTGTTTTTTTCAGGTCCGTTTTTGGACGAGGGACAGAACGTATGTTGCACGAGCGGCCTATATGCTCGGTACTACCGTCGGCACCCCGGTTTAAGAGCAAGCACACCCTGCTGTGACGATAAGCCGAAACAAGCGAGCGCGCTCTTAGCTTTGCCTTGAGGCCAAAAGCCTACGGTGGGCGGGACGTTATGATATACGACGCGTGCTGCGACAGAAGTGTACCTCTTTTTGGCGATTTTTTTTTCTGAATGATGGTGCTCCTCAACCCAAAATCGTCGGAAAATACGCCCCATTTATTTTTTGTTGCATAATTCTCGCTGTATACACCTAGGCCATGGGATTTTTCATCCGCGATAGAGCAGGTTTATTTTTTCTCCAAATCAGTCTTTGGGTTAAGAAGGACATCTGTCTTAACCTTCTAAAATGAGGGGTAGTGTTAGGAAAACTGTGGTGCGACACTGATATCGTAGCACGCGTCACCACGCGTACCGCATTTTTGACTACCAGATTTTCACTACGCGCACGAGTGACTCTGTACGTACTACTTGATTCTATGATAGCCCCCCCCCCCCACAAAAAAAACAGCGAAATTCTTCAACGAACGTTTTTTGGCCGCTCGACACGAAGAAGGATGCTATGAAAAGAAATGCCTTCACAATATTTGTTTGTTTGCAAAGGACTTTCGGACAATGACGTCGGCGTGGAAAGGGGCACCGTGTTTCAGGAGATTACGCCCGGGAGATGGTTTTCAAAACCGGCGGATTTCGTTAAAGGAAAATTCGGGGGGGGGCGGGGGGGGGGAGGGGGGGGGGGGGGGGGGGGCGGGGGGGGGGGGGGGCGGGGGGGGGGGGGGGGGGGCTACCTACCGTAGAACGACTCCATACCTCACGTGATAAATTGACTTATAAGGCGATTTTTTTCGGCGCAAGTGTACATCTTACCATTCCATTGCGCAGTGAAAGTGTATCTCATAGTTGAAAGAAAAAGAAAAGCGCGAAAAAAGCTGAGAGGCCGCAAAAATAACCGGAGGAGGGTCAACTCAGCGCGCGCTCGCGCGAGTGACCCCGAGGTGACCGCAAAACGTGAAAGCTCCCAAAAAGCGACCCTACTACTACTACTACTACTACTACTGCTACTACTACTGCTACTACTACTACTACTACTACTACTACTACCACTACTACTACTACTACTACTACTACTACTACTACTACTACTACTACTACTGCTACTGCTGCTGCACTACTACTACTACAACCTTCTGGAAGAGGAAAAGTAATCGACAACAGCCGGAGCGTCATCGACGGGAGCTGGAGCATCTTCGATCAGAAGAGTCATCATCACCAGAGATTGGAGAATCGCCATCAAGGGCTGGAGCACTACCGCAAGAAGTTGGAGTGTCCTTGACAGGAATTACACCTGCTATTACGCCCGGGGACGCACAATCTACTCTAACTGGGGCTGCACCAAATGTACTGCATCACGAGACCGCCAGTACAAGACCCAATCCAAGAGTCGAGGATGCCTTCGACAACACGCACGCAACAGGAGCATCGGGGACGACCCCACCGACCACGTGTGTAAACTTCACCTGCACCGAGAGAGACCCGTTTCGTATCTCGGAGGAGGAAAACCGGGTGATTAAAATCCCCAACGACACACTAAGATGCCATCTACTTCACGGATCAGCATCGCCTGGAATCACTGGAACCGGAATTACCGGAGCTGGGATCTCCAAGCATCTTCGCATGGGATCTTCGGAGCAACGTCATCTGGATCACCATCGCACATCGGAGCAACTGCATCCGAGATCACTGGATTAGCTTCATATTTGATCACCGGAGCATCAGCTGGAACAACAGCATCACATGGGACCATTGGACTCGCTGGATCATCGCTATCTGGGACTACCGGACCATCAGCTGAGCCAAGGGTCGACGGATCGACAATGTCCGCTACACCCGGAATCACATCAGCTATTGTTGAGCCAAGCCTTGGAGCCAAGCTCAACAACGAAACAGACCGTCTGGAGGAGGTTCACACGCTCAAAACAGCAATAGGACAGCCACGGGCAAACCCCGAGACGGGATCTGCGGAATCAACACAGGACGATCAAGAGCCACTGGCGACATCTCCGGCATTCGTGTACACCCGCAAGCCAACCTCAAGCTTCCTTTCCCTCCTGAACGACGAACCCATAAACATCGAGGCCAAGACGCAGAGGCTGGCTGCATAATTAACAATCGAGGCGGAGCTGATGACGGCAATAGGTCTTGAGAGAAATAAATCTACCTACCTCTCCAACTTCAAGATGAAGTTAAGCCTCTAAGTCCAAGCGACGGACAACAGACCAAGCACATCTGACGACGTCTACATCAACAATGTCTACACCGACAACGTCTACAACGACAAGGTCAAGCCACTGGAAGTGTGAAATGCGTCATCTCTTTACCAAAGCTGTACGTAGAGTGTCGCAGATTCTCTTTGTACGGGGCGAGCAGAGACAACGACCGGTGTTGTGCATGGTTTGGAGATTGCGAAATCTCGCAGTTAATGCCAAATAAGAGCACAAGTGGATAGGTATTTCGACTGGAGAGTTTGAATCTTACATTTGACTAGCTGGGTGGGTGGGATGGTCAGTATTTCTCCTTTAATGTATGTTCTCTGGCTTTGGGTTCGTGGGGAACAGGCGCAATGATCGATGTGGCCTAGATTCTCCAAGTAATTCACCGGTTCCAAATCATGCAGCCACCTCCGTACCATCGATGCCTCATTTAAACTCGATTTCACTGTAGTAGTCTTCTGCGGCTTCACCGGTCATTTAAAGTAAGTATTGGATTAGATGAGGCCTCCTCCCCCAGCCGGTGGGTCTACCCATACTTCCATTGTTTCTTATACTCTGCATCGGCTGCCGGACTAGGGTCGTCGTCTCACCCGAACTTCATTTAAATTTTTACCATACTGTGACGTGCACGAGTCGAAGGATCGACGGGTGTGGTAAATCAATTAGGATTAGCCTACTTTTGCGTTTGCTTAGAAGCACCGTTAATGGTTTCATAAGTGCTCCCCGCAAGAGCAGCAGCGGCCACCGTAAAACATACATGGCGCCTCGGTACTGCTTGTTCCATGTTCCGAACACCAGCATGATGT
This sequence comes from Undaria pinnatifida, assembly GCA_012845835.1. Classification (NCBI taxonomy): domain Eukaryota; class Phaeophyceae; order Laminariales; family Alariaceae; genus Undaria; species Undaria pinnatifida. The sequence goes on along the minus strand of JABAKD010000009.1, from coordinate 8,213,679 downwards.
AAGCTCGTCACGGAGTGGGTGTTCCTGCTGGACGACTTCGTCCTAAACCGTTTCGTGTTTGCGCACGAAATCCGGCACAAACGCGCTCCCCCCCGCGCCGGCGTCCCACGCCGGGGCATTCCACGGCAACCGTCGGAGCGGCCATTGCATCGGGTCCCTAAATACGTCTGCCCAAACAAGCAATGTGGGCGAGGGGTTGAGAATTGCCCATGTGTCCACCCACCGATGTTCCTCGGCGGAAAGCTGTGGAACTGAGGGTAGAATAGGCCGCACGCCAGTCTGGCGATGATTTAGGTGCCGGAGTCATTCACCCGCGCCCATCTACCGCGAATGCCAATACAAGACTATCTGAATGTCAATACACAGAATCGTACGTTAGAAACGGGGTACAATAGTTGCACGCCCCTTGTTCTGCTAAACAACTAAGAGAGAATGCTTCTAGCTACCGCTGATTGCCGTGAAGGATATGCTAGTGTTGCCGCTCAAGTCGTACAAGCGTACGCCCCCGTAGGGACAGCTGAATTCGGTGACGGTCGCGGTGCTGTTATGGCACTCGAGGCAAAACACAGATTAGATGGCGAATCCCGAATGCAAGAGCTGCACGATCAGCTGGCAAACTTGCAGGTCACCGAAGCCGAGCAATATGACCCTGCCCGAGTAATCTAGGAGTTGCGCCGCATTTGCGTCGAGCTGGGTGCTCTCGGTGAGACGGTAGTTCCAGCACGGAAAACACATGCATTTTCGGGGCACTACCTGATAGCCCATATGAATTATAATTTATTATTTTTGCCCTCCGACAATATAGCGTATAGATGCCTTTCCGATGTAAATCGAATATCCTTCCATAAATCAGCATTAGTACCTAATATGAAGCCGAACGATCGCACCATAATGCAGTGGTATCTTCCGCCAACCATTTGCCCATTTCCTTTCCCCACATCTTCTCCTTTTATCTACTATTTCGTTTCCCTATATATGTTCCAGCTGAGAGTCTACCTTTGTCCTCATCAACATTGCCACCCCAGGCCAGTGGCCGTAGTCCTCCCGATTCTTCCTCCCTTCCCCTCGCGGCCTTACGACCCCTCGGAGATAGCCTATATCGATGAACTCTGCGTGAAACCGCAACCTGAGTGGTCACAGAGATGATTTGGAATTCAGTCGCTCCTTGCAAACGCCTTTCCGCGCTAGGGACGATGCGTCCGTCCCTTCAGCGATGCTTGCCGCCACCTGATCTATCAGGTCGCTGCCTTCTTTACCGAGTCGCCCAAAGCTTTCCACCGCGAGGGTCGTGAGTTTGTGGCTGCGTTCGTCGAGGGACACCTGTCCCGGATGAGCGTAGTGGTGGCGCTTGCGCGCCTCGGAAGTGGAAGCAGCTGATCCGTTTCGATCCGCGCTTCTTGCCCGCATGTGGACCCGTGGGTCCGCATACGCCACGTCGAGGAGTATCGACTTGTCGCGATACTCCGATGCCGTAGCATCTCTTAGTCCACCTGCCTCAATCACGATGTCCATTCGCAAATCCCTGTCTGCGTGGAACGGGGCTCTGCTTTCCACCTGGTGGTGGATGGACATGCTCTTAAGGGTGCGGTAGAGCGCGTGCACAAGGAATTGGTGCTGGTTCACTTGCGCGCCCGATCGGTGACACAATCGTGCATGCCGCGTATTAACCTCCGCTTCACCGCATCATGGGCACCTCGCCGCCAGGAATTCCTCTATCCCCAGAAATCTCTTCCTCGCAGTCACGAACTCTGATACAGGGATGGTTCTCGCTGAGTCTACAGGCCTTGCCCTTAGGAAGGCGGTAGCCCCTGATCCTGATTGACTCCGTTGCCGGGCCTTGGCCAAGTCTTGTGCCTCCTTCTCGCCTTGAGATTCGTTTGTCTCGCTGGGGCCTCGTCTCGGGGAGCTGGTCCAGCGAAGAGACGTACCTCTCATAATGTACTCGGTTTACCAGTTTACCCAGTCTATGCTGCGCTTTGCTGGAGCCGATAGTTTCGGCGTCGTGTGCAGGCAACACGTCGGCAATTGATTGTCCTGAGGCTCCTTGCTCTCCTGCTCTAAAGGCTCTGTCCCGCCAGCTTTCCGGCACGATGTTCGCCATGGCCTCCTCGGAAACCCCATGCACATCGCGCAGGTCCCTTACGCTGTTCCAGATGCGCCGCACGAGGTCAGAATCGCGCAGCTCCCTCCGGACTTTGTTCCCTAATGCGCCGGACAGATCAGCAAGCACTTCTGGCACCGTCGCCACCAAGCTCCCAACGGATGTGACGCCCTTTGGGCTTCAGCCGACGATAGCCCAAACCCTCCGGCCCCCGTGGACAGGCTCGCCTGCGCCTGTTGATGAGGTTGCAGGGTCAACATGTTTGTCGGGCACCCGTCCGCAAAGAACGACGATTCTTCTGCTGCCCCCGGGAAATCGAGCAATTTCACCAGCATCCACAAGGCGTGGCCATCTGCTTTTTTGCGTGCAGCCAGCGATAGTTCTGGGCCCATCACGCGTTCAAGGTAGGAGGTCCGTTGAACCATAGAGCCGGTGGCAATCAGGTTGGCTGATTGCTTGTCCAACATGCGATGTGCGAGTTGCTCCGCTCCCCCGTTTCGGACTATCTCCATTGCGCTCTCCCTCGCGTACTCATATGTGCCGATGGGCACGCCCACCACCTTAACCACACCACGTTCGGCGATGCTGACGCCAATGTCTTCAAGAAGGGCGATTTGTTCCGGCGTAGGTACGTGCCCTTTGGGGGCAAGGCAACCATTTTGCTCGGGTTGGTTGATCGCAATTCCGATGTTGGACAGCTCGCGCTGGAGAAAGGATACCACTTCCACAGTATCGGGTGTGATTTCCATCATTCCGATGCTACTATCATCTAGGTAGAATGCCTCTACAACTCCTGGCTCGAACTCCGCCCGTGTCCGCTTCAGCACCGGCAGGAGCGGCATGCAGAACAACGCCGGCCCCATGGCATCCCCTTGTTGCACCTCGCTGGAGCAGTCAATCTTCCGCCTTTCTCCCAATTCCATCTGAAACAACACGGGCGCAGACATCTCCCCGTAACATTTTGCCACAAACGGTGTAAGCGCCGGCACGCAAGTGGCTGCCTCCGCTAGCATAGCAGTCCGCTTCACTGTGTTGAATGCGTTGGAGCATTCGGTGAGGATCAGCCAGTTTTTTGCCTCGTGATGTACTCTTGCGCGTAGCGCTACTTTCCCTCCCTCGTACTCCGACTCCAAGCTGTCTCGCTTCGCGGTTGGCCTCCTCCAGCCGTGGTCGCCACTGCCGCATGGTTCCGGCCGCAATAAGCCGCCTCCGCGTCATCCCCACGCACACGGAGCGGCATTTTTTCACCCAGTGCAGTGAGGTTGGATTGCAAGAAGAGCTGCTTGAATTTAAGCGGGAGGGCGGTTGAATCATCGATAACTCTTCTCCAGAAGACATCAATGCCAGCTCCGAATTTTTCGCGATCAAAACCAGCCCTGATTATCGACTGCAAGTGCGAGAAGCGCAGACCGTGGCTTACCGCGCCTGGTAGGGCGTTGCGATAATTGATTACCTCGAGCGCCACCTGTGGGTCGAGCTCTTCCTCCGGGCGCCAGTTGGGTACACTACCTTCCTCCTGGTCGGAGAAACTTGCTGCCACCGCTGCCGCTGCAGCTTTGGAGACGCAGGCCTGGTTCTCCTTCGGGAAATTTGCTTTTACGAGCTCCCACGTTTCCTCGTTCCCCGGCGCGCGCGCGGTTCCGCGAGGAGGCTGCGTGCTGCCACAGTCACCCCCCCTCGATGGCGGCGTGCTGATGATGCCCTCTTAAACATATCAGCGTCCGTCTCTTCGCGGGCTTGGCCGGTTTGCCTCGTCGATGTTCAACGGATATACTCCATTAACCACGGGAGCAAGAGGGTGAGATCACCGCGTTCGGCAGACGCAAACCTCTCACGCCGTTTCGTTCGGCCATCCTGCAAGTGCAGTAGAGCTAGGAGAATGTACCACAACTTAATTGACCTCAGGAGTGATTGCGGCGTCTCCGATTGTGTGGATTGGCGATGTTCTCCTAAGACGTGATTGAGGAGGCCAAGTACATGGGTGATAAGCTTGGCGTGGGCAGTAGCCAGCCTCGGCTGCACTTTGACAACAGTGACGAAGCGTTGTTGGAGGTCCTCAAGGGGGACATCATCGAGCGGTTCTGCAATTCCCAATGTGTTTAGGATCCAGGGATAGCAGAGGCCATCCCGGCGCTCTTCCTCGCCTTCATCAGGTTTCCCACCGAGTCCCGCTGCCGTCACGCGTAGTCCGGGGTCGGCCTGAACTGCCTGAACTGCCGCTTCTATTGCTTCCCGTCTTCCATGGCGGACTGTGCATCCCCTTGCTCCGCAGAGAAACGACGCCTGCGCCCCGCCTCGTCTGACCGCATTCACCAGCACCGCGCATGCATTGCATGTTGACGTCCACAGGGCAACCCCACCACTCGGTGTCCCCGAGCGATCGTTGCTCTACAGCCCCTACAGCTCGTACCGCTGTGGTCGTCTGCAATGAAAGCGCAAAGTTGCGTTACGCTCCCTGGTGCTAACCCTCCTCCCTCTCCGCCCCCGCCTTCCCTCTCCCCGCCGCCAACCCTTTCTTCGGCAGGAGCCGAGGGAACCTCGCCGCTTCCACGTCGAAGGATTCGCCTCCGGTTCGTGGTGGCTCCTCTCCCAGTTCTCGTCGCTCGTCTTCCTCTTCCGGATCCGCGCGGCCGACCTCGTCTGCCTCTTGTGCTTCTCCCACGCTCTACCGCACGCAACGCTTCCTTCGGCAGGAGCCGAGGGAACCTCGCCGCTTCCACGTCGAAGGATTCGCCTCCGGTTCGCGGTGGCTCCTCTCCCAGTTCTCGTCGCTCGTCTTCCTCTTCCGGATCCGCGCGGTCGACCTCGTCTGCCTCTTGTGCTTCTCCCACGCTCTACCGCACCAGTGGACATAGACGCAGTCGCTCTCGATGTTGCTGGGGTGACGCTGGGCTGTGTTGGGGGCGCGCGCGAGTGTCCCGGCACCGTCGCCTCCCTGTTTTCGGCAGTTCGGGAGTTTCCCGTGGCAACAGATACAGCATCCCCTGGCTCCGACTGCTCCCTACCCCCCGGGTCACCGTCTGACGCTAGAGTTGCACCTTTCGGTGGTGTCACACCCGCTGCTAAAGAGTCGCTCTCCCGTGCCGGGCCCGTTCCTTCCGCCATGCCCCTCACCACCGCTGGGGTGGCGCTGGGCTGATTCAGAGGGGGGGGCAAGGGTCCCGACACCGTGACATCCCCTTGTCCGGCCATGAGGGTGTTCTCCACGGCTACATAAGCGGCACCTCCTGGCTCCGCCTGCCCGCTTACCCTCGAGTCACCTTCAGACGCCGGGGCTGCTCCTTCCGGTTGTGTTACTCCCGCTGCTAACGAGTCACTCTCCAGCGCCGGGTCTGTTCCTTCCGGTGTTACCCCCGCTGCCGTCGGGGAGGGAGGCAGCTCGTTCCCTGCCTCAAACCCGTTTTGGGAACCGAGGGTCTACGCTGCCGTCGGGAACGGAGGAAGCTCCTCCCCCTCTTCTAACGTATTTCGGATCCCGGGTCCAATCCTTCGATTCGGGAGTCGGAGTACAGTATCCTGCGGGCGGATGTCGTACGCGACGAAAATCGCATGGTAGTGACCGGCTGCCGCTCTCCATTCTCTCGGTCGGGGGAAGTCAAGGTAGGCGCCTTGGGGCAAGCCAAGAGCATCGCCGAACAGGGAGCACAACAGGAGCGAGGAGGTTGGGCTACTCCCATGGGTCTTCACCATCTCCTCAAAAGTATCGTGGGAACCCGTCGTGACGTAACAAGCGGGGTCCAACCGGGGGCCGCCCTCTTCCAAGAATTCGGCGAACTGCAGAGCTCCCGCTACTGCCGGCCACCTTCACCCCGGGCGTGGCCTTGGAAGGTCCTCAGCCAGCATAGCCGGATGAAGAGGCCAATTTCTTGCCGGCCATTCCGAGCGACTCGCGACGCATGGTTGTGGGTCTGCATGCCCACTCGCGAGGCGTTCCGCACGGTCTAGCATGCAGCGGGCATGTACTTGCTCTCCGTGGGGACACGGAACAAGTGCCCATAAAGAGTCCACCGCTGAATCCCCAGCAGGCTCCTCTAGTGCCCCCCCGCAGTAGGCGCAGGGAGATGCACCCCTGCTTCCCGCGGCATGACGCCTCTCTGCTGCACTCCTAGCAGCGCCTCCTTGTTTAGTTGGTCCCGTGTGTAAAGGGTCGTTCTCCAGCATCCGGTCCGTTCTCTTCGGTGTCGCTGCCATCGCTGTTGAGAAAGAAGGAAGCGCACCACCCGCTTCTAACGCGCTTCGCGCCCCGAGGGTCCACCTCGTTAGTCGCTCTTCGCATTCGGCGTCGAGGCCTACTAGATATGGTTGGACGTGAGGTGCGATGTAGATTCTTTGATTTTGGAGTCGGAGTAAGATATCCTGCGGTTGGATGGCGTACGCAGCGAACAGCGCGTACGGTGTCGGCCTGCCGCCGTTTCCCATTCCATCGGTCGGGGAAAATTGAGATATGCGCCTTGAGGTAATTCCAGCGCATCGCAAAATGGGGAGCATAGCAAGAACGAGGAGGTTGAGCTTCTTCCGTGTGCATGTAACATGAGCTCAAACGTACCGTACATGCCAGTCGTCACGTAGCTGGCTGACCCCAGTCCGGAGATGTGCCGCTGAATGCGGGTGGCGAACTGCAGGGCACCTCTCACAGCCCCCCACCTTCCCTCATGTCCGTCCATGGATATTCCTCTAGCCAGCTCCGCCGGGTGGGAGGTCGGCTTCTTCCCGGCCACGCGGAGCGACACGCGACGCAGGGCCTAGGATCTGTGTGTCCTCTCGCGACGTTTTCCGCGCGGGCCAGCATGCAGCGGGTGTGCACAAAGCCTCCATGGGCGCACGGAAGGGGTACTCGAGCGTCGTCTTCCCCCGACTCCCAACTAGAGTTATCGAGAGGCCAACCGCAGTACGTGCACCAAAATTCCTCGGACTCCTCCAATCCCCTTTCAACGACTTGACCACCTTCACCTTGACTCGTGGCCTCCTCTACACCCGAAGTCAGTGATCGCCACAATATCTCTAACTGCCGTTGTTGGTGAGCGCCGTCCGGGGTAGTGCGATTGTATCTCATGTGGACTCTGGGCACTATTTCCGTGAGTCGGAACGTTCTCCGACGCGACACTCCTGTCCCGTCTCGAATAGCTACCCCAAATCGGTTGTCCCCGCTGCCGTCTGCTCCTGCTGCGCTTTCTACGGCACACCTCCTGTGGACGAGCCAGCCACCAAAAGTGAACCTCTGGTCATCCTCCAAGTGCCTGCCACAGACCCCACACGGCGCTCGCACTTGTTGCTGAGGGATCGCGCCCCGTTATTCATCGTGGTGGTCCTCCTCATCTCGCTCTGTGAGATTCCGCGATAAGTCCACCATTTTCGGGGTAATATGCGCTCTTCTCCGGAGGTGCTGTTCAGCTGCAGTTACCCTAGCTCTGATCTCGTGTTCTTCCGTCGTATTTACTGACCTGCCAAGGGCCCGAATCTGTTGGAGTAGGGGGTGTAGATCGACCTCTTGATGCTCCTCGTGCAGAGCCGGGTTTGGGCACGTGAATAGGTGTACCCCTCCGAAAGTCCTAGCTCGGGGGGTTGCATCCTCGCAGAAGCCTGAAGCACAACGACGGTGTACGTCGCACGAGCAGGACACTTGTACGCAATTAGTCTCCTCAACCAGACCATGGCAAAAGCTGCATATCGCTCGCCGCCTCCTGCCTCCTTGTGGCCTTTGTTGTTAGCCTTGCTTCTCCGTCAGCTGGCATCGCTTGCCGCGCAACCGTCAACACCTCCACCATGACGTCATTGCTGTGCTGACGGAGCGCCATCCCGTCGGCCTCGTTGACTGTTACGGTGGCCCGACATGCCGGACACCGTAGATCGGCCTCCGTTCTGACTCGGAGTACGGCGTAGCGCGGAAGGTGCAGTCGATGGGAGCAGCTCTCTAAATATACCAAAGGAGAGGCCAATGCCTCATAGCATACACAGCAGTCCTCCGGGGGTTCCTTCCGGAGCTGGTTTTCTGTAGGCGTCGGCGATGGTGTCCGTGGCGGAGACTGAGGCAGTTCGGGCGTCGGTACGGGTGCCGGACCCCTTCCATCCGCCGTCCGTGTAGTCGTCGTCCGTGACGGCCTTGGCGATGCTGCCTCTGCCGTTCTGACCACTGTCTGTGATGGAGGTTCGAGCGCAAGGACAACACTCGGTGTCAAGATAGGTGCCGCTGTCGAGGGATGGCCAGTTGTGGGCAGCAGCTGCGGCGGCGGCAGTGACGGTGACGGAGTTGGCGATGACGTTGTGGGTGGCCTGGCGGATGGAGAGGTAGCTAACGGCAGTTGCGATGTCGTCGGAGGGGTCAAGGCGGGCACCGATATCGCCAGGGAGGGTTGTATTGACGATTGATACTCCCCCCTTGATGCAGGCTGTGGTGGGCGTGACTCGAAGATCGGTGCCTGCGCAGGCCCTGATGTCTGGGGTGGTGTCTTTCCTATTAGCGGCGCACCTTCTATGACGAGTGTGCTTGAACCCCCAAATGGGAATGGTGGATCTCCCGTTAGCGGCGCACCTTCTATCACCTTCTATGACGGGTGTCCTCGAATCCCCAAGTGTAAGGGGTGCAAAAAGGGGTGGTACCAATTCTATTGTCGGTGGCTGTGGTGCACCAGGCGTGTCCGGAGGTTGTTCCGGCAACGACTGTGCTGGTTGGGGGTGTGTTGCCGACGACCCCATCCGCGCTATCGTTGGCTGGTGAGGCGGCACCACCGCGGAATAGCCCAGTGAAAAGCTGCCTCCCCCTTCCCCCGCCTGATGATCGCGCGCTGATGGTAGCAGCTAAACGAGTGCGCGCCCTCGTCCTGGAGGAGATGAGGCCCTCCGCAGGTGTACTGTTCGTGGCCCGTCGCCCTTCACCTGCGGCCGTTCCCGGAGATGTGGACGATCCAAGTCGCGGCGTTGCTCCGTCGGAACCTCTTTTCGGTGCGTTACCACTGCTGGGTTGGCGGTCACCTCTTCCCGCCCCTGCCATACGTCTCTCCCTACGGGACGGATTATCTTCTCGAGGTGTACTCCCTTGAACATGGTCAACTTCCATCTGATCGATGCTTTCTTGACGTCGCCCCCCACATGTTTCTCTCTCGGCGGGGGTGGGGTGGGACGTTCTTGAGACCCGGAAACCCGCTGTCGCGCCCGGTGGTAGCGGGGGAGAAGACTCAAACCCTATTCCACCATGAGCTCCGCCACCGCCGAGCGCCGTCCGACACACCTGCTGACTGCTAAGAGTTGTTTGTCCCCGCAAGGGTCCCATTCGGACAAGGCTTCCGCCGGCAAGACGAGCGTCTTGAGGTGTCCCTCTGGAGCGCCGGAAGGTCGGTGCTGCGCCAAATGGTCGAAGGTGGGGAGACATTGCCTCACTCTGATCGCCACCGCCTGCAAAGTTGCGTGGTACCCCTGCTGACTGCGCGTAGGCGTAGGCTCCCCAGCCCCCTCCCTGAGGAAGGTAGTGCTTATGGCGCATCGAGCATCTTGATAGCTGTGACTTGAGTCCCGAGAGCCCGGTGTCGCGCCCGGTGGCATGGGGGGAGGATTTCTTGCTCTCCTACTAGTCCTCGTAAATGTTCCCGCCCCTAAAAGACCCCCCCAAACCAAGCTGTTTGCTCCACGACGTGCATCCTGGGAACAGAAACTGAAGTCACGAAACCTTAGTGCCGTGTCCGATGGCATACTATGGAAATAAGGCAGGCAGTCACGAGCGTGCGCTGACTACGGTCACACACGAGGGATCTCGTAACTTTCGAAAAAAATATGGTAGAGGTCAAGGAAGAGAACGTCGTGGAAACGGTAATACGCATGGCTCCGCAAGGGGAAATAACAACGGCGGATACATGTCGACGAACCAGAACAGGAGCTCTAATCATGATATAGCTACGCAGGTGGAACAAACTGTGGACGCGGAAGAGGCCGCGGTAGCCAAAACTCTGGCCGAGGAGGACGTGGACGTGGTCGCAACGACGGTAAGAACCGTCACGGCAGATGAAACTACTGTCGGAACTCCACGGAGCACGGCTGGAATGACTGCCCCCTCCGGCTCTCGCGTCAGCAGCAAGATGAAACGCGGCATGTTAATGCTAAACAGGTTAGTTCCTCAGATGAATCTACATCGCACGCATGGTGCACGACCACCGAGAACGCCGATTTGGAGAATTTTCGGGTTGTTATTGGTGACGGTGCGGAACGTCCCCCGAGTAATGATGAAATGTATGAACATGTAACGAATACGAAGGTGCAGGAAGATATCGCATTCCCGGCAATGCTGAAAATTGAAACCGGCACGACCCCCGGTGATACAGCAGTGTTCATTGATACAGCAGCTTCAAACCACATGGTGACCGCCGAATCCCGGCTTCCTACTCATCATGTTGTGAATCAAATAAACTGCAGTGTGCGTATAAAAGGGTCATGCTGCCTGTCGAGCGCAACATCGAAAGGCACGGTCTTGTTTCGTATTCGAAATGATAGAGATGAGTTGGTACCGATCAACCTGGAGGTGCTGGTTGTTCTCAATCTAGGCGCGAGTATATTTTCGGTCGGAGCGCTCCACGAGAAGGGGGTAAATCTCGATTTATTGTCCGTCCCTCCTGTTCTACGCCATGACAACCATGCGTTTCCGATCTCGACGGGAGTCCCTCGAGTGTATGTTTTCCACATAGTGCCGGACACGCAAGAAATGCAAAAATATATATTCCACACAACAGTGGACGCAGATATTTGGCACCGAAAGATGGGCCACTGTCACCCACGCGCATTGAAACAGCTAGCCGAAAAGCCGACAACAGGGGTGAAGTTTAGCCACAACGTCGAAGCAGGTGAACGCGAAGTCTGCGCAGTTTCCAAAAGCAAGAAGAGCGCACACCCCCCATCTTATCGCCCCCGCTCAAATACACGGCTTGAGCTCGTCCATGTTGACCTGTGGGGGAAGCGCCCCGTCGTTTCGTACGGAGATTGTCAACCAATTGCCATGTTCGCGGATGACATGCCGCGTATGAGATGGGTGGTGCTGATAAGGACGAAAGACGAAGCGGCTGATGCCCTGAAGCAGGTGGTTCAAGATGTCGCTGATCCTGAAGGGATCTGCGTTGGAAAGATTAGGTGCGATGGGGGCGGTCAATTTAAAGGAAGGTTTCAAACGCTGGCAGAGTCACTTGGAATCCCGATCGAGGCCAACGCACCGTACATCCCTCAAGGAAATTCTATCACAGAGCGTGGTTTTGGCACCATCATCGGTATTACGCGCAGCCTACTTCCGGGAGCTCCCCACCTTCCTGAGAAATTGTGGGGTGAAGCGCTCACAGCTGCGGTGTACATCAGGAATCGCACGCCGACGGATGTCCTGGGAGGCAAGGCTCCTCTCGAGGTATGGGAGAGTAAACCACTCGGTAGCATGAAGCACATGCATGAGTAGGGGGCGTTGGCGTTTAAGCACATTGAGGTACGCCAAAAAAACGGAAAATTGACCCAGAGAGCTAAGAAAATGTATTTGGCAGGCTACAACACCCATAATATGACGTGCCGTCTCTGGAATCCGGACCGTCCGTATGAAATAACCAACTCAGCAAAGGTATCGTTTCGGGAGAAGAAAGCCCGTGATGTGGGTCGCCCAAACGTGGGGCATGACCCGTTTCCCGATCCAAGCACGGTGTTTGTGCCAGGGGTCGCGTACTAAAGGAGAGATCCCGTGGCAGACCTGAATAACGTGGTGTTCTCTGTTGACAAAACTTTCTCTTTAATCTGCACGGGCCCCTGTTCAGCAGGCGTTTTCGTCGAGTGTGCATTGGCCATTGCGTACGTTTCCAGTATCGTCCTCGCGTACGTTTCCTGCGACAAAATATTGGTTCCTGCGTTCACGTTTCGGTGTATTTCCATACCTAAGAGGAACTTTGCGTCCACCAGGTCCACCGTCTCAAACCAGTCCTTCAGTTTCTCAATCAAGTTCAACTTGCTCGTTGTCTGAACCGGACAGCAAAATGTCGTCAACATAGAGAAGAAGTAAAACTGCAAGAAGCAAAACTGCTCCTTCGTCCAGGTTGTAGACACACGGGTCGGCACTGCTGAAGGTAAACCCCATCTCCAGCAAGTACATGTGCGTCTCTTCCCCCGTGGTTGGTGGGGCACGAGCAGGGACCGACTGCCAGGATCTTGTACGGGCCCGTCCAGTTAAGCGCGACTTTGGCCTTGAGTACCTTGGCGTCGGTGTTCGCCTTCACACCCGGGAGGATGGTTGAGGCAGAGTTACACACTCATGCCCAACCACCCGTAGCGACGTTAGGTGCTGGACGCAGCGCGTCGGCGAGGGCGGAGTTTCTGCGGTTAACACGAGAAATGGTGAGGGCGTGGTGTGCGCGGATAATGTCGTTGACGCGCTTTTGCCGGTCGGTGGCCTATTCGCAATACGCGAGGTGATCACGGGCTACACTATGGTGTCCCACGACGCTAGTGCGGTCGAGAGAACCGCCAGGGGAAGATGTAGGAGTCTGCTAATGTGGACCTCGTTGGGCGCCAGACCCGTCGCCGCGCTGACGGAATTGCTGTAAGCAAATTTGACGCGGGGCAGATGCAAGTCCCAATCGTTTTGTCGCTCGTTGACGACCATAGCCAGCATTTGGGCTATAGTGTGGTTTATCCGCTCAACACCCTCATTACAGTTGGGATGATAGGAGCTTGTAGCAAGATTGTGCACACCCAACAGCTGATATACAGCTTGTGAAAGCTTGGAGCAGAACTGCAGGCCGTTGTCCGAGAGTATGGTGCACGGACACCACCACAAGGGGATGTATCGTATCACCAGAATATTGGCTGTACCCTCCGCGGTGAACTCAGCGGCATTGATGGGGAACATGTCGGCCCGACGACTGAAGCGATCGGTGAATAGCAGGATGTAGGTGTTGCCTCGTGGTGTGATCGGGAGGGGGTCGAAGTAGTCAACACTGACGGCGATACCTGGGCCTTCCAGTAGAGGCATTGAGATGATGGGCCAGTGGACAGTCAGCCGTGGGGTTTTCCGCGCTTGGCACTTTAAGCAGTGGCAAAGCCACCACTGGGTGCACACACTCATACCAATCCACCAATGAAACCGCTTCAGCATGCGCAACGTGCGCGTGGTGCCAAGGTGGCAAGAGGCCGTCGGGTGACAAGCTTGCATGATCCAAGGGCGCATGAGCAGGGGGATGTAGATGCAAACGGGCTCGTCGTTTAGCAAGCAAGCATCTCGCCCCACAGAGTTGGGTTTGCCAGACCTTGTCGGTGGCAGTGTCGGGTTACGGACGAGTAGGACGATGTCGTCGTCGGTTGTATGCAATCGACCCTTACCCGCCAGCTCCTGGATATCTGAGAGGGATGGACGCTTGTGCGAGGGTAGCACTTCCAAACGTCGGGCGGCAGGACTGATGCCCGGCCGATAGAAATGTAAGGCATCATTGCGTGGCACGTCGGCTCAGCGTGCTGCTCTCGCTTCCAATCGCCGAGGGCGTCCGACCTTGTATGTGCAGTCGGCGTGTCACCAGGAGAAGGCGTGGGCCGTAAAAGAGGAGCTCTCATAGGCTCTGCGTGGTCGCTGTGGGGCGGAAGTGGCCCCGTGCGGACCGACGAGTCGGCAAGAGCAGGGGCCGCGGCGGCGGGCGGAGCCGGCCGCGGCCGTGGAGCTCGTGGCGGGGTTGTATCTCGTTTGGGAGATGGCCGAGGGGCCCCGCCGGGCCCGAATACATAATTTACAGCGGGAGTGCATTACCGGTTGCTGTCGCTGTTCGTCGGCGCGTCGTCGACGACGGACGGGCTGGAGTGCCAAGCAAGGCAGAGGCGGACACAGTCGAACCGGTGGTCGCGGCGGAGTCCGTCTCCTGTGTAGATTTCCTTGATAGAGGAGTGGGCCGTGCGATGGGCGTCGCTGCAGCCAGGGCTTCTGCGGAGCCCGTGCCGCCCTCGATGGGTATGGCAAACACCTAATCGAAAACGGTGTCGGCGGCAGGCGAAATCGACCCGCGGCCGGTACAGCCTTCGGTAGTGGCGACGGAGGCAGAAACACGAGCGACAAACCTCCCCGGGGGAGCAGAAAGGCCGTCAATCAATATACGTGTCTCGTGTGTGCGAAAATCGTTAAATGAGGCAGAGGTGAGAGGGAGCCCACCCATGGCAGCAAGTTCAATGCGGGGCACGAGCCCACCCAAGACAGTGCTTTCGGCGAGGAGCACGAGTCCACCCAAGGCAGTGCGTTCGGTGCGGGGCACGAGTCCACACAAAGCAGTGCTTTCGGTACGGGGCACAAGTCCACCCAAAGCGACCCCTGGGATCGGCGAGGAGGAAGCGCGCAGCCCGCCGGTCCGTAGGAGGTAGATACCGCTATCTCAATGGGGTTGGGGCTTGTCAACCCCACGGGGTCGAAGCTTGTCAAGCCACTGTGGTCGTAATCCGTAACAGGGTTTGGCTTGCGGGCCAGAAAAATCGGCGACGCCGTTGGCGATGCCTTTGCGGTACTCGAGTGTGCAATCGAACGCGGTGACGAACTCAAGCTACCGCTGGACTCGTGCATTGAGGGTCCTCATTTTGCCAATGCTCTCCTGCGCCTTGTGGCCGGAAGATTTGCGGAACTTTGTTCCCCACAGTACCCTCGGAGGCATTTAGGAGCCCAAACAATGCTGCCGGTCCCCAAATCTAGAGGAGTCCTGTGTCTTTCCGAGTCGAGCGTTGCTCGACTGATGTACGCGATTTTCATAATGAACGAAACGTCGTCCAGGGTCACAGTACCCCCGACGAAAAGGGGCCGAGTTCTGACAGCGCAGGGTCCAGGCCGACCCCAGAAGCTATCTCCAAAATTGTACGACTTTTAGCTGGCCAACGCGTCCGAGAAATAGGTCAGAAACTCCGAAGGAGAAGCTTTGCGAGCGCTGGCCGCTGTTAACGGCCCGGCCGCGGCGCGGACGAGATTTCTTGGTTCTGGCAGTCGCATTGCAGGTCGGAACCGACTAGGGGGGGGCTTGTCCGCCGACCCAGTCTCACTGTCGCGAATAGCTTCGCGAACGGCAGAAAAAGCCTCACCGAGCTAATTTTACCTCTCCACAGGCATAGGCTGTTGGCCTTGTGGTCATCCGCCCTGAGACCAAGGCTCCATACTGGGTCCAGGGGGCTGGATTCAGCCAGAAGCTTGTTGTCAGAGCTCAAGAGGTTTTTTTGTTTTGGCTGGATTCTGCATGTTATTGGCATAGGTACCAGATAACACGGCGTTTTGCTTCTCCCTGCCCCAAACACCGGAGTCAAAGTTGCGCACGCCTCGACCGATGCGTTTGCATGTTCTTGGACTAGGCGACAACATGATGAGCTCCACTGCTCGTCTTGGAAAAGCCTAGTCTTTTCGGCCATCATATACTGCTCCGAGCAAGAATATGGCACGTCGTCCACGACAAACGACGAAGGGGACCACGGTAGAAAATAGGATGGGGGCTGCCAGAACATCACCACTATGACTCTGGAGTATTTGAGAGAAGGATCGAAAGCAGTGTTGGAATTTGGGCCTGCAATGTCCCCGTCCGGGAACACCAGGCCTCGGGAGCACGACGCAAACCCGCGGTTTCCCGCCTCGAGTCTTCTTCGCTCGTTGGCGGAAAGGCGCGAGCATCCGCTGTAACTGCGCCCGAAAAATGGCAAAAACCGACGGTGCCAACCCGTCGGTAGCCTCGTTGGACATTTGGGTCTGCAATGTCTCGTTCTGAGAACACCAGTCCTCGGCTCGTTGGGCCTGTAGTGCCACCTAGCGGGAACACCAGGCCTCGGGAGCAAGATGCGAGTCCGACCCTGCGGTTTCTCGCCTCGGTTCCTCCTCACACGCTGGTGGAGACTCGTAAGAAGCCGCCTCACTGCACCTGAAAAAGAGTCCAACACCGACGGTGCCAACCCGTCGGTAGCCTCGTTGGGCATTTGGGTCTGCAATGCCCCCCTCTGAGAACACCAGTCCTCGGCTCTTTGGGCCTGTAGTGTCCCCCTCAGGAATACCAGGCCTCGGGAGCACGACGCGAGTCCAAACGCACGGTTTCTCGCGTCGTGGCCTCTTCGCTCTTTGGCGTAAAATCGCAAGAAAACTGCTCTGACTGCGCCCAAAGGGACAGGGGCTCTGAGCTGTTTCTGCTTGACGAGAGGCGCGATTCGTCCGTAATTTTACGGGAATAGCGTCCAGCTAATTAGGCTGGAGGCCGTGGTGTCACCACTGGCCCGTCGCGCAGTGTCGGATCTTCTTCCTGTATCACTGGGGCAGACGTAGCCTGAAGCACGTAGGTTAGCGTGCTAGAAGACATAGCAGGGACCATAGATCCTGTGGGCGTCTTCTGAAGTGGGGCTCGGGCAGGTGGCAATAATGATTTTACCCGAGGAGGCTCTGTTCCGTTAGACCTCTTGGAAAAGGGAGACGAGGTAGCTAATCTTGTCGACTCCTCCTTGATGGGAAAAAAGGACAGAGCGCCCGCTGCTATCGCGAGCAAACACCGGATCGAGCCTCGCAAAAGATCTCGGTGTTTTAGTGTTGACCTTCCCATACCTCAAACCGACCGCCACCTCGTGGTCAGAAAAAGTGTTTGAGGGTCGGCCGTCCCACACCTCAAACCGACCGCCACCGCCTGGCCAGGGAGAGGGAGGAATGAACACGTTCGCCTACGAAGGTGACGCGCCGTCACCGTAGCTATATTGCTGCGCGACGTATGCCTAGGGGGGAGCGCGCAAAGTGCAGGCTTCCGTGTCATGGTTGATGGGGGCGGCGTTTGGAGCGCGTATCCCCATTGCCGAGTTTATGCCGCGGCTGAGGGAAACGGCGTTGGAAGCGCGGTTTTTGTCGCCGAACTCGGACCATGACCGAGGGGAACGTCGCTGGAAGCTCGCGTTCTCGCCGTCGAAAACAATTACCTGGCTGGGGGAAACCACGCTCGAATCGCTAGTTCCCGCAAGCGGTACTACGCCGTGAGAATCGTCCGCAGACGGCGTAGGAGCCCGTGGCCTCTTGACAGAGGCAATTTGTGTTGCGTTATTGGACAGGCTAGCAACAGGAACACGAGCATCTTCTGAAACCAAAAGAGGTGTCCCCGACAGTGTTGTCGACGGTGCCGTACCGCCGTCGAGCTGTCGATTGCCGGTACGGAATGTGCCAGGTTGGCTCGCGTGAGTATTTCCACCCGGGTTATGGGCGACTCCAGGGCGCGTTCGAGGAGCAGGGACAGGGGCAGAAGGGGCGGACGAGGGCGGGATACCACCATGGTGATCCGACGCGTATGTGTTATCGTTGTGACAGTTTACCTGGCCCTGATCCTGGTGGTACCCTCGCGATTGACCTGAATGGTGGCGACAATGTGTCTTGTGGTTGTTCGGGCGAGAAAATTTGCCGTCTCGGCGTTAGCAGCTCATTTTTGCTTGCGAACGTCGGCATGCATCATCGTCGCCAAGTTACAGCCACTCGCAGTAATAAAAGGATGCCTACAATGCTTAAAGGAGTGGTTGTCTTCGTGGCAGTTGAGGTAAAGCCCCCGGTTTTATCGGAGGGCATCAGCGCTAGTAAAGGGTGAAAGGAGGCCGCTCCAAGGGGAGGGTAGTCTGTCTTAAACGAGCCACTAACGGCGAAAACTTCTGCATATTGATGCTCTTCTAGTGGCCAGCAGTTCGATATGTGGTCAAGCCAAGGGTCAGATGAATCATCGATGGGCATGACAGTTGGATGGTGGCTCGATCCCATCTGCCACGAAAGCGACTGGGACGGCACTTGGCCCTGGTCACGCCCATGATCGGCAGGCCGGGGCTCCGACGGGGTGGATGACCGCGCACCCGTCGAAGAAACAGGTAGAGAAAAATGTTTTTCGCCTTTGACGGCAGGTGTTTTATTGTGCGCCAAGTCACTTTAAAGCTCCCCACATAGCATCTAACGGGGCGAATGGCCGCGGGTCCGTTGCCTTCGAACCAGGGTACAACGCAGGCATGAGTGTCGGAAACTGCTCAATAACCGCCATCCGAACCACCTCCACCACCACATCCGTTCCCGGAGACAAAACACGGTCACTCCCCGTTGCGGTCGACACAAGTACGCGAAACTCCCGACTGAAGTCAGAAAAAGGCGTGCCGTTACACAATCCAAAACTATGCAAGTTAGTGTAGCATTCTCCCGTGTCGACCCGGTCGAAGTGCGTGATCAGCAGACGCAACAGGAGGGTGAAAGCCTCCGGCCCAGATGCTCCTTCAGCCATGGCTCGCGACACCTGTTGCCTGCTACCACGGTCACCTCGCCGTGGTCCGTGCTCGAGGCCGAAGACGAGCGGGAGGAGGTTGACGAGCCGTCCCACGCTGAACGTCTTCTCGCGCCGTTCTTCCTCCCTCCTTTGCCTCGGTCAGAGCTGCGGCCACTGCCCCGGTTGTTGCGACCAACGTTGCCCCCTCGGCGGCGCCCTGAGCCACACCAGCACCCGATGCGCCTCCCCCGCCTCCACCACCGCTGTCACCCTCGCGGCGGTGGTGGTGGTCGCCACCCCCACCATTTTCGCCGCCACCTCCGAAGCCACCACCCCCACGGGTGCGGCCCCCACTGTGGCGACTGCCGCTGCGTCGCTGTTTCTTCCGGTTGCGTTCCGCCAACTCCTCCGCCGGGGTTCGGCCAGAAGACGGGGTCAGTCGGGGACCTCGTCGTTGGTCATCAGTAGGGATTTGACGAGGGCAAGGGTCGGGACGGCTCTCGTCTGTCCGGCTTAGGGCGTACAATCCATGCGAGTCCAGGCCGCTTTCACTGAAAGGGCGTCCGCTTGCCGCGACGCCGGACTCTCTGACGTGAGGAGGGTGGAGGCCGTTTCCACCACCGCGGTCACCAACGACGAGGAGAACTCTACCCTCGGTGCAGACGCCATGCACCCGACGCTGCCCTTGAAAAAGGCGTCGTCCCCGGGTCGTGGTCGCCGGGATGCGACACCCTGCGGGCGCATCGAAGGCAAGGGGGTCGCGGTAGCTCCCGCCGCAGCGACGCAACTGATTGGGCGAGGGCTTGTTGCGCCCTCTTCACTACCAGGGACGCCTCCCGCGCAGCGATCTTCGCCTGCTCGATATCTTCGTCAAACCAACGTCGGCGTGCTTCACGCCGGAGAATCGTCTGGTTGGCGTCGTCGAGCGCCCGCTGGGCCCGCGCCGCCGCATATGCCAAGTCCAAGGGGCCGGCATTGGCGCCTCGGCCCCGTGAGCTCTGGGGGTGGCGCTCTGTCGAGCGCGGAGAGCCCAGGTGGCGGCGGTGGTGCCCTGTCGAGGGCGTGGGGGGGGAGCTGGTGGCGCTCCCCCGGGGCTGGCGAGAGCTGGAGTCGAGACGCTCCCAAGTCCGGTAGAGGTTGGTCCGTCTTCTTCTCCGCGCGAACCGGCGAGTCGACCTTCTTGGTTGGTGGGTCCGGGTGGTGGTATGGTGCTCCACCTTCTGTCTCGTCACCGGAACCCGCCTCCAGTGGTTCCCCCCGTCACGAGTCGGGGGAGCTCGAGCGAGCTCTCCCTGTCACGTGGGCGTCCAGTTTGGGGCGCGTGGAAGACCTCAGCCTGCCCCGAGTAGCCCGCTTCCTCACTGGTAGACATGTTTGTTGTTGCTTGTAGGGAGGGCAGCGGAAGGAGGGGGTGTGGGGGAAGGTGGCGGGATGGGAACGACGCGTAAAGAAGCTATGGAGGCAGATATATTGTTGTGGTGTCCATGCTGCAAGTAGCGGTAACATCTGTGTGCCAGCATGCAGCAAGATATGGGCCATCCAGCATCAGTGATGATAGCAACCACACCAACTAGCAGTATCAAAAGAGGACAGCGGTAAGAAGGGTACTATCCACCAAAACCGCAACATAAGAGCAGAGACCAGTCTGACCGTAAGGTATACGGGTAGCGCCCGTACGAACCGTAGTAAAGGGGGCCAAAATGGGCAGCACTGATTCTAACCGCAGCGCAGGGGGTGCAACACAGTAAAGGTACGTCTGCACTCATCGCACTAAAACAGGCAGCATTTAAGCTAAGTGCAGCGTAGGGGGGGGAGCACAGTAGAGGATCACACAGCTAACCGTATAAAAACGGGCAGCATCGGCCCCAACAGTAGTGCAGGGGGGGGTAGCACAGTAGAGCATCGCGCAGCCAACCGTATAGAAAACGGGCAGCATCTGCCTTAGCACAGTAGAGGATCGCACCGCTAGCTGCATACAAACGGGCAGCATCTGCCCCAACAGTAGTGTAGGGGGGGTAGCATAGTAGAGGATCGCGCAAACGGGCAGCATCTGCCCTAACAGTAGTGCAGGGGGGGGTAGCACAGGAGAGGGTTGCACATATACCAACCAGGGAACAAGGTCAGTACAACGCCCGAACAAAGTAGTTTCCCCACCAACCGCATTATGAGGGGACGGTCGCGCCTACAGTAGTGCTGCTCGCTGCATTACCGCTAATGTGCCCACAGGTACGGACAATACCAACCGCACGAAGATGGGCAGTATAACCCCCGAACAAGGCAGTTTCCCCACCGTTGGCACTATAGAGGGACGATCGCGCCTACATTAGTGCTGATTGCTGTAGTATCGCTGCTGTGTTAACAGGTAACGGCAATCCCAACTGCACCAAGATGGGTAGTATAGCGTCTGAACAAGGCAGTCCCCCCACCGACCGCACTATAGAGAGACAGTATAACCCCCGAACAGGGCAGTTTCCCCATCGTCCGCACTATAGGGAGACGAACGCACCTACGGTATTGCTGATGGCTGTAGTATCGCCGCTGTGTTAACAGGTAACGACAATTCCAACCGCACCAAGATGGGTAGTATGGTGTCCGAAAAAGGCAGTTCCCCCACCGACAGCACTATAGAGGGACGGTCGAGCCTACAGTAGTGCTGATTGCTACAAGATTGCTCCTGTGTCCACGGGTGACAACAACACCAACCGCCTTAAAAGGGGTAGTATAATACCAAGACCAGTTGTAGAAGAGATGTGTACGCCCGCAGCCCAAAGGCTGTTTGCCCCCAAGTACCGCATCAAACGGGGTGATCCCCACTTGCACTATTAAAAGCTGTAAAGCGCAGTATCTCCGCGAACTGTAGTAAACGCTCTGTAACGGGCAGTAGCTGTCCGAACATGTGCAGAGGAAAAAAAGGCCTGCATAGACCCTAGCAGCATCGTGAAGGGCAGCACAGGCACTAACAGCAGCAGAAAGGCAGCGTTTGCGCCAAAAGTATAGTGCCCAGCATCTCCGCCAACGGTAAACCGCATTGCAGCGGACAGTATCCGTCGTGACAGCTGCAAAAAAAATTGCGGCATCGACCCTAGCAGCATAATTGTGGAAGGGCAGCACATGTACCGGCAGCAGTTGGAAGACGGCCTAACGCCTGGACAGCTGAAAAAAAAATCCGTACCCACACCGACCGCACTATAAAGGGGCGGTTACGTCGACAGCCGTGCAGTGTGCCGCACTATCGAAGCTGTGCCCATACAGAAAATGGTATTAACACTCGCATACCCATGAATGGCGAAATATAGGGCATCGCACACGCTGGCAGCCTTGCGCCAGAAAAAGCCAGCACAGAAATTCAGCGTTCACTAAATCCAAGTTCTTGTCACGGGAAGGCCAAGACGAAATATCTCTCGAATCAAACTTTCAAGGAGCACTCGCACAGCAGCGGAGGGTGCCAGGGCTGCAGTGTTGTAACTGTGGATGCTGGGGCAGTGAAGGGTCGAGCTATGTGCTGAATGGGCGGCAGCAAAGTAGGCGGCTCGGCTGCTGTACAGTGACTTCTACCAGGTACAGCAGAAAATCCGACGGTATATGGCATGTATTGACAGCAAGCTCATTGTGCTGTACTGTAGTTGGTAGCGCTGCGAACGTGATGGTGATTGAAGCTACGTTACGCAGTGGATCGCTGTTGATCGCGAAGGATCGGGATGGGGTCCGGGTTGCGTCAGATTGGAAGTTGTACTATTTTCAGCAGAAAGGGAGCACAGTTTGTCCGACGCGCAAGACAGATCGGCGCATGTACTCAGACCCATATGATAAGGCGTGTACTGAAAAGATCACCAAACGAGAAAGCCCAAACATTCCGCGAGCACCCCAAGGAGGACCACAAGGAAGGATCCCCGACATGAGCTCCTAGACCGAGGTGCCCGTAGATCAAGGAGACCCCGCGAAGGTCGGTCTGGCTCCGTCAGCAAAGGTGTATGCAGGCCGATGGGCTCTCTCAGCAAGCGAAGTTCCCGTCGCTGGTTCCTCCAAGGATTGATTCCAGTATGCTTGTCCGTGGCGCGTCGTGCATTTGCCTCAGTCCCGAAGCCCCAATAAAAGTACAGGTCGACGGGCGATCTTGGGACTTGTCCTGGCAGCTCGCGGAGATGTGCAGGTAATGCAGCGCGAGGCTTGCAGGGTGCAACATGCTGGCTGAGCGCGGAGCGAACAAGTTTGATGGGTGGGGCTTGGGCAGTTCCGCTGCGGAGTGGTCCATGTGTCGTCGACCAGCTGGCGGGGAACCGATGCGACCAAAAGCCGAGACGAGGAGTGTGCTCCAAAGGGCAGTGTCGTCCGCACGTGGTCGGAAGGTGTCGTCCGTGTGGTGAGTGCCCGTAGACCAGGGGCCCCTGCCACCTCGCAGGTGTAGTGGTCGCCGTTGGAGGAGGAAGGGCGTTCCCTCCATTGAGAAACCACCTGTCAAGGAACAGGGGTTGTGGGTTCGATGGAAAGCAAAAGCAAAATCGCTACGAAAACAACTATCGGAGATCGCTGCCACAATAGCAAGTCAAGCCAAAGACGACACCATATTGTAAGAGTATTTGCCGGAGACACAGAGTGTCCCCTGCAGGTCTGTTTATTGAGCAGGTCCTCGGAGAATACTCGCTTTCTTAAGCCTTCGCAGAGACGTAGCTTTCCATTTTTTTCCCGTCCTGCCGACGACGCCATATTATACGAGTATTGGGCGGGGACACAGAGTGTCCCCTGCAGATCTGCCAATAGAGCAGGTCCTCGGAGAGTGCTCACTTTCTTAGCCTTCGCAGAGACGTAACTTTTCTCGATTCCACCAGAGCCCCAGATGGCTTTTGGAGACGGAGGCACGCGCCTCTGTTCTATTTCCTGACTATCCCGAATGGAAAACGCCAACCTTATTAACAAAACCCGGCCAAATTATCTCAATTCGGACAGTTACAGGCTTTTCGAGGCCATATCTAAACACTTGTCGGAGCTTGGAGTACTGGAGTCCTCTAATCGTTTGCCGTCCGCCCGATTATACCTGCCGATGGATGATCCAGGGCTTGGGAAATTTTAACTTCATGGAAAAGAATGATGCATGCCTTGGGCATCGAATAATAGCCCAACCAGTGTGCATGCATCACTTCTCGCTTTGACCAAACGAAGGCAGAAAAGCGACGATGATAGAGTCGTTAGAGAAACATTGCGATGCATGTTTAACGCCTCGTTTGTCTTGCCGCACTGTTCCGTTGCCACACGTGTGCTGCATACAATGCCGAGAGCCGAGCGCCAGCGAAACAACCATCTTGAAGCAATCCACGGACAGGAGGGGAGCCGAGCGAAAAGAAAGGAAAATAAATGATGAAGAAAAAAAAAGAATGGAAGAAAAAAAAGACAAAGGGCAAAAAAAAAGGAAAACACAGAAGGAATCATCATGTATCTTGTGTTAGAAAATTGCAAAATGGCTAAACACCGTTGCCGCCGTAGCAGCACGTGCGAGCGCCGTCACCGCGGCAGGGGGGGGGGGGGTCTGGGTGACGATCAAGTATTTTCCGCAGCAACGCGCTCAACCACCCCACCACCCGCGGTAGTAAGGTGTAGATGAAGTCCAAGCACTGCAGTAGACTTAAAAGTTGAAGAAGAGCGCCCACCACCGCAGTAGCAGCTAGGGTAGCGACGCCATCTGCCCTGATGTCTGCACCGCATCAAACCCGGTAGCACGAACTGGGTTCGGTGGCGGGTTTTTGTAGCCTCCCAAAAGGCCAGAGCCAGTGACGGCGTCGGGAAATTGGCAGACAGGAGAGACGGGCGTATTTATGTTGGCGTTTTTTTGTCTCTGTGTTGTGTGCTGTGCCTGCCTGAGCGGGGTGTGTGCCACTGCTTCGGGTGGACGTCATTGATTTGTATGCTGTGTGCTGTGCCTAACTGAGCGGGGTGGGTGCCATTGATTGTGTTTGGGTGGGTTGAGGGGGAGGATAGGCTTGTGCGACCCCACGCAAGACCGCACGTGTGACGTCTTGGCCTATACGGATTGTGGGGGCAAAGGCAAGGAAATTGGGGTGTTTGTGAGTGATCGTGGTGTGTCATTGATGTGAGGGGGCGCAGGTTTGGGTTATTCAGATGATGCCACCCGAGCCCGTGCGGGTCCCGCACAGGCCACTGCTTATTGTGGGCGCCTAGCCGAGGCGGGCAGAGGAGTGTCGTGTGTGATTGTGAGCGTTTTGTGTATATGTGCGAGGCTTTGGGCTTGTGTGGTAAAGTCCAACGCTGCACGTGTGCCGGACTGACCGCTGCGGAGTTTGCGCTTGTGATTGTAGACAAGCAGTTACAGACGCACGAGCATGAGCCACGCTCATCGATTAAGGACGGCGGAGGGAGTCAACCCGATGTATCCTCACGCCCACAGCCAAGCAACGTGGCGGGAAAGTGGGTGTTCATTCCATATTATTGGGGCTGGCCACCATCGTTAACGTCGGCACCGTTCTGTAGCAGCGAGCTGGGCTGTGTGAATGAAGGTCTTGATGTGGGTATTTGTATGTGTTTCCGTGAGTGTTTGTGTGTGTGACACCATTCGAGACCACGCGCAGTTTGTTTTTGTGTGTTTCGTTGTGTGAATGGGGGTTTTTGAGCGTAGTTTAACGCGTTTTCCTTGGATTTTCGGCGTGCATGGCGCCGTTTGACACGTGGTATTTGCCACAACGATCGCTGCGGTTTAGTGATACGTCACCGAGGGAGAAGGAGAGGAGGAGGAAGTCCACGCGCGGGATGCCGCGTACGTTCCGAAGTCTGCCGCAGAAGAGCGCCTGGTGGTCGTATGACGCCGCTGCTGGGGGGAAGTAGAACCATCGCAGCGGAACGGCTGGTATACCCAGAGAGGACAACGGACAACGAGTACTGTAAGGAACGCTCGGTGGGGTAGGTGGAAATATTGTACCGACGACGGTTATTGTAAAGAAATCGAGCAGGGCTGGGTAGCGAGCGGTGGCTTCGCTCAAGCGAGCGTCCGTGCGTGTTTATACGTAGAGGTGTAGACGATATGACTACGGGCAACCAACGAGTACCTACGCTGTCTGGGCGGCTGCTTTATTTTTGGGAAGGCACTTGTTTTTCTTCTTGGCACTGCTCCAAGACAACGCCATGAAGCACCTACGGGGGAGGGTGAACCGAACCAGCAGGTCTGGGAATTCCCGGGAGCTTCCGTCAGCATCTATCGTCCCGCTATCACTGAGTAGCGATGCAGGGGGGGAGCAAGCGACCGAGAATGTCAGATACTCTCGACGAGACTGGGGGGTGGATGGTTGCAGCGAAGTACCCCAGTATCCCCGACGAATCGAGGAACACCGGAACGCCGCCAACCGGGGATGACGTCCGCCAACAATAGACGGAGTGTAGGAGCGGTGGGTCGGTTAGGGTGGAGGGGGCCGGACGAATTCAGGTGATGGGGTGCCCGCTTTGGCCCGGCGCCCGCCCACGCCGCCAAGGGATAGTTGAAAGTATCAGCGGATGTCAGAGAATGGAGAAGAGCATCGAAGGGTGTCTTACTAGGGCATTAGTGGATCGTCGGCGGCCTTTAGAAGCGCGGTAGGAGAAGGGCATCGTAGGCGTTTGCTGGACAATGCCCGGAACTGCCGCCCCTTGAACCGGCGTTCCAGATCAGCACCGTCAAAGGTTGTGCAGATTACGGTGGATATGTCAGTCGCCGAATGCCTATTTGGCACCGATGCCCACATGCGTTGGGCTGGGGGGGTGCTGCGCGACGGAGAGCTGAGCAAGAACGAAGGGTTGGTTGGATGGAAAGCGCGCGCTGTTTCTGGGCCGTCACGGGGATGCCCGGTTTGCACTGATGATGGTTATGCGTCGGGCAGGGGGGTGTTGCAACGGAGCAGCGCTAGGAAAGGGAAACACGACGCGTGGCGACTGTGCTGATCAGTGTCACGCGGAGGGTCTGTCTGTGAGCAGGAGATAAGCTTTATAAGCTCCTTCGGATTTATTGGACAGGGGTATTAAGAACCTCTCCGGTGCGGGAAAGCTTTCGCGTTCTCGTTGATGTCCAGTAACGCGGATGGAAGAACATCCCAGTGTCGAATTGATGCTACTCTTGGTGCAAAGAAACAGTTAATCGGAGTGATCTGTGAATCCCTCTACCAGCCTTGCCCCATTGGCACTGCCGTGTCCACCGTGCCCGTTGCCACGCTTTTTCCCTTATTGATCATCCGCACGGACTGTTTGCGACTACGACGTGACTTCGATCCCCATACCTCCTGACCCCTGCTTGGAGAGTCTGCACGAACTCAAAGCACCAGGTGAAAGAGTCGCAGATAGACGTGAGGGGTCTGGCTCCCTTCAGGATCTGAGGACTTGAACCCTGCTGTTACACATGCACCAAGTATGATTCCAAGCCCCGCGCATTGTACGAGCTTTGAACATAGTATACATGCGAGCCCCTACATACATATAGTCTAACTATATACCCGTGCGACAGCATGACACCCATAGCGGCACCGCAGCATAGTACACATATGATGACACGTTCTAACAGCAAAGGCAACCATACATCTATCGCGTACATGTGATACTATATGGAGTGCACGAGAAATACATGCAAGGTATGATACACGCACAGCAAGTACATGGTACGAGGTGCCTTCAGTATCATACGACATAATACATCACATCATGAACAGCACCGACTTACGATATGATCCGGAGGATATCCCCTGTCAGGCAATATATGGACCCTTTGACAGTGAAGGGTCCCCCAGTAGACACCTCAATCTCTGTGCATTGCACTGCGATCTGCAATCAATCTCCCTGGGTTCACCATGTAACAGCAGGGTTTCAGTCCTCAGATCCTGGAGCAAGCCAGATTCCTCACGTCTATCTGTGACTCTCGCACCTGGTGCTTTGAGTTCGTGCAGTGCCTCTTCGTGCAGGGGTCAGGAGGTATGGGGATCGAAGTCACGTCGTTGTCGCAAACAGTCCGTGCGGATGATCATTGAGGGAACAAGCGTGGCAACGGGCACGGTGGACGGCAGTGCCAATGGGGCAAGAGGCTGGTAGAGGGACTCACAGATCACTTCGCTTAAACTATTTCTTTGCTTCAAGGGCAGCATCAATTCGACACTGGGATGTTTCTCCGTCCGCGTTACTGGACTTTCTACGAGAAACCGAACGATTTCCGGCACCGGGGAGGTCCTTATACCCCTGTCCAATGAATCCGAAGGAGCTTATAAAGCTTACCCTCTGCTTACAGACAGACCCTCCCCGTGACACTTATCAGCACAGTCGCCACGCGTCGTATTTCTCTTTCCTAGCACTGCCTTGCTGCAACATACGTAGAAAGAAGTCGACGAGGTTGAGGTTTTTCAACTCGAAAAAATCCGTTGGACGAGACGCGACGAGTCACGTACTCGAAGGCAACCAGATATCGACCGCTCGTACTCGAAAGCAACGTTTCGACCACCCAACTACGTTTTACGTATGTGTGCAGCAGCAGAATTTTGCTCACATCCCATCCATCCATGTACTCTTTGTTGCACCTAACGGAAGCTCAACACCAGACGGTGGCGATTCTCCTGGCAACTCTCCGCGCTCCGAGAAGAATGTCGTTCTTCGAACACCAGCTCTAAATGTTGTCAATCGTCCAGCTCGGTGGAGACAGTTGTTGTTCTCGTTCCTCGTAGCAGGGCATTTATTTCCTTGTTGTATGCGCTCGTAGTCGTGGACCTGGTGGTTCTATCTTGAAACTCACAGCAAAAGTAGCAACTCGGGTTCCACAGGCAGGAATAGTAGTCTCGGTCGATGTGCCTCATGCCCCGGAACCCCGCAGCTAGCTCTGAATGCTTACGCGAGGCGAGGCTCATAACCTCGTGAGGGAATACGTCCCGTGTGGCTGTGTGCGGTTGCTCTGGGCTGTACCAGACTTCGCACGAGAGGAAAGCACTTAGCAGATGTTAGTGTGCCGTTGCGATCAAGCTCCAAGCTCCGCAGAGCCGATGAAAAAACATGCCCCAGGGGCAATGGCTTGTTTGTTACTGGTGCGGTCTCGAAGAAGACACAATAATAGGGAAGAGTGGTGCCGGGGAGATGTAAAAGAGCGTGTATGGTGCACGCTCGATCGATGACAGCTCAAGAACCTACTTCTGCGATACGATAACAGTAAAAACTAAAGTCAACGATCCCTGATCCTCTTTTTCAGATATCGGGCGAACGGCTCAAACAATGCAATTAGTTTGTGCCGCATATCTACGATGGTATCGGATCTGTAAGATTCCTACGAGGCACGTGTGTATGATACGTACGTACATATCATCCCTCGCGCTGGTATCGCTGAAGCGCCTCGTGCTGCTCTGTACTGTCTGTACCAAGTAGACGTACCTACGAAGTGATGCGATACTCTGAACACGTCTTCTACGTACTCTCTCGTGTATACCAGTCGTTCGTGCATAACAGCACGCACGTCATGTTGTGCCTCACGAGCTACGTATATCATATTACTACGTGTGTGTTAACGACAGCGCAGTCAATATACCACCACCACTACTACCACTTAGCTTGCATGCACATATATGTTTTTCAAATCTTCTAGAATAATAAACAATACCAGGCAGGTGATATAAAGGGATGCCTTCATGCTACAACCGTCAGATTTGTGCCCTTTAAGGATTTATAGTTTCCGCGCACATATTGAAACTGTCCCGCCCGCCCCCCGCCTCCCCCCCGATCCCTCGTGTTCAAACGCCCCACTTAAAATCAAAATCACCTCCCCCCCCCCCCCCCCCTTTTTTTTCCCCGCCTTTTCGTTCGAACACCTACAATCGAAATTGGCCAGAGTAATAAACACTTCTACGCAATTGATATCACGTCATTATGTTTCTAGCCATCCATGACGTAGCTTTCATTCATCCCCCCCCCCCAACGCCCCCTCCTTCCCCACCACCCGCACAATCGCCTAGCACCACGCGTATAGCTACCCCCTACATATATGCGTAATACGCGCGTTCGGAGTATCACACACAAGCTTGCAAAGATGAGTTTTGACCAAATCTTCGATCTCACAGCTGGACTGTATTTTTATATTATATGTGACCTAAACCTCTTGAAACCCTCCCCCCCCCCATTTGTTGTTGTAGTTGTTTTTTCCCGGTCCCTCTTGCTCAAACGCCCCACCTAACATCCAAATCTGCCCGAGTAACAAACACTTCCACGCACTTGATATCACCTCATTATCTTTCTAGAGCCATCCATGCCTCTGCTGCAATTCACCCCCCCCCCCCCAACGCCCCCTCCTTCCCCACCACCCGCACCATCGCCTAGACCTAGCACCACGCGTATAGCAAGCCCCTACATCTATGCGACCTAAAGATGTTTTAAAACTCTTTCGCCCCCCCCCCGCCCCGCCCCTCCCTCCCCCACCCCCACCCCCACCCCCTCGAACGCCCCGCCCTCTCCTCACTGGATGTACGACTTACAGGATAGGATTTGTAGTTTCCACGCACAGATTGAGTTGCCCCGCCCGTTCCCCCCCCCCCCCTCCCCCGCTCCCGTTCCCTCTTGATCAAACCCAGGCCCCCACGTCCGTAAAAACTCCGCCCTCCCCTCACCGGTTGTTCGACGTACAGGATTCACATAAAAAACTGATGCAGTTCCTTCCACAGCTGTCAGATTTTGTCGTCCTCAAAAACAGACTTTATAGTTTCCGCGCACAGACTGACTAACATCACCCTGTTGACCCTGATAGCTACACTGTAGTTGCAAGGGGGGTCGCCGACCTATATCCTTAATGAGGACACACAAACCCGTAATACGCGCGATCGGAGTATCACGCACAGCTTGCAAAGATGAGTTTCGACAAAATACTCGATCTCACAGCTGGAGTGTATCTTTATTTTTATAATATAGACTATGTTTTACGCCTTCCTTGTCGTTGCGGTTGGCGTGTTGCATGGCCCAATCAACTTGCTTGCTGAATTTGCAACGTGTACCTCTGTCTTCTAGCCTGTAAACACAGACAGAGAGTTCGCCTCTTTAGGAGGTATCGACCCGGACACTGATTGAGCTGGATGAAGATGGGGTGGAGATATCAGTTTAACTAAGGTGAAGAACATAGGCACACTCTTCTGTACATCCTCTCTTTTTGCGGCTGCATTTTTGGGGCTGGCTCGTGTCGCTTTTTTTCGTCGATAAAGGATTGCAGACCTACCTGTCGTTGTACGTGGTGGATGGATGATTTTTTATTTTTTTTAGAACGACGCGGCCTTGAGAAGAAGTTGACAACGCAGAAGAAGAGTTGTTTTCGCTGTTACCGAGAAGCCCTGTGAACCAGAATAAACGAGGAAATGAATGACCAGCATGGGTGGCGTACATCAAGATATAGGAGGACAGGTAGAAGATGTGGCAGAATAGTGTGGATGATATATGATGCGTCATCATAGTATCACCTGGTATAGGAGAAGATGTTGTGTGTACAACGTATGTATGTTCGCCACACACACGAAGTTGCACTCTCTGGCGTTGGGCCACGAAATTCTTACAACAACGACAGGCGGGGGGGGGGCTGCTGCGGGACGTTCTTCAGATGCGCGGTCGAGAAGAAAAACGAACGCGGCCGAGGCGGGGAGGGGGAGGCGGGGGGGCAAATTGTCCCATCACGCATGATCGGCCGTAGTTCGTCGGGCCATATGCATGCCCTCCTCTCATCCCTACAGAGCCGGGACTAGAGCGGACTTGGGGGGGGGGTGTTGTATAATAAGAGCGTGCCGGTTCTTCTCTTTCTGATTTTTTTTCGGATATTACGGAGATATATTGTTGACACGATGGAACTGCACACAAAAAGGGAAACCATCGCCACGCTACCACTGACAGTGTTCGATTGAGACTCTGTGGTGTACCTGGTAAGACCGGCCAACGAAAAAAGCTTGATGAGTCTAAGGCAATCGAACAAAGAACGCAATAAATAATTGAACAAAGGCGGGCGTCTTTTTTAACCCCGTTTTAACTTTTTTGCACCTGGTATTTATTTCGTCCTGCCAACGGTGGATCTCCGTGATGGTAGGCGCCCGCACGCCGCGTGGCTGCCCGTTGCACTTTCCTTCTCCATAATATCCTGCCAAACTCGCTGTAACTTCTCACTGCGATTCATATTGAAGAATCGGTTATTTTGAACTGTTGGGCGATTAATGATTATTGATGAAGACCTCAGCGGGAGGTGAATGAAGGATTTTGATGTGGATCATGGATAAAGAAGACGCTCTCCGATCTCCAACTTTTCATTACGAAGGCTAAACTACAGCAATAGCAACACCATCTCTTTTTTCTTCTTCTCGCCTTTTAACATACTACTACTATTAACACTACTGCTGTACAGTAGTATACGGCGCCTACTTTACAATATCCCGCTTCTAATATTATAGTACTGAATGACTAAATTGCGGTGCAAATTTCTGCCCAACTCGCTTCAACAATTACTACTTGCATCGTGTATGAACGTACGTTATTATTACCCGCAGTACGTTATTACCCGCAGTACGTACAAAACCCGCAGTATGTACAAAACCCGCATTTCGTTACTACCCGCAGTTCGTACGAGTACAACTTTTTTAGTTTTCAATAATCCGCAGCAGTTTCGGTTTGTGATATAATAACATCCTCCGCAGAGTTCCGAAGCCCAAACAAACGCATACTACTACTGCCTGCACCATCGCGGCGCGCACGCATATAATACGCCCTTCTTCATATTGATTATTTAACAGTACTGAAGTAGCACCTGCTGCGTAGACAAAGCAACCACCATTCAGCAGCAGCAGCATATATTACTCCCCCTCTCTTGACTCCCTTGCATTCATTGCCGCTGCTACTGTTTGTTGTTTTTTTTGTATTCTCTCGCAAGGTACTGCACAGAGAGACACCGGTATAAAGGTTTATTTCGTGCTCGATTAATTACAGCCAGTCCTACACGACGACGACTACGATGATGATGATGATGGTGGTGATGATGATCAGCAATCCCAGAAGAAGAAGCGTTTATTGTTTCGGCAGTCCCAAACAAATCAGGTTTGTTGCCGTGTGTTTCGATCGTGCATGTAAAAACGCGTGAACAAATGACTAACGAAAACCATCTTGCTTCGGGGGAAGGGGACCGGAGAGGAAACAGGTACAACAACACAGAGGGAGCGAGAATGCAGGAACACCGCACTGCTCACTCATATAGTATATTACGAGTACCAACAACGCAGCTTGCAAAGATGATTATTGACCTGAAATTCGTCAAACTTACGGCTGACGTCCTTCAAAATTAGTTCTAAAATATATGCGGGCGAGAACGCCGCACCGCCGCAAAATGCCTTATTCGCGTTGAAATATGCGCGCAGCGACTGAAACAAAGCCAATCCATTTACGGTCGGTCATGAGCGGGTTCTTGCTTCATTCAGCTTCTTCAGAACTACTATGTACTTGTTGTTGTTGTTGTTGTTGTTGTTGTTGTTGTTGTTGTTGTTGTTGTTGTTGTTGTTGTTGTTGTTGTTGTTGTTGTTGTTGTTGTTGTTGTTGTTGTTGTTGTTGTTGTTGTTGTTGTTGTTGTTGTTGTTATTGTTGTTGTTGTTGTTGTTGTTGTTTAGAACGGGTTCTTGATTCATTCGGCGTCTTCGGAACTACTATGTACTTGTTGTTTTTATAGGATTGGCCGTTCGTTGCGGTGGTAGGTGATAGTCAGGGTGGTGATGAGCACAAGGAGGGAGGGAGGGAGGGAGGGAGGGAGGGAGGGAGGGAGGGAGGGAGGGAGGGAGGGAGGGAGGAAGGAAGGGAGGTGAGGGGGAGAGGGGTGGGGGGGGGTTCAAGCAAAGGGAAGAGGGGGAGAAGGTGGGATAAGAGTGATGACCACAGGATACTACTCTGTGGCGTATCTGAATACTCAAATTGTTATCGGGTAGAATATGCGCCACATACATACATTGATTGGTTGTCACATGAAAATCGTCGATCGATTAAAAAAAAATGAAAATTGGGAATAATGCTGAATGGGCCCCATGTGCGCGATAAAAATGAAGGTGTTACAAGGCTTAGTTTGGGCAAGCTATTATTGGTTAGCCGTTTGAATGTGGTCAAACTGTAATAGAGTGTCAGTATGGTCGCATCCTTGCGCTCGGCGGCCGCGCCCTTCGTGTTTTCGTAGGCCGATTGCTACTGGTATACCGTAGGTACATACCCTTTCTCGAGTTCTCACGGTTGTGAGCTCCATCATAGGGTTGTATGTCTTGCGGTGAGGCATTCAAGCGTCATCATCACGAGGTGTGGGGGAATCCATAGCCTCATGTCTTTGTTCCGAATAGCCGCATCTTCGACCCCCTTTCCCGGTCTTTTAGGATGAAAATTGTCCTCACCCTTCGACCGTCTTGAGGTCTTCATATACGACTATTCAGGGTGGGCTAATGTAATAAAATTTCAGTATAGCTGGCAATGGATTCGGTAAGATAGCCCGCAGAGTTATGGTCTATTGACCACAAGAAGATTCTATTGAACGGAATATTCTGAGTAGAGCTTATTATACCACAAGAGTGTTCTCGGTGATGGAACGTTTCTCTGCACAAGGTAGATAAAAGAAGTAAGCGCGTTAAGCGCTCATGGGGATATAGGAAAACGTTCCTTGTGCGTTCCATAGGTAAAGATCCAGAAGAGAGCACAGCAGAAACGCTGGGGTGAAGCGAACTCTGTGAGCCTCGCCCCACCACCATTCTCTCACTCCTCCTCCTCCTTTCCTGTCTCCTCGAGCTTCTCATGGCTCAATGCCAGTAATAAGAGATCCACCAAGAAGAACCGGTGCTGTCTCCAAGCTGTTAAATTAAAGGTGGGGGACACAGAGTGCCCCCTGCAGGTCTGCCAATTGAGCAGGTCCTCGGAGAGTACTCACTTTCGTTCCTTCGTAGAGATATAGCTTTATTCGTTTCCACCAGAGCCCGGGATAGCTTCTGAGATCGGAGGCACGTGCCTCCGATCTACTTCCTAACTCTCCCGAATATAAAACGCCAACCTTATCATGCGAAACCCATCCAAATTATCTCAAATTCGGATACCTACAGGCCTTTCGAGGCCGTATCTTAACACTAGCCCACCCTGATGAGTCGCATATGCAGAAATATGGGAGATTCGGGGAAACTCCGGTTCTACGAACTAGACCATGAGTCGAAGATGCGGCTCCTCAAAACCCACTCCCACACCTCTAACCGTCTGGCTATGGAGCCAGGAACACGCGAAGAAAAGCAGTAGAAAGAAAAGCAAACCCTACAGCAAGGCAATAGTCACCCATCAAAAACCTGCCGCATGCCGCCGGCGTGGCGGGGGGGCAGAAAAGGCTCTAGAACCTGCCGCATGCCGCCGGTGTGGCGGGGGGGGCAGGAAAGGCTCTACGGTAAACCAACCACAGAAAAGGTACGATGGCGAGGCGAGCCCTCGTCGATATGGAGGGGGACACAGGCGCTAACACAAGGGAGAAGTCATGCGAAAAACCTCCCGCGGGCCATCGGCAAGGCGGGGGGTTAGACGAGGAAACGTATCTTAACAAAGCGAAGCTGATACCCCTGCGTCCCTTCCCTCTCACCTTTCGGCACCACGACTCTTTCACAAAACGGACTAATACCCCACTAATTCCTTAACTAATGGCGTCGTCGACAAACCATGTTTTTTTGGGTCGTGGGTTCAGATCTCAACATCCACAATAATAGCAATTTTTTTCAGACGTTCCTCATCATGTCGAACTTGAACAATACTCGCCCCGGTATCCCCAGCAAAAGAAGAAACCGCTCGGATATTGACAGGTCCGCCCGTATATCCGACCGACCTGCTATCCCGCCGTTTCAGGGGAAAGTGTTGTAAGGCTTAGTTTGGGTAAGCTCCTTTTGCTCAAGCGGTCAAACGGGCTAAAACCCCACTAATACCTTTTCACAAATAAATGGCGTCGTTGACAGACCATGGGTTTTTTGGGTCGTGTTTAAAAAAGAAAAAAAATATCCCACCATCCACACTAAATAAACTTTTTCAGACTTTCCCCATGTCGAACTTGAAAAATTCTCTCCCCCGTATCCCCAGGGGATGAAACCGGTGGATAATTGACAGGTCCGCCCGTATATCCCGGCCGACCTGGTATCCCGCCGTTTCAGGGGGGGGGGTGTCATGAGGCTTAGTTTGGGTAAGCTACTGGTTAACCTTTTGCAAGTGGTCAAACGGACTAATGCCCCACAAATACCTTAACACTTGGATACTGACAGGTAGGTCCGCCCGTATATATATCCGGCCGACCTGCTATCCCGCCGTTTCAGGGAGTTATAAGGCGTAGTTTGGGTAAGCTATTAGTTAACCTTTTGCAAGTGAGTGGTCAAACGAACTAATACCCCGCTAATACCTTTTATTTAACAAATAAGTGGCGTCGTTGACACACCATGGGTTTTTTGGGTCGTGGGTTCAAATCCTACCATCCACAATAAATAAACCTTTTCAGACTTTCTCCATGTCGAACTTGAAAAATTCTCTCCCCCGTATCCCCAGGGAATGAAACCGCTTGGATAATTGACAGGTCCGCCCGTATATCCCGGCCGACCTGCTATCCCGACGTTTCAGGGGGGGGCAGGGGGGAAGTGTTATAAGGCTTAGTTTGTTGGGTAAGCTATTGGTAAACCTTTGGCAAGTAAGTGGTCAAACGGACTAATACCCCACTAATTCCTCAACAATAAAGGCATGCATATATATAATATGTACCGGGGCGGGGGGGGGGGGAGAAGGGAAGACACCCGTGACCACGGGTTGTTGTCCAGAAGGTCGCTGATGGTGAAACCTCAGGTACCACTGTACTGCTTTTTTAGCTCTCTTCGTATGGCACGTGCTACGATAGATATTATTAAGGCATGTAGTACCTCTTTTTGGCTTATTAATTGGTTTCCGAAGGACGGGGTTCCTTAACCCTAGTATGTCGTCCGAAACAGGTTATTTTTTTGCAAGATTCTCGTTGTATATCTACGTATAGGCCATGGGATTTTTCATCCTGTATGTAGCAGTTATTTTTTCCTCCACCAATTAAAGTCAGTTTTTTGGAGGAGGACCTAACGCCTTTAAAACTGGAAACCCGCTTGTGGGGACATCCTCACTTACTACATGGAATTAGTATGGGGAGCGGGTTTGGGGCTTCAAAGCTCCCAGTGTGAGGAACCTCCGAAAAAAGTGGTTCACACCTCCCTTGTAGCGCGAGCATCGTACATCGTATCACTTGGGAGACTTGGAAGTACAGCGCATAATAAATGACAGGTACTACTCTACGTATGATACGTCATACCATCACTTACGCAACTGTAACAAGCACTGCGCAGCGCAAATGCTTTGCACTAGGCTTTGGATTTTGCCTAGGTGTTCATATTTTGGTTGGATGAAGCAGATGGAGAGGAATTGATTTTCCAGCAAGTTTTCCACCACCGATGTACAGCAGTAGTAGAGCGGGGGTACAGACTAGATGCACGCGTTAGTAGGCGCATGTCTCACGCCGTCTTTCCGCGAGGAAAACAACAAAAAATCGGGCCATTTCAGCTGTGTATATCATATATATGCACAAAACGAGGCGCACGTGACGCGGGCCACTGCACGCTGCTGCTGCTGGTGCTTCGAGCTTTGGTTCCGATTGCTCCACGAGGAACCTCCGACCACCATTGTAATATTAGTGACAAGATAATAATACAGCAACATACCGGACAGCGGACTACAAGCATGAGCCGGTCGCCCCGGTGGCGTATCAGGTTATTATCCTCGAGCCTGGTATAGGTCAGTTTCGTGAGTTCGAGCCCCGCCAAGTGCATACTCGTATAAATTCGTTGGGACTTTTTCTTGTGCGCTGCACAAATTGTCTTGCGGAAAGCGCGAGAGCGTGAGTTAGCAACACTCGATGAAAAACGACGAGCAGTGGGATTGCTGAACCCTATGCGCGATAAAAACTGAAGGCGAGAACCGGGGGGAAGAAGGGTCGACACCTGTGACCACAGCTTGTCCAGAAGCTGGAACGTAAAAGTGCGAGAAAAAAAATATATATATAACCCCGGGGTCCTACCTGTGACCACAGCTTGTCCAGAAGCTGGAACGTAAAAGTGCGAGAATAAAAAAAAGTATAACCCCGGGGTCCTCCCGGAAGATTTATTGCCGATATGTAGCGAGCATGACATTTTACAGTGCAACCAAATTCCAAGCACGTCTACACAGGAGGACGCAAGCACCGCCTCGGTTGGTGTAAATATATCGGCGGCGCGATATGCGCGATATATACGTTGACGACGCCGTACCGCGAAATGCTGTTACCAGTAGCAACTACCCGTATGCACGAAGCTACCAGGAGGTAAGCAAGTCAAGGTGCAAGGCCGTCCGCACACCGCACCCAGGGCGAGTGTCGCACAAGACGTCACGACTGACTCTACGATAGCCCCCTCCCCAAACCAGCGATTGTGTTCACGTCGTAACGAACGTTTCATGGCTGCTTGACACGAGGAAGGACGTTGTATGAAACAAAATATCTTCAAAACATTTTCTGGCTTGCGTAGCACTATCGAACTTTCACGTCAGGGTGGCCGGCGGCACCGCATTTCACGAGATACGAACGGCAGCTGGTTTCACAATCAACGATGTCGTCGAAGAAAAATTGGGGAGGCTACCACCGTAAAACGACTCTCATGTGTTCTACACCATTTGTACTCTTCAATCGCTTTCTCTTACCACAGCGCGGTCGTAGCACACAGCAGTCCGACCGGCGTGCCACGGAGTACTTCGAGGGAAAAATGTCATGTTCACGAACTACTGCCTGCTAAAATGTTCCCATCGAGGCCCTTTCTGTTTGGGCATGGAAAATACGAAGAAAATCACCATCGGTGAACGAGAGGCACCAGCAACACACTAAAATAATAAGAAAAAAGCAAAAAAAAAACATCGGCGTCACCACGCTCGAACGCGCAATATTCCGTAAACGTACGCACCACTCAGCGCAGCGTGGAATATCGTACCTACGTTTGTTTGAAAACATACTATCTTTTTTTGTCAAATCAGCCAAAAAAGCAGCACCACACAGCACGACACACAAGCGGTACAGTCTTGCGCAGGAGTGTCTCGATCGACGCAGTAAGCAAAGCTCGTCGTTTCTGCACCGTTGTGTCTGGTAACGCCACACAAATATGGCGCAATTACCATGCACCCTTTCCATTCACTTGCAGGGACGAAGGGGGCACGAACGGTATGGCATATGCGTGAGCGGAGGGTGCTGATGTATCAATAATATGGTCGACAATATATTTGCCCAACGTGAACCACTAATACGGTACAGGACTCTCTCTTCCTCTTACTCATGTCACTCCTTAAGAGACTATGTAACCTTTTACGAAATTGGCAAGCAAGCAAACTGCACGTCGCCATGTTATCGCGTATTAAGTACGCGGGGGCGAAACCGCACCGGCAACACCAATGCAACAGACCGGGCTGAGGGATCGAAAGCGGGACAAAAGGGAAAAGATGCCCTTCGGGGCAACCGGGCAACGAAGAACCAACACCAAGTGCGATAATCACCCGTCCATTCCAGAAACCACCACCTACGCGCGGCACCTTGAGACCGCCCTGAACCATAGCAACAGTATTGTATCTACGTGAAAACCTTACAATGAAATATCCAACTATATATACGGCCTCTTTTTGCCTCTCTCCCCTTCCAACAACAAACGTAATTATGATCAAGTCATGAAATGTCCGGCCCGTCCCCCAGATGCCCGACGACCACGTGTGGTAGTCAAAACAGGAACAGCAGTAAAATTAACAAGGAATAGAGTTACTAGAACAACGGGGTTGGGCAGACGAGATCACGCCCGGTTCACTGCCCGTCCGTCCTACGCCTGCGCTTCAAACCCTGCCGCGTCACCAAGAGCGAGCTCGCAGGCGCAGCCGAGAGGTGCTAGCGCGGGACAGAGTCCCGAGGTAAACCGTCCAACTTGGGTGGGGGGGGGGCTAACAAAAAGGCTTACACACCCCTTTCGAAGAACATACGCAGAAGGAAATAAAAAAAACACACACAGGGGGAAACAAAAGCTGCGCCACTAATCTACGCGTTTACAAAGCACAAAACACGAGGAGAACAAAGCAAAGAGCGCTCAGCGCTCGATTCGACCGGGTTACAAAAGCCCCTCTGTTGCTACTGGTGCTACGCGCACGCCAGAAGAGAGCACCCAAAATTAAGCCGCGCAATTAACGGATCTGTTCCGTGCGCTCTGCGCACAAAAAATCAAAAACCTCACCGGGCGCGGCAAACCCTAGGGCACAATTAATGGTCAGAGCTCCACACCGACTGACACTCCAAGGTATTTCTTAACCTCCCTCCCTTCTCCCACCAATCACCAATCATTTGCTTTCGCTCACGAAAACACCCCCTTCTCCTACTCTACCCAGGTGCCCTCCCTCCTCCCCCCGCCACGCACGCTTGCTCCTGGTCCCCCGACGTCAACTCAGCCAGCCAGTCAGTCAGTAAAAACAGGTGAGCGTTCGGTGATGTGGTCGGATGTCCTTCTTGATGCGCTCGCCCTCATGCCAGAGTCTCCAGTCGATTTCTACGCTCGTCACGTGCACGCTTCGCCTCGCAAGCGCGTCGCGCAGACTCTCCACGGCCTGAATACACGCCGCGCGGATCTCCACCTCCTCCTCACTGCCCGCCTGCAGCTGCACCCCACCCCGAATCTTCCCGTCTAGGTCATCATCATACTCCATCACCCCCAAATGCGCGAGAATCTGCGGCACTCGGTAATCCGCGAACATGGTCAGGTCCCCGACATCCTCAAACGCGTAAATGCTCCCCGACCCAGGGGGCGGCCTCCCGTACGCCGCCCAGAGATCCGCCGCGAGGATCTGCGCGCGCTTATAGAAGAAGCACTGCCGTCCCTGGTGCATCGCTTCGTCGCGGAAGCCGGGGAGGAGACAGGTCAGTAGCCGAACGAGGCGCGCCGTAGACCGGGCCGCACGCGCTACCAGCAGAGCCGCCTCCCCGCCGAAGTGCGCCTGGAGGACACAGCCCAGCTCTCGGAGCTTGGACGCGCGTTCCCCTATCTGCGGGATCTCGAAACCCGAAAACCAGCCGCGCAGCGTGTCCGCCGTGGCGTTGGCCAGCCGGTCGGCGGAGAGGGCCTGCGGGTCTCGTTGCACCGCCGCTTTCAACCCGAACGCGAGATGTTCGTACTCGAGCCCCGGTGTCGGCCAGAAACAGAAGTTGAGGCAGTCTGGCGGGGCGGGGAAGGGCGGGTGGGTGGGTAGGCGGGCGGTCAGCGGGACCGTCAAGCGGTATTGAGGTACGAGGACCCGGCCCAGCCGAGGGCAGGTCAGACAGAGCTGGGTGGGGGATACAGGGGGGCGGTATGCGGGGAGACAAAGCCAGCAAGGAGAGGGGGGGGGTACATGTCTACCATGTTTACCATGTTTCTGCACAGCGAGAAGAGACGATCGATGGGAAACGTGTGCACTGCGCGCGTGCACCGGGTTTGCCTGTATTCAACCCTTTCAGACCCGCACCCACATTTGTCGTGACAAAAACTACTTGGAAATAAGGTGGGATGCCTTTTGCAGTGGAAAAAGGGTAATTAATAACCCGCTCGATGGATTCAAGTTCAGTTCGCTAACAGGGAAAAATAAAAATGGACCGTCCGCTGCTGCAGCAGCTGCCGCTGCTGTGAAGCACACCGTACACCTGGGGAGATGACCTCGGAGAGGAAAGACCTCCCGGTATGCAGCCTTCCTTCGGCAGTATCGAAACGCCAAACGGAGACAGAAAAGCGCAAAATAAAAAGCGCAATGGTTCCCTGCAGGCGTCGTACCATGCATGTCGATACGATTGTTGCGAGGTTACACATCCATACCGACAAGACAGGTTGATACAGATTCAACCGCGCTCCCTTCTCCCCCCCACGACCAATACACCTTCCCCCCTCCAGCCCAACCCAACCCATCCTCCAATCCCGTGAATGAATGCACAAGAGCCGTCCTGACATACCGGCGCACGGCGTTAGGTTCACTCTCAACGCTCTCAACGCCCAGGACGGGGATCGCTTTGCGTCTTGTGGTTGTTAGCAGTGTCCACGCAAGTTACATAAACAGCGCCTTCGGGACTACAGACAGACGGAAAAGTTGTAAAAAAATAAAAAAAAAATGAAAAAAAAAAAAAAAAGCTGGCGATTACCGCATCGACCACATGAAGAAAAGCCCGGGACGCTCGGGTACGAGATGTGTCCAAACAGCAGTGGGAAAAGAGCTAAAAAATGTTAAATCGCTTCTGGGAGCGCTATTACGCTGACATGTGTCCTCCGTGACGACCGACACCGGAGTAGCATACACGAACTGCATGAAATGCAATAGTAACTGCTAAAAAAGAGCCGTTGTCTTCCCTCTAGCAAAACCGCGCCGCGCCACGTTCCGCGACAACTCTTTGACTGCACGCGCTTTTCTAAGAGACGAACATGTTGTTTTACCTAGCTCAAAATTCCCCACCCAAAGTACAAATGCCAACACTTACCATTATAGTGGACAAAAAATAGGACACCTCCCGATAAAAACTCACCCACATAGTATATTACGAGTACCAACAACGCAGCTTGCAAAGATGAGTATTGACCTGAAATTCGTCGAACTCACGGCTGACGTCCTTGAAAATCATGTATAAAATAGGTAGTTGGGAATAACGTCAGACAAAACCACACAAGGTACTCCACGCTTGAGCGGACGAACCACTTGGAATTCGCACCCCCACGAACGTTTTGGGGGCCAGACCACACGAAATTCGCACCAGGTATGCTGCACGAGGGAACAAACCACAATTTAGGAAGGTAGGAAAATAATTATCCGCGAAAAAATTCAAGCGCGATACTCCCAAGTACCAGGATATCACTCAATACTGTTGAGAGCTGAAAAACAAAAACAAAACATGAGGACCTGTTTTTGGATGGCCTGTACTTGGATTTTTACGCCCCTGGCTGGGCAGCGATCTAGGGCATCGCGAGCAACAGAGAAACGGCATACATACGCGTTAATTAATCGTGGTCATCTTCCGTGGCCCTTGTGCGAACGAACTAAATACCATGGTAGGGACGGTTTATCGCGTGGTGAGCGTTTTTCAAAAGCAGCCGCTTAGCCTCGCAGCGACGAAATCAGTACCGTATGTAGCAGCAGCAGCAATGGCAGCAGCAGCGGTACAACGACAGCCGTGCTTCAAGCTCTTGCCGTTGTGCCAGTAGTCACGGGTGTACGCGCGTGTGGTTGGTGCACAGCAAGACATCGAATCACGACAAACATTCTTCACGTCCGACGAAAGCAAACAAATTAAACACACGGTCGGATGCCATACAAGGTACACACCAAGCATACACCAGGAGCAAAAGCAGTACGAGGTAGCTCACAGAATACCAGCTTCGCATCATTGGAACGCCTGTGTTTCCTCTTTCCGTCTTTCGACACCCGCGGGAAATCAAGTCGACCCCACCCCGAAGGAGGAACTTGTCTGTACGTCGTATGGCATGGACTGCACGATGATAACCCGCTGACCTCCCACTTCCAATAATATCAGTGATACACACCATTGCGTTTTTTCAACCATTCCACCCCAGTGACGTCATAAGGAAGCGTACCTTACCGTTTTTTCGAGAAACCGGTTGACATTCTCTTCACATTAGACTATATGTATTATAGAAATATATACCGGTACCCTAACCCTATAACCCCAACCCAATGAAACGCAACCAACCAACCAATGTACGGTGAAACCCCCTTCGTCTCGTACACAGTCTGCGTCAACCATGGTCTCGAAAAAGAGGTAGGCTCTACTGGATCAAGGGGGCAGTCATGGCTGTATTTCCTATGGGTTAGGGCTACGAGTTCCATCCCTGGTGACAAAACACAATAATGTACATCCCAAACTATGCCCCTCTTCTGCCACTGGGGGGGGCGGAGGAGCCGGCCTTTTCCCTAATTCTTACCATGGTACGAGATACAGTGGATACCCCGATTCAAGAGCGCCCCGTGACAACCCGAAACAGTCGCTCCTAAACTGCACATTGCTCTTATCTGTAGTGGTAAAATGTATAGCTTTTTAGTATAGGCGGGACGTGCCGATCTGACCATTTCCAACGCCTAAAATGACCCCGGTCTAACTCCAAGTGTTTTGTCCCCATATTGGGAATGCGGTGCTGAAAAGGGGGTTAACTCCCGAATGCTCTTAACTCGGGTTGCTCTTAAACCGGTGTACCAACGTATTTACCTGCTGATGTTCACGACATGCGGCACTCGTACATATCTGGTATCATACTGCTTATGTACGATCTCGTTTTCGCACGTTTTTCGGGGG
This sequence comes from Undaria pinnatifida, assembly GCA_012845835.1. Lineage (NCBI taxonomy): Eukaryota > Phaeophyceae > Laminariales > Alariaceae > Undaria > Undaria pinnatifida. The sequence goes on along the minus strand of JABAKD010000009.1, from coordinate 8,170,007 downwards.
ATGTATCGGGGGGTATCATAGACTGTGTAAGGAGATATTTCGTTTTCAATTCGGTATGGGTGTGACGTAGTTACGGAGATTTTTCATCATCCAGTTAAGCGCGTGTCTGCCAAAAATGGCACGTTGGACGTTGATAAACACGTTGCCCAACATATTACGTTCCTAAAGCCGTTGGGCGTCGCGGTAGGGCGGGGTCGGGCCGCCCCGGGGGGGAATCTCGCCGACGACCTCTCATAACCCCTTTACAACTGGAAACCCATTTTTTGGGACAAAATTACTTAGGTTTAGAATAGGGAGGGGTTTGGGGGCTCTAGAGGGGTTGGTGGAATCGCGTTATTATTAGATGCAAGCGGAGATGATTCGTACTTAATCCAACCAAGGGGTGTGCGGGGTCGACACCACGGTCGATCTGTTTTTTGTTTTTTTAAATGAACAAATAAAGACAAAAAAAAATGGTCGAGATAACAACGAAGGAAGCGGCAGGTCTTTGTCTTCCGTTCTCTTCTCCCCTGCGAAGACGTCAGGACGCCGCACTTCCACCCACGCACGGCAACTTTTTTAACCCCTTTTTAGAATTGCACTCTATTATTTTACGAGACAAAACTACTTGGAAAAAGAATGGGATCCCCCCCCCCCCCAGTACAGCAGCAGTAAGCGTCCGCCCCAGTAATAAGGCGGTGGTGTGCCTCGCAAGAGCAATATGACCGCCTTATTGGGGGAAGACGCCTGATTCATTCCGGGTTATGGGTGCAACTCCCCTCTCGCGCCAAGCACTTTTAACCGCCTTATATCGGAATACCGCCTTATTCAGCCCGCCTTAGAGGGTCGTGGTGTGCCAGAGCAATATGACCGTCCTATAGGGTGGGACCCCTTGGAGGGTCGTGGTGTGCCAGAGCAACATGACCGCCTTATAGAGGGAAGCCGCCTTATTCATTCCGGGTTATGTGTGCGATTCCCCAGTCGCGCCAAGCGATTCTGACCGCCTTGTATCGAGATACCGCCGTATATAGGGACGCCTTAAGAGGGTCGTGGTGTGCCAGAGCAACATGACCGCCTTATTGAGGGAAGCCGCCTTATCCATTCCAGGCCAAAAGGGTGCGATTGCCCAGTCGGGCCAAGCGATTTTGACTTGTATCGGGATACCGCCTCATGTAGGGACCCCCTACTGGAGCAAGAGGGTCAATGTGACTTTTTTTGGGCGGAAGTATTTGGTTTTACCAAGTGTGGAATGGAACTAGGCCCTACACCCCCATAGTCCGTGCACGCGTTTTCCCCTCGATGGGCCTGTCTCCGGGCACGTCTGATCTCCTGAGCTTCTGTCCAGACGAGTTGTTTATTTTTGCGCAGCAATTCCTCCGCCTTGTGTGTGCTTCCCATTTTCTTGCACTTTCAGTTTGCGACAAGGTTTTTCTTTTTCTCCTTTTTTCCTTCTTGTTTTTGTTCCCTTTTTTTTGTGCCCCTGGGTGGTCAAGGGGCGATGATGCTATGTGGACCTAATGGGCCATGACGGAATAAAGAGTACCTGGCTAATTTCTTAATAATGTTGTTGTGTCTCACATTATCTCGCAAAATCAAGTTACAGGCCACCAAAGGTATCATACGGATACCGCTAAAGTATCATCCAAGACAATAATCGCTTTTGTATCCAGTACGTTAGCCATTGCATGGCCGCTAAATCAACCTTGCTGCAATTCGATGTATATTACAGTACAAAAATGAATACATAAACGACAGCTGCTCTGAGACCGAATATTTCGTCGAAACTCATCTTTGCAAGCTGTGTGTGATACGTACTCCGATCGTTTCGTATCTGTCTCGCAGTTTGCGACCACAGAGCTTGCTCTTTCTGAGTTGACGCATCGACACAGACACTGGGCGTGTTATTAGATGCAGGCGGGTGGAAAGAGTAGCCAAGTGTGAAGAACAAACATGCAGGTGGCAGACCATGCCACCAATGCTCCTCTTCGCACAGCAGTCGCGTTCGGAACCCCGGCTGGCCGCTGCTTAGAGTCCGTTTGTGGTCTTGCCGTGTTTGCTGCCCGTCGTCGTTTTGTTTTGTACAGTACATGAATTTTTTGTTCTGTTTTTTTCATCTCATTTTTTTTCTAGTCAGGATACGCCATTAATAAAATAGGATCACCACACCTTCCCTTACTCCTGGAGTGTGTCTATTTTGCCTCATGCTTGGGGAGCGTTGTTTTTCAAGTCTTCTCTTTTTTCTTATTTATTTTCTTATATCTTTCTATTCTTCTTTCAATGGTTCTTTTTCTTTCCCTTTCTCTCCTGCAGTTTGTCTGGTTGGCGGGCGTGTGTATGTTCCGCTTCTCGTATCCAGTATACCAGGTACGTACGTTTAGAAAGGGAAGGCCAAATACTTTCACATAAACTGCTGCGCGTATTTGCGATGCGTGATGTCCGTCTCGCAGTGCTCGACCACAAAGCTTACATCTCTCTAGGATAAAGACTCGGCATGGACACCTGCTGTGTGCGAGAGTCCTTCAAATTAAACCGTTTTCTGTTGTTTTATACCCCTCGACATCCAGCAAAATATTCAAGAAACTACAAAAAAAATAATGGCATATCCAATCTCCGTGCAGATTTTTTATTCTGTGACAGAAATAAACACAAACTCTGGTCACCAACCACGAGACATATTAGCCGTTGTTTGCTGTTTTCTACCCCTCGACACCCAGCAATATATTGTTAGAAACAAGAAACAAAAAATGGTATATCCAATCTACGTGCAGATTATTCATTCTGTGACAGAAATAAACACAAACTCTGGTCACTAACCACGAGACATATACGTATATATATATTATATATATATATCTGTAACCGGTCGCCCCGGTGGCGTATTAGGTTATCTTCGAGCCTGGTGTAGGTCAGTTTCGAGGTTTCGAATCTCCCCGAGTGCATACGCGTGTGCATTCGTTGGGACTTTTTCTTGCGCACAAATTGACTTGCGGAAAACGCGAGAGCGTGAGCTAGAAACACTTGATGAAAAATCGACAAGCAGTGGCATTGCTAAACCCTATGCGCGATAAAAATTGAAGGCAGAAACCGGGGGGGGAGTAGGGACGGCACCTGTGACCACGGCGTGTCCAGAAAAGCTGGAAAGTACAAGTAGAAGTGTGCGAAAAAAATATATATATATGTAGTTTATATGTCCCCTCAAGAAAGGGTTTTATAGTTTCCGCGCACAGATTAAGCCCCCCCCCGAGCAATACAGTATTAAGAGCAGAACTAGGGATGTACCGCGTAACACAAACATAGACGTGAGGAAGTTGAAATGGCAAATATAAAGTAAAGATATGCCAGAAAAGAGGTTGCCAGGCATAGTTGATAGGGATGTAGTCTATGGGAAAAAATAACAAAAGGGCGAGCTGAAATGAGATGGGATAACGTAGTCAAGAAAACATGGAAGGGTTAAGGGGGAGACCAAGAAGAGGTACTGTCTACAGAGAAGTTTGGCGGGTACAAGACAGAAGTAAAAGAAGTAATAGAAGAGAGGGAAAGGCTAGCGCTAAGAACTAAGGTGAAAGAGGAGAAGCACTTACAGATATACGGGGGGTTGAGGGAAGATATTGAAATGAAAACGTATTTACACAGCCCAATGGACCTGGACCTACCAGAAAGAAGAAAGAGATATACCAGTACGAGTAGGCGGGAGGAACACGTGGCTAAAAATATGTGCCCGTGTGGCACAGCAATGAAGAGTAGGGCTCACATAGTAGGAGAATGTGAACTATACAAGGAGGAACGGGATGGGTTAGAGGAGATGAGGCAATTAGACGTATGTGACATGGAACAGTTTGGCAGACTAGAGAGTAGCGAGAAAACGATCGCTATCCTAGGAGATAAAACGTGGCCGCAGACGGCGAAACAGGACGGGGATAGGATAAGCAAACAGTTCCTACGTAAGATATGGAAGAAGCGCAATGAGCGCCCAAACGTTGGAGGTGTCTCTATTAGAAGTAGGAACGGTCCTCCGCCTCGAAAGGGATGCGTGGTCAATGGTCAAATGACTAAGGCAAGCAACAAATGAGTAAGCTCCCCCCCCCCCCCAACCGGCCTTTTCAACCTCCCGCTCCCGGCCCCAACGCCTTAAAAACTCCGCCCTCCCCTCACCGGTTATACGACTTGCAGGATATACTTGATAAACTGATGCATTCCTTCCACAGCCGTCAGACTTTGTCTCCCTCAAAAACGGGTTTTATAGTTTCCGCGCACAGACTGATTAACATCACCCTGTTGACCCTGGTACAAGCTACAATGTTGTAGTACTAAGGGGAGTCGCCGACCTATATCCTTAACGACGACACACACCCAGCCATACGCTCGATCGGAGTATCACACAGCTTGCAAAGATGAATTTCGACGAAATCTTCGATCTCACAGCAGCTGGAGTGTATTTTTATTTTTACAGCAGTAGATCTCACAGCTGGAGTGCATTTTTATTTTTACAGTAGTAGATCTCACGCCTGGAGTGTGTTTTTACCTTTTAATAGTGCAGACAACCGCAAAAAACAGTTACTTTTGTCAAGTTATTTTTTGCTCAAATCGTCCCTTCTACGAGTACGGTATTATCTTCGCACTTTTGATTTCTCCTTGCTCTTCTCCCTCCCTAGTCATAACTCAGACCCGTGACCACTGAGCAGGCTCTTTTCCTCCCCCCCCCCCCCCCCCCTCCTCACTTGGGTACACGCCTCCATTTTAACGAGGAAGGACATCCGGCAAAATGCAATGCCAAACGGCGCTGGACACAAGAAGCGGAACACGCGCAACCCAGCTATTATTAATAGCTGACTGTTAACACAGAAACCGCACGAACGAAAGAGAAAAAAAGAAACACAGCGAAGAAAAAGAAAGCGTTTCTTCTTTCTATTAGCTGTACCCACAACGACCTCCAGCATTGTAACGAAAACCACTGATAGGGACAGCTTACGCTATACCTACCATGGGACCCGAAGGGTGCGCCAGCTAGCGTTGGGCTGCGAAAGCAACTGAGCTAAATCGACACACGACGCGTATGAAAATACGTGGAAGTGTGGTGAGCTAAAGCTTTATTTTTCCCCATCCGCCGGAGGATGCAAAAAAAAAAAAAAAAAAAAAAAACGACCTCCAGCCCACCCAGCGTAGGTGACAGAGCACTCTACATTGCTGCATTGCTTTCCAATTCCAGGCTGCAGCTTTCTCGACTCCGTTTGTATTGCACTTGATTGCTAATGGTTTAGCCTTAGTTTTAGGTTGCAGCACTACGTATTACTGGTGCACGATACTGCACGAATATTTATTGTCAATGCTGTATTTGCTGAGTACCTTCCTCTCTTCCTCGCGGATCCATGTGTTGCCTCGTACTCCGTGTATTTTCTTTTCTTCCCTTTCCTTTCCTTTCCTTTTTTTTCTTCTTTTGTTTCTTTTTTTCTTTCGCTCCTCCTTCAACTTGTCTTGTTCGCGGTTTAATAGCGTGTGTATGTTCCGTTTTCCGTATCCGATTCCGCGGTATGGCATGATACGTTGGCATTGCCTTGCCAAATCCCCTTGTTCTACCGTATACCCACCACTATATGCCATGTATTACACACGCACGACAATCTGACTCGTCGTTTGTGAACGCAGAGCTTCCATCTCTCCATCTTTATATAGGATGAAGAACCAGCACGGACACTCCATGCGATGGATCTAGATACAGCAGTAGTCGTGGCCCCTCCTTCGTGCGGTGCCTTGGCCGGTGATCATACCCGCACTAAGGCGGGGGCCCGCACAATCCCTGCAGAGGGATACTGAGATACTCTGGAGGACGAGGTTGTGACTAGGCGACTTCGACCGCACTAAACTGGGATCCCCCGCACCAAAGGGTACCGTACTAACGCGGGCGAAATAACGGTTCACTCCCTTCAGGCGGACTGCTGTGGATAGAAATAACGAAATGACGATTCAATCCCTTCAGACGGGATAGGCTGTGTGCCCGATATCGACCGCACTAAACTGGGGCCCCGCACTAAAGGGTACCGCATTAACGCGGAACCCCGACTGTGGGCAAAAATAACAGTTCAATTCCTTCGGGCAGGGCTGTGTGCATTTGCGATTTTGACTGCACTAAACTGGGCTCCCGCACTCGACGGCTGTGGGTAGAAGTAACGGTTCAACCCCCTTTGGGCAGGGTGGTGTGTGTGTATTTGCATTCTTGACCGCACTAAACTGGGGTCCCGCACTCGACTGTGGGTAGAAGTAACGGTTCAACCCTTTTTGGGCAGGGTCGTGTCTGTATTAGCATTCTTGACCGCACTAAACTGCGGTCCCGCACTAACGCGGTACCCCGACTACAGCGGGTAACGCGGGACCCCGACTACAGCGAATAGAAACAACCAACGGTTCAACCCTTTTTGGCAGGGATATGCGTGTATTTGCGATTTTGACCGTACTAAACCGGGGTCCCGCACTTGAAGGTATCGCACTAGCGCGGGACCACAACTCTAGGTATAATAGCGGTTCAACCCCGTTGGGCAGGGCTGTGTGCGTGATTTCACCGCACTAACGTGGGGTACCGCACTTTAGACGTGACTTTTTTTTTTTTTTTTTCATCCTCCGGCGGATGGGGAAAAATAAAGCTCTAGCTCACCACACTTCCACGTATTTTCATACACATCGTGTGTCGATTTAACTCAGTTGCTTTCGCAGCCCAACGCTAGCTGGCGCACCCTTCGGGTCCCATTGTAGGTATAGCGTAAGCTGTCCCTAGACGTGACACTTTTTTTTTTTTGGTCAGCCGTTTCATGTATTTTCTTCGAACTTTTCTTCCTCCCTCCCTAGATGTAACTCAGATCCAGGGCCATAAGCGCAGGCCGCTCTTCTCCCCGCTCCGCGCTCGTACGGTACGCGCCTTCGTTTCGATCGGCGACAAGATTCCACCACTGCCCAGTCCTTCCTTCCATCCCTCGTCGACTCGTATCGAGTTGGCGCCTATCCACGCTGCTAATAATCTCAGCAGTCGATTCCTTTGATTTTTTCTTTTTTTTTTCCAACAAACTCGAAACTTCAAGTCCCGTGGGATTCGAACCCCGGACCCAGCGCTACTGCTTTGGCGTTCATGTATAAATAAAACAGAACAGAAAGTATAAATACCAACGCTTACCATTATAGTGGACAAAAAATAGGACACCTCCCAAATACAAAATCACCCATTTAGTATGTTACGAGTACCAACAACGCAGCTTGCAAAGATGAGTATTGACCCGAAATTCGAACTCACGGCCGACGGTCCTTGAAATATTTTTTATGAAATAGTAGCGTTCGAGGGTAGCCACTAGACCACCGGGGCGGCCGGCTAACGCTAACGCGGGACCGCGAGTGTAGGTACGTGTAATACATAAATAACGGTCCAACCCCTTCGGGCAGGGCTGCGAGGTGGCTGATCATGAGCCGCCGACTACTACCGATATTAGTTAGCTACCTGGTAGGTATTGTGATACATTCACGGTCACATATGCGACAGCGCTTGATAATTTGGTAAGTTGAAAAAAAAAAACAAGGCTCGAGTTTTACAGCTCGAGTTTTACAGCAGACAAAAATAAGAACGTGCCCTCTTTCGTACTGAAAATAGCGTTCCTGCCTAGCATAACAATTCCTGCCTGGCCAGAAATAAGAGATGCTAAACTGGTGTCGGCATACTCTGCTTTTTTTTTTTGCTTTCATCCTCCGGCGGATGGGGAAAAGTAAAGCTTTAGCTCACCACACTTCCACGTATTTTCATACGCGTCGTGTGTCGATTTAACTCAGTTGCTTGCGCAGCCCAACGCTAGCTGGCGCACCCTTTGGGTCCCATTGTAGGTATAGCGTAAGCTGTCAATATCAGTGGTCTTCGTTATACTCTGCTGTTGTACTGTAGATGGTTGCTTTCCGTAATTGCGGGGTTTTTTCATCATCTTCGTACATCTCGCAGGCGCGTTTGTTTATTATTACAAAAAATCAAAATACACTCCAGCTCTGAGGTCGAAGATTTCGTCTGCTATGGCCCAACGCGTGTTCTTATTGATGAAGACGGACTCCGTTAGCTATCTTTCTTCACCCAACTAATTCCTGTACAGAGAGGCACTAATATTAGTGCGACGTCTCTATTAAGGAGAAGGCATCGGCGCGGACCCAGGTTGTGCTGGATGCACGGACCCAGGTTGTGCTGGATGCACGGACCCAGGTTGTGCTGGATGCACGGACCCAGGGTGTGCTGGATGCACGGACCCAGGTTGTGAAGAATGCATATTAGATGGGTGGAAATATCAGTTTACATGTGAAGAGCAAACACAGTTTTACCGTCGTCGTACCTGTGAGACTCGAACAACAAACACCGTTGAGCAAACACAACACCGGCTGGGGTACGGGGTGGGGCGTATCCGAGCTGTAACGCAAGGAGGTCTCCGAAATGCGCGAAGCAGGATACTAATCGTATCACCGCATTTTAGTCGCTATGTTTCTACCCCGAAAAAAAACCCACACGGAAAAGCACCGGCTGGGGTACGGGGTGGGGCGTATCCGAGCTGTAACGCAAGGAGGTCTCCGAAATGCGCGAAGCAGGATACTAATCGTACCACCGCATTTTGGTCGCTATGCTTCTACCCCGAAAAAAAACCCACACGGAACAGCACCGGCTGGGGTACGGTGTCGGGTGTATCCGAGCTGTAACGCAAGGAGGTCTCCGAAATGCGCGAACCAGGGTGCTACTTGTACCGCCGCATTTTGGTCGCTGTGTTTTTACCCCGAAAAAAAACCCACACGGAAAAGCACCGGCTGGGGTACAGGGTGGGGCGTATCCGAGCTGTAACGCAAGGAGGTCTCCGAAATGCGCGAAGCAGGATACTACTCGTACCGCCGCATTTTGGTCGCTATGTTTTTACCCCGAAACAAATTCACACGGAACAGCATCGGCTGGGGTACGGTGTCGGGTGTATCCGAGCTGTAACGCAAGGAAATCTCCGACTCGCGCGAACCAGGATGCTACTCGTACCGCCGCGTTTTGGTCGCTGTGTTTTTACCCCGAAACGAACACACACGGCTGAAGAGCTACTGCTGTGGCAGCAGCCTTACTGGTGAACTATCGTGCATAGACATGTACAGGATGTACAGGTCATGCATGCGGACACAAACATGACAAGATAAGAAGCAAAACTGCATTGCAAATTGAACGAGTTAAAAAGCAAACGAAACGCAGACGGTAGGCAGTACTGGATACGAAAGAGGGCAAACGAACCAACAAGAATGTAACAGAAAATAGACAACCTACTCACACTCACACGAGAATGACACATGGAGAGGCAGCTGAGAAGAGAAGAACTGCCGCGCTCAAGAGCCAATCATGAAAGGGAGGGAAAAACACAGGGCAGAAGAAAGACTAAAAAAGGGGGGGAAAGTTGAAAGTGAATGGCACAAAAACGGCGATCGAGACGTATGCGAATGCAGACAAATAAAAATTACCTCTATTTTACTGACATACAAATTGCAGTACAAAGCAATACGTAGACCAAGACAGACGAATCTCAACGCGCGTCGCGGTATATCCAGCAGAGAAGATATGCGGCCTTTACCGGCGGGATTGCCGTACTCGAATAACACGCAAAGCTATGCAATCCCCCCCCTCCACCCGAAGTCCGTCTCACGAGCGGTTCTTAGAAGGATGCAGTTCACCCTTCATGCGACTCGCCGCACACCTCACGGCGCTTCGCGCTTGGTGCAAGCAACGTCCGCCTGGTTGGTGAAAACCCGACGTGCTCCGTCCCGGCATAGTGGGGATGCGAGGGTCTACGGTCATACGACAACGGCCATGCACAAACTGAGTACACCCGACGAATTCAGAGGCGGTTTCGTCCAAAACTAGGGGGGGGGGGGCACAACGAAACAGCGGCTTGGGACTAGATATGTCGTCGAGATCTTTCCGTAGGCGGTCGCTTGAGGGTTTGCTAGAGCTGTGAGTCGGCACGAATTTACTCACCAACTAGTTAGTAGTCGGACCAATAGTTAGTCGTTTCCCGAAGGTGCCGACTATCCGACTAATTCGGTTTCCATGCATTGTGCACATGAAGGATTGCTTACTGTAGGATGCAAATTTTCCTTTTCCGGCGCTCCCCGCCAGGCCAGGGGGGGCTAACTGGGTCGATCCGATCGCCTGACTTAAGTCAGCAAGTCGGCTGGCCATCAGCTGGCTTCGGTAGCCGACTTGCCGACTAAAATCAGCTAGTCGGCCATAACGGCACCTACCGATTAGTTATTAGTGAATCCCTGCCGTCTCATAGCTCTAGTGTTCGTGTTTGCGGTCTCCCCGTGGGAGGTTAGCTTGGAAAATCGTCCCAGAGGGGCGTGTTACACCTACGGGTGGAACAGCAGCAGTAGTGGTTCCTGTGTAGTGCCGGTTTTCCGCTTTAGTGCCTGCGAAATCGCTTGGCACGGATGGGAAAAAGCAGCAGTGTCAGCATGCGAAGTAGTGCCGGGTTGCCTCTACAATGCCGGCATTTCCCTCTATAGTGCACATACCGGCACAATAGAGGGACCACTCTGCCGTCGTCACATGATGGAGATAGACCGATCCCAACGGTCGTGGCGGTTTCATATTCAGTAGACAAGACAATCGGCAATTACCGCTAGACTAAACTACTACGTTACATATTCTACTGTATATCATGTCATACTCATATGCATGTGTATACCGGAACGTACGCGCAAACCATGTTACACAGACGTTGTCGTACGAGTAGTCTTCATGTCTTCATACGTAAAGCGCGAGGTATTCCTCTAGATAATACAGGGGCTGTACTTGGCACGATACCATGAGTAGGTACGAGTGGGTACATATCATAGTACGACCAAGTGTTGATAAAGTTACATGTTTCGCGTGTATAGCTCTACATGCGTTGCTTGTGGCATTCGTGAGTTCTACACATCAAACCTTTACGATTTCTACCCATCGATACCAAACCTTGCATGGCTTGGCATGTTGCTTGGTATGATATACTGGTATATACACATAATAACGGCATATTGATTATATATTAAACAGATTGCGCGGGAACACAGGAGGCGTCTCCAGCGTTTCCGCCCAGCGAATATAAAGATGAAACAAAAGATATTCGCACATTTAAAAGGAGTATCGGTTCGTGCTGCTGCTGCACCGGTGTAACTTAGCAGCTGTAGCCAGTCGGCTGGGTTGCTGGTGGTCGATCCTTTCAAACGGTATCATATCACCAGAGTCAGATTCCCGGCACGCACGAACACAACCGGCCGAGCCAAGACCGTGTTACACTCTGCTGCCTTGTGTATGTTCTACAGTTAGTATATTACACTTTTTATGTTCAGCACAATTTACATGGCCAAATCTCCCCCCCGCCGCCTCATCTTTCAAGAGTACATGAGTTGGAAATGAGCGTGTGCGATTCTTTCATATCTCTGCCGCGTAGCTTTGCAGTTGGTAGTTTGTGATCTCAGAACCTGTCTCTCTATAAGATAATTAATCGGCACAGGACACTCCTGGGTGCGCTGGACATCGATGGCAAGAAATAAGAGTTTAATGCCGCGAACACACATATGTGGAGGGTGAATGAAACCGCTTAGGGACATGACATAAATGACGAGCCACACGAAGCACTCCGGGTTGCTAGGCCGGAGGATGGTGCTTTCCATGTACAGGGCACAGGACGCCCCACAAGAAATAGGGTGGAAAAACTAATAAAGCCAGGCTGACATCAGCAGGAAAAATAATAAATCCGGGAGACATTACTCTCAAGTTGCTGTAAAACGCACCCTCTCCAAAATAAGAAACCCAGCCCGGGTTAGCTATTCTGAATCTCACTATTACTGGGTATCCTGTCCTGTATTTCATGGGGTTCCAATGCAAGGAGTACCTCGTATGACAGCGACCCATCATGTCATACGACGCTACGCTAGCGTACCACAACTACCGTATGCTGCGCACTAACACAATGACAAGGATGGCACTTGAAATTTATGCTATCGGTTACAATCAGCCAAGAGCAAAGCGACCGAGGGCGTTTTCGCCTTGCAAGGCAAATAAGCCAAATCTTAGCCGGGTGCGTACAAGTACAAGCACACCTTTCGGCGGGGTGTCAATACTTAAAACAGTCTGTCTGCCTGTCTGTGCGCTGTGTGCCGCTGACCATCGCCCGCTCACATTTCCGATTACGAGAGCTGTACGTGGCCGATTTCCTCAAACTCGGGGCCCACAGAAGCGGACGGAGTGGGGCTAACTCGTGGTGCTTGTTTCGATGCACGCCGTCTCAAGTTGGTCGCGGTCGCCGATCGTTGTGGTTTAGGTGGCCGTGTGGCGAGATTTCGTTGTTCTGTGCATCGTTTTTATTTTTCCGAACACACGGCCTACGGCACGTACGAGGCGTTCTTGCCTCATTTCGTACTTGGGTCTCGAAAGGGTTACAACTTCTTTTGGTGCCGAGGTTTATTAACGACACGAACAAAATACGTGCTGTCTTGCCAACCGTCTAGTCCGACATGAGTCTGTAGCAGCACAAGTCGTATCGTCCATTTCCTCACACCTCCATGTGGCTCGGACATTAAACCTGCCATCGCCCTATCCAGCAGCCCTCGTTACGTTACATGTGGTCGATGCTGCTGTGCTCCCGTCATGTGATCACTCGTCGCTGTTTTCCCTTCAAGTCCCAAAAACGTTGAGCGCAGCAATACTACCAGTATGATACGGGTTCACGGAGAGCAGGAAAATGCTGACCTCAGTGCGCAAAACAACACACCGAAAGGCAAGGGCCATAGAAGAAAGGGGAAATGTAGCCCTACTCGAGACACCCCAATTCCTGAGTCAAGATATTGCCAAGTATGTATATATGGTGACAAAGCATAACCACACCACCTCGCTTGCTGTATTTGTAATACGTACGAGTATCTCTGTCTTAGAATTGGCGCCCTCAGAGCCCCACATCGGCACGGTAAAAATCATGGGCATAAGATCGTGCATGAGCTATGTTAACAATGTGAAAAGGAAGTACAGGCAGATATGTTGAAATTGCGGTGGACCACACTACCAACCTATTACGTAGGGTATTTCGCACTTACCGTCTGCATGATCGCCTCCCAACTTAAGTATGACTAACGAAGTAACGGAAGTGAGCGCGGGTACTCCATACGCTTCTTTCAGAACACTGACGATTTGCACTTCTCCCCCTCGTGCTCAATGGTGGTGACATTGCATGACCACATCACCTCGCCTGTTGTATTTTGCAACGCGTATATGTATATCTTTCTTATAATTAGCGATGTCAGAGCCCCACACCGGCACGGTAAAATCATGGTAATGACATGGTTGTACCTATCGATTGAAAATATTCTATCTTGCGATCCATGTACAAAAACAAATTATGACGCTATAACATCAAGTCTGCTAATATAATAAACAATACTAAGCAGGTGATATAAAGGATGTCTTCTTGCTACAAGGTTACCGTCAGATTTGTCCCCTTCAAGAATATTTAGTTTCCGCGCACATATTGAAGTGTCCCGCCCGCCCCCGTCCCCCCCGATCCCTCCTGTTCAAACGCCCCACCAAAAATCAAAATCTGCCAGAGTAGTATACACTACCAGCCAGCTGATATCACCTCATTATCTTTGTAGCCATCCATGCCGAAGCTCGAATTAATTTCCCCCCCGCCCCCACCGCCCCCACCCCCTTTTTTGTTTTCCACCGTTCTCTCTTGTTCAACCGTCCCACCTAGAATCGAAATAGAATTTCGGCCAGAGTAATAAACACTTCTACGCAATCGATATCACGTGACGTCATTATCTTTCTAGCCATCCATGACGTAGCTTTAATCCATCCCCCCTCCACCCCCCCCCCAACGCCCCCTCCTTCCCCACCACCCGCACCATCACCTAGACCTAGCACCACGCGTATAGCAAACCCCTACATCTATGCGACCTAATGCTGTTTAAAACCCTTTTGCCCCGCCCCCCCCGCCGACCCACCCCCTCGAACACTTCGCGCTCTCCTCACTGGTTGTACGTCTTACAGGATATACATAATAAACTGGTACATTCCTTCCACAATCGTCAGAGTTATCCCCTTAAAGGATTCATAGTTTCCACGCACAGATTGAGTTGCCCCGCCGTCCCCCCTCCCCCCGCCCCCGCTCCCTCTTGTTCAAACCCAGGCCCCCACGCCCTTAAAAACTCCACCCTCCCCTCACCGGTTATACGACTTACAGGATACACTTGATAAACTGATGCATTTCCTTCCACAGCTATCAGATTGTGTCCCCCTCAGAAACGGGTTTTATAGTTTCCGAGCACAGGCTGCCTAACATCACCCTGTTGACCCTGGTAGCTACACTGTAGCTGCAAGGGGAGTCGCCGACCTATATCCTTGAATGAGGACACACAACCCGTACTACGCGCGATCGGAGTATCAAACACAGCTTGCAAAGATGAGTTTCGACAAAATCTTCGATCTCACAGCTGGAGTGTATTTTTATTTTTATAATATACATACGATGTACGTATATTCGACATATAATACCGCTCTGGACAGGAATGTAAGCACTGCTTGGATATAAATATGAAATATAAACGCTCCTCAAATTTCCGTCCAGACTGGTATCTACAAAAAGTACCACAGGACCAGTCCGGCAATAAAAACAAGCTCGACATGAACCATAACTGAAAAATGGGCCAAATTCCGATATTTTTCGAGAGGGGATCATAAACGAGCATCCCAGGGTCAACCAATGAATGTTTCAACCCTTTGACACATCCAATGCATCTGCATGCACGGGGATACGATTGCCAACGAGTCTCGGGTTTACGACAGGCAGTATCGCATGGCCCCAACTCCATATCGAGCTTACATTTATTGCATTTCAATTCGACGCGAGTCGACGAGGGAAAAAAAGGCTAAATTCTTCTCGCCATAAACATGAAGGCACGTACCGTAGTGGGGAGGTGGGAGGAGGGCCCGCTATGTGACCCCGGATCTGAGCTCTGAGCTACTACTGGGAGGAGGGAGCACGAGAGTAACGCGAGGATAACAAATGGGATGAAAAAAATAATAGTAATAATGATGAAAAAAAAATCGAGCATATCTTTATTGTCTGACTGGTGCCGGGTACAGGGCATCTTATAAGAAACAAAAACACCGACCCAAGCCGGGTTTCGTATTTGAGAGAGGCTGCGTTCTACACCACTCTCAGTATAACGGCTCCCGGGTTTTTCTATATTGCTGAAGCTACCAGCTCGTCTTTCATACCACCCTCTTTCTTACTATTAACTCCTGTACTGAATACCAGGTATATGCTACTATGAACCAAGGACGGAAGATAGCAGCCGAGAGAGTAACTCGTGCATTATAACTGCCCCGAGCTGTTTTCGGGGATACACTAGTAGGAAATAAAAACACACATTTGGCAGCGGGAAAATTGAACACCGATGATCAACTCTAACGTGAAAGCTGCTAATACGAGCTGGTAACGCATGAGCAACGTATATACCTGGCATGGTATACACATTAACCCCTCAAGAACTGCACCTCGTTTTTAGGGACAAATTACTTGGAATTACTACGAGTATGGGATAATTTTTCCCGTTCCACAAAGGTTAAAACAAGTTTACATACCGGTATAATCCCATGTACAAGGCTCCCTTTCGGGATGGGGTTTCCTTGATATCCGGGGGGCGTCGCAAGTCGAAAAGGGGGAACACGTTGCAATGATATGTACATGCATGAGCTACACAAAACAACACTGTCTTTGCTGCTGCCGTATGCTTCGAATACCTGGTGTGAGGTCCGACGATATGTGTTCGACTGGTGCGTTGGACGCGTTAATGTTGTCGTTGTTCGATCTCCTGCTGCTGCTGTGCACCAGCCACAACACACTTACACCGCGACTACTGACACAAAGGCGAGAGCTTCGAGCACGCCTGCCGTTGAATCGCTGCTGCTGTACTGCTGTATACCAGGTACTGTTTTTGTGGCTGCGAGGGAGGCTGAGCGGCTGCTTTGGCAGAAAAAAAAAACACCGCCCGTGGTTGCCACCAACAAATGCTGCTGCTGCGTAACAGACAGCAAAGAAGGCAAAAACAATTTGACTCGTGATGACGTACAACGGGGGGATCAACAAACACGTGAGAGGGGAGCGGGCTATTTAAAACTATCCAAAAAACGTGGGGGGGTTTCCATGCACCTGCTCGTCTCAGCGAGGAGGAGTTACAACCCCTTGACAAAAAGAGCCAATTCAGCGACGTTAAACGCTCAAGAGCACCGCTGAGGAGCTTGGCTGGGATCCAGACATGCGTCGTAGTGTACCGACGGCCCCCTTGCTTACCCCGCAGCCGAAAGTGCGGGAAAAAAAATTCGGCCGCCGGAGCACAGCATCCCCCCCCCCCCCTAAAAAAAATGTTTTTTTCACACCACATACGAGGTTCCCGTTCGGAACGGGGTTAACCCCTTTAAAGCCCCCAAACCCTCCCTATACTAACTTCAAGTAAATTCGTCCCCCAAAAGGGTTTCCAGTTTTATAGGCGTCAAGATGATATCCCGAGGGCGTCGCATATCAAAAAGGGGGAACACAGCCTTTCCATTGACATGTAAGAGGGCCGTTCCTAACGAACACAAAAAACGCCAGGAATCGCCACAAAAAAATGAGCTATTGTTTTTGCTACTGCTGCATGCTTCGTGCACCTGGTATGAGGTCCGACCATGCACGTGTGTTTGATTATTGCTTTGGACGTGAAACTGTTGTCGTGGCTCGATCGATCTCCTGCTGCGCATCAACCGCGCAAACATCCACCATGACATACTATTAATAGCAAAAAGAGCTCGAAATGCGGCTCCTGCAGTTGTACCGCTGCTGCTGTGCTGGTAGAGTATACTGATTTTGTGACAGCACACGCCACGCACGCACACCTGGTACACACAGAAGAGCACAATCATACACAATACACACAGAAGCACCGTCTGGTGTGGCTGCCACAAAGGAGAGAGCTCACAGCGTGGCTGCTGTTGTACCGTGACTGCCACAAGAGCCTGGAGGGCCATGTGCGATGCAGCAGCACAGCAACAGCACTAGCAGAGCGAGAGAAAAACACAACGCGGTGGAACTTGAGTATGAACACAGAAGGGCCCATTCGTAAGTAGCTTCTGTCGATCGGCATTTATAGTCTTTTTTCCTCACACCGGCGTCACAGGCAGGCCGTGAGACCGTGAGATTTCGAAGAGTGAGGTCGAGGGTTCCATTTTTTTTTTTTCTTACCTTAATCCCAAATCTACAAAAAGAGGAAAAATATCTCACATGTTTCAAGAAGTTGCAAGACTCACACACTTTTTCAGAAAACACCCACGAGGAACGGTGAGAGCAACGCGAGCATTGGATACTGCTGTGTCCAATACCGAATGGGAGTCGGAGGTAAAATTGGCAGAACCTCATCGGGGGTCCTGACACAATCCGAGGTATATGTAAGGTTTAGTGTGTGCGTGGTGGAACTCAACTTTAGAAGGGCCTACTCGTAGCAGGTTCGGTCGATCGATATTTTAACCTACTGTTGGGTTTCGATGGGCCCTGCGTGGCTCGGCAAAACGAGGCAGGCGGCAGTATGGGCTTCGCTCTGTGGGTCTTGATCGGTGCGAGTACCTCCCAGATGCGGCGCGGGGAGTAAAACTCGACAAATAGTAGCCAAGTGCCAATCTCCCAGGTAGACGGGCAAACGGAGACAGTGTTATCCCAGGGGAGGTACGTTACCTGGTACATGTTCACCTCGAGGTGTACAACAAAAAGTCACAAAGCTATGTGCAACATAAACGCACGATGCTCGAGACATGTGCTGCTGCTGTTGTTGGCTGCATGTATATAGCTACGTCGTAGCAGACAGCAGCAGGGCAAACACAATTGGGCTGACGCTGTACCTGTACGGCGGGCGGAAGATCGGAGCGTGGGGAAATCTGAGAGCGGAGCGGGCTATTGAAAAATAACGACAAATATTGTGGGGTTTTCCGTTCACACCTCCTCGGCTCAGGCTTGCTGGCCAAATCACACTGCCGAATTTGCAATCACACCATTTAGCAGCCACAGCTCCACCAGGGAGCCGAAGTGGTCGGTCAGGCACCAGGCGAGGTAGACATAATCCTGCACAAGCTTCCCCTTCGGTATGTGGTTGGCTTAAAAGTTTGTGGGTGTCCCAAGCTGAGAAGCGGGGGGGGGAAACTCTTGAAAAATAACGGAACAAAAAATTGTACCGCTTGCGCAGCAAGTAAATCCGGCGAGTTGACACCGACCAGCCCAGACGAGTTTATAGTGTAGCTCATCGGGAACCGCACTCTGCATATCTACAATACTGCCGAGCCCATTTTCGGGTGATGGGTGATGGAGGAGATTAAGCACGTACGTGCCTCAACGCGGTACGGAGCAGTCAGCACCACTGACAACGAAACAACAACTTCGCTGAGCCGTGTCATACTCGGAATATGAATCCACGGCGAGTTGCATAACGATATACCGACACCCCAATTCAAGAGCACCCCGTCACTAAGCCGAAACAAGCGAGAGACCCAAAACCTCTCCTTACACTATTCCAAGTTATTTGTCCCCTGAAACGGGTTTCCAGGGTTGCCTATATAGGAAGTTCTCTTACCCGCGGTAGGCGAGTATGTTGCTGTTAGTATATCATAAGCGGGACATGCCGATTTAACCACTGCCAACCCCGTTGGAACTCCACCCACCATGTTCGCGAAAAATACTTGGAATCAGTGCTTTTGAAGTACGAGAGAAATGAATGTTCTTATCTTGCGGGCTCTTGACCCTGTGGATACTTAGTCCAAAAATGGAACATATTACGTCCCCTAAAAAATGGTTAATATCTAGCTCCCTAGCGAACTTGGTAGACTAAAGACAAGTAAGATGTCTCATTTCCCGATAAATGGGACACGTACCTTGGAAAACGTTTTTTTTTTTTACACCTCTACTTTCCAGCTTCTGGACAAGCCGTGGTCATAGGTGTCGTCCCTTCTCCCCCCCGGTTCTTGCCTTCAATTTTTATCGCGCATAGGGTTCAGCAATCCCACTGCTCGTCAATTTTTCATCGAGTGTTGCTAACTTACGCTCTCGCGCTTTCCGCAGGTCAACTTGTGCACAAGAAAAGGTCCCCACGAATTTATACGAGTATGCACCCGAGGGGATTCGAACTCACGAAACTGACCTATACCAAGCTCGAGGATAACCTGATACGCCACCGGGGCGACCGGCTATAAAGTATACAGAGGCACTGAGGGCAGCTCCCTGCGCCCAGGCATCAGCTTCGGGGTATGCAACAGGCTCTTAGCCAATCATATTCATTTGTTAATATTTACTCTCGATTCGTTATTTCACACTGTTTGGTTGTATCCATAGGGCTAATCCCATTCGCCATTAGAGCCCCAAAACTTGAACTAGCGCTAATGCCATGTAAACTACTGTCCCCCAAAATGCGTTTCCAGTTACGAAGGGATTAACCCCTTTACAGCCCCCGAACCCTTCCCCATACTAAATCCAAGTAATTTTTTGGGTTTCTAGTTGAAAAGGGGTTTAGTTAAATCGGGGTCGCCACTACCGCAACACGTTTAGAGACTTCAGACAGGAGGAGACGACAAAAATGGCGAATAAGCGTCGGCTACGCTGGGGCAAAGCGTCCCGACATTTCGCTGGGTCGCGACCCGTCAACCGGTTCGCTTTTCACGCAGCATCATCCAGATACTATGACTCCACCGCGAGGGACGACAAGAAAACGGTGAAAATTTTCATACAGCATCGCCAATACGTGAAGCAATTCGGCACCGCATAAAATCGGTACCCGAACCACACTACCTTGCCATACCTGGCATACTCTTTTACACTGAAAGGTGGCTGAACCGAAAAATCACAGCAGTTACGGTACATATGAGATCATACAATCAGCCGCCGAGCATGTTTTGCCTTCGTATTCATCGCGAGTGGCATTGCATGGCCAAAATCGCCTTGCCATATTCGCAACGTTCCTCTCTGTCTGGTAGTTCATGACCACCTCATCAGAGCTTGCCCCTCCAGGAGGCATTGGCATGGACACTGGTTGTGCTGGATGTAGATGGGTGGAAAATATCGATTTGGTGTGAGGGACACACACCACTGCTGCCGTACCTACACGCGCGTGGTAACACACAGCCCCGAGGATACATTTCAGAGCCGATCGAAGTCAATTTACAGGGGGGACACGAGAAACGAGAACGGTCGCTCTGGGGAAGATCTCGTCGAGGCCTTTCCGTAGACAGACGACAGACGCGTCGCCAGGCGTTTGTTTGCGCTCTCGCCGTTTGTGTTGTCTTCACATCAAACCGTGGTTCTTTCTACCCAACACGACATCAGTACATCCAGAGTCCGTGCTGATGCTTCATCCCAGAGAGATACAAATTCTGTGGTCACACACTGCTGTGTGAAACAGAGTAAACCAAACAGTCTCAATATTCATCAAGGTAAAGCAAGTGAACTGCTAGCGTACCGGGTACGAGAACACAACAAAACAAGCCAGACCATATAAAAAGAAGAGAAAAAGAAGAAAGAAAAAAAGGAAAAAGAGAAACAAAGCAAAACAAACGACAGGTGTTCTGAAGAATGTGATGCAACAAGATCGGAAAGGAAAGGCTGCAAGAAGAACACCATACGTGCTGAATAGGAACAGATACCTGTTGCATGGACAAAAACAACACGAAGATAACTGCCGTTCCACGGACAAAAACAAAAACAACACGAAGAAAAGGAAGAAGATATCGGCGTAAGGCCGGTGGGGAGGGAAGGTGTGTCGTCAAGAAAAACAGGGCCAGCTTGACCCATTTCCAACTCCTACTTTTTTTCCTAGTCAAATTCCAAGTATTTTGTCCCCATATCGGGAGTGCGGCGCTACAAGGGTTGTTAAAATTATTGTCCGAGGGGAGTCTGCCATATTGCGTGCTAAACGGCGGCGGTGAACGTATGACACACCTGCAGCGCGACGGCGCAACGCCCCAGCTCCAACGCCCTGGGATGGATTTGTTTCCGAGCCTGCTTTTTCCAATACCAGAAAAGCCGGTCGCCCCGGTGCTCTGGTGTGTGTGTTTTTTACAATATACCGACATTTACACCTATGTTTATACCCAGCACCACCACCACTGTCCGTGCTGATGCCTCGTAGAGAGACGAGCTTCGTGGTCACAAACCACCAGGCAGATATATAGCAACGCTCGATGGGACATCGACGAGCAGTGGGATTGCTGAACCCTATGCGCGATAAAAAATTGAAGGCAAGAACCGGGGGGAGACGGGACGACACGTGTGACCACGGCTTGTCCATAAGCTGGAAAATAGATGTGTGCGAAAAATAAATAAAACAAATAAATACAACGCAAACGCAGCGAGGTGATTTGGCCATGCAACGCCAACCGCAACGAGCACGCAGTCGAAAACAAAAAATTCGCAAGCCAGCAGACCAGCCTACTTGCAGTAACAGTAGTGGTTAACCTCGAACACTTCGCACTGAACTTGGAGTAAGGGGTCCAAATCTCGGTTTGGACATTTCATTTTCTAGAGACACCAAGTGCCGAGAGTGCTTTACAGCCTGGGTAAGCAAAATTTGACGCGAGCCGACCCGGGAAAAAGGTGCCGATTTCTTCTCGCGATGAAGAAGGCGTGCACCGCAGTCGGGAGGGGGAAGAATAGCCTGCTTAGCGACCCCGGATCCGGGTTACGTCTATAGGGAGGGAGAAGAACAAGGAGAAGTACAAGCAGTGAGGAAGACAATGGATCCCCCCCCCCCCCCCCCCCTTGAACCCCCCTCCCCCCTCCCCTCACCGGCGGTTGTACGACTTGCAGGATAAACTTGATAAACTGATGCATTTCCTTCCACAGCCGTCAGATTTTGTTCCCCTCAAAAACAGGTTTAACAGTTTCCGCGCACAGATTGATCAGTATCACCCTGCTGACCCTGGTACAACCTGCAATATTGTAGCTCTAAGGGGAGTCGCCGACCTATATCCTTAATGAGGACACACACCCAGTAATACGCGCGATCGGAGTATCATGCACAGGTTGCAAAGATGAGTTCCGACAAAATCTTTTTGAAATCTTCGATCTCACAGCTGGCGGGTATTTTAATTTTCGGTAATAGCATAGACACCATGAGCAAACAGAAAGAAGGAAAAAAGGGTGGCACTTGCACAACCGAAACGGTCGCTCCTGCGAAAAATCTCGTCAACATCCGTCCACAGAACCAACGATCGGCGCTGCTGTTATTGATAGAACTCCCCGGTTGTCGAGGGGAACATATTGGAAATGCGTACGAAGTCCTGGGGTGTGTTTTTCTCGTGTGTTGTCCAATTCTCCGAACTACTGCTATAAGTACTGCCGGATAAAAGATACTAGTGCTGCAGATTGCCCTGTTCGCCTCTTGATCCCTGCACCCACGCTTTCGGCTGCTTTCGGGGACACCACACTTGGTATTAGACTATTATATCATACCAGAAATAACAGCAGCAGTTTTTTTTTCTGTAAAACGGTTGGTGACACCGCCCTTCCCACGTTTTTGGTCGATGCGCCCGGCTCCCAAAATTCGAAATTCAAAAGGGTTAATGTATCCATGGTTAACAAATTCCTAGAAACTACGAGTACTAGGTACAACTTTACTAGGTATACCTGGTGCCTGGTTTATGATACCACGTATATAGTACGATAGATGTAACATTACTATAAATAGTGAGGTTATAGGTAACTTTATGAAGGGCGCGATTTTCTTACTTTTAGCCCCGCCAGGTTAAAAGTTAATACCTTTTTAGAACTCCACTCATCTCGCTTGTTTTGTTGCGTTCTCGTACCCGGTTTGCTAGCATTTCACTTGCCTCACCTAGATATGAATTGCGACTGTTTGATTCACTCTGTTTCACAGTTTACTCTGTTTTCACAGTCTCTGACCACATAATTTGTCTCTCTAGGACAAAGAATCAGCACGGACTCCGGCTGTGCTGATGTCGTTGTGTAGAAATAACAAAATATTAGTGTGAAGACAGCACACACACTCACGTTTTCGGAAACAAAATACTTGAAAATAGTGGGGTGGAATTTGTCGAGTGATGAATTCCGCAGCAGCAACGGAGTTAACATGCTTCTTGGGTACCTGGCACAAGTATCATATATCAGCTACTACCGCATGGGACCGCGGTGTATAGCACGCCCCCACGGACGAGTTTCGTACGCCGATTTCTCGACGACCGGTAGTCAAAACGCCGAGCGACACGTCTGTCTATGGAAATATCTGGACGACATCTTCCCAAAGCCGCCACGGTTGCTATTCGTGCCGCGCTGGTTTCGGAGGAAACCGGCTCAGCATTTCATCCCAGGGGAGGGTTGGGAGGGTTATACATCCCAGGGGAGGGTTGGGACGGTTGCTATTCGTGCCGCGCTGGTTTCGGAGGAAACCGGTTCAGCATTTCATCCCAGGGGAGGGTTGGGAGGGTTATACATCCCAGGGGAGGGTTGGGAGGGTTATACAGTAACACTAACACTGCCATATACGGTACAAGTAGCTATACCAGATACCATATCACACCAGCCGACTGGGTGGCTGGTATCATAGTCTTGGCGCGATCCAAGATGGACGAGAGCCGAAACCCACGCGGATCACCCCCCCCCATCTTCTTATATTTTCATATATTTTATCTTCCAGGTAATAAAAAATGAAATGCCGGTACAAATAGCAGACTAACAAAAAGACGGCAGAGGGCCAGTGAAAAATATAGTGGTGCAAGTTAACATGCCTGGTTCGTACAACAACAAAGAAAAGTCTGGCCAGAAAAGCTCAAAACACAGCCACAGCCCCCCCCCTCCCCCCCCCTCCCCCCCGCCTCCAGCCTTCCTGGGCCGAACGGTAGTAAGCATCATCAGCGGGCGACATAGCCAGACATATATTATACGCACCATCGGGAGGGGGGGGGGAGGGGATACTTAGATGGCGGGGGAGGGCTGGGGGGTGCGTGTACTCATATCCATACAAGGCCGTAGGTCTCGAGACAACGCAGGCGGGGCGGGGCGTGGGGGGGGATTCGCGCCTGTCGCCGCATCCATTGGCTTGACAGTGTCGTTGCTGGTGTTTCTTCTGCTGCTTGCTGCCACTTCTGATGCTGGCGGAGGTAGTTTCGGTCAAGCAACGAAACGATTTTTCGCCAGAACTGCGCGGGGAAGTATCCGGGAACGAACCAGTTTTTCTCTCTTTTTCCGGTGGAACGAAAGGATTTATCGAAGAACTACCTGGTAGACCACGAGGGGCGGGGGGGCAATATACAGTATACCACCATGCCTGTCAGTGCAGCATTCATTGGCGTCGTTGCTGCTCTCTGCTGCTGCTTCTTCTGGAGATGATTTTGGTGAAGACACCGAGGGATCTTTCGATTTTTCGCCATAACCACGCGGAAGTCTTCGGGTCATTATTTTCGTTTTTGGTGAAACGAAAGGGTTTTTCGACAAAACCACCTGGTAGACCGCAAGGGGCGGGGGGGCAATATACATAGTTGCAATATACCACCATGCCTGTCAGAGCATTCATTGGCTCAACGGCGTCGTTGCTGCTGCTTCTAGGGTTGTTCCCGGTCAAAAAGCGGAAGTTTTTTCGATTTTTCGCCAAAACTACGCACAAGTGTTCGGGTCTTATTTTTTTCGGTAAAACGAAAGCATTTTTCGACGAAACTATCAAGTAGACCACAGCGGGGCGGGGGCGAGGGGGGAGGGGGAGGGGGGACGCCTGTCGTAGCATTCATTGGTTTAATGGCGTCATTGCTGATTCTTCTGCTGCTTCTGCTTCTGCTCGGGGTATTTTCGGTGAAGAAACGGAAGGATTTTCCGAATTTTCGACAAACTAGGTTTGAAGCCTTCCGGAATGGATTCCTATTTTCGGTGAAACAAAAGGATATTCGGAAAAACTTCTGCGATAGGTAGACCACGGGGAGCGAAGGGGGGGGGGGGGAACATACCTGTCGCAGCATTCAATGGCTCAACGGAGTCGTAGCTGCTGCTGCTTCTGCTGAACGTATTCTCGGTGAAAAGCCGGAACAATTTTTCGATTTTTCGATAAGATTACGTTGAAGTCTTCGGGTATGTTTTCCTTTTTGCGGTGAACCGAAATTATTATTCGGGAAGCCTAGACCACAGATGAGGGGGGGGGGGGGGGAAGGGGCATCGATCGCGCCTGTCGCAGCATCCATTAGCTTAACGGCGTCGTTGCTGCTGCTTCTGCTGCAGGGGGTATTTTCGGTGCGATGCAACGGAAGGATTTTTCGGAAAAAGCCAGACCACAGATTAGGGCGGGGCGGGGGGCACTAGATCACCCACGTCGCAGCATTCGTGCGCTTAACGGCGACGTTGCTGCTGCTGCTTCTGCTGCTTGTTGCCGCCCTTTGCTTTTCTGGGGGCTTTTTTCGTGAAGAAAACGACAGGATTCTTCAATTTTTCGCCAAAATCACGCGGAACTTTGCGGTCTTATTATTTCCTTTGTTCGGTGAAACGAGAGGATTTTCGAAGGACATGGGCCACAAGGAGGCGCGCCGCATTCAATGGCGTAACCGCGTCGTTGCTGCTACGCTTACTCTGCTGCTTGCTGCTGCTTGTACTTCTGCTTCTTGTTGTGGTGGGTGGGTAAACGTAAGGATTATTCGAAGAAACTACACGGAAGTCTGCGGTCTTCCGTTTTATTTTATTTTCGTCGGTGAAATCAAAGGATTTTCCGAAAAAAATATTCGCGAAGTATTCGGGCAGATAAAAATATGCGGATACATGCGGATATACTCGTTGCGTTTGAAGTTTTTCGTTGGGACTATCGCACGTCACACACATTCATACACAATACATCTCATCAGATACATATCCCAGGTAAATTCTGAATACCTGGCATGCGGGGGATATACAAGAAGCGGATGACGAACGGGGTGATTTCTATTTTTTCCCAAGGCATTTGCAAGGAGGCACAGACAGGCAACACGACCGAAATAGCTTCGAAGCAATCGTCACTACAACAACAGCAGTAGCCGCCGGCCCACCAGCAGGAGCAGCACCAGCCTCGAAATTATTGTTTCGACGCGAGCCTAAAAAAGAACACATGTGACGTGTCCACCAGCTAGTGTCCACCAACAACCTGTTGTTTGTACCGACATCAGGTACTGGGTACCTAGTTATGAGTATAGGATATGCAAATATACCTGGTACCTGTTAAAACAAAAAGTTACTGGTTGACGCTTTTCCCACCCTGTCCTCGAAAGGATCCACAATCCATATTCGAGATGATGTCGGTGAGTATTTCATATCATACCGCTGCTGTAAAGCTGTAGAAATGTAGTACCAGGTATTTGAACGTCATTAAACATTTGAAGCTCTCCGACGGCAGCGGGTGGCGGGTATACCAGCACAGCAAGTCAGCCCAGTATACCATAAACGGCGGAAATACTCACCGTAATGCTGCAGCATGGAGCACACGGGACCTGTGCATATGTTACCCGGGGGAGGCAGCTGCCCACACTTTTGCGCCCTCGCGGAATTTTGTTTATTTTTAAATACCGGCACGTGCATATAACATCATGCCTGGTACATGCTACCGGTCGAAAAAAGGCTATTAATTACCATCGGCGTGTGTGCGATATGATATCGTATGTACCGCCATCGTGCGATCTAATGCTTCAGCACAAGTACCAACAGCAGCAGCAGCAGCAGTAGTGTGCTCGTCAATCGCAATATATTCTTGTTCGGGCGATGCGGTGTAGCAAGTAGAATACATTTAACCGATGATCTCCTCTGGGCGGATACCAGCCCTTGAAAAAAAAAAAAAAAAGATCGGTCGGAGATGGAGGCAGACATCAGAAGAAAAAAATTACTTGTACCAAGACAATCGTGCCAGCTAAATGATACTCGAAGTACAACATTAGATTCTATCATGACACACTGACCTACCAGGTAGTAACTATAAATAACAACACTATTAATAGACATCTAGAACAGCAGTACTGTATTAGACTAATACTACTGCTGTAGTACGATGTACGATACCAATGCTAGCCACTCGTATATAACTCGTATATATGTATAATAATACCGCAAAAGGTACGTAAAAAGTCCCACACTGCAAGCTTGACACCATCGTATCAATAGAGATAACGGCCGCCGGGCGAGAACGTAGAGCCACATCCTCGGCAGCTGTTATCAATAACTAAGTTGACTGCATAATATCTTACTCTAGAAGCAGTAACGGTAAACAAAACGTTGAAAACGTACGTGGTAGGAGATTGGAGATCACGACGGGACCCCCCCCCCCGCAATTTCGCGAAATCTACCCGTACTTGTTATTTTGTTAATAGTACAGGTCAGGTATATTCTACAGCAGTAGTAGATATGCCCATTACATCAGGGGTCACATATAATACTCGATATCAGTATACACGCGGGATGGGTGGGATTCGTCGCGACCGCACGCTTGCTCAGGGGGAGGGGAAGATGGCGGGCCGGGGGAAATTCACTCCCCACTCGGGGGTACCCGCTCGACCCATAGAGCGGAATTGCAGGCTGCCGAGAACATACATACTCCGAGTATATCACACTGACACGGGAGCAGCGCCCCTTTCAGGCTGCCGGCTGGAGCGGTGCGTCTGCTGCCTGTACTGCTGCTACTGCTGCTGCTGCTGCTGTCGCTTCTTGGTGCACACACGGTCGACAGGGGTTCCCACTAAACGGGGGGGGTCGCCAGCCACGCAGAGGAAGGGGGCAGGAAGGGAACCCGAACCTCCGTGAGATCGGCGCGCTGCTATCGGCCATTAACTGCCCCCCTGTCTGCCTGGTCGATGAACATCGAAAGTGATCTATGCCGGCAAAATGCAGGGATGAGAGGGTCTGTGGTCATGCGACTACGGCTATGCATGAAATTAGCACACCCCCTGGCCGCGAGCCGGTATAACCCTGCAGCTGCGTGCACACGCGTCAATCGTACACGAAGCTTACTACTAATACCGCCTTGAGGGCATTGGTGAGATGCTGCAGTCAGCCAGTCGAATCAGTGAATCACGCGTTTGCTCCTCGATCATGACATACGAGGTGCTAACCCTGTGTAGTTATCCTCCATGTTTTCAAAACATGAAAAAAAAAAAATCAATGCTATCCTTGATTCTATCCTGCGAGGGTCGAGGTTTTTGGCAATTTGTCAAGGTTCAGACCGTGCGGTACAACCCTTGTTTTTATGTTTTGCGTTTGTTTTTTTCATCTCCCTTTGTCTCAACCGTCTCGACGGGACGCGGCATTTTCTCGCACGCGCTGCTGCTGCTGCTGCTGCCGCCGCCGTTCTTTGTTGACAGCACGCCCCCCCCGGCCCCCGCCACCCCCTACTACATAGTTGTTGTTGTTCTCTCATTAACTTGCATAATCATATCAACGTGGCACTGTTGATAGTCATACTATTCTCATAATTATGGTGTGAAATCTATATTTCAGTACTATATTATATTAATACCACCTAGACCAAACTATTGTACGTGGTATGATATTAACGCCAGTTCTCTCATTTGCTGCAACTGCCTGCATCAACATGTCAACTACAAGTACGTGTTAATATCAGCTGCACTCTGCTGCTGCGTCACCTTGCTCCTACCGATCTGCCTACCACTGCTGCCACATACTGCGTGATGTTGTTGTTGTTGTTGTTATCTCGCATGATAATCATATGCGTACGGCAGTGCCCTACTGTTGTAGTAGTAGTGTCTCTGGACGGTAGTGGAATACCGGTAAACAGTTCAATGTGAAAACAGGGTACCCAGGTCGAACGAAACGACACGATGACAAAACGAAACGAAACGAAACGAAACTTAGCAACAGCCAACACACCAAACAGAATGTGCTTCGCGACTGCGACGACGTGGGCTACACGGCCCGCCTGCCGACAGCGAGCAGCGAACGCTACCCGCCACCGCTTCTGTGAAGCTCGAACTCTTGCCCAAATACGGCGGTGAAAAGTACACACTACTGTACCATAGAGAGGTGATGATGATGGTGTTCGTACTGTTACCGGCCTGGTAGCACGTGGAGGAGGCAGGTTAGGTTTTCATTGACAAGAACTGATATTTTCATAGCCAAGAATTTTGACGGAACGATAGATGGTCTACAAGCAGCCTGCTACACCATGAATGGCAGCAGTTTTGGGGGTTTATTTACATCGGAAGTCATAGTCTAATGGACGAAACACCCCGTCACAGCCTGGGTGCAGTGCACAGCGAAATAGCTACTACTCGGGTCTGGCCAGCCAGCAGCCAACCCAGGCCAGCAAGCTGGCTTTTGTGAAGATACCGGTCTTTCTAGTACGTAAAGCATATCGGATGGAGCACATTATGATAGCAGTGGGGAAGTAACAATGGTAAGTCCAAACTATCAACGTACGCCGACTACTGCTGTGTAGGTGCGTGAACCTTTGGCTTTGCTTGCTTGCGTGCGTGCCTGCTGTAGAAGGTTCTGCGGAGAACAGCATCTTCCGTGCGCAAAATAGACAAAATATTTTCGATTTTTACAGGAGTAGGTTGTAGTGCGTGGTCGGCGGTGTGACGATGGTTAGCGGCCTGCTGAGGACAGAGAGCAGGAGGGCAGAGACGTGCGTCCGTACACGCAGGCAGTTGTTTGTGGGGTTTCAGGGCGAGATCAGGATATAGGTAGGATAGCGAAGCCCACTCCGTTTTGAGGCCCACCTGCAAGATCTACCTGTCGGTGCTACGTATAGGCGAGGAGGGGGGGGTTGATGATTGGCTTCAGGTCTCGGAGGGGCCAGGAAAAGAAAGGGGGGGGACCAAAAAATGTTACTGGTGTTAATAATTTGTCGCATCAAAAATGGTATCGGTCAATCAGAACTTGCGGAGGCTCAAGCGTTGTTGTGCAGGAATAGGCGACCATCATCGCACACATGAGGAAGGAAGATAGAATATAGAAAAAATGAACCTTGGAATTTTTAAACGAAACCAAACGGGGGAGACTGGTACCGGTGCTTTGCAGCTGCTGCTTGCTGCTGCTGCGAGTGCTGCTGCTGCTGCGAGTGCTGCTGCTGTGCTGCCGCTGCAGCTGCTGCTGCGAGTGCTGCTGATGTTATGCAAGAAAGCAAGCAAAGCTGTTGTCTGTAGTAGACTACGAGATACTTTTGACTCACCGAGCACGAAGACGTACTGGCAGGTCATGGACCCGCCCGAGGCCGCATCTTCTGAGTAGTGCCACCCCGTCTCGTTCCACCCGATGCTTGCCCCACCCGCACCTCCATCTACTGCCCACATCTTGGCTAGTTGCTCCACAGCCTCCCCGTTGAGGGAGACATGGATAGCATTTTGGAGCACACTGGCCGTGGTGCGGCGAACAGCCGCAAGGGGGTTGATCGGAGGGGGAAGAGGAACCCAGTCCATTTTCTACTTGGGTGCTTGCTGTTGTTCCAAGAGCTGATGCTAGTGCTCTCGCTGAGGTAGTGTGAGGGAGGGAAGCCGTGTTCGTTGGGGATGTTGTGTTGTGCTGTGCAGCGGAGGTTGTGTTCCTGATTTTATGATTTTATGGGTTGGATTGGAATTGGTTGATGTGATGTGTGTGACGTACATCTGCCGATTGTTTTTGTTTTTTTCAAACTTGGAAAAAAGATAAAAACAAAAAACCGCTTCACACGCCACTGCCTGCTGCTGTTGAGATCAGCAAAAAAAAAATCAAAATTCCACCGATCGATGCTATAATTCCCCACCACCCGCACGACCGCCTAGACCTAGCACAGAGCACCACGCATACAGCAAGCCCCTACATCTATGCGGCCTCGTAAACCTGTTAAAAACCTCCCCCCCCCCCTTCCCCCTCCCTGCCCCCTTTATTTTTATTTTTATTTTTTTTTTGCCGCTCCCTCTTGCTCAAACGCCCCACCTAACATCGAACTCGCCTCATTATATTTCTATAGAGCCGTCCATGCCGCTGCTCCAATTCACCCCCCCCCCCCCCTCAACGCCTCCAACGCCCCCTCCTTCCCCACCACCCGCACCATCACCTGTAGACCTAGCACCACGCGTATAGTCTACACATTACATGCGGTCTAATTTAATAGCTGTTAAAACCCTATTGACCCAACCCGCCCCCCCCCCCCCAACCCACCTCTCCTCACTAACAACTGTGTGTGGCTGTACGACTTACAGGATATACACAATAATAAAAAACTGGTTGGTGCATTCCTTCCAAAACCGTCAGATGATCTGATGTATCCCCTTGAAGGATTTTTTTATAGTTTCCGCGCACAGATTGAGTTGCCTCGCCCATGCGCCCCCCCCCCCTGGCTCCCTCTTGTTCAAACCCATGCTCCCACGCCGCCCTTAAAAACTCCGCCCGCCCATCACCCGTCCGTTGTTGTAAGAAGACTTACAGTATTCACTTACTTCTTGATGATGAACACTGATCAGATACGTAGATGCATCTTCTTCCACAGCTGTCAGCTTTTGTCCCCCTCGAAAACGGGTTTTATAGTTAGAGTTTCCGCGCACAGACTGACTAACATCACCCTGTTGACCCTGATAGCTACAATAACTCCTGTAGTTCCAAGGGGAGTCGCCGACCTACCCGTAATACGCGCGATCGGAGTATCACACACAGCTTGCAAAGATGAGTTTCGACAAAATCTTCAATCTCACAGCTGGAGTGTATTCTTATTTTTATAATATTCGTACCTAAATGAAAATGAAACTTCACCTATTATAATACTTTTAGTATCTATCACTTAATCGATCGCACTCACATCAAACGTATTCGAAATAATAATTTCGTAAAAACGACCAAAACCAAACTGAGACTCTCGTCATCAGCAGTAATATAATTATAATACGTAGAGGGACACTGACTGCTCCGGACTTTCGACGAGAGCGCTGGCAGTCTCTTAGGCACAATACCCTCCAGCAGTGGAGCTTGAGCTAGTTGAGGCTGGAGTCCCTCCACTTCTCCTCCAGGCACTACTGCTCTGCATGCGCGCTGCTGGGAACATAACAGCAATGCACCCCAAGACGACAGCCGGGATGCGGCGCAATAGTTTTGTCACTATTTCTGTCAAGGGGCTCCTCCTGCTCTGGGCTGGGAGCGGCTGCAGGCTCGTGGATGGGACGACAATATCGACATGGTCCTTGGAGATGCCCGTCAGTGAGCGTGTCAAGCTACGGGACGAAGTTCTCCGCGCGTTCCACCACGCCTACGGGTCGTACATGACCCACGCCTGTGAGTTCAGTTTTTCAACTTCTAGGTGTATCAATTTTCAGTTTTCCTCCCAAAAATGTCTACACAACCAGTAGCAGCAGCAGAGTCGATATGTGCCAACCAATAATACCGGCATTATACAGAATATCGGCACTATCGAGTATATTGCCGTTAGGGGTACTAGTATATTGGGTTCCAGTCGTGCTAAGCTATGTATACGGCATTATCAAGGAGGTAGTCAACACTAAACCGGCACTATATGGATACCCCCACCGTAGCAAGCAACGCAGCTGCAGCAGCAAGCAGCAAGCAGCATCAGTAGAGGAGCAGTGCGAGCAGCAGCAGCAGCAGCAGCAGCAGCGACACCACCGATAAACAGCAGACGTGCGAGTACATAGCATTTGAGCTGATGGATTCAGCCAGGTATGGCACGAGACAACAGAATGCCAGAAAAGTGTCGTTAACTTTCGTTGCGTAGGGTGTTCTAACCGAACGAAAGCTACTCTAATGTTCGTACATGCTCCCGACTACAGCAGCAGTAGTAGCTACTCCGGACCAGGCGTGGCGTGAGGGAGAGATAACTTTTCCTTTATTCCCTTCTCTTTTTTCCAAATGACTTGAGTCTGACGTGCGTATGCGTCGTGACAGGTACCACGTGCAATATATTATTCGTGGTAGTTTTTTCTGGGTAGCTCGTAGTGGGAAGCGGTATAGTCGGTTTTTTCAGGCGCGAGTAGTGCGACGTATCAGTCAGTATAGACCTGGCACATCGTAGGCTTGACTCCCGATTCCACTTTTTATACTCTTCTGGAGGAGGCATGAATTGCGTCAGCTAATACAAAATACAGTATGCGTGTACAATTGTACCCCTTTTGGTTCTGCTTGTGTTTTTTTCCTGGGGTATTCCTCCACTCTAGAGTGACTGGAGCTTGTCCTGTGACCACGTACTTGACCCCTTGATTGACCCCTTGATTATGCGAGTTAATGTGAAAACAGCAACAACAACAACAACAACAACAACAACAACAACAACAACAACAACAACAACAACAACAACAACAACAATACTCATCAACAATACTCATCAACAATTATTAATACTCATCAACAATACTCATCAACAATACTCATCAACAATACTCATCAACAATACTCATCAACAAAAGATAAAACCGTTTTTACTTCTAGTTATCTGCGCGTTTTTACGGATTTTTTGCGGTGTTTTTAAAAAAGTTTCACAAAAGTGAGAATTTTTGTCAAAATTGCGTGTGATGTTTCATTCTATCATATCAATGCGCGTTCACTATTTTCACTTTCGTTAATCGTAACAGGTACCAGGTATGGTAAAAATCAGAATACACTCCAGCTGTGAGATCGAGGATTTCGTCGAAACTGATATTTGCAAGCTGTGTGCGATACTCCGATCGCGCGTATTACTGGGTGCGTGTCCTCATTAAGGATATAGGTCGGCGACTCCCCTTCGAACTAAATCAGTGTAGCTTGTACCAGGGTCAACAGGGTGGTGTTAATCAGTATGTGCGCGAAAACTATAAAACCCGTTTTTGAGGGGGACAAAATCTGACAGCTGTGGAAGGAAATGCATCGGTATGTAGCATATCGTATAATTTCGTCGAGAGGTTCAACAGGTTCCATAATGCATGAGCCATGATACCACGATACACCAGACACACCAAACGAATATGGGCGGACTAGGGGCGCAGAGACCGCTGTCCGTATGAGTATATGCTGGTATTGATAGCATACTTATCAATATATAGGCAGTATACTATTCCTGGCTGAAAGCGCCACAGATTAAACAGCATCTTGAAAACTACTGGTTTGGGCTACGTATGACGTATGACCCTCGATAAAATGAAAGAGACTTGGAAGTTATCAAGATATCTTGGAAACTGAAAACTGCGTTCGTCCCACAAAACGCCATCTCAATCAGCGGAAAACCCCACACTTGAAGAAACGATATAACGCGAGAGCAAGAGGGGGGGCAGAGCAGGCAGAGACATTGCACACGATGGACGAGTGCTTGACTCCCGCTTCGACATCAACCCAAATCCCAGAGCCATATATTGGCCCGGATTGTGATGGGAAATGACGCGAAAATGCCCAAAATCATCGCCTCTCGCGAGGCCCCGTCGCCAGCTGGGGTGGGGCGATGGACGCGGCTTGCCGCGTTAGCAATATACTGAGGTTTTATATGTCGTACAGCTGTATGATCTTGGAGAGCTTGTATCTCTACACTGCAGTAATACGGTATAGGGGTCCCCCAATAAGGCGATATCCCGATATAAGGCGGTCAAAATCGCTTGGCCCGACTGGGCAATCGCACCCTTAGCCTGAAAAGGATAAGTCTGCTTCCACCAATAAGGCGGTGGTATTGTTCTTGCACACCGCGCCTTACTGGACGACCCCTTCAACTGCTGTACGTTGGAGGCACAATCAGGACGGACACTGTGGGTTTGATGTCGTCGATGTGGAGAAAGAAAGCAACACAAAGCTGCTACTTGTATGAAATAATAGCTCGTCGTGAGCTTGATCGTGTGCTTGGTCGTGAGTCGTGAGCCTGCGTGAGCTATTATTATGAGAGTCTGGTATCGGGTAAAAACCTGGGGAGGTATATGATATTGGTATATACCCCCCGAAGAACATTACTTGCGTGATACTCGTATAAGTTGATATTTCTAGTCATGTCCATAGCACGGTCGCTTTCGGATACTAAACTGTTGTATATCGCTTTCTTTTTTTTTCCTTCCAATTATTATCCTCGTACTACTCTCGTGCTCCCTCCCTGTCGTAACTCAGATCCGGGGTCACATAGCGGGCTCTTCTCCCCCCTCCCCACTACGGTACGTGCCTTCGTTTTTATCGCGGGAAGAAATTAGCATTTTCTTCCCTCGTCGACTTGCGTCAAATTGTACCTACCCACGCTGCTAGGCGCTCTCAGCAGTCGATCCTTTTTTTGCATTCTTGCAAACGAAGTAAAAATCTCACCACGGTGTGACTCGAACTCAAGGACCAACGCTAGTAGTATTCGAGGGTAACCACTAGATCGGGGCGACCGGCTATGGATTTGATATATGCAAGGTAAACACCATGATATATACCACATCCACCATGTGATGTATAACCTGATATTTGACCTAAATCACCTGATATCTGACGTATATTTCGCGATTTTGTGTGATGTTCTCGACTATGACATATTATTATTGCCCTCCGACAATATCATAAAAATAAAAATACACTCCAGCTGTGAGATCGAAGATTTTGTCCAAACTCATCTTTGCAAGCTGTGTATAGCGTAGATGCCCTTCCGATGTAAATCGAATATCCTTCCATAAAGCAATAGAATCTGCGAAGTCGAATAATCCCTCCATAAAGCAGTGGTATCTTCTGCCACCCTTTCCCCATTTCCCTTCCCCACATGTTCTCCTTACACGTATACATGTGATCACCGTGGTTGGGACCTGTGCCAAACAAGTGAACCACTGCCTCGGTTTCGACGATCCGTGCCCGTTGCGTACATAACATTGCATGTACGACACACAGTGAACGCCCTTGCTCCGCGAGGGTATATTATTGCATGCACATGTGAGGTGTGGTGAAATTCTCACGCCGACAGCGGTATTATTGTCATTACGCGGCGCGATAATGTTACCGGTACACCAAGTATACCTGGTGCATATGATACGATGGTATCTCTTCATCAATTGTTGTTGGCGCCCGTGAAGCGATCACTCTGATCCATTTCATAGGTCAGCAGGATAGCTCAAGCTTCGTCATCACAAGATCACGCTCATGGCGAGCCTTCTGCGCAACACATTACACCATAGTCTTGACACCAGAGCACTGAAAATTCGGCTTTCCAGTAAGACGGCAAATCATGGCTCGGGAGTGCGGCCACTCCGTAGTGCTGAGGGACTCGAGGTCTTTCACGATGAACGCGCAGATGAAGTCGTTCCTCTGGCCCGAAGACAGGCCCTTCGACACAACCTTCATGAGTCGGCCCCCTTTCTTCGTCGTTGTATCCTTCTCCTTGTTGTCCTTCGCCTTTGCCTTCGTGTAAGCTGGGTGCTTTTCATAGACGTATACCTCATATCGGATAGCTGTATCGCATATTTCTCCTGATACAGGCCGATACATCTCGTATATCACTTGATATAGGCCTATACTTAACTTGATAACCGCCATACATCTGATCATATACCAAATATCATATCGCATTTTAGTTATATTTTGCTGAAAAAGGCCTATATATCGCGAGTTGATCATAGTGTGATATGATATGGTATATAGTTATGATATCATACACCGGCCGAAAGAGATGACTGAATGATATTTCATATAATATCATGTAGGGGGTATATCTACAGGGTAGGGTGACATTGATACCAGACTCTTACTATGCACTTTTGACTTTGATTGTTTTTCATTGTTTTTTTCTTTGCGTCTTGCGTGCGTTCATGATCATGATGGTGCATCACCGGTGCATCGTTCTCGTGTGGTGAAAGACGAGTGAGTGGCGAGAGCTATAAAGATCTGGATACTTTGTTGAACTCTGGTGTCGCAGATTATTCTGCGACGATGCCACAACCGAGGTTTAATATATTAATATTTATACATATTTATAGAATTTAATATTGAGCTAAGGCATTAAGCACTCCGCCTGAGGAGTACGAGCGCAAGCTTTAAAATCAACGGAATCGGCGGGGGTTCAAAACAAGTGGTGGAGCATGTGGTTTAATGCGATAATACGCGCGTAACCTTACCAGTTCTAGTGTGTGCATCCTTGATAAAGGTTATTATTTGAACTTAAACTAGTTGGACGAGCTTTTTGTGCCATTTTTGTATTTTTTATTTTTGCTACGAAATGTTTTCGTGTTGTCACAAAGTCTCCTCATTTATAATTTATGGCCAACCTTTTCAGGTTTTATTTTGCGATTAATCAATATATTAATAGTAATATTACGATCTGGTATACGTGTGAATCGTAGGTACGATATTAATTGTGGCAGTGCGGCAGTATTTTTTTGATTGAGACGCCCGCCAGTACACTAAACAGTACACGCAATTTGCCAGTTTATTCGATCCTCAATGGGTCGAATAGCGGTCACCCAATATGCCAGTATATTTGATCCTCCGTACGTCGAATAGCGGTAAACAGAACTCCGGGGTTCCGTTTAAGAACGGAGCTCGTCTGTCTTAAACCAAGTGCATATTTATACACACGTGTAGAAATCACATTTTTTTTCAAATTATTTTTGCGTGCACGACAACCAAAAACCACAACCTTAACGCTGACCCTACTTCATGTGACGATTTGGCGCGAGAAGGCAGAGGGAAAATTAGAAATCATGGCCACGTCTACTTGCTACTTGGGTTTTAGAAGGAACTCCGTACTCCGGAG
Source organism: Undaria pinnatifida (assembly GCA_012845835.1). Lineage (NCBI taxonomy): Eukaryota > Phaeophyceae > Laminariales > Alariaceae > Undaria > Undaria pinnatifida. The sequence continues at coordinate 8,132,336 of JABAKD010000009.1, read as the reverse complement.
TTGAGTTTTTACCGCCTCGCCCATGTCATAGGTCTAAGCATCACGCTATTACATGTACATTCAATGGAAAACCCAAAAAATGGGGTCGACGCCAGGCGGGCGTTGTTGTTGTTGTTGTTGTTGTTATTGTTGTTATCTTCACGCTATATCTGTCGCCGTTCTTCCTACCCACGACCTCATTAGAACACCCACTGGGTATTGCAACTGTCCTGATTCTTCGCCTCATCAGAGAAACAAATTCTACATATTTTGTAGGCATCCTAGTCAGACTACTGTGTGAAACAGAAAAATCACAATAATCTCGAATGAACGGGGAAATCACAGTGAAATATCAGCGCAACGGGTACGAATAACACAGCAAGAAACAACTTAAGAGAAGAAAACGATCGATAGTCGTATATTTCCAAAACAGAAAAAAAAACGTATACGAAAACACTGCTTAAAAGTGAGACCAAAGTACCAAACTGAAAGAAACGGAAAGACGCAAGGAAACAAGACGAAACGAACTTGACCCTCTCTCGTGGATGTCCTCTCAACCAGAACTGAAAAATAAACAGACAGACGCAGGGAAACAAGACGAAACGAAACAAACCCTCTCTCGTGGATGTCCTCTCTCTCTCATGTGCCGCGTAGGCCGCAGAAGAATCTGGTGCATGCATGACTACAAACACAACAAATAAAGGAAAGAGAGGTCGAGGAAAGAAAGAACGAAGGATAAACTACAGCATCTGGTACTGTTTTTTTCTTTTTTCAAGTCACATTTTTACGCTCTTCCAGCTCAACTCTTGAGAGGTTTTTTACCCTCAGCAAACTTCCGGACAAGCCGTGGTCACCGGTAGGTGTCTTCCGTTCTTCCCCCAAGTTTGTACGTGCCTTCATTTCTATCGCGCAAAGGTTTCGGCATTTCCACTTGCCAGCTTTTTGTGCTGGTTGGTTTTCGTCGAATTTTGCTAACTCACGCTCTCGCGCTTTCCGCTAGTCGTTTTTTCGCGCAAGAAAAAATCCCCCCACAAGCACGAGCATGCACACAGGAGGGCTCGAACCCGCATCAATGACCTTACCTTAGTAGGGACGAAATCCATCTACTCCACGGGGGACGTCTGCACCAATGGCATCTGGCACTGACTGTGATATCAAGATATTAATAATTGCACCCGACGAGATCCACCTACTACTCTACGGGGGACGTCTGCACCAATGGTATCTGGCACCTAATTGTGATGTCAAGATATTAATAATTGCACCCACGAGTTAGTACCCTGTGCGAATAATGATCCCGCTTGGCACCCTGATTCCAGCCGAACCCCATGCAGTACGAAGTGTATCCATTTTTAAGACCATCCGGTTTAAGACCATCCGGTTTAAGACCATCCGGTTTAAGACCATCCGGTTTAAGAGACTTCGGGAGATAAAGTCCAACTAAATTGACTTGTCACGAAATAAAACTACTTGGAGTTAGTATAGGATCATTTTGGCTGTACTAAAAGGTAAGACCACCTAATTTTTCTCGTCACAAGGTGGTCTTAATGTGGGTGTGTATAATATTCAATTTCTCTAAGAATATGTCATCATACAGTAGCAGTGTCCTGCCCAGACAGAAATCCTGCAAAGTGACCGTGAGTAATTATTTTGCCGCCAGCAGAACCCTCCTGTCGCTCCGATCCCACGCCGACCCCCCAAAATTGAGGGTTAAGTCGGCAACGGCAAAAATCGAAATACAGCAGCAGTAACACTATATAATACCATAGTATAATACCATAGTATATACAAGGTTCCCCTTCGGGATGTGTGTCACGTGAAATCCCGGGGGCGTCGCAAGGCGAAAAGGCAGACACCTGTAACACACGTACAAATATTTTTCACCTATAACGGTGTTACGCGTACTCACATAAATGAACCCCACTGCTCTTCTTAGAGGAAACGTGTGGCATGAGCTAGTGCATTGCTCCAAAGACAGAGTAGTACAAGTAGTACTCAGCGGGAAGAGTGTGATAGCGGTGGGTGCACGTTGTACTGATGTATGCGCAAACGAATTATTAGTGGTCAGGGGATGGATGCTGTGTACCGTACGTGGAATATTGCTCGTTGCTATGTGGTACGTCACGTACATGTGTTTGCACTTACCGTGGTGGTAATGGATAGAGTTGACCAGCCAACGTCAGTCGCTCTTGGATGTACAATAATTAATTGGTTAGCGGCAACAATTTCGGTATGTGTGGCGTACGTGGTAGCATTTTCCATGAGTTGGAGGTAGTGTTCAACGCTGTGTTTGGTACTGTGTTTGAGGGGAACCGAAACCTTGATGTACTCCTCTCTTATCCCTGTAGAATGTATAGCTAGATCGATAGTGTTCCCGCCTGAACCCGCCACACTACATGATGCATGTGGTCCAAAATGCATGTGTGTATAATTATGTGTGTACGATAATAGCAACAGACCTAGAACCGATCCACCCAGCCAATCAGATGGGGTCCTAGGCGCGTGGCGAACGCCGAAATAGAACTGTACCAGATTTTGGCCACAGCAGTACCGTGTATATACCTGAGTTTGGCAATCGCCAATAAGGAGTTATATATCCTTGAACCCTACCCATGGTTCCACTCTGCCAAAAGAAAAACATTTGGCCTGGTCGAGACTCGCGTGCATGCTGCGCTCGCGATGCCTGCCACCCTCGCCGCGCTCGACGCCATCTTTCAAGCTTTACCCGCTCTATGTCCCTGTGAGCCCCGTCTCCCGCGCGGAGAGATGCAAGCCGTGCCCTGTGGCGCTCGTTCCAACACTCGGGTGCTCCCGGCCTCTACCTCCGAGTCTCCTCCTTCCGGCACCCGTTCTGTCTGGAAATACAATACCGGGATATGTCTTTTTGTTCAAGTAAAAACGGTCCTTACATTCGGACACGTCTAGTTACCCCGGAAGAGAAAAATAAACACACCGCATTAACCACGCCCACAGACGCTTTTGCTCCTGCCTCGACGAGCGGCCGCCCGCGCGGCGGTAGAACGCAGGCCGGTTTACCCTTGTCTGCACCCATGCTCACGCGCCCACGTCGAGATCCGGGGCCGAAACGGCCCAGGGCGGCGCGCCCCCAAACCCCACACTAATCCGATGCACATGTGTGCTGCTGCTCCCTACTGCTGTATGTTGCTGCTACTGCTGCTGTTGTGCTAGTGCTGCTGACGTTATTTGAGTTGCGGGTCATTTTTTTACGAACAAAACAACGAAGAACAAAAATTTGTAAAAGTTTATCAAAATATCAAAATTTGAAAAACCATGTGACCTGCTCGTCTCAGGGAGGCGGAACGCAATCCCTTGCCAAATAGAGCTAGCTAAGCGACGTTTACTGCGCCAAGCGCCGCCGCGGAGCTCGGCCGAGATCCAGACATGCTTCATGATGTATCCATGGCAGGCTAGCTTGCCCCGCGGCCGAAAGTGCGAGAAGAAACACTCGGCCGCCGGAGAGCAGCGAGCCAAAAAAAAACGATCATATTTTACATATACACTAGTGGTATTCCCGAAATATGCCTGTTGCCGGCCGGTATGGCGGACAAAATCAAATTGGTGCTGTATCCTCTGTATTAAGTACTAAAAGAACAAAATAATAACAGGGCGGTATGACGATGCAGCAGTACGTACGGTAGTAAAGGTATCATCCTCTGTATGTAAGTTTTGCAAAAAAAAAAATGATAACACAGGGCAGCAGTACTGCAGTGCAGCAGTACGTACGGTAGTAAAGGACAGAGGAGTCCAGCAGTGGGGACGGTGGTACTCCCAAGCACCCAGTGGGAGGCCGGTATTGTAGAAACAAACAAAAAAAGGGTTAATCTCCCACAAAACTCAAAAAGACTCCCACGTACGGAACGACCCACCCACCCACCACGGACGACGCAGTGCACCCTTCACCCACCCACCGACAAAACCTCTACTACATACAGCAGTACAGCAGTCAGCAGTACGTACATCAGAATAACAGCAGTGCAGCAGTACGTACAGCAGTACACCTGGTACGCGGGGCGCAGTGAGTTGGTTGGTTCTTGCGGACCTTGTATGAAACAGGAAACAGACGGGGGGGGGTTCATTTTTTGACGATACTCGGCCATCTCGGGGAGCGGGCGAGCCGCCGTCCACCACCCACCCACCACCCACCATGCACCCACGAACCTACCCAGTACAGCAGTACAGCAATGCAGCAGTACATAGAGCAATACACCTAAAGCAGTACGTAGAGCATACACCTGACAGGCGAGCAGCAGCCGATTTGTTGGTTACAATGCTCTCGGGCTGGGCGGCATTCGCCATTGTTAGGTCAAGCGAAAAGCGCTCGCGTTGCCGGTTCTGCGCACGGCGAGCGGCGGCGGCTGAACGCTGCTGTGATTGGTCCTGGTGTTGTTGTGCTTGCTGTTGACGCAGGCGCGCTTGTGGTCTCGTGTCCATGGCTGTGTCCATGGCTCAAGTGGCCAAAAAGCAATTCAAAAGTTTAATATAGTTGGAGTTCGAAAAAAAAAAAGTAGCAGGCAGCGGCGAAGAAAAAGCGGGGGGGGGGCAAGCGAGCCGTCCCCGGGAGGGCGATTTCCACGCTTCCCCCTCGCCGAGGTGGGGCACCGACGGCCGTTCTTTCGCCGGCATGTCGTAGTGCTGCTGTGCGGATGGGACGTGGCGGCACCGCGAGGCCGCCTGAGGCCGAGTGGAGCTCGGGAGTCGCCGCTTTTTTGGGGGGGGGGTTTAACCAAGATATTTTCAAAGATCCAAGACGTCACGACCACCTTAGCGTATTATTTAATAAGGATATGCTTGCTAAATAAGTACTAGAAAAGGAGATGTAGATGTGCGAAGTTGTACATGCGAATCGCGTCTTGATAGTTTTGACAAATACCCGGTGTTCAATTACGACAGCAGTAATCAGCTCCCACTAACAGCTCAGTAGCGCAGCAGTATCATAGCGTTCACCTATAATGTAAAGTGAGTGACGAGAGGAGAGAGGACAGACAAAAAAGGAAACTATTAATAAGAGTTTGCTTCTTGCAGCGAAACGAGCGCGTCATTTTGATATGGTACGTCTCGATGCGATGTTGATGGCCCGACAACAGGCAGTGTTGTACAATACGTCTGCATGAACACAAAACGAGTATGAAGACCGATCTTATCATGTACCATCGCAGCAAGTTCCCAAACCTGTTTTATTCATTTTTTTGTTTTCTTTCTCCGCCCTAAATTGTGGGTCGATGCACCCCGCCACCTCAGGCCAAAAAAACATGGTGCAGAGCCCCAATTTTGGTTGGAAATCAACCGAAAACGCGTACCAGGTGTGTATATTTTTTTATTGGCCACCGGCGGCGCATCCAGCCACCCCCACTCGCCAGCCCCGGGGGGATAATTGGCCTCGATCCGCTTGACCGTTACTCGCTCCGGCGAGCCCAGTATACTGTGTAGTCAATATATGATGGACAACTAGTATACTGGAGAGCCGGTATATACTGGGCATTCAGTATACTGTATAGCCAGTGTATACTACATAGCCAGTATCCTGTTTACAGGCTGAAGTTGCCAGTACTTGCATTGTGTTTCATATATTATGTTATGTACCTGGTACGTTGCTATAATAATACCGGACAGCACGCAGGATAACCAATTTCCGAGCTGATTTCTCGACCGCGGGGAGAGCGAGGATGCATCTATGGACACACCTCAAACGAGATCTGGACGATATATTTCCAAAGCGGCCGTTTTCGTTTTGTGTGCCCGCCTCATTTTGGAGAAAAGAGAGAAGGAAATTCGGTCCAACGGGGGGGGGGGTATCGTGCGTGTTATATAAATAATATATACAAGGGCTTCGCTCGCGGGCGGCTGGCCGCCGCCCGCTACGCTTGCGGAAGGAGGAATAGACATTCAGTAGAAAGGCGGAAAAGAAGCACAAATGGCGCAACTGGCGACTTGAAAATGCCAAGAGGTCCATATAAAGTACAACGGTACAGGATAGAGACGATTATGATTATGAGTTTGTTATTATCATCCATTCGCCCAGTCCATGATGGGCACGTCGGAGGACTTGCTTGGCATATCCTTCCACCTCTCAGGTAGCACCTAGGTCCTGTACACTTATTAATAGCTCTCTCTAAGTCGATCATCAATAATAAATTATTGCAGTGCATAAACACCATTCACGCGCTTGTCAAGGATAGAGACAGGAAAACTACAACTTAAGATGTAAAGGAGCGCAGTGCCAAAAAAAACATGCTGGAAGCAGGAACTTGAACGCACACACCGCAAACATGTGAAGTACATTTGTATTCCTGAAAGACGAAGAGCACGCATTTAGGCATAGTTCTCAAAAAACGATGCTGGTATAATAATAAACCACAACTTAACGTTCTATAAAGAACGTGCTGTCAACATTGCTTCCGAAGGAGCATGCAGGCTTGCTTGGACTCTTCCTCAGCGGAGGTACCCAGCACCTTGCACTCTTGTTTTTTGTCGATGGTCTTGTGGATCTGTCCACAAACGTTGAAGCAGGGCGGGAGAACGTCGATAAGTGTTAAGGAAATATTGGGGTATTAGTCCGTTTGACCACTTGCACAGGTTAACCAATAGCTTACCCAAACTAAGCCTTATAACACTCTCCCCCCCTGAAACGGCGGGATAGAAGGTCGGCCGGATATACGAGCGGACCTGTCATTTATCCAAGCCGTTTCATTTCCTGGGTATACCGGGGAGAGTATTTTTCAAGTTCGCCATGGGAAAATCTGAAAAAGTTTATTATGGTGGATGTGGGGATCGAACCCACGACCCAAAAACCCATGGTCTGTCGACGACGCCATTTGTTAAGGTATTAGTGGGGTATTAGTCCGTTTGACCACTTGCACAGGTTAGCCAATAGCTTACCCAAACTAAGCCTTATAACATAAGTATGTGTAAAAAAGTATTCGTACTTCTCTCCAGCAGACGTCGTAACCATCCAAATTAGTGCAGCTCCTTTCGCTGTTAGTAATTGTTGTGGTATTGTTGTACTTGCTCTTGGTACTTGGAAAAAGAGCCGCACTTCATAGACTATATCCCCACGCCATCCCCTAGTCTTGAGCAAGAGACATGGATGTCTCGACTCGTGACACACAGGACGCAAGATAAGAGTAGAACGTACCTCGATGTCGAACGCCCTCGTGGCACCGTGGGAATGGAATGCGGGATGTATATCGAGCAAGTGGTCGCCTGCCTTCTTCAGGAGGTCACCGACCTTGATGTCGCCGGTGCACTTCGTGTTTATGTCCTCGCCGACTTGGCGGCCCTCGGCGGCTGCTTCGCAGGGCTTCTGCAAACGACAACAACGGATGGGAATACCTTGCGTTCAGTGAATGTTCAAAATAGTAAGGCCACGTAGCTGTCGTCGATTTCCAAAGTTTGAAAGGAAGTCGTACAATTTAACACTGTTGTAATGAAAGCGGTCGTTTATGGGCAAAGCCCTGCCTGGTACCACAACGTTGCTAACACCTATGAAACCACCACTGGGACAGGAACGAACGGGATTCACAGTCGCAACTGGTTAGCGTAAGCCCCGGTATACTGCTATATAAGGCCTACCGGCGGAATACCGACAACGAAGGGTAAGAGACAGTACCTGCTGTATATATTGTTCGGTACTACTCTATTACTGCTGCTATCAACACTATTACGACCGACGTGTACTGCGATTCCTGAAGAGGTTGCGCTCCCTACTTGTACAAAGAGTTCATGTGGTTGTATGAAAAATGAGTAACAGTAGTAGTACACCGCGTCACTACATGAACAACTCGCTAACCCCAATCACGGGACTGCTCTCCGGCACCACCCAGGTTAACTTCAGCTTCTGTTTACTGCTATATATCAACCTCCAGTGTGTACTGCGACTGGTGCTGAGGTATCATGCTGCTGTGTTATTTATCACTGCATGGACCATTTTTACAACCCTGGCTGACCCCCGTGATGAGACTTGCCCGTTTTCATTGCGTCTTACATGTATAGATACCACGTAGTCGTAGTCGTACATCCAAAACGTGTGTTTATATCACAGCACAAAGCGTCACTGCATGGACCACTTGCTCAACCCCCGCTTACCCCGATGATGGGACTGCCCCGTACTCGTAGTCGTACATACATGAAGTGTGTTTGGCTGTACGTATGAAAAAGAAATCGCATCACACAGCGTCACTGCATAGGTCTACTCGTAGACCTGAGTACTTCTACAATTCCCGCTTACACCGCGATGACGGGACTGCCCCGTACACGTACTCGTGGTGGTACACATGCAAAAGTGTGTTTGTACGCATGAAAAAGAAATCACAGCACAACAACAGAAATGTAACTCACGTTTCGTCAAGCTCTCAGCTCCTTCGTTAGGGACGCCGATCGAAGGTGAATCACAGGTGTCCGCGTCACACCAGTCACACACACGAGGGTTGTCGCCGCTTCCCCAGTGCTTCTTGTTAAGGTTATGAAAAGCTTGGCACGTGGAAGGCTCGTCACTCCTGCAGGTGTCGCAGACAGCGTGCTGGGAACTCCTGTTTTTCCTATTTCGTGCGATGAGGAAGCCGTCACAACCCTTGCTCGGGCACGGCCAATCAGGATTGCCAGAAGAAGCTGAGTCCCGTTCTTGCCCGACCAGCTTCCACACGCCTGATCCTGAACCTCCACCACCCCCACTACAGTTGTTGGCGGAGCCTCATCCCGCACTAGCCTTGGTCCGCTTCGCAAATTTCAACTTCAAATTGTTATTGCCGATCCGGCAAATTTCAAATTCAAATTGTTTGCAGCCGTCAACGGCAATTCCCTCTCAACAGCCAGCAATTGGCCAACTTCAAATAAAAGTACAAAAAAGAAGTTGCTGAAAAAGCAAAATAAAAATATCAGAGAGCAAGCGGTAAAGATCAGAGAATGAGAGCTAAAAAGTAAGTAAGAATGAGACTAGGGAAAGCAAAGAAGGCAAGGAACTTAGGGACGGTTCTTTTTCCCAGCAACTAATTTTCTTTTCGGCAATTACGGGCTGAGAAGGGCTGAGAGAGGGGAGGATATGCCGAGCGAGACGTCCGAGGGGGGCGAGGTCTAGGTATATAGTTTTATATGTGTGTGTCACTGCTGTGATGCAAGCGACAGCAGTACGTACCGACACGTGCCAAGTATCGTAGTAGGCGCAAGCGGGCTTTGCCGTTGGCTTGAGCGCTAGTCGCTCGCCGACTCGAGTGATGCCCAGAAAAAATGTCAAGCGTTGTTGTGTTGAAGGATGGAGGTCAGACCAAATGCCAAGAGTTGATATTGGTCTCGACGCTGTCCACGGAGAACAGAGAATGAGAGTGACTGCTGTTGTTGTACGGCTGTATTTCGGTCATTTACCAGACACGTATGAATGCTGCGCAGTAGCAGCTGCTACTCATGCTGCCGCAGCTCCGCTTAGTCCGCGCGAGAGACCCGACCGCACCTCCTATCTCTTGACAGATGCAAACAACCAAAAGCAAATTGCAACGTTTCACTTTCAAATTGTTTGGGTTCACGATGTAATGCACCCGCTTGAAAAAAAACTTCGGTTTACGTGGAAACCCCCTCAAGAAATATTTTTCCCGCGGGCTGCGGGCCACCTCGGTCCTTGATCGATCCTCTGAAAGAAACACGCCAAACAGCAGTTGTTGTGGAAGGCATGTTGACCTTGAATGTAGCCTGCGGGACGGATACCCATGAGGTTACCCAGCAGGATGCAAGGCGCCATGCACTAGTTGTACCCTGCATCAACATCCACGTTGGAATTTTCTGCCGTGGAGTGGTCTTGTTCCTGAGTCCTGAGCACTCGTCGCACTTGCTGGTTACAGTCTCTACTCTTCAACGAGAAATAAGATGCCGCTACCTTATCACCATAGCTCGACCTAAATGCCAGACGAAAAAAAAACTGCCCGTCGTTGGTGGTTAATTTCAATCTTGTGCGTACGTCGGCCCAGACCAATCCGACCTCAGACCTAACCCTATAAACCCTAGCCCTTCGCTCTTTGGTAGGGTCGAGGTTGGCGGGGGCAGTCACGCGGCCTCACAGCGTGTTGTTTTTTCTGTGGCGTTTTTCCCAAAAATAAGCGGCAGGCCGAAAGGCTAGCCCTGACCAATCAGTGACCAAAGACAGGCGGGAAGTTTTTTTGCCTGACCGCCCTGCGCTTTTGGTCAAGCCGTATCATATCATCGCTATCCCAACGAAGCCTGGGTGGCATTTTTTTACCGGGGGTGCGAAGCTTGTCGTAGATCTCGAGCTCACGGCCGCCCGCGCCGAGGCTTCCCCACGGCGGCGGCGCCGGCAAGGCGGTCGACGCTCCTGGGGAATCTGAGGTCGGGGAGCACGCGCCCGAAGGAATCCCGCGAAACACGCCTCCTGCCGCAAGGCGGGGCGTCTGCTCACTGACCGGCAGAAATTTTCCGTAGATTGCGGAACGCATCGTAGACGTCGGAAAACGCGTCGTAGATTTGCAGAGAGTGTACGCATCGTGGATTGCGAAGACCGCGCCGTAGAAAAACAGTAATGAAAGAAAAAAATGCAGACTGCGGAGAGCGCACCGTAGGTGCAGGTCTCGAGGCCTCACGTGAGGGCGTGCGGCCTCGCGCGAGCGCATCCCCGGCGCAGGTTGGCGCGGCCGAGGTGGGGGCGCTCTCGCCCGGGCGAAGAAACGGCTCGATAAGGCGGTGGGCGGCGGGAGAAGTCCGAAAAACTCGGCCAGCATGAGCTGCACCTAAGGACTTATCATATGGTTTCGCGGGGTATTTACTTACCTGTAGACAGTAGCCTGTTTTGCGCCATTATTTATAAACTGCTGTGCACGTATGATTTTTTCTCTGCAAAAAGTGTTGAAGCCTGTCTTGTGACTACGGTCACGGTCTAACATATATACTGTATAGTGTACCCGGTATAATTATCAAAAACTAAAATGCACTCCGGCTGTGAGGTCGAAGATTTCGTCGAAACTCATACTTTGTGTGATACTCCCGAAACCCGGTTTTATATGTTATGTGGATTATGGCGACGGGTTAAATGTGAGAGTAAAAAAAAAACAACGTCTGTTGCACGTAATATTTCTGGTGTATGATAACTTAAAATTGAAATCCAAAACATCTAGACGTGTCGCATGTATGATGCATCGTTAATACTCTCTCGTTTGTGTTTGCATATATGTTGTGGAACCGACTTGTCATGCTGGCACCGCGACTGAGGGTGTTGGCTGGTTTTGTGTTCCTATCATATGACTGATGATACCTACCTCTACACTATATATTTTTTGGTGCTTTTTCGTTTCTTGAGCTAATGTGAGATCAACAACGAACGAGCGCTGGCCACAAGACGAGACTCCAGTCGTGCGCTGCGTGCAGCGGGCGCCGCAGCCCTAGTTAAATGCCCCGCATCCAATAACTCTGGTGCTGACTCTCCCCTATATTAGTGATTGCGCTCTTTTGTTTGCCTTTCTTTGCTGTTCGGCGTGGTATTTTTCCTTTTTGATGTCATTTTGCCTTGGAGGGGTGACAGCGGCAGCAGCACTAAAATCGGAGGCCGCTGTCGACGGGAATAGGAAGGAGATGGAAGACCGTGTGGCTGGCCTCCCGGCTCGTCTAGGTAACAGAGAGCCGAAAGAGTATGCTGCTCGTGCTTCCGCACTGCTGTGATACGAGTACGATTGGTTTGGTTTTGCCTGGCCTTATTTATCTTCTCTTTTTTCTTTCTTTCGTTTCTATCTGCCTCTCCTTTATTTCCTTCTTGGTGTTGATATGATAGTGCACCGCACTCGTCCAAAGCCTATGCTCCGCGGCAAATGAGAGGAGATTCATATGAGAGAGGGTTAATTTGTTTCGTCTTTGTGTCAGTGCGTATTTTAGCGTTGTTCGCCTGGTTTATGCCCCGATTCAGAAATCCTTCTGCTTTTTTTTCTGTATTTTTTTCGTTTTATTCTGTCGATAGTTTCTGCTTTGGCTTGTTTTTTCTGTGTTATTCGTACCCGGCACGCTTGCGTTTCAGTTGGTTTCTTTTGTTCATCGACTACTTATTTTCGGTTTCTTTGCGTCAAAGCTTGTTACCACATAACTTGTATATCTCTAAGGCGAAGAAGCGCCATGAACACTGAGTGTTGTACTGATGTCGTTGGGTAGGATAGAACCGACGTAGTAGAGTGTTTGTCTTGGGAAAAGTACGAGTACTTTATTTCCGCTAAAAAAAGTGGATTCCCTTCCCGTCATGATTTTAAGTGTGTTTGCGTTGGAAGTATACAAGATCCTGCAGTCAACGCCTCCCAAATTGATGGGGGAAATGGGGATGTGCAGCAACAACACGAACGAAAAACAGAAAAAGAACGGGGAGAAAACGAAAAAAACAACGTATGAGTCGTAGTGACGGCAGCCAAGCAACAGCCGCGGAGGCAAAAGTAGCCGCAGTGCCGACGCTGCCACGCCACCACAGCTAGCGGCAGCATCAGCGTCATTCAGCAACCAAAACAAGACAGCACCAGCACCGACAGTAGCAACAGCTTTCTAGTTATTATTTTTTGTCTATTTTGGGACCGGCTTCATGCGAGCATTCTTCCCGTCGTGTGCTGCTGCTGCTGCTTCTTGATGCTGTGCTCAACGTACGTAGGCCACCCCGGCGGCGCGCCGCCCTCCGCCCCGAACACGCCCGGCTCCCGACACTAGACCGCGGCGGCCTCACACCTCCGCCGCGGCTGCCGCTGCTGCTGCTGCTGCTGCTTTCACGGTGTAGTGGAATTGAAATAATACACGACCTGTCATGCTCACGGTCTAGCAGCATAGCGGTACGAGCACGAGTACGAGTAGCCATTTCGGGACGGCGCATTATCCGCGACACCCAGCGGGCGAGAGCGCACCGTCGTAGCAGCGGGCCGCCCGCTGGCACACTCCAACGCCGCTCATCCGCGTCATACTCTTAGCTTCGTATACCTTTCGAGTCTGTGTGCTTTCATTGGTTGTTGTGCCGTGTCGAGACAGCAAGCAGCAGGCGCTGGTGCCGGCCGGGAAAAAAAGATGCGTCGGGCAAATGCTCGCTGCGTCGTAGACCAATGAAACAGAGGGCCCAGAGGCAAAAAGTGTTGCAACTTTTGATCAAATCCTGCCCTCGATAAATCTGTAAACTGTAAAGTACTGTTGTGCCGTTTATGGAGAAAAGTACCACAAATCCTGTACCTCCGGGATTATTTTTGTAACAGACAACAGCAGTATCGTGGCGAAGAACGTTTTTCGCAAAACACTCTATTTAATACTATGATGTGAAGACAACACACATCCCATGGTACCTAGTACCTGGTAGCTTGCAAAGATGAATTTCAACAAAATTCGCGATCTGACAGATGATGATTGTTTTTTTTATTGTTTTTTGTTACGAAATACGTACTGGTAAGAATAGTAAGAAGTCACAAGATCTTCGACAGGGCCCACTACCTCTGGAATTACATATTTTATATTATACGAAGTGTGATACATGCAAGATATGGTGTACAGTTAGTATCTGTTTTTCACTGTTTTTACAATGTTATACCAGGTACTTAAAGGTATGATATGACATGACGTGCGCTCTCCTTCGTTTACGTTGCGAATCTACAACTTGTTATTATTGATAGCATAGCCTTTTTTTTGCACGGTATTCTGAAATATGGCATTTTGTATGGAAATCGGGGTTTTATTTTTGATTTTTCAATATGTTAGAGCAATTTGTGATGTTTTTGTTATTTTGACGGAATTTCGCCAGGAGGTGACTCCTTTCAACATACGATATATACATACCATGGTGTGATATGCTTGATACGAAGGTACGAACAAGACTTATTTCACTTGTATTCCCGGCCTGGTGCATGCGACTTGCTTCAGTTATGTTTTTTGTTTTATTTGGCACCAGGTGCATTTTTTGTCGCCATGATATGCAGATATGTACCAAGTCGACTATTAAACACCATGTTTATCATAATGAAGTTAGCAGCAAGTAAAAAACTGAAGTATACAACGACTCTTAACCATTCAATACTACTCGTACATGCCATCTATACTATTATAATTTGTAGTTATAACTCGGAGAGGAGATTTTTTTTTTTTGTGAGAATGAATGTGTTATACTGACTTGTATCGTAGAAATAAATACGTTGTCAACTGTCATCAGCCGTGTTTTTCTTTTACAAAGTTGTTGAACTCTTGAGCTGTGAGCTCGAGGATTGCGTCGATTTTTGTCTTTGCAAGCTCGGGTGTGCGGCACTTCGATCGGTAAGATAGGTGCAACATGAAGCCATGAAAAGACTGGTGGTGTTTCTTCCAACTTCCAACGGTAGGCCCGGCCGTGTGTGTGTTTTGTCTTCACATTATACCGTTCTTTCTACCCAACACGATATCAGTACACCCAGAGCCCGTGCTTATTCTTCGTCCTGGAGGCGTCCAAATTCTGTGGTCACAGACTGCTGTGTGAAACAGAGTAAACCAAACAGTCGCAATTCATCAAGATAAAGCAAGCGAAGTGCTTCAAGTAGAGTACCGGGTGCCGTGCGACACATTATAACCAGATTGATTGGCATCACCCTGTTGACCCTGGTACAAGCTACACTGCTGTAGTTCCAAGGGGAGTCGCCGACCTAAATCCTTGATGAGGACACACCCAGTAATACGCGCGATCGGAGTACTATCGCACAAGGCTTGCAAAGATGAGTTTCGACGAAATCTTCGATCTCACAGCTGGAGTGTATTTTTTTTTTTGTAGTATACCAGGTACCAGGTAGGTACATTGACTTCGCAGTTTTTTTTGTTCTTGTTTTGTAATCGGATGAGGAAACATAAAAGTGTAAATTAAGCCCTCAAAACTTCCGCGTATTTTGCGTGTCGTGAGTCAATGTTTTCGCAACCCAGCGGTATGATAGCCGGTGTATCATTTAGTTCGCGTGGTGATGAATGTCGCGAGCTGTCTCTACCGGCGGTCACCGTTACCACTTCAGCAGCGCAAGCTGCCGTTGTATACCGATGCGTGAGTTTGTCGGGCCGACCTGATGCCTGGGGGTAATTTGCGGTGCAGACAGCCACGCGGAAAATTCACCCTCCGGATAGTGTGGGCTTGGCAGTCTTCCAGACCACCCCGTGAGATCCCAATTTCGGTGGTCCTGTCTTCAAATCGCTGCTAACACGATGTGGTCACGTCTTTTGCTACTGCTATAGAATGGATGAATGCCAATTTCAAGTAGTTTTTTTTTTTTTGTCGTGACAACCCGATTCACCTGGTCTTATCTGCCCGAAAAGTCTTCCAACTGCATGGGTTTTGAAAACAGATGGTCTTGAAAATGGGTACACCACCACGACTATCTGTATCTCGTTCGAGACTTAAGGGAGAAGAAAACGAAAGAGAAAAAGAAAAAAAATGACTTGATGGCAGCTTCGGCCACTCTAAGCAGCCCGGGCGGGCGGGGCGGCTGGGGTAAGGAAGAGGCCCCCCAGTGAGGCGGTGGTGTGCGAGAGCATTACGACCGCCTTGTAGGGGGAAGCCGCACTAATCTTTTCAGGTTGTGAGTGCGATTCCCCAGTCACGCCAAGCGATGTTGACCGCCTTATATCGGGATACCGCATAACTCAGACCGCCTTATCGAGGGACCCCTCCGGTACTGGTAGGTCTTCAAGGCGGCTCGCAAGCAGGGATGGGCACGTAGAGCTAGGCACGGTGCAGGCGAGCCTTTTTTTCTCTTCTTTTCTTCTTGTATCGCTTATTTTACTGTGTGTGTTCTTCACATTAAACCGTTCTTCTACTCGTCGACATCCAGTACACCCAGTGTCCGTACTGTCTTCCAGCTCAACTCGTAAGAGCTTTTCACTTTTCACCCTCAGCGACCTTCTGGGCAAAAACCGTGGTCACAGGTGTCTTCTCTTTTCCCCATGTTGACTTATGCAGGCATGATGCGTGCGTGTGTGTTCCTGACGTTGTACTGATATATCCATCCATCTGTTTTACCTCGAGCACAACCAGTGTCCGTCCCTACTAATAGCAGTGGGGATGCCTTCTGCGACGAGTAATGGATGGAGACGAGCTCTGTAGTCACAAACTACGGGACAGAGATATACCACGTCATCGCCATCGTACCATCGCAAAGCACAGCCAGGTTAGTTTGTCCATGCAATGCCACGCGTAATGGATGCGAAGACGGAACGTAAGCAAGACCAACACGCCAGACTACTTGCAAGGATGAAATAAAAGAAGAATAAGGATGACAGAAGAAGAACAAAACGAAATATTTAAAAAAAAGAGGACCTTGGCCGCAGGCGTGTTGTCGTGGAAGGCGTGTGCATCCGAGATGGGGGGGGGGGGAGGTGAGAGGGGACCCAAGGAAGGGTGTTTCCAACTCCTAAAATTTTGCTATTCTAATCCCAAGTGGTTTGTCCCCATGTCGAGACAGCGGTGCTAAAAGGGTCAAGGTACTTGTTCCAGCCGGAGAAGGTTCCAAGGAAGTCGCCCGGCTCGAGTTCGCTGGGGTATGATAGTGTGATGCTCTGGTGCCGTATCGGGCGCCAGGCGAGCCCACTATCTGGCTCCACCGACCCCGCACCGGGCGACCTCCTCTTCCCGCTGGTACAAGTGCGCCTTTAACCACCCATTGGCCACCCTTCCTTGGGTCCCCCCCACCCCCCCCCCCCCCCCCGTCCCGAACGTACATGCCCTCCACGATAACATCCCTGCGGCCAACGAAGGCCCACCGTCAGCGGACCCCCCTCCCCGACCGAATTCCTCGTCTTGTGCGCCTGCCGAAGTCGGCCTGCGGGGTGGTGAAGACGTCCTGGAATTCGCGCGGGACCTCGCCCGAGTCTTCGATCGCCGAGATGGTGACCATCCCGAACCGTGGAGGGCGGACATGCCGCGAAGCGGGTGCAACGGCAGGCCGTCCCATCGGTCGAATAAGCTTTTTCGCTGGTCGGCGTCAACTGCTTCGGCCCACTGCCTCTTGGCACCGGGCAGGGTACGTCTACATCCTGCTGTTTACCGATCGGTTCAGCCGCCGCGCCCCAATGTGTTTCCCGGCTCGCAAGTGCGAAGGCTCGTTCCAGCGTCGCGTAGTTCCTCGCGCGTCCTTGACCGCGCTTCGGTTTTCCGCTGTCTTCTGCTTTCATTTCGGCTTCTGTCTTCTGCTCCGATTTTTTTTTTTGTGTTCGTCTTGTTGTTTCTCTATCCTCGTCTCAGCCTTCATTTCCGCGTTTATTTTCAGTACACTACGCGCCGACTCTATGCGATGCGTTTGAGCCTCGTTTTTACGCCGGACTTGTGGGTGGGTCTATATCCTCTTTTAGTTTTTTGGAACACGTAGCCGTGTCTAGCGGTAGAAGAGTACGAAACGGGTTTTCAAGCCTAGTGAAATTGAATCAGATTTGCCTGAATTGCCACCACCTACTATAAACGCGTCGAGTTAAGGCCAACGCGTTAAAAACATCCCTTAATACATGCCTGAAACCTTTTCAGCGCCCCAACGCCTATCATGTAGCCCATTGCACAGAGTTTTGTTGCTAGGCGGAAAAATATGCCTGTCTCGCCCAACACATACGTTTAACTCACTTTTCCCTGATTTTGGGAGTTCCATGCCGAATGGGTTATTTTTAGTTGCCCGGAAGGCCCTTGTGGCGTGTCGTTCGTTGTCTTGTGAAACATGGGCAAGATAGGCACGAACACAGCACGTCGGACACACTGTTTCAGGAAAGGGCGATAACGAGTTCTTCAAGGCATGCCTTATTGACCAATGGGATGGACGAAATAAGGCATGCCTTATTGGCCAATAGGGTGGACGGAAAAAGATAAGGCGTGCCTTATTGGCCAATATAATGGACGGGCAAAGAGGTCCTGTCGCCACCAAATAAGCCGAATCCGTCAGAACATATGGCATATCGACGAATTCTGAGGACCCCAAAATCCACGGAACGTTGACGAAATTCACGATACGTGGGCAAACCCACGGAACGTGGGCGAAATTCACAGAACCTAAGCAAAATCCAAACGGCAGCTTTTGCTTTTTGCAAGCCACGAACTGTTCCGTACGCCAATTGTCACGCCCAAGCCCACAGAACTTCAGCGAATCCGAACAGTGTGTGTGATACTTGACGTTCCAAAAGGTGCTTGGAAGCAGCGATCGAGAGGTACGGCAGTCTACCACGGACGAGACCGAAGGCACGCAAACTGGTCCGCCGCCACGAAAGGGGTATTATATATACTACCGTAGATTTTGTCCCCAAAACCGTCAGATTTATCCCCTTAAAAGGATTTATAGCTTCCACGCACAGATTGCCCGCCCGTCCGCCCCCCCCCCCCCCCCCCCCCCCCCCCTCCAACCCCGCTCGCTTTTGATCAAAACCAGGCCCCCACGTCCTTCAAAACTCCGCCCTCCCCTCACCGGTTATTCGACTTACATGATTCACTTGATAAACGGATGCGTTTCCCTCCACATCTGTCAGATTTTGTCCCCCTCAGAAACGGGTTTTATAGTTTCCGCGCACAGACTGACTAAAATCATCCTGTTGACCCTGATAGCTACACTGTAGTTGCAAGGGGAGTCGCCGACCTATATCCTTAGTGAGGACGCACAACTCGTAATACGCGCGATCGGAGTAGCACACACAGCTTGCAAAGATGAGTTTCGACGAAATCTTCGATCTCACAGCTGGAGGAGTGTATTTTCATTTTTTATAATATACTACCGTATTTGACGTAGGAAAACACCCCGGGTGACGATTTATTCGCGTTTCTGCTTCTCTTTTATTAATCGGGGCGTTGTTTTGTCGCCGGGGTGGCATAATACCCAAGGGAACCCAGGTGACAAGGGATACCTGGTACCCGGTATATGCTACATAAAGGTCGTTTCTTAACGAACGCAAACAAAAAGACAAGCATTCGGGCCGAAAAAAAAAACGGCATTTGTGACACATTGTGGAAATTCTGAAATGTCACGTTTGAACAGAGAGAAGAACACACACAAAAAAAATCGACACGCGTATAAACTCGCTGTTTTTGTTTTTAGTTGTGACATCGATTTTTGTGGGATTTTCTTGTTTTTCATAAAACTTTTCAAAATCACGAGATAAGGGTCGTGACAAAACACCACGATTCGCGAAAAAAATATCTTGGTTGTTGTCTAAAACAAGGAAAAAATCGCGGCATTTTTTCTTTGTTGGTTGATAATCACGCGTACAAAACAGCACCACCGTAATCCTGGTAGTTCCAGGTATCATCTCTGCAAACCTGGGGCGCGCAAAAGCAGTACGTCAGAGATTACCGCTTGGTTTTGAGGCACACTGCTGTATTGTTGTGTCGAGACGAAGAGGATTGTCCGTACAATGGTTGATATGGGTTTTATTGGATTGATTAGATTACGGTTAGAGTTATATGTATGTATATATACATAATTCCACGTGTGTGCCAACCATTTTTTTCAATACCTGTTACGTTTGGTAAGTTTGGGAAGCTATCCTCAAGGAGGAGGGGAAAAATCGTGAGTTCCGCAAATGAACCAAATCACGCCCCCAGCCAGCTCTTAATAGGTCACGAGCCTCGAGTCGGTGGGCACTCTCAAACAGCTTGTTCGGCGACCAGATAATGCGCGTTTTGTCCGGATCGCAATGTTCGGGCGCAGTCGTCCTCGACGCCCGTTCATCATCAGCAGTCTGCACCGTGAACCAACGTGGAATTATCTGTTGCGGGGGGGGAGATTTGAATAGAAAAAACTGCGATGTCAGGGAGCTTGAATGTTTTTAACGGTTCACAGCGGACTAATCCACATGTTTTTTTTTTAGTGTATTCCTGGTATTTCATACGAAACGCAACATACATGCACAATCAAAAAGGGCCTCCTCTTGCCACTGGTCGAAAAACGCCTTAACCCCTTCAGAATTGCGCACTTTTTTTTTGGGGGGGGGGAAGAACTACTTGGAATTACGTAGTTGTTTTTTTTTCTTCGGTGGTAACAAGAAATAGTTTAAGGGCACTTTTTAACTATTTTAACACTGCACTCCCTATATGTGGACTAAAGACTTGGAAATTTTAGAGTAGGACTGTTCTTGAGCTGGAAAAAGGCAAAGTCGTGTTTCACCCCCCCTGTTTTCAACGTGCATTTTACTGCATGCACTCACTCTGTGCGTAAAGGAGAGAGCTTATTTTACCGCGCGTGTGTTCTTCACATCCAACTGTTTTTTTTGTTTTTTTTTTGCTTTCATCCTCCGGCGGATGGGGAAAAAAAAAGCTTTAGCTCACCACACTTCCACGTATTTTCATACGCGTCGTGTGTCGATTTAACTCAGTTGCTTTCGCAGCCCAACCCTAGCTGGCGCACCCTTCGGATCCCATTGTAGGTATAGCGTAAGCTGTCCCTGTCAGCGATCTTCGTTACAATCTGGTGTTTTTTCCGCCGATCTACATCCAGCACAACCAGTGCCCGTGCCGATGCCTCCCACAGAGACTAGCTTTCTCTGTGGTCACAAACCACGAGACAAGAGACAGCGTTAGTAGATACCGTGAGTGGCATGGAATAACGATACTGCAGTATGGGAAAGGTGGATACACCGGCCGCGAGACGTGTGCCCACTTCGTTGTCCCACACCCGCACCATCTGAGAAAATAGAGCCAGCTCGGAGATTCTGATGTACAGTATGTATACATTTGCATTGCTTTGCTCACCAAATTATTTCTTGGGGGCCAAACTCTGCCGAAGTTCAGACCTGGAACCACCTCTGCCACTGCTGTATTTTTTCTGTACGATATTCCGCAACTCTGCCATGATAACTCCAGCCTCACATAATCGAAAACTGCACCACCCTGCGATGGACTCTTTGGTGTTCCCACTACATCGGTGTGGCATAGCGGTAGCAGTTTTGGCGAGACCTGTAAGCAGCACAGCAGTGTCGCTGAAATTTGAAAATGTTGTTCCAGGTGGTTTGATTTTCTCTTTCTCATACTGTAGCCGAAGTGAGGTTTGTGCTGCTGTACCGATGGGCAGCACCCTTACGCACGAGTTTTTTTTTTTTTTTTTTAATCCTCCGGCGGATGGGGTAAAAAAAAAAAGCTTCAGCTCACCACACTTCCACGTGTTTTCATAAACGTCGTGTGTCAATTTAAGTCGATTGTATTTGTAATCCAATCACTGGCTGGCGTACCGGTATCCTCCAGTTGTTGTGTGGTAGTGTGATGACGGCGCGCTCTGTCCGCACGGGCGGTCACCGTTACTAGTCCAACCGCGCAAGCTGCCGTGGTGCACGGATGCGTGAGCATGTCCACACGACTTGGTCCCCGGGGATCAGGTGAGGTGGAGATAGCCACCCAGCAAGCCACATCCCTGCGGGTAGTGTGGGACTTGGGCAAGCTCACCCACTAACTCAACCCCAGCCGTGAGAAAAAAAAATCTTCCGCCAGACTTGAGTCCAGGTGCGGTCCACCCTACTTGTACCCATTCGGGCGTTGGTCCTCGAAGAATGTTTTTTTTTTCGTGATACAGCAATACTATACTACTGTACCACAACGAAGCAGTGCTTTTGTCACACGTTTGACTATTTTTGAGGCACGCTTCTCAAGCCGATTGCGGCGTCTGTGACTTTAACCCCTTTACAACTGGAAACCCGTTACTGGGGACAAAATTACTTGGATTTAGTATAGGGAGGGGTTCGGGGGCTCTGAAGGGGTTAATCCATCCCTCCACCACTCTGGAATACCTTTCCTGCGTGTATACACGAGCATAAAGTGAAGCTTGCGCGATTTCAATAACCTTCACAGCCTCGACAGTGGCCGTGAAAAATTGCCCCAAGCTGGCGGCGCAATCGCTGGAAGTTACGCAACGGCGAGGCACAGGGTTTACTACATGGCCGCGGTGCACCGGGTTTCTCCAACTCTATCAAGACGCGGGCCAAAAACTAACGACAGATCAGACAATCTCATGACTTGGTTGAGTTGCCTCGAGCGTGAGGTGCCCATTGGGGTCGTCAGTGGGGAGCACGGTGTCAGTGGAAGAGTGCATAGTGCTGAATGACCCACAGGGAAGTTGTGCTCGTAAGGGGCGTTTTTTTTTTTTCAACAAAACCCGGTTTCAATGATGTTTGGCGTTATGGGTTGTACCGCTTTTTTTTCTTGTTTTGTGGACAAAGCAGCACAGGTGTATGTGTATATCCAGGGGCAGAGAATTGTTTGTAGGACCAGCATCCCCTAAAGTCCCTGCGTTAACAAAGAGGCGGTACGAGGGAAGAGTCCAGATCAGAAGTGTCGAGAGTTTTATGCGTAGCATTTGATACATACACTAAAGCATGGACATGGTGGATACACCGGCCGCGGGCGATGTTGTCAGACCACCACTATTAATACTACTACTACTCTGCTTGCCCCCGCACCGTGTGAGAAATAGAGCCGGTGCGGAGATACTGGTCCCGCATCATCTGAGAAATAGAGCCGGCGCGGAGATGTTGTTGGAACTGATGTGTTGTGTCGCCAGGGGCAGTATGTTACCATCCCTTATATAGCCCCTGCGGTGCTGACGAAGAGCGAGCACAGTCAACCCTTTTTGGGGGAGGGACCCAAGTAGTCGAACCAAAGGGCGACAAGCGCGGTTTTATCTACAGCGTGCAGCAACAAAAAAAGTACTGCCGTGCTTGCGCGCGTGTCGCAAATCTCTTTCCGTTGCACTCCGAACACGTTCTGTTGCCCCAGCCGCCCGGGCTTCTTCGTGTGGTCGATATCTTGCTCGGGTCTTCACGGGTCAAGTCGAGTCAGAGGGTATCCCGTCCCGACCCGCGAGATTTAAAAACCTCCTGACCCGACCCGACCCGTCCCGTCCCGTGATATTTCAAACACCACCTGACCCGAGCCGTGGGCCGGGTCATGATCCATGAAAAGCCCTGTTATTTTGTAGCCGTCGTTTTTTTTTCGTCGTCGTTTTTTTTGCCTCTGAAGTCGCACAAGGGTCAATATCTGTATGTCATCGGTTTACTCGCCGTGCCGTACGCTATTTACGGAGAACCATACAGCAATAGCAATCAGGATCCATGATGCACACAGAAACCCATATAGACCACTGTTTTTTTCGCCAACCTTTACGTGTATTTGATTCTCGTTACAAGTACTAGATTCTCCCGTAGTCGCAGAATAGGCCGTTATTGGAGTCTACGGTAGTTAGATGAAGTCTCGTCAAGGTTAGAGGAATATTTCTAACGTCTCCTGTAATAGCCCATGCGCTAACAACGAGGCAATTCTGTTAATAGCAGGGGGGTTAGATTAATTATCGCGCCCCAAAAATAAAAGCGAAAAAAGCTCGCGAATGACGAAGAAGCCGAAGCTATATATATATATATATGTAGACTGATCCCGGCCCAAGTAGATGCCGTACAGGCTTGACTATATATCGTTTCACTACAGTAGTGCCAAAACTATTCCGCACTACGTTGTTCCAAGTTGTTCGTCCCCCCAAGGGTGTTCCAGTCTTACTGCATTCCCGTCTTGACGGCGTCATTTTTTCGGGCAAGTTTTTGTTTCGCCTATGAGGGAGCGTGCCTTACTCCATCAAGGCAGGTGTAAGGACTCCACACCGCTGTGACCACTGTTTCCGCTTTTTTTGCGGCTGTTGAACCCTCGTGGGGCTTTAGAGGGAGTAATGGACCATTGACATGGTTTTCGCAGCTCGCGAATCGCGAAGCCGAAGCTATAGACCGATCCCGGCTCAAGTAGATGCAATGCAAGCCTGACTCATATCCTTTCACTGCTTCAAGAACTGTACAAACGAGTCTGCAGATTCAAGAGTATTTTTTTTTCCCGTCCTGAAAGATTTGGCCCCCTCCAGAGTGACAGCAGGAGCCTGTGACTTGGTCGTAGGAGCCTGTCGTATGACCGTTGACTTGATTATCGCCATGACGCATTGATGTCAGAACGACTGCCGCACCCCACGTAGGCGAGAGAATATAATCAAAAAAAAAAAAAAAAAACGGCCGAGGACGAGGGGACCCTGCTGGAGGCGCCCCGGAGGGCAGTAATGCACATTATTTGGCATTTCCAACCATTGTACCCCAGTGATGACATCCGGGGGCAGTTCGGCCGGTACCGTATTCCCTATGGGCTAGGGCTAGGGTTAGGGGCAGGGTTAGTTCCATGGTTTTGAAAAACACAATATTGTAAGACACTCCCGGAGGGGGTGCCGCCCCGGAGGCGAAAGTTATGCCGTTTGGCCTTCATTCAACACAAGAAAAAGCGCAGTAAAAACTGATCCAGATTCGCACAAAGTTTCAACAACGACAAAAAAAGCAACAGCTTGAGTTTCACGCAAGTTACGAAGGCAGGGAAGTGTGTACGAAAAATGTACCAGCTGACCAGGTGGTTATCTTTTTTTTTCACCTCGAACTAGAGGACCGTGATCAGCAATGGTTTCAACCGTGGCATTTCCCTGACGGGGATACGAGCGAAACGGCAAACCCATCACGAAGCTAGCGGTGCATAAGTTATCCGCAAATGAGAAGGTTTTGGATTGGATACCTCCGTGACGTTGTTCTGTTTTGGTGTGTCTCTCCCAACCTTGCACGAAACGCGTACGTCGTATGATTTTTTTTACGAAAGGCGAAGCGTATTGGCAAGAATCACAAAGGCATATATACCACATCAAACGAGGAAGCTGCTCGATGCACCCACAGCTGTAACACGAGGTAGACTCCAGATGTTCGTCGGATGAACGCCAGCTCTACATACTGCCCCCACGTTCTTTGCAACTCCTCGATCAGAAAATAAACGCCACCATTGAATGCGTTGTTGGCAAGACAATACCGAGCGAGTTTAGCGAAGCACCAACGTACTTGAGGAAAATCCACCAGATGGCAAGCCGAGCGGTTAGTTCTACCTGGCGCTGCCATTCCTCTACAGCTGCCCAGTTGCGCCGGAAAAAAACCCCGGTAATTCAACGTTCTCCGGATCAAGTGGTTTCACAGGGAATGTGAATGTATGACATCCGCATCCCGCAGCTAGTTCACGCTAAAAAGGTGTATCCCGCATTAAAAACGCCTGCCTACAGTTAAGCAAAACGGATACTTGGGATAGTCGTCTCTTTCGTTTCACGACTAACAGTCCAACTAAGGCGTATTCGGCGTGCCGACTACCCTCCCTATGTATAGTAAATTTAAACGTAGCATACATGTTATTTATAGTTGCTGTTGCTGTTGCTGTTGCTGTTGTTGTGGGTGTTGTTATTATTTCCATGTTTTTTAGTCATCACCTTTTGCTTTCATGCTCAACTCGTAAGAGTTTTTGGGTAGTATTTAATCCCTTTAGAGCCCCCAAACCCCTCCCTATACTAAATTCAAGTAAAATTGTCCCCCAAAAGGGGTTCCAGTTGTGGAGGGGTTGAACAAAAAACGCAGACAGTAAATCTAGATCTTCCTAAGGTAGTTATCTACGCCCTCTGGTTGGCCGAGGGGAATCTTAAGCGGCTCAATCAACCTAGAGTCTTTCCAAGCCACATCATTCCGATCCAGACGAGTGTCTTTCCAAGCGCGGCACCCCAAGCCTGCCGAGTCAAGTTGACCCGAAGGGTGCGCCAGCCAGCGTTGGGCTGCGAAAGCAACTGAGTTAAATCGACACACGACGCGTATGAAAATACGTGGAAGTGTGGTGAGCTAAAGCTTTATTTTTCCCCATCCGCCGGAGGATAAAAAAGAAAAAAAAAAAAAAAAAAGTCAACCCAGAGCCTTTACGAGCCTCAGCATCCTGAGCACGAGTCACCCCGTGATGTTCGGCTTCGGGATCTGGTCGGGTGGTCGACGTTAGGCGGCACCGCAAAAGAAAAAAAACTTAGAAAAGTTACTATCAAGCTGTAAATAGGGCTCGGGGCTTTACCGTTACTCTCTTGGCAACGACCCATCTCACGCTATATATAGAGAGCGGTGCAGCAGCAGAAAGTCCCTGAGCTCCTCACATGAGGTAGCTCAATTGATCACCCCGATAAAAACGAGTTCGTAGGCATTCGTTCGTTCGCACCGCCCGACCAAGCTTGTCCTGGAGGCCTTAGTGTCATAAAACGATAAGGTACTCGTGAAATTACGTCGTTGACCGGCAGTTCCTCACATGAGAAACTCAATCGCCCAGGGACTTTGTGGCGCAATATTACAACTGCAACCCCTACCATGATTAGGGTTAGGGTCCCAGCCCTAAACATTTACGATCAAGCTTTTGAAACAGGGAGGGCTCTGGGTTTTACCGCTGGTTTTGTTCCCTCGAGCGATCTTCCAGACGAAAGCTGTGGTGGTCACAGGTCACAGGTGTCTGTCTCCCCTCCCCTCCGCCCCCGCGGCACGTGCCTTCATTTTTGTCGCTCACAGGGTTCATTAGGCATTTCCACTTGTTTTTTTTTTTCAGTTTTTTATGGTTTTCGATTTCAACCGAAGTTGTTCTAACTCACGCTCATGCATGCATGCATGCATATGTATGTACATCATAGTGACCGGTCTTGTACGTTTCATGAGTATATACTACGTGAGAAAACAACAACTACGTGGAATGCTTCAAGCAGAACCTGCCACGTGGAAGTCATACGTGCGTATATACGATGTGTACGGGTGTGCCTGCTATGCGTCATGTATGTGTTGTCATTTAATCGATCAAGAAGTATTTATTATTTCTTCCTGCGAGACGATATCTAGGGGAGCACACAACGAAGAGAAAACGGAGCCACACTTAGTTCTGAACACGGATAATGTCAAAGCCCCCAAAAAAAACCGAGCGTTGTGATTTCTGTTCGAATTCGAAAAAAACATTTGTTTTACACGTTTTTTTACTGGGTTGTCAACCCCCCCCCCCGTGTCTGCCTCCTTACGAAAAAAAGTGTCGGTAATTCGTTTTTCTGTGCTCCCCTTCGACATCGCTTTCTTTTTTGTGACACGCAGTGTCCGTACGACATGACTCTTTTCTTCTTTTTCGAAAAAACCTATTGTGTGTGTTGTCTTCACATCAAACCGTGGTTCTCTCTACCCGACATCAGTACACCCAGAGTCCGTGCTGATTCTTCACCCTAGAGAGATGCAAATTCTGTGGTCACAGACTGCTGCGTGAAACAGGGTAGACCAAACAGTCGCAGTGTGTTCTGAGGAATGTGATGCAAGAAGATCGGAAAGGAAAGGAAAGGCTTCAGGAGGAACACCATACGTGCTGAAGCTGAACAGATACCTGTTGCACGGAAAAAACACGAAGATATCTGCTGCGCTGCACAGACAAAACAGCACGAAGGAGATAACTGCTGTTGCACAGACAAAACAACACGACGAAGATAACTGCTGTTTCATGGACAAGAACAACACGAAGAAGTGGAAGAAGATACCGGTATAAGGCCGGTGGGGAGGGAAATATTGTCCATCCTGATTGTTCATTATTCATCCCCGAGAGATGAATATTCTGCGGTCACAGACTGCTGCTGTGAAACAGAGAAACCCGA
The DNA here is from genome assembly GCA_012845835.1 of Undaria pinnatifida. Taxonomy (NCBI): domain Eukaryota; class Phaeophyceae; order Laminariales; family Alariaceae; genus Undaria; species Undaria pinnatifida. Next base: position 8,104,914 of record JABAKD010000009.1, on the reverse strand, counting down.
AACAAACAATCGCAACTGAACAGAGGAAATCAAATTGAAATTTCCGTGCAAATTTCCGTGCGACATGACTCTTTTGTTCTTTTTTGAAGAAAAACGTTGTCCATCCTGGTTATTCATTTTTGTTCCCTTTATTTCTTTTTTTCTTTTTTTCTTTTTTCTTTTTTTTTTTCCCCCTTTATCCCCGAGATAAAAATCATGTGGTCACCGACTGGTGTGAAACAGTGAAACCCAAAACAAACAAATCGCAACTGAACAGCGGAAGTCAAGTTTAAAAGTCAGCGTGCCGGGTACGAATAACACAGCAAAAAAAAGGAAGGAGGGGAAAAAGCCAAAGAAGAAACTCGAAAAACGAAACTAGAACATAGCGAAAAAAACTCAGGGACTCCTGAAATGGGACATGTGCAGACAAACAACGCAGGAAGACGCACGGAAACAAAAGACGAAACTACTGCCCCCCCCCTCTCTCGTGGATGTCCTCTCTCTCATGTGCCGCGTAGACTTCAAAATAGTGTGGTGCACTATCATATCAACACGAAGAAGGAAGGAAACGAGAGGCAGCTAAGGAGAGAAAAAGTAAGGAGAGAACGAAAGAACGAATGAAAGAGAGAGAAATAAGGCCAAGAAAAAACAAAGTAGTCGTACTCGTGCCTCAGAGGGGAAGCACGAGCAGCGTAGTGTTCCGACTCTCTGCTACCTACTCGTAGACGATACGGAAAAGCTGGCGACACTGCTGTTCTGCCACCTCCGTCCTACTCCCGTCGACAGCGGCCTCCGATTTCAGTGCTGCCACACTGTCGCCCCCCCTAGGAAAAATGAAGACAAAAAGGGGGAAAAAAACACAAGCCAAAAAAACAAAGAACAAAACAAAACAAAAAAAGACTGCACAGGTTCCATGTGTTCCGTCACATTGATTGCTGCCTTGCTACGAGATAGTGCCAGTTATTTTCGGTTCAAATCGAGAGCGGTGTCAGGACGGCTTCCCCCGCCCCCCTCTCTCTCCCCTGCTGTCCCTTCTCCTTCTCGCCTTTTTCCTTGGCGTCCTCGTTTGCATAGCGTAACCCGGCATTTTTTTCCGCCTCGGCCCTGTGCCACCTCGTCATGAAACCATCCGCCGCTTGGACGATCCCTCGGTACCGCTTCACTTGCCACCCCTTATAGCTGCCGTAGACCATAGCACCGTCTCTACCCCGAACAACAAACGGGAGGTTTCCGTCGATCCCTCTTTTCACTTTACACGCCGCGATGCCGCCTGTCAGTCATCGGCCCTATGCTTTTCCTCGCCGACCCGGTTCCGGGCTCTCCCCATCGGCCATCGTCCCAAACATGACACGGAGGATTAGTCGCTTGGGTTTGCCCTGTACGGCCCCCGCAAAAGGGGGACGCTGTTTGCGGATAGTCGCCTCAACGCTCTCGCATTGTGCCTTCTTGAGGGCCTTGGTATACGGCATGCGGTGGTCGGTGCGTTGTCGGCGATGGAAGCCGATGATCCGGAGGAGGAGCTTGCGGCGCACGCTGTGGAGCGCAGCGAAGTGCTCCACGCCGAGAGTCCACGCCACACGCCCGTACAGCAGCGTCTCCCTCACCTCAGCCTTTAGTATGCAAACTTTCAGAGGAAACGGAGCGGTGTCCGTACCGCGCAGCTCCAGCTTGAACCAGCCGAAGCATGCAAGCCCACGCGAGCCGGACCCGTCGTTTGATCTCTGACGTTATGTCGGCGGTCTCGTTGATAAGCCCGCCTCCAGGGTACGAAAACTGTACTACTGCCCGTCTACGAGTATGCTTCTGGCCTGCTGCTTTGACGACGAACGGTTAAGGTAAGAGGTGTCTGGGCCGATGTCCGCGGCAGCATGGTTCCCGGCTTGTCCGACACCGTGAGACCTGCTACTTGGAAAACGTTCACAGCGACCGTCATCATTTTCGCAAGGCCTTCAACTGACTTACACTCTTAGGCAGTGCCTGCATCGTCGGCGTAGAGCGTACCCCAGACTGCTCTTATTATATATATAGGTTGTGATGCGTATGTATATATACGCGTTTGTACGTACAGATCAAACCGAAGCATTCATATTTTTACGGCGTGCAGCACGACGGATTACATTAGGTCACACTTGCACATAGCCAAAAGAACACCAACAAACAAAACGTTGTTGTTGTTGTCTTACATTAAAAAAAAAACATTCGTTATTCACGGCGTGCAGCACGACGGATTAGATTAGGTGAGCATTACATACCCAAAAAAACACCAACAACAAAATATTGTTGGCGTATGATATGATATCATCAATCACCGTCCGTCTCGGAACGAACGATATATATATATATATATAGGTTTAGTAGAGTACACTCACTCGTGTATGGCAAGGCGTATTATACGAGTAGCAATGAAGAGCAGCAAAGCAAAATGAAGGGACGGGCATACATGACGAAGCGTATAGCAATATCTCTTTTTTTCTTCAGTCCCCCCGAAGAAAACGATGGGGATGCAATGATGTTATTGTTGTTGTTGTTGTTGTTGTTGTTGTTGTTGTTGTTGTCGTTGTTGTTGTTGTCGTTCTTGTTCTTTTTCTTGTTCGTGTTCTTGTTCTTGCATTATCTCGCATAACCAAGTCCGTGAAAAAAAAACATGTATATATTACACCTGGTGTGGGTCACAATGCTCTGAACCCAACCTGCCTACTTGCGTCTGAGCACAAATCCCAGAACCTTTGGGAACGTTCCGCACGTTCTCCTGGAAGGATCGTCTCTCGGAGCGATGTCGTTATCGCCAACGCTCCGAGCCACAAGAAAGGGTACAACATCCCGAGGAACCTCAAGACGTCTTCCCAGACGCTTCCTCAGCTCGTTGCCCGTTGCTTTCATCCGAAGGAGTGCGAGGGCGCGCCCTCGCACACCTCTCACTCTTCCTTCTGTCGCCATCTCAACCTGAGATTCTGTCTCTTTACCGAGCACTTCTAATCGTCAACACCGCCCACACTCTGCGACCGTTGCCTGAGAGGGACGCTTCTACACACAGCGTTGGAGATTCACACTTCCCTGCGGTGTTCTCGAGAACCAACCCTTACTGGTATGTCTTTATTTTTCACACACATCTACTTTCCAGCTTCTGGACAAGCCGTGGTCTTGGGTGTCGTCCCTTCTCCCCCCTGGTTCTTGCCTTCAATTTTTATCGCGCAATGGGTTAAGCAATCCCTCTGCTCGTCGATTTTTCATCGAGCGGTGTTGCTAACTCACGCTCTCGCGCTTTCCGCAAGTCAATTTGCGCACAAGAAAAGTCCCCACGAATTTATACGAGTATGCACTCGGGGGGATTCGAACTCACGAAACTGACCTATACCAGGCGCGAGGATACCCTGATACGCCACCGGGGCGACCGGCCCATCTATACAACCCTAGCTACACCCTAGCTACGGGTGTAAATAAGCCACGCACCCTTACCAAAGCATTGTAAGTAGCCGGCCGCCCCGGTGGCGTATCAGGTTATCCTCGAGCCTGGTACGGTACGTAGGTCAGTTTCGTGAGTTCGAATCCTCCCGAGTGCCTACATACGTGCATACTCGTATTAATTCGTACCATAGGGACTTTTTCTTGTCCACAAATTGACTTGCGGAGAGTGCGAGAGCTTGAGTTAGCAAACACTCGATGAACAATCGACGAGCAGTGGGATTGCTGAACCCTATGCGCGATGAAAAGACTGAAGGCGAGAACCGGGGCGGGGGAGAAAGGGGCGACACCTGTGACCACGGCTTGTCCAGAAGCTGGAAAGTAGATATGTAAAAAATAAATAAGTGCATAAATAGAAATGAGCCACGCAGCCCTACCCAAAGCATTGTATTATTGTATGTACACAAACGCTGATCCCACCCGGTATGATTTTCGGGCTAGGTTAGGGCTTCAGCCAATCCTGGTCGGCGGGTTGGGACCTGGTACCAGGTATATCGGTAAATCCGGTCGCGCCGGTGGCGTATCAGGTTATCCTCGAGCCTGGTATTATAAGTCGTTTTCGTGAGTTCGAGTCCCCCCGAGTGCATACTCTTTATAAAGTCGTACCTGGTACTTGTAGGGACTTTTTCTTGTGCACAAAGTTGACTTCCGGAAAGCGCAGAGCGTGAGGTAGCAACACCCGATGAAAAATCGACGAGTAGTGGGATTGCTCAACTCCTATGCATGCGCATTAAAAAATGAAGGCGTGTACGAGGGGGATGGGGACGACACCTGTGACCACGGCTTGTCCAGAAGCTGGAAAGTAGAAGTTACAGCAGTATGTAGTGTGTGATATCGTTTGTTTGTTTGTTTTTCACCAGCATTAATACCGGAAGCATATTAAATAGGGGGGGGGGCATGTTTTTTTGTCAAGTCCGTGGTGGTCACAGGTCACAGGTCACAGGACAGGCTCTTAGATGTAATCTTTTTTACGAGTACCCTCTTTTTCTTTGCTCGTCCCGTCTAACAATTCAATAACTTTCATTTCTCCTTCTTTCCTCCCTATTAATCGACGTAAGTCAGATCGACAGTAGTAGTGCAGGGTCACTTTCTGAGCAGGCTTTCCCTTCTACCCCCTCTCCCCACCCCCCACCACCCACTACTCACGGCGGTACATACATATGCATACGAGTACGTACGTGTCTTCATTTTTATCGCGAGGAGACTTGAAACCCTTTCTTCCCTCCTCGTCGACTCGCATCGAATTTCGCCAAAAGGTGAATACCCGCAGTGGAAGAATACCACCGCCGTGGAACATGATGACCAAACGTGCTTCAAACGTGCGGAATGCTCGGAATGCGGGCTGTTTCCGATGCAGGTTTTGCTTTATGTGGTGGGGTTCAGCACGGCAACCTCTCGCTTCGTCGCCATGACATCGTCGTATACCTTGTATAATTCTATCTGGTATTTGTTATAATACTTTTCGGCCAACGATACGATGGGTCGTATTCCATTTTTTGTACGACTGGTTATTCATTAGTGGTGTCATACCCGGTGTATCATTCCTGCGGTGATGCGGTACAGAACGCGCCGCTATGTCGGTTATTTTTCGGCGTCGTTCTCCACGGCGGCTTATTTCACATCCATCCACGTGTACACTTCTCCATTAGAGATGTACGGTGGTATTATTGATGGTCATACTTTTATATTCTTGCACATAAAGGGTTAGAGATACTGCTATAGGGTCGCGAAGCAATAGTCGGTCCTTGAGTTCGATTCCCACCCGTGGGTTAGATATACTGCAATGATAGGGTCGCGAAGCTATAGTAGGTCCTTGAGTTCGATTCCCACCCGCGGTGAGATTATGAATTTAGTTGCAAACATGGAAAAAAAAAAAGAAAAGGATAGACTGCTGTTGAGAGCGCCTAGCAGCGTGGGTAGGCGAAATTCGACGCGAGTCGACGAGGGAAGAAAATGCTGAGTTCTTCTCGCGACAAAAAAAAATATGAAGCAGGTACGGCAGTGAGTGGGGAGGGGCAAGAAAAGTCTGCTTGTACTGGTATATACATTTTCTCTCTCACACACTTCTACTTTCTAGCTTCTGGACAAGCAGTGGACACAGCAGGGGTCCATCCCTTCTTCCCGCCAGTTCTTGCCTTCAATTTTTATCGCGCATAGGGTTCAGCATTATCCCCCTGCTCGCTCGTCGATTTTTCATCGAGTGGTGTTGCTAACTCACGCTCTCGCGCTGTCCGAAGTCAAATTGTGCGCAAGAAAAAGTCCCCACGAATTTATACGGCGAGTTTATGTTACACACCTGGATTTACAGTGGTAGTATTAACAAGGGCTCGGCTCCGCGGGCGGCTGACGCCGCTCGCTGCGTTCGCGCAAGGAGGAAGAATACAACGAAATGGGAAGGTGGCAGGAAGAAGCTGGCCCATTATTTGGTGCAACTAGTATTGGCGATTTGGTAATGCCAAGAGCTGCTTGTGCAGAGCTGATTGCCCTGTGCTGTGATGTGTGCATGCTGGCGGTCTCATGTCTGATGCGCAGTACGGGTGTGTTTTTTTTGCGCGCGCGGGACGGGGGGGGGGGGGGGGTACTCAGTTTGTGCATGGCCGTAGTCGTATGATCATAGACTCTCGCATCCCTACTCTGCCGGGACGGAGCACGACGGGTTTTCACCAACCAGGCAGACATTGCTTGCACCAGGGGGGGTGGGGGAGGAGGGGCATGAAGTGGACCGCGAAAGGACGGCCAACGAAGAAAACGAAAAGACGAGTACATACATACCGGTACCTGATACCTGGTACTTCGCGTGATACCTGGTGCTGTATGTGCGAAAGAAAGCACAGCGCAGCAAGGCGCAGCACGCCGCAGCACGGCACAGCACCGCAAGGCAGGGCACGGCGCTGCGCTGCTGGGCTTAGCTGAGCTGAGCTGGGAGTGCATTTTTTTTTTTTCAACAATGTAGTACGTACGAACCTTGTGTACCGGTCGCTGGTATGGTACTTCGAATGATACCTGGCATGTACGAAAGAGTAAGTACGGCATAGCACGCACAACATGGCACAGCACCACACAGTACAGCACGGCACCGCATAGCGCTGCGCTGCTGAGCTGAACTGATTATGGAAGCTGAGCTCAGCTGGGACGTGGTATATAGGATGATGATACTTCGTTTTCGGCTTCGACAAACAAACTAAAGTCTAAAGGCAAAGAGTAAGAAAACAAAAAAGTTGAAGATAGAGTTGGCAGAATCCATTTTGAATGAAACATTGTAAAATCAAGAAACTACCTGGTATTCAATTTCCAAAAATAAAATAAAATGAAAATAAAAAAGATACGGTAACGAGTAAAGAAAAATTGGAACTAATGTCCAAAATCATGTGGGCTGAACAAAAACTTACGGAAACAGTTGAAAAACCAAGAAACATTTGATTAAAAAATAGGCGGCGGAAGAAATCGAAGAAAAGCTGGTGGGCCGTTCCGCAAGTAATATCTATAATGGTTGTTGTTGTTGTTGTTGTTGTTGTTGCAGAGTTGTTGTTAACGGTTGTTCAATATTACTCGCATAATCAAGTCGGTGGCCACAGGACAGGCTCCCAAATAGTATACGTCTCCGCTGAGCACGAATTGCGCTCGGAACCCCCCGGGCTTGCGTTCTCCTTTTAGCGTTCTGTCTGTGGCAGCTGCCGCTGTTGTAGTAGTCTGCGGTGTCCACCTGGCGTCTGCTCATGTTTCATGCACTGCTATACATGATGCCAGGTATTAAATAGGGGTGCATGGCTTTTTTACACCGCTATTTTTACGCTAGGAGTGTCTATATATTAAGAAAATTAAAGCATACACCTTACTCAGCTGTTGAGATCGACAAGAAAGGATTTCGGTCGAAATTCATCTTCGCATTTTTTTTTTTCGTTTCTTATTTTCACACACATCTACTTTTCAGCTTCTGGACAAGCCGTAGCCACAGGTGTCGTTCCTTCTTCCCCCCGGTTCTTGCCTTCAATTTGTATCGCCCATAGGGTTCAGCAATCCCACTCCTGCTCGTCGATTTTTCGTCGAGGGTTGCTAGCTCACGCTCTCGCGCTTTCCGCAAGTCAATTTGTGCACAAGAAAAAGTCCCCACGAATTCATACAAGAATGCACTCGGGGGGATTCGAACTGACGAAACTGACCTATGCCAGGCTTGAGGATAATCTGATACGCCACCGGGGCGACCGGGTACTCCGACCACTTCTCTTTTCTTCGAGTATACCTACGAGTACGTACATAACGTACTGCTGCCGTTCCTGGTATACCCTGGTATTTAATAATGAGTGTGGTCACGATCGTCCATGAAGTGGTGAAAAAAACCGGGATATAATATTCACAAGGTTCCCCTCCGAAAATTGTTGAATAGTTTGACTTGTTGTCCCGGGAGCGTCGCAAGTCGAAGAGGGGAAACACAAGCATTTCAATGATGCCTACAGGTTTGAGCAATCAGATGTATATACAGTGCTGATATTTACTGTTGCTGTATACTTCATTCTCGTGGTATGAGGTCCGACGATATGGGTTCGACTGTTGTGTGGGACGTGTTGATGTTATCATGTGGTTGGCTCTCCTGCTGCTGTGCACCAGCCACGCGCGCATACACCGGGACTACTGGCACAGAGGCGAGAGGTTGGAGCGCCGCTGCTGTTGTACCGCTGCCGCTGTACTGCTGTATACTGCTGTTTGTGGCTGCTATTATTAGGCTGAGGCGCTGCTCTTGCAAGAAAAAAATCACCGCTCTTCTTGATCGTTTTTCGCGCTTATTATGACAACGCACACCCGACCCACACATATAAAGCAGAAGAACACACGCATACATACAAGCATCGTCCGTGGCTGTCGCAAAGGAGTGCTGCTGCTGCTGCTGCTGCTGCTGCTGCCTCGTGGCAGACAGTGGAGAGGGCGAAGCAATTGGACTGGTGGTGTTGCACGACGGGAGGGAGCGGACTGATAAAAAAATATGTGGGGTTCCCCATGCACCTGCTCGGCTTGAGTAGCGAGGCGAAACGCAACCCCTTGAAAGAAAGAGCCAGGTCAGCGACGTTGGATGTTCAGAGCACCGCCACGGACCTCGACCGGGATCGAGACATGCGCCGTGATGTACCGATGGCCGTCTTGCTTTCCCCGCGACCGAGATCGCGTGAACAAACCCTCGGCCGCCAGAGAACAGCAAGCCAAACAAACAGATGCACATTTTAGGTGGACGTATTTGTTGTACCTGTAGTTGGAGGAACATCTTGAAAAAGAGTCCCTGCTTTTCTGGCATTGAATACAATTATTTAATATTGCTCCTCTTCTTGTTTTTTGTTTGTAAATGATCGCTTTCTACTTTCCAGCTCAACTCGTTCGAGATTTTTTACCCTCAGCTACCTTCTGGACAAGCCGTGGTTACAGGTGCGTTCCCTTCTCCTTGTGACCACCATCGATTGGACCTTCGGTGCCCACCATCCGTACGCGTTTGTGTGTGTGTTTTACTCAGGAAACTGTTATGTTTCTACCCATGCATCCACGCACTTTTGTTACCGAAAATAATTAGTATCCCGCGCTAATAATGCCAATGTGGGTGCAAAACCTCTCGAAAAGAGATTAACCCTGTTGTTGTTCTCACTTTATGACTCGCGTATAATCAAGCCCGTGATCACGGATCCTATCGTAGGAACTTAGGATTTGTAGCGTCACATACTTGAACATCGTTTTGAGACATGACATCCTAAAAATGTCGGCTGGAACTCCCAATACTAAAAACGTTAAAAAAAATAAAGCCGGGACCACTATAGTCACGATTCGTCGGTGTGGCGTCCGGTAACGCTTAAAAACGCGCCGGAGCGCTTGAAGATGCGTCGGAGCACCCCGAGGGACCCGTGCATGATGAGATGAAACCACCGGATGATTTCGATGAAAAGTATCCGCCGTCTGTAACAATAGAGTATCGGACACCAATTAATTCAAAAGTTGATTCAAAGCGGCCCCCGTGTGGGAGTTTTGTTTTGTTTTTTCGGAATTTATTGGCAACATTTTTGGGCGGTTTTTGTTGCGGTTCGCTGAGCCCAGAATTCGACGACGTGGCCGAGCGCTAGTAGTACGTAGTGGGGCGAACGCATCTGGACCTCCTCTAGTGGGGCCGTTGGCGGCGTGTCCCGCACGTACGCAGCAGAGTGTGGGTACCAAGAGCCTCGCATACAAGCACCCCAACGTCACACTTTGTACCGATGTCATACGTACGTATCACTTTATTTTTCGTTCTTTTTGTCCGCCTGCGGATGGGGAAAAAAAAGGTCAAGCTCACCACACGTCCACGTATTTTCATACGCGTCGTGTGTCAATTTAACTCAATCGCATTCGCAATCCAGCGTAAACTGGCTTTTCCATCAGTTCCCTTGTGGTAGGTAGCGATGGCGCGAGCTGTCCCTACCGGCAGTCCCCGTTGCTACTGCTGTCATATGACCATGCAAACGTTTCTGTAGGGGACCTTTCACGGCTAATCCAACGCACCCTACACCCCGTAGAGGCCATCATGAACAGCGTATGCGTTGGTCGGGAGATGGTCTGAGAACTGTGTGGAGCGCAAGCAAGCGTGGTTATCTTCTGGTCGAGGCTAGCTCGGGGCGGGCTCGGGGCGGGCTCGAGACGAGAGACCCTGAGCGATGCATGCGTCATACAACCTGAACAAAAGCGCACAGAGCCCGTGCGCGCGGACATTCCGATGAGAAGTGTTTTGCGGTTCTTGCCATGACTGGTTGGGCTTCCAGGCATCCGCCGTTGTAGAGTGGGGTTTTTGGACAGAACTTGAGGCTCTCTGTCTGCGGCCTGTCCCAGCAGAGGATTCCACAACGTTGAATCCAGTGTGTTCGCTATTGCGCCGCATGAAACGTTATTTTCTTATTTTGACCTAGAAGGAATCTCTTTTTTCTGGCCAGCCTGGAATTCTTATTTCGGGTTTGCCGTACACTATTTTCATCACGAAAGAGGCTGGTGTGTTCTTACGTGTTTTCTTCTATAACTCGAGCCTGAAAGTCTCAAGTGCCAAAATCTTGAAAGCTATCGTACTGTACTACTACTACTACACTACTACTACTGCTACTACTACTACTACTACTACTACTACTACTACTACTACTACCAACACTACTACTAACACTACTACTACTACTACTACTACTACTGCTACTACTACTACTACTACAGCAGGAAAATCAAGGCAGTACAAGAACCACCACGATGATGCAGGCGTGTGGCACTATGGTATTCGTTACGGTTTGAGTCCGGGGCACATCCGTTAACCCCAAGCTACTCGGACTGGTTCTTTGTGAAGCGGATCCTGTAATAAATCCAACTGCCCCCGGAGTGCTGCTTGGTGCAGTGGATGCTGTCGTAGTTGCCAGTTTTTTCGACGTGTTCCCATGTAGGAAGGGGTTGTTGCGCAAGGCTTGGGGTGCTCGCGAGTCGAGCTTGATCATGCGTAATACGTTGCTGTCGTGTGATATCGACAGTCATTATCCTCGAGACTCCCCCGTCCTGCGCTTTACGCGCTTTTGGTGCGAGCAGTGCCCGTCTGCCTGGTGGGTGGGAACCCGGCGTGCTCTGTCCCAGGGCAAGGTAGGGATGCGAGGGTCTATGGGTCCTACGGACGGCGGGCATGCATAATACGATTATTAAACCTCCTTCTTCTCGCGCTTTACGTGCCTCGGGGCTCGAGACCATCTCCTTCTGAGTGCTTACGTACGTGCCGGTAACCCGCTACTGCCGTCTGCTGAGTTGCTTACGTACTGGTATGCGCCAGCAACCGGCACTACTCGTACTACTGCTGTATCTCCTGATGAATGCTTACGTACGCACCGGTAACTTGCAATACCATCTCCTGCTGAGTAATTACGTACATACGTCCATACCGGTGAAGGGCACCACAATCTCCTTCTGAGTACATACTGGTACGCACGGCACTATAATAGTATATCATGTGTATGTATCTTGCTGAATACTTACGCACGTACCGATAACCGGCGCTACCATCTCCACTGGTACGTACCGGTAACTGGCACTAACATATACCATCTCCTTCTGAGTAGTTACTGGTATGCACGTAACCGGCACTACCATCTCCTGCTGAATGGCTACGTACGTACCGGTGATTGGTATGATACTGCTGCCATTCGAGGAATAAAATAGGTGTCGCGCTGGCGCACTGTTTTTTAGAAATCCCGATATCATATCGTAAGGCGCAACGCGCTCCGCGGGCGTGTTGCGCTCCTGCGTATATACGGTTATACGTTTTCTATGCGGACAACTTTTTTTTTGCTGGGCACTGTCACAAAAAAAAAATTACTTCCTTTTTCATGAGCGAATAAAAAAATGGGGCTGTTTTTTTAATATGTTTTTTCTACGCAACAGGGTGCCTGCCCTCTGGCCCCCCCTACGAGGTGAACCAACACGGGTCTACGGCCTGCTTGTTCCCTGCTTGCTGCCATCTCCTGCTGAGCGCTTGCGTATATGAGTAACCGGTACGAAATCGGTGCCGATTGACTCGCCCCGGTGGTGGTGTAGCGGTTACCCTCGAATGCTACTGCTATTGATGGTGTGGGTTTTGGGGTTCGAATCCCACGTAGGTCGGACCTTTGGAGTTTATCTGCAAAAAACGTAAATAAAAGGAATCAAACCTCTAAGAACGCCTCGTAGTCGTAGCAGCGTGTGGGTACGTATGGCGCAATTCGATGCTAGTCGGCGAGGGAGAGGGAAGAAAAAGGGCTGATGTCTTCTCGCGATACAAAAAATGGAGGCACAGCAGCAGTATCGTGGCGGGGAGCGGGGGGAAGAAGAGCCTGCGCGTTGGCCCTGGATCTGAGTTACGTGTACGGAGGGAGAAAGAAAAAAAAAAAGTGCCCAGAATAAAAGATAGGATGGTCCAAAAAACAAAGATGTATCAGTTCAGTTAAATCGAGACACGGAAGTGTATGAAAATACGTGGAAAGTGTGGTCTACCCTTTTAGCACCGCAGTCCCGACATGGGGACAAAAGACTTGGAGTTAGACTAGGAAAAAAAATGGGGTTGGAAAGGGGTTGAGCTTTATTTTTCCCCATCCGCCGGAGGATTGCAAAAAGAAATGTATGTATGTACTGGTATGTATTATGTATGTATGTACGTATGTATGTATATATGTATGTATGTATTATTTATGTATCATGTGTTTATGTATGTGCCTGGTATGCACATACGTCGTATTGATTGCTTTGTGGCGCGTGCGACCAGGACAGCAGAATCCTTTCCAAGCAAGCATTCCGACAGCATCAGCAGCTTCTGTTTTTTGTTCGTTGTTCTGATAGAACAAATTCGAGTTAAAAGTACGTATAATCGTTTTTCAGATGCCGGTGGTAGTTTTTCCATATCCATACATACGTAGACCTCTAGCGCTACAGCATCGATACGCGTGCGGGTGGTAATAATACGCAAAGCCGCCGCAGTCGCTGGCGTCCTCAGGTTGCAGGTGGTGTCAGGTGGTGCTCATACACAGCAGAGCCACGTGGGTGTCCAAATACACCAGTTTTTTTTTTTTTTTTATCCTCCGGCGGATGGGGAAAAATAAAGCTTTAGCTCACCACACTTCCACGTATTTTCAGCAGTAGTATGCAAAACAGCAGGTGTTGGGTATCCGAATGTTTTTCCAGTGTTATCCGTCGTGGGAGAGCAATGCAATGGGGCAGCAGCAATATCATACAGCAGTAGTGAAACAAATAAAAGGCGGTAGATACGCGGGCGGATGACCGAGGCAGCCGCCCGCGCATACATCTTACCAGGTAGGAGCCCCAAAACCAAGAAGTGGTGCGTACTTACTACGCACTGAACCCCCGTTGTTGCCCCTCCCGTGTTGGTCGCGGATATATAGTTTCCGCGCGCACTGACTGATTAGCATCACCCTGTTGACCCTGGTACAAGCTACACTGTAATTCCAAGCGGAGTCGCCGACATTTTTTTTTTTTTTTTTTTTTTTACACACATCTACTTTCCAGCTTCTGGACAAGCCGTGGTCACAGGTGTCGTCCTGGTACAAGCTACACTGTAATTCCAAGCGAAGTCGCCGACATTTTTTTTTTTTTTTTCTTTACACACACCTACTTTCCAGCTTCTGGACAAGCCGTGGTCACAGGTGTCGTCCTGGTACAAGCTACACTGTAATTCCAAGCGAAGTCGCCGACATTTTTTTTTTTTTTTTTTTTACACACATCTACTTTCCAGCTTCTGGACAAGCCGTGGTCTTGGGTGTCGTCCCTTCTTCCCCCGGTTCTTGCCTTCAATTTTTATCGCGCATAGGGTTCAGCAATCCCAGTGCTCGTCGATTTTTCATCGAGTGTTGCTAACTCACGCTCTCGCGCTTTCCGCAAGTCAATTTGTGCACAAGAAAAAGTCCCCACGAATTTATACGAGTATGCACTCGCGGGGATTCGAACTCACGCAACTGACCTATACTAGGCTCGAGGATAACCTGATACGCCACCGGCGCGACCGGTCGTAGATGGACACCTATATCGTAGGCTGACTCCCGATTTCACTTTGTGTATGTTTCTGGCGGAGGCATGGACTGCGTCAGCTGTGATATATGCGTGCACCACCTTGGGTTTGGTTGTGTTTTTTCCGTGGGGTATTCCTCAGCTCCACCCGCGCGACCGGTCGTAGATGGACACCTATTTTTTTTTTTTTTTTTTTTTTTTTTTTTTTTTCAGCACACTTTTACTTTCCAGCTTCTGGACAAGCCGTGGTCACAGGTGTCATCCCTTCTCCTCCCCGGTTCTTGCCTTCAATTTTTATCGCGCATAGGGTTCAGCAATCCCACTGCTCGTCGATTGTACATCGAATGTTGCTAACTCACGCTCTCGCGCTTTCCGTAAGTCAATTTGTCCACAAGAAAAAGTCCCAACGAATTTATACGAGTATGCACTCGGCGGGGCTCGAACTCACGAAACTGACCTATACCAGGCTCGAGGATAACCTGATACGCCACCGGGGCGACCGGATTCTATATCGTAGGCTGACTCCCGATTTCACTTTTTGTATGTTTCTGGCGGAGGCATGGATTGTGTCAGGTGTGATATATGCGTGCACCACCTTTGGTTTGATTGTGCTTTTTCCCTGGGGTATTCCTCAGGTCCAGAGTGACTGGAGCCTGTCCTGTGACCACGGACTTGATTATGCGAGGTTATGTGAGAACCACAACAAATGAGGACACACACCCCGTGATACGCGCGATCGAAGTATCACACACAGCTTGCCAAGATGAGTTTCGACAAAATCTTCGATCTCACTGCTGGAGTGTATTTTTATTTTTATAATACTACTTGTATATTGTTTCATGCGTACTGAACTCCAAATATGTCTGTTTTTGTCCCCCTCTATGCGGGTTATACAGTTTCCGTGCGCAGAACAAGGCTGAACGTCTTAGTCCTGTCGATCCTGGCATTAGCAGGGGAGTCACCGACCTGCATCCTTCACGAGGGTATACACACCCCGTAACACGCGCGATCGAAGTATCACACGCAACTTGCAAAGCTGAGTTTTGATCAAAAAACTTTTTTTGGTCGATCTCACCGCTGAAGTTTGTGTTTTCATTTTTTAGACATATCATACCACTCGTACCCACTACGAGTACTGGTACGTATGATAGATCTGCGGTGTATTTAGTCAGTTTCAGCTGCGAGTCTTGAAACGTGTGCGTACCTTTGTAGGCCTGCTACATACACACGCACACTTCTTTCCGATTTAACTTTTATATTTTTTGTCGGATATACGACTTGCTTCAGCTATGATACATATTTCGATCAAAAATAACTTTTTGGTCGATCTCACAGCTGAAGTATTTTTCCTTTTTTAAAATATACTTCGAAGTATTAAAAAAATTAAAAAATACTAGGGCTAGGTACTGGCGCTGCGCGCCAGTACAAGTTATACTGGCTGCGCAGCGCCAGTACAAGTTATACTGGCTGCGTCAGCAGCCAGTATACTGGATCCGGTCAGTATACTGGTGGCGCGGCGAAGCCGCGCGGTCGCGGCGCAGCCGCGACCATCGGCCCCCCCCGGCTGGTGAGGGGGCCTCGCCGGAGGCGCCCCCGGAGGGCCCCGCTGGAGGCGCCCCGCCGGAGGCGAATTTTTACGCGATTTGGCTTCACTAGAGCATAAAAAATGAGTGATTTTGGCTCATATGACAGAGGCACTTTTGTGGGGAAAACGGCACTAAAATTCGAGTTCAACGCCCAAATATGTACCGATTTTCAACATGGAGGATGTGTAGAATGTAGCACAAATCTTTAACTTTGCAACGCCCATATACTCCATGATCATGGGTGACGTAGCGTATGCATAAGCATGAATTGGAATGGATAGCACTCATTCCATGTCACACATACTCAACCCAGCGTATATTGGAAAAAAAGTAGATTGATAGCTATAGATTGACAAGAGTACTAAAGACGACGGCAAGCAACCAAGTCGATCACCATCATCAGTCCATCAGTTGATGTGCCTACGAACAGCGGTGCAACGGCAGCAACAGAGCAACAGAGTACACAACGAGATAACAACGGTGCCACAGCTATCGAAAGCTACCTACCCAACCAAAACCTACACCGCGCATAAATCACAGCCGCTAGATACCAGCACAACAAACAGAGTCATCAGGATGGCGGTTCTTTTCGCCACGAGCACCCTGCAGGAGAAAACAAAACTGAAACTAGCAGAACTGCAAATCTTCCCCAGCAAAGACAGCCACTACCCTACCCCCTCCTCGCGGCCCCGGCGTCCTCTCAGCAGGCAGCCTGAAGCTATGGGTTTCCGCTGGTTCTTGAGGCGTATATTGGGATCTTCGTCTATATGCGAATGTACTGGTGTACTGGCAGGTCGGTTTACCAGTATCAGGATACTGCCAGTACTAGTACTACTGGCAGTACGTACTGGTTCAGTACCCAGCCCTAAAAATACACTTCAGCTGTGAGATCGACCAAAAAGGTTTTTGTATCAAACTCAGCTTTATATACAGCAGTATACCTGTACGTACCACTTTTTTCCTTCTTTTGGTTTCCTGGGGTGTTCTTCCACGCCCTGAGTGATTGGGGCGTGTCGTATGACCATGGACTTGATTATGGGAGTTAATATGAGAACAACAACAACAACAGGCCGCTCTTTGTGACTGAAGAGTCCCAACACCCCGCCGTCGCCGCCGCGGCCTCCGTCATCTGCATCGAAGAGTCGAGATTACGCGGGATATTGTACCTGGTGCACCTAGAGATTGAAACGAGCGGTGCCCAAGTTGTAGTGGTAGTATATGTTTTGTATTCTCGTAGGTCGGTTCGGGGTTGGAAAAGCGCGCATCTGCCCCGCTCCCCCACCCCCCACGGCGTGGTCGATGAAAACCCGACGCGCTCCGTCCCGACGTTGTAGGCATGCGAGGGTCTATGGTCATACGACTACGGCTACGCATGAAATTGGTATAGCCCCTATCGAATACGCCCCCCACGGCCGTTGCCACGGTGCAGCACCGTTTTTTCGGCACCCGACTGAAGTTGACGCACGATACGCAGATAGGCGTGTGGCTTCATTTTTACCCGCTCGATGGAGGACAAAAAATAACAACCAACCACGACAACAACAACATGAATACTTGGTGATGAGTTATTGGTTCCTGCTGCCCCTGCCCCCCCCCCCCCCCCCCTCCCGACCGGTATTCTTGTCGCTCTTGCAGACCCTGCGGACGAGTTAATGCCGCTTTCTTGCAGGGGGAGGAGGTGGGATCGGCGCACAAGAGGCACCATCGACGACGCACTAGGGTGAGACTGCGACTGCGGGGTATAATAGCGATAGCATGCGCCCGCCCATATTCCACATGCTGCCCTTAGCTCCCTTTAGGACCCCAAAATCATTCCCTGTACTATTTCCAAGTAGTTTTGTCTCCAAAAATGGGTTTCCAGCGGTAAAGGCGTTGGGCCCTTTTGGGTAAGGCTTTAGGCCCTTTGGTACCCAGGCATGGTATTGGTACCTCCATAGTGCTGGTTTGAGCAGTGCCGGCTGCCCTCTGTAGTGCATGTGAAATTGCGTGACACTTCGAGGGGGAAAGAGTAGTGTCGGTGTGCGGAGCAGTGCCGGTTGCTGCTATAGTGCCGGTGTTTCCGGCACTATAGAGGCGTATGCCGAACCTATAGAGGGACCACTGACGCTTTCTACGATAGAGGTATATATACAGCACTTGTTGGCTTTCTTTGTTTTTGGATGACAGGGCGCTTCACTAAGCCCAAAATTGTTACCTGGAATGTTTTTGTTGTTTTGCAATACGAACAGTGGGCACTCCGATTTAATAGCGCCCCGTCACAAGCCGAAGCAAGCGCTCATAACCCCTTTAGAGCCCCGAAACTCGTCCCTGTACCAAATCCAAATATTTTTGTCCCCAAAACGGGTCTCCAGCTGTAAAGGCGTTAACTACACATCGCTCTCATCTGTAGTGGGAAATATATATATACTTCGAAGTATATGATCATTGTTTTTTGGGGGGATTCGGTCAGGAGTTTTTTTCCGTCTCGGCCTCAGTATGCGATTCTCGGAACTGGAATTCTCGGTCAAATAGCTTCGTTCGAGCGCCGTCTTCGGGGGACGGTTCAAACGCCCCTCGCCCTGCCTATCCGTTTCGCACCTGGCCGGGATCGGGTTCGTGGGCTGAGCGAGACGAGCGAGAAGTGCGCACATTTTTGTATTTTGGGCGGCATACGCCTGAGCTATTCTTGGATCTTGGCATATGCAGAGGTTGAACGAAAAAAACATATGGGAAAACAGTTATTTCCAAGTTGGCATCATTTCCAAATTGGCTTCTTATTTCGTCCCCACCACACTTTTTTCATGGTCAAACCTCGAAGCGTTTGGCCTATTGTCGTACGACTGCTGTGTCGTTGCTTTTTCGATATCGGATTTCACGGTTAAATACCTTTGTTCGAGCGTTCGTTGTCTTCGAGGGGCGTCGTTCCGTACCCAACGACATCATTACACCCAGTGTCCGTGCTGGTTATTCATCCTAGAGAGATACAAGTTATTATTTATGTGGTCACAGACTGAGACAGAGTAAACCAAACAATCGCAATTATTCAAGGTGTAAAGCAAGTGAAATGCTAGCGTACCGGGTACGAGAACACAACAAAACAGGCCAGACCATGAAAAAAAAATGGAAAATAAACACGAGTACGAGAACACAACAAAACAGGCCAAACCATAAAAAAAAATAGAAAATAAACACAAGTACGAGAACACAACAAAACAGGCCAAACCATAAATAAAACGAACGTGAACACAACGAACGGAATGGTCGCTTGTAGAAAATCGCAGTACAAGAAACAATGTTTTGTCAGTCTTTTTCGTCGCCGCTCCAAAGAGTCGTTCCGTATATATTGGTCCACGATCAACAATCCATCATTCAGGACCGCATAATAAATATCCCACACTAATTCCATGTATATTTATCCCCACAAACGAAACGTGGATGCACTTCTAAAGGTAGGTAGGTGTGATTATCAAGGTAGTAGTGTTTCGAACGCTTTGTTGTGTGGTTGCAAGAGTTGCGCTGGCTACTGAGTGTTGTTGTTGCTGGTCAATCCGTTCAGCACGTCGACGTGAACGCGGATGGATGCTGAGACAAGCGAGAAGCGCGCAAAATTTTACATTTTGAACGCTTCTCTCCAGTCATTCTTCGGATCTTGATGTACGGAGAGGTTGATGAAATAAAACTTGGCGAGATATTTTTTCCAAATTGGCGTCAAATTTTGTTCCAAAACAAGTAATATTTTCTGTAAAAAAAAAAAACATGGTACTGCGGTAGGTATCATAGTAGTGCATTTATTTGTTGAAGTTTGGTAGGTACACGTACATACATGGATATAGACGTGGCAAGCGGACGCATGACTAAAACGAGGAGGAGGTAGTAGTGGTTACGATTACTGCCCCAGAAAAAGCCACACAGCAGCATTGCGAGTGGCTGCGTCCCCGGGGCCTCGAGGGTGGTATTATACAAGTTCGACACGGTTTGTACTCTCGTGCAAGTAATATAGGTACGCACGAGTAAGACCACACACAGCGATGCTCTATTACACACAACATGCTTTTTGTCGATGACATATTTTATGGCATGGGGGGAGGGTATACAAAAAAACAGGGAATACATTTTCGACACGAAAAACAAGGGGGGAAATAATCGTTCCTCCTGTTGTTATGCTGCGCCACGCGAAGGTCGTAGTAAGTAGACAGTATCCACGGAAGAAACCAGTGAGTGGCATGCATTCGCCCCGGTATTATAAAAAACGAAAATACATTATCGCATCGTTTGGTGTTTTTCTTCCCCTAGAAGACTCTTCGGAGAAATATAGGCGGTGTGCTTTGTTGTTGCTGTGGTCCCTGACTCCGTTGCTGTGGTCGTTTGCCGGTCAAGTGCAAGCGATCGTGTTGGTACGTAACTGACAAAATAAGTTTGTGTTGCTTCGTACTTGACGTGCTCCTTGCTGCTGGTTGCTGATTGATCATCTCTTTTAGTGAGTTTTTTTTTTTGGCACACTTTCTACTTTCCAGCTTCTGGACATACAAGCCGTGATCACAGGTGTCGTCCCTTCCCCCCCCCCCGATTATTGCCTTCAAATTTTTTTCGCGCATAGGGTTCAGCACCCACTGATCGTCGATTTTTCATCGAGTGTTGCTAACTCACGCTCTCGCGCTTTCCGCAAGTCAATTAGTGCACAAGAAAAAGTTCCACGAAAACTTATGCGAGTCCGCACTCAAGGGGGGTTCGAACTCACGAAATTGACCTATTATACCAGGCTCAAGGATAACCTGATACGCCACCGAGGCAGTGAGTGATATGGGGCCGGTCGCCCCGGTGGTCTAGTGGGGTTACATTATTAATACTAGCGTTGGTCCTTGAGTTAAATAACCACCGCGTTGTAAGCTTTGTTGGCTTTAGTTATTGGCAGAAATAAATGAGAAAAAAAGGATCACCTAACAACTGCTGAAATCGCCTAGCAGCGTGGGTAGGTACTATTCGACGCAAACCGACGAGGGAAGAAAATGCTGAATCCATATCGCGATAACAATTAGGGCATGTACCGTAGTGGGGAGGGGGAGGAGGGCTCGCTATGTGACCACGGATCTGAGTTATACTACTGGGAGGGCGAGAGTAGCGCGAGCACCACAATACATGGGATGGGAAAAAGAAGAGAAGTGAAGAGTATTACTGCTGCTGTAATAATACGATACCCAAGCAAGTTGCACCGATCGACTAGATCTGGACCAACTGCTGTATATTATGCAATTGGTCCATGTACAACTTCTCTGATCACAGGAGAGTATGAGATGATAGTCATGAAACTTGCTGAACTACTTCAAGAGTGGTGGTTTCCTCTATCCACGAACCCCGGCCGATCCGATCAATCGAAGGTTGGGTTACACTGTGTGGGTAGTATCGAGGCAGGGGTCAAATGAAATGTCCGCGTATCGCGGGGTTGGGGTATACAAATGAAAATTCAGCCGTAGCGCGAGTTGCCCTTTTTTTTTCTAGTTGAAAATACCTTGTAGGATTTCTGAACCGGGGTTGGACCCTGTTCTGTGGTTCTGGCGTTGTATACGAACCTCAGCTAGCTAAGGCTTCCACACCGTGCGGTGTGGTGTCGACCCGGGAGAAGTCGGTTTTCGTCCCCGGTTTGTTGGAGTCGATGGGGTATGGAAGGATTTCTGGAACGGCGGTGGAGCCCTATCCTCATCGCGTGCTTTGGAACGCCCCCTGCCCGTTTGCTGGTCTATCTCCTCTCCGGTTGTCCCTGGCTCTACGAGCTGCACAGCCACTCAACGATAAGCCAGTGTTAATAATACATGATTGTGGCATCATCGTGCGGGGCTGTGTCGACCCGCGGTAGAAATCGGTTACCGTCCCCGGTTTGTCAGGATTTCTGAAACGGGCACAGGACTCTATATCCTCCCATGGTGGCGTTGCCCTTATGTCCGAGCCCCAGCCAATCAGCGGTAATCGAATAGGGTTGGGGTTCCACGTCGTGCGGAATGGTGTCGACACAGGAGGTCATCGTTGTTCCTGCGTTTTTGGAGCTGTAGAGATTCGGCGGATTCATGAATCGGGGATTGGACCCTATCTTCCCCGTGTGCGACGGAAATGCCCCCCATTGATGGGCCTCTATCCGCCTAGGACGGCGCTGTGGAGCTCAAACCAATCAGCGATTAGCCAACGGGATTGGGGTTTTCCCACCGTGCAGGGTGGTGTCGACCCGAGAAAGCTCGGTTTGCTTCCCCGGTTGATGGAAGTTTTAGAGATGTGGAACGACCTCTGAACCGGGGATGGGACCCTATATCCTCCCGAGGTGGAGCTGGCCCAACATACGAACCTTGGCCAATCAGAAAATCGGCCGGTGGGGTTGGGATTTTCACACCGTGTGGGGAGGTATCAACCCGGATGATATCCGGGTTCGTCCCTGGGTTGTCGGAGTTGTAGATGTGTGGGTGGATTCCGATCCCGGCATGTGACCCTATCGTGCCAGGGTGACGCCTACTTTGTGTATGAATCCTGACCAGTGAGCGATCAGGCTAAAATGACATGTTTTTATTTTCGTCTATAAAAACTCGAGTCTGAAATTCTTAGCTGTCAAAATCGTAGGCGCTGTAGTCGCCTATTGTATCTACAAGAAGTGAGCGATCTACAGAGCTAGCAACAAGCAGCAGCATTGCAATAGCATTCGAGGAGTTGAATGGCAAAGGCAGCCATACCACCGTGTTTCGCGCCTGGAACAACGTCAGCACGTCTCTCCACGATCAGACAACACACAGACAGTCATTCTGGGAGGCTCGGATCAAGATGATGCTATTTTATCATGCATTGTATATTTCAGAAGCTGGCCTAGTGCGCCTCTCAGTGGCTACGAAGAGAACACGCAGCGGACATGGTCGGTCACCTTACTGGCCTCGGCTGCTTGATTGAGTTAAAATATCATAAGAAACGCACTCGACACGTTTCGTCGCCAGACGAAAGGGTCAGTCGGTGTGCGCTCGGATTTATCCGATCGAAATCTGATGAATGAAGCTCGAAATCGGATTCACTTGAAAACGGGAGCGAATAATAGTAATACATTGCCATTATTGTTAGTCTAGATCGAACTCTTATCATTACCTTACATACTGTACGCGCAGACTATGATTGTGTGTGGTTACTTATTTTTTACTCTACCGAGTATTGAATCGAACAAATCGAAGTGCCGCCCTGCCCTACCCATGCGGAGCCCTTGTTTATATATTTAGTATATAGACGGGACATGCCGATTGTTGACATCTCGTGGAAGTCCCGAACGCTCTTATCCTGGGCGCTCTTGAATCGGGGTACCCACTGCGGTATGCATTTTCTTTTTTGCGTACCTAGGCCATCGGGCAGAGATACACATTATTGTATTTTTTCAACCATCTCACCCCAGTGACGTCACTAGGGGGCGCCCATCGGTATATTTCCTATGGGTTAGGGTTAGGGTTGGGGTTGGGGTTAGTTCCATCCATGGTGAAAAACACAACAATGTAGGACACCCCCACCGGGTTGGTTGCAAGCGCTTTTCATTTTCCAAAGTAACAACAGTTTTTGGGTGGGGGGGATGAGTTTCCGTTTGTCGGCCGTGCGAGTCGATCGCGCAGGGTGGGCGCCTGCGGCGGAATTGCTTCCATTTGCAGCCCTCCATTTCCGATGCCTGTGGAGGCGTTGCCATTTTCGAGGGGTGATCCTCAGCCGGTGGTTAGCGAAACTTGATGTGCTAGACAATACGCTTAGCTAAGTGGACGATTTTGTATCAGCAGCAGCGACTCGGACATTGGGTGGCAAAATGTGGCGGCGGCCACGGGTATATGTTTTCTTAGCCGTGAAGTACTTCCATTGCAGTGTACGCCGGAGCGTTGGAGGTGACGAATCACGCGTTGGAATTTTTCGAGCACTCACGGCTGTAACATGGTGTCCAAGCTTACAGCACTCGCGGGGGGCTGCGCAACGCCCTGAACGCAGCGTGCTGCGAAGGAATCCATCGCGCCAGGAGTTCCAGATACATGCGTGAGAGCACGACGACACTCTGTTGGTTAGGACAGTCGGTCGGTGGTGTCGTCGCCCGATGTGATGCGGCTCGTATGTCACAACATAAAGCGTTCAGTCACTTCTCGCAGTTGCAAGATGAGAGGTCGATTGAGGGATCGCGCGGCCCCGTCCTTGCCGCGCGATACCGCCGATAAAATTGTGGAACCGCCGTTTCGGTGTACGGGTGCGTCTACATGAACTGCGTAGTAGGCTCGAGCGCGCGGCGTTTCGCTGGCGCCGACGGGCTTGTTGTCTCCTGCGGACTTGTTGGGGAACCGAGCAATAGTCCTACCGAAGTAAGGTTTTCTGCCGCCCTCTTGTTTCTGGACATGACGCCTGGGACATAACAACCTGTTGGGTTTGTAGCACTTGGTTATAGAGTGGCGTATTGCACTTGATTGTATAGTGACTGAGTGATCTAGTGGATAGTGCTATACGACCAACGAAACCTCTGCAGTGCAGCAACGCGGCTGCCGTGTTTAGCCAAAATTCGGTGAGCACCTTTAGAGGCGAAGCGCCGCCCCGCTATTGTTGCTGCGCGGAATACCACGCCGTACCGGCACCCGCACCAGAAGCACCCTCGTTGCCACCGAACCTGGCGTCGGAGCCAACCACGAGCGTTTCGAAAGCAGGAAGCGCCCCCCGTGCCCCGCCCCTCCTTCACCCCCCCCCGGTGCAATGCGTACTACCGATGGAGCCAACAAGGAGCGGTGCGAAAACAGCAAGTGCCCCCCCTGTCCCCCCCCCCCCCGATGCGATGCCTGCTACGATAGGGATAACCCTTATTGGCCGAAACGTTCCTCCCCCCCCCCCCCCCCCCCCCCAATGCGATGCCTGCTACGATAGGGATAACCCTTATTGGCCGAAACGTTCCTGCCCCCCCCCCCCCCCATCCCTCGATGCGATGCCTGCTACGATGGGGGTAACCCTTTTTGGCCGAAACGTCCCTGGCTGGCGAGGCTCATCAACTGGCGAACTGCCCTTTTTTGTGTGTTTCCATGCTTTTCGTGGCATGCCTAGGCCATGGGGTCGGTCAGCACGTTGGCACCTTCATATTTTCTTAGAACGCCAATATTTTGGGCGTTGTATGGAGAGGTCAAGTGTGGTAAGGAGAGGTCAAGTGAGGGAGCCCTCGGGGGAAAATGGGTGCATCCCTGCTGCTGTAGCGTGCGTCATAGCAAACAGCATGGTGGAACGTTTATCAAGGGCTGCGGGATCGCCCTCCCACCGGAGCGCGGGGTATCAGAAGAGAAGGTTCCTTGGCGGTGTTTTTGCAAACAACACATTGGAGGCTGCCGGATCGCGCTACCGTGAGTCGCAGGGTTTTAGGATTGCGCTTCCATGATCAAAGGGTACCGTGTTTTCTTGAACCTCGAAGCGTAGCGGGCACACCCATTGGGCGAACAATACTGGGGTAGTACAGTTTCCAGTAGAACGACAAATGCATCATATATATATATATTAAGCTCCTCCGGAGTACACCGAAGAGTGCACTCGGCGGGAAATTAGGTGATCAAATAGACCGGAGCAAATCCGGCCATCCCGATACCCTGCTACGGTGTAGCCAACTTAATGTTGGAAGCCCCCATAGTATCGTCAAACCGTTGTCACTGCTGTATCCTTGTACAGGCACAATCAACATGTCAATTCAAGATTGATGCGCGGCAGCAGTGGTATATAGCGCGGGTACCTGATGCGGAATTGGCGTGACGTCGCTGTCTGTGCAGCTGAAAAGGTCGTCACTCTTGTGCCACAGACCTCCAGGCCTGCGGTTCTTGTCCATGCGGAAGGAATACCTTGCTTTGAGCCAGAAACTAACGGAACCACTCCAAAGGCGGGGCTGTGCTTCAGCTGAAGTTGATGGCTACAGAAGTTATTGGTTGCGCAGTGCGAAGTAAGCACATATCGGAACAGATGACGATCTAGATCATATAGATCATCTATAGATTTTTAATCTGTCGTCATGGGATGTTTTGCAGGATCTGTGCATTACAGATCCAACCCAGAATGCATGTGCTAGATCGTCCAGATCATTTGGTTCCCACCCCCGGCAACATGATCTATAGGCCGTGCAGATCATTCAGGCCAGGGATCTGTCTGCCCTATATGTCATAAGTCATGAACGGAGATCTGATCTGCCCGAGGGTGTGGAATTAAGGCAACTGTTAACAAATGTTAACAATTGACTTTTTGTCTTTTACCCGTCCTTATGTAACCCTTTTTTGAGGCTTAGAAGGGAAACAAAACATCGAAAATATGTTCACGACGATCACAGAATTGGTCACACAAATGAAAAAAAACATCGAAACCATGTGACGGTCACAGAATTGGTCACACAAGAAAAAAAAAAAAGGTTATTAGAGGTAGGGAACCGAACCAAGAATAATCTGGCTCTTGTTTCGAGAGAGGATTTCGGAGGCGTTTTGGTTAATGTCTTTGTGGTTGAAGAAGTGGCATTGATTGCATCGGCATGGTAGTTCTGGTGGATCGTGTTCGCGGCTATACCGAGTGGATACAGCACGGGACGGTGCTGGCAGACTGGTAGAACACGCGAGTAGACAGTCGTGCTGTTGCTAGTATTCGTGATCACAGCATTGATCACACAACGAAAAAAAGCGTCGAAACTATGTGACGATCACAGAATTGTGTCACAAGAAGCAGCCCGGGCTGCTCGGTAAAAGGGACGCACTTCCTTAGCGCAGCGTTAGGAGCTACCGCTCTCTGTCCGTAAATGTAAGCAACATTTTGATTCAATATTAATGTCCAAAGGTTGCTTATATTTTACGGACAGAGTGGCATAAATACAAGCTTCCCCTTTTTCGGGATGTGGTTGGGCTTGAAACCCCAGGCATGTCACAACTAAAAAAAGAGGGTACGAAAGCTATTGAAAAGTGAATAAAGAAAATAATTAGCCACCGCGCAAGTAACAAGTAACACCGACTAGTCATAGCTAAACGAGTTTTTAGCTTACGTCTACTACACGACGCGCCCGCAGCATGGTGATACTCGTATTGTACAGAGCTTTTCACGGCTCTTGACCCCGTCCGCGGGTCGGGCGCGGAGGGTTTTAAGACGCCAGTGGGTCAAGTCGGGTAGGGTCGGGTAGGGAGGTGTTCTAAATCTCACGGGTCGAAGCTGGACGATTTCGATTATCACGGGTCGGGTCGGGTCGGGTCACCCTCACCCGGTCCGACCCGTCCCGCGCGAAGAGATCCGACCCGTGAAAGCCGTAGTGGTTCACTGCTGCACGTTTTTCCTAGACATGTGATAAAATGTCACTTCTTGTTTTTTTTGTCGATATAAAAAGGGACCCAAGGGGATGAGGGTTGATTGCCCCGGCTGTTCCTACGTAGGTTGTGGAGGGAAGCTGCTGATCACACCTATGATATTGTTATACTTAGCTTTTGGGAGGTCATCTGGTGACCACGCCTATGCTTGTAGACTGTCGGTCGACGCAGATGTTGACCCCGCGTTCAGTGGTGGTGCCATCTCCGCTCCCGTCGGGGTTGTGTCGATCTCCCCGGCTGATTTTCGTGGTCGATAGACCCTTGGACGGACCTGAAACACGACAGGCGTTATCGGTATGGCGGCTGATTTCGTGGCCGATAGACGCTAGTGGGAACTGGAACAGGCCGGCGCCGTAGCTTCAAGCTTGAAGAACGCGTTTACATATCAAATAACAGTGTCCCGACAACGGGATACGGTGGCATTCGGTCGGAATGGGTTTCGTTGAATGGAGGCGTCGTACGGATGAGATGAACATGTCGATGGCGCTTATGGGCGCGCCATGGTGGGCTTGTAGAACGCCCGTGTATGCGGATAGAGCACTACAGAAGGCAAAGTAGCGTAAAAATGCACGCGAGTAACATGAGCGCCTAGGTATGTACCAGGTGAAAAATTAGCCATGGATTTCTGAACGCGTTTTTGTAACATCTCGAAATACGATACAATGATTACCCCAATTTAACAGCACCTAAGACAAAACATTCGGGACTTAGGAGCGGTCAAATCGGTATGTCCCGCCATTCTTAGCCTTTGAGTGCCGACTATTAATACAAATAAGAGCAATATGCCGTTAATCGCGCCTGCTCCGGCTTATCACGGGGTGCTCTTGAATCGGGCTACCCACCGAAGGCGTCATATCCAGCAAGCGGCTTCTCTGGCTGCTGATATGTGCCTTGGCAGAGGTTGTAACGTGGTGGCTGCTAACTCCGAGGGTTCACCATCTGGCTTGAGATCCAATCGCCCAAAGAGCAAATCGCGTGAGCTCATGTGCATGTGGCGTACGACTGTGCAAAGCCATGGCTACGATAGTATTGCACGTGTCAGTTTTGGGACCTCCTACTGAAGGCAGCCCAGGACCTCTCGCGCGAGTGTCTAGTTTTTTTTTCATCACGTTTTTTGCTCTCCAGCTCGACTCGTAAAGAGGTTTTACCCTCAGCAACCTTCTGGACAGGCCGTGGTCACAGGTGTCTTCCTTTCCCACCCCTCGGTACGTGCCTTCATTTTTTTCGCTCATAAGAGTTCATTCGGTATTCCCACTTTTCAGCTTTTTATGCTGGTCGATTTTCATCGAACAGTAGTCTTCAAGTCGCAATCCCTTGCGTGCTTGCTTTGGTTCGCGATGTACAGTGATGTCGGAAATTTGTTTGATGCTCTCGCGCTTTTTGAGTGGGCTAGTTACGATCTGGCGCAGTGGGGTCTAAACCGTACTGGTGCGTAGCGCGGGCCATAAAGCCATTCCTCAACCGCCCTAATAATATATCACGCAAGCCCATGTGTGCATGACACCTCATATGACTGCGTAAAATCTACTGTCGACAGTTTCCGTGGTTGTTTTTATAGATTCAAGTATTATTACGAGATTGACGAGATTGAAAACATGAAACTTACCAGGTATGAGGTTGATAAAAATGAGCTTCGTAAAGCGTATCCGGACGATCCGTGGCCACTAGGAAGGGTCCCTTTTTCTGTACACAGGGGTGTGTTTCAGGCCTCCTTGACGGGGTAGGCGTGAAATCTATGCGCGTGCCAGTTGCGGAACCTTCGAATCGTTGAAGCCAGCCAAGAATGGTCGATCGAAACAAACACTACTTGTCCGCCGGCCGAGTGTACTTGTACCGTTTTTTTTTCTGTTCCATATTGGTTTCGAGCCGATTGTAATGCTGCTGTGGCGCGTTCAATGAGGCATTTTGGTTGGTTGTATATCACTATGCGCTAGACCACTCAAGTCACAAGTGACTAGTGGATAGTGCTATGTATGTGACCAACTAATACATACACTTGGGAGTTCGTCGAATCTCGCCGGGTTCTTATCGTTGGTCTCCGGGGCGACCCCCTAGCCACGGACAAGCAGTGGGAAATCAACAACCTTTGAGCCGTTTTGAACCCAGAAAAAGTGGTTGGTCGTGCTGGGACTTGAAACCCACGCACACCAGGCTAAAAGAAGCGATGGATCTGCCCACCAATCAAGAGTCACATGTAACTCATATATATCCTCATATGAGCGTGCGAGAACACTACCGAGACTTCCGGTCCGGCGTACACTGCTGTGCGTTTCAGCGGCCAGGCCGTTTCACTGCAGAGGTAAAAATAGCTCGCCACGTGACTTCGCCATACCAGTAAACGTTTTCGTGGACTGACTTCCGTTGTCACCACTTGTCTTGTTTTTTTTTCATGTCCCGGCGCTAAGCTTTGACAGAAATGCAACGCATGGCATCTAAAAGACACAGTCGCCACCAAGCGCCCAAATAACTTGCCCCGAGCCGACGCCATGCACATATTATTCCACTCCAGTTTTAGGGTTCTGTCTTGTATTAACGGAGCCGAAGCTATACTTCGTATACGTTTTCTTTCACTCCAGAATTGTTGGTGGCTTGTCTTACGGCGACGGAACAACAAACAACAACAACGATATCTGCCTTCGGAATCTGACGCCTCTGTTGTGTGGTTTGTGACGCCAACGCCATCAGTGGTGCGGAGCTGCTCCGCACATTATGTTTTTGTTGTATATCGTATCCACAGGGTCGATACTGGATACCAGGTATAGTGGGGAACCCAGTTTAAGAGCGTCCAAAATAAGAGAAAACATGCTTAAGAGCGATGAAATCGGCTTGTCACGCCTTGTGATGTCTACGCCGAAACCTATCTGATACCCAATCTGAGGTAAGAGCGGCGCCGAGATAAGAGCGGTAACAGTGGCTTGTTCCGTGGGGCCCTTGAATCGGGTCCTTGCTGTATCGAAATATCGAGCTGTCGATATGCCGTTATCGAGCTTCCGGTATCCCGTGTCGAAATATCAGACTTCGATATAGATCGTGTCGGACACGTTTTGCTCTCTATCCCCAGTCATCCCCGGTACAGTTTTCGCCGGTGCTGAACTACAAGCTACGACGTTTCCACGGCGAAGTCGTATGATATCGACTTGATTTTTTTCACGTATCGGTGTCGTACCGAATTCGATTCATGACTATAAATACAGCACGCACCCGAACTAGGAAAAGGATGAGAGCCAACAGATTAATTCCCAGGAGCGACTTTTTTTTTTTTGTGTGTGTGTGTGTGTGTGGGGGGGGGAGGGGGGGGGGTGCTCATGCTTGGTCCGGAAACACTCTGGAAAAGTGGAAGAACCCCACAATGCGGGCAGTGTTTGGACGTAATCCACAATCTCACAGCTGAGACCTCTTTTCAACTTTTACAATTCAAGTAATTGCGCCTCTATAGTACCGGCAATACAGCACGCGCCCGAGCTAGGCAGACGACCATAACCAACAGAAATTTCCTAGGAGCGATGTTGTTGTTGTTTTGTTTTTTTGGGGGGAAGGGGGTGCTCTCGGTAGGTCCGGAAACACTCTGGAAAAGTGGAAGAACCCGACAATAGGGGAAGAGTTCCGACGGGATCCGCGATCTCACAGCTGAGGTGCCTTTTCAACTTTTAGAGATACACGTCTAACCCTTTTTAGCGCCGGTTGAGCAGTGCCGGTCGCCTGCTTTGGTCCTGTGAAATTGCTTGGCACACATGGGAACAACCAGTAGTGGCAGTACACGGAGTAATGCCGGTTGCCGCTGTAGTGCCGGTATTTCCGGCACATACTGCCGCTGTAGAGGGGCAACTGCTCTATGCTGGGCGGACGGGGGCCGGTGTGGTTCGTGCGGCGGCTGCAAGGCCCAGTTTTGGCGTGCGGTGGTTCTTCACGCCCCACGGGTTCCCTCGCTCTCGGCGATGGAGTAGTTGTGAGCCGGCGGCAAGCCTTCCGTACGATGAAATAATAAACGTTGGGTCGGTGTTGCGGTTGAGGTGGCGCCTTGTACCTAAAAGCGATTTGACTTGAGGGGGCGCTCCTTAGCGTGAGGAACGGGCCAGTACCGCCGGATTATTATTTTTTTTGTGTGTGTTTTATTGTGTTGTTATCATGTCTGCGCCGTATGTCCAGGCCATGGGATTGGTCACCTGGTTACACCTTCTGGTTTTTCGAGGTTGACGTAAGAGTGGAGTTTTAGAGCTTGTTAGAGAGAGGAGCTTCCTCAGAAAAGTCGCGGTGTTCTCAATCATCGTCATCGGTGCTGTATCTAACAGCTCCTTTACTCTTGTCATGGTGTTTAGTTGGTTGTGCCTCTGGAGCGTGCCTGAACGATTCTGGGCCCAGTTCATCCTGAATCTGGCCATCTCCGTGATGGACTGCGACAACGGCACCTCGTCTACCGCGGTACGCACTACATGCTTTCGCTGTTATCAGTGTCACTAGTGCCGCCCCCGGTGGTAAGCGCTAAGTTTCCGCTGTTGCTAGTGCCACTACTGACTTGTGGTGCCGGTTCACCACCGATTCGAGGGAGCTATCGGGCTATCTTGTCTGTCTTCGATCGGATGTATTTCGTCGTGTACCGGATGCAGTTGAATCGTGTTGACGGTCGCGCCTTCTAGCCCCTGGTTGCGCGCGTCGACCTTCGGACGTATAATAATGCACCTGCCGTGAATTGTTTCCCCGGCTTCCTATTGCATGTGCGGTCATAGATTCACAGATTGCAAAAGCGCGGTCGTAGATTCACGCCCATCTGCGCTGCTGTCAGAGAGACCGATATGATTTCACCCCCCACCAGCAGCCTGGGTCCGCCAGGGTCGAGATTTTTCGTTCGTACATACTAGCTGCATGCCGCGGTTTTCTCTGTCACCTCTCGGATTATGCGAACCGAGGGGCTCTCAACGTCCTGTTCTACCACCGCTGTCCGTGCCGAGATTGTCGGCGTTGTGCTAACGTGGAAGTTGAAGTCCAGTCCTTCAAACTCCGGACTGATGTTTTCTGCAGCTGTAAACACAGCTGTATCAGCTGCTAGCCCGCTATGCCATGTGCTTTGGAAGTCAAACCCTGGTCAAAAGAAGTGGAGCGCCACGCAGAAAAGAACGATGCCACGCGTTGGGGCGGTACGATTCGGGGCCATCGCTTCACCCAGAAGGGTCCAGCGCAAGCGTTGCGCATGTAGGTTGAGATAGTACCCGCGCATACACACGCTGCGTGCTTAACTCTTTTATGATTTCACTCACGTCCTTTGTGACATGTTTCTTGGGATAAGTTGTTTGTTGATTTTGATCTTCAATTCTAATTTCAAACTCAATTCGCAGGAGCCGTTCTACGCTCGACAACCTCCTGACACACGCCGTGTGTTGTTCACTGTTTTGCTGCTCTGAAAAAAGGTTCCGGCGGGTGTTTGCCCTGATTTGCAGCTGTTCTTGTCGTGTTGCAGAAAGGCTTAACTCAAGGGGATTCAACACACGGTCTAGAACGCGGGATTCCCGGTCAATTGTCGCGTTCTCGTGCCTTAGCCGGTACCTTGATTTATCGCTGGTCTTATTTTCATGCCTCCGAAGGGCGTATCCAAGGATATTTACCACACGTGGCTTTCTAGATGAGACCCCAACCAATAACTTCTTTTTTTTTGCCTCAAGTTCGCTTGTGTTGTTATGAAGAAAGCATAACGCCACCCCCTTTTAATATGTAGCCTCTGCAAGTGATGGTATAAATCCGGATCACGCAATCAAAAAAACAATCGTATCTAGGTATACTGAATTGGGCGGATACGCAGGCTTTGGTAAGCGATCTGGAGATGGCTTCTCGCAACCGCTACAGGGGTTGCACAGCCTTCGCTCGAGGCCCACGGCGCACGCTTGGTCCGCATGGAGTTGGCGGGGTGCACTTTTTTACGGCTGCTTTCCGCTGAAAGGATAGCCATCATGTGTATTACTTTTATTTTTATGCTGCCATCCGGAATTGTGCAGTGCTGGTGTCAATCGCAGCCGATTGCAACCGCCGTGGTATGCTGCCATGCACAGCGCGGAAAAGGATGCATGATCTTCGATCTAGCTGTCAAACTACTCCGCGATGTTACGCGTCGGAAGGGAAAAGCCCCAAGCCCGTCCCCTCTCCGACAGTGACTGCGGTTCATCGGAGATGAGACACAGAAAAAAACAACGAAGTGGAAGGCAAGTGTACGTTCAGTCTATACACCCTCAAGGGTTAACCCCTAAGGGTCTTGCCACGTCACGAAAACAAGTGTACGTTCATTCTAAGCCCTGTTATTACCGCACTGTACAAAAG
This sequence comes from Undaria pinnatifida, assembly GCA_012845835.1. Lineage (NCBI taxonomy): Eukaryota > Phaeophyceae > Laminariales > Alariaceae > Undaria > Undaria pinnatifida. The sequence goes on along the minus strand of JABAKD010000009.1, from coordinate 8,071,754 downwards.
CATGTGTCTCACTCTGATGCCAAGTAATATGTTCCCGAGGAGGGAGTGCAGCCCTAAATGCCATAAAAGTGGTGAAAGAAGAATCCACCAAAGGGGACTATTAATGCCATATATACGACGGTACGCGCATCCCTGGCGCTCGCTTTTTAGTCGGAGATGCCGTAGTTGTTGGGAGGTCAAGTTAAGGGTTGCACCACGTCACGAAAATATGTGTGCCTTTAGTCTGAACCCTTTTTGTACCGCGCTGTACGGAAAGATGGGGCCTTCGCGTTGTGTTTTAGTCGGAGATCGTACCGCAGTTTTTGTTGAGAGGTTTATTTTTCCGTTGGACGCCAAGAGACGTCTCTGCTGCTGTCGACTGCAATGTTTTCGGATCATTTCGCGTTAGCAAAAGCGGTGGCTGACCTTAGCCTCTTTAAAACCGCACCCACGACCTTTGGGGACAAACCACTTGGAAATAGTGTAGGATAATTCTAGCAGGAAAAGATAAAATAAAAAAACTGTGGACCCAGACAAATTGCTCGTCTGATGCGCGCGATGTTGCGTTGCAACTACAGCAACAACTTCGGATCGCATGGCAACATTAGCGGCGAATGAAGCTTTACGCTGATGTACTCGTGTCAGAAAGGACTATCACTGGCCGTGCCCCACACCCTGCCATATGACGAACATTATGTCAAAGCCATGACGACAACTACGCTGGTACGAGTCGAAAGAAGAGGATCAGCCCTACATTGTGCCACGTGTTGAACATTTGTTTTGTCGAACCATGACCGAGAACTGACGCGGGTACATATGCATAAGGAAAAGACGACTGCTGACCGTGCCCACAATCTGCCACGTGTCGAACAATACGGCGTATGTCGAACCATGACCGAGCACTACGCTGGCATGCGTCAGGACAGAAGATCACTAGTGGTGTCTTACATTCTGCCATGTGTTGAGCAATAGTTGTCATACGATGACCGGTGACGAGAAGACTGGTCGCGCCCTACATTCTGCCACATGTTTGCCATATTTGTCTTGCCATAACCGGTCCGGAGATGAAGAGCTCAAAAACCACAGACCGTTTATCTCCAGTACGTACGCTGGCAATTTTTTTGCGCTGGCACGTCGGTTTCCGCCGAGGTTTTCGCCGAAGCTGCATGTTGAAATAACGCTAACCGTTGCCCGGCTCTCGCTTTTTTTGTCGTGTGTGCGTGCGCCTGTCATATGAGATATGTGTTACGCTCCTTGAAATATTTTGGAGGGAATGGGAGCGCCTAGTGCGTGGGCGCAATATGGCTTGGACTTATGACCTTCCTTGCGCGTTTACGTGAAATCCAGACCGCGGAGACGTGCTATTCTGATGCGAGAAGGACACACAGACTAGTACTGAGAACCCACTACTGTATAGCATCGCCGAAAAACCCCTGTTCGAGTTAAAAATGTACTACAGACTAGGCTGTAAACTCGTCTGGGCTGGTCGGTCCTGCTTGCCGGGTTCCTCGCGCGCTCCCGGCGCGGTGGCTACTTTTGTTCTTGAGGTTTCAAGAGCTTTCCCCCGCTCTTCACCTTGCGACACCGCGCCGAGATTTCAAGCCAATCACATGCCGAAAGGGAAGCTTTGTAGGCAGTTACTTGATAGGGAAAATGTATGCGTCCATAAAAATGTAAGTAGCTCTCTTGAAAAAGGTTGGTGAGTTTATTTTACGGGTTGTGCGTGTTGGGTCTTCAGCGCGCGCCCTTTCGCATGCGTGGACTATCGTTGGGATAGTGGCATCGACCGACCGCTGTGCCTCGGCGGAACATAACCGGGTGTCACTCCCGGAGTTTTGGTTATCGTTCTTTGGTGGTGTGGTGTGGCAGCTACTAGTGGTGTGGGCTGCTCTGAACCTAGCTCTCTGCCATGCGAAAGGCCCCGCCAGCATGTTCGTCACCCCGCCCCTACCGCTTGGCGACGTGTTCGCCGCTCCTGCTGGTGGGGGGAGGTGCGAATATCTCCCACAGCTAGTAAAGGTTTTGCCCCCCAGGGTCGGGCTGCGAGTGAAAAAAATACCGTTTATGCAAAGCAAACCGACGGATTTTTTTTGGGGGGGGCAATAACGTGGGATGCAGCAAAGCAGGCAGTTATTCTGCGGCGAGAATTCTAGGCAGGCCGGCTATTTCTGTCCGTCACGTTGGGCGCATGCGTGCACACGACGCATGCACGCACGCATGCACGCACGCACGCATGCACGCACCAGCGAGAAAGAAGCTTCTTGCCGTCGTGCGTGCGCACGTGACAAGGTCAAATCGCAGCAGCGGGGCTCGTGGGACGCATTCTACATGAGGGATTCACCGTTTTGTTTTTTTAGATGGAGGCGCCGCGCTTGGGAGGGTCTTCACCTCCCACACATGAACCTATTTGCTGAGCTAACCCGTTCAGAGCCCCAATACCTCTCCCTATACTAATTCCAAGTATAAACGGGTTTCCAGTTGTAAGGGCGTTGGTACAGAACGTGAAAAGCTCATGACCGTTTCCCATGGGCTGGGTTTTCCAACGAGTGGAAGGGGTAAAAAAATGCCACAAACGATATTCTGGCGACATTTGGGCACCTTCTCTGTTGAAAGGCGCCCCCGCCCCGCCAGGCAAGCAATATTTCACAGGTCGGACAGGCAGATTGCCGATTGCCACTTGATGGTCTAGATCTTTCAGAGAAGATCTGTATGGTGCGCAGATCATGTTACCGGGTGGGAACCATACGATCTGCATGATCTGGCACGTTTCCTGGATTAGATCTGTAGTCTATAGATACAGATCCTGCACAATATCTCAAAAAAAGGCAAGATGATACAGGATCTACTGTAGATGATCTAGATTATCTAGATTGTGATCTGTCCGAGAAGTTTCTTTTTTATATATATTTGGCACCCGTACCGTAGCGTTGGCCATGAACAAAGCAGACCCGTCGTACGAATATTGCCTTTCCATTCACGCCTCACGCCTTGCGCTGGGCTCTTGGGTAGATTTTTATTCAAAAAACAAAACTATTGGGGTTAAACAAAATCGGAACATGTCAAAAGCGTTGCTGAGACAACGTGTGTAAGGCTTTTGACACAACGTAGTAGGCTTGAGACGACGTATAAGGCGGCACGCGAACTTGCACGGGCAGAGCTGTTTACCTCCTTGCAGGGCTGCATATACGTTTTGGCGGATCAATGGCTTGAGTTTTTACTGGGATATTTCTTTGGCAGTAGTTCAAAGGTTGTAAAGGCAACATGGCGGCGCCGCTAAGGGCGTGTGGCGAGGTAATCGAGCAGCAAGTCGAGGCCGATACCTAGTACGCTTAGGTTGAAAAAAACTTGTTCTGGAGGCGTGATCGCATCGCGCGAAAAAGAAAACTTGGTTGTATTTTGAAGTATTGGGCCACATGGCGAGGAAAAATCACTTACTGTAGGTCCCGCGACACCACGAAGAGCTCATGGCTAAGGTTGGTCAGCTCGGAGCGTATTTAGTTGGCTTGGGCCTCGTTGTGCTGCTTGTTTGGTTGCCTCGTCACGCGCCCGCTTGCGACGCCGCGGGTATTGCTCGCCGCAGTTTCCGAACGAGCTCGCTTGGCCGATGTTTAGGTTATCCCAACGGTGGGTTGAGATTCAGCCCCCGATATATACGAAGTATTTCCCCTATACAGTACAGTACGAGTTTTTTTTTCTCTTTCGCAACGAAAGCAGAGCACACACATTGTTTTTTCAGGACGGGAGCAAACCATTTTTTTGTTGGTTGAAACAAAAATTTCGACGGAGAGGTGCTCTTGAGCCACGCGGGGCAATTGAGAACGAGCTAGTTGCACGGTATGTGTGGTCTACCAACGGTGTTGGAGAGATCCGGCCAAAGGCAGTCGTAGCAACAGCACGTCTCCACCCAAAAGAAGGGGAGATGGCGCACGTTTTTGTCAGAGGGTGACAAAAACGAGGCGCGGAGAAACAGTTGAACTCTCGAACCACAAGGCATGTAGAACATACTGGTGTATACCTTAAGGTTCCCGTAAAATATGAAGAAGCAGCTATGTGTGCAACTGGCGAGTGCTGCTTCGCTTTAAGATGCGAAATACGGCAACAGCCTAAATGAGATCAGAATTCAGCTAAAGCCCAAAACCTTGGATGGGGGGCGGGGCGGGGCGGGGTGTTTGGGCCAACGGCGTCGTGTTTTACGTTTTTTCCTGACAACCGTGTCTTCACTGATCGAAGCGAACGCCCACCACGTTTTGTTCTTGCCATTACGGGGGTTAAGCGCACTCCTTATTTTTATGGCTTGCCGTTTATAGACGCCATTCGCGCAGTTGTCTTTCGTACGCGGTTTGCTAGCATTTCGCTGGCACGTCCCGTTCGACGTTGCGGAACGCACCGATTCGGCACCTGGAGTCTTATCCCCACTGATCCGGCCGTAATATAAAATACGTTACCGCTGCGTCAAGCGCGGCACGCAGGGCGCCCGCGCTATCGTGCACTCTAAACCAGGTGCAGAGATCTGCGAGTTGGACAGCTAGAGTTTTTCGATTGGATGCGAGCGTGTTCTGGTTCTCTATGCCACTAACCCCCCACAACTGCACTATCACTCTGACGGATGCAGGCGCCCCGCGACTTTTTTTTTTCTGTAGGGGCTACGCGCTGACAATGGTTGACAGCCTGGACATGCACGCCATTGTGGGGGATGGAAAGGCGTTCAGAGAGGCGACGGGGACGCTGCTCCGTGATTTCGAATCTGGTTTGCTCTCTTTCGACCGCGACGTGGATGTGTCGGTGTTTGAGGCCTCCATCAGGGTGCTGGGAGGATTGGTGAGAAAAACATGTTTTTAGAAATTGTTTTTGCGATAACGGTTTTTGGTAGGTTTTCAACACTTTTACGGTAAAATCGGTTTGGCAGTTCCAATTATTCGGTTTTATTACTTCCAACTTTTCGCAACGGTGCGTGTTGTTCACACCCAACTGATATTTCCACCCATCTACAGCCAGTGTCCCGTACCGATGCCTCGGAGACGAGCTCTGTGGTCACAAACTGCGAGACAGAGATGTCGTACACATTGCGAATACAGCAAGGTGATTTGACCATTCAAAGAACCGCAATGAACACGCGGGCAAAAAAACGATGCAAGCTAGAACACCAGACTATTTGGAACAAGAAGGGAAAAAAACAGGAAAAAACAGAAAAAGATAGTAAGAACGAAGAAAAAACGAAAGGAAAAAACATTTGGAAGCAAAGAGGGAGACAGTACGGCACGAGAAAAACATTAACCGGTTTGATTGTCAATTTTCTTTACGGCAGCCTTTTTTTGGTAGTGCGAACTTTCACGGTAGCCGGTTTGGTTGTTCCAGGGTTTGACAGAAACCGGTTTGGAACTTCCCAACTTTTCACGGTCGCCGGTTTTTCTGTAAGTTCCTACTTTTCACGGTTAAGCGTTTTTTGGTGTTCCTATTTTTCACGGTAACCGGTTTCTGGTAGTTCCTACTTGTCACGGTAACCGGTTTTTGGTAGTCCTAGTTTTCACGGTAACCGGTTTTAGCAGTTCCTACTTTTCACTTTAACCGGTTTGGTAGTTCCTACTTTACACGGTAACCGGTTTAGTAGTTCAACTTTTCACAGAAAATTTTCACGCTAACCGCTTTTGTAGTTCCAACTTTTCACGGTAGCCGATTTTGTAGTTGCAGCTTTTCACAATAATCGCTTTGGTAGTTGCAGCTTTGCACTGTCGCAGAAACCGGTTTGGCAGTTCCAACTTTTCACGGTAACTCCGGTTGAGTGGTTCCTACTTTTCACGGTAACCAGTTTGATAGTTTCCACTGGTCACCGTAACCAGTTTGGTAGTTCCTAGTTTTCACGGTAACCGGTTTGGTGGTTTCTACTTTTCACAGTAACTCCGGTTTAGTGATGCCTACTTTTCACGGTAACCGGTTTTTGGTAATTCCTGCTTGTCACGGTAACCGGTTTGGTAGTTGCTACTTGTCGCGGTAACCGGTCTTTGGTAGTTACTACTTGTCACGGTAACCGGCTTGATAGTTCCAACTTTTCACAGCAATCGGTTTGGTAGTTCCTACTTTTCACGGTAACCGGTTTTTGGTAATTCCTGCTTGCCACGGTAACCGGTTTGGTAGTTGCTACTTGTCGCGGTAACCGGTCTTTGGTAGTTCCTACTTGTCACGGTAACCGGCTTGGCAGTCCAAAGTTTCCACAGCAATCGGTTTTGTCCTTTATAGTTTTCACGGTAACCGGTTTTTGGTAGTTCCTGCTTGTCACGGTAACCGGTTTGGTAGTTGCTACTTTTCACGGTGACCGGTTTTTGGTAGTTCCTACTTATCATGGTAACCGGTTTGGTAGTTCCTACTTTTCACGGTAACCGGTTTTCGTAGTTCGTACTCTTCACAAAAACCGGTTTGGTAGGTCCGACTCACTGACTTTTCACAGTAACCGGTTTGATGGTTCCTAATTTTCGCTGAACCGGTTTGTGTGAACAGTTCGAACAACCAAACCAGTCACTGTGAAAAGTTGGAACTTCCGACACGGCGTCTGTGAAAAGTTGGACCAACCAAACCGGTCGCTGTCAGCAGTTGGACCAACCAATACGATTTTTGTAAAAAGCCGGAACTACCAAACCGGTTAGCGTGAAAAGTAGGAACCACCAAAACCGGTTACCGTGGAAAATAGAAAACTACCAAAAACCTGTCACCGTGAAAAGCAGGAACTACCAAACCGGTTACCGTGAAAACTAGGAACTACCAGAGACCGGTTGCTGCAAAAAGTTGGAACTACCAAAATCCGACATATGTGGTTCCAACTTTTCACGCATCCGGACAGATTATAGAACGCTGTTTATGAAACATGTCTCTCAGAGACGATGGATCCCTACAACGTAGTGTGTTCTAACTTTTCTGCATAGCTCAGGCCCTGTTGCCGAGGGGGAGCCGCCGTATGCATATGATTTGCATGACCTAGGAGGACATGTTTTGTTTTTGGGTTGGATTTGTACTGTACAGATCATGCGCGAATCATCGTAACGACGGATTCAGGATTTATAGATTATCTAGATCTGTGATTTTTGGATCGAGCTGCAGGAGAGAAGCTGGCGAAAACATGGGCGGTCGTGCTACTGTCTGTACTGACTGGCTGGACTGGTGGACTGGGGACTGGTAACCGGTTTTGGTAGTTCCAAGATTTCGCGGTGACCGGTCTGGTACCGTAGTTCAAACTTGTGACAATATCCAGCTAGGTAATTCCAACCCCTCGCGGTGACCGCTGTGGCAGTTCCAGGTCGCATATAGTATCCGGGCCGCGGGGAGGGGGGGAAGGGGGCTGAGCGAAAGAACGAATTGTGTGTTGTATTTTGTAGTTCCAGGTACCACTCTGTCCGGAAGTATAAAGACCTTTTAACATTGATATCAATCCCAAAGCAGTACTTATGGTTCGTGACAGGCTGGTTATATACTTTTGCCGCTGTGACGATCCCGCCCTGTGCAGGCTGGTTGTCTACCGTAGCGACCACGGTGGAGATTAATCGAGCATGTGATGTATCACTCTCGGAAACATATGCCACATCACGCGTATCGTACGGCTCCCCCCCGGCTTCATGGGCTAGACTACACCCCCTCACCGCTCACCCCCTTCCTTCCCATACCCCCTCGTACGTTTCCGTCGTTGCGCTACCTCCAACCTTACGCCAACGGCCCCCGCCCCCCCCCCCCCGCCCCCCGCCCCCCACAGTTGAGCGCCCACCAGATCGCAATGGAGTTAGGGCCCGGGGAGAGGCTAGGCCCCCCCGGGTGGTACGAGGGAGGGTTGCTAGCGTTGGCACACGACCTCGGCAAACGCTTGCTACCGGCGTTCGACACGCCGCTCGGCATCCCTGTCCACCGTGTCAATCTCCGGAAGGGCATCCCCAGAGGTAGGTGCACCGGGTACTCTTTACTACGATGCCTTACTGTGTACCAGCACGCAAGATGGCCCAACACCACCTGGAACGAATTGCAGCAGAATTTTTTTTTTTCTTCGGCAGCGGGGAACCGATGCTGTACAGTAGCACGCAAAAACACTTGACTGTGGACCGAAAATCGCCCCCGTGACAAAAGTCTAGGGGGTTAATTTGTGTTCAAAGAGTAAAAACGCGCGACCGGAGTGTCACGCAGCTTGCGAAAACGAGTATCGACCCTTATAAGTTGATCGAACTCACTCACAGACAGCTGCCGTATTTAAAGCTGAAAGAAAAAAGGCAACCCCCCCTCCCCACCTACCCCCCCCCCCCCGTCAGGGCGAATGTTTATCTTTGATTCTTCCGGGGCTGTTCACGAGTCATGATTCGGCCCGCGGGTCAGGTCAGGCAGTATTAGAAAAACTCGCGGGTCGAATCGGCTCGGGTCGGGAGGTGTTCGAAACTCTCACGGGTCGGGCTAGGTCAACTTGATCCGACCCGACCCGCAAGACAACACGCCTCCCTCGTACGCATGCTGCGGTTAGATGAGCACCCTTTTTTTTTCTTGGAGTTCCCTTGCGACTTGAGCACCCTTTTTTTTTTCTTGGAGTTTCCTTGCGACTTGAGGAGCTCTTATACTTCACGCAAAAAGCCGGAGTAATGGCAAAAAAAACGCACGGCCTGAGTATACCCCAATATATATAGATGTATATGTAAAATATGATGTTCTTTTTTTTGGCTCGCTGCTCTCCGGCGGCCGAGGGTTTCTTCTCGCACTTTCGGCCGCGGGGCAAGCTAACATGCCATGGGTACATCATGAAGCATGTCTGGATCTCGGCCGAGCTCCGTGGCGGCGCTCGGCGCAGTAAACGTCGCTTAGCTGGCTCTATTTGGCGAGGGATTGCGTTCCGCCTCCCTGAAACGAGCAGGTCACTTGGAACACCCCAAATTGTTTTTCAAATTTCGATATTTTGATGAACTTTTACAAATTTTTGTTCTTCGTTGTTTTGTTCGTGAAAAAATGGCCCGCTACTCAACTAACCTCAGCAGCAGCGCAGCAGCAGTAGCAGCAACCGCCCGGACTAAAGTAACCTCAGCAGCAGCATAAGAGCAACAGTAGCAGCAACATACAGTAGTAGTATTAATAGCAGCAGTACACACGTGGATCGGATTAGTGTGGGGTTTGGGGGCGCGCCGCCCTGGGCCGTTTCGGCCGCGGATCTCGAAGTGGGTGCGTGGGCATGGGTGCAGACAAGGGTAAACCGGCCTGCGCTCTCCTGCCGCGCGGGCGGCCGCTCGTCGAGGCAGGAGCGAAAGCGTCTGTGGGCGTGGTTTACCCGGTGTGTTTATTTTTCTCTTGCGGGGTAACTAGACGTGTCCGAATGTAAGTACCGTTTTTACTTGAACAAAAAGACATATCCTGGTATTTTATTTCCGGACAGAGCGGATGCCAGAGGGAGGAGGCTAGGAGGTAGAGGCCGGGAGCAGCCGAGTGTTGGAACGAGCGCCACAGGGCACGGCTTGCATCTCTCGGCGCGGGAGACGGGGCTCACAAAGACATAGAGGGGGGAAAGCTTGGAAGATGACGCCGAGCACGGCGAGGGTGGCAGGCATCGCGAGCGCAGCATGCACGCGAGTCTCGACCAGGCCAAATGTTTTTTTTTTGGCAGGGTGGAACCATGGGTAGTATTCAAGGATGTATTACTCCTTATTAGCGATAGATAAACTCAGGTATATACACGGTACTGCTGTGGCCAAAATCGGGTACAGTTCTATATCAGCGTTCGCCACGCGCCCAGGACCCCATCTGATTGGCTGGGTGGATCGGTTCTAGGTCTGTTGCTATTTTCGTACTCACATATCATACACACATGCATTTTTGACCACATGCATCATGTAGTGGCGGGTTCAGGCGGGAACACTATCGATCTAGCTCCCCATTCTACAGGGATAAGAGAGGAGTACATCAAGGTTTCGGTTCCCCTCAAACACAGTACCAAACACAGCGTTGAACACTACCTCCAACTCATGGAAAATGCTACCACGTACGCCACACATACGGAAATTGTTGCCGCCAACCAATTAATTATTCTACAACATCCAAGAGCGACTGACATTGGCTGGTCAACCCTATCCATTACCACCACGTAAGTGCAAACACATGTATGTGACGTACCATATAGCAACGAGCACTATTCCACGTACGGTACACAGCATCCATCCCCTGACCACTAATAATTCGTTTGCGCGTGCATGAGTACAATGTGCACCCACCGCTATCACACTCTTCCCGCTGAGTACTACTAGTACTACTCTTTCTTTGGAGCAATGCACTAGCTCATGCCACACGTTTCCTCTAAGAAGAGCAGTGGGGTTTATCTATGTGAGTACGCGTAACACCATTATACGTGGAACCATATTTATACATGTGTTACAGGTGTCTGCCTTTTCGCCTTGCGACGCCCCCGGGATTTCGCGTTACCCGCATTCCGAAGGGGAACATGGTATATGTGTATACAATGGATTTCGTTTTTGTGCCACTCCCCTAGGCACTTCCCGGAGAAGAACCCTGCATGTATGTATTCCAAAATGAAAGTAACATTTGGACGAGTTTTTGATTAAGTAAGACCCTTTTGACGCTGCAGAGGGATAAATTGAACGACGAAAGTTGGCGATTACGGGCATCGGTCACTGCTGTTGCTGATTGGGCGATGATAAAATTTGGTGTCCGAACGACTAACGAAATGCAAAGAAATATACTCCGTATAATCGTACCTACCTCGTACGGGGGGACGGGCGCAAGCGTCATGATCTTATGATGTTCGTTGCACTGCTGCGCGCTCACGCTATGCCGCGGGTAGGCTCTTGAACATATCGGAATCGTCGTCGTTTCGTTGTGGTCGCCATGCGCGGACCACAGAAGAGTTATGTCACCCTTCTAGCACCGCAGTCCCGACGTGTAAACAAAACACTTGGAGTTAGAATGGGAAAAAAAATGGGGTTGGAAATGGGTTAAGGAGCCCCGTCCTTCGGAATTATCAGCTGTATCGTGACACGCGTCCACGGACGAATTTCGAAGTTTTTTTCTTCTTTGCCCGGAAGACGACACCCCCCCTCCCCCCCCCCCCCTCGGACGGACGGATTTCTCAAAGGCTATTTTTTTTTTCTTGACACAATGGGGAGAGAAAGAGGGAGAGAGCAAGCGCGGAGCGACGCAAACACGCCTAAGATCACCCCGCCCCCCCCCCCCCCCCTCCAGAAAACAAAGTGTAACTCATTGGCGTTGTCATTCATAAGACAAGGAAGTAGGCACGGGCCGAAGTCTGTCTTACGAGCGATTCTTGGATGGATGTAGTTCACCCTTCATGCGACTCGCCGACCACCTCACGGCGCTTCGCGCTTGGTGCAAGCAATGTCTGCCTGGTTGGTGAATACCCGACGTGCTCCGTCCCGGCATAGTAGGGATGCGAGGGTCTATGGTCGTACGACTACGGCCATGCACAAACTGAGTACACCCTCCCCCCCGCCCCCGCCCTTCGCTAGTAGGAGAATGATAAATTTGCAAGGAGGAACGGGATGCGTTGGAGAAGGGGATGAGGAAACTAGATGTATGTGACATGGAAGAGTTTGGTAGACTAAAGAGTAGTGAGAAAGCAATCGCTATCCTAGGAGATAGATGGTGGCCGCAGACGGCTAAGCAGGGCGGGGATAGGATAAGCAAGCATTTTCTATGTAGTATATACGGAAAAAGGGTAATGAGCGCCCAAATGTTGGAGGTGTCTCTATTAGGAGTAGGAACGGTGCTCCGTCTCGAAAGGGATGCGTGGTCAATGGTCAAATGACTAAGGCAAGCAAACAAATGAGTATCCCCCCCCCCCGTTCCCGTACGCTGTGTGAATTACATAAGCTCATTTTTTCGACAACGAGGGCGGGTGTACAAACGACACCGATCGACGCGTCTCACTCCAACCTGATTTTTTTTTCGACGCAATGGGGAGAGAGAGAAGGAGAGAGAGAGCAAACGCCGAGCGACGCGAACACGCAAAAGATAACACCCCCCCTCTCCCCCGCCCCCGCCCCCCTTTGTAAATACCCAACACTCGTTTGTCGGCAACGGGGGAGAGTACAAAAAACGATGCCGAGCGACGCATCTACAACGGAAATATCTCGACGAGATGCATCTTCCCAACAAGCCGCCATTTTCGTTGTGTTGTTAGTGACAAAATGGTTCTGAAATCCATCGCAGGGGGTAGTGGGGAGGGGTGTGTACTCGATACTCATGCACGGCCGTGGTCGTATGACCGTAGACCCTCGCATTCCTACGATGCCGGGACGGAGTACGTCGGTAGTAAGGGAGGGGGGGCATGTCTTGCGTGTTGTTACGGTATCAGTATGGCCGAGCAGGAATTGCTCCATGCTCCGTAACCCTCAACGCTATGGCGCATGGGGCACTCCTTGGCCGCGTCTGCGGACGAAAGCCCGCGTGAGAGAAAACGTGCTGCGGTGCTTGGTGGCGTTTCCTACGAGTATCGCCCTCTCAAAGGCAGCCCCTCTGGGTCTGGAAGCATGTTCATACCCTCAGCTAAGCCTTCGCTGAGCACTCCATTTTCTACCAGTAGTGTACGTATTATATGGGCCAGGAGCATCCGAAGTAGTAAGTGCGAGTCCGACCCCATACAAAACGGACAATCGCACGTATTTGCGGTCTATAACGTATGCTGTTGCACGTTTTTCACTGCACCCCCGTTTTGTAAGTCGGATTCGTGGAGGGCTATCTCACCGGACTCTCATTTTTTTCGGGCTTTTCCAAAAACACAAACCTAAGCCCTCTCTCGTGCCACCCGAGAATCCAACACACTCAGTTCCCACGCGGCAATCGCCGGTTGAAGACCTTCCCATGTTTGTGTTTGGCATGCCGCCTGTTGGAGGTGCTTGTGAGAAGGTGCCCAGAAAAAAACTGAAGGAAAATCCGAGGCAGCGATTGATTGAGCTCCTCCTCAAGGCAGCACAAGGGGGCACCTCGCCCCGGGTGACATCAAGCATGCTGCCGCTGGAGTTCTGCGGGAAGACGACTGATGATGTAGATGGTGTAGCTGCTGCTGTACCGTTGTTGGTGTTGCCCACGTCGCGGCAGCAGCAGCCTTCGTGGCGTGCACGGGGAGTGTGGTGGTGGGTGTCACCGGTGACGCGCGGAGCTAACGAACGAAAAACAAATGAGAACAAATTATGGGAAAATGGGAAAAGTGGCTATACAGAGCTATACCAGAAATTCCGAACTGTGACTGAAAATGCGAGGGTACCTTACCGCCTTTTCGACAACGTGGTTGACATACTCTTTGAATTGTATATACCCTAACGCTAACCCTAACCCTAACCCAATGAAACGCAGCAGCCAAACCAATGTACGGTGAAACCCCCTTCGTCTCGTACACAGTGTGCGTCAACCATGGTCCCGAAAAAGTGGTAAGCTCTACTGGAAAATGCACTTATTGTTACTAATTATGTCAAGAAACTATCGTAAAATGTAACGGGCGTGTGTGTTGTTCCGCGCTTTTTTTTCTCACTGCTGGCCGCCGCGTTCACCCTCTCCCAACGTCCAGGAGAAACCCGAGACACTTGCTCGGCGGCGGCGGGCACCTTTCTTGTCGAGTTCGGCGCGCTCTCTCGGTTAACCGGGGACTCGTCCTTCGAAGCGGCGGCCCGCCGGGCCGTCGGGGCGCTGTGGGAGCGCCGCAGCCCACTCGGCCTCGTGGGGGGCGGCATCGCCGGCAACTCTGGGCACTGGAAGTCGAAGAGCGCGGGCCTCGGCGCGGGCACTGACTCTTTTTACGAGTACCTCCACAAGTCCGCGAGGCTGTTCGAAGATCAGGAGATGGCGGAGATGTTTCGAGAAGCTTACGACGGTGTGGAGGAGCACTTGGTGTGGAGCGGGTGGTACGTGGAGGCGGACATGTTCTTGGGGAATTCGGTGCGTATGGGCGGGGGGGTGGGTTGGTGGGGGGGGGGGGGGGGGGGGTTACGTAGTTTGTGCGTGGCCGTAGTCGTAAACCCTCGCATCCCTACTATGCCGAGACGGAGCACGTCGGGTTTTCACCAACCAGGCAGACATTTGCTTGCACCAAGCGCAAAGCGCCGTGATGTGTTCGGCGAGCAGCATGAAGGCTGAAGTGCATCCTGCCAAGAACCGCTCGTAAGATGGACTTCGGCACCTTGTGCCTACTTTCTTGCTTATGAATGACAGCGTCAATGAGTTACTTCGTTTCCTGGTGTGGCCACTCCAGAGACAGCAATGGGTAATACTATGTAACTGCCTCGTGGGTGCCTTACCATATTCACATTACGTGATGCGATCATTCCCCTTGTGCGGAATTACGGTTCCCCACCCCGCGCAATATGGCAATATGATCTAACTCGATAACCATCATGGCCGCGCGCGCGGGGCGGGGGGGGGGGGGGTAGTAGAGCAAACGCTTGCGCGTGACACGGCGAGTGATGAAGTGCCACGTGTGGGAGTGGTCAACCGCGTACAGGAGAAGGTGTTTATTGTGACGCGTGTTTGGCGAATTCGATGGAGGGGTGTTGGTGGTGCGCATGCTACTGCTCGTGCGAGTGTGCTTTTGGCCATACGGGATCGCTGTGCTTCACAAGAGAGCGGCGATGTGCAATTGTGATAGCGAAACGAGGCCGGCCTGCCTTCCGAATTTCTATACGTCACACGTTTTTATTACGCTGTGGAAGTGCCCGATGGCGCTGTTCGGTCAACCCAGACTCCTGCCCGGTGTCGTTGTGATGTGTGTTGCGCGCTCGGGTATTCGCTGGGCTAATGTCGATGGCCATGAAGCTGTGATGGCACGAAGAATTCGGACGTACCGCGCAAAATAGAGAGTGAGCGACGACAGCGCGGAGTCTGCCAATCATGAACCGTAAAATCGTGAAAATCTCTGTATATTGAATATGTATAATATGCGCTTATATAGTTATTGTGTGCTGCGTAAATGTGTTGTCGACTGCATTAATAAATGTCTAATGTTAGACGTGCGCCGGGCCGCTCAAGCACGGGGGGGGTCCAACGCGCAGTACTCGAAGACGCGCACTCGTTAGAAAACATGCTCGCGGAGCTGACCGGTAAAGTATACGGTACACGGCTCCGCCACCGCTTGGCACCAAAAAGACCCAGGAATCATTAAAAATCTTTGGTGCCAAAGGTTAAAACAACCAACCCACCCAGCACCCGTCCAACCCCATCAACCCAAAACACCTGCTAGTACGAACCAACCGTCCAGCCAAGCAACCTACAAACCACGCACTCAGCCCACAAACCAACACAGCCCCCGATCAGCTCACACCAACGCAGCGCACCAACCCGCCAACGCAGCATGTACGCAACCTACTTTGCCCCATGTCGCTATCCCGCGTTGTCTGTGTTGGTGTGCCGCCCGAGCAGGCGGCTCCGTCTAACTATCGCGTCAGCGCTTTGCAGGCCTTCTGGCCGGCGGTGCAGGCGGCTGTCGGAGACGAGAAAGCGGCACAGACCACCTACGATATAATGTTCGCTCTGTGGGGGGACTACGGTGCCCTTCCGGACTTTTACGACCCATACAACGACAGGTGGGTGCTACCCCAGCACTCGGAGCAATCCACCCTCAGCAGTGCGTTTTGGGTCTCGCTGGTAGCACTGTGCGTTGTAGCATGTCTTCGCGCCCCACGACAAGCACCAGCTAAAAGCTACCATGTTTTTTTGTAAAAAGGTGTAGGAATTGCGTTTTTTTTTCTTGGCGCTTATGTGTTTTTTTAGCGACCTTCCTTGTCCTTTCCATTCCGTGCTCCTCTGCCCAGCTTCGAAAGTGGTTGTGTTCGTGCTATACCTTTGACAGATGTGTTTTTCCGTCTGACACAAACGGGCAGACCGTTTTTTCATACATATCACGCGTGGCTCGACAACTCCGCTGACCCTCCTCTGCTGCTTCCCGTTCCATGATCCTGACAAAACAACCTGCTGACACGTATGTGCGCACGTCTGTGCCTCTTGCATACAGGGGTACGAGTAGTAGCGGCAAGCGCGGCCAAAACAAATCGTCTCCTGTCTTGGTGCTTCGTACTCTACCAAACCAGAACCAAATCTCGCGATGAAAAATTGTTACGCTTGTTATTTCGCTGCCTTTTGATGCTAACTATGCCCAACCAAAACAGTTCCACTCGTCGGTTCCGGCTCCGCCTCCCGTCCGCCTTGTAGGGGTGCAAGGGTCTATGGCCTTAGCCCCTTTAGAGCCCCCCAAACCCCTCACTATACTAACTTCCAGCAACTATGTCCCCAAAAAGGGTTTCCAGTTGTAAAGGCATTGAGATTACGGCCATGGACACATCCTACGGTAGAGTTGCACCAGTTTTTTTTCTGAGGCTCGTAACCTATTGAGCTCTAATTTTTTTTTCTGAGGCTCGTAACCTATTTAGGAGCCAGTTTTGTGTCTGAGGCTCGTGACCTGTTGAGGAGCTCTATACCCACCCCTCTGACGCTCGTAACCTATTGAGGAGCTCTATACCCACCCCTCTGAGGAAAACACAAGTTTTGGAGTGAACTGAAGGGGCAATCCGATGAACAAATCTTCCCATGGCCTGGGTGTACACAAAAAAATATCATGTTTTGCTAAACGAGAATTACATTATTCACGACGACTTTTGGCTCAACCCCTTTGGTACTGCAGTGTACAGAAACCTATATTTTATGTTTCAAGTGATTTGTGCCCACATTGGAACTGCAGTCTTAAAATGGGCCCCGTCATTCAAAAAATATGTATTTCGCCAAAAAAAGGTATACCTCTATGGTAGCACGCGTCCGTGCATCATGCTGAGGACACCCCCCTCCCGCGTGCCGTCGCTCACTGCGTTATACCTTGGTGTACCTTTTGCGCCCACATGCCACTGCTAAACTGAACTGTTGTGCGTCCGAACGCGCGTTTTTCACCTGTGGCGGATCGGACCAGAGGACGACGACAACAACGAACACAACACTTTTCCGGGAAAAAAACTGGACACAAAATAAAATTGCCTGCTTACAGACAAGAACTGCCTCTGCAACCTGCAAAACAAAACTTCCCACTAATAAAAAAGCTGCCCACAAAAACAAAACTGCCCACAAAACAAACAACACTGCTCTGGGCGATTAAAACCTCCCACGAAACAACTAAAACTTTCCAACTAAACAAAACCTGCCCACAACAAAAACGCGACCCACAACAACGAAACAGGTTGCTGCACTACGGAAGGGACAGTCCGCTCAGACCAGAGATGGCGGAGAGTACACTAGCCCTGTTCCGGGCTACGGGCGCGACGCGGTATCTCCAAACGGGAGCAGACCTGTTCCGCGCGCTGCAGAGTAAGAGCAAGGTGCCATGCGGATACGCGAGTGTGGGGGACGTGAGAACAGGGGTGCTAGACGATCGCATGGACAGCTACTTCATTGCCGAGACCCTCAAGTACCTCTTTCTGCTGTTCGACAGGTGGGTGCGTAAGCCTCGGCCGGTAGTATGACGCGTGTGACAACACTTTTGAGCGCGAAGAACATACATATATGTAACCCAAAGATTCCGAATTTACGTTTTTTTTACAGCTATTTTTGGTAATGTGCGCGTGGGCGTCTCGGCCGGTAGCATGTACGCGTGTGACAATACTTTTGAGCGCGAAAAACATACATATATGTAACCTAAAAATTCCGAATTCACGTTTTTACAGCTATTTTTGGTGATGTGCGCGTGGGCGAGACGGCATCAGTGTATGTCAAGATGGTGTCGTCGCGTTTTCGTTCTCACTCTTGGGGAGGGGAAGGTAACCGTCTGGGGTTATTCGATGACATTTGAGTGCTTTGGTCTGGTGACAAGGGTAGCCGACACTCGGGCGGGGGTGGGTAGCAAAGAGCGTTCTCGATCTACACGAATGTACAACAGTTGTTTACTCGTTTAGCTGGCGCTGCGCGTGCGGTATTTCCTCAGAGGGGGTAGGCCTAGGGAACTACAGTACCACATGCCAGGTTCTGCGTGTTCAGTCTTCTGTCCGTGGGATCTCACTGTTTCTGGTCGGCACACTTTTTTTATTTGTGCTGGCGCGTGCCTTTGGAAGATATGTGGCCGAATCCAAACCCTCTTCATGATTGTAAGCGATGTGCCCGAAAAGTGCCTAATCGGTTGCTTCCGCGCAGAAGCGCCGTTTGTCTCCTCTGATCGTGCCCTGCGCCCTGTTTTCGTCCCATCGCTCCTCCTACCGATGTAACTCGCGCAGCTCTCTGCCGTCCAAGAAGCGAAAATCTATCTTCTGTACCCCAGAGCAAGAGGTAGAGGTGGCGAAGAACACCCACGCCGCCGGCACCGCCGCCCCAGCTGCTACCGCGGGCGTTAATGCGACCGCCACACCCGGTGCCTCCAACTCCTCGGCTACCGGCGGTAACATCGAACCGCTCGCCCTGGAGCCCTTGAAGAAAGGATCTCGTAAAAGCGGCCAGAACGACACGAAACGCGACGAAACCGTCCCTGCGTCGTCGCCGCCGCCGCCGCCGCCCCCGTCGCAGTGCTTGCTGTGGACGGACACTGTGCTCTCGACCGAGGGTCACCCGTTTCTCATCAGCTTCCTTTCCGCTGGGAAAGCCGCTGCTACCAAGGCTGCTAACGCTGACGCGCTTGCCGCCGCGCAGACGGAAACGGAGGAGACAACTCCCGCAACGCGCGGTAACGTCGACCCGGTCGATGCCGCAGGCGGGCGCAAGCACAAGCCACGCGAGAACAACCGACCACCCCTCGGTTCTTCGGACCCCGAGCGCTGCCCCTCGGCCTCGACGCTAGCTTCAGCCCCGGAGGCACCAGACACTGTCGCGATCGACGCCGGGGCAGCGGTGGGAACGAGGAAGAGTATTGTGTTGGACCGCGTAATGAGTACTCTTCGGCGTCGCCGTCGTCAGATCTTTGAAACAACGGGCTCGGACTTGGACTTTGACCCGCGGCAGCACTACGCGCGCGCTGTCAACAGGAAGGGTTTCAAGAAGGGGCCAAGGAACGCCGAGCTCGACGTCATGGTGCGCGCCATTGCCTCCGTTCAGTTCAAAAGAATAATGCCTTGCGGCTGCGTGCAAGCGCTGCTTGTTTAATGTTTTGCCGAAATCGCATTAACTGCTGCCGTGGGTCGACAGAGTACCCACGCTAAGGTTGGGCAGAGTACACGCCAAGGTTGGGCTACGGAGGTCGATGAGATGCTTGTCTTATTTTATTAAAAAAATATTTTAACAACGTCAGATGTGAGTTCGACAAATTTAGAGTCGATACTCATATTTGCAACCTGCGTAACGCACCGGTCGCCCGTTTTTAGTAAGTTGTCGTGAGTCGAAACCTAAATCAATAGTAATACTTGTCCCACCCTTTCCGAGCAGCCTGGCACGTGTACCGATACGTTTTGTGTTGGGAACGATAGAATGATGATTTGCGTGGCAGTAATGGGCTTGCAGAAAGGGGCGTACCGTGCTCATCACGAATATTGGTGACTTTATTATAGGCGCCGTTTTTTTTCTCCATATGCTTGGTAGAATTCGCTTTTGTGTGTTTTTCCTCGACCCGCGTTTTGCCCGTCAAACATTATTGATTTTGCTTTTTTCGATTACTGTTAGTATCTTTTCGTACAGGTATTTCGTTTTGTTTCCCGATACTAGGTATGAAGGATTAATTGCAATATTGTCGCTCTCCTTCCTCGATCCTGCAAGACTTCTTGGTAGTGTTTTTGGACACGAACACAACCTTGCTCGATTGCGTGTGCACAACGCGTTTTTTTAACAGTTCGTTTTGCCTTCATATCGCCGTGTTCGCCGGTTGTGTTTTTTTGTTGTTGTTGTGTCCTCCCGCGGACTCGCCTTCCAGTGCCACGCCCAAGGTGGTGGATGTCAAGTTCACGACACCGGGCCGAAGCTAACGGCGCACTTGAAACAGGTGGTCGGGGAACACTGGGCGATGGCGCTGGCGGACGTCTGCGACTGGGTCCGCGATACCGTTTTCTCTGCAGAGATAGATGCGAACGAGATAGGTGAACCGCAGCCTGCCTTGTGAAGGTGTCTTGGGGAGTGCCCGCTCAAGACTCCACCCGCCCACCCACCTACCCACCTACCCACCAACTGCGTATGTCCGACGTCGTGGGATAAGTATTGCATCCGTGCGCCCATTAAAAACCCAATTTACGGATAGCGCAAAGGGGATCGTCGTGCTTTATCGTTTTCTGTCACGCGGGTACGGCATCATAATTTTCTACCATTACGCATGAAGAGCTGTTCTGCACGTACCTTGTCATCTTGTTCCACCTAGCTTACGGTCGGCTGGTCCTCGGACGCTCGAATGCATACGTGCCAATGGGTGAACGCGTTCGGTTATGGTCGTGAAGCGTGCTTGTCGAGTACCACACAGTATCAGACCCACGCCACGCGTCGGATGTATAACCGATCCTCGCTTGATGATCTATAGATATCTCACAGGGAAGATCTGTATTGTCTACAGTAGCTCATGTTGCCGAAAGGGAACCACACGATCTGCATGATCTAACACATGTTTCCTGGGTTGAATCTGAACGCTGTAAGTACAGGTCCTACTCAGCATTGCATAGGGTCAGATGTAGGATCTACTGTAGATCATCTAGATGATGTTATGATCTGTGTGATCTAGTTTAGATCGTCATCTGCCCGAGGTGTGGAAACAAAATCGGCGCTGTCGCGTATCGCACCACTCGAAAATCGCGCGCAGACGCGAAAATGCACGGCGTCGAATATCTTGGTATATTTCTCGTTTTTTTTTTCGACGATACTCCTTTTTGGCTCTCTGTCGCTCCGATGACAAAAAACTCTTTTCGCGAGCTTGAGAGAAGGAGGGCCGCGTTAGCCCCGATCAAAAATCCGTCATTTTTTCGCCTGCGGAGCACAGGGCAGCTACCGTTGTAACTGGAGAATGCTTGCACCCTACACCCCAGCCCCGTTTTTGATGCCGCCATCCTTCGACGGTTCCGAAACCCCGAATTGAAGGCTTCGCTTCTTTTGTTCCCCCGCGCGATTGATCTCTCCTCCGAAAGTTGCTCCCACCTTTTCCTCTTATTTTCATTGACCTGGTGAAACCTTTTTGCTCTTTTGTCGCGCTTGCGTGCTTCGTTTTTCTGTTTTGCGCTCGAGCAGAAGGCCAGAGCGTGGTGTACCGCTTGCATCAAGTATCCCCGTGGGAGAATGTCACAGGGTGAACAAATGTTGGCGCCTCCGGAGCAGGCAAAGGATACCCCTTGAGATGGGGGGCGGGGAGAGTGCCCTGAAGGGGCTTAGTGCTTCTAGCAGCAACTGTTATTGTTTGACGACTGTCGGTCGCAGGTTGCAGGGGTTAGAGATGTTCCACTGCGACAGGTCGCGACGCGTTGGGCAGGTGGCAGTTGATATCTTTCGCCAATTTTGTTGTGTTTCTTTTTTTCTTTTTTGCCGAAGAGCTTACGACTTCGGCGTGTCGTCGTTTATTCCCGGCAGTACAAGTTCCGTTCGGTCTTGGAAACTGCTATTTCTAGTGTGATAGTGTGACAAAAGTCCGAAGGGGAGAGGTAATCGCTGTCGAATAGAAGGGTAGCTTTGAGCTGGAAGCAAGGTACCAGGTACCTGGTGTGTCATATGTGTTGTGTGTCCCCTTAGGTACAATGCTTACGTCGTGTGTCTCCCTCGGAAAGAAACGGTCTAACGCAGCCCGCGGGAATTCCCCCCCCCCCCCACCCCGAAACATGCCACCCACCCACCCACCCGTAGTTGTGCACCAGTTGTGGTTTAGGCTCATGTTGTGTGCTTACCGTGCGTGAAGTAAGACACCTTATTCTGCACTGTTTTGTGTCGGCTAGTTTACTACATTTTCGCGTTTTAACGCCGTGAAATTGAGAATAGCTATCAAATTTTAGTTTTCGTTGTGTGTTGAAGTGACGTTGTGTGCCACAAGTACTAAACTTATTGGGGATGTGAGTATATTTTAGGGTGTAGTTGTCCGTTCGGTTTGCGTGTTCCCCGTGTGTCTGTGGGCTGCGGCTTATACCACGCCAAGGGCAGTACGTGCCGCGTCGTGTTTCCTCGCTGGTTTGATGCGTGGGTAGCTTTCAAGAGCCCTCGGCGCCTTGTTGCATGGACAGTCTGTAGCGGGGGGCCTAAAGCCGACCTCTGTGTGGAGGCACTGCTGTTGTTCAAGCCTACCATTTATATGGACTTGTTTTATCATTATATTGTGTGTTTTTTCATCAGGATGAGG
Organism: Undaria pinnatifida; assembly: GCA_012845835.1. Taxonomy (NCBI): domain Eukaryota; class Phaeophyceae; order Laminariales; family Alariaceae; genus Undaria; species Undaria pinnatifida. The sequence continues at coordinate 8,049,559 of JABAKD010000009.1, read as the reverse complement.
AGTGGGCGTCATGTGGTGTTGAAAGACGGAAGCGAGGGTAACATTTTGTTGTGTGTCGAGTGTCGAGGTCGAACTCAGTTTTTTTTTTCGTACAGGTGTCGCTATCCCGAGCAATGGTAATGATGTGCGGTTGAGTCATGGTTACAAGGGCAGCACCACTGACTGGGCGGTGTGTATGTGCAAGCACACTCGTATAGCTGCAGTACCTTTAAAGTGGACTCACAGCAGTGTTGATGTCGGGCGGTCACAATCGCCGTTTGTTTGCTGAAGTTTTTCTCCTTGTCGATACCTTCCGTTTATACATCCAATATTTAACCGATCGAGATTAGGTGAGAAGCAGCTGCACCGGCAGTATTTTTTTTATGTTTTCCTGTTGAAAGAAATAGATGAGCGTGCGTTTCGTGGGTAGTTCGGTTCGCGTTTTTTTTTCAAGGGAGAAGTAAACCGTGTGTCCAGTGTGTCGATGAAAATGTAACATTGTTGTGAACTGAAAACAATGTCTTGGGTACGTGTAGTAGTAACCCTTGCGCCTCCAGTCGAGCCGCCTTTTCTGAGACAGCGACGACGTCGTGATGATTTCAAGGTTGACCGTGTCGAAATTCCTTCAGAGGGCACAGCCTAAAAAAGGTCTTCCATCCAATACTAGAAAAAAAAACACGTTGTTTGTGCATGCGTGTCCGCGTCATTCCTTCCTTCCTTCTTTGGTCGACCGCCCAAAAATTAAAAGTGTGTAAAGGACACGCATGGTGAACCGATTATTCCAAGACAGCACGAGACGTCACACCATGGTTTGAAGGCTAAGCGCATCGAAAATTATTTTAGAAGGCTTTAGACCGAAAAAGGTACAACTGATACGTCCAAGCCGATACTCTAAAACTTGTTTGTTCATGTCCGCCTCAGTTACTTATTTCGTCGACTGCCGCAACAAAATGCAGCGCCCTAGAGGACAAGCTCGGTAAACTGGTTCCTTCGGAGGGCTTAGATTCTCTAGAGGGCGTTTAGCCCGATTCGTTTACCTCCTGTAGAAGCCTTTTAGCCCGATTCATTTAGAGGGCTTGTAGATCGGAGGCACGTGCCTCCGATCTCAGTAAGCCATCCTGGGCTCTGGTGGAAACGAGAAAAGCTACGTTGGGCTGCGAAAGCAACTGAGTTAAATCGACACACGACGCGTATGAAAATACGCGGAAGTGTGGTGAGCTAAAGCTTTATTTTTCCCCATCCGCCGGAGGATAAAAAAGAAAAAGAAAAAAGCTACGTCTCTACGAAAGCTACGAAAGTGAGTACTCTCCCAGGACCTGCTCAATTGACAGACCTGCAGAGGGCGCACTCATTGTGGCCCCTCCTACAAGTGTAACCTTACATTATTAGCCCGATTCCTGTGGAGGGCTTGTTGTTAGCCCGATTTTTTTAGAGGGCGTTCAGCCTTAAAAAGACGCAAGTTACGATAAAAGTTGTTTTTTTTTGTGTGTAAACATGTTTCTGATTGACGAGGCTCCTTAACCCCTTTACAACTGGAAACCCGTTTTTGGGGACAAAATTACTTGGATTTAGTATAAGGAGGGGTTCGGGGGCTCTGAAGGGGTTAACCTAGGATCGTCGAAATTTCCATGTTTTTCTCTTCACGCACCATATTATTATCAAGAATGAAAATACACTCCAGACCATATTATATACCAGGTATAGACGATATTTTTTGGTCTGGGCAGTCGAGGACAGCGCGCTCTGCTGTCATTCCGAAAAACGACGCGTCTTGACACTTGTTCTACTACGCTTCGCCTGACCATGAGTTATAAAAGCCATTCTAACGACGTCGGCTGTGAGTTTCGACGAAGTTAGGGCCGATACTCGTATTTGCAAGCTGCGTTGAGTTGGTGTTTGTAGTATGATGTGAGGGTGCGTTTTTTCGCTTAATGGGTGTGGTCCTACCTGTTATTATTTTGTCTTTTTATTTCTTGTACAAGACTTAAGTACATGCAGCATTTAGTATATTTTGTTTTTCTCCACTAATACGGCCGATGTCGGCATTTTTGCTCTAGGTGGCGAATATTGAGCTACATCCAAGACATATTATACCTGGTATAAGTTTATTACCGCTGTAGCTTCATTATCACTATGCTGCTCTAGTGGACTGTCTATATGTATGGTGGATGGCTTGGTCAGGGTTGTTGGTACTTGTGGTTCAATACGTAGATAAGTTTTCTCTGCCTCAGAGTGGTCTTATTTTCTTGTGTGTGTGCGTTTTTCTTCAATATGATGGTCGGTTTTGGCATACATCGGGAGTGTGAAAACAGTAATAGTAGTGATCTGATACCAGGTATATGCTAATACTAATATATATATGCAGTATTCGAGAGTTGAACAAAGTTGACTGCCACCATCCAACAGAAAACGAGTCTGTATGACTCGAACCCACGTTTTTACGTCTAATAATATTTGTCCGGGAGCAGGGTGGAAGAGCGCTTCAAACACGTCGCAAGGGTCGCACCAAGGGCGACGGACTTGGGTTGACATACGTGCGTAGGCGAAAACTACTCACGTCAGGACCCAGAACCAAAATGGCACACCTGTACCGTAGCATGTATGTGTCACGACGCTGCGCGCGTACGGTACAGCTTCTTATATTGAGTTGCTGTGCGGGCACCCTCTCGACCCCAGCAGCTACCCGGACTGCATCGCATCGCCAATGCTGTAATCGTCACATCATTAGACTATGTTCTCGATTTTTTTCCCCCTCGGGTACCCAAAAGAAATCACGAATAAATCGAACTCACAGCTGACGTCCTAAAAATATTGTTTATAGAATAACACCTGGCCCCGCAGCTGCCGGCCAGCTACTAGCAACAGCACGACAACTGTCTGCTCGGGTGTTCTACCAGTCTGCTCCAGCCAGCACCGTCCCGTGCTGTATCCACTTGGCAGAGCCGCCAGCACGATCCACCAGAACTACCATGCCGATGCAATCAACGCCAATTTTGACCCCCAATTCTTCAACCACAGAGAGTTCTGAGTCAAAACGCCTCCGAAATTCTCTCTCGAAACGAAAGCCAGATTATTCTTGGATCGGTTCCCTACCTGTTAAGATACGGCCTCGAAAGGCCTGTATCTCGTGTTCTGTTGCTAGCCTGTCTCGTAACGCAGCACATATTGCCTCTGTCAAGAGCCGACGGGCTCCTACGCTGTCTGCGGGCGATTCTCATGGCGTAGTACCGGCGGCGGGAACTAGCGCTTTGAGCGTGGTTTCCTCCAGCCAGGTATTTTTTTTTCTTTCTTTTCTTTTTTTTTTTTCGACGGCGAGAACGCGTGCTTCCAGCGACATTCCCCTCGGTCATGGTCTGAGTTCGGCGACGGGAACTGCGCTTCCAGCGCCGTTTCCCTCAGCCGCGGCATAAACTACGCAATGGGGGTACGCGCTCCAAACGCCGCCCCCATCAACCATGGCACGGGAGCCTGCGCTTTGCGCGCTCCCCCCCCAGGCACGCGTCGCGCAACAATATAGCTGGGGTGACGGCGCGTCGCCTTTTTACCCGTACGTGTTCATCCCCCCCTCTCCATGCCAAGCGGGGCGGTCGGTTTCAGGTGTGGGACGGTCAACCCTCGAAACACTTTTTCTGACCACGAGGTGGCGGTTGATTTGAGGTGTGGGAAGGCCAACACTAAAACACCGAGATATTGTGCGAGGCTCGATCCGGTGTTTGCTTTCGATAACAGCGGGTGCTCTGTTCTGTTTTTCCATCAAGGAGGAGTCGACAAGATTAGCTACCTCGTCTCCCTTCTCCAAGAGGCATAACGGAAAAGAGCCTCCTCGGGTGAAAAAATTATTGCCCCTTGCCCGAGCCCCGCTCCAGAAGACGCCCACAGGGTCTACGGACCCTGCTTCGTGTTTTAACACGCTAACCCACGTGCTTCAGGCTACGTCTGCCCCAGTGATACAGGAAGAAGATCCGACACTGCGCGACGGGCCAGTGGTGACGCCACGGCCTCCAGCCTGATCAGCTGGACGCTATTCCCGTAAATTTACGGAAGAATCGCGCCTCTCGTCAAGCAGAAACAGCTCAGAGCCCTTGCCCCTTTGGGCGCAATTAGAGCAGTTTTTCTTGCGATTATACGCCAACGAGCGAAGAGGCCAAGACACGAGAAACCGTGGGTTCGAACTCGCGTCGTGCTCCCGAGGCCTGGTGTTCCTGATGGGGACCTAGTGTGGGGCATTGGTCTCCGGGCGGATGGTCCCAGGGCCAACAACCCATGCCAGGGAAGAGGAAAAACGTGCTCGGTGATGCACTTTCTGCCGTTCGCAAAGCTATTCGCGACAATGAGACCGGGTCGGCGCACCCAGCCTCCCCTAGTCGGTTCCGCACCTGCACTGCGAATGCAAGAACCAAGAAATCTCGTCCGCGCCGCGGCCGAGCCGTTAACAGCGGCCAGCGTTCGCAAAAAGCTTATCCTTCAGCGTTTCCGACCTATTTCTCGGGCGCGTTGGCCAATTAAAAGCCGTGTAGTTTTGGAGATAGCTTCTGTCGTCGGCCCTGACCTTGCGCTGTCCGAACACGGCCCCTGTTTCGTCAGGGGTGCTGTGACGCTGGACGACGTTTTGTTCATTATGAAAATCGCGTATATCAGTCGAGCAACGCTCGACTCGGAGAGGCACTGGACTCCTCCACATTTGGGGACCGGCAGCATTGTTTGGGCTCCCAAACGCCTTCGAGGGTACTGTGGGGAACAAAGTTCCGCATATCCACCAGCCACAAAACACAGGAGAGCATTGGCAAAGTGAGGACCCTCAATGCACGAGTCCAGCGGTAGCTTGAGTTCGTCACCGTGTTCGATTGCACACTCGAGTACCGCAAAGGCAGCGCCAACGGTATCGCCGATTTTTCCGACCCGTTTTCCAGAGCCTGCTACGGAGTAGGACCGCAGTGGCTTGACAAACTTCAACCTCGTGGGGTTGACAAGCCCCAACCCCGTTGGAGATAGCAGTATCTACCTCCTACGGACCCGCGCGCTACGCGCTCCCTCCTCGCCGATCCCAGGGGTCGGTTTGGGTGGACTCGTGCCCCTCGCCAAAAGCACTGTCTTGGGTGGGCTCATGCCCCACACCGAAAGCAGTGCTTTGGTTGGACTCGAACCCCTCGCCGAAAGCACTGTCTTGGATGGGCTCGTGCCCCACACTGAACATGCTACCTTGGGTGGGCTCCCTGTCACCTCTACCGCATTTCACGATTTTCGCACACACGAGTCACGTATAAGGATTGACGGCCTTTCTGCTTCCCCGGGGAGATTAATCGCTCGTGTTTCTGCCTCCGTCTCGCCACTACCGAAGGCTGTACCGGCCGCGGGTCGATTTCTCCTGCCGCTGACACCGTTTTCGCTTCGGTTTTTGCCATACCCATCGAGGGCGGCACGGGCTCCGCAGAAGCCCTGGCTTCAGCGAGGCTCATCGCACAGCCGGCTTATCTATCCCGGAGTTCTACACAGGAGTCGGCCCCCGCCGCGACCACCGCTTCGAATGTGTCCGTCTCCACCTTGCTTGACACTCTAGCCCCTCCGTCGTTGACGAAGCACCAACGAACAGCGACAGCAACGAGTAATGCACCCCCGCTGTAGATTATGGATTCGGGTCCGGCGGGCCCCCTCGGCCATCTTCCAGACGAGGTGCAACCCCGCCGCGAGTCCCACGGCCGCGGCCGGCTCCTCCCGCCGCCGCTATCCTTCTCTTGCCGACTCGTTGGTCCGCACGGTGCCACTACCGTCCGACCGCGACCACTCAGAGCCTATATGGGAACTCCTCTCTTACGGCTCACGCCTTCTCCTTGAGACATGCCGACTTCATATACAAGGTGGGACACCCTCGGCGACGCTACTGAATTGCGGTTCACTGATTCCGTCGCGCGTTATTCACATGCGGATTGGAAGCGAGAGCAGCACGCTGAGCCGACGTGCCACGCCATGATGTGTTACATCTCTATCTGCCGGCCATCGATCCTGCCGCCCGACGCTTTGGCGTGCCACCCCTCGCACAAGCGTCCATCCCTCTTACCCATCCAGGAGCTGGCGGGTAAGGGTCGACTACATACAACCGACGATGCCATCGTCCTACTCGTCCGTAGCCCGACACTGCCGCCAACAAGGTCTGACAAACCCAACTCTGTGGGGCGAGCTGCTTGCTGTTTAAACGACGAGCCAGTTTGCATCTACGTTCCCCTGCTCATGCGCCCTTGGATCATGCAAGCTTGTCACTCGACGGCCTCTTGTCACCTTGGCACCACGCGCACGTTGCGCATGCTGGAGCGGTTTTATTGGTGAATTGGCATGGATGTGTGCACCCGGTGGTGGCTTCACCACTGCCTGAAGTGCCCAGCGCGGAAAACCCCACGGTTGACTGTCCGCTGGCCCATCATCTCAATGTCTCTACCGGAAGGTTCAGGTGTCGCCGTCAGTGTTGACTACTTCGGCCCCCTTCCGGTCACACTACGAGGCAACACCTACATCCTACTGTTCACCGATCGCTTCAGTCGTCGGGCCGACATGTCCCCCGTCACTGCCGCTGAGTTCACCGCGGAGGGGGCAGCCGATATCCTGGTGAACCAATACATCCCCTTGTGGGGGTGCCTGCGCACCATACTCTCAGACAATGGCCTGCAGTTCTGCTCCAAGCTTTCACAAGCTGTATATCAGCTGTTGGGTACGCACAAGCTTGCTACCAGCTCCTATCATCCCAACTGTAACGGGAGCGTTGAGCGGAAAAACCACACTATGGCCCAAATGTTGGCTATGGTCGCCAAGGAGCGACAACACGATTGGGACTTGCATCTGCCCCACGTCGAATTCGCTCACAACAATTCAGTCAGCGCGGCGACAGGTCTGGCGCCCACCGAGGTCTACATGGGTAGACTCCCACGGCTTCCCCTGACGGCTTCCGACCGCACTGGCGTCGTGGGACACCAGAGTCTGACCCGTGACCACCTGGCCTATTGCGACTTGGCCACCGACCGGCAAAAGCGCGCGAACGACATTGTCCGCGCATGTCACGCTCTCACCGTTTCTCGTGTTAACCGCATAAACTCCGCCCTCGCCGACGCGCTGCGTCCAGCACCTAACTTCGCTACATATGGTCGGGCATGGGTGTACGATTCTGCCTCTACCATTCGCCAGGGTGTGAAGGCGAACACCGACGACAAGATACCCAAGGCCAAACTCGCGCTTAACTGGACGGACCCGTACAATATTCTGGCAGTCGGTCCCTGCTCCGCCGCCGAGACCCCGGACGATTCGACGCTCGGGAGCAACCTTCTCTATTTGGCTCTCCTTTCGACCTGCCCGGTTCGGACGTTCGTAGACGTACGGCCATCGAGCGCTTCAAACCCTACGCCAACCGCCACGACAGTGGGGACATGCTCAAATACCTACCGGCGGGGCTGACGCAGTACGTGCTCAACAATTTTTCCAAGAAGTCCCCGCCGTACCACGTCACTCAAGACAATTTTTCGACTCCCCTCCAACGGCTGGAGGTGGAGCAGATCACTGGTCATCAGTCGGTACGGGGGCGAGGTGGCGTCATCGCGGTGCTATACAAGACGCATTGGGCGGGACTCTCCGAGCCTTCCTGGCAGCGAAAAATGGACCTCTACCTCTCCCGCCCCCACATCTTGGGTTATTGAGCCGGAACCCCGGACCAGCACCGCCAAACCAATCGCCTCCACCGCCGAATGCGGACCGGGGCGGCACAGCGCGAGCCCTCCCGCAACAACGGGGAACGTTTCCTAGCGCTACACCTATGTTCCCCGCGCCGATAGGCTCCGTCGCTACCACGACACAGTGCTTCCTAAGCGAGCCCAATTTTGTTACAAGGGAGACGGTGGGTTATGGTGGCTTGGAAAAATCAGCGCAAGCACTACCGAGGACAAGGTATACCTGGTCCGCTTTCTGGACCACCCGGGAGCGATTAAACTTCCTCTTCCCCCGGCGCGCTACACGACTTCGACGGGAGCCGTACGAGGCTCTGGGTGCCTGCAAGTTCACATCGCCAGTGCGTTTCCTCGGGGAATCCAACGTAACGTAGACGAATCTCGAGGCGCGGCCGTGGATAGTTGGGGTTTTGGTGCGGTTCTTCTCAATTTTTTTCTTCATGTCCTGCCGAACCCCCTGCTCAGTGCCGGGCCAGGGTTCGGGTAAAACGCCGCTATTTGAGGCGCAGGGCTGTCGCTTGGTCGCCATTGTTCAATTTCGCCCTGCCGACGCCCTCCTCAGCCCAGAGCCGGGGGGCGACCAGGATCCTCTGTTCGCGCGTAACGTAGTGCAGGGCTATGTACGAGTCTGTGTGTCATATTTTATCTTTTGTGTGTTGTATTTGTTCTGCTTTGTTTTTTCGACTAAACACTTCCCCCCCAAGCGGGCTGTAGGTGTTGCCACCTTTCATCCCGGGTATTTGTCGTTTCCTCGTCTAACCCCCCGCCATACCGATGGCCCGCGGGAGGTTTTTTGCATGACTTCTCCCTTGTGTTAGCGCCTGTGTGCCCCTCCATATCGACGAGGGCTCGCCTCGTCATAGTACCTTTTCTGTGGTTGTTTTGCCGTAGAACATTTCCTGCCCCCCCCCGCCACACCACCAGCGGTATGCGGCAGGTTCTAGAGCCTTTTCTGCCCCCCCCCGCCACACCGGCGGCACGCGGCAAGTTTTTGATGGGTGACTTTCGCCTTGTTGTAGGGTCTGCGTTTCTTCCAACTGCTTTTCTTCGCGTGTTCCTGGCTCCATAGCCAGACCGTTAGAGGTGTGGGAGTGGGTTTTGAGGAGCCGCATCTTCGACTAATGATCAAATTCGTAGAATCGGAGTTTTCCCGAATCTCCCATATTTCTGCATATGCGACTCATCAGGGTGGGCTAGTGTTAAGATACGGCCTCGAAAGGCCTGAAATTATCCGAATTTGAGATCGTTTGGATGGGTTTCGTATGATAAGGTTGGCGTTTTGTATTCGGAAAAGTTAGGAAATAGATCGGAGGCACGTGCCTCCGATCTCAGAAGCTATCCGGGGCTCTGGTGGAATCGAATAAAGCTACGTCTCTGCGAAGGCAAAGAAAGTGAGTACTCTCCGAGGACCTGCTCAATTGGCAGACCTGCAGTGGGCACTCTGTGCCCCCCCTATAACCTTACATACCTCTAAGAATCTTCTACGTTCTTACTATTTTTGCGTTTTTTGTTTTTCCCCTCAGGTACCCCAAAGGGGGTTAAGGACGCGTGCTACGATAATAGAGGTAGCACTTTTCGTCTGAAATGACCCTTAACCAAGAATCGTCGGAAAAAAGCTTTTTCTTTTGCATGGTTCTCGTCGTGTGCCTAGGCCATGGGATTTTTCATCCGCGATAAAGCAGGTTAATTTTTCTCCAAACCAGGTTTTGGGAGAGGTCTTAAACTCCCAAACTGAGGAAACCCGAGAAAAAACGCGGTGCACCTCTATCTTAGCATGCGTCTTAAGAGCCGTTCCTAGAAACGAAGAATGAATGAAAAAAGATCACGGGTCCTGACAAAAAGTCACGATTCACCTGACAATTCGAGAATATCTGAAATAATGTCACGTTTGTTTTCAAAAAAAAAAATCACGTTTTTTGTTGTTTTTTTTTTCGTCTGGAAGGAATCCTGACATTCATTTTTTTGATGGAAAATGAATGTCTTAAAAACGATTCAAAAGTCCGAATTCCGAATTGTCCACAAATATCACGATTCGCGGAGAAAATTTTGCGTTTGTATGAACGTTTTTTTTTACAAGTCACGATTCTTAACATTTTCTTGTGCGTTCGCACCTGGTTGGTTGTGGTACCCGGCTTGGCCGGCGGCGGCAGCTGGAAAGTAGTGGCCCCAGGCGTCACGGCGGACGCATGGGTTGGCGCGACCTGCAGCGGCTGCGCCCGCAAGGTCACAGGCACTGGGAGTTGCTTGGGGGGGGCGAGCGGCTGCGGTTGGGCCGGAGTGGCCGCGGTCGCAGCTGTGGCCGTATATGACGGCGAGAACGGGTTCGTGGAAAGGGTTGGGGAGGGGGGAAGCCTAAGCAAGAGCTCGGCTGCTCCACTTAGGTTGCCCCATTCTGGGTTTTCTGTCTCCCTCTATCTTGTCATGGTCTTTCTTTCAGCGATCTACTTTATTAGCGAATGGCCCTATCCGTGACGTTTAGGCCTAATGACGAGGTGTGGGGGAATCTATTGCCTCATGTCTTTGTTTCGAATAGCCGCATCTTCGACCCCCTATTCCGGTTTTGTAGGATGAATTTTGTCGTCACCCTTCGACCGTCTTGAGGTCTGCGTATGCGAGTATTCAGGGTGGGCTACTGTAATAGAGTGTCATTAGAACTGGCAATAGATTCGGTAAGATAGCCCGCAGTCATGGTTTATTGGCCACAAAAAGATTCTCTTAAACGGAATATTCTGAGCGAAGAAGATAACCCGCAGAATTTAGCTAGCTTACACCACAAGAGCGTTCTCGGTAATGGAACGTTCCTCTGGACAAGATAGATAGATGTAAGCGCTCATAGGGATATAGAGCATCTAGGAGAACGTTCCTTGAACGTTCTATAGGTATAGGTGTAGAAGAGAGCACAGCAGCAATGCTGGGGGCAAGCGAACTCTGTGAGCCTCACCCGACCCCCATGGTCCCACTCGTCCTTTCCTGTCTCCTCGAGCTTCTCGTAGCTTTGCGCCAATAATTAGAAACCTACAAAGAAGAACCAGTGCTGTCTCCAAGCGAAGCTGATACCCCTGCGTCCCTTCCCTCACACCTACCCGGCACCACGACCCATCACAAACGGCCCTAATTTGAAGTGTTTTTTTTCCTTATCTCCACGTGTTTTACGGGATGCTACGCGAAAGAAGCACATATTTCCAACGCCCCCGTCCTCGGTGTGATGGATTACTCTTAGTGCGATAAACCACCGATGAGGAACATACACAGTACACACACTCCTGAAACACGCGCGATCGGAGTGTCACACACAGCTTGCAAGAGAGGACTTTCGACCAAGTTCTCGGTCTTACAGCTGGGAAATGTATTTTTTACTTTGAACTAGCAAAGTCTCTCACAGCTGGAGTGCATTTTTTACTTTTTACATAAAAACCGCCGATGAATGAACGAACGAGAACGCAAAATAACAAATCTGGCTCAACAAAAAATGATGCGCCCTTGTTGACCGGCGTGCGGCTTCACGTAGAAGAGACAAAATAAACGAGCAAGCAAGCAAAATGCGGTCTTACCGCAGCATGAAGCGCAGCACACAGTACAATAGCACATGCTACGCTCGATGTGTCGTACAAACCCTTGCCTTGGTTTCCCGACGTTAAAAGCAACCATCCCTTATAGCCTAGCAGCCACAGTTGCTTCGTGGGTAGGCAATCGATGCTACTGCAATCGCCTCTTTCACCGTCATTTTTCCCGTTCAATCCCACAAGACGACTGGAAAAATGATCCCACACGGTATCCGAGTAATTCCAAGTAGTAACATTGGTCAATAAAAACAGGAGCGCTACTACTGGTAGGGGATGAGAGGAACCACGCAGGGCGCAGTCGGTCTTTTGGCAACGACAGGGAGGCGGCGATCGCACACCCCAGGACGGCAGATCAACTCCGACTCGGTTACTTGTGATATTTTACGGAAATCCCCCAACCACATACAACCTCAATTTGCCCCCCTTCGTGCGAGGAAGCTTCGAAACACGAACCGCCACACAAACCCGCAATAACGCCCACATGGACAGCCCCCCCCTCCGTCCCCGATCCCCCGCCCCGCTCCAGACGCAATCTCGTATTTTCGTCGACGACACATACATGCAGTAACACCAGTGACCTCTGCTCGCAACCCCTCCAGTTCTTGCAGAGATGCAAGGGCCTGCGACCCCAAGACTACGGCCAAGCAGCATGGCGAGTACACCCCTCCCCCCGCACACGCGCGCCACCGCGCGGTCAAGCGCTGCTGTGCTGTGCTGTGCTGAGCGCTTGTCCAAGGCTGCGTTCGGACGATGCGGTCAACTGCACCACGGGCAAGAAAAGATAGCGATGATAACACTGGGCCGAATGCTCAACGCTCGCTGAACAGCACCCTGGAACAACGTCTCCCTTCTCCCGCCAGAGGAATCGGACTAGGGACCCCCGCTCTCCGCAAAAGCGTACCAGTAAGGTGTGTGTTTACTCATCCGCAGTAGATACATATAAATAAAAATAAACACCGCTCTGTGTCCAGAAAAAGCAACGCCCGGCACAGCGATATCGTTCGCGAAAAGAACGTGCTTCTTCCATCAAGAAACCCTCCACGGCAAAAACGTTCACACCGCGGACAGATCATAATCTACCGTAGATCATCTACAGCACACTACAGCACATATCATATCTGCCTTTATGACAAATTGTGTTGGATCTGCGTACCTACATATCACAGATCCAACCAGGAAACATGTTCTAGATCATACAGATCGTACGGCTCCTACCGGGTAACACTAGCTAGACCGTTCAGATCTTCCGTGAAGTATCTATATTATCAAATGATCTGTCGGTGATCTGTCCGCCGAGGTGCGAAAAATGTTGCAAGAAACGATCTCACGCTTGCTGGGGGGGGGTGCGTGCGGCACGCGGCCGGTTGATGGTTATCAGGACTACAAAACCAACGCGGAGGCAAGAACAAACGCAAAAAATCGTGCCGCACAACACACAACCCGAAACGTAACACCCAGTCCGCAACTAATCAAGCCAAAGAGACCCTCCTTAAAGACCAACATCTGTCTGATACCTTACTATTACAGGCACCGACCGTTCTTTTACAAATCGTACGTAGAGACCCCGATGTTACGATAGTTACCGCTTCGAGTCTAAGAACCTAGGGTTTAGCAAGGGCAGCAAATTTTCCGGGCTGCCGAGAAACGCGGGGATACGGTGGTGTACCGACTGCGGCCGTACATCCAAAATACGCTCGAAACCCGTCGTCGCGACCCCGCCCGCCTGTTCGACAATCATCGCCATCGGGTTCCCCTCGTACAGCAGCCTCAATTTACCGTTAGGATTGTACACATCCGCAGGATAGGCAAACACCCCTCCGTGGATGAGTATGTTGTGGATATCCGCCACCAGGGCGCCCGCGTACTGGTTCTCCACGTCGCCGGGGGCAGTTTGCGACGAGGGATCGTCGTTTACCATGCTTGCCTTGAGGTCCTTGAAGTAATCCTGGATCGCTTCCGACCAAGAGGGAGAGTTTGCTTCGTTCACGCTATATATCTGCCGTGTCGGGAAAGCCAGAGTTGACGCATGTGCCAAGGGGGGGGCGCGGGGGGACAGTGAGGCAGAGCACTATATTTTCGTGCATCGATCTGTGTTCAGACGTCGGAGTGCTGCTGTCGCTGTGCCGCTTTCCGGAGTTTTAGATGGGATATTACCGGCTGGATGTTACTACGATTACATCGATAGCTCATCAAATTTGAGACATAACCCTATTATCACTCAAAGCCATTTTTACCGTTGTGTTTTCTCCTCTCACAGCCCGTTCGGGTTCCCCAGCTCGAAACCCCGCTACAACAGCTCCAATTCCTGCCGGACCCTCCCCCGCTCCCATGCGTGTCTCCTTCTAGCAATCCACACTCCCTTGCACATACACATCATGCCCCCCTCGCAAAACATACCTTTCCACGTTGCGGCATCCGAATGTTAGATTTGGTCAGCACAAAATTCAGGTTGCCCCCGCCCAGCCCGCTGTCGCGCCCGCCACCGGTTCCGCCACCGGCGCCAGTTTTTCCTGATTCCCGTCGCCGTCCCGCGTCCTGCTCGGCGGCCCCCTCCCCCTCCAAAGTGAACTCAAACACGCCGTTCCCGAGGGTAAAAACGAGCTTGGTGGAGGGGCCGTAAAGGCAGTAGCCCGCCGCCACAAGCCTTCGCCCGGGGAGGACGATGGTGCTGGGCCCCGCCTTGCTGCCCTCGCGGGTACTGCCGGACGTGCGCAGAATGCCGAAGATGGTGCCGCACGGCAGGCCGGCCTCGATGTTGGCAGATCCGTCTAACGGATCGAAAACCGCGGCGTATTCTCCGCTGTTAAAAATCCACCGGGGGCGTCGAAACCGAAAAAAAAGGTCACAAGATAGGGGAGGGTGTACTCAGTTTGTGCATGGCCGTAGTTGTATGACCATAGACCCTCGCATCCCTACTATGCCGGGACGGAGCACGTCGGGTTTTCACCAAACAGGCAGGCATTGCTTGCACCAAGCGCGAAGCGCCGTGAGAGGGCGGGAAAAAAATACTTTGACAAAAACGGTACGCTTGAACCAAAAAAACATCCCATGGCTTGCGGGTGGGAAAAGCGTTGGGTTTTGCAGGAGCAGTGGGAGGAGTTATCGTGTAGAGCGGCTGCTCGGTTGATTGACTGATCGATCGACCGGCTCCAGGTTCACAGCCACGGCGAAGGTAGACTCTCGGTCGTTCTGGGGAAACAACGAGTATCATAGCAGCCTTGTTCGAGAAGAGAGCGTCGCCGCAAGAGATGTGGAGCCATTTACAGTCTACAGTAAAGCGCAACCAGGAAGCTGGAAAGTAAAAAATGACGACAACAAAAAAAAAAACGTTGAAAGGAAAAAAACAAAAAAACAAGAAAAGAAAAAAAGCGCACCGGGTTGGCATGCGACAGAGGCAAAACGGGTCGCAGTGAAAGCTCGTTCCCGAATGTCCAGGTCAGGGGGACACCGTTCCCCCTCACGGTTTCGATCATATAGTGCAAAGAAGCTTGGCACTAATAGAACACCTATCTGCGAAGACGGGACATAGCGTTCCACCGCCACCAAAAAAAACGTCGGCGACTTGAACACTACGGAACGAAACCGCGACTTCCCATGCGTGCCCCTGTGTCATCCGGTACGCGTGCCAAACCGTCCCGCATCCGACAAAAAGCGCTCCCTGTATCCCAGCACATGCATACATACGCAAGCGTGCACGCGTACTGCCCTGTATGCCAAATGCGAGGTTCTTGCGGGCCCCGCCACCCCGGCGAGCGCGGGAACGCGAGACCTGCGGTAAAGCCCATCGCGAAACGCTACCCAGCACACAGTAGTCATGGGCCGGGGGACCACACCCATTCCATCCCGCCCCGCCCCGTCCCGTATCCCGTCGCCGCGCCCCACCCTCCTCTCAAAACTACGGCCCTTGTCCTACGCCAGACCCTTTTACGAGACGTCTGAGTTATTATAGTGTACGCAAATCGTGGAATAGGTTGTTATATGACCTCTTTTTTTGTGGCCGACCAAATTTTCAAATGCAAAAGAAAGGACAGATTTTTCCGGACAAAGTGCTGTCTATGGGTTAAGGTTATGGTCTAAAGTAGTGTTTGGGCATTTTGTAATGTTCTCCTCCTCACAACACTGGAAAAACATGCGGGCCAAACCAACTTTCCCGATTTTCATAATCTATCCAAGACAACAGTTCAGAATTGCGGTAAAGGCGAGTTTCTCCTGCGCCTTCGTATATAGGGCAGCGCGCACAAGGCTTGCACACGTAAAAAAAATCAGAAAAAAAATAGCTGTGAGATCGAGGGTTTTCGTCGAAATTCATAATTGCAAGCTGTGCATGATACTTCATATCGCGCGTGTTACGGCGTGTGTATATATACATACATCCTCATAAAAGTAAATAGGCTGGCGACTCCCCTTTTCGCAGCTAGGCATTAATAGTACGATGGCCAACATGCTTGAAAGCAAAAAAAAAAAAAAAAAAAAAAAAAAAAAGAGGCACACAACGACCACGCACCCGTGTGTGTGTTCTCCGACGACTGCCGCACACATCCTGGGGGTCTCCTCCTCCTCGCTCGCCACGCAGGACATGCTGTGCGGCTGGCACAACCCGGTAAGGAAAATACTGTTGGACAGGACGTCCAGCTCCTTCTGGACCTCCCCCTGGACATTAACCGACTCCGCCTCACCACCACCGCCGCCGCCGCCGCCGTAGGCTCCGGCCGCCTCTTGGTGCAGGCCTGCCATCCCGTCCACCTGAGCGCGACGCACGAGCCTGGACACGGCCGTGCACGTCTTTCCGACGGCTTTCATTATCGGAACCATCGCCTGTGAAGGTCATGTTTGCATGCAGGGGGGTGCCGGGGACGAAAAAAAAAGTAATCAGATTCTGGCGGGAAAAGGGGGAGGGGGGGGACGACGACGACGCAGCGGGCAGCAGGGGGCGTGCCAGTCCGTTCGAGCAAGATACCCCTTTTAGGGATCCCCAGAGACGAACAGACCGGAAAAAAAAAACGTTTTGTTTTTCGGTCCGTATTGGCCGTCGATAGCGTGAGTACGCAGCAGCGCAAAATCATGTGTACGCCACGCTGCGCCCGCCTCGACCAGCTCCCAGCGTGGTTGTTTTTCGGGTACTAACGCCAATCATAAGCCAACCAAGCTGCAGCCGATGCCGTAATTGTCGTGTTTTTTCGTCGTACGTTTTCCTTCTCATAATAGTTCCAAAAGGGAAAAACAAACAACGCGAGACAACACCAGAAACATGACCCGAAAAAGCTGACGTTGAAAGACAAAAAAAAAACGGCTGTTTTTGTTTGCACGTCCGCATCAGCAGCAGGATTTTTCTTGTCAGTTGCCGGAACCACGACCCCAGCCCGTGCAGGCACGTCGGTCGTCTGTCGCTCCGGACTGGAACAGAAAAGTTGGACACAGCAGTTCGTGGCGACGTTGCATCGCTCGTGGCTCACAGGCGAACATCATGACTACTGGTTGAAGGTGGAGCGGCCACATCGTCAAGAAACGGGCCAACACAAGACACAAAGCAGAGCAAATCATATGGCCTCATCAAACATGACATCACCGGCTTTGCGCAAAAAAATAAGCGGGGTGGAACGAACAAGAACAAGTGCGGAAATCGACGCACTCACACACCTACCATACGACGCCAAAATCGAAATCAATTTAGACTAATTCGAGGCAGCAGCAGACAACACCTTCCACGTCCGAGCGAGACAACTTAGTTGAGCACCCGGCCGCTGCTACCTGGTGTACCGCAGGCGCAGTCGTAGGAGTTTCGTAACGTGCCACGCTTCGTAGTCAACACGGTCCGGACGATGTGATGATCGTTGGGTGTTGAAGGGTTTGCGCCCGTTCCAACATGACAAGACACGCGTTCTCGTGCCAATCAACTTGCACGTGGCAGACACAATCCCTACATTGGACCGAGTGCGCACAGGTCTGGAGCTGTATGTGCGCAAGTGGCTCCATCCGTACAGGCTCTGCAGGCCTCAAAATATTGGCCATGTTGCGCTACCTTCTAGCCTACAAAGTTACGCGGCTGTACCTTGGGGGCTAGATCGCCCACTTTCGAGCACGATACCCAACCCCAAAACACGGACGGAAAAAGAAAAAAATACCAGTCTAGTCCGACAACTAAAGTAAGCTCGATAGGGAAAACCTCAATAAGCTCGATACGGAATTGAGGCCATCCTGTGCTGCTACCATAAGCCTAATAATCGGTAATAATCCCATCTCCATGCAGATAGATCAAGGATTGCAACATCCGTTGGTTGACCCGGGGAGGTTTAACTATTGTCCCCTACCTAAGATCTCGACAGTTCGAACACTTTTCAAGTTATATTCATATCGAGCTTATACTGATTGTCGGACTGGTACATAAGAAGCGTATTTGTTATCTTGCCTCCATGTCAGGACTTCTCGAGCGCGCTTCCGCCATGAACGTTCCAAGGGTCGGTCTTGGCGCCGACCATCGTTGCTGTGGTGCCCCTTCGCCCTCGCTTGGAACGGCGGTGTCGATGGCGGCGTTGGGGGTATCTTCGGCCGGAAGGCCATGCAAGGCACGGGTTACACCCTGAGAAGAACCAAAAAAAAAAACACACACCTTAGTGACGAGTGGCACATATCGCGCGGGAGTTGTAGAGATATGACGATCCACTCAGCACTCCTGAGACAAAAGACGTCAGGACATGGGGAGACTAGGCCAGTGACGGACGGCGGTCTAGACAGAATGCGCTAGTTTTAGCATGGAAGTTCATAAACGTGTGACTGGCGGCGCCAAAAACGCCGTCTCCTGACGTCTTTATTTTGAAACGTATCGTCTAGGGTACCTCGCGGGTTACGCGTGTAGGAAATAGTCCATACTCCATGTATTTTAACCCCAATCTGCCCAAAAACCCAGAAACAAATCGCCCGCGTTTCTACCCCCAAATCAACCAGCCCTAAGCAATATCTTCGTGTCGAAATTTTGCCGGGGCACCAACAACATCGCCGAGGGCGCCCTCAAAACATTCAAACGTACGAACAGAGTCCCGTCCCTCTCGCGCAGAGGGGTGGACGGGTCGCCTCGTACTTGGCGAGAGAATGGCCATGAAGACCCCCCCGTGACCACGAGTTAGGTCCTACGTGCGCTTGGATGAAAACAAAGACACTCGTAAAATTAGCATACTAACCGATGGTTCCACACCTTGAGGAGCTCAACCGCTCACAAACCTTTAGACTGACAACTGCAACCCCTACCGTGGGATGACTACGATAGAGGTATATGGTATACCGTTTTTTGGCCAACACGTTTTCTGAATGACGGGCTTTGCTGCGGAGCATAGTTTCCACATGTATAATCTTGACATATACGCCACGACGACTACCGTTGAACTGTTCTACGCTGTACGTGCGTGGCTTGCTGCTGAGTTCGTTGTTTCGCTCCGGAAAAATGCGACTTGGA
Organism: Undaria pinnatifida; assembly: GCA_012845835.1. Classification (NCBI taxonomy): domain Eukaryota; class Phaeophyceae; order Laminariales; family Alariaceae; genus Undaria; species Undaria pinnatifida. Next base: position 8,030,867 of record JABAKD010000009.1, on the reverse strand, counting down.
AGAGCCAAGTACACAGGCGCAGCACGAGAACCATACACAGCACGAACAAAAAACAACCAAAAACGCCCCGCCCTCCTCCTCTGTAGGAGCGCAGCATAAGGCCTTCGCCATAACGATCATAGTTCGCGCTCACAGGGCTAATTTCATCTTGGGTACAGCGTACTTTAGAGACACGTTTCTTCCTAATGCATAAAAGTAACATACTTGTAATGCAGCGCCAACGACATGGGTTGTTTTCTTGAGGAAAGTAACATATTTCAATATATAGGTTGCCCTGGTTCGTTAAAAGATGCAAGTATCAGCTAAAATAGCTGAAAGTCGTGCCAGGCCCTCACCATCTGCTCCTTCTTGAATTCTGCCCAAACCGCCGCACCAATCATGGGGCGTCTCCTGCGCTTGCGGGGGGCCGGAGCAGTCGTCGCCAACTTCGCCGACGGAGGCGCAGCCCCTCCGGCGGCGGCGCTTATGATCGGTGCAGAGCTGCTGCTTTGGTGATTGTGGCTGTGGGATGAGGCCGTCATCGACGGAACCGTCGATGCCTGTGGAGGTTAGATAGATCGGGAGGGGGGGGGGGGGGAGGGGGGGGGGGGAGACGTGCGTACTCATCTTGTTGTTTGCTTTAGTCATTTGACCATTGACGACGAGTCCCTTTCGAGACGAAGCACCGTTCCTACTCTTGATAAGAGACACCTCCAACATTTGGGCGCTCATCGCATTTCTTTCTAATTATCACAATACAAAAAAAAATGGCTGGGGGTAATTATTGGCATGGATGACAGGAACACTGCGAGTAACCGATCCAGAAAGTCAGACCATAGCCCTAGACCCTTGCGTTCCTACGATGCCGGGACGGGGCCCGTCGAGCGTTCACTGACGACACAGACATCGCTTGCACCAGGCGCGAAGCGCCGTGAGTTGTTCGGCGAATTGCAGTAAGAGTGACCTACATCCTATCAAGACTGCTGTAAGGGGAGGGGAGGGGGGGGGGGGGGGTTCTCGTTATTGCGTGCCTCAAGTATTTCGACAATTTACCAGACGTCCCTTCCGAGACGGAGGATCGTTCCTTTTCCGAACAGAGACAACCTCCAACATTTACGCTCATTACGGGGGGGTGACATGAAACTAGAGTCGTCGCGCCATGATGGTGGCCGTCGTGTTAGCATGGCTTTTGCTGGAGCTTTACGAAAAAACGCCTTCTTCTTCGGGTAAACAAAAAAATGTGTACTACAAAACACACGCACGCTTCAGGTATGGGCTGTTGGTTGCAGCTGTGTTATAGCGTAGCTTTCAAGCGGTAGAGCCGTACAAAAAGTTCCTGTTCTTCGTTTCAAAAGATCGTTGTACGACTGAAAACACGAATACTCGAGGTGGTAACTGCCGTGCGTTCGACGGGTCAGCGCGCAAGCGACAGCGGTGCAAGCAAGGTAGGGGTTACATTCGTGTCCCGCACGTGATTTTTACGAAACTGAAGTCCGCCATAGAGTCTGCCGAAAACCCGGAGTCTCGAAAACAAAAACGACTGCACACGCGCTTTACTTGCTTCACATCGGGTTGGGGCTCATATTCGCGTTGCGCTTGCGATACACCATCGCTCGATTCGCGACGATTTTTCGGGCGTTACTATGTCCGACCTACAGTGGTAACTCTGTCGCCCAGGAGCCAAAATAATGTCGATCTTCATGATGTCATGATTCATGATACCGCGACAACCAAAGGAAGTTCGATTGTCATGATACCATGGCAGAAAACTGGTTATGCCGTGCTGGTTTTATAACACTAGCCTACTAACTAGCCTACCAGGTAGGCTGGTGGGTGGCGCTATAAAATCAACAGAACATACGCTTTCGAGCTTGTTTGAATGTCGCAGGGTCCGTGTTGCATTAATCTCCGGCGCTGTTCTACAGCAGGCACAGTCCAATCGTCGCCTTCGAAACCCCGGCAGATGCAACGTCGCGTCAGCGCAAGGGCCGCGCAACCCAGCGCAAGCCACCGCAAGCCAGCCTGCACGCGGTCGAGCGGAGGCCGTCGGCCAATGCCGACCGTTTTGTGCCCCTCCCTTTCGGTCTGGCTTCTCACCCGCTGCCCACCGCGGCCTCGTAGCGCCCAAACTTCCCCCGATACTCCCGTCGCAACGCCTCGAGACGCCGACGAAGACGTGGAGCTGCCGCGCTGGCTGCTATCGTAGACCCTGCTCGGAGGAGAGGAACGGAAAAAGCGCTTTGAGCTCGTACATACGTTCAACATCTACTCTCGAGTACAGTGGGGTTCCACAATAAGGCGGTCTGAGTAAGGCCGTATCCGGATATAAGGCGGTCACAATCGCTTGGCGCGCCAGGGGAACTGCACTCATAGCATGGAGTGGACAAGGCAGCTTCCCCCAATAAGGCGGTCGTATAGCTCTCGCACACCACGGTCTTACTAAGGGGGATCCCTATATAGTGCTGTATAGTGCTGTATATAAGCGGGGTTTGTGATCGGTGACGACAACCCGAGAGACGAGAGTACAGGGGCGAGATGATGGTAAGGTAAGGCGCGTGTTTTTTTTCGTGGTTTGTAGCGATCACTTAGTGGCGCGGAGGGTTCGGGTTGCGCACTGCCATGGCGACAGGCTGCCGATACCTCCCTCTTGAAATCAGGCACAATCGGAACCAACTGCAACGGCGCTCCGTTATGCAACCGCACGTATTCGTTATAAGGGACTACAGAGTACCTGTTGCGCCTCATTTCTAACGACTAGAACGCTCGCCACGGGGACAGTAGTTCGATGCTTCGGAGTCCAGAGCTCCACATGTCTGGCTCTGCAACATATCTACTACTGCTACTCTGAACTGCTGTTGTACTACTGAAGAGTTCGCCAACAAACGGCATACGCTATATAGCGCATCGCGCTAATAATAGTGTCCACACGTCGGATAGCCCAGATCACTACACATATCACACAGATCATTTTCACGGGTGAGCATCAACTGTACAATTAGTAAAAGGGCTGATCTGCAGGATCTGAAGGATCTACCCGTACACACTTCCGAAGCACGGTGATCTTAACAGGGTGGGTGGTGGTCATGGTATCTTGCGTGTGTCCGGGTTTGCAAGCGCAGCAACAGTGCACCCTGATCTGATACGATAAGTGTGGTCTGTACGAGTTTCCGCTTGAACGTCGGTAGGAATTGCATGATTTGAACAATACACGTCCCAACCCACTGACCTGTACAATCTCTTGATCTGCTCGACGTGCGATTTAGACTACCTCTGCTGTGTACGAGTATATACGAGCATAGACGAGCGTTTGCCCTTTCATCTTACACGCGTACCAAAGGTATCTACCAGGTACACCCTGTAGATTACCTGTCGAGGTTAACCCTTTTAGAGCCCCCAATCCCCTCCCCACACTAAATCCAAGTAATTTTGTCCCCAAAACGGGTTTCCAGTGGTAAAGGGGTTAAATGAAAATGCACACAGAACAAGAAAAAAAAGAGTCGCCCGGGGGTGAAATTCAAAACGGATCTACGATCTGATCTACCGATCACGCCCACAGGTGCTGCTCGGAGGCGAAGAAAAAATGACCTCATCACAGCTGAAGTTTTCTAAGCGCAACTAGGCTGCCATTGCGTGAAGCACAAGCAGTAGAACTAGAGTTTCGAGTACCTTGTTGTCCTCCGACACACTCGTTCGATATGATACGTGCTGTATGACCAGGCATGCAGGTGTGCACAGGCAGCTATGCCGGGTCTCTTGTACGTCGTACGAGTACTCCACTCATTGGCCATACTCGTACCGGTACTCGTGGAGCACATAGCTTCTGCTGCGTGCACAGATAACAGATCCCACTTCCAGCTGGGGTCTCTTGTACGTTATATACTCCACTCGTTAGCCATACTCGTACCGGTACTCGTGGAGCACATAGCTTCTGCTGCGTGTACAGATAACCGATCCCACTACCAGCTGGTCGAGACAATACGGTTGGCTGCACAGATCCGGCTGGCTTTCCTTTCAGCAAGTGCTTACACTCACCATTCATGGCTGTTGCCGCCACGTCCCGTTGGTAAACCAGCAGCGGGCAAATGCAGAACGAAAGCTTGAGATGGGCTGGCGAGCATCGCCGTCAACCCCACGAGAAGCGACAATGGCACAAGGCCGTTGGGTAGAGGCTGCCGGGACGATGGTAGAGCCATCTCGGTCGATTCTGCACGGGGCGTCGAGCAACCAGGAAAGGCGATGCGGCAATACTTGAACTTTTGTTGAACTTTCTCAAAGTTATGTTCTCAGTGCTTGGGAAGGCGTCCCTCAACCAGGGATCCAAGAAAAACAACGGGTTTTAACAAAAAGATATTTCGTCATAAACAGGTATATACATGTTTTTAAAGTCAATTAACGATATAGTAGGAATTCGCCACACGAGGAGCCGTTTGTTAAGGAATTAGTTGGGTACATCAGTACGTTTGACCACTTGAAAAAGGTCAACCAACAGCTTACGTCATAAGGCTTAGTTTGGGTAAGCTACGAGTATTAGTTAACATTTTGCAAGTTGCAAAAGTGGTCAAACAGACTAATACCCCACAATTACCTTAACAAATGGCGTCGTCGGCAGGACATGGGTTTTTGGGTCGTGGGTTCAAATCCCACATCCAGCTATCCCGCCGTTTCAGGGGGGTAAATGTGTCATAAGGCTTAGTTTGGGTAAGCTATTGGTTAACCTTTTGCAAGTGGTCAAACGGACTAATACCCCAGCACTAATACCTTAACACTTACCCAAACTAAGCCTTATGACACATTTCCCCCCCCTGAAACGGCGGGATATCAGGTCGGCCGGATATACGGGCGGACTTACCTGTCAATATCCAAGCGGTTTCATTTCTTGGGTATACCGGGGAGAGTATTTTTCAAGTTCAACATTATGTCATGCGGAAAGTCTGAGAAAGTTCATTATGATGGTGGATGTGGGACTCGAACCCACGACCCAAAAAACCCATGGATTGTCGACGACGCCATTTACTTGTTAAGGAATTAGTGGGGTATTAGTCCGTTTGACCACTTACTTGCAAAAGGTTAACCAAAAGCTTACCCATAAGCCTTATAATAACACGTTCATTGATCAAGCCGCTGCTGTACCGTAAACCTCGTAATAGTACTACTAGTCTACTGCTCTCTGATATGCTGCTCTCCGGCATGAAGTACTAATCTGTGTGGCTGTTCCGCAAAAACTACGAAACTACGTAATCGTTGCGAGAGGAAGTAGCCGTGACATGACGCCAGAAATCGCCCCCCCTTCATCTCGAGGACACAGCTAGCTGCTGTTGTACTACTGCAGTACAGCACTGCCAATCAATGGTGACAGCGCTGGCGTTCGGCCTGATGTTGTTTGATTGGAGGGCCGACACGTCTGGAGGAAAGTGTTAAGGAATTAGAGAGGTATTAGTCCGTTTGACCACTTGCAACTGGTTAACCAATAGCTTACCCAAACTAAGCCTTATAACACTCTCCCCCCCTGAAACGGCGGGATAGCAGGTCGGCCGGATATACGGCGGACCTCTGTCAATATCCAAGCCGTTTCATTTCCTGGGGATACCGGGGAGAGTATTTTTCAAGTTCGCCATGGGGAAATCTGAAAAAGTTTATTATGGTGGATGTGGGGATCGAACCCACGACCCAAAAACCCATGGTCTGTCGACGACGCCATTTGTTAAGGAATTAGTAGGGTATTAGTCCGTTTGACCACTTGCACAGGTTAACCGATAGCTTACCCAAACTAAGCCTTATAACACTCTCCCCCCCTGAAACGGCGGGATAGCAGGTCGGCCGGATATACGGCGGACCTCTGTCAATATCCAAGCCGTTTCATTTCCTGGGTATACCGGGGAGAGTATTTTTCAAGTTCGCCATGGGAAAATCTGAAAAAGTTTATTGTTGTGGACGGTGGGGATCGAACCCACGACCCAATAAACCCATGGTCTGTCGACGACGCCATTTGTTAAGGATTTAGAGAGGTATTAGTCCGTTTGACCACTTGCAACTGGTTAACCAATAGCTTACCCAAACTAAGCCTTATAACAAAAGGTTCCAAGCATTTTGAAGGCCCTTGTGCGTTCTAGATAGAGATAGACCGGTCGACGCCTATTGTTAACCACTACCCACTGAACTACTGAGTCATGTGACGACAGACCGATAGTAGTAGTAGTATTCGGGAGCACAATATCATACGAACCATTCTTAGTATCAGGAGCAAACTATCATATTAACCATTAATAATGTCTCCAGTGCGCACGCTCGAAAAGAGCCAAGGACTTCATTTTTGCTATTCTCGACCGTACGCGCTGGAGACGTTATGAATAGTCATGAAAATGTGCTCCTGAACACTACTGTAGAACGTTGGCGAGGGGTGAGCCCCGGAGATCCCATGTGCTTAATATAAGGAGCACACTATCATATTAAGCATTCTCCAGACGCATGCTCGAAAGGAACGAAGGATTCATGTACGTGTCATTTCGACCGTGCACGCTGTAGACATTTTGAATGGTTATGACAACGTGCTCCTGAACACCACCACTGTAGAACGTGGCGAGGGGAGAGCCCCGGGGATCGCTGTTACGAAGTCGGCGAGATTCAATGAACGAACTCGAAAATAATGTTTTGTCGGTTATATAATAGCTCAGTGGGTCTAGTGTTACAACCGACAGACAAAATATTTGCCTACTATACCCAAACTAAGCCTTATAACCGGTGCTGAAAGCCTTCCCGACCGCCCCGATACGTCTCATGCATATGGCCGCCAGGGTTCATCTCGACTGTGCGCATCGATTGACGGCCGTAATTGATTTATTCCCACGTCTAGACGCTGGAGCGGCACCGCAGGATCGTCCTCTGTGATGTTTTGGGAACGTTTTGGTCAAGACGTCCTGCATATACCGCGTCAGCGGTACCAACAAAGGAGGAATCGAAGGACGCCGAGAACGGAACGCTGGCTGGGAGGAACCTCGACCCCCGGCTATCCACAGTGGTGAAGGCGTCAATCGACCAGCCCACCAAATCGTTCGAAGTCGAAATCACAACAACAACAAAAAATCCAGAGTCATGCTTGAGGGAAAATTGACTAAAAAAAGGGGGACAAACAGACAGACAAGACAATGTTTCAAGGATCTCCTTCACGGATACCTCAATAGGGACACACTGCGGAATTTCCCGTCCCTGCCTCCAGGAATCTTTAGAACATGCTTCAGAATGAAAGACCGGCTGGAAGGTGACCGGAAACGCACAACGCGAACTTCGGGCTGAACCGGCAACATGGAAGGGCAACACGCTCCGAACCGCATATTTTGGAAGCGGGTGTACCGGGCGTATTCGATCCACGGTCATTTTACCATAACTTGCATAAATGAAAAGACGGCCTATTCGATACCCGGTATCAACAAGATAATAATGGAAGGCTCTTGCTCTGCTATAGAGCACCTGCCCAAACGCTACGAGCTGCGGCGGCACAACAATTATCCTCGCTTCATTGAATTGCAAGACTGGTCTATATGAAAGAAAGCACGCACAAGATGCGGCAGTCACAAGTGATTCTTAGCTGAGTGCAGCTCACCCTTCATGCTACTCGCCGAACACCCCACGACGTTTCGCGGTTGGTGCAAGCAATGCCTGCCTGGTCGGTGAAAACCCGACGCGTTCCGTCCCGGAACTGTAGGGGCGCGAGGGTCTATGGCCATACGACTACGGCTATGCATGAAATGAGTACACCCCCTCCCCCCGCTCAATGAACGGTCAATGACGATGTAGCAAACGACCTGGTGTCGCATGTTCAACAATTTTCGCGGCGGCTTTGATGGTTGACGTTCCTCCTCGAGCGTGCGAGGCAAGCCGTACAGGTTACACGGGCCGAACCGGCGGTGTCCCTCTCCGTGGTCTTGCTATATCAAGTGAGATATGAGCTGGGCTTTAAGCGGGAACTTTTGTGGGGGTTGTACTGTCTCAAATTTACTTCGCCGTCATGGAAGACTGGCAACGAGGGGCCCAGGACCGGTGGGTGTGAAGGACACGATCAAAATCGCGGTTACGGCAGTGTCTTATCACAATTACAGCAGAGCCTATCACAATTACGGCAGTGCCTATCCACACATCGACACACTATGACTGTGAACGAGGTGCTAACGCTCCCCGTTTAATTCCCCCCCCCCCCCTTTGATCCACAGCTTTTTTTCGTCAGCGCCCTCTAAAAAATAGAACCCGCCACCAGTCGATCTTGGCCTCGCCCCGTCCCCCCCCATTGGGTCTACAGGACATTTTACCGCGCACCGTGTATCAATACAATCCACTACTACTCGCTCTTAGACCCGCCCCCCGCCCCCCCAATTTGGTCTACAGATCCTTTTTACTCTGCACCCTGTTGATATAATCCGCCACCATTCGCTCTTAGCCCCGTCCCGCCCTTGTCGGCGAAGAGTGTGGTGAAAACAGCGGTGGCATCGACGGAGTAGTGGACGGCGGTAATCGAGGGCTACCCGGCGGCGCCGCAGGCCGAAGCGCCAGCCGCGCTCCTTTACTGAGACGGTCGCACACGATCGAGATGTGTTTTTTCAGCTTAACCGTATCCGCCGGCATCGTGAGGGGCGCCTGTCCCAACGATCCTGAGGGTACCGAATATTTCGCGACTTTCGCGAGTGAGGTGCGAAGGAGGTGAACCATCGCTGCGTCGACGCTCTCTTCCCAGCCCTAGAGAGATGCGACAGCGAGCACCGGCCGAAACCGACGGAGGGAGGGGGGGGGCGGGGGCGTACTCATTTTTTGCTTGCCTTAATCATGTGACCATTGACCATGCATCCCTTTCGAGACGGAGCCCCGTTCCTACTCCTAATAGGGACACCTTTAATGTTTGGGCGCTCATTACGCTCCTGTTAAGATACGGCCTCGAAAGGCCTGTAATTATCCGAATTTCATATCGTTTGGATGGGTCTCGTATGATAAGGTTGGCGTTCTATATTCGGGAAAGTTAGGAAATAGATCGGAGGCACGTGCCTCCGATCTCAGAAGCTATCCGGGGCTCTGGTGAATCGAATAAAGCTACATCTCTACGAAGGCAAAGAAAGTGAGTACTCTCCGAGGACCTGCTCAATTGGCAGACCTGCAGGGGGCACCCTGTGTCCCCACCTATAACCTTACAAATGGCGTCGTCGGCAGGACAAAAAAAATAAAAGTGGCCTGCTCAATTGGCAGACCTGCAGGGGGCACTCTGTGTCCCCACTTATAACCTTACACTTCTTCCATATACTACATAAAAACTGCTTGTCATTATCCCCGTCCTATTTCGCCGTCTGCGGCCACCATCTATCTCCTAGGATAGCGATTGATTTATGGCTGCTCCTTAGTCTATCAAACTCTTCCATGTCACATACGTCTAATTTTCTCATCTCCTCCTCTTGCGCATCCCGTTCCTCCTTGTATATTCCACATTGTCCTACTATGTGAGTCCTACTCTCTATTGCTGTGCCACACGGGCACATCTTTGTAACTACGTCTTCCTCCTCCCGCCTACTAGTATATCTCTTTCTTCTTTCTGATAGATCCAGGTTCCCTACACGACATCGCAGTTTCAGCTTTTTCGCGTCGTTCATTGGGCCGTGCAGCTACATTTTCATTCCAATATCTTCCCTCAACCACCCGTGTATCTCTAAGTGCTTCTCCTCTTTCACCTTAGTTCTTAGCGCTAGCCTTTCCCTCTCTTCTATTATTTATTTTACTTCTGTCTTGTACCCGCCAAACTTATCTATAGACAATGCAGTACCTCTTCTTGGTCCCCCCTGAATCCTTCCATATTTTCTCGATTACGTTGACGGAAGGAGGGGGGGAGGAAGAGAGACGGAGGGCACTCATTTCATGCATAGCCGTAGTCGTGTGAACATAGCCCTTCGCGATGATCCGTGTCATGCATGACCGCACCGTGTCAGACCATGGACCCTCGCACCCGTGCAATGCCGGGGCGCAGCACGTCGGGGTTTCATCGACCAGGCAGGCATTGTTTGCACCAAGTGCGAAGCGCCGTGAGACGTTCGGTGAGTCGCATGAAGGGCGAAGGGGGGGGGGGGGGGGAAGGGGGCGCAACGAGTGTCGGGATCACAGATAGATGGGGTCTATTTGAAGGTGCACTTCTTGCGTCACCTCTCCGCGCCACCATTTGCTTTTCTTGCGTCTTACTCCGCGCCTCACCATGGAGGGTGGTGGGGGAAGTGAGACACAGAAGACACCTTATCCACCTTTCTGCTATGTGCCAAAATGCAGGAGCCCCCTGACACGTGGTAGAGTGATGCCAATATATATGGGCTCCATTAAACATGGCCCTCCATGTTACAGTCAAGGTTGCGGCACGAATGCACCATTCGTTATTGTTGGAGTGCTGTGTCGTGTTATAAAGGGCAGCTGACAAATAACGTTGAATTGCATTGGCCTATCACAGTTATCGTTCGGAAGTGCACCGAACCGTCAAACATTTTGCAGTACATCCAGCGCAAGACGTTGGCGCCGTTTTCGCGCAACACAGACGAGGCGCCGAAGTTGACGTGTCCAGCAACAGACGTAACTTTTTACCTTCGTGTCATTGTACAATAATAACCAATCCGTGTCTGCAGTCTCTCCCACCTGATCGTCGGTGTCGGTAACGTTAGGAAAAAGATGGGCGAGCAAGAGCGTGTGGTCCTTCGACGAAAGCTGAAAGCGATACCGCGCGAGCAGAGCCACTAGTCCTGCAGCGCACCCGAGATCCTTTGCGCTAATATCCAAACGCTTTTGAGAGTTTTCCACCTGCTCTCCTAGTTGGACCAATCGAGCATGAGTCTCCTCGGAGACCACATCCAACTTATCGAGTGGAGACGGATTGCGATCTCTGAACCGCGACAGGAGACGCTTTTCGACCACTCTGTATTGATGCGCGGCTCGATTCAGACTCTCGGAAAAGCGCTCGAGGTCTTGTCTTCGCTGAAAGTGCTCGTCGATGATTTCGTAGAACTCCCGGAGAGGAAGCGCGTCCGTGTACTCGATATGTAGACGATTGTCTGTGCGAACGAACGTGTTGGTGTAAGCAGAAATACAAAACCTAAGACAGGTCGGATTCGAAGGGGGGATGTTTTGCATCGAAAAAGGCGTGCACACGTTGCGTACTTGCCGCGGATCACAACTCTCGAACCAACTTTTACTATTCGGCTATTCTACGGGTGAATGCAAGAAAGCGAAATGGATTGCGCACGTACCGTGTGGAATGCCATGAAACAAAACAAATTCTCGAATGTTGGCAGGTGAACCAGCAAGCGGGTTAATGACACCTTCCGAGGGAGCACGCAATGTCGTTGCGAGACCAAGCCCGAAAAATGTATTCGAGGAAGTGCCAACATCGTCGCGCCGAACGGCCTTCCCACCGGGCCGATTATCACGCTGACGACTCACCCTCGGCGCGACTTGACGTCCCGCCGTTCGCCGAGGACCCCCCGTTTCGACCTCGCTCCGTGTGCTCGCCGAAGAACTCTTTGAGTCTCCTAACCACCTCCGTCGCGATCAAGCATGCGGCTGGCAAAGATTCGCTCTGCACCCGATACCGTCCAGAATTTTTCGAAACTGTTACGCTCACGTCCTTGGTCGCTTTGGCGTCGGGACCAACGGTCCAGTAGCGGAGCGACATCGAGGTGTTGTCGGTGAACGTGAGGTCCGTAGCCCCAGTAGCGTCCATCGCTCCGCCACTGCCACCCCTTCCTACCCCCGCCGGTCCCCCCCCCACTTCTTGCGAACGGATTTCTTCCCTCCAATAGCGATCTGACGATGACTCGGCGTCTACCTCTGTGAGCGACATGTCTTCGAATAAGGAGGATAGCGGCACGGGTGGCTGGTTGGTGCTGAACGTGAACTTGTGCGCGCCACTTTTCGTCGTTTCCACCACTCTCGCGAAGAGAGAAAGCGGTAGCCGTAGCTCGCACCGCGCAGACATGGGCTCGCTTCCACCGCCGCTTGCCCCCGATCGAGTGTACACAACCGACGCTTGCCCGGCCAAGGAAGACGGTAGGAACCCCGCCCCCCGCTCCGCTTTAAGTAGAACTGCTACCACCAGCGGGTCGTTCTCGCCCCCCCTCTCGTCGAGTCCACTAGGCTTGCTATCTCTTCCCCCACCCCCGCTCCCGGTTCCTCGAAGAGGCGGAAGCAAGGTCGATGACGGCTCCGCAGATATGCCCGGCGGGAGGGACATATTCAGCGTCGCGTCTCGAATCTCGCTCGCACCGGAATAAGTTATTACAAAACGTACGGTTAGTTTAGCGGGGACAGATTGATGACACCCGCTTTTCGGCGCTGGCTGTGACACTTCCTGCAAATCTTCGTTGCAACCCAGCCCCGCCACTCCGTACTCCTGCTTCGCTTGCTGCTTCTGCTGTCTCGCATCCTCTACAAAGTGTGGTATTTGCACTTGCAGGGTCAGCTTTCCGGTCGGTGGCCGTGCGGAGCCGGTTTGGCTTCGGCGAATCACCTTATCCAAAGAGGATGTAAGCACCGATGTATGATAGGGTAGTTGATAAGCGTAGAGGAAACTCGTTTGGCTACTGTGCGACGGGCTGAAGATGGGTTGATGGGTCCGTGATTAACAATTGTATGCCACCGTGGTTTCGTGGAGTGTAGTGGTTTTAGAGGTAGCGACATTGTAGCATATATCTGGGCATGCCCACATCCTCAAAAATCACAAGCGCAAACCGCTTCTTACGTTCCACGACGCCAGGGACGACACCAACCGAGAAACTCCTGGGTCAGTCTCTCACGACTAAGGAGTGCGCAAGACGCGTGATACGGCAGGAGTAGCACGTTTTAGCAAAACAAAAAAAAAAGTAACGGAGAGTTTCTCGACAGAGAAACTGCCCAACATCGCCAGGATTGTCAGTTTTTGTGTTGGATATTTTTGTTCTTGATATTCCCAGGCTTACGGGACCGTATGTCGGACTGCGTTTCATTTTTTCTCAAAAGGCAGGTTTCGGGTGAGGAGTACATCTCTTCAAGCCAAGAACCTTGCAGGGAAAAAATGAAGCACCTTAACCGTAGCGTGCGCCGTATCTCGTCTGCAATTTCACCCACCTGCAGCAATTGTCGGTGCTCGCGATTGATCTGCTCGTAGTCCATTTCCTTCGTCTCCGTGGCCAGCACAGCAGACGTGGGAGGGTCGGTGCCCTGGTACCAGGCGCAAAGCATTCCGTTTTCGTCCAAACTGCAAACTATGCCCGGCATGTCGCCAAACTTTGCTACGGCCAAGTTCACCGGAGGCCGGTCAAGCGACGCCTGCCAGACCAGCTGGAGATCCTGCAGCAAGTACAGCACCGCGAGGATTATATCCGGAGGGAGAAGATGTGCAGCATGTCGGACGGCAGTTTTGCAAGATTAAGACAGCCCTGTAAAAGAGGAAGCAAATAAGCTGCTCTGTGGGATAAGACGTCACCCCACAATGCGCTTCAGCTGGGGCCACATTTGCAGGACGCCGTTTTTATGGGGAAGATGTCGACCGGCTGAGAAGCTTCCTATCCCACGCGCTATATGATGATGCAACAAGAGCCGCATTGAACTTCGTCCAGCACGCCGCCATTTCTAGATTGTCCCACATAGACCCTATAGTCTAAGGCCGTGTATAATGCTGGTGGGCAAAACACGAAATTGTAACAGGTGTCACAGTGACAGAATCGGTACAGTCGTAAGGTACACATTTCTGCTACTGCAGCGATGAACATATTCTGAATGGATTAGAGCATCCCATCAACCTATTCTCTAGACTTTCTGTAGGTAGCAACACACGTAAAGCCCCCCCCGGTCACATGCACGTAAAGCAATCACTCGAAGCGCACTCTACTGGAACGTAGACGGCAAAATAGCAGTCACCCACGCGCCCTCACTTTGTACACAAGCAGTTGCCCGGTGTCTGCGCCGAGTATGACGTTCTCCTCCTCGACGATGGCGGCAAACCCATCATCGATCTCGTGCACCGTCGTGCCGGTCAATTTGGCACCATGCTCGCCCGGGGCGGCCACCACTACATATTTGCACGAGCAAGTCGGCTGGTAGCCAAGCATCTTTTGCAGCCGGACCGTGCCCTGCTCGCGCAAGGTGAAGAGCGTACGCTCTCCCACGACCACGATGTCCACGCAACCTGGTCCCAGCGAGCGGCTGAACTTCGCGACAAAAATGTCTAGCGTAGGCTCTCCCAGCCGGCACGACCAGTAGGCCTGTAGCCCGCGGGCGCTAGATATCCCCTCGTTTTGGCCTTCTTCCCGGTCCTCCTGGCTGGCAGCCAGTGCCTTCACATAACACGGATATAGGTGGAACGCGTAATGCGACAACACGCCACCACGGACAAAATTTAGTTAGGTGAAGCTGGTCAGATTGAGCCGCGACAAAGGAAAAACAGCCAATAACGTAAGGGCTGTGCCTGATGTTTCGAACGCTAAATGATCAAGAAATGACACTACCTCGGTGTGCTCTATAGTAAGTAGTAAGCGTGTTGTTGGAGGTGTTGTGGGAAGCCGAGTGTGCTGGCATCCGGTATTGTACGCGAATGCACTACAGACACATTACTAGCGTTCCTTGAAAACACCTACGAGCGCGGCAGTGTTGTTTTAGATAAGTACATGGCACCACTGATGTCACACACTTCGTCTGCAGGTGTATCATGCATAAATGGAGGTCATCCTTGCTATGTGGCAAGCCACTCTCATGGGTTGTCCTCAACGTTGCCCTCCATGCCCTATCTGCCACTCCTAAACCAAACCCCCCCGCCTTTATCCACTGTACAGAGAATAACACCGTCGTAACTCTATTAGTGTACAGCACACACTCTCTGTTGTATCACCTGGTACTTGTAGCAATCAACGCCCATTTCGCTGTTGCCGACAACAAAGGCGTCGATTTTTGAAACGTAGCACACCGGACCAGGAGCCAGTATGCCATTCAGGCGTCGTGTGAACGCGTGGGCGTCCTGCTCGAAGACCTACAACCGTGAGTTTGCGCGGAGTACATATGAAGGTGGAAGGTCGGACACGGTGCAGCGGTTTTGACCAACATTAGCGGCATAACGACAAGGATATTTCGGAAATGAACATCAGATATTTTAATGCGAACAAGCTATCATCCTTGTCATAAGGATCGTCGAAGTTTGTTGGCCAACGCAGCTGTGAGACCGCCATGGCTACTTTCACTCCCACGTTATTCGGCCAATTCGATACTAATGCTTGTACTCCTAAAATCGGATCACGACTATTAAACAAGAACGACAGCGCAATCGACCGACGACGGCGCGATCGACGAAGGCGGCCCAATGCCGCTAACGAGTTACCGAGCGACGGGTCGATCGTGTGATCGACGGCGCGACGGACCGAGCGACGGGCGACCTAGTATAAATACTGCTGCTGTGGCGAACCGGTACTTCCTACCACATTTGCCCTTCAACAACTGGCACAACAACTATTTAAAAGATACTGTACGCCACTGCTGTTGAGTACATCGTGGGCATCTCGTACCTGCAGGCGGCCATCCATACTCTGCACGCAGATCAGATCTCGCGGAACGCCTCCGAATCCCCCATGTGTCATGTTGTACGAAGTGAAATGCCCCCCCCCCTCCACCCCAAACACATGCTCATACGCCTTGAAGAGCTCGTAGTAGCTGGGTTCGCCCCCTTTCCCTCCTATGCCTGCCACGGTGTACACCCCAAGCTTCCTCGGGTGAAGCACGGCGATAGCTTTGAGTCGTGGGGCGGCGCTGAAAGTGTTGAATGCGAAGTCATGGAACATGGCGATTGCGGCAGTGCACGTCATGATACAGAGTACAAGGCATTTGGAATGCAGGAATCCGTGGTAGAAACACAGCGACTAATAGTCTGGCCACATTTGCGTATGGTAGGGCGAATAATCAGAACGGGCACTGGGTGTGCTGATGATATCATTGGGTAGAGTTCAACGTGAAGGCAACACACACAAACGCAGCAGCAGTGGCACAAAACACAGCAGAAGGAGTGTCTATCGTATCTAACTACCACCCTGGGAACCATGATACTACGAATACGAGTTTACATCGTCCCAGATCGTCGAGTTTGGATTGACGGTTGAACAGCAGTGTTTACGTCTCGCAGCAGAAAACCGGGGCGACAATAACATCCTGTTGCCGCGTTCAAACTGCGTGCCCTCTACATAAACGCGCTCGATGCTTTAGCTGTTGCTACGGGCTACGACTATGTAGGAGTGCCGACGATCATCATGTACAATGCTACTGCTGTACACTCACGGAATGTACCGCCCGATCGACACTTGCAGTATGGGCGCGCCAAGATCCTCCTCCAGCAAGAGGTCCTCGATCCGAAAGTCTGCCTTGACCGGGTGGTGTACTCTCAGCATCCCCTGCAAGCTCCCCGTCACGACCTTCACGCTCCCGTCCGCGTTGTTGTCGACGTTCCCCAGCGCCATGGACCCTCTGTCGAACTCCTCGTCATCTCCGAGCTTCGCCGACCACCACTCTCGAGCTCGAAACAACGACATGATATCTTATCCTTGGCCCGATTCTGAACCGAAGAATCTTTGGTCTGAAGCAACCCTGACTATCAATCGCCGATACCTTCGTGACGTGCACTTTCGATTGCGCATGTCTAAGAAAGGCGGAAACACGAGAACATTCTTATTATGCTGCCATGGACAGCACTCGTCTGTTGAGAGCCCTTTGTCAATACTAATAACAAGCACACAGCCCGTGCGGCACCCGCCGAATATCGAATATACCACTTCTTGAAAATCGAAAATCGAAAACTTGGAGGTGCATGTGATATAGAGGCATGTCGGGTAGGGATCAGGGAAATGTATGGTGCTTTCGCTTTTCGTGTGGCGCACCGCACACCCCTTCTCCCCTTGTCGGCAACGACACCACCCCGCAACCATGGTGAGCCTTACGGGAGCTTGTTGTCCCTGCCTTTGATTTCAGCTGTCTGCACGTGGTATTCCCGATTGGATATAGCAGAGAGCGCTTGTTTCAGACATGGAACCAGATTTTCGTGTTCTCTCTTGTCCCTTAGTTTCCATCCAAGTCTCGTGGGCGATGTCTTCGCCACGAGTCGAGGGGAAGAGCAGAGTGGCGTGTTTAGCATACGAAGGGTCGAGGTGCCGGGTGATACGGAAGGCGTGGGGTTGAGCTCTCCCGATGCCGAGCGATGTTGCTGAGTTGATCGCTGTTGTTGAAAACGCAAGGGAACAAGTGTGACAGACTGTCGCACGTCCAAAATTGAGGGTTTTCGCTCCTTCCCCCACTTTCGTGGTGAGGGGCCACTCTCATTCGTTGCCGTTGCCACAGAAAGGCCATGTAGTTGCTGTATGCCTGATGCGCGGTCCCCTTAGTCTCACGCGAGTGTACCACCTTACATAACACGGCTCGATGTCTGTGAGGACCTTGCTTGCCTTTCGAAGGGAGTGACCGATGAAACTTGACTCCTGGACCAGTATGGACTTCGTACAGCAGTACGAGTAGCAGACGAGTAGCACTCAATCCGCTGGTGGTACTGTTTTACAGCAGCAGCAGTATCGTAGTATGGTGTCAGACCAGCAGACTTGCCTTGTGCTGCTGCCGGTATCTCGTGGTCAAGACTCTGTTGGTACCTAGGGCGAGCCCAGGTCGCCTGTTTTGTGTCCATCAGGGTTACGGTATTGGGTTTTGAAGTTCTACTGAACCTGGTACAAGGTTTACTGGGTAGGATGAGGAAAAGTATCCGTGTCTGGCGTTATACCAGGTATAGATGTAGAAGAGGAGAGGTTCAGACGCTGTATTAATACTTGTAGTTGATTGGACAAATGGTACCACATGTCACGGGTGTTACAGGTATTTCTTTGTTATCCTACACCTGGTACCAGGCGTCTCGTATACCATCCTTGAATCTTGTTAGCATGGTCGAGATACGGTAGATCTGAGCTGATCCAACTCAGGAGTTGTCACTACACGCCGATGCTCGCCGGCGGGATATGACGCCATCCGTCGCACCGCGAGTTTCATGACGCGTCCCGACCCATCTTTCTTCCTTTTCGTGCACGCGTTTTGCCGCTCTTGTTTTATTTGTCACCGTGCACGTGCAGCCGCCTAAGACGCAGCAAAAGTCGAAGGAGCAGAAGATGGCCGCCGCCATGGCGGGTGGCAAGGGCCGCAAGAAGGTCCGTCCCCCTGATGCGTCCACCTCTCGCCTCAAATGCTACCCATGTTCACCACACTGTTACATCTGCGCGTATTTCACGTACCTGGTATATACACCGTCCTGTACATAAAAGTACGAAAGAAGGCTGAGGATGCCTCGGCGCGTTGTGTGCATTTCTTTTTTTTTCGCACTCCAGGCGCTAGAGTAGAAGATGGCAGTACCGTGCGTGTGTAGAGCGAGCTCTACTCCAGCTCTCCTGTGGAGCTGTATCGGTACCTGGTACCAGACATGAAGTTACAGTACCAGGGATGAGAGAGAGCCCCCTGTCGTTTTGGTCGCAAGAAATATGGGGAATCAGGAATCAACAACCAGCTTGTGAGGTTCCGGGTGTTGTGGCGATTCGCATGCAGTTATTTTCGTTTCTCGCCGAGCCTCTGCCCCTGTGGAGGGCGTTCAGGGTGTATTACCATGTCCAGTGTAGAAGGATAATCTAGTCTTGGTTTGGCTTAACTTGGCTCGCACGTTTCTTGAAAGTCCGAACCGGCAGCAAAATAATCATCGTGTAAGCTGATTTGACTTTGGCATCAGTGTCGTGTACAAACGGGTAACTTACCCGTCATGAGGAACAATGCGACGACCAGTGCTGGTGTGATATGATCGCGTCTGAGTTTGTATCGCGTGTTGCTCACCATGCTCAGTGAAGCGCCCACAGGGGTGTGATTCCCTGAAGGCCGAGGGTGCGAAAAATTAAGACGGAGTCCCGGAGTGGCATGTCTTCGAACAAGACAAACGTTTTTTTTCGCTTTTTCCAGTGCGCCAGAAGCTCACGAAAACTGCTCACTTTTGATTTTTTGTTGGACCTGGTGCTGTTTTGTTTGCTGCAAAACGAACCCCTTCAAGAGTTGGCAGAGCATGGCTGATGTTGGGCAGTATGATAATGGCGTTGCTTGTGGCGGGGGACTTCGAAAGGGGGCTAGTAAGGTCCGCTAGCAAGGTCCGCGAACATGTACAAAGTTCGTGGAGGAAAATGCGTCACGAAGAAATGGTTCGCACATAGGACAGCTCTTGAGTTCACTTATCTGTCTCCCATAAATCACCGCGAGCAAACATGT
Source organism: Undaria pinnatifida (assembly GCA_012845835.1). Classification (NCBI taxonomy): domain Eukaryota; class Phaeophyceae; order Laminariales; family Alariaceae; genus Undaria; species Undaria pinnatifida. Next base: position 8,011,598 of record JABAKD010000009.1, on the reverse strand, counting down.
GCAGAAGAGGTACCCCCTACAGGTTACACCCGGGGAACATGTGGCAGCTAGGTCAGGTACCTCTTACACCTCTTCGTTGATGTATCATAGCCGGAAATGAGCTACCTCGGAGGTACCGTGAGCTATGTCCTATGGCAGAACAAGTTACGTCGTACGCCCAACTGCTGACGGTAACACACGTCTGACACCGCGACCCCGTGATCCCAGACGAGCCGTGCACATTGTTTGACTCCCACCGGTCTCTCCGCTTGGCGTACGTTTTCCTTGTTACTTGCGCGCTGCTTGCTGCTTGTGTTTTCGTTTTTTCACCTGTGTTAACGAGAGCAGAAGTGGTCCAAGGGAAAGGTCAGGGAGAAAGTGGCCAACCAGGTCCTTTTCAACGAGGACACATACGTCCGTTGCCTGGCGGAGGTGCCCAAGGTGAGATATAGTTCTTGCCACCATCTGTTTTTTCCCATCTGTTCTGTTCGAATTTATTCCCCAGCTCTCATTTCTCGTAACTCAAATTTGGGGTCACATGGCAGGCATCCCCCCCGCCCCCGCCCCCCGCGCACTACGATGCTCGCCTTCAGTTTTATCGGGAAACCGGCTCAGCTTCTTCTCCCTCGTCGAATCGCGTTAATTTACGCTTTATCATACGCACGCCATGCGCCAACTCTATGTCAAGGTTTCAAGAACAACTCGCTTGGGGCACTCGATATCGCGAAATCGACTTTCGTAGTGACAAGGTTTATCATAGGCCACTGAGACCCAAATATTTTAAGCGATGATGTATCTCTTCAACAGGGATCTCCGACACCAAGAATCAAAACCATCCATTATGGGACCAGAAATCATCCTTATTTCTGGGTTCAGAAAGAATCGAGGCCAGAAATCAGCGGATTTGGTGATTCCTGAGCCCAGAAACAATAGCTCTTCCATTCTCTCAGAACTGGGATTATTGGACTTTTGTATACTACCTCGTACCAGGTACCAAGTATCACACGTCACACTGTCTAATCTGTACCTGGTATGATATACACGTCACCCATCACCCACAACAAAAATCACAAACACACCTACTACAGCATACCGCGCTTGTCGTGTGCGAGACAGAGCTTCGTCCTCGCACAAACGCGACGGCAGCACCACCACCAAAACCACCGCAGCAGCAGAGACAGCAGCAGAGGCGGTGGTCACCTAATGCCGCCGGCGACAGAGTGTACATGCCAGATTTTCAAAAATGCAGGCAAACGGGAAGACAAGACCTACCAATTCAAACTAAAACCACTTTCCAAGAATCGGAAGCTATAATGGACGCCCCTTATCTCATGCAGTTATTTCCTTATCCTCAAAACTAGAAAAGTAATCGCCAGAAATATTCGCTCAAAGTTTTTCCATAAAAATAGGTCTGACGCCGGCCATACGTAGCCGCGATGTGCCCTTTTCTTCCGCTCAAAGAGTCTATTTTCCGGTCGGAGTGCTATGTTGTGCCGGGCATCTGTTGCTCAGTATTTACTATAGTCGAGGCCCCGCTGCATCAGTTGGTGATCGTATCCCGTCATGCTTATGCCATCATCTTGTTGGACCTCGGGTACGCGACGGGCTTGTTCGTGACGGCCGTGTTTCCTTTCCTGTTAGTATTTTCGGCCTACGAAACAGTGGTTGACGAAAAATTGTATCTATGCCACACGCGTTGCGATCGACGTACGTACCACTTTGAGTTTTGAGTCGTTTAACATCCTTCCCGAGTTCTAACGTGATGTTGGCATGCTTACATGCTCAAGATGGTAACGCCACTTGAATGTAGGCATGCATGCGAGACCTGGGAGAGACCCAAATGGTGGAGATGTACACATGCACACTTAGTGGTCCTCGATCGTCCCTTGTGGCATGCGTACGTAAACCGATACCGCCCCGTTCTTTTTTGTTGGGTTTTGTTTTCTCGCTCGCCTCAGATGAAGCTCATCACGGCATCCGGATTGGTGGAGCGCCTGAAGGTCAACGGATCGTTGGCACGGGCCGCGATCCGTGAGCTTGAGGGCAAGGGGCTCATTCGGAAGGTCGACGCGCACCACGCGCAGGTCATCTACACGCGCGCAACTAACGTGGAAGAGTAGAGCTGACGAGGATTGTGGTGCTGCCAAAACGTAGCACTTTTCTCTTCAATTCTTTCAACTTTTCTTCGGACTAGTTTGCAGATCTTACTCGGATTGGTTGCAAGTTTTCCTCGGAGTAGTTGGCGTTTTTTGGTCTTACACCTCACTTCTTCGGGGTGGCGTGCTGAGGGATAAAAGCGGACGCGTGGGGTGCAAAGGGGCGGTGCAGGATGAGAAGGGTGGGATGTGGGATGGAGCGCGGGGGTTTCGCTATAGGTGGCGGGCTTTTTGCTCTTTTTCTGCTTTCTTACCTCCTTGCGCTGATGAAATTCCTAGGGTTCACACGCGTGTTGTCGTAGGCGTATTTTCGTCTCAACGGTACAACCGGGTGCAATAATAGAACGTTTCTCAGCCTGTGGATTTTTTTTTGGTGGTTACTACTGAATCGCATATGATACTTACTGGTTTTACTTATTACAGCTGTGTCAGGACCTCGAGAAAATCTGAACCGTGTCTCGACTGATCATGAGCAAGCGGATTCATCATCACGTACAACACATGAACATAGACCTGCTATGCTCGCCACATACTACAGCAGCTGTTGTTTTCGATATCGACTTAGCTCCTTACTTTTCGATAGTGTTGATGTGGTTGGGCCTATCTTAGCTTCCGAGGCATCGCTGTGTTCTGCTTATTTTTTGGTCGCTAGCGGAACAATCAGCAAGCGTTGGCCCTCACGCTATCGACTCTGCCCAAGTGTTATTTGTGGGTTGTTCCGACCTGCTGCTGTGCGCCTTCGTCGGTCCTCGTCAGCTGCCTTTAAACGTAACTTTCCAAATTGTAACTTTCCTCGCATTTTGTCGAGCCCCGCCCATAACATCGTCGCGCTTTCTTAGATCGCACCCACCTCTTTGGCGACAAACTTCTTGAAAACTGTTGGATAATTTCTTGCAGTGAGGAAAGGGCCATCGGTGCGAATGCATCAGACACCAGCCACGGTCAGAACCCGAAGGACATTAGGCGCGGGTTGGTTTGTCGGGCACAAGAAAAAATGAAAGTGAAGAAAAGAGTGAACAGGACATTTTTATCAAAGGAAGGATCTCCAAAGGTTTGTTCGTTACAAGTAAGACCCTTTTGGGCATGTTTTCGGAACTCGTGTACCGATGATCGATAGACTATGTTTTAACCCCTTTAGAGCCTTAAAACTCTTCCTTTACCAACTTTAAAGTATTTTGGGAGAGATGGTGTGTCTTCGTTGTCTTTTTGGTTTCTGCGAGAAGAAATTTGAATTTCCATCCAATTTTCTAGACAAAGTATGACACGGCTCCCGAGAACCAAAAAGGGGACATGTAAGGGTGTCACCCCGGGGATTCCACGGCTTGGATGTTTGGGTGGTGGTTCTCTTTTGTAACCCATGGGTCAAGATTAGGCGCTCCCAAGTATTTTCCCCAAAGAGCGGGTTTCCAGTCGAAAAAGGGATATTATAAAAAGAGAGGCCAGCTGTGAATTCGATCAATTTAAGAGTCGATACTCCTCTTTGCACGCTGCGTGACGATGTATTAGTCCAGGTGCAGATATTTACACCACATTACGTATCCTAATATACCACACCCATTCCCTGCCATACCAAAACCTGGAGTTTACTGCTGTAGGGAGGGGCTGCCAAACTCCCCAAACAGCGTTGCCATCATTCATCATTCATCGCTCGACGAGTGAAAACAATGAACTGCGATTGGAATTATAGTACTTGTAGTGTGGAAATTTGAAATTTGTTCCGGTAGTTAAAGGGATGAACCGCATCGGCTGCCCGCGCGTACAGTTTACTAAGTCGAGTAGGCGTTGAAATTTTGAGCCGTTTGCCCCCAAGAAAGGCTCTACCAGATACCGATACCTCCCCGGGATACGCATCACATATCCCCTGGCTGTTGTGCTGTTGTGTGATGTGTGATGGCTGTGGCTAGATGGGGCACACGGGCACACACAACTTTGTCCGCAAATTTAAGGAATTTTTATCTTTGTATTACAATGCTAACAGTCTTTAAATTACAGACCAATTCTACCACGGGGATAATAGGGTTTCCACACTCAGAAATTGGCTGCGAGCTGGGACAAGAAATCATAATCACCCCCCTCAAAGTATTCGCAGAAGGGACTAGGAAGGGACACGCGCTTTCCTGCCTTTCATAGGGTGAGGACGATGCATTACGGCAGCTCAATGGCGTGCGGTGTGCTGGCACCACCCAATGTTGGTAATTTTGCGACAGGTCGCGTTCTGCTGCCCGCATTTTGTCCATCTTGGACAAGGTCATTTGTTGCGTTGTCGCACCAACGCCAGGCCGGAGACTACACGCAGCTGCGCACAGCAGCAGTATCGGAATCCCCTCTCATCGCCCCCAAAGCCGGAGTCGTCCTACGTGCGAGAAGGAGGTGTGTGCTGACCGACTCTCGTGTAGTGATAACAGGAATCCTAGAGTGTGCGAGCGGCGACAAGCAAACCGATGTCTCATGTCCGGTAAATAATACGTAAGCAGAGCAGGGGCACTCTAACTTCAACACTCGTTTCTCGCGAAAAGTTCTCGAATCTGAAGTTGCCCTTGTCCACTTCTCTCTTGTCTCATCTCCACGCACGCTCGACCGAACCGTCCCACCCCCTGATCCACCTACGAGTAACCCCCCGGTACAGCAGTACAAGGCACATACAGATACTGTAGCTCTCGCTAGGAACTCGCGCTGGTGGATACAGCAGTATGCGTACCTTGCAGCTTGACTGCTTGTGCGTTGGTTGGAATCAGGAAAGACAACACAACAAAACACGACCCGTCACAATACAACACAACATAACACAACACAACACAACACAACACAACACAAAACACAACACAACACAACACAACACAAAACACAACACAACACAACACAACACACAACACAACACAACACACAACACAACACAACACAAAACACAACACAACACACCACAACACAACAGTCAAACTCAGCAAAAATACTTCGCCGTCATTGGGCATTGGTGCGTGTTCGTCCCAAAATGGTAAACATTGGTCTCTGGGGAGATGGGAGATCGGATCGTCGGCTGGGACACGGGACACTATTTCGGACACGCGAGGCTGTAAATGAGTAATGAGCAATGATGCCATCTCTTACAATAGCGTATCCGAAACAGAAAATGAGCTTGATTTTCGGACGGCAGAATAAGACGGGCAGAATCGGATCGACGACCCTTTTAATGACAACGGAATTTGCAGATTGCTTTTTTAACAAAGTTCTCGCGATAAATAATCAACAAGGGCGATCGCTCAACCACGTACATACTCGCGCGAGTTCGCTGCACCAGAGCATCTCAGCGCACACGCAGATGAGGCTTTGTAGGTGGGGCGAGGGAAAACAGGCCGTGTGCGCTTCACGCGAGGAGGGTTATCGTTCGCCTCCCGTCGATCTCGTACATCAATGACATGTCGCAGACGGCGGCTGTCCTCGTCCTCGGCAAATACGAGTATTTATAGCAGTAGTGTGTGTCTCTGTGTTTTGGCGAATGCTGCAATTGCGACTGCGACGAGAGTGGCAAGGCTTCTCGTTGTCGTCACCATCACTATCTGGCCCTATCGACACGTGGTGAGGCCTGAGGTATATGCCAGCGGATAGCGGGACACAGCAGCAGCACGAGTACGCCTATGATCCGTGTTGCGTGCTCACAGCAGACAGATAGATGTGTCTGATGCGCGTGTCTTGTGTCTTTGCAGTTCTAATACAGTACTGTTTTCAAGTTGTTACCAAGCTTGTTGCCTCCCATGACATGTGTAAAACCGAATCGGGCTGCCATTTTCGGATGGGGATTTCATCAGAAAATGGGCCCCCTTTTTCTGCTGGAGGCCGATCCGAAAGCTAAAGCCGAAAACGGAAGCCTGAAAAATCGCCATTTTCGGGTCTACCAGGTATAAGATAGCCAAACGTGATTTGCGATCCGAAAACGTTCATTTTCTGTTTCGGACATACGCTATTATAAGAGATGACCTGAGCCCCTATTTTTTGGCGCCGTCGGAAATCAGAATCTCGCATAGCTCGTACTAACGCCTTCACAGCTGGAAACCCGTGTTTGAGGACGTTTTTTTGGGGGGGGTGTGTATGGGGGGGTTGGGACCAGGGCTAAGAAAAAAGGAATTAAAGTAAAGAAAGGCAGGCTGATTTATTTCTGCAGGAAACTCATAAGTCGGGGAGCCGGTATGCTGAAGTCGGTGTAGAAATCAATCGTGATGGTTTCAGTGCCATTGTCCGTGATCAACCTTAAAAGAGATCATCGCTACGTTGTCGCCCCCAGAGATTTCGCGCAGAGATGGCACACGCGAGTGAATGGCAGCTCCTTGTAGGCGTAACTGCCATCGATCTTGTCGCATCTCAATAAATATTTTAATGGTTCCTAATCTGAGTTACCCTTATAGTGCCGGCGTTGCATCTCGAACTGGTGGGCGGCTCATTAGACGTGACCTGTCAAGTACAGAAGCAAGTAGCAGCAGCATGCGCGCAAGGCATCAAAACGGCGTCAGATATCGGTAAACACGTGCATGAACCCCTGGCTGGTATTGCATATCGCTACGTTGTCGCCCCCAGAGATTGCGCGCAGAGATAGCACACGCGAGTGAATGGCAGCTCCTTGTAGGCGTAACTGCCATCGATCTTGTCGCATCTCAATAAATATTTTAATGGTTCCTAATCTGAGTTACCCTTATAGTGCCGGCGTTGCATCTCGAACTGGTGGGCGGCTCATTAGACGTGACCTGTCAAGTACAGAAGCAAGTAGCAGCAGCATGCGCGCAAGGCATCAAAACGGCGTCAGATATCGGTAAACACGTGCATGAACCCCTGGCTGGTATTGCACATAGAACCACAGCACACGGAACATTTTTAGTAATTCTGCTAATCTGTAATTGCCGGTGTTGCATCTCGAACAGGTTGGCAGTTGATCAGACATGGCTCTGGTAAATACAGCAGCAAGCAGCAGCAAGCTGCGCACGTACTTTAAGGCATCAAACCGGCGCCGTCCATGAAAGCCCTGCTGGTAGGCAGCACTGCACGGAACATTGCTCGTATTTTCTGCGCATGGTGGTGTCAGTTATCAATCAAGCATGTTACGTCTCTACTCGTAAAGAGATAGCGGTACTATTTCACGAGCCCTTTTGGAGCCCAGGAATGCGAGAGGAATCCAAAACAGGGCGATATTGTCGCATCAACGGTCCCGTTTAGAAAAACGTGCAGTTAGTCAAGTGCAGGTGCCATCGCTTCGCACGCGTCACCTGGCCCGGCAGCCCGAGCCGCTTTTGACGTAGCCTATGCCGTAATCGTCAGTTTTTGTCGTCTATGTTTCCACACCTCGGATAGATCACGATGTAGATAATCTAGGTCATGATCTAGATCATCTAAACCATCTAGATCGTCTAGATCATCTAGATCATCTAGACCATCTACAGTGTATATATCCCGCGTCCGCCGTTTTGAGAATGTTGTGCTCGATCTGTATCTTTGGAGTGCAGAGCCATCCCAGGATACCCGTGCTTGATCGTGCAGATCGTGCGGCTCCTTCCAGATAATGTGGAGCTAGATAGATCATACAGATCTTCCCCTGAAATATCTAGATCATCATAATTAACTAAGGATTGGTGTAGTGATCTGTGTTCGAGGTGTGCCAGGTTTCCTTAACGGGTTATCAAGGGGTTATAATCCATTTGGGAGCTTTGAGAGCGAAAAAATTGACGAATAAAACTGCCGATTTGCAAGATCAGCCGTTCGAAGAAAGAAGCCGGCTGCTGGCTTCGGGTGTTGGCTAGATCAGCCGCTCGAAGAGAAAAATCCGGGGCTGCTGGCGTCGGGTGTGGTTGGAATATGTTTATAAAACAACAATCCTAGGAGTTAGTTGTAGGCCACGCGCGTTGCATGATACTATTGAGCGTTTTAGCACCGCACTCCCGTCATGGGGACAGAACACTTGGAGTTAGACTGGGAAAAATCTGGGAGTTGGAAACGGGGGTTGACATTATATTAGTCACTCTGCTGCGCGCTCCCACTAGACGCTTGGTAAGGTCGTACAAGTCGATCGTTTCGATCGCGCTTCACCAAAAGGGTTAATGCTCTCCTACAGCAGTGAACACGTACCAGGTTCATGACGAGTGGCGCGGGAAGAGTATACCGTATATATATATAATTTCATACCCCAGAACAACAACAAACTGCAACGTAAGAAGGCAGGGGGCCTTATAGGCGAACCATAGGTAGACAGCAAGGTTTTGGACTGCAGGTGCCAGCGGGGCGCGGGTGTTTACGGCTGCCTTTTTTTGTGTCGCTAGGTTTTGGACTGCAGGTGCCAGCGGGGCGCGGGTGTTTACGGCTGCCTTTTTTTGTGTCGCTACTGCTGCTGCTGACTGGCAATGCGATGTGGTGCAGACGAGCTGCTGTTGGGTGGTTTTTTCTTGTTGGATGATGCCCGGTAGTATGATGTCAGCTACCTGTTGACCCTGGTATCAGCAGGGATGTCACCGACCTGCCTCCTTCACGAGGGCATCCACACTCCGTAACACGCGCGATCGAAGTATCACACACAACTTGCAAAGTTGAATTTCGATGAAAATGTTTTTGATTCACAGCTGAAGTGGTTTTTTCATGTTTCTAAATGTCAGCTGTGCCCGATCGATTGACAAAGTATAGCGGCTCCACCCGACCTATATTGCTGCATCTGTGTGTGCAACACATCACCTTGGGCAGCCTCGGCAGTGTGTGTTCGAGGTCCAAGTGCGGAACAGTCTGTACGCTGCTGCTGAATTCATGTGCGATGCGCGAAGATGATGTGCTGCAGGAAAGCTGCTGCTCAAGGCGGTTTGACGTGGTGGGAAAGACGCTGCTGATCGCTGGTCGCTGCGTACTCCTGCCATATTTAGTTTTTCGTTGGGAGGAAAAATCTCGCCGCTGTTGATAGGCTGATGGTCTGCCTGTTTAGTAGTTTGAAATTTAAAGCCAGTAAATGTCAGCAGCAATATCACCTCTCGATGGCTCGGGATGCGGCATTGTCATTCAGGACCGCTGCGGGATTGTCGGCAATGCGCAGCACGCGACGGCCACGACTCAGCACGGCATGAGACCAAGTAATCCACTTGTTGTGTCGCCCACCCTCTCTGCCCGTGTCCCCGAGACGGGGCTGAAAATCGCTCTGGATCGCGATGCCATGATGATGAACAGAGAAACCACCAGTATTAAATGGTTATGATTCATCGCTCGCACTATTAACGGGTGTTCTGTGCCTCGCTCGCCTTAACTGCGTGGTCTATGCTCGCATCACCGTCATCTTGGCTTCGCCCTAAAACGACACCGTTTTCCTTGGGGTACCTTCCGCGTAAAAAGCAGGCGCCGCACAGAGCTGCGCTGCGGTTTGACCCGGCTGTCCGCGGACGCCGGACACAAAGTGCTACCGGCCCTGGCGACGCGCGACCAGTGGACGCACTTCTGGGGAGGCTCGGACGTGCAGCGGGTGGGCAAGTTCTTCGAGGTGTCCGCGGTCGCCTTCTTGGGCCTGTGGGCGTGTTACTTCACGAGTTTTTTCTTGGGTGTGGGGACGATGTCGCTCATCGGCGCGGTGAGGATAGAGCTTAGCGCGATCCGTGTCGCGGGTGCTGTACACAACACAAGAGTACATACTAGCGAATGGAAGGACGAGCACGAGTACAGCACGCGAACCTACTGCTATTAAGAGAAGTAAATATTTTACTGTACCCAAGCCTAGGTTTCTTGTACGGCTGCTGTCCTCCTGGTGTGTATGCTATTATGTACGACAGTGGTCATGAGCCGGCGCAAAAATGCTACCCAGTGAAGCTTTGCCTGACGCGCGCTCCGGCCCCCGCTGGAGTCATCGCTCAACAACGCCGCTTCGATCGCACAGGACCAGATGGTCTGCAAGATGTTCGGCGCTGACTGCTGCATCTGCGGTATCATATCATTCGGTGTGACTGTCTTTATCTCAAACCGTACCCATGCCCGTACCGCACCGCATCACACCGCGCTGCACCGCACCGTACCCCGTTTTCTACAGGCTTTCCTGTTTTACTGGTTGCTGGGGCCGAACGTGACCGCATTCCGGCGAAATCGGGCGCTGCGCGGAAGAATCGCTCCTTTCCCGGGAGCCATAGGCAACTCAATCGCTATCTTCAGCGCACGTGTGGTTAGCGCAACAGAAGAGGTGCGTGGGGAGAGGGGCGAGAAGGCGAGCGATCCAGCTCTCGCTACATCCGGGGGAAAGATAAGAATAGAACACCCGCCCCCTTGTTAAGAAACCGAGATACGAACATGTCCGGAAATATAAGCAACATTTTTGTTTTCAATATTCCTGTCAAATTGCTTTATATTTCCGGATAAGAGTGGTGTCGGTTTTTTGGCTGGGTTTCTTATTTTGGGAAAGAATTTGTCCGACACTGGCTTCAGTATAGCAATACCTAAATAATTTCTTACTCGGCAGTTCCGACGCGCGCTATATACGATAGAGGTAAAGAGCACTTTCTGGCTGAAAACATTTTCCCTGATTGACGGGGCTCCTTAACCCCTTTAGAGCCCCCAGATCCCTCCCTATACTAAAATCAAGTAAATTTGTCGCAGAAAAAAGGGTTTCCTGTTGTAAAGGCGTTAATCCATAGTCATCCTAATTCATTTTTGCTATTTACAATAGAGGTAAAGAGCACTTTCTGGCTGAAAACATTTTTTCTGAATGACGGGGCTCCTTAACCCCTTTAGAGCCCCCAGATCCCTCCCTATACTAAAATCAAGTAAATTTGTCACAGAAAAAAGGGTTTCCTGTTGTTAAGGCGTTAATCCATAATCGTCAAAATTCATTTATTGTTTTGCCCTCAACACCAGGTATTATTATGATTTTTTTCTTGTGTACCTAGGCCATAGACGACGCCAATGTCCGCCGCTGGCGCGGCACGTGCTGTTGCCCGTGACTCTGCTCCTAACCGCGAGAAATCTGATGCGCCGTGCGTCCAACCTCGGTCATGTCCTCAAACCCCGGTGTGATCTCCCCAACACTTTCTGCGCACGCGAAGCCTCCCATGCTAGACCCCCCCCCCCCCCTTGGCCGCGCACATCGACGAGATACGGTTGAGTCCGGACGATGTGGCACGTCGACCGTCCCCCCTGTCGGGGATACTTCCGTCGGCGACGGGGGGGGCGTCGGCCGTCGCGGCTGCTTCCCGCCGCGACTGGGTCGCCGATAGGGGTGGGTCGGCTGCCGCGGCACGGGCGGTCAACACCCGTCGTGTCGACACTCGGGGGTCATTCTGGACCTTCCCCCCCTGCTTCCCTCCGGCGTGCCTACGTATTGCGTTATCACTTTTACCCGATTCGGAACATGCTCACATCGCGCAATTGCTTCGTCGACCGAATAGGGCGGTGGAGCCGCCGCGTCCTGTTGTTCCATCTCCACCGCCCAGCCCCGCCGGGCCATCCCCTCAAACCCCTCGATGTGTTGAGCGCAGCTTGGACGCAATGCGTGTCGAGTCAGCGGTACCTCACGACGGGCACGGCACGGGGGCCAGCGAGTTGAGCAAGAGCGTCTACACCGCTATGTATCATTCCGCCGTTCCCCACACTGCCCCACACTACGAGTCAGTTCATCGTGTGCATCACTATCATACAGTATTTTGAGTCATCGCCATAACCTCAGAGCTATCTCAGCGTGATGATCCGTGAACTCGAAGCGCAAATCTTTACACCACAAAGAAAAAAAATCTTTAGTCGACGCTGACAAACTCGGCAGATTTTTTCGCAGGTATGAAGCACTACCTAACAACGAACGGAGCTCCCCTTCCATGGAAGGCATAGGCATTTTCATCATGGCGTCGATTTTCTTGGGGTCCGGGGTTATAACCCGAATGGCGTCACTACATGACCAAGGGATTGAACTTCAGGGGTGCCTGTGTACGCCTTTTTCGAGTGATAGCTTCCAAATTGTACCCAGTGAACCTTTCTAGAAATGCTCGTAAATCGCTGACGTGATGCGGTGCAGATTTTTTTTTTGGAGTTCCCCGCCATGTTATCAATGTACAACTGTACACGCTGCAAACCTCCACAAACTTGAGCCATAAGGCGCTGGAAGCACCCAGGGCTAACGTTGGTACCCATAGGCGTACGTAACGACACATACAAAAATTACGTTTGCGTACATGCTGCAGTTAAAGGGGTAGTACCAGGGCTCAATAGCTGATTGGAAAAAATCCACTTGCTACGTCTAAAACAGAAAGTACTTTTGGAACCACCCAATGAATCGAGAAGTTCGTCTATAGAAGGCAACGGCAACACTGGAAATATCGTCGCGTCGTTCAATCGCTGGCAGTTACAAGTTAAACGGATGTTGCCATCTTACTTCATAACCACCTCTGGGGGCGGTGCCCAATCGGAGTTCGATTTACGTAGCACGCGCCTGCGGCTACCAATTTTTCTATTTCCATTTGCACTTTTGCATTGATTGCCGGATTTCGCCGGCACGGCCGCTGTTTAACTGGGCGCGTGCCTGGCTCCACCTCAATACGAAAAGGAAGGGCCGTGCAGTGACCCAAATCTATTTTCGTCGCGCGAGAACAGGTGTTCGTACTTGACTAAAGAAACGTCAGCTAATTGTGCTATTTCTACAGCACCCCACTCGGCGTGGTCAATGCACAACAAAATCGTGTAGATAGGGCGGAACTTTGTCCCGTAGTTTGACGAGCGCGGCGCGTTGTTCATCGGACATGTCAATCGCCATCGGCGCGGGTGGAGTTTTTCTGGAAGGGGCATCGTGTTCTTGCGACTGTACGCAAGAGACGGTGGACTTTGGCTCACGTTTGACGGAAACGACGTCCAGAGAGTAAGAAGTCAAAAGCTCACAACGTGAGCATCGAACCACCGGATACCACAAAAAACAGAAGAAATAAAATCGTCCGCGTTAGGCGTTGGTTATTGTCTAGAACAAAGGACGTGAACACGCATGGATTATGTCGGCGTGCTGTATTTTCGGGTGACATAGATTCGATGCAGGAGCGTGGTGCAACGCTTGAGCACTGGTGGTCGATTGAAAAGTGATTGTCGGAGATATCGGCAGAAATGGCCAGTTAGCGCTCCCTCGTTTTGGACCCTCCCCCCCCCCCGGGTTTGACGTTTACTGCACACGTTATACGAGCGGGCTTCCACAGCTGAATGGGTGTGCTTTTATCTTCCTGTGGTTTGTGTTTTTGCGTGCTTGTTGACCGGACGGTTTCTTGTGCTGTGCTGCAGGAGTTAGCTTTCCCCAAGCACACGACGTGAGGGAGAATCCCTCGAGTGTCCCCTGCTATGTCGCCGGGCGACTTTGTGCGGCGTTTTCCGGGGCGATCGTGCTCCCTCAGTTTTACCGGCATAACACACGGTCCACGTACACCAATGACGACGGTTGTAAACGCTGCTGTAACCCGTGACAAAAAAAAAAAAGACAAAACAGTTTTCCTGAAAATCTCCCAAGCGTTATGCACTCGTACTGCTGCGTGCCTAAAACGCGTTTTGTGTTTTTCTTTTTTCGCATTTTTTTCGCGTCTGCTTTGTTTTACGCTCTGTTGCACCCGTACTGCTGAGTGGCTGAAGCATGTTTTTTTTTTTTACGTCTCTTTTTGTCCCATCCGCTTTTCCTTTTTTTTGTGTGTTTGGCGGGCTCGGGACTTGGCGGCCATGCTCTGGGGGGACGTTCTCTCCCAGTACCACCCGATAACCGGACAGCCCGTTTTCCTGCGAATGGTGATCGAGGACGAGGACGGGCGGGCGCTCAAATTTCGGACCCGAACGAAGGATGAGTACGCTCGCGTCCGCCCGGGCATGGTGGCCGAGGCTGTCCTTGTGAGTATGTTACGCGTCATCGCACGGTAGGGGGTTGTTGCGCTTTTGGGGGGGGGGGGCTAACGTTTCTGACCTTCTGACCGGGTGAGCGCCTCAAGCGTGGAACCATCGGTTTACGAGAAGACTACCGGTTTGCGAGAACTATCGTAGTTTTACGAGTGTACCTGGTGCTTTGTGTTAGGACTAATAGCTCGTAGAAACGTGGATCGGATTGTCGCGAACGAATGCCTTCGAAGTCATGGTTCGGGTGATGATGGTGGGATATTGAGCTGGCTCCTCGTGTTGAGAGCTCAGAAAAATCTTAGAATCTTCTGCTGCATCCCTAGTAGTAGGGTGGGATGGCTCTTCAGGGGAGGGGGCGCATTTTTTAGCAATACGGGGGGCGCAGGCGGCGATAGAGGTGAATCGTTTTTTTTTTTTTTTTTCTGGTGTGCTCCTCGCTCAACGCTTTCACTCGTACTGGAAAGCCTTTTTTGGGACAAATTTACTTGAAGTTAGTACAGGGAGGGGTTAAGGAGCTCCATGCCTCTCCCGAAACCTGGTTTTTGACCCTAAAAGAAACAGAGTGCTAGTATACCCGATGAACGATCCCCATGCATGCGCTGTTTTTTTTTTTCTTTCTACGCAAACGATTGTGCAATGAAAAAATCAAAGGGAACAAAAATCCGGCGATCGATTTTTTTGGGGGGTTAAGGGAGCCCGGTCATTTATCTGGAAACGTTTTTTTTTTGTCAGCCCAAACGTGCCACCTCTATACCTCTAGTAGAGTTAGCGGCACATTCTACGACAGAGGTAGCACTTTTTTGGGCTGAAACGGGTTTATGAGTGACGGGACTCCTTGTTAGAAAACCCACAATCGTCGGAAAGAGCCAGTTTTTTTTTTTCCTGTAAAACTGATGAATTATTGTGTATCTAGGCCATGGGGATTTTTTCATCCTCGTACGAGCAGTTTTGGTTTTCTCCTTGATCGTTTTTTTTTGCGGGGGGAGAGGTCTTAACAGCTGCTCCCAAAGTGAGGGGTAGTATTGAAAAAAAAAAGTTGTGCAGCACCTCTATCGTAGCGCGCTTCTGGAGGCATGCGTCGGGCGACGAGGCTGCCTATGGGAGAGTACGCGACGAGATTCTTGCTATTAATAAGAAACGTTTCCTCCGTTTTTACTACTGCCGCGGCTACTAACTGTGTGTCGCGTCTATTGCTGTTTATGTGTGTGTTGTGTTGTGTTGTGTTGTGTTGTGTTGCAGGTCAGTCCAGATGAAGATTTCAAGGAAATTGTGGGCGTGTCCGACACATTTGTCCCTGCCGCGAACGTGTGGGTCGGCGAGTACCCATACCTTGAGAAGGCAAGCAAAAACATAGCGCTACGATAGAATTGGGCAGACAGGTGGTTTTTTTTGTGGGACGCTTGCGCGGATGGCTTATCGTCAAGGGTCGAAACTGGACGGACGGACAAGCCTATCCTGCGGCTCCGCGATCGATTGATTTTGTCCTGATTTCGTCCTGGCGGCCAAGGCTGCGGTAGTGGGCTCATGTTTCGGCTCACGTGCGAGTGTCTGCGCTTTTTATTTTCAACCTTAACGCCTTTTCTAAGTGAAAACCCGGTTTGGGGGGACATATTACTTGGGAATCAGTATAGGGGGGGAATTCTGGGGGCGCTCTAAAAGGGTTAGGCTTTTCGATGTCTTTCGGTTTCACGATGTGCACTCAATCATAAAGAAAAAAAAATTAAGGCCGCTTTTTAGCAAGGTCCAGAGCGACTTGACTGAGTCTCCAACGCTTGGTAGTGGAAATGAGGTTACCTTACCCCCCACTCTAACGCAAGCGAGGTGTCTCTGTTAGGGGTAGGAACGGTGTTCCGTCTCGAAAGGGATGTGTGGTCAATGGTCACATGACTATTACGGAGATGCATTGTGTGCGGGATGAATTATCAAACAACAAAGGGGGGCAAAAAAGCACCCGGCTTCTGTGTAAAAGCGCTTGGCTACAGTTTATTTCGTTGGCTGGTCTTGCACAAGTATTCAGGGCCTCGATCGAACACAGTTTGTAGCGCAGGAGAGCTCGCGTATAAAGTGGCGATGCGCTTCCCTTTTCTTTGGTGAAATTCCATCCTGTTAACAATGGATCTCCGTAATAAGGCGAGCAACAAGTGAGTACGCCCCCCCCCCCCCCCCCCCCCATTGTAGGCGTGTAGCATCAGAAAGTCCCTGAGCTCCTCTCATAAGGAGCTCAATATCTCATCCGAAAAATAATTTCGAAGGCATTCATTCGTTCGCACAACCCGACCAAGCTTCTACTGTTATGCCTTAGTACCAAAAAAAAAAGAAAAGTACAGAACCTAACCCTTGAAAAGTAGTTTTTCTCTTTCGTCGGTTTCAATACAAAATGGTACTTTTTGTTGGTTGGGTTGGCGTAGGGTCCCGACTTTCGTCGGTATATTTTCGTCGGTTTCGACGCTAATGTTGTACGTTTTCTTAGCCAACACGTTTAGTATATCGCAAGCACCCTAGTGAAACTGGTAGATTAAGTCTAGACCTGCCCTCCGTCCGTTACATGACCTAAACGGTCGCGTACCATGTCCTGACATATGTTGTAGGTGACAGGTCTCGCTGCTGGCTTATGGCGTGGGTGCGTTTTTTTTTTTTCGCATGTGAGCCACCCCCATGTGTCGCTGGCCCCTCCGAAACACAAGTTCTTGATGTTGTCCTCACGGCCATAAACACCGCACATATTCCGCGCAATTTTTCACGATTATTGTGTTACTCTCGGCCGTAAATTCCGCGCATGTTTTCGCGCAACTTTTTTAGGTCGTGATGGAACGTCTTCTAGCGAGCCGCGACTCGAGGAGACGCCGAGGGGGCGCCGAGGACTCGGATTACGAGGAGGAGGAGGTGGACCAGGAGGAACTTCAGCCGATGGCCTACCGGGACGCGTGGGCCCAAGCACGACAGTGGGGGGAGTCCGATCGGGCGTCATCAAGGCCCGCGCCAGCCTCACCGATGTCAGGCTATGACTACGACGAGCGAGACGAGGATGGTGACCCCCAGTACGAAGGATGGGGGTCGTCGGGATTTTCGTCTGCGCAATCGGGTGTGAGCGGGTCCGGGGGGGGAGCGGGGAGGGGCCAGATGTGGGAGAGAGTGTCGGGCGTGCCTAAGCCACGGCGACGACGACCGGCAGCGCGGAAGGTTGAGCTTGATGAGGCTTACGGTGACCGCCGCATGCGGGAAGCGGCTAGAGAGAGGAACGGTGGAGAGGGTGGTTCGGAGTGGGGCTGGCGGGATGACGTAGGGCATTCCAGCATGCCTGCCGGCCGAGAGAGGGACAGCAGATGAAAGCGGTTGACGGTTGAACCCTGCGTGGTACAATGAAGGGGGCGACTGGCGGCACCCCCTGTAAACAGTTTGCGCTCTTGAGGGATTCGGGATGGATTTTATAAGCCGATGGCGTCCGTAAAAGATGTGGCGCCGAGAAACGTCAGGAGCGCCTCTTGTAGAATTTAATTTGTAACACATCTATATTTATCTTCGCTACAAGTGGCAACATACAACATCGATCGTAAGGGTTTTGCGACCTTGGGCGTGTGATCGGGTACGTGAAAATACTAAATTGCATGTAGGGTTTTTTTTTTTTTTTTATGCTCAGCCCCAAGATGCTGGCGGCGACGCGTACAGCTATGAGACACTGAGGCTTGGGGCTGTTAAGTTTGTGGGGCGCCGCACGTGTTTTCGGTGAAAAATCTTGCGTGGTTTAAACGTGCTGCTGAATTTTGGTGGGCTTCGTATGGCCGAGAGCTTGTGTGGTTTTGGCGTCGGTTTTCGTGGCAGATGGTGCTCTTGCAGTAAAATAGTTTCAATTGGGTTCAATCAGGACGTCTTGGTGTGATTTTGACGGTCAGGTCACGTCTACCTATAAGCTTCACTCATTTTTATCTACACCAAGCAAGGTTGAAAAACTTGTTCAGAATGGTTATGAGCCTCAATAATTGTATTCCCGAGAGGGAGAACCGAAGAATAAATTTTTCAAGAGAAACCCGGTTCCGCGGTTTTCGTCGCCTCTTCATCCCAGACGAACGCATCATCTATTGGTGGTTTGGCTACTCCGAGTGATCAGTGTTGCCGACACGTGCCATTGTATCGTCGTACGCCTGCCGCATGATGGGGGGCACTCGTGTGCACCGGACGACCTGCCATGAGCCAGCCGATCGTGAAAACAAACAACGTACATATATACTGGCAAGCTGAGTTCGTGTTTGCTTGCTATGCGTCGTTATCGCGATTGGAACGCGCGTGTGATCCCACCTCTGTACGCGGCCATGGAGTTGCAGTAGACTACCATTTATTTTGATCATGTACGGTTCCCCCACTTCCGCGGAGACTCTTGTGTGAATCTTCGGGGAAATTTCTTCACACACCGCGCTTTACCTACTAAAGCAGAGTTGTACCAGGTTTTACACATGTTAACACCCTGCGCATAAATTAAAGGGAGAAGCAGTAGCCACAACACTACTAATCGATGAACAGGGGAGCCACGCGAAAAAAAAAGTCAATCTATTGTCTTCCCTTCCGAGGAGGACATTTCAAGGCCATCGATTTCATAGAGCTCATCCGACTCCTCCCCCCGTTGCAGTTGTTCGCGGACGTTCTCTCTGACTCCATCCCCGTCGGGCAATGCGCCCATGCTCGGCACTCCCAGCACGCTCGAACCCTCCATATCTCCGCTCCTGTGCGATAGGACTGCTTCTTGTGCTGTTTCCGAACCGCCAGTGATCGACGCATCGTGGGCCATACCGCCCAGCTGACGTTGTTGTGTCCCATCGCCCGGCGTCTCCGAGGATAACACCCCAACCGACCCGCTCTCGGGAGAACACTTCGCACCCTCTTCATTGTTTCCGCTGTACCGTAGGTCTGCGTCTTGTGCTGTTTCGAAGCCGCCAGTGTTTGACGCATCGAGGGCGACAACGTCCTGGTGATGTTGTGTTCCATCGTCCGGCTTCTCCGAGGACAACACCCCGACCAACCCGCGGTCGGCAAAACCGTTCGCACCCTCTGCATCTGCATCTCCGCTGTTCGATGTGCCTAGTTCCTGTGCTGGTTCCAAGCCACCAATGTGGGACGCATGATGTGCGATAGCACCGTCCTGTTGAGGTTGTGTCTTGTCATCCGGCGTCTCCGAGAGAAACACCCCAACTCTGGCAGAGTCGCCAGCAACATCTCTAGAAATCGTCGGTGACGTGCGATCCTCTTCTGCATCCACGATGTTCTGCTCTTCCGACAAAAAAGTTGCAACACCAACACCGCCTTCCGAAAAATCTGAACCACCAACACCGCCTTCCGACAAAGCTGAAACACCAACACCGCCTTCCGACAAAAGTGCAACACCAACACCGCCTCTCCACAAGGCTGCAACACCAACGCCGCCTTCCGACAAATCTGCAACACCAATACCGCCTTCTGACAAAGATGCAACACCAACACCGCCCTCCGACAAAGTTGCAACACCAACACCGCCTTCCGACAAATCTGCAACACCCCCTTCCGACAAAGATGCGACGCCGCCTTCCGAAAAAATTTCAACATCAACACCACCTTCCGACAAAGCTGCAACGCCAACATCGCCTTCCGACAAACTTGCAACACCAACACCGCCTTCCGACAAAGCTGCAACACCAACACCGCCTTCCGACAAAGCTGCAACACCAACACCGCCTTCCGGCAAAGCTGCAACACCAACACCGCCTTCCGACAAATCTGCAACACCAACACCGCCTTCCGGCAAAGCTGCAACACCAACACTGCCTTCTGACAACGTTGCAACACCAGCACCGCCGTCGTCTTCTTCGCGCTCCACCCCCCGGGATTCAGCGGTCCCGAGGTTTTCGAGTGAAAAGTGGGAGTCGCCCAACCTTTCCTGCCCATTTGATTCATCAACCTGGCGCACACAGATAAAGATTATGGTTGGTAAGAGAGAAGAGACGCAGAGATGTTGGGGCCGGGGGTCCTCTCGCCCTGACCGCGGTAGATATTGTGTTGGACTCAAAACACTGGACCCCGTTTTAGACGCTTCGGGGAAACAGTTTTTCAGAGAAGATATTATATCATAGGAAGAACGGTCATTCCTAAATAAAGAAAAAAACACATGAATACATCAGGAATCGCGACGAAAAAACTGTAACATTTTCTTCGCGAATCGTAATAGTGTAGTCTAGTCTATGTCACGAACCGTCTCACAACAACGAACAGTTGAGAAAAATCTTGAAAATATCCCACGGTATATAGTCTAGTCTAGTATGTTATCAGGATTTGCGACTACGTCACAACAAATTGTTGTTTGTTTCAGAAACGTGGTATATAAGGCCAATTTCCAACGTCACGTCACGATTCGTTAAAAAAAAAAATTGTGACGCTTTTTTTTCGCTTCCTTTCGTCAAGGAGTTACCCTAACTGCCGAATATCAGCAATGTCGGATGATGATTGCCACGTACAGCTTGTCTCTTTGGTAGGCTCTATGAATAGGAAACTAACATAATTAATATGCGCCCCAACTCACACCCCTATTGTGCAGACAATACTTCCAAGTCTCACCTCCGCATCTGCATTATCGGAGCATTTCTCCGGGTTCACCATCGAAGGTTGCGGCAGTGGATTAACTTCTTCGCTTTCCAAGTTTCGTGTACCCGGGTCGGTTTCAGCAATCTCCCCCGGGTTCACCTCCGATGATTGTGGCTGCGGCATTAATTCCGCTTCGTTTTCTCCGAGCGACGTATCGGGGGCTTCAGACTGATCAGCAGGAGGAGGGGCAGCTGCACCCTGTGCGTTAGGCGGCACCGCCGGATTTTCGGGCGAGTCGCTGAACGAGCCCAACATTTGCGAAAAGCGTGCTTGAAGGTCGTCCACGTCCACCGAAGTGTCGATTCCTTCGATGTCGGGTTTGTAAGCGTCCTTCGCTACCGACCCAGAAACGGTGTCTGAAACCGTCAGCGCAACAGTGTTTGTTTCCGTCGGCACAACGGTGTTTGTTTCCGTCGCCCCAACAGTGTCTGGTTCCATGGAGTAGGTTAGCGGTAGCGACGGGACTTCTTCGGCAACGGCAGCGATATCGACGTTCGAAGAGCGCAGTTCAAGGTCATCCACGTCCACCGCATTGTCGATTCGTTCGAGGTCGGGTTTGTAAGAATCCTTCGCTATCGGCCCAACCACAGTGTCCAGTTCTGTCCGCCCAGTAGTGCCTGGTTCCGTAGGCGTAACAGTATCTGGTTCTTCTGTCGGTCCAACAGTGTCTGGTTCTATCGAGTGACCTGGCGATTGCGCCGGGACTCCTTCGGCAACGGCCCCGGTATCAGTATTCGGCATGTGCGCTTGAAGGCCATCCTCCTCGTCTACAACAGATTCAATCTCTTCGAAGTCGGATTTGTAGGCATCCTCCGCTGCAGGGCCAACAGTGGCTGGTGCCGTTCGGTCAACAGTGTCTGATTCCGCCGTCCCAGCAGGGTCTAGTTCCGTCGCCCCAACCGCGCCCGGTTCTGTAGAGTGGGTTATAAGCGGTAGCGCCGGGATTTCTCCGGAAACGACACCGGTATCGACAGTTGAAAAGTTCGCTTGAAGGTCATCCCCATCTACCGCAGACGCGACTCCTACCAACTCGGGTCGGTCGGCACCCTTCGCTACCAACCCAGGAGTGTCTGGCTCCGTAGCTTGGGTTGGTGGTAGCGCCGGGACTTCTTTGGCGATGGCATTGGTGAAAACATTCGAAAAGCGTGCTCGAAGCTCGTCCACGTTCACCTCTGTGTCGATTCCTTCTAAGTCAGGTTTGTAGGAATCCTCCGCTACCGGACCAACCGTAGGTTCTAGTTCCGATTTGTTGGTTAGCGGTGGCGCCGAGGCTCCGTCGACGATGGCGCCGGCGGCAACGACATCATCACCTCCTCCCGTAGCGCCCTGGTCCTCGCCTCTGCCGATTAGGTCATCGTCCGCCGTGATCCAATCATCATCCGCCGTACATGCTTCCGGATCGACATCTTGGGCTTTCACTTCTTCTAGGACGTCGGCTATTCCGTTGCCGTTGTCTTTTTTGTTGCTGATCCGTGCATCCACCACGTCACCGGGAGGAGATTGCTCTGCAGGCGGCGACATGGCTTGTTGCACGCCGACCGGTCTAGCGGTGGAGCTTTGCGTGAGTTGTCCGATCGCGATGTCACTACTACTGTCCGCGCACAACGTCGACAAATCGGAACCACCACCACCATCGTTCTGATTCGTTCGTACCACGTTTGGACGCTTCGGTCCTCCTGACGATTCCGAAACATCCTTCCCTCCTGATTCAGAAACGTTCCATGGCTGCGCTATCTCGGACACCGACTCAGTGGCACCCGTTCTATTGTCGTCTCGGGCGAATGGCGTGCCTCGCTCATCGTCTCGTGCGCTTTGTACGGTGTCGGAGTCTGGTTCTGAACCCAAACCAGCGGAGACACCGGTGCTGCTACTAACGTTGTACTCGTCGTTTTGAGACGCTGAATCGGTAGTCGGTAAATCCTCTGTTTTTTGGGTGCCGCTGTCCGCTGATACTAGTGGCTGCGTTGGGGGTGAAGGGGTGTCATCCCGATCGGCAACGACTTTTTTTTCTGGCGATTCGGGGACAGGCAGTCGGCTGCTGGAGCTCGAGATTTCTCCTGCGCTCCTTTTGCTGCTATTGGTGCTTGTACTCAGTGCGTCTTCTTCCGTGTAATTACGGCTGCTACTTCTCCCGCTCGCGCTGCTGGCAACATTGTCGCTGCTGCTGGTGCTGCTGCAGTTGAAGTCGCCGCCGTCGTCGGCGGCGGCGGCGTCGCCGTCTTCGTCGACCTTGCTGACACCGACCGGCAATGCCTCGCATTCATGAACAACCCTGGAGGTTGGAGACGGAGGAGGACTCCCTTGCACCGTTTCTTTATCTCTGCTTCCGTCTTCACTCTCCTCCTTCTCCTTACCGTTGTCACAAACAGGATCGCTTTTTTGTGGCAACCCGCCCGGACTCTCAGTTGTCGCCGGAGATGAAAGAGGTTCGTCATTTTCGTCCTCGACGTCGTTATCAAACTCGTAGCTCACATCGCTATCTGTTTCGGGACGTGCTTCTTCGTCTTCTTCTACATCTTGACGACGTTTGACGTCGTCGCCTGAGCCGGTGCCGACCTCCGCCTTCAACCCATCCCGATCCACCTCGCTCGGAGAACGCACGAGGTTGTTACTCTGTACCGACAAACTCGGTTCCACCGCTGACGCTTGGGGTTGGTCTACATCTATCCCACCACGCGAATCAGTGTCTCCAGCAAGTTCACCAGCAGGGGCCGTTTGATTAGGATGAGAGTGTCCGCTATATGCGGCTACGTTTTCCGCGAGGATCGTCGTGTCGCCGGCACGTGCGAGTGAGGCGGCCTGTTTGTCGGCACCACTAGCAGCCTGGCAATCGCTGTCTTCGACGCTTACGGGCCTGGCCGAACCTTCATCGGTGCGTTCTCCGTCGTCCGGTTCGTTTGCCGCTCCACCTCCGCCCGTGTTCTCACACCCGACGACCCCGTTTCTTGCCCCCAGAAAAGGGCTGTCCTCCTCCTCCTGGGCAGCATCCGAACTCCCACCAACAACTCCCGTGACGTTTGGCGATTGGCCGCCTCGAGGAGCACTCGGACTTCCACCAGCCATTCCCGCTTCCTGTGGCGACGGTCTGCCGGTATCCCCCCCGATCCCTTCGTCGAAGGCAGCGCCGCCATTTCTCGGCGTGCCCTGTAGACTGCTGCCAACGATGCGTTCTTCCCGATCGTCGCTCTCTTCCGGACGTACCGGCACGGAAGATACACCGCCCACAGTTTTCTCGTCAACGGCGGTGGGTATTGATTCCCCTCCCGGAATGGAGGCTGCCGGTTCCGGATCGCCCCCGGTTGATGATGCCTCCTCGGGTGGCGGTGGCATTCTCTTGACCCTAACGCCACCGCATGCGTCTTGCACGAGATTGAAGGGGACGTGAAGCACTGCTTTCCCCCCAGAAGTCATCAGCGCTTGGAGATCGGAGACAGCCTTTTTCAAGGTCACTCCCGGATCAGCGACCGTTTCTCCTCCGGAAGGAAGGGTAACGCTGAGCGTCACAATAGGTCCGAGACGCGGGGTAGGGGATGGTAGACGTGTGCATGAGATAGGTTACACGAATATAAGTACTTTTGGTCGTCGATCTTGTTTTTTTTGCGGGTCGTTATATCGGTAATCGAAAGGAATTCACGGCATTTCTTGAGATACGCGAAATTCTATCCACAAAAGAGCCGAGTCTAGACACCTCTTTGTTAAGGAATGATAGGGTTTTAGTCCGTAAGACCCCTGGTAGAAGGTTAACCCGCTGCTCACCCAAACTAAGTCTTATAACACTCGCCCCGCCCTGAAACGGCGGGGTAGCAGGTCGGCCGGACATACCGGCGGACGTGTCAGTATCCGCGCGGTTCCATGTCTTGAGGATACGGGGAGACTGTTTTTCAAGTTCCGACAAGAGAAAGTCGTAAAACCTTATTATTGGTGGATGATGGGATTCAAACCCCACGACCCAACAACCCATGGTCCTGCCGGCGACGCCATTTTTTAAGAAATTGAAGGGTATTAGCCCGTTTGACCACTGGTAAGATGTCAATCAATTGCCTACCCTAAGTAAGCCTTACACTAAAGAGCCGCAAATGCTATGAGACGATCGAGCCCGATTCGGTAGGAAGCCGGGTCTAAAACACAAACGAAGCACAAAGATAGCAGAGTCGCTGAACGAGTTTTCGGATGTCGGAATCGTCTTGTGAGAGAAATTTTTCTTACAGTAATCGTAGTGGGAGATGACAAACAGAGCATGCACAGGTGTATCTCCTCACTCACCCGTTAATGCACTGTATCCACGCTCGGCAGATGGCGCTCAGGACAACGATGTGCCGGTACTTGATTCCCATTATGTCGACGACGTCCCTCAGCACCGCCGACCTCATGTCAGCCCCTATCTTGAACACCGGACGAGTCTCTTCGAGCACCTTGAGACACTATGCGATGAACGCAAGAAAAAATGGCACCAGCCCACACAACAAAAAAAAAGCGTTCGGCGAAGAAAAGCGGTCAGATCAATTGTTTCCCCTACTCAAGATTCAAAGGAAAACGACAATCCTAGTCAAATTATATTGCACATAGTATGGCCAGCAGTACCAGATATTCCATGTATTATGAGACGTACACAACCAATGACGGCATCGGTTGGAGGCCGCAGGACGGGACACTTGTTGTTCAGCGCACACTTTGGTGTGGTCGCATAGCCTTAACGAGCGTACGAGTGGGTGAGACCCCGCGCACCATTGCTGCAGTGAATTTTCTCTAGAGTCATGCCACGCTAGTGATTCAAGTACACACGCGCTGGTCTCGTAACGCATGAGGGAGCTCAAACGTCTCAACCCGAGAAAACACGAAAACATTCATTCGAAGGAGTTCGTTCGCGCGCAACTCCCGACCAACCAACATTTCTATGCGCTAGCTACGTAGTCCTAAAACAAGTACATGCTCGTAGAACTAGCGTGCTAACCGACATAGAGTTCCACACTTTGAGGAGCTCAACCGGTCGGAAAACGCCTGGTCCAAAGAGTGAAACCCCTACCGCGTGATGGCTCTAACGTGGTTAGTGTAAAACAACAGGGAAAACATGCAGGGCTCTTCACGGGTCAGGTTTCGTCAGGGTAAACACCCATCCCGACCCGCGAGACTGAAAACCTCCTGTCTCGCGACCCGACCCGACCCGTCCCGTCCCGTGATATTTCAAACACCTTCTGACCCGACCGCACTCGACCCGGGAGATTGTGCTACATTCCTGACATGCGGGTCATGACCCGTGAAGATCGTCGAGAAAATACGCAGTTTCTTTTTGTGTACAATTCGTGGGTTCTGACTGCTGTCGCCCGCCCCGCGTAATCCCGTAACCGCACCCGTTGCATAGCTACAGTAGGCCAAGAGATTTGTTGAATCGGGGCCGCACTCCCAGTTTTTTTTTTCTTTGCCCTAGTCATCCTACGATACGATACTCGTAGGGGTTTCACTTTTTTTTAGCCTAAACGTTTCCGGCAGTGGGTTGAGCCCCGAAAGAAAGAGTTTGGAAGAAACTACCGGTTAAGCCTGTTTTTTTTTGTTTGTTTTTTTTCTCCTTCACGAGTGGGTTTTTTTGCGGTCTGTTCTAGCTAGGACCAGGTAGGGCGCACAGAAGCTTGGTCGGGTTTGCCGCGAACGAACGAACGGCCGAATTCGGAGGTATCGAGCGCCCCTCACGTTAGGAGCTCAAGAAACTTCCAGCTAGCCGCTCGCTACGATAGAGGAAGCGCTGTTCGTCTGGAGTGGACCGGTTTCTCACTGACGGGGCGGCGGCTCCTTAGCCCAAAAATCGTCGGAAAATTGCGGGCATTTTTTTGTTGGTGTTGCATTTTTTTGTTGGTGTTGCATGATTCTCGCGGGGTATTTTTTTTTTTTTCACCCGTCTCATCCGGTAGCGGTATTTATGTACCTGGTATGTCTCCATTTTTTTTTTTTCTTGGAGGGGGGAAAGGTCTTGAGCTCCCGAATTGAGGAACCTTTTGCGGAAAAAAAAGTGGTGCAGTTCTCTCTACCGTAGCACGCGCCATTCACCACCCCCACCGTCGGATGGCTCAATTTTTTTTCTTTTGTTTTGTCGGTGGTGGGCGGGGTATATATACATATATATATATATATACCTGGTATATGATGTGGGGCTCACTCAAAGAGGTTGAGGGCACCTCCCTCGGACGGTAGAAGCGTGCGGTGCTGCGCTGTAGACTCGTTTTTTTTAGGTTGGGGGGGGGCGTCAAAGTCTCAGGCTATCGGTTCTGGGCGGCTTCGGAGTCATTTCGCGCGAGTGTCCCCTTCCCCCCCCCCCCCCCCCCCCCCCTTGCCTGCTACAATGAAGGTAGGTAACATTTTGTGGTGATCAGTGTTTTTTTGTTTTTTTTGGTGAATTTCGCCAGATATCGCTGGAATATCGTCGTTATTATTTTGTTTTTTGCTTCTTTTTTTTTTTATGCCTAGGCCATGGGATTGCACTTTTAATTTTTTTTTTTGGGGGGGGGTGGGTCTCAACATTATCAGATCATTTTTTGGGGTGGGGGTAAAGAGCTGTTCAAAAGTCAGGAGTCTTTGCAGGGAAAAAACATCGGTGTTACTTTCTCTTTCCGTAGTGTGTGTCCCTTGCAGCCTTAGGTTGAGTTTTTCTTTTCTTTTTTTCCCGGTTTTTTAAGGGCGTGCACCGGCATGGATTTTTGTTCTTGGTTAACCCCATTTCCAACCCCTAAGAAAAAAAATACATTCTAATTCGAAGTGTTTCGTCCCCTCGTCGGGAGTGCGGTGCTAAAAGGGCCACAAATAGTATTTTTGATGCCCGGTTTTGGAATGAGGCACAGAACCCTTTGCGCGAGTTTTTCCTGCGTCGGAAATGAAAATACAGACAGACCCCCTCCGTACCGCAGCCGTAGTTCCAAAATCGTAATCTTCTCTTCTTTTTTTTTTTCGGGGTTTCTTCGCGATATGTATATATATATTATGTATGCACTGCTGCCATGGAGGATTGGCTTCGACAGGCTGCCTGCGCCAACAAACTATGACGTTTGCGTTCTATTTTTTCTCAAGGTACAGGGCCACTCGCGCGAATGGCCTTTTACTCGGTAGGTGAGGCGGGGGGGGGGGGGGGGGGGGGGGGAAGGGTCGTTCCGCGGTGTGCACCGGCATGTTTTTTTTTTGTTTTTTTGCCGCGTCATAAATTTTCCGTTGAAATCCGTTTTTTTTTTAGTGAGTAATGGTACAGAACTGTTCGCGCGAGTTGCCTACTTCGGGAATGACAGCACGGGTACCCTCGCTATCATAGCGTTAGTCAAACTACTCATGACATCTCAGTTATGTGTCGACATGTCGCCCGGGTGTCATCTTAGCCTCACAAAATCACGATCGCGGGGGACAGAAATACTCATGTATGTTTCAAAATCTTCCATGCGCGCATATTATATCTACCTTTTATTGTACATTATGGCCATGATATCAATCTAGTGATAATCAAGTTGGACTATATATCAGCCTACAGAAAAAAGAAAAAAAAAAACTTGTGGGGCGTGAGGTACACCAACCATTGTTTTATCAATGGTTGATCAAGCCAACGAGCTCTATGGCGTTTCTACCGTAAAACTCACCGCGGCCGGGTCGTGCGCCGTCACGGTGGAAACGACGTCGCGGCACAGGTTCGTCTCGCGCTCCACGCAGAACATGACCGCCCGCATGTCAGCGATTTGCTTGAAGGCGTCACCCTGCGAAGACGTTTCGAGCCCATTGTTTTGGTCAGAACACGACAATATTGGTGGCGATTTTTCGGTTGCGAGAAAACAACTGCGTAACCCTTTAAGATCTGCAACAAAAGTAGTTGGAGCTAGACCAGGGAGAACAAAAAAAACGGAGTTTGGAAAAGAACGCGCGCCGCAAAAAGCGGCTAGGATGCTTTTGCGCGGGTGATTCAAGTTCACCTCGACCCTTGTGTTCCTTAATCTGTCAAGACTCTCTTTGGCGCCGCAGAGCCCGATCAACATTGCGAAACCCGGACGCTGCTCTACCTTACGCTCCCAGACGAAGGCCGCCGAAGGGAGGCTCCCCCATTCGACCGTGGCTACGCAGTGGTAATGCGATCACTTGTGGAACCTCTTGTTAGACAGATTCTAGGATCTGGCCCCCCCGCAAAAACAGGGATTTTCTCTAACGAAAGTTTTCATGGCGCTGCTCGACACGAGCAAGGACGCTATGAAAAAAACACGAACAACTCTTAACATATTTTCTTGTTTGCAAAGGGTTAGACCGGTCGAGCACGATGACGTCGGGGGGGGGGGGGGGGGGGGGGCAAGAGAGGGGGCACCGTTTTTCAGGACACACGGCCGGGAGCTGGTTTCAAAACCGGCGGCGATTTCGTCAAAGAAAAGTTTGGGGGGGGGTTACTGCCGTAGAACGACTTGCTAGCAGTGGCTTGGGGCCGCGCGCACGAGTGACCCCCCTGTTTTTTTTTTTTTTTTTTTGCTTTATGAAGTCGCCAAGGAATGGTTAGCTACGCCGAGCCCCCCCCCCCAAAAAAAAAACAAAAAAAAATCGCCACTTCGTTTAATGTTCAAATCTTTCTGCATAATAATATTCCTTGCTAGCCACAGCGCTGTGGGTCAGCCGCATCCGAGGAAAGGCGCTGAAATATACTTGCTGTACAAGGTTCCCCTCCGGGAAGCGCCTAGGGGAGTGGCGCAAGGACACATTATTGTCTCTACCGGACGCGATGGCAATTTCTTTGTACATACCTAAAATCTTGTTTTCGTTGAGATACAAGAGTCACTCGGGCGAGGGGGTGGCTCAAAATTCGGTAGTGAGAGAGGGGGTGGTACCGCGCCTACCGTACATGGAAATTTTGAACTACCGAGTTTTGGGCCACTCAAAAAGCGGACTCGACGTGTATTTTTCTGGCGTAGCACAGCAAACAATTTTTTACGCGCCCCGGACAACATTTAGATCGACGAATCCGCGCTTGATGATCTAAATAATTCGGAAGATTCTATTTGATCTATGTAGTTGCAAGGGGAGTCGCCGACCTATATCCTTAATGAGGACACACAACCCGTAATACGCGCGATCGGAGTATCACACACAGCTTGCAAAGATGAGTTTCGACAAAATATTCGATCTCACAGCTGGAGTGTAATTTTATTTTTATAACATAGCTCGTGTTGCCGGGTGGTAGCCAAAACGATCTGCATGATCTATCAACAGCAAAATGTTTCCCAGTGTTGGACACTCTATATACATGTACAGATCCTGCATAACATCTCATAACGGCAGCTACAGGATCTACTGTAAATGATCTATATGATCTATATGTTCTATATGATCTATATGATCTATATGTTCTATATGATCTATATGATCTATATGATCTATATGGTCTATATGATCTATATGATCTATATGATCTATATGATCTATGATATCTGTATGCTCTGTATGATCTATATGATCTACATGATCTATATGATCTATATGATCTGTATTATCTATGTGATCTAGATCATGATCTGTGTGAGGCATGAAACAATTCAATGGCGGTGCACTTAAACCGTGAAGCCATAAAGTATATAAAAAAAAAACGGTAGCCACTCGCTCGCGAGAGTGATACTGGCTCTGTATTATGTGTATCACGGCAAAAAATATAGCACTATATTAACATACAGTTAAAAAACACCCTCCAACCGTAGCCATGCTCCCTTACCTCACGATATTTGGCAAGGGCCTCTTCAAGCAAATCGTTGGCCCGCTCCGTCTCTCTTTCTAGGAGCAGACGGGCCAGCCCCTGGCACTTCTTGTCTCCGTCTGCGCGTGCCTCGAAGACCCTAATGTCCTTGGCGACGGCACCTGCCCCGGCCGCGACGGGGTCAATGCCGGCCCACACCATACACGACTCCGCCCTGCATAGCAACTCCCGCGCCTTGGTGGGATTCTTGTCTTTCAGTATCGCGGACACCGCGTCGGCGCGCAGACGATCACCGTCTTGAACGGCCCGTCTTACGGCCAGTTCTTTCGGAGAGGCACAAGCTCCAACGTTTATCCTCCCCGCAGCGACTACAGCCGATGTCGTCCATCTTCCTGGCTTTATGCGGGTGTACTGATCGTCGGCCTCGAGCATGAGCCGCAGCGCGAGGTCGTACTCTCGCCCGTCTAGGGCCGGGGCCAGCCCGCGCATGAGAATGTCCCCGGCCACGCGAAACCGGAAGTTGTGGAGGTCGGCTAGAATTCCGTGCGCTAACCCTTTCGTCGGTACGTCGGTAGTGTTGTTGTTGTCGCCGCCGCCGCCGCCGCCGCCGCCGCTAATTCCTATTTTTTGGGCTGCGTCGATAGGATCACGTTGTTGTTGATCGTTTGATTCAGATACGCCACCACCGGATCGTGTCGCTTGTAAAAGCAGGTCTTCTGCTTTCTGGAGCTGCTCCGCGAGGGCATCAAAGCTCCCGACTTTGTGCAAAGACGTGCACGTCGAAAGCACAGCCTCCGCTTCGGTTGTGCTGGCCTCCGCGTGTGCGGCTGCCGCAGCCGCGAGCAACCCTACGTCGCGGTAGAGCTTCGCCGCTCCCGACAGCGCACTAACTGCTCCGGCGGAGTCCCCCGCTGCTTTAAGATTCCTCCCCTCGCTCGTCAGCTGCTCGGCTTGCGACTTACCCGCCGCCGTAGCTATGCGTGTTGTGAGCTCCTTCGCTTGCCGAACAACCTCCTCCCTATCACTTGGGTCGTCCTCTTCTTCGGCGACGTGGCCGGCCCACCACCTGAATCTCGTAGAGGCGGACGCAGCCGCTATTTTAGCATCCTTGAACTGTCCCTTGTCGAGCAGTGCTAACGCCGACGATCGATCTACGTCGCCCGCCGCGCGCACTCTCAACAACACCGCGGCCTTCGCCCCGTCTTCTCCGCCTTGGAACAGCGCGCAGCTCGGAGGGCGCAAGGATAACGGTCGCTCGACGATCAGCGCGGACCGCTTCTTCAGGCACTCGGCGATCAGGCCTTCTGCTTCTGTGTAGCGTCCGTCCTCTAGCGCCTCGGCGGCGTTTTCGACCAGGCCCACGAGGCAATGTATGCGGGCCGCTTTCGACAATCGTGCCTGGTCCGCAGAGCGTTCGTAGACCAGGGAAGCGCTGGAGAGGAGAGTGCGGGCGCTCTCGAACTGTCCGTGGTCCACGACCTGATTTTCATTATTGCATTTTGTTTTTTGAGGTTCAACTTTTTCATCGAGCAGGTCGAAACGAAGGTCTCGGTTGATACAAATCAGAGTGGTTAATCATCCAAATCGAGCGGTCGAAGGGGTTCGGGTCCAAAAAAAAGAACAAAGAACACCGGCGTGGCCAATCATTAGACCTGTTTCTTGGCATTTTTTCGGTACGAACAAACCGAGGGGAGTTCCGGCCAGAAACATCAGAGTGGTCAAAATAGTTAAATCGAGAGCGTGGTCAAAATAGTTAAATCGAGAGCGTGGTCCAAATAGTTAAATCGAGAGCGTGGTCCAAATAGTTAAATCGAGAGCGTGGTCAAAATAGTTAAATCGAGAGCGTGGTCAAAATAGTTAAATCGAGAGCGTGGTCCAAATAGTTAAATCGAGAGCGTGGTCCAAATAGTTAAATCGAGAGCGTGGTCAAAATAGCTAAATCGAGAGCGTGGTCAAAATAGTTAAATCGAGAGCGTGGTCAAAATAGTTAAATCGAGAGCGTGGTCCAAATAGTTAAATCGAGAGCGTGGTCAAAATAGTTAAATCGAGAGCGTGGTCAAAATAGTTAAATCGAGAGCGTGGTCAAAATAGTTGAATCGAGAGCGTGGTCAAAATAGTTAAATCGAGCGGTCGCAGCCAGTTCCGGTCAAAACAAAAAAGGCACCAGCAGCAGCGTGGCCGATCGTTCACTCGTGAGCGTAGGTGGAATATCGGCCAAAATTCGATGAAAAAAAAATCGACGAGCCTAAAAAATCCTGAGAAATGGGAATGCTGAACCAACCCTATGCGCGATAAAACTGAAGGCAAGTACCGGGGAGGAGAAGGGAAAACACCTGTGGCCACGGCCGGTCCAGACGCTGAGGCAATAACTTCTTCCGAATTGAGCTGGAGAGTAAAAGTAATCATTGAAAAAAATAAAGGATATATGAAAAATCATCGTACGGCTACAGTATTAAGGGGGAGTGTTTTTTTTTTTCGCACCCGGTTCGTGGAAGGGGGTGAAGGATCACCATCGGAGTGTGGCACCCCGCGTGGCATATAGTGCGACGCATACTCTGGAGCCCGATCTCGGCGCACATCGTGTCAGGTTTTTTTTTTTGACAAAAACACATCAGCCAATAACCATCCCTCCCGCCCCCGCCCCCCCCCCTTATCCCGTCTATGATAGCGCATTTAGTGTATTGTGAGGGGAAATATATATATTTTGTTTGTCTACCTTCGACAGAGACGCAGCAGTGATTCGTCATATTCAAGAGATCATCATAGCACACTCTCGGGGACGTGCCCCTCCCTGTTGCTACGCGGTAAACCTCGCCCGCGCTTCTATGCGAACTGCGTGGAAGGTAGCACTGTGACTTGGCGGGCGTTGATGGATGCCGGGGGGGGGCGGGGGGGGGGCGGGGAGTGGAAGGGAAGACACCTACCTGTGACCATGACCTTGTCGAGAAGGTCGCTGAGGGCAAAAGCTCTTACGAACGAGTTGAGCTGGAAAGTAAAAAGCGATTATTACAAAAAAAAAACGGTTTGCGAGCTGAGCTGGAGAGGAAACAGTGATGATTACAAAAAAACACACCTGAACACAAAACTATGAAAGAAAACCTCGCAGACGAGTTTTATAAATTGAATAGGTATTGCAGCCAGCTGCGTGCGGTAGCTATCGAACTTCTACGTTTATTGCTCGACGCGCTGTCTTTGATCCTGTGCATGTCAAACTCCCTTGGCGGGCGTTCCATGCAGTCATCAAGCCGTCCCATCAGGGGACAAATCAAACAAAGTAGAGAAATCCGGTGCCGCTACACCAGCAAAATACACAAACGCCGACAGCACCGGTGATATTCTGCAAATTAATTTCTTACCGCCAAAAAAGCCAATCTACTATTGGAACTCCCCAATATCACCAAACAACCGTTGCCATTGCCGTGTCCTTGTACCATCACATCCAACAGATGCTAAACATCAAGGCAGTCTGGTAGGATGATACTCTACCGACCGCACAACTCAAAATACGAACTCCCCGTGCAAGCCAGACAGCTCTCATGCCGGGCGTGAACTGAATAAAAACAACCACCGAGCAAATTATTTCGGTGACATTACCTGAGCAAGGTTTTCCAGCGAGGCGTCGGCGGCTAAGCAGTCCAGACGCGATTCCACCTTCACAGCTCTCTGCCCGTCTCGTCGGCTGCGCCCCGGTCGCAAAAAATAGTGCGAAGACATGAGCGATTTCGACGCGAAAGCGTCCGTGACAAATTGATACATCGGACGCCGAATGCAAGGGCCAGGGTTTAGTGCTCGGCTTTTTTTGTTTCAGGCGAACGAATGTACGTTCAAGTAACGAAAAATACAGCAAATTCAACAAACCATGTATATGATAATCAAGTACAGCAAATTTAACAACGTTACATAACAAAGACAGCAAATTCAACAAACCCCGCGACAAAGCTATCGACAGCTAACTAAGCCCATCAGTGTCGATTGTGCGCACGCGTCCATGGAGGGAGAGAGACGCGCGCCAAAAGCCGTATCGCGAAAAACGCTTGCGCGTTCGGACGCTCGAGGGCCCTGATTCACGGCCCCACCGCACGCACGAAAGAAAACAACAAATACAAGTAGAGAGAGAAAACGATTTGAGTCCCACCGCTTTCCTATTCAGACCAAAATTTGAAAGGAGTCATTCTGATTGGTCGACAAATACCGCCGACGGTGACGTCATCCACGGGGAGGGCGGGGTCGATTTTGAGAGATGGTGATATTTTTTTTTCCTGGTGACTCCACGTCAATGCCAAAAAGTTCGAGCACATGTTATCATCACAACGGTTCTGAGAAAACACCACCATCAAGCTGCTTCTTCTCTTCCGCTTCTGAACTTGTGGGAAAGTGAGCAACACCTAGGACACGCCAACTCGGCAGACCAGCAGGGGTACTCTGTGTCTCACCCCCGCATCTCAACGTATACATACGATACGCCTTCCTTTTTTTCCTTCGGCGGGAAATATCGACTTGGTCGCAACCACGGCCAGCCTAACCGCCCCGTGAACCATGAATACCTCGCAGGGAACTACAAATCCCGGCATGAAAAAAAAAGAGGGGGGGACAAGGACAATCGCAGGAAAAAATTCGCAGGCACCGAGGTTGTTCCATGAGTTGGGTCCATTTCGGTCTAAAGGGTGCCCTCCAAGGGTCTTGGCTTAAGGAGCTCCATACGGCCGCGTGCTGCCGCCAGAGGTAGCGCTCTTAGCTCCTCCGCTCAAAATCACCGGAATGTCACTGTGTTTATTTTCATACTGCGTGTTTTTGGTTTTGTTTTGTGTGTGTACCTAGGCCGTGGGCATGGTCATCATCGATCGGGTTTGCACTTGCGTTTTTTTTTTTTCGAAAATAAGTTTTTTTGGGGCCTCAGAAGGCAGATAGATACCTCCTCAACAGGTTACACGAGCCTCGGGGGAAAAAAAAATGGTGCACACACAAAAAAAGTGATTATTGACAAAAATGAAAGCATAAGACCGGTGACAAAGGAAGGCCAAAAGTTTGAAATTCCCGAAGATCCCGGCCAAACTTTGCCTGCACGGTCGCCTATGGACCCAATTTGGTAGAATTATTTTTTGAAGCTTTCCAGAATTCCGGGAAAAAACGATTTCTCGCGGCGATCTTGGCCAACATCGGCCTGAGAATTTCTCAAGCAGATCTTGGATTAGACGCGGCGCGACTTCGTGTTCTCCACACACTTCGTTCGACGAAATCAACGACAGCGTCGTGAACTCTGAACGTGGCGAGCTCGTTAGGGGCTCCGACCCCCCCTCGGTGTACAGCGCTCACTCTACGGCCGGCGATTTGTGGCGGGCACCGATCAGGCTTCTGTGAAAAACGCATTTTGGCAGCTGGTGTGTCGAAAACTGAGACAGAAACTCTCTATCGTCTCCCAACGGGCGAAAAACACAATTTTGAGAGGATGTGACGGAAAACCACCGGACAACACAAGCAACCTTCGACACCCTAGGGCATGGATCGAGATAAACTCTTCAGCGCTGTCACCTACACTCATGTGCCCTTGTCCGGAACAAAGAGGAGTGACCATGGGTCATCTCTTATCTCGAGATCGAAGTTCGATCGTGTTTGGTAGGCAGTGTTGATCGAGGCTTGATGAAAAATAGACAGATCGACCTGTTGAAACGCATGACCCAAGGAAGAGTCAGAAAAAAAAAAACATTTTTTTTTTACTGTAGTCATATTTTCCCCATAGCGACGTTACCCGGAATCTTTCAGCAAAATAACCCTCCCAAAAAGAGTTTGCAAACTTTTAGACCAAACTCGTATCGGCTTCCCATTGTCACAGGTCTAACCCAATGAGCAAACTACATGGCCTAAGGGTCCCCCCACTGACGCCGTCTGAGTAAGGCGGTATCCCGATATAAGGCGGTCTCAAAATAATCGCTTTGGCTCGACTGGAGGGGTTGCACGCACACCCTAGATATACGAGCAAAGATGGGTTTCCCCAATACGGGAAGGCGGTTGTGATTGCTCTGGCCACACCACCGCCTTGTTGTTGGGGGGGGGGGAACAAGGGAAAAAAAAAAGAACGTGTTGCAAAACAAGAATGCAAAAAGTTCTGACGAATTTCATGTCAAGGAAAGAAAAAAAAAAGAGAAAGAAAGAAAGAAAGAAAGAAAACATCACGGCGGGGGTCGCGCTTGTTAAGCGCTTGGTTGACGTCCTCAAGCGTGGAACTATCAGTTAGCATGATAATTTTTATGAGTATATTACAAAAAATGAAAATACACTCCAGCTGTGAGATCGAAGATTTTGTCGAAACTTATCTTTGCAAGCTATGTGTGATACTCCGATCGCGCGTATTACGGGTTGCGTGTCCTCATTAAGGATATAGGTCGGCGACTCCCCTTGCAACTACAGTGTAGCTATCAGGGTCAACAGGGTGACGTTAGTCAGTCTGTGCGCGGAAACTATAAAACCCGTTTCTGAGGGGGACCAAATCTGACAGCTGTGGAGGGAAATGTATCCGTTTATCAAGTGAATCCTGTAAGTCGAATAACCGGTGAGGCGGGGGCGGAGTTTTGAAGGACGTGGGGGCCTGGTTTTGATCAAAAGCGAGCGGGGTTGGAGAGGGGGGGGGGGGGGATATGTGCGTGTAAGCTATAAATCCTTCAAGGGGATAAATCTGACGGTTTTGAGGAAAAAAAAAAAAAAATGCACCAGTTTATCATAGGGGGGGGGTTGGGGCGGGGGGGGGGGCGTGTGGGGCAGCTCAATCTGTGCGTGGAAACTATACATTATTGTGAGGGGATAAATGTGACGGTTTTGGAAAGAATGCATCAGTTCATCATGTATATCCTGGGGTAAGTCGTACAATCATTGAGTAGAGAGAGGACAGAGTGTTCGAGGGGGTGGGGGTGGGATGGGGTGGGGGGGTTGGGGAGGTGGGGGATGGGGGCGGGGGGGGGGGGGGGGGGGAGGAAGGGTTTTAGGTGAGGAGTTTGTTATACGTGTGGTGCGAGGTCTAGGCGATGGTGCGGGTGGTGGGGAAGAAGGGGGCGTTCGGGGCGGGGGGGAGGGGGGAAAGCAGCGGCATGGATGGCTCTAGAAAGATAATGAGGTGATATCCAGTGCGTGAAGTGTTTATTAATCTGGCGGATTTCGATATTTGGTGGGGCGTTTGAGCAAGGGAGAGCGAGAAGATTTTTAGGAGGTTTAGGTCACAAATAATATTCAAATACACTCCGGCTGTGAGATCAAGATATGTAGGGGCTTGTTATACGCGTGGTGCTAGGTCTAGGCGATCGTGCGGGTGGTTGGAAAAGAGGGTACGTTGAAGGGGGGTTGAGGGGGGTGGGGGGAAAGAATGAAAACTACGTCATGGATGGTCAGAAAGATAATGACGTGATATCAACTGCGTATGGGTGTTTATTACATTGGCCGATTTCGATTGTGAGTGGGGCGTTTGGACAAACTAGGCGGAAAGGGGGGGGGCGGGGGGAGGGATCGGGGGGGGGGGGGGGAGGGGAGGAAGGAGTGTTTTTTTTTTCAACAAGAGGGATCGGGGGAGGGGGAGGGGAGGGGGGGGCGGGGGGCGGGACATTTCAATATGTGCGCGGAAACTATATACCCTTAAAGAGGACAATTCTGACGATTGTAGCAAGAAGACATCCCTTTATATCATCTGCCTGGTAATGTTTACTATTCTACAAGGTTTGATGTTAGATGCAGCATGCAACCCAGTGTTTAAGTGCAGTAAATAACATAATTTGTTGTTGTACATGGATCGAAAGCTAGAATATTTTTTAGAATATTTGTAGTTACCATTATTTTCTGACATCGCTAATTATAAGAAAGAGATACGTATTGCCAAATACAACAGGCGAGGTGATGTGGTCATGCACTGTTTGTCACCACCATCATATAGTTACCATTATTTTCTGACATCGCTAATTATACGAAAGAGATACGTATTGCTAAATACAACATGCGGGGTGATGTGGCCATGCACTGTCTCCGCCATTGAGCACTAGAGGGAGCAATGCGAATCGTCAGTGTTTTTAAGGAACGCTTGGTGTACACGCGCTCAATTACGTTACCTCGTTAGTCATACTTGGTATACACGCGCTCAATTACGTTACCTCTTTAGTCATACTTCGCTTGGCATAGGTTGGGAGGCGATCATGCAGACGGTATGTACGAAATACCCTACGTAATGGGTTGGTAAGGTGGTTTACCGCAATTTTAACACATCTGCCTGTGCTTCCTTTTCAACTTATTATTGTCTCAAATGTACGATTTCACGCCCATGGTTTTTAACTTGCCGATGTGGGGCTCTGCGGTCGTCAATTTGAAGACAGAGATACATCTTACAAATACATCAGGCGAGGTGGGTATGCGATGTCATATATATGCGATGTCACCACTATTGAACGCGAGGGTGACTTTACTTCGTTAGGTATATGGTACTGTGTTTCGTAGAGGTCGTCTCAGGTGGGTATGCGATGGGTCGACAGTGTGGTTTACCGCAATTTTAACACATCTGCCTGTGCTTCCTTTTCAACTTATTATTGTCTCAAATGTACGATTTCACGCCCATGATTTTTACCGTGCCGCTGTGGGGCTCTGAGGTCGCCAATTCTAAGACAGAGATACATCTTACAAATACAGCAGTTGAGGTGGGCATGCGATGTCATATATATGCGATGTCACTACTATTGAACGCGAGGGTGACTTTACTTCGTTAGGTATATGGTACTGTGTTTCATATACTATATACTTGTTTTAGGGACTTAGCGCATAAAAGTGTTTGGTATCTGGTTTGCGCGGTTGAAAGTCTCCGAAGTCGTGTCACGAGAGTAGAAACAGGCAAAACCAAGCATGCTCTGGCGTTCCACAGATGGTGACCAGCAAGTTCATCTTTTTCTTCCCCCTCAGCATTCGCATGCGATATGTGAGCACTTCCCTCACTGGATGGATGGATGCGTAATCAATAGTCAAACGACGAAGGCAAAGCAACAAATGAGTAACCCCCCCCCCCCCCCTGATTTGCTTCGTCTCTAAAGGGATGAGTGGTCGACGGTCAAATGACTAAGGCAAGCAACAAAGGAGTAACCCCCCCCCCCCCCCCCCCCCTCCCTCCCTCCCCCGCTCCGCCCCCGATCGCTGCTCCTTTATCTGTGATTCAGACTCCAATTTCCCACAAGCACCGACCAGTCTCTTGCCTGTCGTAAATTCCGTTGATGTTGTCTTGCAGGTCCATCGCTTTCCGCACCGCACCGGGGTCGTCTGGTCGCTCTTCCAGTAGACTGGTTACTTGGTCCACCAAGCCCTCGTATGACAACTGTTGTTTTCGATGGAGGGTCGTTCGTGTTCAAACACCCAAAATAGTCGAGGCAAGGGGAAAGGGGGGGGCGGGGGGGGAGGGGAAAGCGTAGCGTGGCGGGGAAAATAAAAGCGTTGGGGGCACGAACAACGCCACATGTGAGAACTACGAGTGCAACGATGGGAAACATGTCGTTTTTTTTTTTTTCTAGTTGTTGTTCGGTTTTATTGTGCGTGTCTGAAAAGGGGTGCCTGTGTGTGCGCGCTTCGTGGCGTGCTGGTTGGTTTATACAGCTGTTCGTGTGTGTGTGTTTTTTTTTGTCGACTCTGCGCGGAGTACGTGCGGTTTCGTTTCTGATGGTGATCGTGTCCGCATCCCGTATAACAGTAGTACATGTGCAGGGGCGGGGGGCGGAAAGCGTGGGAATAGCAGTAAAACAAGCCACCGGAGAGGTCAAGTGTGTCCATGGGAAAAAAAAATAAAAAAAATCCAGTGTTCGGTGCTTATTTTGTATCTCCCAGAGACGAACAGGCCGTGTGCTTTTCGATTCGGGGCTGTTCGGGTTTGCAACTGCTCCTCCTGTTAGGTTGCAACGCCTCTGCGGGGGAGTGAAGCGAGGTTTCGAATGTTGAGCATCGAGCATTATTGACACCTCTCCGGAGCCTGAGGGGAGAAGCTGACGACTAAAACCTTGACGGCTGCATACAGCATCGTCCACGCGAGCAAACCGGGCTCCTGGCTGAGGGGATGGTTATTCTACGTCAATAATAACTTGCGGCACAACCAAAGCAGCTGTACATACTGCCCCCACCGGGCAAGGTGGAGCTAGACCATACAGAATCGACGACTGCATACAGCATTTTCGCGGGATCCTGGCTGAGGGGATGGTTTTAACTCGTTACTAAGAACTGTCAAGTACAACCAAAGCAGCTGTGCGCACTCGACACGTGCCAGATCATGCAGGTCGTACGGCTCCTATTAAATAGCGGGTGCTAAGGTGGAGCTAGATCGTACAGATTTTCCCTGAAAATAGCTATTAGATCATCACAATTTACTAGCGGTTAGTGTAGTGATCCGTTCGAGGTGTGTGCAACGTTTCCTGAAGGGGTATCAAGGGGGGTATAACCCGTTTGGGAGTGCAGAGGGCAAAATTTTTTGACGGCAAACAAAAAACTGAACGATTATTATTGCAGGATCAGCCGGTCGAAAGCAAAAGCCGGCTCCTGTCCTCGGGTATAGCTGACACATGTTCAGACGCGTTTGTAAAAACAACGATCCGAGGAATTGTTATGTATGGCAGGCGCGTTGCGTGATGCATGATGCTACTCATTCTGCTGCGTGCTCCTGCCATAGGATGGTTGATAGGCATCGCAAGTCGCGATTTTTTCGATCGCGTTTGGCGAAGGCTACAGTTGGCGGTCGAGCGGGCGGGCGGGGGGAGGGGGGGGGGGGAAGGGTCACTATTCGGTGTCCTTTTTTTTTTGCGGTGCCCCGAGGTTGCTCGCGCGAGTGACTGACCCGCCCCCCCCCCCCCGCCTGTTCTTTTTGTTCAGTCTAGAACAAAAAACAAACTTTCGCGCTATTTTTTTTTCCTTCTTTTTTTGCGGTATATGAATCCGCAATGAATGAATGGTAAGAAGCTACACATAGATAGGCTGCGCCAGAAACAACAAAATCGTCAAAAAAAAAACAAGAAAAAAAAAAGCATTTTGTTTTCGTTTTTGGTCCGAGGGGTACAGAAAGAAACCACTCGTGCATGCAAGTGGCTCGAACACGGTAGCGAACAATGGTAGTGAAAATTTTGGTACGACGCGTGCTACGATAGAGGTATACCTTTTTTTGGCGAAAACGGTTTCTGAATGACGGGGTTTCCTTAACACAAAATCGTCGGAAAATACGCCCCCCTTAGTTTTTTCGTGATTCTCGTCGTGTGCCTAGCTAGGCCAAAGGAATTTTTCATCCGGTCTTCAAGCAGCTTTTTTTTTTCTTCTCTACATCAGAAATTGGGTTAAGAAGGACGTGTCTTAACCTCCTTAGTTGAGCAAAGGGATTTTTCATCCGCGATAAAGCAGGTTTATTTTTGCATCCGGGATCAAGTCGGTTTTTGGGTTAAGAAGGACATGTCTTGACCTCCTAAAGTGAGGGGTAGTATTAGAAAAAAAGTGGTGCTCCTCTATCACAGCACCCGTCGTACCGCTAACCTACCGTGGCCTCGGGGGTCATTTTTCTTTTTGTTTTCCCAAAAGGGCTGTATTATTTTTCCGGGCTCTCCGACAAATATGTGGTCCAAAAAAATTATGCTAAATAAAGATGTTTGTTGTTTTTTTTGCAAGATTTTTTTTTGGTTTGTTTGGTGTTGCACTCTTTTTTTTTTTAATGGCATAAAAATAATTAAAAGAAAAAAAACAATAACAAATTCTTTTTTTATACCTGGTATATATTCAGTGTAAATGACTCAATGTTAATCCCTCCTACGGCGGGGTATGCGCCATGAACGGCCAACACCAACGATCACTCAGTTAAAAAAAAAAAAAAATGTTTTATTGTTCTCCAAAATCAGATACATGTTTTTTTTTTTTTTTTGGGGGGGGGAGGAGGAGTAGGTAGAGAGAGCTCCCTCAAAAGAGAAGCCTTCAGAAAAAAAAAGAAGAGGGTGATCATCCACCGTGGCACGGCATTCGTCCCCTCCATACATGGCTTTGAGGTATCCCTCGAAAACGGGTTTTTGTAGTTTCTGCCCACAGATTTGATTCACATCACCCTGCTGACCCTGGTACGAGCTACACTGCAGTTCCAAGGGGAGTCGCCGACCTGTATCCTCAATGAGGACACACACACCACCCCAAAATACGCGCAATCGGAGCAACACGCACAGCTTGCAAAGATGAATTTCGCACGGAATCTTGATCTTCCATCTCCCATCTCACAGCTGGAGAGCGGTTTAATTTTTTATAACACATATCTTCAAGGATGCGAAAGCAGCCAGCCACCGGATGCATTCTCCCATCCCACTCCCGGTTGGGTTTTTAATTGCGCTACCCGCTAACCCTACATTTGATGTCGATATTTATATACTCCGTATATAGCACAAAAAAACAAAGCAAGTATTATTAATAGATTACAGGGGACGAACAGCGCTTTTGATGAACCCTCTGCGCGATGAAAAAAAAAAAGGACGGCACATATCGGGGGGGAGGGAGAAGGAAGGGACGACGCCTTGTGACCACTGCCTGCCCAGGCGCTGGAAAACAAAAGTGAGATTAAAAAACAGGCAACAGCCACATGCTTGCACAGCCATATAACTATATAGACTAAATCGCCATCCCCGGCGGAGTTGTATTAATAGGTGAATATCATCCCTTCTAACGTCAAGGTCAACGGTTCAAGTGCAACTGAAGTACACGCTCGTCGTGCTCGTTTTC
Source organism: Undaria pinnatifida (assembly GCA_012845835.1). NCBI lineage: Eukaryota > Phaeophyceae > Laminariales > Alariaceae > Undaria > Undaria pinnatifida. The sequence continues at coordinate 7,968,605 of JABAKD010000009.1, read as the reverse complement.
GGCCTTTTTCTCGTTGGGCAAAAATCGGACGATCGGAAAGGGCGAGATCGTGAGTTAGCAAGAGTCGAAAAAAATTGACGAGCATAAAAGGTGGGGATGCACGAACCCTACTATGCGCGAAAAAAAATGAAGCCAAGTACCGGGGGGGGGAAGGGGGGGAAGACACCTGTGACGACGGCATGGCTTGTCCAGAAGGTCTCTTTGAGTGTAATAAAAAGCTCTTACGAGTTGAACTAGACAGTAGAAAAAGCTGACACTAGAAAAAATAAAAAAAACAAATGGAAAATAGGCCCTTAAAAGTGGGTAGGGCTATAGTAACCGCACTACCATTGCCCTCAGTCGTCTATACCTGAGCGTCGTGGTAGAAGGATTTCGCTTTCCTTAGCAGGCCGACGGCCCTGTCGCTGGCTGCGTCCCCAAGAGCCGCCGCCTCCGCCTCCAACACCACGGCGTCTCCCGAGGCCAGACGCTTTACCATGTGAATCTGCCACAATCGGTCGTGTTCATTCTTTGTTTCCGCCGTCATTTACGTGTTGATCCCCGCTGATTTCAAGCTTGACCAAAATGTGAATCTGACACAAATCAATTATGGTCACGTTTTCGGTTCGTTTGTATATTTTGAACACTTTTTGCAATCCCCCCTTCCTTGCTCTTCTCACGTGTCGTCATGCGCCAATAATATTAAATATTGCGACCAATAGCGTGAACCTGCCACAGACAGTCGGGCAAACCCTTGTCTTGTTGTTTTTTTTTTTGTTCCAACCAAGCACCACCCGACCGCAGACACGGCCTCTTCTCTTGAGTCACCGTTCTGGTTCGTCACTCGCAGCGGATCTACTTTTTTCTGCACCCCACCCAAAAGAGCGTTTCTTTTTTAACGGACTGAAATGCCAACCCGCTGAACGAACGCGTTTTCAGCTGTACAAAAAACGAAACATCATTTTTGTGCGAAAAACGATAATTTTATTGTACAAAAAAACACTAGTGTTTTGTTCAAAAACAGTAATGTTTTGTGCAAAAACACTATCATGTTTTGTAAAAAAAAAACAGTCATTTTTGTGGAAAAACGATCATTTTTTGTGCAAAAAACAATCATTTTGGTGCAAAAACAACCGTAAAACGTCTCGACGATTTTTGTTCAGGAGCCCTTTCACCCAGAAAACAAAAAATGTTTTTTGACCAAAACAAAGTTCTCTCCGTATGGTATCGTGTAGCACGTATCCTTGGGAATGTTGTTGGAAACGCGCGCAGCTTGCAAAAGTTGAGCATCGACCTACCGTTCAACCACCCGGTCGAACTCATGGGCTGCTGTGGTGTTTTTGAAATATTTTTGTAGTTGTTTTATTTCCTTTCAAAAAACGGCATTATTGTGTGCAGCTGGTGTTCTTACCGCCGCTCTGACATCGGCGGTGGCATCGGCCAAGCCCTCCCGGTCCGCGAAAAAGAAGCATTCCTGCGCCTGCTCGCATAGCTCAGCTGAAGCCTCGATATGTCCATCTCTGACGAGGGTTTTGGAGTCCGGAAACGGAAAATAAAACAAACAACGGTCTTGTTGATTTCTCCTCAGATAAATTCGTTGTTTTGTGGTGTTACAAGATGGAAAAAAACCTGCAGTAGGCATGAATCTATCAGGCGGGACGTCGAGACCGCGGACGAGGATCAAGCACACGCTGTGGTGCGCGCCCCCGTTTAATCTGTCGTCTCTTCGTATCCAGAAATTGTCTCAAAGTATGAGCAAACTCCCCGCGTGTCCCCAATACCCCCCCCTCCCCCCCCAAATGCGACTCGCCGAACACCTCACGGAGCTTCGCGCTTGGTGCAAGCAATGTCTGCGTGGTCGGTGAAAATCCGACGTGCTCTGTCCCGGCACAGTAGGGACGCGAGGGTCAATATCATATAGTCATACTACTATGGGCATGCAAAAATATCGAGTACCCCCCTCCCCCCCCCCCCCCCCCCCTTGGCGGACGAAGCAATTCCCTGGTAATATAGTAATGTCGACGAACCCCCGTGGCCCCCCGAAAAAAAAAGGTTTTCCATTATCAGTCTAACGACTTTACCGGTATTGTTTAACAGGGTACCCCCTTATATATATAAACGAGCGCGGGTCTAGCTCTGTCCTTTTCTGACCTGAGCGCAGACACGGCTTCTCCCTTCAGCCGCTGTCCGTCACGCATGGCCGCAGCCTTGACCAGGCCCGTGGGATCTCTCGTGCGTCGCAACCCTTGCGATCCTTCCGGCCCAGCGTCGGCGTAGAGACGCCGCGCTCGCTCCAGCCCTTCGAGGGCCGCGTCGTACTCTCTGGGAAGCAACGTTGATTCGTGTGATTTTCGTTCCGCAACAACGTAGCAGAGAAATTGTGAGGGGGCGGCGTTGATTCTCATCATGTTGTTGCACACATGGTTGGGCTGCAAACGAAGATAGTAAAAAAAAGGGGTTACACCAGACTTTTGGTGCGTAAGTTTCCTTTTGTTTGATTTTTTGCCTTGAGGTTTTTCTTTTAAAGTGGAAATGTTTTTTTTTCATGTTTGATTCTATGTTGAAACTCTACTGTCGGATGTCAAAGCATAACAATAAAAATGCTGGACACAACTGTATCACAGCGCCTGTCCTACCTACCTATTCTCACCCACCCTTCCAACCACTCACCCACCCACCCACCCACCCATCCACCCACCTCCCGCCCCCCCTCCCTCTCTCCCTCCCTCTCTCCCTCCCTCCCTCCCTCCCTCCCTCCCTCCCTCCCTCTCTTCCTCCCTCCCTACCTCCCTACCTACCTACCCACATACCCACCCACCAACCCACCCACCCCTACCTTTGGTCTAGAAGCGGAGCCACGGCCACCAGCGCCTCATCCCCTCTCAGCGACAGCTCCGTCCTCCTTGCCCTCAGCGCACCTTCCGGGTTCCCCGCTAACGCATAGTTCTGCTCGGCCTCTCGCGCCGCTGCTTGCGCCGCCTCGAAATCGCCGATAGTATACAGCTCATCGTCACCATTTCCCCACGGTGATAACCAGGAAAAATCGACGGAGATTCTCGTTTTTCCCTGGGTTTCTAGAGGAGTAGGCGTCGAGGTCGCGATGGTGGTAGCGTCGACTGCGACGGTGGTGTCGGTGGCGTTGGTGGTGTTGGTGGTGGTGGTGGGGGGCGCTTTACGAGCGAGCGTAGGAGCTTTCGCCAAGCAGCGCTCGGCCATGATCCCAGCTCTTAATCTGGACGAAAGGGTTTGATATTTTTTTTCAAGGGGGATCGATGACGAAACGTACAGTTAGTAGTGCGCAAGATGAGCCGTTTGACGTAGCTGTCTGTCTGTCGGAGGTTTTGAAGGTCGATACTTCAGTGGGTGAAATAGCACGGGGATAAAATAGTATTTTGGCTGTCTCAGGTCGTCCCCATAACGCAACAACCCACACCTCGGACAGCTCATGAGCTAGCTCATCTGTGGTATATAACTTATTCCTTCAAAACATGTGCAGATGAGCTGTCTTCCACAGCTCAAGCTTCGAAAACAGGTGCAGCTCAAGCTTCGAAGAGGTCAGGTGTTTGGGCGAAGTGTTTAAACGCTCCCCTCCTTAGGTGGAAAACCACAAAAAATAAGCTGTGTTACAATACAGAGAGGGGACTCACATCAGCATGTGCCGGTGTATGAGCCAGCCCAACGTACCTGCACTGTCCAGTGCACCGGCACTATATGGGAATAGAGAGCACTTAAAAAGGAGAGTTCCAGTCGAGCCCAGCGATTTTCACCGACATTTTAGAGAGCAGTGGCACTATGCAACCGGTACTATAGAGATCAGTGGCACTATTCAAACGGCACTATAGAGAGCAGTGGCACTGTTCATCCGGCACTATAGAGCGCAGTGGCACTGTTCATCCGGCACTATAGAGCGCAGTGGCACTATTCAACCGGCACTATAGAGAGAAGTAGCACTATTCAATCGGCACTATAGAGGGAAGTGGCACTATTTACCCGGCACTATAGAGGGAAGTGGCACTATACCGGCACTATAGAGAGCAGTGGCACTATAGAGAGCAGTGGCACTATTCATCCGGCACTGCCGCCTATTGGCGGCCACCCACTGCATAATACCGTACCGTAGTGTGCTCATCAAAAAAATCACACCGAACCTGGCCGCGCCGTCCGCCTGGTGAGCGAACCCTTGCCCCTCGTACGCCTCCTTCGCTTCTGCCAGCAGCTTGAGGCATTTCTCCGCTGAATCTGAACTTAGAGCGCTACCGAGTCGGGGCGTTTCCACTGCTTCGTTTCTGTCGCCGGCTCCTGCCAAAGTCGCCTTGGCGATGTCAGCAGCAGCAGCTGTGGCGCCGGTGCCCTTAGTACAACTCCGCAAGTCAACAACTCCGACCGCGGCGACAAAGCTCTTAGTAGTGCTCTTCAAGTCAACACCGGTTGCGGCGGCGGCGGCGCCCTTAGCACTACCGCACGGGCTAACACCGGTTGTTGTAACTATTTTGTTATCGGTGGTGGCGCCGGGTTTGGCGACAGTCGTTGTCGAGGAAGAAGCGGTTGGCTTGTTGGCGCTGGGTTCATCGGTGTTTTCCACCGTTTCCCAGAAGAGGGACATGAGCTTGTCGCCACGCTCAAGCGCCTTGTTGCGGGTGATGATGTCTTCGGTCTCAGACACGTCATCGAGAAGGTCCTGTTTCACCATTGGAGGGGAGGGGGGAACGGGGGGGGGAGGGGGGGGAGGGGGGGCTCATAGGTTGGCATACTTGGGAGGGGGGCGGGGGGGGGGGTGCAGGATAATAAATTGGGCCGAGGGGTGCGCAAGAGGGGTGCTTCGAAATTTAACTTTGGCGGGGACGGCATGCAAGGCATGTGGCTAAAAGCACCGCTCGAGTGCCTTGTTGCGGGTAATCACGCCTTCAGTCTCAGAAACGTCGTCGTCGACGAGGTCTTTTCGCATGTTTGTAGCGGGGATGGGGGGGGGGGGGGGGGCGGGGCAGGGGACGGAAGGTTTGACACATTGGGCGGTGGGGTGCACAAAGGTGGTGCTTCAAAAAGCAGGTGCAAGAACGGGTCGGGGGAGGGGTGTAACATTCATGTCATGCATGGTCTTAGGCCCCAGGGTCATAGCTCCTCGCTGGTGCCACTGTCATGTCACGCGTGGTTCACGGCTGTCGGCGGTATGCAACCTTTGTACCCGCCCATCCGCCCGCCCACCCACCCACTCACCTAGACCCGGTGACGCCGCACGCCCGAACCCAAGCGAACATGGAACTTGAAAACACAAATGAGATTCCATAAGAACACTGGGTAAAAATTCTATTGAAAGATGCCCCCCCCCCCCCGTCTATCGGAAATAAAACAAAAAGGCAACAACGAGGATTCCAACACCGTTCGGCAGCAAAATTCGACCGAGGATTCCAACACCGTCCCATCCACCAGAAATACGTTTGCGCCGAAATAATACTAAGATAGCACGGCAGAGGAGGGTGTGTCCCATTTTTTTCCGAGGCTCATAACCACTTGAGGAGTTATGTACATGAAAAAAAAAACGATTTTGGATAAAAATGAAAGCGCAACCCTATGAACGATGTCGCGTCTTGAGGATTTAAAAATGACAAATAACAAATAACAAAAAAAATAATAATTGAAAAAATATATATAAAAACGACTTTTCCAGCGATTTTGGGCTAACTAAGGAAGGGAAGGAGTCCCGGAATTCGGAGAATAGTTTTTGTGTCTTGGCGCAGATATTGCTGCCTCTATCTTAGCGCGGGTCGTTTCCGGTACATGTTTCAACGGTTGCACCCACCCATCTAATAAATGCGGCGTAATTAAGCTTTTGCTTCCCCGGTATCCAAAAAGATAATATATATATATATATATATATATGTACGAACTCCCTTGTTTTGAGAAAATGTTTGTCTCGTATCCATCCGGAAAATGGGAAGATAAGAGCGTTTTTTTTGTTCATGTTTTGGATTCTGCAGTCCGCAAGTATCTAGTCGATAACCCACCTCGACCCGGTGGCGCACCCCCGTCCGCGAATCCTCCTTCGATTTTCGCGGGCCAGCAGTACAACCATCGGCGTCGGTACGAGTTGAAGTCGAGCGACGGATCTTGAGGAGGAGGGCTTCGCCCTCGCTTAACCGCGCGTCTGACGGCGCAAACACGGCTTGATTGTTTTCTGCCATGGCTTGTGTGGCGGCGCGTGTGGAGGCTGTTCCGTCTTTCGCCGACGCCTGTCGAACCGTAACATGTAACGCCCCGTCGAAAGTGGTGCGGCAGAAGTCGGAGGCAGAACACATTTGAGCATTGTGAGGCGATTCTTGACATGACTGGAAATTCGTTTGGGATGCTGATAGCGTGATTGGAACAACCGCAGCGTTGCACGTTGTCAGATGGAAGAATGAAACAGTGATGACAAATATGGTGGTTAGTATTTCCACACCTACCTGGGCATTTCAAACATATTTCCCGGCTAACCATCTTCATCCTCCCGAAAGGATCCTGGTGTAATTCCAAGGGCTTTGTCTCTGTAGCGAGGCTACAGTTCTAAAGGGGAAACGCACAATAACCACCCCTGTTGATATAGTAGTACCGGTTCGAGGAACGGTACCACTTTGACTGTAGTTGGTCCCGAAAACAGGAGTTGAGTTCCAGAAGGGTTAAGCATATTAAATCCGCCTTCGTTCTAGCGGTGCCGGTTCGCGGGTAGTTGCGCCGCTTTGACTCGTTTCGCCGCTTCGCTCCTATTGGTCAGCTTGCCGACGTAGTACACAAATTTCAAGTAGCTTGTCCCAAAAAACGTAGGCGCGGTGCTTTAAAGAGTTAAGCATGTTAAATCCGCCGCACCTTTTTTATAGTGGTGCCGGTTCGGGTGGTTGCGCCGCTTCGACTCGTCGGTCTCGCCGCTTTGTTCCTGTTGGTCGGCTTGCTGGAATCTCCACATTTGCCGCCGCTTACGGGACTGGCCTTGAAGCCACTTTCGTTAGTAGCACCGCATTTTTTGGAGCGTGCAATGTACTCGAAAACCTCCCGAGCGCTTGTGTTTAGCTCCTGCGCTTTGTCCAGCATACCCTGTGGATTGACATGTGGGGAATCATAAAAAAGAGTGCCACACAGCGACATGGCAGAAAATACAATCTTGGTTACTCAGCTCTACCAATTGGCCTTCTTTTTTGGAGCATCACTGCTTACTTTCTAGCTAACTCGTAACTGGTTTCGCCCTTGGCGACCTTCTGGACAAGCCGTGGTCACAGGTGTCTTTCCTTTCTCCTCCCGGTACGCGCCTTCATTTTTATCGCGCATAGGGTTTAGCGTTCCCACTTTCAGATTTTTTATGCTCGACGATTTTCATCGAACTTTGACTACGTAGTCACGACTATGTAGACTAGTGGGTGGTGTTGTATAACCAACAGTCGTATATAAGTGCACGTCCACGGGGGGGGGGGGGGGGGGGGGGGGAGGCTGGCCGCTTCTTAAGAATTTTTTGTTAATCATTCTCATCACCGGTTGACCCCACAACTTGTACCTCGTAGAGTGTTGAATCGCGTTTTTTTTAATATCACCAACAATATAACGGAGGGATTAATTGGGGTGTCTCTAGAACGGCTACCGTTCATGAAAATCTTCACGAGAAAATCGGACCTTTGCAACGAACGGCAGAATATGTACCTTACGACCCACACAGCTGGCAACTTCGTAGCTCATGCCCGCCTTGAGTGTGTCGTCAGAGAACTGGTTTTCCACGGACATTGTTTTGTTTCTCGGGCACAAGGGTTAACCGTTTTTGGGCCCACCTTCAGCGATAAAAAAAAAGTATAAACGCCGTCTTATCATGGTGCGAGCATGCAGCACACGGCGGCAGTTTCAGATGTGCGTGTGTCTTACGGGTAGTTGCATTGGAGCTCGGCAGTACACACATCGTCGTGAGCTAATCTAGCAGCCCCGGGCTGCTTCGTGTGAAGGATGCTGCAATCGTCAGTTTTACTCGTCATTTTTTCCCTCTGAAACCCCAAAAGAGCTAACCATGTCGGACCCCATTCGACATGCGACAGCCACCCCACCCGTTTCATTCGACGTGAGCGCTCACGTCCGAATGCTCTTCATTGACCAACAGCAGTGACACCGCCCTTCCGCTCTCCTTGTTTTTCTCGGCCAATCGGCGAAAGAGAGAGCGAAGACCGAGCAGGTCCTTTAGTACGGCACTCGACGCTCTAGCAGTCGCTTACGCTAGCGCAATGTCTCATTTTTTTTTTCTTTTTGTAGTGGATGAGGGCGTGCAACGTTGTGATGCCCTCCCTCCCTCCCTCCGTCCCTCTCTCCCTCCCCCCGTCCCTCCCTCCCTCCCTCCTTCCCCCCCCCTCTCCCTCCCTCCTTCCTCGCTCTCTCCCTCCCCCCCCTCTTCGCCGCACCCACCGAGTACACCATCAGTCATCTCGTAGCACACACGCGACAACACGACGCCCATACCCTCGATATTAGAGATACATCATAACCACTGGGCCGATAGCCAGCGCTGCTGCTAACCCACTGGTTATATGGGGTACATCTAACAGAACAACTGAGCTAGATATCCAACCGAGCACTCTATACTCGCAGTAATCTGATAGATAGTTCCACGTTCTTGAAAAAAAATGCACGGTGCGACCCGGCTCAACGCGGTGGAACCTAAACCACTGAGCTAACTTCAACACATGTACATAATATGTTCAAGGCGTACCCTGGTACTCGTAAATATCTGACAGATTTTAATGGATCATCTGACGTTTCAATTATGATCCTCTCTCTCTCGCCTGATTGAGTGCTCGGACGGATTTGGTGTGGTCTCGCAAGCCATCCAGGGCTGCTATCTCCGAGACAATCTCGAGAGGAGTCAAAGCGCCGGCCGGAGAAAGGATCTTCGCTGCTCGCGTCAGCGACGGGCTCACGAAATGCAAGCTATGTATGTTCGAGATAGCGAGGGAATAAAGGTAAAGAGAGAACACACAATATGTTTATTAGATGGAAGTGTGGTGGGCTTCAGATTCATGTTTTATAGGCATCTAACGGAGGATATACAAATAAAATAAGACAGCTAAAAAAAATCAATTCAATTCAGTTCAGTTCAGTCAATTTAGGATAAACTAAACTAACAAGCAGAGGAAAATCAAATATATAGACTAAAATATACTAATAAGGTAAATAAAACCCAACGCAATTCAATTCAATTCATTTAAATTCAATTCAATTCTGTTCAACTCAACTCAATTCAACTCAAGTCTTCCCAAGCCTACTCAATTAAATTAAACTAAATTCAACTCAATTCAACTCAAGTCAACTCAAGTCTTCCCAAGCCAACTCAACTCAATTCGCTTCAACTCAACTCAACTCAACTCAAAATCAATTCAGCTCAATTCACCTTAACTCAAATAGCTCAACTCAATTCAACTCAACACAACTCACCACAACTTAACTCAACACAAATCATCTCAACTTAACTCAACTCAACTCAACTCAACTCAACTCAACTCAACTTAACTTAACTCAACCCAACTCAACTCAACTCAACTCAACTCAACTCAACTCAACGTGCTTCAACTCAACTTAACTTGCTTCAACTCCAGCCAACTGAAATCAACTCAGCTCTCAACTCAACTCAACTCAACTCAACTCAACTCAACTCAACTCAACACAACACAACACTACTCAACTCAACTCAACTAAACTCGACTCAACTCAACTCAATCCAATTCAACTCTCAGCTCAACTCAATGCAATTGCTTAACTACCAAGAGTGACCAGTCAAAGGGCGGTTGCAGCAGAAAATGAGGGACGAACCAACGTACCAGTTTCTACATCGTGATTATATTATGCTGTTTCACAAAGTTTCGACAACATACATATGCTTGCACTAGCTGTACTAATTGACGATATCCTGAAACCGCGGTCTTCTTCGCGAGGAGAACGCCCATCCGTGTCATTGAAACGTCTCCTGCATGTGTATCGCGGTTGTCTCGGCAAGGCGAGACCCCCTTGAGCACGCACTCGACCCATACTACAACAAAAGGTGCACATTTTTTTTTTCTCTTTCTAAGGCTCCTCACTTGCGACCAAGGCTACTTCCGGGTTCCCCAATTTTTTTTTACTTCCGGGTTTTCACCACCGGCAAGAGTGGCTCTGCAACATCACGGACCAAAAGACTTTAGGCGACTGTTTTTGGCGCAGCGTGGCTTTCGTCATTCCGTTACGAGTTCATATCGCAAAAACCATAAGAGCACACGAAGGATTAACACCGCAAAAAGAAACAGGGGGGGGTCCCACTCGCACGAGTGACCTCGGAGCCACTTCAAAAAAAAAAAAAAGGCCCCAAAAGTGACCCCCCCTTACCGTAGTCTTGATCTTTTCAACAAGAAACAAACGATTTTTCGGAGAAAAAACGAAAAACGCTAAGAAACCGATGGGAAAAAAAAAAAAAAAATCATATGGGGGCGCTCTGCCTCGTACAGCAGTTAGTTGTAGGGTATACGACCAAAACAAGATATTGCAAAAAAAACAAAGAAGAAATTTTATTTCCGACATTTTTTTTTTTCTGTTTTTTTTTTTTTCTGCGGGGGGGGGGCGGCGTCAAGGCGGCCCGTCATGGTCGTTTCAGAGAAACAATTCAGCCAAAAAAAAAGTAAGGGCTACGAGAACCACCATCAGGCATGACCATGGTGTGATATGTTCCGGACTAAAAAAAATCTAGAGAACGGTCCCCTGGGGGGGGGGGGGTGGAGGGGGGGCGGGCGGGGGGTGCAGCCGCTTTTGTCTCTACAGCAGTGGCGGCACAACTCCACCTATAGCTACCTTTTTTTTGCGTCGGCGATGTGGCGCTTCGCATCTCGCAGATGGCACACGGCGGAGGAGTACCGCCGCTCCTTCAGCGCGTCGATTAGCTCCAGCCATCTTTGTTCGGCGAGCTGTACCGCGCTCAACCCTCCCGTCACCAAGCGCACGACCTTTGCTTGGTTGGCAAAAAAAAGAACAAAACGCGACGCAGGTGGTGGTATATAAAACGCGCGGTTTGGAGCTCGTGCGAGCGGAGGCGTACACACATGTACAAACGGGTACGAAGGGAAAAGACATTTCGTGCCCTCAGGTTTATGATTTGGTAGTGTTTTTTTTTTCAGTGTTGGAATTTTTTATTGGTGGAAAATTCTTGATTGAAACGAGTCATCACTCGGGATCGTGACGTCGATTTTCAGAAAATGCGGGCACAAAATGGCTTTTTCTCTACGGTGGTGGCAGTATTTTTGTTCGTTTTACGGGTAGTGGTGGCATTTTCAGTCGACTCTTGCAACCTGTCTTATAAATTTTATTATAAAATACGTCGGCTGTTAGTTCGATTTGTTTTTGGGTCGATACTCGTCTTTACAAGCTGCGTGGTACACCGGCCGCTCGTTTTCACGTATGTATATATATATCTTGTCTAGTTTGTAGTTGTCCTCGACATCCAGAGTCGTTTTTTTGTTTTGAGATAGATAGTACTGTTTCGTGTTGCGTGAAAAAACGGTTACACGGCGCGTGTAACTGTGTGCTTTGAAAAAAAAACGTAGCTCGTTTCGCGCGCGAGAGAGACTTCCCGGCTTAAAAAACAACAAGCGGCTCATCCCAGACATTCCGGAGGATGTAGAGGCGCATTCTACAATAGAGGAGAAGAGGCGGGACGTTTTGGGGGCAAAAACAATTTGTTTTTGCTGAAAATGACGGGGGCTCGCTCCCTAACCGAAAAATCATCGGATGCATGCCAGTCATTCTCGTTTTGCAACATGACGATTTTTTTTTCAATGCCTAGGCCGGCCCATGGGTTTCGGTCATCGGATGGCCCTATCATGACTTACTCAAAATAGCTCTTTTAGGTGAGGTATGGAGCCCCTCAAAAGTGATAATACTGTAGTATTCTTTCTCTCCGTTACGTGGATCGCTAAATGTAAGAGTTTTGAACTGGATGAGGCCCCCTGCGGCGGCGGCAGGAGGAGGTCCTCGCCCGTGGATACACCGCGCGCGCTGCTTAGGGTGCCCTCGGCTAGAGCCACCTTCAGCGCTGCAGCATTTCCAGGAAAAAAAACGATAGCAAAAACGATTTATAAAAATGTGACGGTGCTCCTCCTTTTTGGCCGTATCATGTGTCCGTGCCCACACTTTTTTGTCGCTTTACCTGAGATCCCTCCCGATCGTGGGCGACCTCGTACGCGGTGGCCGCCTCCGCGAGCTCCGAGAACAACGCCGGGTAGTCCTTCGGCGTCAGGAACTGTAGCTTTTTCGCGGCGCTTTCGACTAGACGGTCTCCGCAATTCGCGTTCTCCCGCACCTTGGACATTAAGTTGGCGCATGTTTATTGAGGAAAAAAATCCAAGGCGTGAAAACGTTGTACCAGTATAATAAGTTCGGCCGAGGTGCGAAACGTTGCAAAGTTTTGAAATCCCTTCCAAAAAGCTTGTGAAAGCTGAACCCCCCGGCCGGGGCGGGCTCCTCGCGGTTGTCCCCGGCAGTCGTATTTTAAGTATAGTCTATGTACGTATATGCGTACTCGTGGCAATACGTTAGTAGAGAGGAGGAGGAGGAAGAGAAGGAGGAGGAGAGGTGCAGGTACTCGGTTGGGCAGCAATCGGTTGTATTGCGGCGGTGCGGATACAAGTTTCGGCATACAGCAGCATCACCCTTGGCACACGCATGCGTGTGTTATGGTGTGTTGTGATATCCCCGTGTCCCCCTTTATTTGCTGTGGAGGCGGTTTTATTCCTCTAAAAAAAGGGTTTGAGCTCAATATATCTCAGAAGCTAGCTTCTGAAACTCATGTGACGACGCAAGATCTATGATCAATTTCAACCATCAGACACGTGCGAGCTGATCAAGTGTAACTAGAGACGGCAATCTGCAAAGTGGTCGAAGTCGAGCCTGCCCCATACCGCCCCTTTTATAACCAGGGTAACGCGAGAGTAGAACCTTAGCACATGGCGTCGTCAGCCTTGGTTGAAACAACAAGTACTGTGAACTAACGGGCACTCGAAAAAAAAACAAGAATATATGGGGACTCTTACGCTTTTCCCATGCTTTCGATCTCAAATATAAAAAAGAGGGAGGGGGCGAGAGAGAGAAAGAGGGAGTGAGAGAGACGTTCGATGTCGTAGATAAAATGACCTAATTATGAAATAAAAGCGGGCTTAGGAAAAGTAGAAAAATGGTTAAAAAGCAAGGTGGACTCGGAAATATCTACTACTAGGAAGTTCTATTGAAAGAAGTGGACTCATAAATCGCCTAAGGGCTTTCGACGCAAAGTTTTATGCGGTAGCCGATGTTGTTTTGTTACTCGAGAGGGAAGAACTCAACAGTAAACTTGTCGGGGGAGAGTTGGTACCATGTGTTTGGTTCGGAAAAATCGCAAAATATGTGCAACCAACCTATACCCTAACAGCACGGGGATTCCCCGTAAAAACGCAAGAACAATCCACCTCGAGACCGCTCGCGACACGCTGCAGCTCCCGGACCTCAAGACTCGCGCCGCCCGCCCAATCAAAGCATCGCCGGGCGTCCTCCAGGCGCGATCGCGCCTCCGCGTACATGCGTTTCTTGGCAAGCGCCACCGCGGCCTCCCGACACTTGCGGCCATCCTCCAGAGCGTACTCGCGGCAGCGGCGTCGGGGGTACCGCAAGCGCTCGTATGTTTTTCTCTCCGCCTCCAACCGCTCGCTTGTTTGTGTATATAAGAGGTGCGCGCGGTGAGTGATGGGGGGGGGAAAGGCAGCTTAACCCATTTCCAGTCCCTAATTTTATCCTAAGTCTAACTCCGTATGTTTTGTCTTCGTGTCGGGACTGCGGCGTTGAAAGGGTTAACGAATGCAGCCAAAAAAAGCAGTACGGACTTCTTTTTTTTTGGCTGCCGGTAATATTACACCGAATCTGAATCGAAGCGGTAAGGCTTTAACAAAGCAAAAACAAGTTGTGACACCAACAAGAAAGTTTATCAGAAGGTAAAAAGGACGACACTCCCAGACCGATTGACGGAACAAACACGAGAAGCGCCGTCCGAAGGCAGTGATTTTTGTACTTTTTTGAGGTAGGCGTTTCTGACCACACAGGGGAGCTACTCAAGCGTGGAACTGTATCGTTTAGCGTGATAATTTTTACGAGCAAAATTTTTTGTTTTCTAGGAACTACAGCCAGTAGATAGCGCATAGAACGTGTTTTTTCGTCGTTTTTTGCGCGAACGAAATGTCTTCGAAGTCATGCCTCGGGTGGTGTTGAAATTGATTTGAGCTCGTTCCTCATGTTAGGAGCTCAGAAAATTCTTAGAATCTTTTGCTGCATCCCTAGCGTGAGATGACTCTCTCTCTCTGCGGGCTAAGGTTTACTCTGTACACCCGTATGGGACAAATGCCACGACAGAGGTACACACCACTCCTTTTTTTTCTGCAAAAAAGTTTCTTCAAATTTGGGAGCTTAAAAGACCTCTCCCCGATTTTTTTTTTTTTTTTGTTTGGGGGGGAAGAGAAAAAATGTAAAACTGCTGTATGAGGTACGAACGGATGAAAAAATCCCATTTGCCTGCTTAGAGATACAACGGGAATCATTGCCAAAAAAAAAAAAAAAAAAATGGCCCATTATTTTTTTTTTTCCGACAATAGCATTTTTGGGTTAACGAGCCCCCGTCATGCAGAAACCATTTTCGCCAAAAAAAGGTATACCTCTATCGTAACACTCGACGTCGTGTGCGGTAGGGGGGGGGGGGGGTACCCCCATTTTCGCTTTTCAGTGGTGTGTCTGAGCCACTCTCACGAGGGACGCTGTACCTCACGGGCTGAAAATGGTTTACCAGGTAGGCAGTTTGTTTTGGGCGCAGCTTAGATTTGCCTTTGCATTGCGGATCAAATATAAAGCATGAAGAAAACGTAAAAATCGCAAAAGGAACGAAAGGGGGGTTACTCGCGCAAGTGACCCCCTAGCCACTGATTTTGAAGGCCCCAAAAGGGGGCCCCCCCCCCCCCCCCCTACTGTAGCCCGTGTGGGAGATTTTTATCTAATCCGTCCATGTCATTGACCGAGGGACAGCAAAAAATCACGAAAAAATGTCACAAGGGGCGTGCACACCTTGCCCCCAACGTGTCGTGTCGCTGAACCCTACCGAGGCGCGCCAGGACTGAAAAGTAGTACAGCGCTTCGAACATCAATTGCTGCAGGAGATCATAGTCTCTGATCTGTCGTGGTTGGTGGAATGCGAAGCAGGCAAAAAAGAGGAGAGAAAAGTTCCGTAGCGACAGTCGGCAGGTGCGGCGGGGCAGACCGCAAACCCTCAGTTTGGCGGACTGCAAGTCGGCGGCTGATGTGTGCACCTCTTTTCTTGAAGTTGTAACGGTGTTCGAAAAATGCAAGCGTGCACATATATATATACGGATGCTGTGCTCCTCGACTTAAGCTTGCACGTGGCTGCGTGTACGGTGGGCATAGCTTAGCACGGGGGGCCTTCAACAAACGCCACGGTATATAGAGGCACACCACTTATTTTCTGAGAGTCCTGATGTGATTAAGGAGTTGTATCATATACGCGGCACAAAAACCGTTTTGTTTTCGTTTTATAAGAAAAAGGAGTGAAAAAACAAAAATGAAAAAAAAGGAGGATAAGCCAGCGCAATTGGCGTAAGGACTCCCAAAATTCAGCAAAAAAATAAAAGAGTGCCAAATTTTTCCATCTCTCTATCGTAGGCAGACCCCGAAAAGCGAAAGGCAGAGTAAGGTTGCGCCCTGCGGTAGCATAGCTCCATGCTTACATCGCAAGCAATGCTTGCATACACACCCGAAACGTTCACAACGACATCCATCGAGACATGGGGAGAGGACAAACGAACCGAGCACCGCACCAAAAGGGCACAGCATGAATACGACGTGCAAATACTCACGTCCTTAAAATGATTTTATAAAATACAGCATTTTACAGCGCGGCCGATGGCCGCGCCCGAACGGAACAGTGTTACACGTTCATTCGGCCTCGTTTTCGGGGCGAGTGTTTGTTCTTGCACCCACCTCACGAGCCGCATCGATTGCTCGCATGACTACATCAGCTTTAACCTTGATCAAAGCCGCGTCCACTTCGGAGGTGCCGACTGCGTCGCCAGCAGCGCGAAATCCGTCCCTCGCTGACTTTAGAATCTGTGCGGCGGTGCTAAGATCCCGCCGACGAAGAACACGATCCTGTTTGGATTTATCGCGAACGGTGAAATGGTTCAACGGTCACTATTGGGGAGGAGGTGCACTTGCTGATAATGTGCTCTGTTAAAATTTCCTAGGTAATTTTCCTTATTTTCCCTCTTTTTCTTGACAAAAAAATCAGAGAGAGGAAACCCAGGGGAAATTGCATCTTCGATAAGGATGGCCTTTAACTTCTATGACTCTAAAACACACGTGTGTGGAGACGCTCCGCATGGAATTAGGCACCTGCAATGTTTGCATGTGGTGAAAGGGTTAACATGTTATTCTGACTGTTTTCGCTCTCCAACAAAGTAGCGCAGATGCCGTTCCACGATAGAAATCGAGCATCCTTCCGTAAATCAGCGGTATCTCATCAATGACCTCTCGGCCAACCAGGTGTAATTTGCCCTATTTCTCATCGATGCGTGTATATACTCTTCTGAGTGCGGAGGCTGACTATAATGGCTGCACGTACAAAGATTCACCGTACGTATGTCACCCCGGAGAAAGTCCTTCGTGGTCGGTCCGCACGCTGACAACGAGTGAAACATGAGCGTCACACATTCTCTCGTACATAGGTAGTCAGATCCGATTAACCGAACGTATTTCAAACGACGACAATAGCGACTGAGCCCCCTTGCTACTGACAACTCGGATTCAAATCGACCCAGCTCATCTAATACAAAACTCTCGAAAGCTCTACGTACTCGGATCTATGCACGTATCCACTCGCAGCGTAGAGTTTTGGTACGATTGGGGGCATTGCATCCAGCAGCATGGTATTATATACAATGGTACCGTATGCTTTGAGGCTTGAAAATACGTCCAAGCCTCGTACTGTACGTTTCTACGGTTGGTTCTGGCTATCACAGACACGAGTCCCCAAGAGCTACATGCAGTAGTAGTAGTAGTAGTAGCTCGCAGTAGCTGACTGAAAGAACTACGTGACGCGAGGGACTCACTAACTTCGATAGCAGACTGCGGCCCTTCGCTGCTGCCTCCCTGCGGGTCTTGGTTGTCTTGTACTCGTCGCGTTCGATCGTCACCAGGTTGAGCGTGTCGCGCTCAATCTCCGCCTGCCGAACCACGAGCCACAAGAGCTTGTTCCGAACTCACGCGTGCTAGCAGGATAGAGGTATACCATTTTTTGGCTAACAGCGTTTTTCTGAATGACGGGGCTCCTTAACCCCCTTTAGAACCCCCCAAACCCCTCCCTATACTAACTTCAAGAAATATTGTCCCCAACAAGGGGCTTCCAGTCGTAAAGGCGTAAATCTATTATTACGGGGGACCATAGTAAATAGGACCTACGGTACACACAAAAACCAATATATTTACCTATTTTGACTGGCAATATTTGGTCCTATTTACTATGGTCCCCCGTAATAGCCTAATAAAATCGCCGGAATGCTATTCTTGTTTTTGCAACATCAGAGTCGTTCTACGGTAGCCCCCCCCCCAACTTTTCTTTAACGAAATCGCCGGTTTCAAAACCAGCTCCCGGTCGTACCTCCTGAAATACGGTGTCCCTCGACACCCCGACGTCGTCGATCGATAGGCGCTTGCACACAAGAAAAATACATGGATGTGCTTTGGTTTCAATTGTATCCTTTCTGTGTCGAGCAGCCATGAAACGTTCGTTAAAAAAAATCGCTGGTTTGGGGGTGAGGCTACCGTAGAATCAGTCATCAATTTTTTTTGTACAGCTAGGGATCAATGAACGCTACCTTAGGGAGGGGGTCCCTTTTTGGAGGACCTTCTATTGCGGTGGCTCGGAGTCACCCGCGCGAGCGACCCCCCCCCCCCCCTGTTCCTTGCTGTCATAGGATTTTTCGTGCTTGTTTTAATTCTGCGACATGAATCTCCGATGGGGTGGTTGACTACGCCACGCCAAACACGTCGCCTACTCGTACCTTTCTTTACAGTGTTATCATTTCTCTCAAAACCGGTGTTTATTTTGGGTGGGAAATATAGATCTAGATAACTCTCTTCAACCGACGAGAAGCACCTCAGAAAGAAAATGATACATAATTGTATATAATACGCTACAGTTAGTACAACGACGTACCCTGGGTCTACAACATTTTTGGGAACAAACTACAGCAGTAATAAGGGTCCCCCGACAAGGCGGTCTGAGTAAGGTGGTATTCCGGTATAAGGCGGTTAAAATCGCTTATCGCAACCGGGGGACTGCACTCATAATCGAGCGGCTTTCCCCTACAAGGCGGTCATATTGCTCTGGCATACCACCGCCTTAATATTGATAGGGGACCCCCACTAATACTGTGCTTGGAATCAGAGTGGAATGATTCTCGCAGTAAAATAATATGGCGAAAAGCTTGCACCAGGTGGCACGCTACTATTATAGTAAGCACCGATTAAAGAAAGCAATAATCCTGTCCGTCTACCTCGATTCATGCGCCTGTTCCCCTCCCCATATTCAACGCCGTGCGTTGGTTGCGCGGCGGGAGGTATAGTACGAGCACTCGAAAGGTGTCATGAATGCAGCCCCCCGCGTTCTGCTGCGCTATTATCGTATACCGTGCGCTATCTGGGACCCTGTTTTTTCCGCACCCTCGGTCACATTGTTTAACGTTAATCGCATGGTGTGGTTTACGAGTACGTCGTATACGCGGTCTCGATGCCATGCAACAACCCTTTACGCAAAATAACTTACAGAAAGCACAGCATACTGATACATATACGTAGCCTTCAATCAATGGCATGCAGCAAACCCTTACGCACAAGAGCTTACAGAGTACGGCAGTACGTGTACGCACGAACATCCATAGGTACGAGCAGTACGAGTACAGCAAGCTCACAACACCGTACAGCAGCACCTTAGTTCCCATCCACGGCTCCCTTGCAGGCAGCGGAACTTTCTCCACACGGGCATTGGCAGCCGTATTCCGTGCAGCAGCACCAGCAGCAGCACCATTCCGACCCGCACCAGCACCACCTCTACCACCAAAAACAGCACCGGTGCCAGCTGCTGCTACACCGCCCGCGGTAGCAGTATCGCCTACGTTCGAAACGTTGCCGGTGGCGCCAGCAGGTGCGTCGCGAGAGCGACGGCGTCGCGGGCCGGGAGCAGGAAGGGTCCTGGGGCGCAGCAAAGGAGTCCCAGGAACAGGTCCGTAGCCATACGTGTTGATCAGATTCAGTGTCAATATTTGCGCGTCTAGGTCAGCGCTGCTGGCTAAAGGCTGGGAGGTGCATGCAGTCGATGGTGACTTTGATGCTGCCCTGTCAGGAGAGGTGCGAGTGGTACCCGCAGTACCACGTTTTTTCGGCTGAGAGCTGCGGCCGAGTTTAGCGGGGGCGGTGGTAACTCGGGGGAGGAGAGTCGTGGGAGTCGTGGGGGTGGAGGTGGGGAGGGTGCTGGGGCTAGGGCTGGTGCTCCCTGCTGTTGGGGTTGTTCGTTGTTGATGCCGCCGTCGCTTCCGGCTTTTTGATGACACTGCTGCTGCTGCTGCTTGGTCCATGATGCGCAACAAAACCGCTCACTCGCTCGCTCGTGCGAGACTTGCTAGCACGCGTGAGGTTCGAGATGGAATCACCGGATCTGCACGAGGATAAGGAATTCAAACAGCAGCAGTAGCTACATAGGGGTACGGCAGCAGCAGCAGCAGACGACGACAGCGACAGCGAAGACGACATGAAGCAGACGACAGCGAGAACGCGGCACAATTAAAATAAAGGGATTTTTCGACGGTTTTTCTGTTGTTTGTTCCTGTTCGTACCAAGAGGAACAAAGATGCGGCGCAATCATATCAACCATTTTTTATCCAGATTTACCCGCAGATGCGGAAAGATTGCGCGAGGGAGAGCGAGAGAGAGAGGGCGCTTGTGGCGGCTAAGCTGCGGCAGCCAGCGTGTGGCCAACTTGCGGCAGAGTTAGCGTGTTGCCGGTGGGCAAACCCAGCCAGCCAGACGTCTTGAGCATAGAACAACGATCGATGCCACCATGCGAGCAAAGCTTCGGTGGAGTGGATGTACCTTCCGGAGTGGACCCGTTGTGGTGAGGATATGTTGCCCTACCGTATACCTGGTACTGGTACCTGGTTCGTACACAAGAGATCGCTTTACGATCACGTGCCAGACAGCTTGCACGTACGTATGCATATCTCTCTTGGATGAGGAATATCGTAGGGACTTTCATTGGGTGCGTGCTGACCATGTCGTTGGGCAGAAATAATGGAGAAGACAACAACCCACACACAAGATCAATAGATCTATGGCTCTCCTACGCGTCGTATCACACGACACAGTATTAATAGCAGCAGCAGCAGTACTGCTGTAGTTCGGGCGTGTGGGTGATATCATACCGCTCACAGAAGATCGCAAGCATGGCCGACGAACGCTTCGCAACGGATAGTGGGAGGCAACACACAACAACCGGTAACTGATACGAGCGTGCATGAAACTTCAGTGGCCGATCGCAGCGGCATTGTTTGGCGCAACGGCGTTGCTTCAAAATTGAAAACCCCCTTCTTTCGTTGTTAGGATATATATGTAGTCTATGCACTCCATGCGGAGACTACAGCGGCAGGAGTACGATACGACAGGAGAACAGCAGCAGTACGACCAAATTTACACTTCAATCCATGCCCACCCTATTAGACTAATATTTTAATGGTACGATCATACAATAAAAATATACACTTCATCTATGAGCACCCATGAGTTGTTGAAAACAACGCACAGTAGATAAGGCACATGTTCGCATTGCTATCACTCGTGCCATCCGACGATGTGCCCGCGGTAGCGCTATTAACGCCTTTACATATTGGAAACCCGTTTTGGGGGAAAATTACTTGGAATTAGTATAGGGAGGGGTTTTGAGGCTCTAAAGGTCAATCGCACTACATGGTTGACACTCATACAGCAGTAGAGGTCTCTCTATGGTGCTGGTTGAATAGCGCGCCGGTTTTGCCGGTTCTAAACAGTGCATGCGAAACCGTCTCGGACAGATGGAAATAACCAGAAATGGCAGTGTGCTGAGCAATGCCGGTTGCCGCTATAGTGCCGATAATTCCGGCTGTCACATGCCGGCACTATGAAGCCACATACCTGAATTATAGAGGGACCCCTGCTGTACGTGGAAGAAAAGCTGTCATGTATACGTGCGAGAACACCTGGTCCTGATACGTACCACTGTCCGTCCCAATTATTGTTTTCTGTCTCCGAATGGGGTTGGGATCCCGTCCGCGCACACACAATTTGTTGGTGAATATCTTTCCTCACGGTCAGGTACGCCATGAGCAAGATGCGCCGACGAAAGTACAGCGACTGCATTGGCATTTGCTCCGACCTCCTGGCAAAGAACCCAAGGGACCAGGTGCGGACTGCAAAACTTTTCACGTCGTTTCTTGCAAGAGTATTTGCAATTTGCTTTACGCAGGCATCGGTTGCCCTAAGTATCCACCCGCTCGCTACCCCGCCATCCTGTTGTTGCACCACACACTACTGCTGTATATGAATATAAGTATATACCAGGTACTATTATTCTCGAGTCGTTCTACGGTAGCCCCCTCAACTTCTCATTGACGAAATCGCCGGTTTCAAAACCAGCGCTACCGGCCGTATCTCCTGAAATACGGTGTCCCTCGACAACCCGACGTCACCAATCGACAGACATATGCACACAAGAAAACGTATGGATAATATTTCTTCAATAATAGTATCCTTCCTTCCTTGTGTCGAGCAGCCATGAAACGTTCGTTGAAGAAAATCGCTGATTTGGGGGGGGGGGGGGCTATCGTATAATCAGTCTCTCGTAGTATCAACCTCATCGGTACCGCACCCGCGTTTTTTCAGGGGGAAACTATAATACTTGGAACTACTGTAGTATAGGACGCGTGCGCTTATAGACCTAGCACAGTTTATGGCCGAAAAGCGTTTTAGAAATGACGGGCCTCCTTAACCAAAATCGTCGGAATCTCGAATTTCGATGCTTTTTGCTTTTTTTGCAACATTTTTCGTCGAATGTGCCTAGGTCATGGGATTCTTCATCGAGTATGTATACAGCACTTCCGTTTTTTTTTTTTCAAATTTGTTTTTGGGTGAGGTATACTTTTAGTAGCATAGAGCTCCTCAATAGGTTAAGAGCCCCAGAAAAAAATGGAGCACTTCTAGATACCGTAGTGTGCGTCATGGGATTTTTTTTGGCAGTGTGGTGAAAGGGCTGAACTAAGCCCGGCCACCGACACGAAACGAAGCGCAGCTGCTGTTGCTGCTCGTATCTCCTGGGCGGCCGGTGATTACGTGCTGTGTAGTCTCGTTCAGTCAACGCATTACTCGCATGACATATACGTAAGGTGCTGCCATGCGGCGCCTGGTACTCCGTATCAGAGTGACACTGTTGTGGTTGACTTCTTGTGCTTGTGTCCGAAAATAACATCACGCTGCTGCTGCTGCTGCTGGTGCTGCTGGTGCTGCTGCTGCTGCTGCTGGGTTGACACAATGATTCCAGGCAGTTTGGTACCTCAAGTGCCGCGCTCTGACGCAGGAGCAGTACCTGGACGACACCGAGATGGAAGAGCAGGTATGGTAGAATGCCAGTCGTGATATATGAATTATCCCACGCTAAGAGTGCCCAAGAAGTTTCTGAGCTCCTAACACGAGGAAACAAAGCTTCGAAGACATGATCAGTTGCGCAACCCTACCGACGTTTCCATGCGCTGATCCTAAAACAAACATACTAGTGAAATTATCACACTAGCCTACCCGATAGTTCCACGCTGCTTGAGGAGCTCAGCCGGTCAGAAAACGTTTGGCCCAAAATTTGACACGCCTACCGTGCGATAACTCATATGCAATGTGCCCTTTCAAAGGCCGACGCCTCGCCTACTATAAACTCTGGCCCTATCATTCGACAGCAGTTGGATCAAGGCTAGGGTGGGAGGAGTAATGTGTATAATACCCCGAGTTCCCACCCGTGCAGCGGTACACACGAATCGACATCGATGGAGGCATCATTTCTCGAAAGCGTGAATCCCAAAAGCAGTGGGGTACTTGTTGGTCTTTCAGTCGCCCCAGTGGCTCTGAGCTGCTCAAAGAAAAGGCCTGGAAAGTGACCACCCTACCGTACCCCCTTAAATATATATAGATAATAGTTGGCCTCGGTTGGCGCCGACGCTGTAAAACATTTGTGCATATTGGGGTTGGCGTTGGTTGGCAACGACACCGTAAAACATGCCAATCACTGCGTGAGCTAGGTAACCAGGGCACCGTTTTAGTTTTTGGCGGCCACCATGATGGTTATCGAGTTAGATCATGTTGCGCGGGGTGGAGAACCCTAATTCCGCGCAAGGGGAATGATCGCATCACGTAGTGTGGATATGGCAAGTCACCCGCGAGGCAGTTACATAGTAATACCCATTGCTGTCTCTGGAGTGGCCACACCAGAAAACAAAGTAACTCATTGGCGTTGTCATCCATAAGCAGGAAAGTAGGCACAAGGTGCCGAAGTCCGTCTTATGAGCGGTTCTTGGAAGGATGCAGATCACCCTTCGTGCGACTTGCCGAACACCTCACGGCGCTTCGCGCTTGGTGCAAGCAATGTCTGCCTGGTTGATAAAAACCCGACGTGCTCCGCCCCAGCATAGTAGGGATGCGAGGGTCTATGGTCATACGACTACGGCCATGCACAAACGGAGTACACCCCCCCCTCTATCATATTGGACTGAACACGTATCTGCACGCCCCAATGGACTACGCGAAAAAGCTGAAACTGCGATTTCGTGTAGAGGGCCTGGACCTACCAGAAAGAACGAAGAGATATACCAGCAGTCGGGAGGAGGAGGACGTGGCTACACATATGTGCCCGTGTGGCACAACAATAGACAGTAGGACTCACATAGTAGGAGAATGTGAAACATACGAAGAGGAACGGGATGCGTTAGAGGAGGAGATGAGGAAATTAAACGTATGTGACATGGAAGAGTTTGATGAGGTAGACTAGAGAGTAGCGAGAAAACGGTCGCTCTACTAGAAGAGAGATGGTGGACGCAGACGGCGAAACAGGACCGGGATGAGATAAGCAGAACGGTTTCTATGTAGTATGGAAGAAGCGTAATGAGCGCCCAAATGTTGGAGGTGTCTCTATTTGGAGTAGGAACGGTGCTCCGTCTCGAAAGGGATGCGTGGTCAATGGTCAAATGACTAAGGCAAGCAACAAATGAGTACGCCCCCCCCCCCCCCCCCCTCATCTACCGTAGGCGGTGGTCCGTCTCGCAAGGGATGCGTGGTCAACGGTCAAGTGACTACTAAGAAGGCAAGCAACAAACGAATGCCCCCCCCTCCCCCCCCGCCCCCTATCGTAGCCCTGTTTGTATGTGCCCGGTAAAGGCCGACACCGCACATCCTACCAACTGGCTCCAACATAAAGTCCGATCAGCAACCTCGCAAAGCCCGAGCTCGATCCCACGAGTAGTGGGCCAGCGCGTGTCACGTCGAGAAAGTACGGGGAAACATCGATCACATCTGCAGTCGCACAAGCGCGTACCATGTACGTAACAAGGCGGCACGGAAACGCTAGCACATCTCACAGGTATACTTACGGCAAGGTGTCCCCATATAAGTTAAGGTGGTATCCCCATATAAGGCGGTCAAAATCGCCTGTCGCAACACATAGCCCGGAATGAACAAGGCGGCTAGCTCCAACAAGGCGGCTGGTGTTTTGCAGGCACCTGGGGACATCGAGGGTTGCGGTAGAAGCTCGTTGAACAGTAACTCCCACCCAAGTTGGCCCCCAGAGGCGTTAAGCCTGGGCCTCGCTTTCTCAGAGACCATAGCCGGACGATACACGTCGATTGGCCAGCGAGAGCTCTCATAGAATAGAAAAAGCTACGCTACGCCTAAAAAGTCGCTTGAGAGTAGTTTCGTCAGTGAGATACGGAGTTACTCGTGCAAGTGGCTCAAACCCGGAGGTGGAAACGGAGGTGCTCCCCAACCATATGTTTGGTCCATTCTACGTTTACATAAAAAACGACTTCTCCTAACTACAGGCAAAAGTAAACGTGGCTTATGTTTGTGCCCAGACTGCGTATACAGTACTTTGCCAGGATCGAACATTGTTTATTAACCGAGCGTTGTCCGTCCTCGCCTCTGTTGGAAATTTCTTCTTCGAAGGGTGCTGCCGAGCTCCTTATGGACGACAACGCCACCGCAGAGGCCCCGCGCCCAGGCACGTCCCTCAACCGGCCCATGACCAAGGGAGGGCCGAACCAGAGCATGCGACCCATGACGAGGTGCGGTCACTCTCGATAGAGCTTTGCCACCAACCACGCACTCGAAAAAAAATGGTGGAGACACACCCACCGTGTACGACTCTACGGCAAGGGGGTCTCTCTTGGGGCCTTTGGGTTCCCCTTGAAGGGACCTGTTTTGCAGTGGCTCTCCCCCCTGGTCGTTTGCGCGGTGTTTTGAGTTTCGTGCTGTTTTTTTTTTTTTACTTTTTTTTTTCAATTTTGCGACGTGAATCCCCAGCGCAAAGCTAAGCTACTCTGCGCCAAAAAAAAACGCCTAAAGCCTTACCGTCGGTGAGGTACGGAGTCAATCACCCGTGCGAGTGTCTCGAACCCAGCAATAAAAGTGGGGATATGATACTACAATGCGTCGTTCTACGGTAGCCCCCCCCCCCCCCCAACTTTTCTTTAACGAAATCACCGGTTTTGAAACCAACTTCCGGCCGTATCTCCTGAAATACGGTGTCCATTTGACACCCCGACGTCATCGTTCGATAGCCCTTTGCGAAACAAATAAAATGCGTGTAAAGTTTTTGTTACTATGATCCTTCCTCGTGTCGAGCAGCCGTGAAACGTTCGTTAAAGACATCCGCTAGTTTAGGGGGGAAGGCTATCGTAGAATTAGTCCAATACCATAGACTTGGTCGATTGTCCCCACGTACATTGATTTGGTTGGTTGGCTTTGATTGGATTAGAAGCCGGGGTCAGGGTTTTACGGTATACTCCGAAGCGCTTGTCGACCGTTTTGCTCGGAGGAGAAGTGGTAAGGTACCTTCCGTCACCCCGCTTTTATCTTCACGCGTGCGCCTGGTGTGATTCGATGGCGCTATCAGGCCAAAGCGGGTGCGACGGCATCTATGAATATTTAATTTTATTGTTTTATTTTCCACTGGAGAAAGCGCAGTCCTGGTTGTCAACAGCAGTACAAAAAGGTGGTAAAATAGCCAAAACTCCAGATCATGAAAAGTGAAATGTGCAAATCGGCGTATCTGACAACCAACAAGTACCTCATCCTGGTCCTACCCCGTCCTGCCACACCAAGGGCAAGTGTCCCCCCCCCCATTCACTTCCGAAGAACAATGAAAACGGCACATCACAATCCGCTATATTCATGCAACAGCGCTCTCAACCATGCTGCATTGGGGGAGACAGCATGCTCATTAAAACATGCACGAGCTCGTTCATGGTGCTTTTGAGAGTTGGCAACAAAAGTATATGCTCGCGCAAAAACGCGCGAACTCGTTGACGTTTTCTTTGGGGCCGTAGCCCACGTGCGGAGTGTTGACATAGGTATGTGTACGTGGAATATATAGTTCCATGGTTAGCCGACGCAAAACATGCACTCGCTGTTAAGTGATTTGGAGCCGTAGCTCATTTGCTACGCTTTATGGGTCTGTGACGTATGAAAGATAGAGATCCATATTGGTTAACGCCAACCTACATAGGTATCTACCTGCGCTCAGTCATCAGCTCAGTCGCAAAGGGGTATCATTGGTCCGATTCAACACCCGCGTGTCAGTCGGACACTCTATGCCGAAGCTCTTTGTACCTACAAAAATGTGTGTTCTGCCATTGGGATGTTTTTCGAGCCTCTTTTTTTTTTGTGTGACCGTAGATTGCAGTAGATGTGTTGAGGGAAAAACTTGCTATTTTGCGTGTGAACAACATAATCATCGCGGCTCCACGCTTGTGTTCGACCACGATCAGCTCTGGCCGCCCACTCACCGGGTTCTTGAGATCCGGCACCGGCGCCAGGCCTATTAGCGGCCAGGCGATGGATCTGACGACTGCAATGGCCGGAACGAGGCCGGCGACTTCTAGACCTCTTACATCCATGGGGAGGTACGTTCGGTTCGACGGGGCCGCCAGCGCGCGCGAGCTTCGGGCAACTTTAACCCCGCGTCACGGCTGATTGCTAGACAACGCTGATGACAGCAGCATGGTGGTGGTATTGGCTGCGTGATGGTGACAGATAGATGGTGGGAGGACGATGAATGGTCGTGCACATGCAACTCGCTGTTGTTCGCTTTGGAGCAAAACCTGATCCGTCGTCAAGCATTCATCATTTGTTCTACGCAGATCAGAAAACATGAAACCAGGTACTTTTGAAAACTTAGAAAACGCGTCGGTCGGGGTTGCTTCGCCATCTCCTATGAATTGTGGGGCTACCTCAAAACAAAGTATTACACTGCATGCAACGGGTAAGCTACCGATATCACGCGGTTTTGATTCGCTCCCCGGCTCGTCTCTGCACGCCCTCCCCCCCCCCCGTCCCCCGTCCCCCTCACAAGCGATTCTTGGCGGGGTGCAGCTCACTCCTCATGCGACTCACCGAACACCCCACGGCGCTTAGCACTTGGTGCAAACAAATTTCTGCCTGGTCGATGGAAAACCCGACCTGCCCCGTCCCGGTATTTTAAGGATGCCAACGTCTATGTTTTTAAGACTACGGTCATGCATCATAGGACTACTCCCCCCCCACACACACACCTTGGTGCAAGCAAATGCCTGCTTGGTTGGTGAAAACCCAACATGCTCCGACCCGGCATTGTAGGGGTGCGAGGGTCTACAGTCATACCACGACGGCCATGCACAAATTAAATATGCCCCCCCAACCCTCCTCCCACCTCCCATCCCCCCCCCACCCCCCCAGCCTCCCCCCAACCCGCCACGACCACCGCATTCACCCTCACCCCCGCTCCCCCCCACCCCCTACACATCCAGATGATGGGGATATCAAAACCACCCGAAGGATCGCAGAAACAGATAGAGAAAGCACTAGAGTACACTAGGAAATGGAGAGTGACAGCGAACGTGAAAAGATAAGCCGTAGTTGTATGTAGCGAAGATAAGGTGAATCCGGTAAATTTCAAGTGGAAGCGGGAAGAAGATGAACTACCGATCGTAGACCAGTGTACGTACCTTGGCGAGGAGATCTCGAAGGACTGCTCTTAGGATGCACACATTGCGAAAATAATAGGAAAGAGTAAATCACAAGTAGGCAAGATAGATGCGATCCTAACAGACTCGTACCTTGACACTAGGATGAAAATATGTATTCTGAATAATGTGATTGTACCAAAGTTAGAGTATGCAGGAGAAGTATGGAAAGGGAACGCGAATTTCGTGAAACAACTGGAAACAGTGCAGATGACAGCAGCTAAAACGATACTAGGATGCTCAACTACGACGAGAAATACAGTATCAAGCAGAACGAGGAATGTACCCACTCAAAACAAATAGAAACGTGAGAAAGTTGAAATGGCAATATAACGTAAATAATATACAAGGAAAGAGGTTGCCAGCCATAGCTGATAGGGCTGAATGGGAGAAAACAACAAAAGGGCGAGCTGGAAGACATGGGATAACGTAGTTGAGAAAATACGAAAGGATATAGGGGGAGACCAAGAAGAAGTATTGTCTATAGAGAAGTTTGGTGGGTACAAGACGGAAGTAAAATAAATAATAGAAGAAGGAGAAAGGCTAGCGCTAGGAAATAAGGCGAAAGAGGAGAGGTACTTAGATTTGTACAGGGGGTTGAGGGAAGATATTGGAATGAAAACGTATCTGCACGGTCCAATGGACGACGCGAAAAATCTGAAACTGCGATTTCGTGTAGGGGACCTGGACCTACCAGAAAGAATAAAGAGATATACCAGCAGTCGGGAGGAGGAGGAGGACGTGGCTACACATATGTGCCCGTGTGGCACAACAATAGAGAGTAGGACCCACATAGTCGGAGAACGCGAAATATACAAAAAGGAGCGGAATGCGTTAGAGGAGGAGATGAGGAAACTAGACGTATGGGACACGGTAGAATTCGTAGACTAGAGAGTAGCGAGAAAACGATCGCTATCCTAGGAGATAGATGGTGGCCGCAGACGGCGAAACAGGACGGGGATACGATAAGCAAACAGTTTCTATGTAATATATGGAATAAGCGTGCAGTAATGAGCGCCCAACTGTTGGAGGTGTCTCTATTAGGAGTAGGAACGGTGCTCCTTCTCAAAAGGGATGCGTGGTCAATGATCAAATAACCAAGGCAAGCAACGAATGAGTACGCCCCCCCCCCCCCCTAACACCCCCCACGCCCCTCAGCCCCTCCCCCACCCACCACCTCCAACCCCGCTACCCTCGCTCCCTATTCTCATCCCCACCCACCCCCCACCCACCCCCGCGTCTTTACCGCATTCAGAGAGATTCGCTTGGGCACCGCTAGCATGGCGGCTTCGGCTGGGGATGGCAGCGGGGCGGGCGGAGGCGCATTCATCGACAGCTCGCGGCTCGACTTGCGGCGGTATGCTCGCCGCACCCCGCTGGCGATGGCGCTGGCCGATTACCTGATATACGTAGAGCGAAATCCCAGAAAGGTGACTTAATATCGTTTGCACTTCAACGACCGCAGCCGACACAGCGTTACGCGACAGCACTTCCGATCCCCAAAATCATCGTGGTCTAGTTCCGAGTGGTTTTCCCCATGTTGAGAGTGCGGTGCTAAAAGGGCTTGAGAAGTTTGGCAGTCATGAACTTCAGGCTCGAAATTTATAGACGAAAATGAGAGCACGGTCTCCTTTTGTGCGGAAAACAGTGCAGGACACACCCTTGCCCTACGTTATGGTGTTCCATCTACCCCGTTGGGGCATTATGATTTATAGCAGTAGTCTCCCTTATAGCTGGCAGGCGTTATCGCCTGCCTGAACGAACGGCTCCGCCCCCCCTTCTGTCAGAAGGTGTGAGGGGGACAGCAAGCAACTAAATCCGGAGGTGTAACATCCAAGCAAGCTCCGTGTGAGTAACCATTGCAGAGCCAGAGGCACCCCTGCATTGCGGTAGTCGGTCTTTAGGTCCATGTTGCCCCAATACCACAACAATTACGTAAAATTCTAGTCTGGCCAGAAAAAAATATTCTTAACTATGCGAGGTAATGTGGCAACAACAACAACAACAGGACTGTACCCTGCCTCTCTCTTCACATACCCAGGGAGCGATGACGATCCCCGACACGCGCCGGGGTACTTTCGGGGGGCTGCAAGAATTTTTTTTGATTGTGTTATGAGAAACACCAGCCTTTATGATGAACAGTGAATCGTACTAGTTGCTTTGATCCGGAAACGGTGGGCAGGTTAGTTTATTATGTAATAGTAAATCATGCGAAGAAAATTGAGAGACGATCATTTACTCTCTCGCCACTACGTTTCGTAGCTCGTTCTGTCAGAAACATACAAACCACATGGGAAGGAAAAACAGGGAGACGATCGCTTTCCCTTGGTCACTATCGTGCAGTTTGTTTTGTCAAGCCCCCCCCCTCCTCCCCTTCCTCCCCGAAAAAAACGCCTCCTTGATGCCCGTCAGGCTTTGGACCTAGCAGCGGAAGCAACGACCTTAAAGGAGTTTAAGGATTGGTGGTGGAAGGCGAGGCTGGGCAAGTGCTACTACAAGCTGGGTGAGAAGGCGTTCCTACGGGAGGGGGAGGGGTGCATCTTTCTCAGTCTGATGCTTTTCACTTAGGGATCTTTTAGCACCGCAGTCCCGACATGGGGAAAAAGCACTTGGAGTTCGACTAGGATGGTTTTCGGAGTTGGCAAATGGGTTAATAATTAACAATAAAAACACGAAAAAGAGCTAAAAAAAACGATGAAACAATCCCATGGTCTAGGCGCTACAGAAGAAACGAACAAGGTTGAACACCTCGGAACAGATCATGATCTATTAATAGATCATATATATCATCTACATCATCTATCTGTCGTTGTGGCATGGTGGTGTGCAGGAACCTGTGAGGCAGTACAGACGCAACCCAAGAAACAACACGTTAGGCCATTCAGACCATCCCGGCTCTGAATCCCCGGGCAAACATGATTTACAGATCCGTGCAGATCACACTGACCAGGGATCTATCTGTCTGCCCTGAAAGGCAAATATCATGTACAGATCATCTACATCATCATCACAAAATGATCTGATCTGATCTGATTTGACCTGTCCGACGAGTGTAACAATTGAAAAAAAATTAACGAAAATAAATGGAATTTCGGCAAATATTTGATCGATTTTTTGTCGGTTGCGGAGCGCGCCCCGCCAGGTAAAAACACGCAGGGCGTTTTTCACGGGGCATGGTCCGGCCCATGGGTCGGATCAGGAGGTTTTCGATAAAATCTAAGTGGGCGGAATCGGGCTCGGGCCAGGAGGTGTTCTAAAAATCTCGCCAGTCGACTCAGGAGGTTTTTGAAAACTCAAGGGGATCGAGTCGGGGTCGAGTCGGGGTTGGACCAGGAGGTGTTCAAAAATCTCACTGGTCGAGTCAGTTGGTATTATATTGTCCCGGGTCGGGTCGGGCCGTGTCAACCTGACCCGGTCCGACCCGCGAGAAGGGATTCGATGCGTGAAAATCCCTGGTTTCAAAATATGATGGTGAAAACAAAACACCAAGCCCTATCGTAGCGCTCGTTGTGATATTTAGACATATGTAGGCGAAACCCAGCGTAGACCAATACCGTCTTTGGTGTGTTTGAGAAGGGGGGGGGGGTGTAAGGGGAGCTAACATATGTTTCGAGCGTGTGTGTAGGTAGCTATGGAGGTCACGCCTAACACGGACTATGTATCTATCGTACCCCGCGGGTTGAATTAGGTACTCAAGCAAACATGGTGCCCCCCCACGCCCTCTCCCCCTCTAGCGCGACGTGCGTGCTCCATCCCGGCATTGTCGGGATGCTAGGGTCTATGCTTACAAGGACTGCGGTAATGCATGGTATGGTTACACCCCCCCCCCCCGCTCCGCCTCGAAGGGGACGCGTGGTCAATGGCCAAATGACTAAACCAAGCAAAAAATCAGTACGCCCCGACCCCCGACCCCCCCCACTCCTTCTCGAGAGGGATTCGTGGTCAATTGGTCAGATGACTAGGGCAGGCAAACAATTTATTAGGCCCTCACTCCGTTTACCTTAGGTATGCTACGGGAAGCAGAACGGCAGCTGAAGTCTTCTATCATGGACCAGGACATGGTTGTCACCTACCTCGAGCTCGTCAAGGTGCGATCGAACGGCCAGGCAAAATAAACACTCAGACGGCGCATGGCTTCGATGAAGGGTGTGTGCGTCTGTGTGTGTTGTCTTCACGTTAAACCGTTATTTTTACCCAACTACATCACGGGTGTAACACGTTATTCTGACGATATTTTTCCCGTTTTTTTTCCTGTTTTTTTTTTTTGGAACGCTCTCTGCGCTTTAGAATATTTCCCGACGCGTGCAACGATAGTATAGGAATCATTCCACGATAGGGGTTTGCAGTTCTTGGGCCAAACGTTTTTCGGCCAGGGTTGAGCTCCCCGAGTGATGAACTGCCGGTCAGTCTGATAAATTTACGAGTATCGTTTTTTGTTCTATTAACAGGACTACGGCGTAGAAGTGTTGGTCGGGTTGCGCGAAGGAAACGCCTTCCAAGCTACGTTTCGGGTGAGAATATTTGAGCTCCTCCTCGTTGTCAGGAGCTCAGCAAATTTAAAGAATCTGCCGCACCCCCTAGCGTGGGATTTGTACGGTACCCCTTGTGTGTGGAAGGCGGTGCAAACCTGAGCCAATGAGCTGTCAGCGACGCGCGATGAGCTTTCGGTTCACTTCAACACGTGTAGAGAATGCCTTAAAAAAGCGTACAGTAGTACGTATCTATCTGACAGCTGTTTTTCGTTGTTGTTGATCTCTTGCCCTGTACGGCAAAGGTTCACACGGTAGAACGTTTCAGCCTCTCTCTCTCTCTCTCTCTCTCTCAAGCCACGCTGCTGGAAATTGGCTGTTCACACGTTTGTGCGAAAAAAACGGCACACTAAGTCTGCGGTGGATTGATTTTCTACCGCTGTCGACGTCATTCTATCGTAGCCCACCTCGTGGATATACCCCTCGGCATGTCGGTAAGCGCAAACGAAAACGACCAAAAAATGTTTCGCAGGTGTACACGAGGCTGGACCTACCCAACACCGCGCTGGACGTGCTCATGAAAGCTAGGCAAGTTCCAATTCATCGTGAAATATCACGATACAGCTTATCAAAGGATCTTATGTCGTTTTTTTGCGTGTTGGTGCAGGACATGGCACGCTGGAGTCATCCCGCGCTAGGGGTTGTACAGAAGAAAGTTTCTGAGCTCCTGACACGAGGAGCTCAATATCTCACCCGAAACATGACTTGGAAAAAAAAAAAACGTTTGTTCGCGCAACCCGGCCGACATTTTCTATGCCCTTGTCCTGAAACAAATATACTCGTTTAGTTATCACACTAGCCTACCCGATAGTTCCACAAAAAAAACATTTGGCCCAAAAGGTGCAAACCTACCGTGGGATGGCTCGCTGCAAAGTGGACCCGGTCCAGGAAACATGACCTAGATCATACAGATCTCACGGTTCCCATCCGGCGACACCATGTACAGACCATGCAGTAGGTCGTATAATATACCGGGTATATGCCGGGAATGTATTTGACTCAAAAAGGCAAGAGAACCATGAAAATGTATCTGATCTCTTGGACGCGTGAGTTTGCTCGTTGGAGCTCATATGAGGGGCCACGTCCACAAAAAATGGCGTGAGACGGGCGTGAGACGGTCGGTTGCCCTTGCGGCGTTCGCAGTAGTGTTCATATACGAGCAGACTCCACCCAGGGCCAAACAGAAGGGAAAAACAAACATGATCCAACCGTGTCGCTGATCGGTTGGGGAAGCTCGGGGCATTTTTCCACCGGAATGCGTTCGAGAAGGGGGTCGTTCAGCCGTCTCGAAGTGCACGCGCGTTTTGGGAGACAAACTGCTTGGAATTAGTGTGGGATAGTTTATGCAGCCCTTGTGCAGGATGCATTGCCATCAAGCACAACGAGCGGGGCCAAGCAAAGCATGGTGACCGGAGTCAACCAGGGCGAGGGTTATGGTTTCCACGATGATGGTGGTGTGCAGCACGCCGTGCAATATCGCCTTCCTCTTAACATAAAAAGATAATGATTGTGTTAAAACAGCATGAACTAACTAAATTTCACCACCTGAGGTAGAGTAGCATGGACCCATTGACTTTTACCACCCTCCCACTATGTATATATGCAGTATGGTACAAGGGGGGGGGGGTAATGTGTATTACTGGTGTCCGTACATTAACACATCGTCACAATAATCTACAATAGTCCATGGTCACAAAAAATGACTCTGGAGTCTACAATGCAGGCATCACAGCCTTGCATCCGCGTCGGCTCCACCGTCAACGCGGCCGTCGAACCAACTAAAACGACAGCCCACCCCGGCTCTCCTCGGACGTTTCTCGCGCGTTCCCTCTCCGCGCCGCTCGTTTCTTCAACCGTAGCGAACAACACCCGAGGGAGTGTCGAATCTTGCTCGCCGTCGCCCGGGTTCACGACCTGCTCAAGGACGTGGAAAACTCCACCACGCACTACAAAAAGGCAAGCACGTCACTCATGGGTCTGCCGCATGTATCCATCCCGTGGGTTTCCCGTGGGTCTTTTATATGGGAGACATCGAATAAAATGCGGTGAACGACGCCCCGAAATACCCATACGTTGGCCATGTATCATAGCACTACCCACCAGATATCTCAGCCGCCGTGACTAATGGAGTATTCTAGTAGGTAGTGCTATGATGGCCAGCACCATAAAAAGAAACCCGACGACACCCGGTGCCGATCGAAAACAACAAGGTTACTGTAGTATGATTTCTCTCCGTTACGGATCACTTAATGTTAGCAGTGGATTGGATGAGGCCTCCTGCGCTGGCAGGGGGTCCTCGCCCGTGGAATACCACGCGCGCTGAGGGTGCCATCGGCTGAGGCACCTTCAGCGCTGCGGCGTTTCCCAGAAATGATCGCAACCTGTAGAAGAATACTGTATTACTATTTATCTCCCGTTACAGGTCACTTAATGTCAGTATTGGATTGGATGAGGCCTTCTGCACCGGCCGGTGGTTCCACCCAAACTTCTTACAGCCTTACTGACCATCGTCGAGCCACCTCACCCAAACTTGCGTTACTTGTAGGCCTTACTGCCGTGCGCGGACGGCAAAATCTTCCGGGAAAAACGGTGCCAACACAGCAGGTCGTACGAGATCGTCCTAGGCCTGGTCCCGTCAACGCTTGGTCCCCACCCCCCTCCTAGTAGTGATAGACCCCACGTTGCATCGCGCCATCTTCCCCGGAAGGTTGCGGGAGAATCTCATCGAGCAGCTTCTTGCACCAGACGGGAACACTTTCACCTTCCTCTCTCCCGCCCCGATCTCCTAGTAGTTATACAAACCAGGGTATGCGCAATGGTACTATTCGTAATTTACTTATTTGTCTCGAGTCGTCCATCTCCAAGCGGGTGATATCGCAAGTTAATCCACCGCTTTATCGTTTCCACGAAAAAATGTTAACAGGTGCTCTCTCTGGACGCCTCAAACGTCGAGGCCATCGCAAGCCTGGCGGCCAACCACTTTTACGGAGGTTTGACACACACGCGGGCGCGCGCGCGCACGGGCACATGCGGACAGACGGACAGACAGACAGACAGACACACGTGCGAAGCGATCGGTCCGTCGCTCGACCGTAGTGTATAGCGTTCTGACGACCAAGCGTTATATTGTGTCAGCTAACCCTTACAGAAATGAAAAAAAAGTTGCCCACACTCATTCTAAGTAGATTTTTCCAAACGTTTTCCCCCCCCAAAAAAGGTGAGCGAAGCATTGCTAGGGATTCATGTACAACGACGATTACCAAGCCCGCGATGCTCGAGGTGTGGTGTGCCGAGTCCGATTCTCCGCTCGAAAAAAAAAAGTTGGCCTGACGCCAGGATACACAAAATTCCATTTCCCCCCTCAAACCCCGTGCCCACTCTTGGCGCACATTTGACGCATTGGCGGGGTTTTCGAAAATAAGGCGCTAAGGCGCTATCTAAAAGTCTCGGTCTTGATCAATCAACCACGTAGTCATTTTTTTGTCAACCAAATGTGTGTTTTTGTCAGCCCATGTCTTCGTTTTGTCAAAACCAAGTATTTTTTTGCGAATCGAGTCTGTTCAAATTTTGCGAACAAAGCGTGAATTTTTGTCAACCAGGTATTTTTATTTTGTCTACCAAATCTTCGCTTTGTCAACCACGCCTTCCTTTTAGTCCACGAAGTCTCCGTTTTCTGTTAACCAAGTCTTCGATTTGTCAGCAACCAAGTCTTTGTTGTGTCAACCACGTTTTCAAATTTTCTCACCCAAGTCTTCAGTTTTTCATCTATGTCTTCGATTTGTCGTCCAAAAGTCTCCCTTGTGTGACCAAAGTCTTCGTTTTTTCCGTCTTTCGACTCCGGTGTGATGCGATGACGCATGAACAAACAGACGAGCCAGAGGCCGCCCTGCCATACTATCAAATCAATTGTTCATTTTTTTAACCAGCGCTTCCATTTATCAGCCACAAAAAGTCGTTTTGTCACCATTCTGTTGGTGCGTGGTGATGCAATGATGCATGATACGCAGACCAGCCAGAGGTAGCCCTGCGAGCTACTACCGGTTTATCAACCAAGTCTTCGTTTTGTAAACCAAATCAAAGTTCCGTTTTTTTAACCAAAATAACTTTTCTATGATTCAACCAATCAACATGTCCTTTTGTTAATCAAACTCCGTTTTGTGCGTTCCCGTGTGATTGCGATGAATGTGATGCACAAACAAACAGACCAGCCAGAGGTAGCCCTGCGTTACTATCGACGCTTGCTCCAGATGGGCGCGAACAGCCCAGAGGTGTGGCAGAACCTCGGTCTCTGCTGCTTCTACGCGGCGCAGTACGACATGTCTCTCAAGTGCCTCGAGAGGGCGCTGGCAATGGCATCCGACGACACATCTGCTGATATTTGGTTAAGTTTCGCTTTTTTTCCCACGAGATTTTTTCACGGATGGTTTGGTAAGACTAAGGGTTTGCACGGAATTTTGGAAAACTTTGGGTTGTTTTGTAGTTACGATAAGCTTTGGGTTTTGTAGGGAACGCGCGGCGCCAGTGTGTGGTCGGAGGGCAGAGCGCGGAGAACAGGAGCCATCGTGAGATGCACCAATATTTCGGTAAAGGTTTATGGTCAAAGGGTCGTGGACGAACACTCCGCTTAGGAAAACCACCACCCCGAGCACCCAAGCGAGAGTTGGTCATCCACCCGACACACTCACGAGAGAGACATCGTTGTATTAGTGATGGGGCACGTCGGGACAGAGTCTCGCCTTCATCAAAGTTGGAGAAGAAGACACACACAACAGTTGACCGCCGCGTGCGATGTTCCACGGCGGCACCAACAATCCGTTATACACCCGCAAGATCCATATATCCATCTATTTATCAAACTCGGGGATAAACCCAGGAAGCCCCCCGGCGGCCGCAGTTCTGGGTTTTGTACGGAACGCGCGGCGCTAGTGCCGGGAGGGGGGGGCGGCAGAGAACCTTGTGCATGGTGGGGAATGCATTGCATTGTTTTGAAGCAAATATCGCCGAGTCTCCAGTCGTTTTCCCCCATTCCGACGCGTCCCGTTTTTTTTTGCGCCAGGTATAACATCGGCCATGTGGCCATCGGGATCGGAGACTTAGGCTTGGCGTACCAGGTTAGTCAGAAAATACTCACCTACCTGAGACGCATGCTACGATAGAGATATACTTTTTTTTGGCGATTTTTTTTCTGAATGATGGGGCTTCTTAACTCAAAATCGTCGGAAATACGAAATTTGGTTTCGCATGATTCTCGTTTGGTACCTAGGACATGGGATTTTTTATCCGCGATAGAGCAGGTTTATTTTTCACCCGGGATCAAATATTTTTTGGGGTCAAGAAGGACACGTCTTAACCTGCTAAAGTGAGGGGTGGTATTCGAAAAAAAAATGGCGCACCTCTATCGCAGCAAGCGTCACAGTTAACAGCAGTCCCACGCTAGGAGTACAGAAGATTATAAGAAAATTCTGAGCTTCTGGCATGAGGAGCTCAACATCAACGTCACCCGAAACATGGCGTGGAAGACACTCGTCTGTGCAATCCAACCAACAGCTCTATGCGGGCTAGTCCGCCTACAAAACTAACGTTCCCGTAAAGTTATCGGCCTAACCGGTAGTTTCGTCACCCTGAGGAAGTCAACCGTTCAGAAACGTTCGGCCCCAAAAAGTGTAGCCTCTACGGTGGCATGGCTCACCTGCTGCAGCAGATCACCGCCGTGAAACTCCGAGACGTCAACGAATCATACAAATAGTCCGTAGGGAATCAAGAGCATAGACCTTAATCGTTCTGCCTTGGACCGTGAAAAAGATAAAATCCCTACCAATTCATCCGAACATAGACGACAATTGTTCTGCCTTGAACTGTATATATATAAATCCATACCAGTTCAGGACGTTTATATGCATTTTTCGTAAATCCAGTCCGTCAACCAATCACACAGTAGTAGCATTACAGGTGAGCAAAGTCCAAAACCTTCATTGTTCTGCCATGAGCGGGAAGATTAAACTTCATACCGATTCAAGATAGGCATAAGAATAACAGATTCCCCGTTCCAGGGAAACGAGCGCGGCATGATGGCATCTAACTAACAGCTTGTATTCATATTTCACTTTCCATCCGATTTATGTATAGTATGTAGGTAGCCGTGTGAGGGTGGTGAGATACTTATTGTATTCGTACTAATTCGAGATATCGAATTTATTTCCACCTTTGATTGAGCCCCCCCCCCCGCCCCCGCCTTTATGTAACAGAGCTACGAAAGGGGGGAGCAGGGGTCTCCCAGAAAGGCAATGGTTGTGCCAGAGCAAACGTGACCGTTTTATTGCGAGAAACCGCCTTGCTCATTCCCGGATATATACGAGTGCAGTTTTTCAGGCCGTATCCTGACAGCCTTGTTGGGGAACCCCTGCTGGGTTTTAAGACATTATTTTAGGGGTGGGGGGGGGGGGGGCGAGGGGCGGCGAATTTTAATTGATTCATGCAATTTCAGGACATTCATTCTTGTTTTGACGGTAAACGAGATGGTATAGAACGAAATGGGCAGCAAAAAACGGCGTACGGAGGGAGTAGTACTTTTTCTTTCCATCTTTTTTTTTTGTGTCCGAGAGGTACAAAATATTCTGCCCCAGGATCTCTCGTCTCCTACGCCGTGTGAATACACGGTGAGCGCCCCCAAATATTGGAGGCGTCCCTATTAGGAGTAGGGACGTTGCTCCGTCTCGCAAGGGATGCGTGGTCAATGGTCAAAACAACTTAGGCAAGCAACAAATGGGTACCCCCCTCTGCCCCCCCCCCCCCCCCCCCCCTCCCCCAATCTCTATCTTTCTCGATACAAGGCGTTCAAGATCTCGATATCAGTGGACAGCAACCACGCCGAGTCGTACTGCAACCTTGCCGCTCTCGAGGTGCACAAGCAGGTGAGATTTCCTCCAAGAAGAAAATCGCAAAAAAAAAGGTGGTGTATATAATATTCCTGCAGGTTGATCCCCAAACACGTGTTGTTTTGCTTCAGCGTGTAATGAGGGTACTTTTGATGCAGATAGATCGTTTTAACGCGGCGAAAGGTGGGAATATCCTGGCAGATTAAGCCGCACATTCTGCTTGCTCCAATGTGTAATTGGTTCAAGCACTTTCGGTGCGGCGCGCGGCGACCTAGGTGGCGTTGAGACGCCAAACCCTTTATTGACTGCACCCGCGATTTTTTGGGGGAGGGGACAAATTACTTGGAATTATGGTGTGCCTTTTTTGGGGGGGGAGAGGAGAGAAATTGTTTTAAATGGTTTTTTGGGGAGGGGGGAGGAAAAATGGCTCGAAATTAATGTGCGACTTTTCGAGGGAAAATATTGCTTGCAAAATTTCGTGTGCCACTTGTTTTGGCAGTAGTAAGAAGGGGTTCCCTTACGTTGCACTGTGCACTCCCGACACGATAGGGGAGAGGGAAAAACACTTGGGAACGATACTACACAGCAGTAGGTTCGTTGTAGGAGTTAGTGGGCGAGGGGGCGAAGTACTCAGTTCGTGCATGGCCGTAGTCGTATGACCATAGACCCTCGCATCCCTACTGTGCCGGGACAGAGCACGTCGGGTTTTCATCAACCAGGCAGACATTGCTTGCACCAAGCACGAAGCGCCGTGAGGTGTTCGGCGAGTCGCATGAGAGCAACCCTTCCAAGAACCGCTCGTAAGACGGACTTCGGCGCCTTGTGCCTACTTTCTTGCTCATGGATGACATCGCCAATGAGTTACTTTGTTTTCTGTAGGAGTAAGGGGCGGGGGGGGGGAAGGGTTGGAAGGTGTTCTCGGGTCTGTGTCCAACCCTCATCGATGCGGAAACCATAACACCATAAAACTGCTTGTTGTTCGGTTCTTTTCTGTTTTGGAGTTGACCGGAATGCCTCTGTGACGCGGGGTGGCACGGCCAGACGGTGGGTGGAATGCGCGGTGGCAAAAAACGGTGTGCCCCTGAATTAGACGAGCGCTTAGCTATTCGAAGGGGGTGGCACATTTAGAGGCCCATTTTAGCACCGCACTCCCAACGTGGGGACAAAACAGCTGGAGTTACACAAGAATAATATTTTTGGGGCTCTAAAGAGGTTAAACTTAAAAACCCAACATGGTCGGAATGTCATTCTTCCTGTGCAACATATATATATATATGTTGTTTTTGCGTTCCTAGAGGCCATTTTTTTCTGCCAACTTTGTGTTTGGGTGAGAGGCATAGATAGAGCTCCTTGGTCTCCTCAAGGAGCCCCAGGTAAAAGAAACGGATGGTGAAATTTTTCCTGAACGACGGGCTCCTTAAGCCCATCATCGTCGGAACGTCATTCTTGCTGTGCTATATATACTTCGAAGTATGCATATAGATATATGTATACCTAGGCCATGAGGAGGTTGATTATGCATCGGATTGCCCTTTCAGGCAAAGGAGCCCCCCCTCCAAAAAAAAAAAAAAAACAGGGCTATTCACTGGTTATGACCTGACCCGCGGATCATGTCAGGAGGTTGCCAAAATCTTGCGGGTCGAGTGGGGTCGGGTCAGGAGGTGTTTGAGATATCACGGGACGGGCCGGGTCGGGCCGGGTCGGGTCGGGAGGTTTCCAAATCTCACGGATAAGAATGGGTTACCCTGACTCGATCCGATCCGTGAAAAGCCCTGAAAAAAACGGTGCTATTTTTTTTTATCTTGAATGACGCGCTCCTTAACCCAACGTCGTCGAAAAAAAACGTCGTTCATGTCTTTGCAATACATATATATATATACATTTGTATACCTAGGCCATGAAGTTGATTGCGCGTCGGGTTGGTTGGTATTTTTTTCATTTTGATCAACATCGAGCAAAGGAGCTTCCCCTCCTAGAAAAGAAAGAAAAAAAAGAAAGAAAAAAAAACGGTGTAAAACTTTTGCCCTGGATGACGTGACGTGCTCCTGAAACAAAACCAACATCGGACGCACGCGCGGTACGATGGAGGTAGCACTTTTTCGCCAAAAAAGGAATGGTGTCTGAATGACGGGGATCCTTACCCCCAAACTCTCGTTGGAAAAATAGGCCTTTTTTGTGGTTGTCTTAATGATATTTGTAGTGGAGTGCCCTCCGTAGAAGGATAGTTCATAGATTCAACGTGAAACCATGTCATCATGGTGGGGGTGAAACCACGTGATATTAGATGTCACACTCACGTCAAGGTCGTCATAGATGGGCGATAATGTAGGTGACGATGATGGGACAAGCAGGACGCCCCACATCTCACTACCTGTTCTACCCTGCGTTTCCCTGCGTTACCCCGCACTACCGTGCCTAGGCCTGTTATGTCTGTCTTTTAGCATCCTCTTTAGGGAAATGATTCAAATATTGAGTCTATCCAGCGAGCCTTGAGGAGAGACCAACCAAAGACATTGGAACTCTTGAGGAGCGCGCTTCCCAACACCGACCAACCACGCATTCCCCACTCGGAGTACCACTACATATTCTCGTTGCCTAGGCCACAGCCGTTCAAGATTTTTCTCCAAAAATCAGTTTTTGGGAGAGAGGTCTTAAGCTCTTAAATCAAGTAAAATCGGGTTTCCAGAAAATGGGGCATCGATGGTACGGAGGTGGCTCCATGATTTGGAACCGGTGAATTACTTGGAGAATCTAGGCCACATCGATCATTGTGCCTGTTTCCCACGAACCCAAAGCCAGAGAACGTACGTTGAAGGAGAAATACTGAGGATCCGGGGAGACTGTCGTCCGCGTCGTCCCAAGCGGCTCGGTCGTTGGGACTGACTGGCGCCGCTCTAGCCATGGAGTGGACTTCGCGGACTCCCCGTTTCGCACAATTCCAAATACGAACCAGCACCAATACGACAGCATTCTTCGAAGCAGGAAGGAGCGCAAGACCCAAGCAACTTGGGGAGCCGCGTATATGGGACTTATCTCGTACGCTAACCTCCGTGGCGTGAACTGGCGTGGACTGTGACATGAGTACCCGGGCAGGGCTCGCAGGTTTGCTTGCCTCCGTTTACGCAGTAAACCCCACTTCGTAGAGGTCTTATGGCGTTATGATCGCACCGAACTATGGGAGAAAGCTGGCATGGGCGGATGCGAGCATATGGACAGCTTGGAGAATAAATGTACCAGATACAAACCAGGTATCCTTCGAGCTACAACTAACATGTAGTTGACGTTTTCGCACGCACCTCGTACAGCATTACTACCGTATGCATAGTCTATACCAAGTATAGACTACAGCAGGTAGAT
The DNA here is from genome assembly GCA_012845835.1 of Undaria pinnatifida. NCBI lineage: Eukaryota > Phaeophyceae > Laminariales > Alariaceae > Undaria > Undaria pinnatifida. Next base: position 7,925,483 of record JABAKD010000009.1, on the reverse strand, counting down.
TCCCACCAGCAGAATGAGCACACCACCAATGAATAGCAGTCGTTTCCCGTGGTCTCTGCTGTGTCGAGCGACTGTTTCTGTTGCGTCGCTCTTGGAGTGCTGATGATGGCACTGCTTCTGCTATCTATTCGTAAATATGTAGTTTCACGAACAGACATGAGGCCTTCGGACAAGTAGTCGGCATGGAGTGTTGGTCGGGCGCGGTATTACACTACACCGTACGAACAACTGCCCCGTAGTGCGTGCTTACCACAGCAGCCAGGGATATCGGGAGTTTCGTCCTTCTCTATACCCGGTATGCCCTAGAATGCCCCGCGCGCAATGAACGTACCGATACTGCTGTAGATGGTGGTGGGCCCTTCCATAACAAAACCGTAGAGCAAGTCAACCCGAATCGGACATGTTTCCACGATTTGAGATCCGATAATAAAAGGAATATGACATCGCCCCTCCGAAGCATTCATTGTGGACCTATACTATAGCCAGGCCGCCAGGCGACAGGCGTTGTCTGGGGGGCGTGGGTTGCATGCTACCCTGTCCTGTGCCCTACGAGTAATTGCAGCACCAGGATACACGGCGCTAGCTACGAGTTTAGGCACCAGGATACGACGTACCAGAGGCTGCTGGGATGCACGATTCGATGTAGACATCTTTAGTTCCACACATATCTGGTACCTTTCATATATAATCTGCGTGTATGTTTTATTTCCCGGTTCTGGAAACAATCAGCAGTACCAACCTCGGTACTTGTACGTATCCGAAGAGACCACGCCTTGCACTTCAGCCAAGTATCAAGCGCGGCTGTACAGGATGTGGTGTCCCGATGCTATTTTGTCTATTTTGTATGATCTGCTGTATCCAGCATTCACCGCACTGGTCGACACGCTGTGTCGTCCAGAAGTGCTTTCGCCATAATTTTTGATTGCTAGCAGCTGCTGTTGATATACAGCGCAGATATGCTTTCGCTTTGCTGATCACGGTTGATATACCGCGCTGGTGATATACACTTGGGCCAGGTATGTTTTGTTTTGCTGATCGCGGTTGATACCGCCCTGGTCGACATGGCTGTGTCGTCCAAAAATGCTTTCGATTTCGATTTTGATGGCTGTTGATAAACAGCTACACCGTGATATACAGCTGCGCCAGAGATGCTTTTGCTTTGCTGATCGCGGTTGATGCACCGCCCAGATTGGCACGGCTGTGTCGTCCAGGAGCACTTTCGCTTGAGTTTTTGATTGCTGTTGATATACAGCTGCGCCACAGATACTTTGCTTTGCTGATCGTGGTTGATAAACCGCCCAGGTCGACACGGCTGTGTCGACCAAAAGTGTGTTCGCGTCAGTTTTTGATTACTGTTGATATACAGCTCTCGTGTTTGATATACCGCCCTGATCGACACGGCTGTGTCGTCCAGAAGTGCTTCCGCTTTAGTTTTTGTTTGCTGTTGATATACAGCTACACCGCGCTGGTGATATACAGCTGCGCCAGAGACGCTTTTGCTTTGCTGATCGCGGTTGATACACCGCCCAGGTCGACACGGCTGTGTCGACCAGAAGTGTTTTCGCTTTCGTTTTGTATTGCTATTTATATACAGCTCTCGCGGTTGATATACCGCCCTGGTCGACACAGCTGTGTCGTCCAGACGTGCTTTCGCTTTGGTTTTTGATGGCTGTTGATATACAGCTATGCCGCGCTGGTGATGTACAGCTGCTCCGAATATGCTCTTGATTTGCTGATAGCGGTTGATATACCGCACTGGTCGACGCGGCTATGTCGTCCAGAAGTGCTTTCGCTTTAGATTTCGATTGCTGTTTATATACAGCTCAGATATGCTTTCGCTTTGCTGATCGCGGTTGATATACAGCTGCGCCAGATATGTTTTCTCTTTGCTGATCGCGGTTGATACCGCCCTGGTCGACATGACTGTGTCGTCCAGAAGTGCTTTCGCTTTCCATTTTGATGCTGTTGTATGCAGCTCTACCGCGCTGGTGACATGCATTTGCACCAGATATGCCTTAGCTCTGCTGATCGCGGTTGATATACCGCGCTGGTAATATACAGCTGCGCCAGATATGCTTTTGATTTGCTGATCATCGTTGATATACTGCTGTGGTCGACACGACTGCATCGTCTAGAAGTGTTTTCGCTTTAGGTTTTGATTGCTGCTGATATACAGCTACACCACGCTGGTGACATACATTTGCGCCAGATGTGTTTCTGCTTTGCTGATCGCGGTTGATATACCGCTCTGCTCGACACGGCTGTGTCGTCCAGAGCGGCTTCGCTGCAAGTTTTTTATTCCTGTTGACGTACAGCTATACCGCGCTGGTGACATACATCTGCGCCAGATATGTTTCTTGCGGCTGATCGCGGTTGATATACTGCTCTGGTCGACACGACTGTGTCGTCCAAAACGGCATCGATTTAAGCTTTCGGTCGCTGCTGATATACCTGCGCCAGATATGCTTCCGCTATGCTGCTTGCGGTTGATGTTCCGCGGTGTTGACATACAGCTGCGCTCTGGCTGACACGGCTGTGTCGTCCAGAACGGCTTCGCTTGAAGTTTTTTATTCCTGTTGACATACAGCTATATCGCGCTGGTGACATACATCTGCGCCAGATACGTTTTTTGCTGCTGATCGCGGTTGATGTACCGCTCTGGTCGACATGGCTGCGTCGTCCAGAACGGCTTCGCTCTGAGCTTTTGATGGCTGTTGACATGCAGCTGCGCCAGATATGCCTTAGCTCTGCTGGTTGCGGTTGATGTTCCACGCTGTTGATATACAGTTGCGCCAGATATTATTTCCCTTTTGCTGATCGCGGTTGGTATACCGTGCTGTTGATATACAGCTGCGCCGGGTATGATTTTGCTTTGCTGATCGCGGTTGACATACCGCTCTGGTCGGCACGGCCGTGTCGTCCAGCGGTGCTTTTGCTTAGTATTGTGATTGCTGTTGATATACAGCTGCGCCAGATATGCTTTCGCTTTGCTGATCGCGGTTGATATACCGCGCTGGTGATATACAGCTGCGCCAGACATGCTTTTGATTTGCCGAACGCGGTTGATTTACCGCGCTGGTGATATACAGTGCTCCATATATGATTTTACTTTGCTGATCGCGGTTGATATACTGCCCTGGTCGACACGGCTGCGTCGCCCAGCAGTGCTTTTGCTTTATGTTTTGATTGCTGTTGATATACAGCTATACCGCGTTGCTGTTGATATACAGCTGTGCCAGATATGCTTCGTTTCGCTGATCGCAGGTGATATACCGCGCTGGTGATATGCAGTTACGCCAAAGGCTTTTGCTTGGCTGATCTCGCAGTTGATATGCCGCCCTGGTCGACACGGTTGCATCGTCCAGAAGTGCTTTCGCTTTAGGTTTTGATTGCTGTTGATAAGCAGCTATACCGCGCTAGTGATACACAGCTGCGCCAGATATGCTCTCGCTTTGCTGACCGCGGTTGATACACCACTCTGGTCGACACGGTTGTGTTGTCCAGAAGGGATTTCGCTTCAGCTTTCTGATTGCTGTTGAATCCGGTGCGCCAGACATTATTTTGCTTTGCTGATTGCGATTGATATACAGTTGCACCATATGCGCTTTTACGTTGCTGGTTGCGGTTGATTTACCGAGGTTAGTGATAACAGCTGCGTCATATATGCCTTTTTTTTGCTGATCGCTGTGAATATACCGCTCACGACCGTGTCGTCCAGCAGTGCTGTCGCTTTGATGTCCTGACCGCTGTTGATATATAGCTGCGCCAGTATGTTTCGCTTGGCTGATTGCGGTTGATACACCGCACTGTTGATATGCAGCTGTGCCAGATATACTTTATTTCTGCGAATTGCGGTTGATATACCGCTCTGCTCGACACGGCGGTGTGGCCCAGAAGTGTTTTCGCTTTGCTGATCGTAGTTGACATACGACTGGGTTAGTTGTGTTTTTGCGTTGCCGATTGGTTATGCCACAGTGGGGACACGCACACATCATGGCCGGCTTGGCCAAATGTACTTCCGCTCTGCTGATCGCCATGGATGTACGGCTATGCCAGATATGCTTTCGCGCTGCTGACCGTGGTTACATCGCTCTTGTCGACACGACTGTGTCGTCCAGCAGCGTTTTCGCTTTGCTGCTCGGGGTTGATATGCGGCTGTGCCTGATGTACTTTCGCTTTACTAAAATCGCGGGCACGGCTGTGCCTGAGGGAGTTGGTTCTGCCGATCGTTGTTGATACACAGGGGTCGCAGATATCCTTTCACTTTGCGGATCGCGAGGATCTACCGCTCTGGTCGACACGGTTGTGTCGTCTTGAAGGGCCTTCGCTTTCCTGTTTGTTGACATACGACTGGGCTGGGTGTATTTTGCTTTGACGATATGCGTCTAGGCGATCTCGCTGGGCCGATCGCGGTTGATGGCCGCCCTGGTCGACTGGTTGCGGTTGATGTACCGCCCTGGTCGACACGGCTGCGTCGTCCAGCAGTGCATCTGCTTCGTTGCTCACGGTTGATACACGGCTGGGTTAGTTATATTTTGCTGTGCTGATTGGTTAGGCCGCTCACAGGCATGGTGGTATTACGGTTGCTATCGGTTTCTATTGCTTCGTTCCTCGCTAGCAATATATCGCTTCCACAAGCACGGCGGTGCCAGCGGGCTTTGCGTTGCTGATCTCGGTACGGCAGAACCAGCGGTTTTTGTTCCGCTGACCTCGGTACGTTGTGCTGCTACCTCGCTGGTCGCTGGTTGGGTGTGGTGGATATACCACCATCGATGGATCGGCTTTGCCGGAGATATGTTGTCTTGCCAGTCGCTGAGGTTGCACAGATGGGTCGGCTGTCTTCATTGCCGCGGCTGACTTTCGGATCGCGGCTGAGATACATTTATGGCTGACATGGGTCAGCATTGCGACCGCTATACCACTCATTACTATTGATATACACTTCATGCTGACGCAGTTTGATCAGAGGCGACTGCGTGTGTCGCGGGTTTGCGGGGTTGCACAGCTAGGGTTGATGTGCTGACAACGTCGTTGCAGTCGATACGACATATATCTCGACGGATACCGATGCCGCTGCTCCCTTGTCTTCTCACCGACGCGCGCGGGTTACGGTTTAATAATGGGCAGGGTTACCATGTTGCAGCTTAACTCGCTTCTGCTGCGAGAGATCGAGACTTTGCGAAACAAGGCCGGAACGAACTCATGGTCTAACTTCGCTGGTTGCTGGTTGATTGCGATTGACACGCGTGTCTTGCTGGTTGCTGTGTTCATCCAGATGTTGACGATTATCTTCGTTGCCGCTACTGCTTCGCGGGTCGCGGTTGAGACACAATTATGGCTGACATGGGTCAGGGTGGCGACCGCTATACCGACCGCTATAACGACCGCTATACCGACCGCTGTACCGCTCTTAACTGTAGATATACAGTTCATGCTGAGCAGTTTCATCAAGGATGGCTGCACGTTTCGCTTGTTGCGGTGGTTACTCAGCTATGGTTGATGCGCAGGTCGAACAGTTATCACTGGCACGGCTGCACCAGATGCTTTTGCTTTGCGGATTGCTGTGGGTACTAACCCCTTCGGAAATTCAGAGGGCAACGTTGACGAATATAACTGGCAATTCCAGGGTTAGCCACACGAAGTTACACGGGCTGCTAGCTTAAGGAGTGGGGATTTTAACGTGCGACTCCAACGCAAGGAGCTGCGCGATACGCGCGTAGCATGAAACATCGTGTGCTGCGCACTCATGCTATGACAATGACCGCCTTTCTTACTTATTTTATCGCTATGCGTGGGCTCCGAAAGGGTTAATAATGTCGGCATTAATTTGGGTATACAACTGTCGCTGACACACGGCTGTGTGGATATGCAACCGTCATTGGCACTGTTGTGCCAGAGATGGTTTTACTTTGCTGATCACTGTTGATATACAACTGTGCCAAAAGTGCTTTCGCTTTGCGGGTGGCTGCTAACACACAGCTATTGCCCACACGGATGTGTTGTCGCTGTTGCCTCGCTATTAAAGAGATCCATTGTTAGCAGGATGAATTATCAAACAACAAAGGCGGCAAAAAAGCGCCCGGCTTTGTGTAAAAGCGCTTGGCTACAGTTTGTTTCGTTGGCTGGTCTTGCCAAGTATACAGAGCCTCGATCGAACACAGTATGTAGCGTAGAAGAGCTCGCCTATAAAGTGGCGATGCTTCCCTTTTTTGTGATTTTTTTTCCTGTTAACAATGGATCTCCGTAATAGTCGCCGTTGATAGTCGTTGATCACTGTCGCTGTTGATATACAGCGGTTGATGGCACGGCTGTCATATTGGCTGTTGCATCACTGATTGCTGTTATACGACGATCTCCGGCGCGGGCTGTTGGCTGTTGCTTCGCTGATCAATGTTGGCATACAACAATCTCCGCCGCGGCCGTGCCGGAGCTGCTTTGTGTGACTGCTGGCGTGGCTGGGGTATGGTTGCTGTGGCTCCGCTAGTCGCTGTCGGTATACAGCAATCACGGGCACGGTTGTGCGAGAGGCTCTACTTCGCTGACCTCGGCGTGGCAGTGCCAGAGGCTTCTGGTTGGCGGATCTCGGCGCGGCGGTGCTGGAGGCTTTGGTTTTGCTGATATCTATAGATATACAGCTATGACTGGCACGGCGGTGTTATCTCTGGGCCGCTGCAGTAGATTTGCTTGTTGCTGATGATAGTTTATGGGTGCTATCAATACTTAAAAGCTATCGATGACACGGCCGTGTCCATACATAGTTGCCGCTGCTTCGTGGATTGAGGTTGTTATACCATCATCGCTAGCACGGCGGTGCCGGAGATGATTTTGCCTAGTTGATTGCTGATGTTAAACAGATACTGACGCCTGTCTTCGTCGCCGCTGTTGCTTCGCAGGTCGCGGTTGACAGACAGTTATGGCTGACATGGGGTTAGAGTTGCGACCGCCATACCGTTTGTTACTCTGTTAATATACATGTAATGCTTACGCCGTTTTATCAGAGGTGATGGTGTGTATCGCTGGTGGCAGTGGTTACACGTCTATGGTTGATGTGCTGACAACGTGATTGCAGTCGACACTGCATACATTTCAACGGATACCGAGACCGCTGCCCCCATATCTTCCTACCTACGCGCGGGGGCTACGGTTTGATAACGGGCGGGTGTCGCGGTGTGGCGGATAAACCCGCTGCTGCTGCGAGGACTTGAGACGCTAAACACAGCTCGTCCGCAACCCAGTACAGCTACCTTTCGACGGCCCCATCCCCGGGTCTCTCTCCACGTGATATGGGCGTACATGCACCGGCAGGGGTATACGCCGCGACGGGTGGGTGGGCGCATCGCTGGCCCAGCAGCCCCCACCCCCCCCCGATTCGGGCGCCGCGGGGAAAAGCACGCAACGCCCGCGCGCTAGGAGAGTTGGAGGTCGGGACGGGGTCGGGGTCGCTGGGGAGGCGGCGACCGCGGCCTAATCGCTTCCCCTGCAATTTCGCCGCCCCCCCCCGGTCCGCCCGGGCGATAGCTGAGCGGGCCGACTATAAATCTCGGTTGCAGGCCCTGTTTTTTTTAGCTATTGGTAATATCGCAGACACATGCGTGACTCGTGGCAGCTTTTCCTATTTCGTTACATGTTAATTTCGCTGTTAGGAAATGGTAGGTAGGAGTGGCCCGGAGTCGTGCTGTTAGTGCCTGTGCTACCGTCAGATTTTCTCGATGGATGGGCTGTACACATAGCATCACTTCGACGTTCGCTTAGTTGTTTAGCAGAACAAGGGGCGTGAAGTTATTGCCTCCCGTTTCTAACGTATGATGCTGTGTATTGACATTCAGATAGTCTTGTGTTGGCATTCGCGGTAGGTGGGCGCGGATGAATGGCTCCGGCACCTAAATCATCGCCAGACTGGCGTGCGGCCTATTCTGCCCTCAGTTCCACAGCTTTCCGCCGACGAACATCGGTGGGTGAACACATGGGCGATTCTCAACCCCTCGCCCACATTGCTTGTTTGGGCAGAGGTATTTAGGGACCCGATGCAATAGCCGCTCCGACGGTTGCCGTGGAATGCCCCGGCGTGGGACGCCGGAGCGGGGGGGAGCGCGTTTGTGCCGGGTTTCGTGCGCAAACACGAAGCGGTTTGGGACGAAGTCGTCCTGCAGGAACACCCACTCCGTGACGACCTTACATCATGCTGGTTTTTGGAACATGGAACAAGCAGTACCGAGGCACCATGTATGTTTCACGGTGACCGCTGCTGCTCTTGCGGGGAGCACTTATCAAACCAGTGACGGTGCTTCTAAGCGAACGCAAAAGTAGGCTCATCCTAATTGATTTACCACACCCGCCGGTCCTTCGCCTCGTGCACGCCACTGTATGGAAACAATTTATAAGAAGTTTAGGCGAGAGGACGACCCCAGTCCGGTAGCCGATGCAGAGTATAAGAAGCAATGGGAGTATGGGTAGGCCCACCGGCTGGGGGAGGAGACATCATCTAATCCAATACTTGATTTAAATGATCGGTGAAGCCGCAGAAGAATACTACAGGGAACTTCAGAAAAAACAATGGTGCACCTCTATCTTGTGAAATATGTATACGTATATATGCATATGTATATAGGTGTATGCCTAGGCCATGAGGTTGATCGTGCATCGGGTTGCCCTTTCATGTTTTTCCTCCCAACTTTTGTGTTTTTTGGGTACAGAAGGTATAGAGCCCTCGAGGTGAGAGGTCTCAGAAAAAAAAAATGAGGCATCTCGCTAGTACGTAACATGCGTCACCAAAGGCGCTTTTTTATATAATCAGATCATACCGGTACACGACGACGGTGTTTTTTCACGCCATGACGGGGGTTGGTGGCGGAGGACGTGATCAATAATCGTGAAAAACACGCCATACGGTTCCCACTTCAACTTTTAATTCTATGCGCATCCCCATCAACCCCACTTTGCTTCACAACCTACCCCGCGTATAAACAAAAATTAGCATAAGACCACCCAAACCTTAAACGCTTTAGACTATATGTACATGGTGCGCTCACTTTACCAGCTTTGAGCCTCCTCCCCCTTTACGCATTGCAATTCTTATTGGAAATACACAATGACCACTGTGCTATGATGCAGGCAGTCAGCGCGGGCTGCATAGCTCAGTGATTACGGTCTACCTCTAACTAAACGCACAGTCCGGGGGGGTCCAAGCTTAACCGCCAGCGGACCCTGGATAGTGCTTTTAGGGGAGGAACACCGTAACCATTGAGCTGTGCAGTCAGTCAGCGCTGACTGCATAGCTCAGTGATTGTGATGTATGTTAATAATTATATCCCCCTTCTTTTTCCTGGTCACACGAGGCTGCCCCTCCCCCCCCCCCCCCTCTCGTGCTTGATTTCCGCGAGCGAGCGTTATCGACGATCAGTGTTCTCGTTTGGTTGTTTGTTTTGTGTGTGAGGGTCCTTGGACAAGATGTACGTACTACTTTCGTACTCGTGGTTTATTCTTGTCCGTGACGAACCACGTGCCCTTGCGTGACCAATAGCCGCACGCGCTGTTCTTTATCTTATCAAACGGAGTCCTTTCGCCCAGTCGGGGAAAATAAAAAACACGATTTTTTCCAGGGCTTTTCACGGGTCGGGTCAAATCTCGCGGGTCGGGTCGGGTCGGGTCGGGTCAGCTGACCCGACCCGACCCGCGAGATTTTTGAGACGTCTTGACCCGACCCGACCCGACCCGCGAGATTTTCGAGACGTCTTGACCCGACCCGACCCGACCCGCGAGATTTTCGAGACGTCTTGACCCGACCCGACCCGACCCGCGAGATTTTGAAATCGTCCTAACCCGACCCGACCCGACCCGCGACAATCCGAGTGACCCGCGAGATTCGGGTCGTCTGGCGGGTCACGTTAACTTGACCCGTGACATTTCTCACGGGTCAAACTCAAAAAGTCACGGGTCAAAGCATGTTGTATACCTCGGTCGGTTGGTTGGTCCTTGGTCCCTCGTACTTTTCCCAGTATGTCGTGTTCTCTGCGTTTTTTACCGGCATTGTTTGCAGCTGATGATCATGTCATGTGGTGTGCGCGCGAGAAATAGGAAAGAAACCGCAACCCACATGCATGGACATGCCCGTACCGTTAGACCACCGGGTCGACCCGACGAGCGACCCGACGAGCGAGCTAGTTATAAAACTTGTTTACAAGTGCAATCTCCGGCCCCGGCAAGCAGCCTAGCTGAGCCGCCTCCAGCAGCAAGCCCACAACTGGGGCAGTGGATCTGTCAGCAGGGAGGGGCTGCGATCCGCGAGGATGCGTTGTCTGCTGCTGGTGCTTGCTGCTGCCAGGGTGCTGCTGCTGCTGTGCTGCTGCTGCTGCTGCTTCGAGGACGGCTGCTCTTCTTGCTTTTTTACGTTTGGTCACATTTCGTACTGGTATGATAATTCTCGAGCTAGCTACTACTACTACAGTAATTGCTGTATCTATCTTCTATCTGTGCAGTCTCCAGCCCCGGCAAGCAGCCTAGCTGAGCCGCCTCCGGCAGCAAGCCCACAACTGGGGCGGTGGGTCTGTCAGCAGGGGCTGCGATCCGCGAGAATCCGGGGTCTGCTGCTGGTGCTTGCTGCTGCCAGTGCTGCTGCTGCTGCTGCTGCTTCGACGACGACTGCCCTTCCTTGCCTTTTTACGTTTGTTTGGTGACATTTCGTACTGGTATGACCGTAATATTACTGCTGTTGTTGTTGCGACTTCAGTAGGAACGGCATTCGCGTCACACTTCTGTATGCCTTGGTACGAGTAGCTAGGGGTACTGCCTGGTGATTGTTCTGCACGCTGTGATGACATATGATCGGAGCATCGGCACGAGGGAGGCAGGAAGCCGAAAAAATGTTTGTATTTTATTGGCGGACCCGCGGGCCTGACCCGCGGGGCGCCTGCACGGCATCAACGTGGCTCTCAGCTGTAAGTTTGAAAAAGGCGGATCCGCCGGCTAGATCCGCGGGTTTGACCCGCGGGTCAGCCCAAAACAACTCACGGGTCATTATGGCTTGACCCGCGAAGTGACCCGTATCTCGCGGGTCATGACCCGACCCGACCCGCGAGATTTTGAAAACCTCTTGACCCGACCCGACCCGACCCGCGAGATTTTGAAGCCTTTTGACCCGACCCGACCCGACCCGCGAGATTTTGAAAACCTCTTGACCCGACCCGACCCGACCCGTGAGATTTTAAAACGTAATGACCCGACCCGACCCGACCCGCGAGATTTTGTAACCCCCTTGACCCGACCCGCGGGTCGGGTCATGACCCGTGAAAAGCCCTGATTTTTTCCTGAAATCAGAATTCCAATGTACGACGCTCAACAAGTCATTTTTTGTTTCTGCTTGGGTGGGGATGAAACAGACGGACGCGCTTTCTTATAGACAGACAAATAGGATGACTTACGCTCATCTGTAATGTTTGTTTGTTTGCGTGGTGGGGGAGATGAAACAGACGTGCTTCGTACCGGTACATACTAATACGATAGTTTTTTTTCGTTGACAAAACCCGTGCGCCCTTCCTTGCCTTGCGTGACCCGTGGTTGTCACACGTCCGCGCTGTTCTTTACTTATCACGTGCGTCCCCCCCCCCCCCCGTCAAACGCATGTAATAAAAAAAACGAACTCAGAACCCTGAGGCCGCTCGGAATAACCTGAAGACGGCCCAAAGTCTGGCGCCATTTTTGTTTGAACCCTTCTATAACGGAGGTAAGCAAGAGTTTTTATTTTGTGTGTGTGCCGTGTGTTTCGTGTGTGTGTCGTGTGGGAGTGAGTATGTGTTTGTGTGTGTGTTTTTTGGGGTTTTTTGTCTTGTTTTGTGGTTCACCTGCGCGTGGGTTCTTTCTTGTTCCCTTGGTTAGTTAACCCCTTTGACTAACATTCCATGGCAGGGCGTTGCACGTTGTGGGCGGCCAAATTTTTTGTCGCGGTCGGTTGATCTCAAGTGGGGAAGGTATCTACCTGTTGGTGTCTATATGTTGGTATGATACTTTTACGAGTATATATGTGGGTCGCAGGTATATTTTCTACCGTTACGTAGACATATCTTCTCGTGAAAATTTGTATGAACGGTAGCCGTTCCAGAGGTGTTGGGTATCGTGTCTTGTTGTACTAAAAGTTGTCGTGAAGTCTCCGTAGACTCTGGTGACGGAGAGGCGGGTAATCCCGTTTCCCGCTGACAAGTAGTCACTGTCGACTCTCTGTTTCGCCTACAAAGCACCTCTCGTTGCCTCGAGGCACTTCTATCATTACCGTCGCTTGGCTCGTCGTCGAACCTTGCTCCAATCTGGCGTGTCCTCCACGCTACGCAAGACAAGAAGAGAAGTTGTTCCACGTCGCGAGTCGAACCTGGGTTACCCCAAACCCTCACATATTTGTTTTAGGACTAGCGCATAGAAATGTTTTGGTTGGGTTGCGCGAACGAATGTCTTCGAAGTCGTCATGCTGCGGGTGAGACATTGAGCTCCTCGTGATAGGGAGTTCAGAAAATTATGCTGCACCCGTAGCATAAAATGCCTCCCTTGGAAACTGCAAACCCGCGCTTTCGGGGGAGTAAACAACTTGGAAACAGTGTGTGTGGCACGATTTTTGCGGTTCCCACAGGGTGCATCATTAGGGCGTGTTCGCGATTTCCAAAATTTTGTTTTGGCTGGAAAACATACAATGATACCATTGAAACCGACTTGCGTCACAACCTAAGGCCGACCCAACCCAAACCCACGAGAAAGTTAGGTTAGCAAATAAGAAAAAAAAATCGAGGAAAACATATTTTCTACGTAACCTAAGCATATTTTTTTCGCTCGCTTTTCGTGGGTTGGCCTTGGATTGAGACCCCTCGACGGTTTCAATACTAAATACTAGATGTTTCCCTACCCTAATCCTCACCCAGACCAAAGTTGGTACGTCGCAAACACCGTACTATTGTTCGGTCGGTTGATCAGATAGCCGTCCGTGGCTGGTCGGTTTTGTTTAGCACGAGTGACTCTGTACCTCGCTGACCAAAACACGTTAGGTGAAAGGTTAGTTTGTTTGGCGCAACGTATAGCTAACCATCCCATTGAGGATTAATACCGAAAAATTAAAACAGCGCGAAAGCCTAGATGACCGCACGGAACAGAGGGGTGTTAACTCGCGCGAGTGACCCCGAGCCACCGCAAAAAAAAAGGTCCCTAAAAGGGGGACCCCCCCCCACCACATCTTTGGTCATGTACAGCCGTGGGTGTACCCCGATTTTTTAAGAGCGCTCAGGATAAGAACAACATTCGGGACTTAAAAAGAGCGGCAAAAAAATCGGCATGTCCCATGTCCTACACGCAAAGCTACCAGGTATGTGTTTCCCACTACAGATACGAGCAATGTGTAGTAGTTAACGCCTTTACCACTGGAACCCGCTTTGGGGGACAAAGTACTTGGGATTAGTGTAGGGAGGGGTTTTGGGGCTCTAAAGCTTGTTTCGGCTTGTCAAGGGGCGCTCTTAAAGCGGGGTACCCACTTGTAAACAGATATTGACTGCACGGTAGATTGACCATTCTTGTTTTAGAGCCCCCTCCCACAATGGGAGTAAGCGCTGTTTTTTTGTTCTTGTTTTGTGATGCACCTGCGTGGCTAGCTCGCTAGGTTGAAAGGCTCGATCGGTTACCAACCAGCGTCTGTTTTTGTGATCCACTACCCTGCGAGGCTCGCTCTCTTGTTTAGATGCTCGAATCGATTGATCAGATATTCATAGTCACGGCTGGTCGGTTGTTTTCGTGAGCTTTTAGTTACCGACGACGTGTCGGATGCATAGTAAGATTGACCGTTTGCCGCATTAACACTGTTTCAGCTCGTTGTAAGTATCCTACCGCCACGTTCTACTCGTGCTGCGGTGCTTTAGTCTCTACAGTACATCGTTATTGTACTTCGGCAAGCGTGTTGAGCCGAGTTCTAGATGCGTCGGTAGAATAAAACATGGCTCGTTCAAAGAAGGCTGACGCCGAACACCAAAGGTATATACATTTATAGGTCTCACACCCCGTCTCTTGCCCCTTCGCATTGCTTGCCAGCACTTCTTGCGTACAGGAGAGGGGATCTACAGGAGGCGTTTTCGATGTGCGGGAAGGCTCTCGAGGCACGTATTCGATCTTGTTTTTCCAAAAAGACATGCTTACAAAATTTGCCTAGTGCTTAGCAATTTGACGAACAAGAGGCAGTGTTTATTGCAGTAGTAAACCAAACCCGTGCTATGATAGAGGCATAAACCTTTTTTTGGCAGAAAATATAGATTTTCTGAATGACGTGGCTCCTCAACGCCTTTAAAACCGGAAACCCGTTTTGGGGACAATGTTACTTGTAGTTAGCGTATGAAGGGGTTGCGGGGCTCTGAAGGGGTTATAGCCCAAAATCGTTCGAATGTTGTCGTTCTTGTTTTGCAAACATGTTTAGTTTCTTTTGTATATCTAAGCTATCATGGGTTTGTTCGTTCGGGTTGCACTTTCAGCTTTTACCACTCAAAATCGGTTTTTGGCTGAGGTATGGAGCTCCTTACCGCCTCTACAACTAACTGGTAACCCTTTTTTGGAACATATTTACTTGAATTCAGTAAGGGGAGGGATTTGGGGGATCGAAAGGGGTTAGGCCAACAACCTTGCGGAGAAAAAAAACATGGTGCACCTCTATAATGTAGCGTGACGTGTCATCAGTCAGTCAATCGGACAGAGAGACAAGACAAATTTCGACTTTCCGTTCTAGGGACCCGACGTTGACACCTATATAGGGTGGTGCTATTTTTTATTGCGTGATTGTTATCTTGGTGAAAATATTGACATTTTTTATTCCTATGAATTAGTTGGACAGACAGATAGACAGACCGAGAGACAGAGAGACGGAGAGACAGACGGAGAGACAGACAGACAGACAGACAGACAGACAGACAGACAGACAGACAGACAGACAAACAGACAGACAGACAGACAGACAGACAGACAGACAGACAGACAGACAGACAGACAGACAGACAGACAGACAGACAGACAGACAGACGAGACAGAAGAACAGACAGGTTTGACGTTCCGTTCAAGAGACTCCAGGTTGACACCTAGGAAACTACGCAGACCACTTACCCGGTACCTGATATATGAGTGAGAAGCGAACGGATCTATTAGTAGTAGTAGTAGGCTAGTAGTACATATAGTACGAACGCGGCAATCGTATCTGCTCTAAATGATGCAACGGTCTTATTGTTTTGCATGCGGGCATCATATCCGCTCGAAATGATGCACCTACTTCAAGGTCCAATGTGTAGTCGGATCAGAGAGTTAGCTTATTCGAACATCGGGCTGTTGCGTTTTAGGTTCGCGTGTAATCCAATGAATGCGTAATCCACCAATAAATACGTGCCGCACGGGCAAGAAACCATTCTTACGGGCAAGCTGCGACAACCGGTCTTCAAACGATGGCAGCGACGTCGGGACTTTCATTCAAATTCACACAACTCGCCCACACCCGTCGAATATTTGACGCAGTTTCGTTATATTATCTTGGGGGTCTTTGATGTCCCAGCCCGCGTATAACAACGAAATCATGTACCAACCATTTTTACTTTTAGACCCGGGGGGGGGGGGGTACTCAGTTTGTGCATGGCCGTAGTCCTATGATCATACACCCTCGCGTCCCTACTATGCCGGGACGGAGCACGTCGGGTTGTCACCAACCAGGCAGACATTGCTTGCACCAAGCGCGAAGCGCCGCGAGGTGTTCGGCGAGTGAGTCGCACGGAGGGTGAACTGTAGCTTTCCCAGAACCGCTCGTAAGACGGACTACGGAAGGGGAAGGGGGTCAATTTTGGGGCCTACTTGATTGCCATGGCGCGGGGTCACTCGCGCGAGTGAGCCCCCTGTTCCATTGCGGTCTTTAAAAAGCTTTCTTCAAGTGCTATTTTATGTTAGCGATATCAATCCGCGAATGGGATGGCAAGCTACGCTGCGCCAAAAACAAATAATCGCCTAAAAGCTGTCTTCCGTCTCGTCCGTGAGGTACAGAGTCAGGTCACTTGTGCGAAATGAGGGTACCCCCCCCTTAATATATACTGGTATATAATATTAATAGCTGGCCTCGGTTGGCACCGACGCCGCAAAACATTATATGTACATTGGGGTTGGCGTTGGTTGGCAACGACGCCGTAAAGCATGTCAATCACTGCGTGAGCTAGACAACCAGGGCACCGTTATTTTATTTTTATTTTTGGCGGTCACCATGATGGTTGTCCAGTTAGATCATGTTGTGCGGGGTGGAGAACCCTAACTCCGCACAAGGGGAATGATCGCATCACGTAGTGTAAATGCGGTAAGGCACCCACGAGGCAGTTACATAGTAATACCCATTGCTGTCTCTGGAGTGGCCACACCAGAAAACAAAGTATGACTCATTGGCGCTGTCATCCATGAGCAAGAAAGTAGGCACAACGGTGCCGAAGTCCGTCCTACGAGCGGTTCTTCGAAGGATGCAGTTCGCCCTTCATGCGACTCGCCGAACGCCTCATGGCGCTTCGTGCTTGGTGCAAGCAATGTCTGCCTGGTTGGTGAAAACCGGACGTGCTCCGTCCCGGCATAGTACGGATGCGAGGGTCTGTGGTCATACGACTACGGCCTTTGCACAAACTGAGTACACACACCCCAACCGCAGACTTGGGTCTTACAGCATCAATCAGCGTCTCATGTTTCTGGGAGTGTGTTATAAGGCTTAGTTTAGGTAAGCCATCGGTTAACATTTTGCAAGTGGTCAAACGGACTAATACCCCACTAATTCCTTAACAAATGGCGTCGTCGACAGACCATGTTTTTTTGGGGGGTCGTGGGTTCGAATCCCACCATCCACAATAATAAACATTTTCAGACTTCCCCCATGTCGAACTTGAAAAATACTCTCCCCGGTATTCTCAGAAAATGAAACCGCTTGGGTATTGACTGGTCCGCCCGTATATCCGGCCGACCTGCTATCCCGCCGTTTCAGGCGGGGAGAGTGTTATAAGACTTAGTTTGGGTAAGTATTATAAGGCTCAGTTTGGGTAAGCTATTGGTTAACCTTTTGCAAGTGGTCAAACGGACTAATACCCAACGAATACCTTAACAAATGGCGTCGTCGGCAGGACTTAGGGTTAGGGTTAGGACTAATACCCCACTATTACCTCAACATAACAATAAGCTATGGGTTAACCTTTTGCAAGTGGTCAAACGGACTAATACCCCACCAATACCTTAACAAGTGTTATACGAAGTATACCAGTATAGTGAAGTAGAAACAAACACTGACGAGTGCAATGATCAAGAGAGGTGGGACTTTTTGCGGCTGAATCGTTGGCTGAAAGGCGGGGGGGGGCTCCTTAGCCCAAAAATCGTCTGAATTTCGTTTTTCGTGTTACGATGATAAGAGGTATATATACACCATTTTTTGGCTAAAAACATTTTTCTGAATGACGTGACGGGGCTCCTTAACGCCTTCACTACTGGGAACCCTTTTGGGGGGGACAAAATTACTTGAAGTTAGTAAAGGGGGGGGATTGGGGGGGTCTCTACAAGGGTAAATTAAACCAAATTCGTCGCCGGAACATCGTTCTTGTATTGCAACATACGATTTTTCTTTTACACATACATACCCTTCGTAGGCGATGGATGGGATTGTTCACCGTTTTTTCGCATTTTACGTTTTACTCAAGATCAGTTTTTGGGTGGGGCTACATTTATAGAGCTCCTCGGGCAAGTCAAGAACCTTGCAGGGCAAAAAAAAACGGTTGTTGCACAGCTACCATGTAGCGCGTATCCGAATTTAATTATTACATTATTGTATACCAGGAATAATAGTATTTGTTGTATACCTACCATAGGCCATGGGGTTGTGTCATCGCGTACACTGCACATTTATCCCCCCCCCCCTCAATTAGACGCGACGCCCTTCATGCGACTCGCCGAACACCTCGCGGCTCTTCGCGCTTGGTGCAAGCAATGTCTGCCTGGTTCGTGAAAACTCGACATGCTCCGTCCCGGCACAGTAGGGATGCGAGAGTCTATGTGTCATACGACTATGATACAGCCATGCACAAACTGAGTATACCCTTCCCCCCCAATCAGACGGCGAACAGGACGGGGATAGGATAAGAGCAAACATTTTTTATGTAATATATGGAAAAAGCGTACAGTAATGAGCGCCCAAGTGTTGGAGGTGTCTCTGTTAGGAGTAGGAACGGTGCTCCGTCTCGAAAGGGATGCGTGGTCAGTGGTCAAATGACTTAAGGCAAGCAACAAATGAGTACGCCCCCCCCCCCCCCCCCGCCCGCCAATCAACTTTGCCTCAGAAGGGTATACGCCCGCCAATCAACTTTGCCTCAGAAGGGGATAGAGCCCCTATGCGCGATAAAAATTGAAGGCAAGAACCGGGGGGAGAAAGGGACGACACCTGTGACCACGGCTTGTCCAGAAGCTGGAAAGTAGATGTGTGTGAAAAAAAGAAAAAAAGAAGAAAAAAAGAACCCCTCGCGTAGAGAGCCCCAGAAACAAAAATGGTTCACGTACCTGGTACAGGGGGTATGCACAACAGGTTAGGCTACTCAACTTGCCACAGCAGTGCTGTAATTCTGTGCTAAAGTGACCGCTAAATGCCACGAACCTCAGCACCGCCTTGCTCGCCCACGCCCTTTTTACGCGCCCGATTGAAGGTGTACCCGGATCACAGCGACTCCAAGCAACTGCTCAAGACCCTCCAAGATCAGTTCACCATGCACTAGGGGGACAGTCCAGTGGCCAGAAAATATCAACTCCTGCGCACAACAAGCTTCATTGCGTCTGCCCGTGTTGCGGTCGAAGCGGGATTCCTTCGAGCCTTTTGAGCGGAGACGACGACTCGTGAACGCGACTTTATTACGCTGTCATCTGTTCGTTGTTTTTCGGAGAAAAATAGTGCTGTTGAGTTATTCGCACGGTGGTTTCGTTGGGGAAAGGCATAATCCGACAAAGAACTAGTTTTTGACTCAAGATTTGCCGACTCGCATCTCTACTCGTTCCAGACAGCTTGCCCCCCGAAACGCGGGGGGTGCGGTCCTTAAGGGTTAATCAGTTGCTGCTGTAGAGCACGGCTATAATGCGTCGCCCTGCTGTTCCACAGTGTACTGCTCAAAATATTATGCGTATCCAGTCACGCTGTAAACTCAAAGGGTTTTGTTTGTGAGACTAAAACTACCTGTGCATTGAGCAGGCCACGTCAGCCGCAGAGAACAACGCTCGAGGGCGCGAATCATGGGGGTTGCCGCGACGCCGCGCACACTCAGGACAAGTGGGAGCGTCGAAAGGCGGCCTCCCGAGGACGGATTGCTTCGTCCTCGGGATTGTTGGGGGGGGGGGGGGGCACAAAGGGAGGGAGGAGTGCTAATTTTGCATTCATATAATTTTCCGGGTTTTTTATCTTGAGGTTAGTGAGGTAGCGGCTATCTCGCTCGGTTTGGAGTGCTTTCGGATCCTAATCGAGTTTCTAAAACCAGTTTTCGTTTTTTATTTCATTTTTCTAATGTTGAGTTCAGTGTGGTAGCGATCACGCTCAGATTAAAGATTACGATTTCGGTTCTTCGTCGAGTTGTGGAAAAAAAAAATCTCGATTTTGTTTTTCTCCGCCAGCCAGGGACAGCGAGGTGCCAAACCGGCCACCCTCCTCCTTCCTCTACACACCCGCGCGGGCTCCGGCTTTACGTGTGGTCCCCTGCTGACTGGTACAGCGGAAGTTACAAGCCTGGTCCGGCGCCGCGCTGAAACTCAAACAGTTCGCGCAGCGTTGTGGTACGAGTGATAATGGTGCTGGCATTCCCAGGAGATAAAGCGAGCACAGCGTTTCAGGCACAGTGATTAACCGTTCAGGGGCCCATTGATACCGACCAAAACGCGACGAGCGCGACCTAATCAAGAAGCGTTTAGGAGAAGCTTGAGGCAGCCCGAGTATCGTCATGCTTCACGCTTGCATGCATCACATCCTCCAGCGATGTAGTTCGACCATATCATCTGCTACAACACCAGAAGCTCGGATTGCTTCACGTGGCCGGTGTCGTAGTCGCCAGTTTTCTTCTCCGATTTTGGCATCTGAATTTCAAAAGGGGTTAAGCCTTTCCTGGGAAAGGAGCGGAACAAAGTACCGAGGCCCCCGCGACTTCTATTTTTCACGTCGCTCGCTGTGTTTGAGACGACACTTTTGTAGCCCCTTGGGCAAGAAAGCAAACGCCATCCGGGTGACTCGAGGAATCGCCCCCTGCCGCTTCTGCTGCGACCGTCACCACCGCTTGGCGGACCATTTCTATAATTTAGCCGCAACCAATCTCAGAATTATCAGCAGGTTGTCGAGAGAAGCAGCACATGTTTAACCTGTTTTTGGCCACTCCACAAATCACCGCACTCTGTTTTTAACTATTTTATCCCGAAAACGAGGGTGCACAGCTAAAAGGGTTATAAGGGATGTTGCACAAAAAACCGAACCAAAGTCCGGTACCAACAAAAACGCGGCAGAAATAAATCGTGCGAAACAAATCCGACTTATTTGGCGCTCACTCACACGTGTATTTCACGGGGGTATGGGCCAATTCCTCGGTCGCTTTTTCCGAGCACCGCGACTCCCACTGTCCCCAGGGCTAAACCCTGAACTACGCCACAGAGTCCAAAATAACACAAACACGTTTGTTTTTCGGGTCAGATTACTGTTCACGGGCCGGATCGGGTCAAGGTGACCTTACCCGACCCGTGAGATTTTTGGAAAACTTCCTGACCCGATCCATGCGGACGCGTGAGGTTTCGAACACCTCCTGACCCGACCCGACTCTACCTCCTGAACCGCGGGCCGTTAACAGCCCCAAAAACAACCCCGTGCACCACTGCAACAAAAAAATCCCAAACAATTCCAAGCATGTTTCCCAAAAAAGCTTGGTGCAATTCCACAGAGGGCATTAACAAATACCCCCCACTAAAAATTCAAGGCGAACAATTAAAAAAAAAAAAACGTCGGTTAAATTGCAAAGGTGCTATTCATATTAGTTAAACAGAAACGTTCCCCTCTCTCGTCAGCACCCTCTCAGCCCTTGATGACAAGCAGGCTTAGCCAGGCCTATCAAACCCTCTTTTACTCTCGGTGTGCCCTGTGAAGGTGGGAGGGACGTCTCGGGGAACGGCGACGATGCAGCGCGGTACACGTGCTGGCTACTAGTGTCACAAACAACAGCAGCAACCTTAGCTCGGTACACAGGAGTCACAAACACCTTCAAGATGCACCAGGCATTCGCTGAGAGCTACCTGGTACCAGGTGCTCTACGCACTGTCGCTGTTGGTTCACACCACTGGCAAAAACAAGTAAAAAAAAAAAGAGAAAACACGAACCTAATGCCCGTCAGAATCAAGCCTTCAATTCCTCCTGCTTTGATACGATTAATAGCGGCAGCCTTTTTTGCTATGGAAACGCCTTCGCTCGCGCTTTGCTGTCGTCCCTAACTAGCAGCTTCTCTACGGCTCTTCGCGACTTGTTGACGGTGGGTTTGCCCGACCTAGTTTTCGTCCCCTTTGCGCCACGAACGTACGACAGAAGGCTCACGTTCCGCGCTGCCTGAGACTTGCCGCGGAGCTCTAGCCGCGCCTGCTCGAGGAGGCCCATCGCTCGCCCGTTTTGTTTTCTCCCTTTCTTCGAGACAGTTCTGCTACTACGAGCACGCGTTGCGGTGACAGGAGGGAAATGCGAAGAAGGAAAAGAAGATAAATTGAGAGGCGTGCATTGTTTTCCACACGTTTCTGCTTATTGCATGTGACAGGGGGGGGGAAACGAATTAAAAAAAGAAGAGAAACAGAGGTAAGTATGCCTCGGTTGGTTGACCGTGCAAAACAAACGGCTGGCTTATTCGTGCGGTTGCGGGCGATCCGAAAAATAAACCTTCATCTAGTTGCTCGGTTGTTTTTATTTCGCCCTTGTTTTTCTCGGCGATACGCGTGCATGTGCGAGGAGGCATCGAGGTGCCGGGGGAGAAAATTACGTAGGCCAAGAAAAAGAAACGAGGCATGAATCTTCCTCGACACGGTTCTGCTTATATGCATACACTGGATACCCCGAATTAGAGCACCCTGTGACAAGTCGAAACAGGCGATCTTAACTACGCATTGCTCTTATCTGTAGTGGGCAATATATCGCCTTTAGTATGGCGGGGCATGCCGATTTGACCGCTCTTAAGTCCCGAATGCTCTCATCTTGGGCGCTCTTAAATCGGGGTACCTACCCACTGTAACAACGAGCAGGCGTTGTGGTCACAGGGGGAAAGCGCAAACTCACGAAAAGAAAAACAGAAAGAGAGGCATGCACCAGTTGGTTGATTTTTCAGTTCACAGCTGCACCATGTTTACATGACGCGCATTACGACGGAAGTACCACATTTCGGCTGAATCTTTCTCTGAATGACCGGCTTCCTTAACCCCTTTAGAGCCCCCGAACCCCTCCCCATACTATATCCAAGTAATTTTGTCCCCAACACGGGTTTCCAGTGGTAAAGGGGTTAACCCCAAATCGTCGGAATTTTCATCATTTTTTTTTTCTTGAGGGAATAATTTTCGTGGAGTACTCAAGACCGTGGGATTGTTCATCTCGTGGTGGGACTTTCGTTTTTCCCTAATCTATCAATCAATGTCTTAGGGAGAGGTATGGAGCTCCTTGCATCAGATCAAGAGCCTCGAAAAAAAAAGGTGCACTTCTCACCGTACTATTAGTAGCATGGGTCATATATAACCGCCGAAGAACAGCACCTTACTTAAAATTGATGTAGGACCCTTTTTGCGGTCGTTAAACGGTTACCATGTGTGTACGAACTCGTTTCCATTTATTCCATCGTTGTGTCTTCTTGCGCCGTGTGAACGCGGCCGTGTCAGCAACGGAGTGCTCCACGGAAAGCGGCGCCGCCTGTACAGTGTTAAAATTGGTACCAGGTACGGTACGTATCCATCAGCTGTCAGGGGCGCGACTTGCTCGTGACGCTGCTGCTGCTGCTATGCACACCTAACAGAGGTATCATTCGTTCTACTCAGGGTTCTACTCAAGCTGCTGGTACTGCTGCTGCTGTTACTACCGCTATACACACCTGCCAGACTTGAGCGCTGTTGAAGCCGCACCGCTGCCGTTGCGCCACTTCGACGGCGCGCCGAGAAGCGCTCGCTTGGCCGCTTTTCGCTTGCTGGTGATGAAACCCGTCTGAAAGTCGTCGTCGGGGTCGAGGCGAAACAAGAAAAAAAAGTAAGGAGAAAGGCGTGGGTAAATGCAGTAGACAAAAGGCCTACGAATAATAATTAATCTCATACGAACGATAGGCTCATTTTTCGTGGGTAGTCAAGAAATTTGGATTCAGAAGTCGCGCTCCGCGGCGAGCGCTGCCCTACATCCTGTCCAATAGCCTACGCTCAAGGTTGTCCAGGATTGGTGCCGCACTAAGGTTTCGCTGGTGTTCTTTTACTTTCTGGATATGATTGTGAGTGATCCACGTTAAACTCATGCTACACATTGTCGGGTCGCAAAAAATAATAATAATACCAACAACAAAAATAATAAAAACAAACACAACAGCAACAGCAACAGCAACAGCAGCA
The DNA here is from genome assembly GCA_012845835.1 of Undaria pinnatifida. Classification (NCBI taxonomy): domain Eukaryota; class Phaeophyceae; order Laminariales; family Alariaceae; genus Undaria; species Undaria pinnatifida. The sequence goes on along the minus strand of JABAKD010000009.1, from coordinate 7,901,861 downwards.
ACAACAATATAATAATAAAAACATACACAACAACAGCAACAACAGCAACAGCAACAACAGCAACAGCAACAGCAACAACAGCAAACAACAATACGAAGTACAATAACAACAAACACAACCACAGCAACAACAGCAAAATCAACAGCAAAATCAACATCAACATCAACATCATCAACACCAACACCAACACCAACACCAGCACCAGCACCAGCACCAGCACCAGCACCAGCACCAGCAACAACAACAACAACAACAACAACAACAACAACAACAACAACAGCAACAGCAACAGCAACAGCAACAGCAACAGCAACAGCAACAGCAACAGCAACAGCAACAACAACAGCAACAGCAACAACAACAACAACAACAACAACAACAACAACAACAACAACAACAACAACAACAACAACAACAACAACAACAACAACAACAACAACAACAACAACAACAACAACAACAACAACAACAACAACAACAACAACAACAACAACAATACAAATACTTATACAAATTTTGAAAGCCTTGAAAGGCCGCCATTTTTTTCGCTTACCACACAAACTTTAAGAATTCTCCTCTCCGGACGGTTGAGCGGGCTCGGATGTCTCAAACAGTGCTTCTCAGCGCTTTTATTTATTTTTTCAAAATTCAAATTTTATAAAAATTCAAGTTTTGTAAAAAATCAAGTTTGAACAAGTCTTTTTGTTTCAAGTTGAATTTTTAACTCCTGTTTTTCGGGAATACCACATACTACCTGGACACCGCCTCCTCTCGTTGCTTGCGGCACGGTCCAGCTTTTCTTTTATGTCTTCCTTCCCGTTTTTTTGTACGAGTAGTTAGTTGCACGAAGCGTTCATTTTACCACAAGTGGTCCCATCTTGATTAAGGGTTGGCGGTAAACACCATCAGCTCAGCTCCGCCCGGCAGCGCTAGCTCGGCAGCATACGTAGCGTTGGCTCAGCAGCGCAGCGCCGTGCAGTGCCGTTCCCTGGCGTGCCCTGGTATGCCATGCCGTGCGGTGTGGTAATGCTGTGCGATGCTGTTCGGTGTTGTTATTCGAAGTGTCATACCACCGGTACTACTGCTGTACGTACCAGGTACTATATGTTGAATCACTAAAAAAAACTCTCACAGCTCAGCTCAGTCCAGCTATAGCTCAGCAGCGCAGCGCAGCCCCGTGCGGTACTGTACGGTGCCGTGCCTTGCCCTGCGGTGCTGTGCCGTGCTGCGCTGCGCTTCCTTTCGAACATACAGCAGTACCGGGTATCATGCGATACCCGGTACCGATCGGCATGTATGTAAGTACGTGTGTACTCGTCTTTTTTCGCTTTTTTCATTTGATTGTCCTCTCTCAGTCCTTGCTCAGTCCTCCTTTCTTTTTATTTTACACCCATACTGGCGATCAGAACGTGACAACGCCAACAAGCACACACAACAAAGCACAGGGCAATCAGCTCTGCGTATAAAGCAGCTCTTGGCATTATCAAATAGCTAGATGCACCCAAGCATGGGCCTCTTCTTTCTGCCGCCTTCACGTTCAGTTGAGGTCTTCCTTGCGCGAGCGTAGCGGGCGGCGTCATCTGCCCGCCCTTGTAATAATAATACAATAGGCATATGGCTGTCATCCCTGCGTTTTCCGAGCCCCAATCCCATTGGCCGAGGGTTCCCCCCTCGCCCGCCCTCGGCCAATCCGGAGGCGAGGCGCGCGCGGCGGGAGTTGCCCCTCGGGGTAACCCCCCCCCCCCAAGTCCCGCCGCACCCGGGGAGGATTGGGCCCTATCCCCGATTCATACATCCTTCCGTATCTCCACAACTCCGACACCACGGGGATGAAAATCGAGTTCTCCCGGTGAGACACTGCCCCGCACGGTGTGGAAACCCCAATCCCACGGGTCGATCGCTGATTGGCTGGGGCGCGTAGGCCGAGGGCAACCCGGGGTGGATTGGGCCCCATCCCCGGTTCATACATCCTTCCATGTCTCTACAACTACGACACCTCGGGGACGAAAATCGAGTTCTCCCGGTGAGACACCGCTTCGCACGGTGTGGAAACCCCAACCCCACGGGTCGATCGCTGATTGGCTGGGGCGCGTAGGCCGAGGGCAACCCGGGGAAGATAGGGCTCATTCCCCAGTTCAGACATCCTTCCATGTCTCTACAACTCCGACACCCCGCGGACGAAAATCGATTATTCCCGAGTCGACACCGCCCCGCACGGTCTGCAAACCCCAATTCCACGGTTTGATCGCCAATTGGCTGGGGCGCGTAGACCGAGGGCAACCCGGGAAAGATAGGGCCTGTACCGCTGTGGTCGTATCATTGGGCATTTACCGTACATAGAATGGTTGGATACATTCTCTCAGGGAGTTCCACTATCATTATTGTTGGCGTTTCGTGTGAGCTCTTGAGATCTTGAGATACGAACGGGAAGGCCCACGGTCGATGGCATGGCACTTCCCCGTGTGCGAACGAACCAACCATTGCATTGTGGACAAACGCACTCCGAGCCTACGAGGGGAAGTCCTCGGAGCTGATACCACCGGGCCCGCGGTTGCGCGAGTCGGTACAATTCAATTGAATTGGTCTGCGTACTGCCCAAAACGTGACCAATTTGCTTTTCGGAGGCCGGAAAGCAGTGCTTTGCGTGTTGGTGTTGGACACCAGCCGAAAGCAATGGAAGAAGACCGTACAGCATCAAGAGGTGCGCGAGCGCAGGGCGCTAGCGGAGTACATTCTGCAAGTTGGGGCAACCCGAGAGGTGGGGGCCGTGCCGGTGGCGAGCTAAAGCCGGAAGTCAAGGTGACGATGGGAGGAGACAGACCACTTAGGTTGGGTGTGATGTCGTTACCTTCGAAGATATGCGTTAATTTCTTGTTGCCTACTCGGAGTACGAGCAGCAGATGCATATCACAAACGACGATGGAGGAGACCGGGTACTCGCGAGGAGGCGAGAGCTGGTAGATTCGGCGACCCAAATGATGGCGGCTCATGAGTTATACGATGGCAAGCCCTGGGTCATCTCTCCGAGAAGGAGCTAATGTAAGGGCTCAAAAGGTTTGCTGGCATTGATATACAGCAGACGAGTGACGAGGATTTTTGTCGCCAGGTATTCCGTGTTCTGAAGATGGATGCGAGCGTGCCGGTAGATAGCAGGGTGTTTATGCAAAAACGTGCCATGCGGAAATACCTTGCTGACAGCGGGCTCACGGAGGTGGTGAGGACCGACGGTCGGCAGTATGATACACGCTAAAGCATGGCAAGGTGCTGCTTGAGGCAATAGCGGCGGGAATCGAGCCACTCGAGTTCCGCCGCAAGGTGGAAAAAAATATGCGTTTCGATCTGGTAACACATGACCCTGACGCGTTGTTCAACATTATCGCCAAGCAGCAACGGGACCAAGCTGTACTTGAGGCTAATGGTGCTGAACGTCGGCAAAGAGCAAAACGGCGTGACGCTTGGTCGATGGCTGTTGTGGGGACCAAGCCGCAGGGAAGTGCTGCTCAAGAGCACGACTCACGCGAGAATGCCAAGACTGCTGCTGTGAAAGCAGAGCGGATCGTCGGTACGACAACAACGACTGTTTCGTATGTGGCAAGCAGGGACACAAGCAGTGGGACTGCCCCCAAAGCCAGCAGGGTAAGGCGGGGAAAGGCGTCCATGGCCAGAGCGACGACCAGACCACTATATAGCAGCAGCAGTCCATAAGCGGTCACGCTCAGCATACCCGGAGCAAGACAACCGGGATGGCCCCTGCGTCTGCCGCCCCTCGAGCTAGTGCGTACAAGACCGCCTAAAAAAGCGGTGGTTACGGAGACCGAATTTGCTGCGCCTGCACCATCTACGCAGAATGACGGCGACTACGTACGCGTACATTAGCGTGCCGCGGGAAAGGATGGCGCATGTGGATTATGGGCTCACCGAGACGGTGCAGCACCAGGTATCCCAGAGCGCTGGGCCACAGAATGCAGCGCCAGTTCTTCACTCCGTTCCGGTGCAGCTGCCGGCACCCGCGTCGCATTCGCGTGGTGATTCCATCGCCATTTCGTACGCGCGTGTCTCGGTCTTACAGCCTGGTGGAAGTGGTGATACGGGCGTGGACACGGTGGAGACCGAACCGCACTTGGGGCACCTGACGCAGCATGTCCCAGGGCGTCTCGCGGTTCCCGGTGCTTCCGTGACCGCTGAGGTTAAGTGGATATTGGATTCTGGTTCAGGCATTACAGCTATATCGGAGGAGCTGGTAGAGGCCCTGCAGGGACAGCCGGGGATGTCGCAAACCGCGTTAACGCAGGCGTTTGTTGGGCATGCGCGTGTGGTGACGTCGTTGGGCCAGGAGTGTGATATTGAGACGTAATCGTGTCCGCTCCACTTGACGATTAAAACACCATGGGGACCAGTCCGACTTACCATGCCGTTTATCGTGATCCCTGGGGGCGGCGATGTGGTTATCATCGGGCATAAGACGCATGAGGGAGAAACTCGGCATCGACGTCATGGCGCAGCTCAAGGCCTCTGTACTAAAGGCACAAGGGCGTCAAGATGGTGCTGGGATGGAGCTTACAGCTCGTTCTGTGGGCGAGCCCAACGATGGTGCTGTGCTCCGAGCGGCGATGACTGTCACAGCCTTCGTGCCGGGTGGCGAGGCGCCAGGCGACGTGGACGATGAGGTCACACTGACGCTGCCGTCTCAACGACCCATGACATTCCAGGATTCCAAGGTGGACATGTGGGATCGTGTTGGCGTGTTGGAGACGGCTGTCGATAACTCTGTTAACCATGACTCCCCGCCGGCATGTGCCAAGATGCTGCGCGATATCGTTTTCGCGCGCAGCTTGACGTGTTATGTCGGACGTTTTTGGGCGACCCACCTGCACGCCAGAAGCCTGTGACGGTCCGGCTTCATTCAGGTGCAAGGGTGGTGCGGGCGAGGCCCCACCTGAACGTAATCGCATGCCGTGGAGTGCGGCAGAGTCTTGTCCCGATTGCCGCTCGGTGGTGACGACGAGTTTGTCGTCAAGGTGGCCTGGGAAGGGCCGGAGGAGGCAGAGAGCACCTGGGAGCCGGTGTCGCGCGTGTTTGACGGTGCGCCGGCCGTGCTGCGAAAAGTGTTCAAGCCGCTGAGGCTGAAGGTGGAGCAGAGGCGGGCGCTCGTACAGCGATATGGACTGCGTTTGTCATCATATTGTGGTTTTTGGAAGTCCCGGATTCTGAGTTGTTGATTTTCGGTTTTACCTGAATTTTGAATTTCGACTTTTTTTCTGACTTGAAATTTCTGCGCAGGGCGCTGATAGCACCTGACGCAGCCACAGCTGGCGATTCATCGCCGAGGCTGTGTGTGGACAGAGCATGTCCGGGTTGATGCTTACGTGGTCTGGGTTCATGCTCAGCAAAACTCACTTTAGTTGCTCTTTCTGGCACGGCCGCCTCCACTATTGTTGGCGGGCCTCTTGCCTGCGGGTGCGGAGGTTCCCCGCTGCCTGCTGGACGCACCTGCGGTGGAATCGGCGTCGTCCAGCTCGTGGTCAAGAGGTCTCTCACCAACACTTCCTCCCACACGTGAACCTGCTCCGCCCTCAGCCCGCAGTGCGTCGCCTCTGCTGACCAGCTGCATGGCGGCGTATGACCCTGCGTCTGCCAACCGGCCACCAGCTGACCTCTTCCCCGTAGACTGCCTCCGCGGAGAAGCAGCATGCGTCCCGCTCCCATTGCGAGGAGCAGGAGGTGGAGTGCACGCTGCTGCTGCTGCTGTTGGTGGACCTGCTACCCTTCCGCGCCCGACGCGAGCCTCTGCCGCGCCTTGAACCGCCTGGCCACCCAACGGAGACTCCAGGGTCATGCCGGCCGAGCTGCGCCTGGTCTCCATCTGCGTAGGGCTCCTCGTGCTCCGAGCTGAGGCGTGGCGGTCTGGTGCTGCTGCAGAAGTGGCGTCATGTTGGCCAGAATGAGGATCCCGACCCGCAGTCCCTCTTGATGAACCGCTCGCCGGCTCTCCACGGCCACCGTGGCCACCACGGCCACCTCGCCCACCAGATCCATCACGCCCACCATGCCCACCACGACCAACACGTTCCCCACGCACCATACGGCTTTCTCGAGCCATCGTATCTCCAGCCCAGAGGTAAGAGTTGAACTGGTGTGCCAACCCTAACTCCGAGAAAAATATTGTTGTCAAGTTTACCGCCAGCATTTGCGGGTAAAACGTACGAAATTTGCTAAATTTCGCTTCAAATTTGGCAAAATCCAACATTGAACAGGCCCGTTAGTAGTTGCATTCGGAACCCAGTTTGGGCGCTGCCCCGACGCCGGCTGGGTGGTGTCATCTGCTTTGTTGGTGTTCTTGCTTGCTAAATTATTGAGCTTCATTTTTGTTTTCGGTACGGGGGCGACGATGACGGCACTACTCTCTGTAGCTGTGTGTCCGTCAGAAACAGTGCGCAAGTGATAGAACCATGCGGCAATGCTCCTACCCCTGCAGCCCTGCAGCGGTACAGCATAGGGTCATTCGAAACCCAACATGGTTGCTGCCCCGATGTTGGTAGCATGGCGTCATCTGCTGTGTTGCTACCAACTGGTTGGTACTTGCGTAGCGCGTGGTTGCTGCCTGTCTGTTGTCTGCTGCGCTGTGTTTTCATTTTCATCGTGCCGTCTATTTCGTTTCCTTTTTTTTTCCATTAATCTTTCATTTTATTTTTTTTTACTGCAAATAGCAAATAAATGGTACACTGCTGTATTCGACAGAAGATAACACAACTATATCATAACGCACCCACATAAGATAGCACACTCCCCACAGAATACAACCCGGGAAAGGAGAATCATCACCGGGATTGCGTAAGATAACACATCCCCTGAGGTTGCGCCGCATGTATTCACGGGGCCCCTGCTACTATCACCCGGGTGATACAGCACCTGTCCTATCCCGCACAATGCACCCCTGTGTGCGGGGAACCACCCGGTAAGGAGATCTCCAACAACATGGACGCGGAGGGAGAACAGAATCTCGCCGCAGCTTACTCCGCTCCTTCGACAGCTGCTTCGACAGCAGCAGCGCAGGCTCGACCGATAACCTAGTTATTTCAACGCGAGGAAACTTCTTCTACGCCTCTTGCTGCTGCTGCCGCTGCTGCCGCTGCTGCTGCAGCTGGCACAGCAACAGGCACCTTTGTGGCGGCTACCGCACTGGCTCAGCAAACCACACCCCTGCGAGTGTGCGGCAGCAGCAATTCCAGCAAGTGTTATCACACACCATCATTACCACACCCCCTGCAAGTGTGCGGCAATGTCATCACACACCCTGGTTTACCAAACCCCTTCATGGGCCCTGCGACCTGCACGTCATCACCCGGGTTACATTAGATAGCACACCCCTCACAGAATACCACACCCGGTGACACTTTTTTCTAACATTTAACACCAAAATGTTATCATCGGGGTGTACTATTTTTTTGTTTTAGCCGGTGTGCTAGGCATTGCATGGCCAACTCCTGAATCTCCTTGCGGTATTTGAAATGCGCATCTCTGTCTCGCAATGCGAGCTCGTCTCTCCACGAGGCATTAGCACGGACACTGGTTGTGCTAGATGTAAATGGGTGGAAAGATCACATGTGAAGAACACAGCCAGCACAAGCAGCAGCAGAGCAGAACTCACCCCTTGAGTGGCAGAAGACGCTGCCCTTGAAACCATATCATCCACGCTAGACATCATTCTCTTCGTGATTTTGGAAGACATCGTCGCACCCACTACTCCAATCTCAAGAGAAAATACTGCAGTTTCTCCTCCTCTAGCTGCGTGCTTCTTCCGTGCCACTATCGTTGCGATCAGCACCACACTTTCTTCGTACACACGACGACACGGAGGACGGAGGACACGAAAAAACAGGGTTTGTAATATATGGCAGGCCTTATAGAAGAGGGTGTTTACGGATGATACTTGTTGACGCGTGTCAAGGAAGACGCAAGCAGCTCCACAACCCAAGGCCAGTGAGTACGACGAGCCTCTTTAGCAGCGCCGTAGACTTGCTGCAGGGCTGGCAAAAGTCCTGAAGGAGTCGGTGGGAGGAGACGCGTTGGTGACGAATCGTCAAGCCTCTTTTACCACTAGAGTCGGTGAGTGCATGGACATGATGAAGTCCGCGCGAGAGTGTATCGCAAGCAGTTGCTCTTGGCTTGCTGTAGACTAGCCTTCTTGCGACAGGCTCTGTTCGGTGATAGGCACCCATCCCTGTCAGGAGCGCTGTATGCATGTCTTTGTGTGCTCCTGCACTTGATGCGGCCGTTTGTTTGCTTCGGGTACTCCTTAGCGACGACTAGTATTGCATGCAACATGCAAAGTAGCAGGTACTCGCAACTCATCAGCACACAAAATCAGTTAACAGTAGACCTTGTCGTGCGGTTGCGAGCCCTCCAGCGCTCCTCGCTCACAGCGTGTACGGCGCTATCATGCTCGTACATAGCTCGCTTGTATCCCCAGATGCGACTATGTATCGCAGCTCTCCTGTGTGTTGGTCTCGACTTGAGCTTGATGCTGTACCGCAGCGCTCATCGTCCGAGCTTTGAGCGCGCTCCTGTGACAAAGCAGCAGTATAATAGACAGCAGTAGTGAGTAGCCTGCGATGTACCGCCGTTTTTGCGTTTTTGCTGAACAACGCCCGCTCACCCTCCCTGATCGGAGACGTGAACAAGCAGCTGTGTGCATCTGATCATACCAGTGCCCCCGGCCTTCTGGCACCGCCGCACTCGAGTGCATTAGGTAGCAGCTGCAGTAGTAGCGATTTAGTGATGTTTTCTCATTGCAGCTGCCGACATCGATGTGCATACGTACGATACAGCAGTACACAGATACAGCAGTACACAGCAGCAGTACGCGTCGAGAACAGCAGCAGCAGCAGTAGAGGAGGCCATGGTGGTCGCGCCCTCCGAATCAAAACGTCTTAGCTGCAGCGATGATGACACCAGTGTGGTATCACACGTGCGTTTCGCGATTGAGTATGTTTTTTTCCTCATCTTCGTTGATGTTGGGCGTACCCACTGCTCTATCATATCACAGATCGTGCACTCGTACTATAGGTTGCGTACACCCCCCCCCGACCCACGAATACCGGGGCTGGCACGTCCCAGGACTGCGCATCTGCGAGACCACACTTACTTCCAAGTAAGACAGCAACAGCCACTGTTAATAATGCTCAGATGAGATGCCTACAGCAGTAGTCTAGACATAGTTTCGCAACCCCGCCCCTGTGAGAGCTGCTGATTGTTGTACGAGTCGCCGCAACGTCTTTTACGCGTCTTGTATACCGATGGCTGCTTCTGTCCACTAACCGGCCTTCTCATAAGAATGGGCCCCACTAGAAAGTCAGCCTGATATTTCCGAGAAAATAAGAAACTCGGGAGCGGTTATGCCGGAGGTAGGGTGGCACTCACCGTTTATTTGAATAAGAAACCCAGTCTGAGCCTTTTTCCTGGTTTCTTATTGGAGGACCGATACTGACTGCTGTATGGTATCGGGTGCTGAGGCGAAGCTGCTCAACACTGGCGTCTTGCTATACGAGGAGTGTTCCACGTTGCTGCTGCCTGGTTATTATAAAAGTTTAAATACCCTCCAGCTGTGAGATCGAATATTTTGTCGAAACTCATCTTTGCAAGCTGTGTGTGATACTTCGATCGCGCGTATTACGGGTTGTGTGTCCTCATTAAGGATATAGGTCGGCGACTCCCCTTGCAACTACAGTGTAGCTATCAGGGCCAACAGGGTGATGTTAGGCAGTCTGTGCGCGGAACTTAAAAACCCGTTTCTGAGGGGGACAAAATCTGACAGCTCATTGTTGCTTTTTGTTGATTACACATTGACTCGCATAGTTAAATCCGTGGTCACAGGACAGGCTCCAGTCACCCTGGAGTGGGAGAATACCCCAGGGAAAAGAACAAACCAAACCAAAAGTGGTACGTACACACACGTAGATATCATAGCGGAAGCAATTCATGCATCCGGGTCTAAAAATATAAAAAACGAAATCGGAAGTCACCTTACGTACGTGCCATGCCCATACTGGTACATGCGTTTCAGTATTCGCATCTGAAACCGACTACACCGCATGCCACCCAGATTAACCCAACCAATGTACAAATCCGAGGAGAGAACTACTAGTACAAGGAAGAAAGAAAAGGAAGAACGAGAGAAGTAGGAAACGAACCAATGGAAATAACACGTATTATACGTAATAAGTTACGTAGACTTGCCAGCAGGGGAGCGTAGCGAGGTAACGCCATCTACACATCGGTACGAAAAGAAACCAAGAAGAAACTGCGCGTCCGGCCTAAGCCAGCAAAAATGGAATAAGACAACCACGTATATGTTACACTATTAATAGTGTGTCGCAGTTACACTTTCTACCGTGGCCAAGTCATATCTTCTCATGAAGATTTGTATGAACGGTAGCCGTTCCAGAGGTGTTGGATATCGTGCACTAAAAGTGGTCGTGGATTCTCCGTAGATTCAGGTGACAGATGGACGGGCAAATCCGTTTCCCGCCATTATGTAGTCACTGTCGACTCTCGTTCTTCCTGCAGAAGTTCCTTTCGTTTGCCTCTAGAAGCACCTCCCGTGTGCCTCAAGGCCCTTCTGTCGTTTTGCCCTCGCATGGTTCGTCGTCGAATCTTGCTCCAACCTGGCGTGTACTACACGCTACGAAAGACAAGACGAGAAGTTGTTGCAAGTCGCTACGAGTAGTCGAGCTTGAGATACACCAACCCTCGCTGGCGTCGACGTCGAGGCCCAACACCTTGCGGCAACTTGAGCTGTGTCACAAATTGTTTCCGTTCATATCGTAATGACGTCCGCTTGTTACTGCTGTACTACGCTTGACCGCACGGCGTTTCGATCTTGTACTAACAGCAGTACGACTAGCGGTGTCTCCCCTTCTGAACACATCGGAGTGCAAAAAGATGGATAACTACAGGAAATCGTATCGCTCACACCCAAACGTTTACTGATGGTAAGCGTGTTCGATCAGGTGATGACAAATTCGGAGATGACGTTGCTCTCCAGCACATCGCATTGTTGGGTGAGGGGATATTTCATTACTTTGATACAGCAGCTCGTCGCTGGACAGATCGATACTAGCACACCCACCGTAACGGCTGAACCGGATATGCCATGGGGGTTCACTCCGCCATCAACATGGCAGCAGGAACTAGCGCTACAAACACCAAAAGGCGTACGCTTAAAATAGTACTCGCCGGAATTAATGACAAATGCTGTGGCCTGGACATGATCAGGATGAACGGGAATCTGCCAATAAGCGCTTTGGACGTCAGCGACACTGAAAGCTTTGGCGCCTCTGACCATGCAACGTTATCCTCGAGATTAGCCATCGGCCAGGTCTTGCGGATAAGGTGTTTGTTGATCGTACTTCTATGATCAAACATCGGGGGGCGACGTGGGTCGCAGGTACACTTTCTACCGTGGTAGAGTAATGTTTTCTCGTGAAGATTTGTACGAACGGTAGCCGTTCCAGAGGCGTTGAGTATAGTGTCTTGTTGTACTAAAAAGTGATCGTGGAGTCTCCGTAAATTCAGGTGACAAGAGAGACGGGCAATTCCGTTTCACGCCGACAAGTGATAACTACTGCCGACTCTCATTCTTCCCGTAGAAGCACCCCTCGTTTGCCTCAAGGCACGTGTATATTTTTGCCCTCGCTTGGTTCGCCGTCGAACCTTGCTCCACCCTGGCGTGTATTACAGGCTACGAAGACAAAAGAGAAGTTGTTGCAAGTCGCGAATCGAACCTGGGATACACCGACCCTCAGTAGTAGGTGAATATATGTGTGAGCTCGCCTGCGGAGAAGAGATGGCGAAATACATACCTGGTATATATATCAGCCGACCGATCAGCCAATGCTATCACTACGCATGCGTACGACAGACCCAAGTTTTTATTTGGAAAAGAAAGAAAAGAAAAGAAGAGAAGAGAAAAAATAAAACAAGAGGAAGCAAGGAAAGGAAATAAAATAACATCATGCTAGCAGATCCTAGGAACTGACTGAAAACGGCATTGGGCACATGAAGTATCAAGTGTATAAATGGTACTGGGGGGCAGGGTTATACTTAGGAGCCGCATCATGAGCCGAAGTCTCGGTGGAGGGCCCCCGGAGAGCTTCCGGAAGGCCGCTGGAGGCCAAAAATTGGACATTGTATGCGTAAATAAGGCGTAAATATTATCACATGTGCATCTTATACGCCCCTTTTAACCTCTCGTATTAATAGTAGGCGGGCATCGGGGGTCCTTTGGCGTGCAGAAACTCTATAACATACTGGTACGATGTAAAAGAAGTAACAAAAAATGGAAACGGAAACGAAACAATTCATCAGGTATTATGTCAAATGGTCGTGGACGAGCACTTAGCTCAGGGCGTGCATCGCTCGAACGCTTCCTCGTCCACTTGACACGCTCATGATAGAAACACATAGAAACACAGCTGTTTTCGAGCACGTTGGGAGAGAGTCCCGCGGTCAGAGTTAGACCAAGAGCAAGATTTATAGGCTGTGTGCGATGCTCCACAGCAGCAGCACCAACAATCCGTCATACCCCCGAAGCGTCTACCTATAGTACCCTACGTTTAAGTCTGTGCTCTACCTGAATGAATGGCGACTGTTTCGAGTCTAGAGGCGGCGTGTCGAGTGTCGAGTACATATATGGGAACAATGGGCCTTAAAAATTACACATCCTGCGAAAAAGACACCTTCGTCGGAGAACAACCTATGAAATTTAGCCGATTGCAAGAAACGGACCCGAAAAAGAATTCGACCATGTCGAAACGAAACCCAAAACAAATCCCCTGCGGCGGAATGACCAGAAAAAAAAAAAATCGCTTACGGCGAAAACGGACCTAATTTTTTCTCGTCTACGGCGAAAGGGAGGCCGCACAATTTTTTTCGCCCGCGGCGAGAAAAGGCTAAGCCGCACATTGACTCCGGCACATGGTGCGCGAAGCAGAATTATCGAGAAACGCGCCGCCGCGCGCCCTAAGTATTACCCGGGCTGCTAGGGGGAGAACACAACAAGTCGAACAAGTCCGAGCGGCCTGACACTAACTACTTACGGCCATAGGAAGGCCCACAAGCGTCAAGACGAAGATGGCCAGACCCAAACCTCAGTCTCTTGGGCAGGACGCCCCCCCTTTCCCCCTCCCCTAGCCCCCCCCTCCTAGCCCCCCCCTCCCTTTCTCCCCCCTCCCGTATGCCCCCCCCTCCTCCCTCCCCTCCTCCCCCTCTCCCCTCCTTCCCGCCGCGTAGGGATGCCGAAGGTGGGTGGCGCGGCCGCGGCCTTCGCGTGTCGCTCTACAGCTCTACCGCTCTCCCTGTCATGCCATTTTCGCATGAATGACTCTGCTCCCTTCTCGACCCGTATAAACCAACTGCCGGCCTTCTGTGCAGCATTTCGCCACCTTTCGAACTTAACTCCAAATGCCGACATACCTTCCTCCAGGCGTACCATCCACTCCTTCTCTTGCCCTCCTTAGTAGCCCTTATCCCCTACCAGCTCCCCAAACATCACCCTCCGTGGTAGACGCTTCTCCCCCATACATGCCACGAATCCCGCGAACAATATCCTTAGTTTCCGCACTGTCGCCTCTATGCTCCTCGAGGCTGTCTTGCCAAGCGCGTCGGCGTACGAGAGGGTGTGGTCGTCGCGCTTCCGTTTCCGCCAACGGGGGCATCGGAGGAGCCTGGAGTGGTGAAGCTGTCGTAGCCTGTCGTAGTCAGGCTTGTTTGGGCTCCATGTCACGCGCCCATAGAGTAGTGCCTTGATCACCTCGGCTTTCAGCATCCGCACCTTCAACTGTAGGCGTACACCCGGGCGATCATAGATTTCCATCTTGTACCGCTGGAAGCACGCCCAGGCCGTCTGAAGACGCCGCGTTTTCTGGTATACATCTGTTGTTGTTCTCACATTAACTCGCATAATCAAGTCCATGGTCACAGGACAGGCTCCAGTCACTCTGGAGCTGAGGAATACCCCAGGGGAAAAACACAAACCAAAGGTGGTACACGCATATACCACAGCTGACGCAATTCATGCCTCCACCAGAAACATATAAAAAGTGAACTGGGGAGTCAGCCTACGATGTGCCAGGTCCATACTGGTGCATACGTCTCACTACTCGCGCCTGGGAAAGCCGACTATACCGCTTGCCACCCAAGAAAGACTACCTCGTATATACTGCACGTAGTACCTATCACTACGCATACGCACGACAGACGCAAGTCAATTGGAAAAAAGAATAAATAAAAAAACAAGACGATAGAGGAAATAAAATATAAGAAAGCGAGAAACGAACAAGGAGAGAAAAGAAAAAAAAAGACGAGACAAGGAAAGCAAGACAAGCCTAGACAAGAAGAGGAAGCAAGTAAAGGAAAAGAGAAAAAAGATCATACTAGCAGACCCTAAGAACTGACTAAAGACGGCATTGGGTTCAAAGAGGGTATCAAGTGCATCATCGATGGCACTGGAGAGAGAACGCAACAAGGCGAATAAGTCAGGGCGGTGTTACCCTATCTTGTGACGGCCATTGGAAGGCCCACAAATTTCAAGACGATGATGGCCAGACCCAGACTTCCGTCTCTTGGGCAGGACGCCCTCCCTCCCCCCCTCCCCCCTCCCCCCTGCCCCCGGGCGCTTAGAGATGCCGACTGTGAATGGCGCTGCCGCAGCCTTTGCGCGTCGCTCTGCAGCTTTGCGTCTCTCCGTCTCATGCCATTTCCGCATGAAGAACTCGGCTCCCTCCTCTATTCGTCGAAACCATCTGCCGGCCTTCTGAGCAACTTTTCGCCATCCTTCAAATTTCATTCCAAAGACCGACATATCCTCCTTCAGATGAGCCAGACAGTCCTTCTCTTGCCCCCCTGACTAGCCCTGAGCAGCCTTTCGCCATCCTTCAAATTTCATTCCAAAGACCGACATATCCTCCTTCAGATGAGCCAGACAGTCCTTCTCTTGCCCCCCTGAGTAGCCCTTACCCCCAACAATCTCCCCAAACATCACACTCTGTGGCAGACGCTCCTCCCCCATACGTGCTACGAATACCGCAAACACTATCCTCCGTTTGCGCAGTATCGCTTCTATGCTCTCGGAAGCTGTCTTGGCAAGCGCGTCGGCGTACGATAGCATGTGGTCGTCGCGCTTTCGTTTCCACAGTGTAGAGTACCACGGTAAAAAGTACAGGGTATCATACCGGGTATGCAAAGATGGCACCGATGCAAACTTGAAGAGGAATACGGCCTCCTTTGACAAACAATAAACGTAAAAGTAACAGCCCAGGCGTTATTCGGGGGGGGGGGGGGGGGGGGGCTGCCAGAGAAATCGAAAATCGAAAAATCCCACCTTTCAACTTTTAAGCCCTTTTCCAACTAGCTCAACCTCAAAAACGTTGAACCCTAATCCCAAGTGATCTGTGCCCTTAACGAGGGTACAGGAGTGAAATGAAGGAGGTAGGTGACGGATTTATCATTTGCGAAACCTTGTTCTCGTTGAGGTGTATAGTGTGTCTTATGTAGGACTGTGAGGCGGCTGGACTTGATGACTAGTTGCTGATTGGGTGGGGAAGCAAAAGCCACATAACTGCCGGCTATTCGTGAAATGAGTACACCCTCCCCCCAACCCCCCTCCATTTTTTTCCTCGCTCTGGCTCACTCTCACTCTGCCCCCTTCTTTCTTCGAGCGAGCACCCCCTTCCGTCCGCTCTACACCCCCCTCGCTCTCCGCCCTCCCCCCCTCCCACCCCCCCCTTCCCGCTTCGCCGACGCTCCTGATCTCCAACCCCCTACCCCTCTCCTATGGTACACAACACGTCGAGCCGCAAACGCGCTAGCCAGATGCGAAGTAAGCAGAGTTCCACTAACCACCAAACGCAAAAATCTGAAATAATTACAGTATCAGTATCATCGACGATTAGTCGGCATCTTACTGTTAGTATATTCGGCCAACTGGCGGCCCTAACCAAATGACCATTTGGCCACTTGACAAAATTGACAGAATAATGGCGCCGACGCGACGAACATCCGCTCCCGCGGCGCCTCGTCTCATGCTACCACTCGTGCTGGCGCTTGGAGCTGCGGGACTGTCAGGAGTCGGCGCGTCGACGGCGCCGATGGTTGAGCTGATCGACGCTGGGGGGAAGCTGGCGTCGGCAAGCGAGATCACGTCGCTCTTAAGGTGACTTGGCTCTTGGCCGCTCCGTTTTTATTGGATAAATTCACCGCGAGTTGTTTTTATCATGAGGGGGGGTGGGGGGGGGGGGGGGAGGAAATTCTGTTGAATAGTTCATCGCGAGGCGTTGTTTTCGCGAGGGGTGTGGATGGGAGGGGGACTTATGTTTTTTCATGGAAGTGCTGGAAGAAGGAATGATCTGTTTCTGTTGAATAGGTGATAGCGAGGCATTTTTTGTCAGCGGGAGGGGGGTGAGGGAGGGGGAGGGGGGTGCCATTGTTGTTTCATGGGAGTGCTGAAAGGAACAATAAGCGACAAGTGTCGAGCAAGCAATGTCGATCGATCGAATCTTGTGGCGGGAGCCGGGGGGGGGGAAGGGGGAGGGGGGGGGATGGAGAACACCGACATATTGTTGCGTCATTCGTGTTACTATTTTTTGTTGTTGGCTCCGTTCTTGTTTTTTGACGCTGGTCGCGTCGTTTTTTGTTTTTTTCGTGTAGTCATTGAAGTTCCCACCGCCCTCGGGCTGTTGGCCAGCGGCTCTCCATTATAACCTGCCGTTGCACGCGTGTCTTCGCGGCCGGTCTTTGTACCGGTTTTAGACCCTACTGTATTTTTTTTATCATTTACAGATACCACGGAAGCTTTGCTTGTTTTGTTTTTGTTAGATCGTCGCGCCGATCCGTCGGCTAAATGCCGCAACACCACGTGACTCTGTCGTGTCATGTCGTGTCACACCGTGTCTTGGTCGCGTCATACCGTGTCTCGTTGCGTCGTACCGCGTCGTGTCGTGGCATGCCGTGCCTTGTCGTGTCATGTCGTGTCATACCCTGTCTTATCGTGCAATTCTGTGTCATGCAGTTTCTTGACGTGTAATATCGTGTCCTACCGTGTCATACCGTGTCTGATCATGTTCATGTCTCGTCGTGTCGTGTCGTGGCGTGGCGTGGCGTGCCTGCCGGTTGCCATTCTCGCGTCTGGTGGCGTGTCTGCCGGGGCAGCGGGTTTGCGAGGAAGCCGATGAAGGTCGTCGGCGTCCTGGGAAGCAAGGGAAGCGGAAAGTGAGTCAATGAAACGCAGAAATGCTATGAAGTGACATGCACAACCATGATTCTGCGCGGGCGATGCCTCTTTTCGTAGGTGCCGTTGCAGTGCATGGGCTTGAAGGGTGTAGAATGCAGATTGCGGAACAGTGACGGTGGCGGTGGCGGTGGTGCGAAGTGGCCAGAAGCAGAAGCAGCAGCTGCAGCTGCACTAGAAGCAGCGGCAAGTGCAATAGAAGCAAAATCAGATGCCTCTACGGTCACCCGCAAAGTCTTGTTTTTGGGGGCGTCGTACGTACGCAGCAGTGCTAACCTAACCTCGTGAACGTGACATTGCGAATACACGGTATGCAGCGGTCCGAAACATCCGAACCATCTGGAGGGGAGGGGAGAGAAAGTGGGGGAAAGGGGGGTGGGGTGGGGGGAGGGGGTCGGGGAGGGGAGGGGAGGGGGGGAGGGGAGTGGAGCGGAGGGGGGAGGGGGGGGCGTGTTCCTCGCCCCGGCATCACTTATTTAACCGTTCAACCGTTTCCTGCGGCAACACCTCGTGGCTCTGTCGTGTCATACCGCGTCATGGTGTGTCAGACCGCATCATCCCGTGTCATCCCGTATCGTACCGTGTTCAATATCGTGTCAGGCCGTGCCATGTCGTGTCATGTCGTGTCATACCGTGTCATGTCACACCGTGTGATGTCGTGTGCGCCGGCTAACCGAAAGTCGAATATCGTGTCCGGCGGCGGCGCTAACCGGGCCGTAACCCCCTCCGCGTCCACACCCTGGCCCACGCCCCCGCCCTTGCCCACGCCTTGCTGGCGAACCAGGTCCACCCTAGTGAACCAAGCGTTCGGAACTTCGTTTGCTGTCGGGGGACCGTTGGGAAAGGGAGCCACTACGGGTAAGAGGGCGGCAGAGGGGGCAGGGGAGGGGGGGGGGGGGGGTGTACTCAGTTTGTGCATGGCCGTAGTCGTAGGACCATAGACCCTCGCATCCCTACTATGCCGGCACGGAGCACGTCGGGTTTTCACGAACCAGGCAGACATTGCTTGCACCAAGCGCGAAGCGCCGTGAGGTGTTCGGCGAGTCGAATGGAGGGTGAACAGCATCCTTCCAAGAACCGCTCGTAAGACGGACTTCGGCACCTTGTGCCTACTTTCTTGCTTATGGATGACAGCGCTAATGGCGGGAGAGGGGGAGGGTTGTTCTCAACCGGGAGTTGGATGGGGGGGGGTAGTCGTCATGCCTGGTACTTCATATCATGCATGCCCGTATTCCATAGGGCCATGGACCGTCGCAACCCTACATTGCCGAGACGGGGCACGCCGGGTTTTCACCGAACAGGCAGGCCTTGGTCGCGCCATGGGGGGGTGGGGGAGGGGCGAACTCATTTATTGCTTGCCTTGTCATTTGAGCGTTGATTGACCGCACACCCCTTTCGAAGCCGAACACGTTTTCTACTCCTAATAGAGACATCTCCAACATTTCGGCGCCTGGTATGGTACGATTCTTCAATATAATACATAAAAAAATTGTTCATACGATTCCTTTCCTGTTTGCGTTTTGTGGCCACCATCTATCTCCTATTACGGCGATTGTTTTCCCCCTTCTATTTAATTGTGCCAAACCTTCTTTCTCATTGTCACATACGTCTATTCTCCCAATCTTCTCCAAGACCCCCCGTTTCTCCTTGAACACTTTATATTTTGGCACATAGTTATGTAAGTTCCAAGCGCTCGTTTTCCCTTGCTTGACATGCCTCCCGACCCCCCCTTCCCCCCGCCTCTTTTTTCCCGCCGTACAAAATGTGCCGACATTTACCTCATTTAATGTATATATGCCAATGTTTCCCTGGTGTCTTTTTTCGTTTCGTTTCTTTTATTCTCTGTAATAAAAATAATACCGGCGGCAATAGGCGTTTCCGCCGCAACTACCGACGGCTTGCTCTTGTTGGACTGCGATGGGTCGGAGGATGGCGCTGACCCTTCGGCGGCAGTGAAGGGTACCACAGCCGGACAGGCGACGGCGTTTTCGGTGAGGGGGGCTGGGGGAATAGGAGGGGAGGAGGGGAAGGGGGGGGGGGGGGCGAGGTATGATCGTATACATATGCGGATTTTGATTCCTGTGATTGTTTTTTGTAGTATGTTTTTTGGGTAGGGGAAGGAGGAAGGGGGTAGGATGGGGGGGGGAGAGGACCGGTGACAGCGTTTTTGGTGACGAGGAGATCAAGGGAGGGGGGGGTGGAGGGGATGAGAGGGGGGAGAAGAGAAGAAAGGGGGAGGAGCTGGGGCGGGGAGAGAAGAGGGAGGAGGGGAGGGGGGGGGGAGGAGCTGGGGGAGGGGGGGGAAGGGGAAGAGGCGCTAGGAAGGGGGCTACTAGAGGGCAAGCGGGGGGGGGGCTGGGGAAGGGGAGAGGTGGGGGGAGGGGGAGGCGTACTCATTTGTGGGGGGGTAGGAAGAGGAGAATGGGGGGTGGGGGGAGGGGTATGTCGTTATGACTTTCACTGCTGTGATTGTTTTTGGCAGTCCGTTTTCGTTTCGTGTTGGAAGGCTTGACGCTGCGGGGCTATGTCTCGTGCGCTCCACCCCGCGCTCGTTGTTTCTTTATTTTTGTTTTTTGTTAACACGCCGACGGCTCACGCGTACTTATATTGTGTTCCGTTTCATTTTCTTCCGTGTTTTCAGGCCGCTTTGAGCGATGTCTTGCTGGTAAACTTGTGGAGGTCCGACCTCGGGAGAAACGTGGCGTCGAACGTCCGTACCATCAAGGTAAAAAGCGCCTTGGCTATGGAACAACCCTGCACACATGAGACACATCAGATATTCATTTTGGTGTTGTTGTGTGTGTCGTTGTTCTTGTTCTGGTTCTTGTTCTTGTCGGTGTTGGTAGTGTTGGTGTCGTTGTTGTTGTCAGTGTCGTCATTATCGTGGTCGTTGCTGTTGCGGTTGCTTGCCTGTACATGAAGTTGTTCTTTACGTCTATGTTCCGTTTTTTTGTCATAATGAGTGCTTGCTGTTGGCCTCGTCCTCGTCGTTTTCGTTCGTTTTTGCCCCAACGCCCTTTTCCTTGTCCCCGTTCACGTACTACCCCACATGTCTGTTGGACGGTTTTATTGACCCCCCCCCCCCGCGCGCTCCTCTCTCCCCCCTCCCCCCCACCCCCTTTCCCATTGCCCTCCCCCCCCCTCCCCCCCCCCCCGCTCTCCCATTCCCCCTCCCCCCTTTCCCCTCCGCCCTCCCGACGGTGGCGGCGGCGCGCGTTTTCCAACCTAATACGTGACGAACAGACGCTTTTCAGCGAGAAGCTCGGGGAGCTGATCGAGTCGGGCTTGGACTTGCCTCTCAAGAGGACTGCGGTAGTGGTGGCTGTGCACGACTGCGACCCGGGAGCCGACATTGGCGCCTTGGAGGTGAATTTGATGTTTGCTATATGTATTTTGCGTGTATGTAGACGGGGTTTGCCACGGGGTTTTGCGATTTGTGGGTATATGTGTTTGTAGACTGGGATTGCTATATGTATATCTGTGTTTGTAGATTGGTTTTGCCAAAAATGTATATTCCTGTCTCGTGGCTTGTTTCCACAGAGTCTCTCTTTCGGGTGTGAAATCGGCACGGATACTGGATGTACTAGATTGTGATGCGTAGAAAGGATGGTTTGATGTGAAGAACACAAACACACGCAGCGGGTGCCCGAATAGTACACTTAAACTATATGGACCTAAAGAGACTACAAGACATCACCACCACTACGTAAGCGTGCTATATTACAAGGATCAGAAGGATAAGCGGGAGCGAGCCTGTTGTGTTGCGGGGTTGGTGTTGTTGGCGGAGTTGGTGTTGTTGGCGGAGTTGATGTTGGTGTTGGTGTTTGTGTGGGTGCAGGCGTCGGTGTTGGTGTTTTGCTGGTGTCGGTGTTGGTTTTGGTGCTGGCGTTGGTGTTGGTGTTGGTGTTGGTGTCGATATTGGTGTCGGTGTAGTGCCGGTGTTGTTTTTTGGTATTGGCGTTGTCCTTGGTGTTAGCATTGGTGTTGGTATTGGGTGTCGGTGTTGGTATTGGTGTTGGCATTGGTATAGCTTGTTTTTGGTATTGATGTCGGCGTTGGTGTGGGTGTCGGTGTCGGTATCGGTGTTGGCACTGGTGTTGGTGTTGGTGTTGGTATGGTGTTGGTGTTGGTATGGTGTTGGTGTTGGTATTGGTGTTGGTGTCAGTGTTGGTACCGGTGTTGGTATCGGTATTGGTATGGAGCGTGGGTGTCGGTGTAAGTGTCTTGTTCAGTGTCTTGTTCAGTGTCTTGTTCAGTGTTGGTGTTGTGGGGTGGTTGCGTAGCCACGTTTTTGTGTTTGCCGCCGCGTGTGTCCAACTTCGACTGATGTGATTTTTTCTTAATTGATGTTACGCGATAACTCTGTGTGTGTTGTTTGTTGTCTCACTGTTGTATCTATCGGTACCAGTGCTGCAATTCTGCCTTATTGGTTGCCTCGCCGTTGCATCTACACAGGTACTGAATTGCCGCGTTCGTGGTTTGTCGTCGCGTGTGTTCGACGCTGGCATGTTTATGATGCATGTGTGTTTTTTGTTGCCTCACGGGTGTATCTATGCTGGGTTTTTTGTTTGTCGCCTCGTGTGTCCGATTTGTCAGACGGCGGTGATGGAGGAGATGGTGGCGGTATGGCGAGAGATGGACGACCCCTCAGGGGCCACGCTCACGGAGTGCTTCGACGTGCAGGTCAGGTTCATGTCTCGGGGTCGGGTTTAGGTGATTATTTTGGCGATGGACAGCGAAAGGGATATATTTTTTCTTGTCCGGTTTGCTACACTAGGCAAAGCTCCTTTTTTGTTGTTTCTCCGGTTATTTTTGCTAGGTAGAGCTTGTGTGGAGCTGGCGCTGTTGTCTCATGGTTATTTCTGAAAAAAAAGGATCGCAACATAACCCGGCGACGTGACAGTCAACTAGCTCAGTTTTTTTTTGCCGGGATCGCCCGCAATAAAAACGCCACACAATCCAAACCAACCCCTCCTCTCTTTTCGTTTGATATTTTGCCTCGTGTGCTTCGCCAGGTGGTGGCCATGCCTCACCCCCGCTACCACGCCGAGGCGTACACCGCCGCCGTCGGGGACCTGAAGGCAAAGCTTCAGGTGCGGCAGCCACCCTGTCATCCTCTTACATCCTCTTCCTCGCGTCGCCGAGCGCCCCGTTTTTTGCCGCTCGAGTTTAGCCCGCTGCGCAACTACAACCCCACGCGCGTGCCTTTTCTTTGCGGTTTTGTGTTTGCGCGTTTGTTGGGTGTGCTCGTTGCGTGCGCGCTTTTGCGTTCGCGCATGGCGTGTGGCGTGCGCATTGCGTCCTCGTACGCTGTGGAGGGTAGTAGCGTTATATTCGTATATCGCGTGCACGTTTCACCTCTAGATAGTCCGTGTTTGCCGGCCCCCTCTTTAGGCACCGAGATGATACTGGTTTTTGGCTAAAAAATTGTATTTTAGAAAGGGTGTGTCCTGACACAGGCATATGGCTTTCTCTTCGTACCTCACATATGCGTATGTGCGGCAGGGGTTCAGGGGTGGTTCTGCCCTACCCATCTACCGACCGACCGACCGACCGACCGACCTCTAACCCCTTGTTGGCGGTGGTTGCCTAGTTTGGCGCCGTGATGGGGCGTCTGGAGCATTCTTGCCCGCCCGTTCGCCTGTGTGATGTGTGGCATGTGCTGCGTGCTGTCTTGCGGTGTGTGCGTGTGAATGCATTGCGATGCTGGCGTCCGTCACGAAGCGGCGTGGCGTTGCGTGTTGGGTGGTTGCTTGCTTGATCGCACGCAAGAGCACATACGTTGTCGTGTTGCTGGTGTTTTGTTGTATGTATGGCGAAGCTTGGAGACGAAAAAGCAGATTGCGTATATATCCGGTGTCTCTGTTGCTGCTGTTTTTGTTGTATTGTATGTTGGCAGACTTTTCCGACGGAAAAGCCACTATGCGGAGTAATTGTATAACCCGGTGTATTCGAGTATGTTGCGCGTGTTTCTTTTTTTATGTTTTTTGACAGGCTTCTTTGGAGGCGAATAGATTAATTAGTCGTGACACCTGGTGTGTGGATGGCAGGTCCTTGCCCAACCCATCGTGTGGATGGAGCTACTCATGAGGATCTCCCACGGCCATCTTTTGCCCGCCCATGGAGATTGCAGATGCTCGTCTCTTGTTATTGTGCGACTTATTGTAGTCGTACGTATTCTAAGGCCTTATCGGGATGTAATCGGCACAACACCCTACCGCATATTCGCTGTTTTTTTTATGTTGACAGACTTTAGAGGCGGCCACGGCGACCTCGGGGTTTCGTGACAGGGTTACCCAGGCATGGACGGCGGTGCGCGACGCGGGGGCGACGATGATTCCGGCGAAGGTGGGTTTCCTAGTCTAGGCGGACGTCGTTATATTTCGTTTTTTTTTTGTGTGACTGTGCCTGCGCTTGCGTCGGTTTGTTGTGCTTGCTCCCATACTTCGTATATGCTGTATGTGGGTGCGTTTTATGCAGTTTGGTTTCTTTTTTCGTTGTGGGTAACCTTATGAGGATTTTAAAGACAAGCTAGCTCGTTCAGCAAAAACAGCCCCCCCCCCCAAACATACACCTCTTCTCCCACCCCTCTACTTCGCACGTTTTTTATTTTATTTTAGTCTGAGTCGCGACTCTACTTAGGCTAATTCACGCTCGTTTCATAACCTCCAGCGCTCGCCCTCCCGCATTTGCCCCCCCACCCCTCCTCCTCATCCTCATCCTCCTCCTCCTCCTCCTCCTCCATGCCGCTACGTCGCGTTTTGTTTTGTTTTTGTTTTTTCAGTCGGAGCTTATCGCTGTGTACAAGGTGGACGCGGCATTTGGGGAAGTAATGACGAAAGCCGACGGACAGCTGAAGGCGTGGAGGCAGGTGGTCGGGGCGGGGAAAATCGTCTCCGACTTCGGCGAGAGGGTAAGAAGGAGGGAGGGAGGGAGGGAGGGAGGGAGGGAGGGAGGGAGGGAGGGAGGGAGGGAGGGAGGGAGAGAGGGAGGGAGAGAGGGAGGGAGGGAGGGAGGGAGGGAGGGAGAGAGGGAGGGAGGGAGAGAGGTGTAAATACATGTCCATGATGTCCGTGATTTGACAAAACGAATGAGGTCGAGTTGAGAACTCATACGTGGTACGTTTGTTTCTTTGTGCGTTCGCTGCCCGGCCCTCAGTCGACGAAGCTGTACAAGTCGTCGCTCAAGGCGTACGACACCAAGACCGTCAGGTGAGAGGAGCGGAAGCGCCTGCCCCCCCCCCGCGAAACGCCGCCCAATGTCTTACGGGAAACCGTGCTGGCTGAAAAGAATCCCACAACGTTTCATCGGAAAATCGTCCTAGCTGAGAAGACACCCCACAAACGTCGTATAGGAAACGTTGCTGGTAAAGAAAATGTCCCCCAACATCTTCAGAAACCCAAAAGCTGTATGTTGCCGTAGTCCGTGGTGTTCAGAAAGATGTACTGGTATGTATTTGGTCCGCGCAAATGTCGAGTGTGCATAAAGCAGGCGAGAAGAGAGATAAGAGAGAGGGAAGGAGTGGTGTGCATTGTGACAGTCAGAAGTTTTGTCGAAACAAAGGGGTTTCACCCCCATTTCCACTTACGTTTTGTGTCTGTTTATTGACTTTTTAGGTTCGCGACCAGCAGCACTCGCGGCAGCAAGCGCGCGGCGCTGGTCGCGGTCATGGAGACGGGCATCAAGGAGCTGTACGCTCGGCAGCTGAGCATGCTCTGCGCGAGGGCAGAAAAGAGCTACAAGGCCTCGCTCGTCAAGCTGCTAGAGGGCGACGTCTGGGACGAGGAGTCCGAGGCGGATGTGCTCCGGAAGGTTGGTTGGCCGGTGTTGGAGTGTAATTTCTACGACGGCCATGCGCGATAGTGAACACCCCCTCCCCTCTCCCCCAAAAAATGAAAATAATATTAAACACGCGCTCATGCCCGAAAACGAAACAACACAAAACAGAGCAAAACAAAACACTCACGTTCGCTCGCGACGCAGGCCGATTCCCAAGCTGTTTGCCTGCAAGTAGTCTTATGTCCGGCTGAAGTGGACTAAACCAAAGGACGACCCCCACCCCCCCCCCCCTCTCCCTCCCCTCTCCACGTCTGTTTCTCGGTCCCCTGCTTCGGGCGACATTATGTGTGTATACCGCACATATTAGACGCTGTTCGCGTTCGAGGCGGATGCGTCGGCGCTGCAGCCTGAGTTGATGAAGCTCGGGTTCGAGGACGAGTACGAGGAGCTCGAAGCGGACCTTCAGGACTTCTCAGAGAAGTTCGCGGACTCGCCCGCCGCTCAGGTGGGTCCGGTCGGTCGGTCGCCTTACTCGTCGTGGCCGGTCTCTTTTTTTCGGTTTTGTGCCGTCATTATTATGTGTGTGTGGCTTAATACGTGTAAAGCGGCCATCAGGCACGCCACATATTGTGTACGCCGACGCTAGCGGCTGGCATACAAGAAGGAGCAGGAGGACTCACTCACCTTTTTTTCCTCCCCGCCCCTCCCCTCCTCCCCACCTCTCTTTCTGCGTTGCTCTCTGCTGTCTTCCCCTCTTTGTTTTATTTTTCCCTCCGCAAGACAAAATTGTCCTACCCGAACACGAAGAGCTTAGTTTGTTAGTTACATGGTATGTGTTAGCCCCTTACCGGGTATATGTTTTCTCTCTCTTTTCCTCTTTTCTCGCTTGTTTTTTTTCTCTCCCTTTCCAACGATGTTGTTTTTGCCTCCTGTCTTTTTCTCTCCCTGCTTCTCTCTCCCTATCTCTCTCTTATTTTCCGTTCTTGCACTACCCAGGCAAAGGCGATCCAGAAGGTAGACACCAAGGTGCAGAAACCTAAAGGGGAGCGCAGCGTGGGCTTTGGCTTGGGGCTGGTGAGATTTTTAAACAGAGACAAGAGAAATACGTATCGTACAATATGTGCATGCGTACACCAGAGAGCTAGAAACGGGGTGCAATGATGATTTTTATGTTTTGTTGGGAGACGATGTATACGGGTTTTATAGTTTCCGCTCACAGATTGATTAACATTTCCCTGTTGACCCTGGTACAAGCTGCACTGTTTTTCTAAGGGGAGTGGCCGACCTATATCCTCAACGAGGACACACACCCAGTAACACGCGCGATCGGGGTGTCACACACAGCTTGCAAAGCTGAGTGTCGACGAAATCTTCGATCTCACAGCTGGAGTGTATTTTTATTTTTATAAGAAAAACACTTCGAAGTATATGCAATAGAGGTCCCCCAAACAGGCAGTGGTGTGCCAGAGCAATGTTGCCGCCTTGTTGGGGAAAACCGCCATTGGTATGTATGCATTGCGGGTTATGAGCGCAATTCCCCAGTCGCGGCAAGCGATTCTGACCGCCTTGTGTCGGGATACGCCTTATATCGGGATACCGCCTTATATCGGGGCACTGCCTTATATCGGCATACCGCGTTATATCGGGATACTGCCTTATATCGGAGCACCACCTTGTATCGGGATACCGCGTTCCGCCGACCGCCTTATTGGGGTACCGCTACTGTGCCAGGTCCAGTATCGGTCCAAATATAAGCCATTTTTGCCAACTATAGTCCAATATAAGCGTATATTATATTTTGGCCTAGACTGGTGAGTAATATTGTGGGGGTGATTTTATGTATTAACTCTAAGTATTAATAAGTACAGTGGTTTAAGACATTAATTAACTTTCACCTTCGAAGGGAACGATATCGCCACCGTCGCCGCCCGTACCTCTGAAGAATCGGTTGATTGTTTTTTTGGACGGTGTCGTACGGTTTAATTAGTACGAAGTGTTAGGATTGAGCAGAAAGAAGTCAGCCGCTGTCATGACGGAAGCACATTTTTACTACGATCGTGGTGGCGAAGATATATAGCAGTGGTTCATGTGCTCCTTTTTTTAGCCGGCGGTAGGGGATGATGGCGAGGGGAGTAGGCGAGGTAGGAAGTGACCCACCTCTCTCAACAATGTGCGTGTAGCGGTTTGTGATGTGTTCGTGTCTGTCGATCGGTTTACCCTGAATCGGCGTCCGAAGTCGCTCTGAGGCGCACACGCGCGTGGAGCGCGCGAAACGTTGTGTCATCTAGCTGACTGGTAGTACCCTAGCTCTGAAAGAGTACGTCAGCGTGCGGCGCGCGAGGCTGTCATCCTGCCGCTCCGTCCCACGCCCTCCCGCCGCCCACTGCCGCCCCCCGCCCCCCCCCCACCGTCTCCTTTATTTCGTAAGATGAGCAACAAGTTTTTAACGTAATACATGACAAACACGTAACGAGCGCCCCAATAGGGGTCTCTCGTTGGAGTAGGAGCGGTGCTCCGTCTCGAAGGAACGGTGCTCCATCTCGAAACGCATGCGTTGGCTAACGAGAAAAGGCAAGCAGCAGTTGATTACTCTCCGCCGCCCCCCCCCTGACCCTAACCCCCTATCGTAACTCTTTCATAATCCCCCCCCCCCCCCAACGCCTCCGACCATTCGACGACCTGTAATGCTGTACAATGTTAGGTTGGCATGGTGCGGCAAGACGGCTACGGCAACCTCCAGGGGTTTGGGGGCTACAGGCTGGGCCCACACACTATTACCATGGGCTACGCTAACGATGCTTCCCTCCCAGACGCCGGAGGGGTGAGTGCCACTTGCCGCTTAATGTCTACCGTTTTTGGGTAGTTGGTGGGCGTTTTGGTTTTGGTTTTCTAGATTTCTTGTTTTTGTTTTTGCCCGAGCTTTTCCGTGTGTCTGTGTGTTTTTCTTGCGCTTTTCCGTTTCGGTTCGTGCTTTACCGGTCGGGGGGGGAGAGGGTCGTGGTTCGTGCTCGTTTTTTGTTTCACTGTCGATATTTGGTGATTTTTTCAAGTTTGATGTTTGATTTAGAGCCATCCCGCGCTATAGGGGGTGCAGCATATTCTAAGAATTTCTGAGCTCCTAACATAAGGATATCTGTGGATATCTCGCCCGAAACATGACTTCGAAGACATTCGTTCGCGCAAACCCGACTAAATTTTCTGTGCGCTATTTTTTTTTTTCCCAAAAAAACGTATGATCGTGAAATCATCATGCTATCCGGTACCTGGTAGTTCCGTACTTGAGGAGTTCGGCCGTTCACAAACCTTTAGATTAACAAACTGCAACCCCTACCGTGCAGGATGACTGACTCTCTATAGAGTCAGCGCCCGTTTCTTCTTGGCTGTTTTTTTTCGTGTTCGTCTTTGCTTTTTGTCGTTTTCTTGGATAATTGTACCGAGCATGTACGTACCTGTTTACGACACTACCTGTATCTCTGCTTCTTCGTCGTCTGCCCGTAATTTTTTTGTTCACGAACGCCTTATCTTTTGCCTTTTTTTTTGGCTGCCCTCTTGTATGTCTTGCGGTTTTCCTTCGCATCAACCTTCCCAGCGCGCCGGAAAACCCCCGCTGCTGCGCCTCCAGCCGAAGCTCAACGTCGACATCGACCTATAATTCTGAACGATAGAATATAGTTGGGTAGTCTTACGAAGCAGGTTTTTTTTATTTGGTAGTCTGGCAGGTTTTTCACTTTTTTCGATGTCTCTCTTTTTCCCCTCTCTTCACTGTGGTTGTCCTGAGTCTGTTCTACTCTCTGGGCAGGAAACGTACCCCTTTTTGAGAAACGTAGAGGGCTTTTCAAGGGTCATGACCCGGCCCACGGGTCGGGTCAGGAAATTTTCGAAAAACTCGTGGGTCGAGTTGAATAAGGTAATCACTTCGAAATCTCACGGGTCGGGTCGGACCGAGCCAGGAACTTTTCAAATCGCACGGGTCGGGTCGGGATGGGTCGGGTCGGGTCGGGTCGGGTCGGGTCGGGTCGGGTCGGGTCGGGTCGGGTCGGGTCGGGTCGGATCGGGTCGCGTTAGGTCGGGTCATCCTGAATCGAGCCGACCCGCGAGAAGAGATGCGCGACCCGCGAAAAGCCTTGGGAAAATGCAGCCAAGCTTTTTGTGGACAAATGACTTAGAGTTAGTGTGAGATCAAAGTTTTTCGATTCTGAAAGGGTTAAGGTATCGTTTGGTATTCATGTTGCTGTATACCGGAACGATTCCTACCAGGTATATTTCCGCCCACAGAGTGATATCTGCTGTTTTCCGCTCCGAATATGTAGTGCTCGGCGACGAATTCTGACTTTAGTTGTTATGTTGAAGCTGGGTGGTATTGGCGTTACATTATGTGGCTGCGGTTATCTCGTAGTGGAGGTTTTGTACGTGATTTGTGCCGGCGGGACAGAAGCAGGAAGGGGAGGGGGCGGTGTACTCGTGTAATGCATGGCGGTCGTCTTAAGACCGTGTACCCTCGCATCCCTACGAACAATGGCGGAACGGAGCACGTCGGGTTGCCACCGACCAGACAGGCATTGCTTGCACGGGGCGGGGGGAGGGGGAGAGAGAGGACGTCAAGGGGTTTTGAAATTTCTCGGCCTTGTGTGCGTGAAACTGAAACTGGAGCGGTCTTGTTGGCCCATGGCACACTCGGGAACGTGATATTTTAGCGTGATACGGGCCAGACTCGGAGGGGTAAATTGAGTTATTCGAGGCGTTACGGCTGTGCTATTACACGGTGTGGTGGGGTGTAGTGTGATGTGATGTACGAAGAGTGGGCTACTTGAGTTAGGCGTGGTGCTGGAAGCTACTAATGTCTGCAGATGCTGCTCCAGCGGCTCAAATGATGATCGCATATATGTCTGGGGTGGAAAAGGGGAGACTGCAAGAGAAAAAAAAACACAGAGTAATTAATTAACCCCTTCCGTGGCTTGAGACGAAAAAAAGGTGGAAAAGTGACGATTAACCCATTTCCAACTCCTAATGTTATCGTACTCTTAACTCCAAGTGTTTTGTCCGCATGTCGGGAGTGCGGTGCTAAATGGGTTAAGGCATCGACCGTACAAGTCAACCCGGGCTGACTGCCGGCATAGGGTATCAGACGTGGGCGCACGCTACGGTGTATTAGAGATGCACGTTTTTTTGTCTCCCGAGGCTCTTAACCTATTGAGAAGTTTTTGTTACCAAAAACACTGATTTAGAGTTAAGGTGAAAGTGCAACCCGGTGAAGAAATGCCATCGCCTCGTCTCTAGGCACACCAACACAATATTATTGCAAACCTAGCTAGAAGAATAAAATATTCGGAAGATTTGGGTGCAAGGATTCCCCGTCATTTTCAAAAAAAATGGTGTCGCAAAAAAAAAAAATTGCTGCCTCTCGTATCGTACGTAGCACGCGTCCATGGAGGGCTCGGAATGCAACGCGGAGGAATTGCACGACACGCGCGCTGCATGGTGCTACTACCCCTGTACAACGTGCCCACACCATAATTGACGGGGTTGGTTAGACCACGCTCTTGTCCTTTTTTTGTTGTTATTGCTATGTATGGGGTGCCGAAGGGCTGTTACTACGCACATGACGGGGGCTTTCCTGTAACTTTTCCTTCCGTACATTTTTTTTTTTTGGTGCTTTTTTTTTTCATTTTTGACGATAGCAGACTGCGGGAAACGGCGGATTTGAGTGGAATCGCCGCGGGAAAAGCGCGGCTTGTGTACATCCCACGCGCGTGTGAAAATTATGTGCACACCTCGGACATAACATGATCCAGGTCATGCAGATCATATAGATCATGTAGATCATATATCTGTCGTTATGGTATGCTGTGCAGGCTCGGTGCAGTACATATCCAAACCAGGAAACACGTATGTGCAAGTAGATGAGGGCGTCGGTCTATCTGCATACCAGGTACAGGCTTGGAAGTGCATCGGATAAGAAAGTAATAAGTGCGTCTATGTCTTTTGGGGTCATTTGGCACCATTCAAAGCGCGCACGTTCGGTTTTCCTCGCAGCAGTTGCCCATTGGGCGAGGGAAAAGCACAGTTTGTTGGCGCGCAGGCTGCATAACAAGCCACTACTCCTAATAATCCCATTTATGGCGGCGGCGCTTATAGAGACTATATTGCGAAGCAACCGGAAAAAAAAAAAAGCACCTTCCCCCACAAAAAAAAAGGTCGATTTGCAAAGAAAATGAACGAATCACTCGCGCGAACACCAGAAGAAGTGATTGAAACTACCACACAACATAGCCTTGATTCTTGATTCCGCGAAAGAACCGCCACGCCCCCCGCAATTATGTAGAGGTAGCACTTTTGTTTTGAAAACATTTTCCTATAGGACGGCGCTCCTTAACCCACAATCGTTGGAAAAAATGCCCCATTCCTGTTTTTCCAATCAATGCGAATATGGTTTATACCTAGCTAGGCCATGGGGTTGGTCATCGTCGGGCCGCACTTATTTACATACTTGCAGCTTTACTCTAAAAGACTGTTTGGGTGAGGTATAAGTGGACAACTCGTTGGGCGGGGTACCGTCGATCACGTGGAGGAACTCGATGGGGTGAGGGATGCCATGAGGCAAGGCAGATATGTTTCGGTCAGATGTTGACCATTAAAGGAAGAGGACCAGGGGTATCGGAGTACCGGAGTACCAGAGGATGGAGTAAGAGAAAGGGTATCATCCTCTCCCTCGTCCCAGGACCCCAAACAATAGGCATCCAGGATGACATTATTATTTTATACAATTTCGGGATAACACCAAAACCCACCGCAATCTCTGTAGAACATGTGCAATAACACAAATCCCCTGCATCAGACTTTGCTACGAGCACGAGTAATCTCGACAGCCTCCCTGCTCGTATTACACACTCATGATGACGTAGTAAGGTATAGAGCTCCTCAAAGCGAGGAAGGAGTCTTCCGAGAAAAAGTTGGCGCACCTCTATATACTGTGTAGCATGATGTCTCCCGTGCATAATGGATGGGCGCGTGCGTTGCGTTTTGAAAGCGACTGGGTAGGGTGGGAACTGCAGAAAAAGAGCAGTTTTTTGTTCAGTTCACGTCCCAAGGAAACAAAAACTGGGGAGGAAGCAGATAGATATATGCATGACGGGTTTTGGCGATTGTTCATTGCAAACCACCACCAATCCCCTAATGTTGTCTCTAAACTAAGATACGCCTCCCAAGCCATACGATTACATCCCCAATTATTACCTATCTATTATGCTGAGATAGTTATCGGCCTTCCAAGGCAAATTCCAAAACAGTTTGTTGGGTTTACAGCACCTAGGCAACCTCAACCTCCGTTCGCGCACGTTTCGCCTGTATGTACCCTTGTCGCAGACTATTATTTTTGCGCTTACTACCCTGTAGACGCAGAATGGAAAGACTGCTCATTGGACGACGAGTATCTACCATCACCGTAAAGAACGGAGTAAACGCATGGATCGACGGTTCGCACGGACCGGAAAGAGCGCACAGGAGCTGCGCAACGAAAAGCTAGAGCGGAGCGATTTTAGATGCGTTTCCGCACAGACATGTATCATCGTCGAGTTGGGGTGGGTGCGTTTCTTTTTGTTTCTTTAGTGCGGGCGGGCGCCCACTGCAGGAAGAAACTTTCTTTCGGGTGTGAAGTTGGGTGCTACCACGAGTGGCTCCGGGATATTGTTGAGTGAGCTGCACCATGAAAGAAAAAAACGGCTTGTAACAGCAATGGCTTTATATCGCGGCAGGTGTATCATCGGGTCTTCACTGCTTTGTGCATGGGGCCGTGGCGGTGCACACGTAGAAACGTAAGTGGTTTTCGTTCGAATCAGTAGAGCACGGATCGGAGAAAACGCTGAGAGAGGAGGTATGTAAAAAAAGAAAAGAACGAAGCGATTTAATTGGGTGGTGCGCATGGGGATCCAGTGATGTCGCACGGATCGGAGAGATCGCACAGACAGGTGTTGCGCCAGAAAGACAAGAAGAGCTAAATTGTTGGGTTTAGAAAACAATCGCACAGGGAGGTGGGTGCGTTCTCTCAGCTATTTTACGGGTAACTGCCGCAAACAAGTTGCGTGCTTGGAAAAGCGAAGTCAATAAGTTGTTGATGTTTTTTGTATAATCACTTTAATTTACTTTCCAGCTCAACTTGCAAGAGGTCTTACCTTTAGTGGCCTTTTGGACAAGCCGTCATCATCGGTGTTTTTCTTTCTACTCCCCCCAGCACGTGCCTTCATTTTTAGCGCGCAGAGGGTTTCTTGTTAGCCGAGCATGGGGGAACGACCACAGAAAAACTCTGCGTCCCCAATACGCTTCGGGTACGAGCACCCCTTCAAACCTACACATACAATACCAAGGTACACTACTGAATGGTATTATGGGATTGTACCAAAACCAAGTAATGCCCGACTCGTGCATTTTACAATGTAAGTACACTCTGCGTCCCAAAACGTGCCGGGTATGTACGAGCAGCTCTTCGAACCTACAATTGCAGTATGTAACGCCCGGCTCATGCCTTTTACAATGGAATAACAGCATGTTTCTGTGTAATAGGAGTACATCGTAATACTACTGGGTAACAGCTTGCTACCAGGCATGAAATTATAGGGTCAAGCCCGACTCATGCATTCTATAATGCCACAGGACAAGGCCAGACAGGGCACTCACGTCTCGATATTGCCCTGGGAGGCTATTAATAACAAGACAAAGGACCCAGGATGCGGATACGGTATAAAAAGGGGTTTCACACGCCTTTGAAGGCATGTGCGTGAAGCAATGCATCATCCTCTTTTTCCTACACGCACATGCCTTCCAAGGCATGTGAAACCCCTTTTATGCCGTATCCGCACTCATCACGGGCGGTCACGGTATGAGCGCGCGGCGAAAAAACTAGCGCACGGACAGCTTGTTTTTTGCCCCGCTTCTCATGGGTGACCCACCAAACGCCACCTGCTCCGCACCGTGCTCTCTCTCCAGCGTAGAAGCACCCAATGCTTAATTTGTACAGTTACACCAAGAAATACCCCCCTCCCCCCCCCCCTCCCCTCGGTCGTGCTCTGGAGTAGAAGCATCCCAACTTCGTACCACTATCACACTATCAAACAAAAAGCATCCCGCCTGCCCTTGCGTGTGGCGCGGGGTTGGCCCACGTGCACATCGTTCCCACCGTTACCACCCATCTACAGTACGTACAAATACACAGCAGGAGCAGCATGCGACCCCAAAAATAATCCTAGGAAGCCGTACTCCATTACACCAATAGTACAAGATACGCCTACTATTAATAATGCGAAAATAGAAAATGCTCACTCAGACTCTCGATTTCTTAGTTTGGGAGAGGGCGCGTTCTACACCAAACGCCAGTACAAAAGGCTCCCGGATTTCTTATGCTCCCGCCAAAACTAGCATCAACCTGCCTTTTTTTATTTCCCCTGCATCTTATTTTGGAGCCCTGTACGGTGCTCAGGCGGGTTTGCACGCTTGCCCGGCGAAGATCGATCGTCCATCCGACTTCGCGCGACAATAGTGTTCATCTCTGTCACCACGCAGCCGCGCCGTACTCGTGCCATTTATGATTATCTATGCTGTCCCTCCCCCCCCCGCCCGCGCCGCCGCCGCCACCCCAATTCCGACCCCGATCTTTTCGGGCCCTGGCTAACCCCACTATCCCATCGCGCTCGCCGTGCGAAGTACAGGGTTCCCCCCTCTGCGTGGGAAAATCCGAGACTCCTCCGCCGCCGGCAGCACCGCCTACGCTAGTCGTTGCTCTTTGCCCCTTTCGTCTCCCTCGCGCCGGCCTCTCCTCTTCCTCCCGTCTCTCTTCTTCCCCTCCCTCATCCTCCTCCTCTTCCTCCTCCTCCTCCTCCTGGGAGTCTGAACTAAAGTCTAGTCCTCGACCCCAATCATCTATTTCCTGTTCCTTCCTACGCTGACGCTGCTGCGGCTGCTGCGGCTGCTGCGGCTGCTTACGCTGCATACGCTGCTGCTGATGCTGCTGGTGCTGATGCTGCCCCCCCAAGAGCCCCATCGCTTCCCGAGCGAAGATGCTTCTCCTCGTGCTCGTAGTTCTCGGCCTAGCCTGGGTGTTAGTATTTGGACAATTACTCCCCGATGAAACAGGGACCGGGGGCGGTGCCATCTCTGGTGTGGTTTGCAGACCGCCCCGTCGAAAACCCACTGGTTTCCGCGCTTCGGCCGTCCGAGCTGATAGCGTCAGTGGGTATGAGAATGTGTGTTTGTCCGGGGGGGGGGGGGGGGGGGGGGGGGGGCAGCGTGCGGGGGGGGGGAGGAGAGGGCGGGCGAGGGGTAAGAATGGGAGGCGGACGGAGTCGTATTGCAAGAAATAGCGCAAGCAACATCGCAACCAGTTCGCTGGTGTATATTGTCTCTCACGAACATGAAGATTTAGGGATGTCTGGAAACAGTATGAACTACCTACGTTTCACCCCCCCCCCCCTACATTTTACGTAATTCATACTATCTCAAGGACATTACAATGCACAATTCGACGCGAGTCGACGAGGGACGAAAATGCCGAATTCTTCCCGCGATAAACACGAAGGCACGTACCGTAGTGGGGAGGGGGGAGAAGGGCCCCCGCTATGTGACCCCGGGTCTGAGTTACTGCTGGGAGGAGGGAGCGCGAGAGTAGCGCGAGGATATTAAAAGGGATGAAGAAAAAAAAAAAGTTTGCTAGGCTTTCTAACCTGTTTGGGCTACTCTGCAGTCACTGCTTAGACAGAAGTGGACGCGGGCTACGATAGAGGCGTTACGGAGATCCATTGTTAGCAGGACGAAAATCACACACGAAAACAGGAAAGCATCGCCGCCTTTTCGGGCGGGCTCCCCTATGTCACGACTGTGTTCGATCGGGGCTGTGCACACCTGCTAAGACCGGCCAACAAAAATAAACTTGAATCAAACGCTGTTAAAAGCAAAAAAGGCGGGTGCCTCATGCCCCCTTTGTTTTGTTTGATAATTCATCCTGCTAACAGTGGATCTCTGTAATAATAGCACTTTTCGACCATGTCCTCTTTTTTTTTCTGAACGACTAGGCTAGCTCCTTTACCCTAAATTTGTCGAAATTATCAAGTTATTTATTTATTTTTTCCCCCGGCATAAAACGATTGCTTTTGTATACCTGGGCCACGGCTCTTTTGTTAATCGCATTGCACGTTGTTCAGTTTTGCTCGAAACCAGTTTTACAGATAAGGTGTCTATTCTTGCTAAATGACGAGGAAGGCTGGTTTCAAACCCCAATTTTTGTCGGAACATCAAGTATTTTTTTTTTGTTGCAAAAAACGATTATTTATGTATTCCTGGGCCACGGCTTTCGTTCAAAGGATCGCAAGCTCAGTTTTTTTCTCAGTGTCAGTTTTCAGATGAGGTATGTTAGAGCTCCTCAAGCCACCACCCTTAGAAGGCAAAAAAGAGCCAGTTCACCTCTTCCGTAGCTTGTGTCAGTAGCCTCAACAGGTTGAGCTTTTGACTATTACAGAGACCCACTCTTAGCACAACGAAACAAAATACACAAAAAAAAAGAGGGCGGAGGGGGGGAGGGGGGGCGGTCCAAAGTAGATTTTCCATTTCCCATTCGTGAGTATGTTTTTGCCCGGTCTACAAGCTACAAGCTACAATTCCACGCGAAAACAGTCGTCATGTACTCGTATCAGAGCTCGACTGTCAGGTGGAGAAACGGTTCCATTTTCCCAAGTTTCTTGTCATCCTGCCAACGGTAGAACTCCGTAGCAGCGTTTAATTTTTATGATTATTTTTTATTTTGACTATTCTTAGGGCACGTGATGCCTGTAGGAAGCTGCCGGAAGTTGCCCGTTTATGCACAAAAAAAAAACGCGACAGTCTATAATGCCTATAAATACGATTCGTGTTACGGTCGGGGTGACGGCACCGAAAACTTGAGTTATGAGAAAAAAAGAAAGAACAAAAAAAAAAAAGTACAACCTGGTGAACAGTGCCATGGCCGAGGTACACAACAAAAATACACGGTAGTAACACAGAGTCACAGCTCGGACAGATCACGATCTGTGTAATCGACAACAGACTCGGTGTCTGCCGTTACGAGGTACTGTCCAGGATCCGTATGTCAGGAGCACATATCTGGCGCGTGCTACGATAAATAATGGTGCACCACTTTTTCTTTCTAATACTACCCCTCACTTTAGGAGGTTCAAGGCATGTCTTTGTTAAGCCCAAAATACTGATTTGATCCCGGACGCAAAAATAAACCTGCTTCATCGCGGATGAAAAATCCCATGGCCCCTAGGTACACGACGAGGATCATGCCAAAATAAACGGGGCGTATTTCCGACGGTTTTGGGTTAAGGAGCCTCGTCATTCAGAAACTTTTTTCGCCAAAAAAAGGTATACCTCTATCGTAGCACGCGTCATTCTAACCCAGGAAACATGTGCCAGATCATGAGAGATCGTACGGCCCCCATCGGGGAACGTGAGGTACGGACGATACAGATCTTCCCTGAAAAGACCTAGACCACTAAGTGGGGATCGGTGATCTATCCGTGCGATGTGTGCAGCAAGTTCAAGCACAGACTCACCCCTTTGTTCCTTCTCCAGCCGCTTCCGCTGCACCGTGGCGGATTTAATTCCAATGAGCACGTCCATTGCCTTCACGTCCGCCTTGAGCTGCCTGATGGCGGACTTCGTCTTGACGAGGCGAGTGGTGTCAGAGTGCCCTTCGGCTATCTGTCGCACCTTCTCGTCCACCTGCAAGAGAAATACCACGATCAATCATAGCGGGGGGGGGGGGGGCGGTGAGGGGGGGTACTCATTTTGGTTTCAAGAATTCACAGGTCGGCACGGATCACCCCGACCAGACCCGCGAAAAACTTTAATAAATAACGGACAGTTTAGTAAAACCAGGAAGGATATTGCGACGTGATTTCAGTAGTTTCTCAGTCCGAATTTGCGTTGGCCAAAAAAAATCTAGAGTTAGTACTGGGGCACCCGATTTTAAGAGCCTCTCCGAACAGGCCAAGCGTTACCGCTCTTGCCTCCGTGCCGCTCTTACCTCTAACTGGGTATAGCATACCCGGTATGCTTCAGTATAGGCGTCACAGAGTATGGCACGCCGATCATTTGACAGCTCTTAACCCCATCGAGTTCTCAGAGGGAATAATGGACGAAATAAATTGCCGGTTCCAGAATCCGCCACACGAAGCAGCCCGGGACGCCGTGTAGCGGGGGGGGGGGGGGGGGGGGGTGTCCACTAGTGTATCCATTAGGGTGTTCACTAGTGTGTACAAAGCGCAACGGTATGAATAAGAGCTAAACGACACACGCACCGCATTCCTGATACGGTTATTAATAATAGTACAATACTGCTGCAGGCTCTTCCTAGCCGGTTGATAATAATATATACCAGGAAATACATAGTAATATCGGTTGATAATAATATCGCAACTATCTTGTTTTTGGTCGATATAAACGGGCGTTATAATTATGTGATTAGTCCGTTTTCTCTTGTTGTGGGCGCTCGTAAACAGGGTACCCCAGTGTACCCCCTACCGCCTCACACGCCTAACCGCTCCACAGACCATCGAACACACGCACGCACGCACGCACGCACCTCCTCCACGTCGTGGGATATGTAATCCAGTTCGTGGGTCATCGCGCGAACCTTGTTCTGCCTCCACTCGAGCTCTTCCTGCACACTTTTCTTTTCCTTGTTTAGCGCCGTGTGCTGCTCACACAAACACGGGAAAAAAAACAACGAAATTTAATTGGCTATATTCTGCGTATACAATATATGTTGCTGCCTATATATATTACATTACCCATTACACCTGTAGACCCCTCAACCTACTATAGTTTTGTGGATTGTACAGAACTACCCATTAGACCACTCAAGTAACTATAGTTGATTATAGTTGACTGAATAATACCACCCAATAGACCACTCAGTCATTAAAGTTTGTTGACTACACAGAACAAACCACCAGACCACTCAAGTTATAATATTTTGATGATTACATACCAGTACCCACGAGACCACTCATCAAGTCAATATATTTTGTTTAGCAAATAATACGTTGTAGCACGATATCCTGAAGCACGCGGTAAGAGCAGAACCGTAGCTCAAATCAACGCGGGAAGGGTGCCAGCATGAACCTCGTTGCTAA
This sequence comes from Undaria pinnatifida, assembly GCA_012845835.1. NCBI lineage: Eukaryota > Phaeophyceae > Laminariales > Alariaceae > Undaria > Undaria pinnatifida. The sequence continues at coordinate 7,862,639 of JABAKD010000009.1, read as the reverse complement.
GGCGCGCCAAGTCTTCCCGCAAGTTAACCGCCCTTTCTCCCGCGGTGATAGCCCGGAGCTGCTGGGTCACGTCCTCGACCAACCGAGATAACGTCTCCTCGCCGTCCATCTCTCGCCCCCTCCCTCTCCCTGGAGAAGAAATACCTGGAAAAATAACGTTCTTCCTTGCCCTGCCATCTACCGCCACGCCCCCGCCCCCGCCTCCCCTTCCATCTCCTCCCGCTCTACTTCGTTCTCCTCGTAAATCGCCTGTTCCTCCTCTTCCTTCTCTTGCTCGTCCCTCTTCTTCTAGGCGTTCTGCGCTTCCATACCTAATCCCTCTCGGCTCCGCCGGCAAGAAAAACTGGTCCTCGTCCTCGTCGATGCCGCCCCCCTCCTCGGTTTCCCCACCTCGTTCAAATCGCGGCTCTGCTTGTCCCCATTCACCTTGAGATACTTGGCGCGCCGCTCGCCCTGCGCCGTAAACACCACCATCGTGACCTAACCCACCGCCGCTGCCGCCGTCCCCGCCGCCCCCGTCCCAGTTCCCGTCCTCGTCCCAGTCCCCACCCTCGTCCCAGTCCCGGGCGCCCCCCCTGCCGACACCACCGCCGCCGCCGCCGCCACCGCCGCGGGCGATGACAATGCCGCCGTGACCAATGCCGATGCCCATGCTGACGACGTCAAGAGTAGTCGTTGTCGAGCCAAACAATGATGGTTGACTTTCTTCCTCCGCTGGCGGGCCCCTTGCCAGTGCTGAGGTTCCGACGGAGTCGCCTCCGCCGGTACTGTTAGGAATGGCGCGAAAAATCCCCGAAGGGGTTTCCCCACGGGAATCGGTGGCGGTGTAGGAGGGGGGGGAGGCACGGGGGGTGGTTCTGCGAGCGGTGGTAGCGCAGGAAGAGAGGGGTGCCGTTGCTGGTGGTGCTGGTGGTGCTGGTGGCGGTGATGGTGCTCGCGCTGTGGCAGTAGAAGCGGCGGTTGTACTAGCCGTGGTTGCCTTGCTGAGGATGGCGAGCCGGGATGCCCAAGAGTTTGTTCCGTCATGTCCCTTTGTGGTTTGTACACCAGATGTGAGCGATAGCGCGACAGGAAGGCGTGAAAGGAAAAGCGGATGGGAGATATTCCACTTTTTTCGGTGACCACGGACTTGATTATGCGGGGTAATGCAAAAATAAAAATATTATAGAGAAGAGTGACGTAGAGGTTGGAAGAAAACATGGCATTGTAAGATTGCGAGAGCGGAGTGCGGAGAAGAAGAAATGAGGGGGACAATGGGGTGCGTCCAAATAAGCGATGAAATTTCCTTTGTGGCAGTTTCGCTTGGCGACAAGTGTGCTACAATAGCATTATGATACATAGCATCCACATCATGTGCGTTATTTCTACCTTCCACGCTTTCGTCCTTTATTACGGCAAACAATCTCTACCTTTTACGCCTTCCGTTTACGGCAAAGTATCATTTTCCCACAGTTTACACCTTCGATTTACGGCAAGCATGGCACGGGGCCGAGCGCTTCCATCGTGCAATGTTCAGAGAACGGTCAAGTGGTTCTTCTATGGTGCAGGTTGATAAGTGCCGGCTCCCGCTGCAGCGCCCGTGAAATCGCTTGGCACAGACGGGAACAACCAGTATTGGCAGTATGCGGAGTAGTGTCGGTTGCCGCTACATCGCTCCGCTATTTCCGGCTGGCACATACCGACGCTATAGAAGCGCCACCGCTGTATAGAAAAAAAAGCTCACCGCTGCCTTCAACCTGTGCGAGACTCTCTCCTGTTCAGCCCGCCAAGCCGCCGGGTCGACTGTGGGCTCGATCATGCTGGCCCTGAAAGAACGAAAGGCAAAAACAGAACACGTTTGGATTGATGTCGCGGGCATGGAGGCGTTAGCAATGTCTGCCTGGTCGGTGAAGAGACGACGGGCTCCGACCGGGCATTGTAGGGATGCGAAGGTCTATGACCTAAGACTACGGTCATACATGATAATGCGTAAACCCCCAACCTGCGCCTCCCCCCCCCTTCCCCCCGCGCAAGCCACCCGCCGCCTGTTCTCTTGTGGGCTCTTGTGGGAAGACTTGCCTTATATCGATTGAGTCGCCCGAAGAATCTTGGCCCCATAAGCACGAAGTCGCCTGCGCGATATCGACACCTGTTAATCCGACCTGTGCAATGGTTGGACAGGTTGCGAAAGGTGACGGTGATGGTGGCGGTTGTTATTGTGCTGTTTTTTGTCCTGCTGTTGTTGTGCTGTTGTGCTGTTGTTATTGTGGTTGTAATTGTTGTCGTTGTGCTGTTGCTGTTGTTGCTGTTGTTCCTGCTGTTGCTGCTGCTGCTGCTGTTGTTTTTTATTTTGTTGTTCTCACATTAACTCGTCATCGTCGCATAATCAAGTACTGGGAAGTAGTGCTATCATGTACTTCGTATAACCTGAGCATCTCCTCAACATGCTCCTATGGCACAAACAGGATTAGCTTATGTTGGTCACCTGCTCGTCCCACGTTTCTGAAGACGTCGCAGAAGAACTCGACGAAAACATGCCAGAACTCTCTAGCTTCTCGTCGGTCAGTGAAACGTCCCCGATAAACTGGTCGCAAGAACCGCATCCTACATCGTCGCGCACACGCACAGCAACACCACCACCACCACCACCACCATCTTCGCCAGCAGGGCCACCACCACCACCAACGCGAAGGGAGGGGGATAAAGGGTGAGGGAAGCAAGGGATTCGACGGAGAAACAGCCAGGACTAACAACGCTAATGAGTGGTGTAATACATATGGCGTTATCATGGTGCGCCTGGTATGGTATGGTGATATTGTAGCGCATGGTGTTGTTATTGTATACTATGTTGTTAACGTATTAGACCATAGTGCTGTTTATGGTAAACTCCTTACATCCAACGGGGGGGGGGAGGCGGCGCGCTGGAGAGGCCTCCTCCCCTCCCTCCCTCCCTCCCTCCCTCCCTCCCTCCATCCCTGCCCCCCCCCCCCCCCCCCGCACCTCCACCCCCCTTTTCTCTTCGCTGCGGTTAGGCAGTTACCGTAAAAAAGCGAACCCAGCGCACCTGCGGCAGCAGGTTCCCTTTCCCTGTCCAGAACCGCCTGCGAAAGCCAGTTCAAAACCGCCAGCATCGGGCCCACTGACCCCGCCGCGAGCGAGGCAGGCGTTACCGTCGCCGCCGCTCCCGCCTGCGGTTCAAAGCCCAAGCCCTATCGGTGTCGGCAGCGCAAGGTAGGGGGGAGGGGGGGGGAGTCGTATCACGCACGATCGTATTCCGTAGGATCATAGACCCTCGCACCCCTACAATGCCGTAACGGAGCAGGTCGGGTTTTCGCCGACCACAATTGATATATCTATATACTATGGTCTTGTCTTTACATACTGTAAAAAAAAAGGATCCCATAGTAACTCCAAGTAGTTTGTTTATCTGGTCTTATCTTCCCCATTTTTTGTTACCCGGATGGTGTTAAAACGGGTATAGTGATCCCATACTAATTCCAAGAAGTTTGTTTGTCGGGTCTTATGTTCCCGAAAATTCATACACCGGATGGTCTTCAAACGGGTACATTGATCCCATACTGATTCCAAGTGCTTTGTTTATCTGGTCTGATCTTCCCCAAAAATTCTTCAACCGGATTATCTTGAAATTGGCACTTTGACCCCGTACTGATTCCAAGAAGTTTGTTTATCCGGTCTTATCTCCCGAACATTCTTAAACCGGGCGGTCTTTTAAAATGGGTACACCACTGCTGTGGTAACAAAGGGGGTGGGGGGGGGGTGCCTCTTCTGCTGTAGCCTCAACCCTTTTAGCCCGTAAAACACCTGGAGTTAGACTAGGATGATTTTAGGGGTTGGAAATGGGTTAAATCCTTCGAAAGTGCCATTAAGACAGGCAAAGACCAAAACCAGCTGTTGCTAGCGCCAGCTGCGAAAAATCATAGCCTTCGTGCTCAAACACAACTAATCTGTTCAGCAGCGGGGACATGCATGTTTCGCCGTACCCAGCGTGTGTGGCCCACACCCTACAAACCTTGCACGCCCGCAGGATGTCGAGGCACATCGCGGTAGGTTCATCAGCATTTCTCGTGTACCTGCTGCCGCAGCGCGGCGCCACGAGGAGGATAACATTGCGCACGTCGGGGGCAGATAACGATCCATTACCAGCGGTTTATGGAGTCTACTCATGATAAAAAACAGGCTGCATCCCATACTTCAAATCTTATACTCGACCTCTAGCAGAGTCGACAACCGCGCAAGAAAATCCATTCAGAGCTGAAAAACACTTTAAGTGCAAGAACATCTATCTACAGCCAGTACGACGTATGCATTTTCACGTATGGATTGAAAGGTCCGAGGTGACGTTTGAGCATGTCTCTGGCTACAACTCCGAACAACCTACTCCCTTCTTGCTGCCGCCGCGACCATGCCAGCAAGCGAACAAGAGCGCACCGCGAACACAAACATTACCATCCACGTTTCTTAGGGGTAGTTGCTCGTTGCCAAGGATGGGATGCCCTTTATTTCAAGGACTTTCACGGGTCGGGTCCGAACTGAGGTGGCCTGATCCGTCCCGTGAGATTTGAAAACTGCTGACCTGACTCAACCCGATCAAACATCGTAAGATTTCCTAGCACCTCCTGACCCGACCTGACTCTATCCGCGAGTTTCTGAAATCCACCTGATCCGACCCGCGGGCCGGGTCATGGTCCGCGGACAAGTCTTTCTGAAAACCTCCTGATTCGACCCGTGGGACGGGTCATGGCCCGTGGGCAAAGTCTTGCTGAAAATCTCTCGATCCGACCCGCAGTACGGGTCTTGGCCCCTGGAAAAACCTTTCTAAAGACCTCCTGATCCGACCCGCGGGCCGGGTCATGGTCCGTGGAAAAGTCTTTCTGAAAACCTCCAGATCCGACCCGTGGGACGGGTCATGGTCCGTGGAAAAAGTCTTGCTGAAAACCTCTTGATCCGACCCACGGGCCGGGTCATGGCCTGTGGAAAAGTATTTCCGCCACGTGCAAGAAGTGTTACTTCATTTCGGCAAAGAAAAATGTTTGGCTCGAACGTAACCGCCGCCCCGATGAGAAAAACCGCCGCAACGTCTCTTTTTTTTTCAAGGTAGACTGCGACAAACCAACCTAGCATTGCCAAAAACGCCGCAACATGTCCAACCTCAACATCGCGTTTGGGTGTCCATCCAAGCTACCCTACCTGCTTGCGCTTGGAGTCTCGTCAGTTCCGCCCAGCCGCTCGAGCAACCACTCCGCCAGGGCCACAAAGTCGAGGAACTGCCGCTGTCGGGAAGGGAACAGCTGGCCGTCGCCGCCGTCGCCGTCGCTACCGCCTTGTACGGCGAAGTGCAAACTACATGGGCACGGAAGAGGCATACACAATGTTTTTTGGTTTCGGGTACAAGAGGAAAAAGGGTCGCATCATACGGGAAACTATTATTAAGCGCGCCAAAAAAAGAACAGCGAGGGATGACTGCACTGGGCGCGGGAGTCAGACTATGGAGAGAAACATTGGGCAGTTTAACCCAATATCTTGCGCCAGGGTAAAAGCGAAACAATTTTTTGTTCCTCCTGAGGCTACACTGACATGAGTGAGCTATGTGCTTGAGAGAGACGCATGTGCAACCCGATGCAGAATGTAATGCCATGGGCTGGGTATGTAATATATATACATATATACATATATCGCAAAACAAGACGAATGACAGTTCACGACGGTTTCGGGTTATGAAGCTCCCGTCAAACAGAAACATTTTAGCAAAAGAATGCTGCCACGTTATCGTAGCGTGTGTCGTAACACCCGTAGGTGAAGTCAGCTCGGACGAAATAACGGGATAGGTAATTAGCACAAGCACAAACCGGACAAAAAAAAAAAACGACACGGGTTGCGGGTTGCGTGGTAATTTCATTGAACATATTACGTGTTGCCAGGTGGGTATACTTTTTTCAACTTTTTGTACCTCTCCATAGGAGTTATATAGAACCAATGCGCAGAAGTAACATGGACCGAAATCGCCCTTTTGACAGAATCCAGGAGATTCATGTCTTCAACGAGTAAAAACGCGCCGCCGGGGTATCACGCAAACTTACAAAAAGACGAGTATCGACCCTTAAATTGATCAAACCCACAGCTGATGTGTTTGAATCATATATATATAAAAAAAAGTGTTACCAGGTACGCAAAAATGGGGCAGGACGCCGGAAGGATTGATACATCCCCCCTTGTGATATAGCTAGGTATGATATTCTTCTACATATGCAGATGTACATACCGGGACATGTTGGACATCGCTCGGTGCGTTCAATACCGCATGTGACAAAAAGAGAAAATTCGTGACGCAGGCAGTGCATATGTTCTTTTTATGTGACCTCTCCGCGGCGGCACCTGGATAGAACAGGCTTTCCCCTCCGTCGCAAGTCCTGTGCGTACCCGAGGATGGACAGACGGTCGGATAGCGCCTCCATGGCTACTATCAGATCTCCTAACGAGAAAAGGGGGGAGCGGAGGCGGGTTGTAGGCGGGAGCAGGGGACGGGTCGTGTTCTGTTTCGTGTAAGTCGCGAAAATTAAGTGCCTTCTACTGTCAGATATCTTTCAGAGGAGACGGGGGGCGGACGCAAAGAGGGCTCGTGCTTTTTGCGGAAGCCGTGAACATGGGGAGAGAGTGCTGTTGCCCGATTGACACGCCGGGAACATACGTACTCCGGAGTACAGCAGTAGTGCTGTTACCTCATTTGAGTTGCGTACGTTTTTCTTCGTGGACGTCGGTCGGCCGGGAATGAAACGTACCAGTGCTGTTGTCCTGATCGGGTTTTTGCTTCTTCTTTAGGGGGGAGGGGAGGGGGGGTGTCACACGCGGGGGTAGTGTCGTTTCAATAAATAAACAGTTGGGTCTACCGCCGAGGGCGCTTGCTTTTGACGAAAGCATGCTTCTTTTTCGCTCTTAAACGGGGAATAGGTTAGGAACACAGGGAAAAAGGCGTCAATAGCTTAAACCCCTTTTGGGGACAAACTACTTGGGGTTAGAGTGGAACATATATATACTGAGTATATAATAATGTAGAAAGAAGGGTGAAGACGCCGCTTTGGGTTGAGGTCCTTTTCCCGCCCCTCTGCGGAATTTTTCCTCCCGCGGCGGTGGTGCTGGGGCGCTGACTCCGCTCGGCAGCGTCCTTGCTCCTTTTGTCCTGATCACCCAAACGGTTTTGCGCAAAAGAGAGCGACACGCACCCGAAAGCGCAACGACGCATCGAGAGACACACGCGCGGACACAACAGCAGCACGCGCGGCTTTTGCCACGCACACACACAAAAAAAAACACCCAACGCAACGCAACAACTCCGATCCACCTACCGCCGCTGTTTTTGCGCTTTTCGGCGATCACCTCGCAAATAACAACGACGAGACATATACTCGTAACGCTACGGCGAGTTTTTTTTGCGCTGCTTACCGGTCATGGACGCACCTCGACCCGCTCCCCCCGCCGCCCGTAACCCCCTGCTCCCGTCCTCGGCCACAGCGGCCTCCCCAAGCCGCCGCCGCCGCGCATCTTTTCGTTTCCACCCGGGCGCGGCTACCCTCAACTTCGAAATTTGTGTGATGTCCATGCCCATGCCCCCCACGGCAGCGGCGGGTCTCGGCACACCGTCACCTCGTCGGCTCAACGGGTTTGATCCCGTCTGAACTATTTCTTCCCGGTCATCATAACCGTTGCAACCACCGTCGCTGCTGCCATTGCCGTCAGCGGCGACGGTTTTGGTTTCGGAGGTGAAGAATATCTGGCAAAGCTGACGGGTGGACGGGCGCAGCGGCGGTGACGTCAGGCCCGAGGATGCAGAACCACCGCCGCCGCCGCCACCATTACCGGGTGTTTTTTGTCCGCGACTACGACGATCGGTGATCGCACACTCTCTTCCACCGCCGCCGCCGCCGCCACCACCGATGGCCCTACTGCTGATGCCACCATTGGCCATCATCACAGCGCCTTTCTTTCTTCGCACGTAAGATGGCGGTTCTCGTCGAATCGGGGAACTCTTGAAAGTCGCGAGGCCCGCGTCTCGTGGGGCATGCCGGCGTCGATGACGCTGCTGCTGCTGCTGCTGCTGCTGCTGCTGCTGCTGCTGCTGCTGCTGCTGCTGCTGGGGGAATCCCTCTCGCGGATGAGGACGTTCTTCGCTCGAGAAAAGAAAAGAATAAAGTGAGGAGCGTGGGATTTGTTACGGCTAGATGTGAGCGTTGTTAAGCATGCGGTAGGGTAGAGTGTTCTTTGCCCGAGAAAAAAAATACCAGTACACGCTTTGCGGTTTATACAAGGTGTGAGCGTTGATGGGTGATGGGGGCAGCGGGAGGGAGGGGCCCCTCAGCAAACAACGCGGAAACCAAGGTGTCCCGTCCTTACGGTACAACGCTGTCGCATGTACAACGAAACCGGTCGCGCAGCCCAGCACTTGACGGTATTCCACCGCACAACACCGTTTTCGAGCTCATATACAGCGGCGACGCGGCGCCAGCGCAAGAAGCCTTGTTAAGACGCGAGTAAATCTCGGGTGCCAAAAGGCGGAGATGCAAAAGTGCGTTGTCCCCCCGTGGTTGAAAACTATCCTCCCGTTGCACGGGCAAAAGAGAGGTGATGACACTCCCCGGAGGCCTCATCGATCGCAAACTGCATAGGAGTTCAATGGGACGGCAGAATCTTTTACACTCGGGCTGCGGTAGAGGTAGCGCTTTTCGTCGGAAATGTTTTCTGAACGATTGGGCTCCTTAACCCAAAATCGTCGGAAAAACAAGCCATTTTTTTCCCCCCCCCCGATTCTTGTCGTGTACCTGACCGAGGCCATGGGATTCTTCATCCGCGATATAAGCAGGTTCATTTTTTTCTCCAAATCATTTTTTTGTGAGAGGTCTTAAGCTTCCAAAATCGAGGAACCTTTGCAGAAAAAAAAAACGGCACGCCTCTATCGCAAGCACGCGTCCACCCCTATTCTTCTGAGGCTCACAACCACTTGAGGATCTCTAATCCCCAACCAAAAAAACGATTTTGAAGAAAGAATGAACAGTACAACCCGATCAACACTATCCATGGTCTAGGTATTCAATTAAAAATATGGCGAAACCAGAGCGAAGTTCCGACGAATTAGGGCTAAGGGGCACCATTCATTCAGAAAAAAAAAGAATAGCCGAAAAACCGTGTTGTCTATTATCGTACGACGCGTCTATGGTAGTCGCACTTTGCCCCCCGGGCAATGCTCACCCTCGAGCCGCCACCTGCCTCGTCGCCCTAGCAAGTTGAAGTTGACTCCCGTTCCATCTCGGATCAGGGTCTACTGCCCTTGCCATCTTGGGCGTGATGTCGTCAGGGTGTACCGCCGACCTCGGTGTCGTATCCCTCCCCTCGCCGCTCTCCCTTGGAGCCCCCCTCCTGTCTCCACCTGCCGTCATTTTTCGCGACACGGGGTCATTCACCGCGGCAGGGCGCTGATCGAAAGCAAAAGGCGAAGGTCTCCGACCGGACAGTAGATCGCTGCCAGCCCCCGCCGTTTCCGTTTCCTGATGCGCGTGTTCTCCCCAACGCGCGCCCCCCTGAGCTGTCAGGCCGAAGGAAGCGACTTCGTGGCTGTTGTCGGAGCTCTCGATGGCCGCTAGCGACCCCACGAATCCGTCGCTCCTACTCTTTCTCATGTGGATGCCGTTGTCGCGTCCGCCGCTCTCAGGGTGGTCGAAAACCGCATTTTCGTTAAGCCGGACGGCCGTATCGCCGCCTTGCTGCTGCTGCTGCTGTCGCTGCCGACGTCGCCGTTGCCGTTGGCTGTGTAACGCGTCCAATTCCGCCTCTACTCCGTTATCCCCATCGACATTGACAGCGACGGCGACGGTGGCAATTCGATCCTCACCGTCACCGCCACCGCCACCGCCACCGATTTTTTTCAACCTCTGCTCCTTGCAAACCGCGCGACCCCCACCCTCCTCTTGCCTTTGTCGGCGGCGCCGGGTTTTGCTCCTTTTTTTCCCGTCACTTTTGGTCTTAGCGTCACCTTCTGCATTTTTTATGGGCATTTCCTCGACCTTAATCGCGACAGCGGTACCGAGAGGCGAAGGAGAGCTCCGCGATATTCCGGCTGCAACGTCTTCGGGGTGATGGATCATTGGCATCGTGGCGGCGTTGCCCACGTGGCCGCCCGTGGGGTCGGCCGCTTCTCCATTATCTTTGCCAGCTCCAATGTGTGGGCCCGCGGTTTTCGATTTTGGCGGGAGGGCCTTCGGTTTCAGATGCGGACCGGTCTGGAGGAGGGGGGGGGTAAGGGTAGGATTGCGGCGAAGGGGAAGAAAAGGACGCATTGGAAGGGGGGTTGGGGCAGGAAGACCAGTCGAGTGCATGCTGCTCAATGTTTGCATCAGATAAGATTCGGTATCACGTGGATATGTATGACTTTTTGGTGATGCTGGCGAGCAGCTTTGATTCCACGAAGTCACCCCATGAGTCGTTTCTGGCTCCCTACGATTGCTGCCCGGTGCGCCCCCGTCGCCCTCACACGCCCCATATGAGAGCGTGACTCGATTTAATCGCGGGTTGTGGTTGATTGTGGGGAGATATAATTGTCCGCAAGCAAGTAAAGTGCAACCGTTCGTTTTTTTTTTTTTCAATATCTCGTTCAGGTACCAGTGTGTAGCTGCCAGCAAGAAATGGGTCCCAGTGTGCAACCTGAGCCAAATGCAGTGCAACCTGATCCAAATGCGGTGCAACCTGAGTCAAATGCGGAGCAACCTGAGCCAAATGCGGTGCAACCTTAGCCAAATGCGGAGCAACCGGGCCCAAAAGCGGTGCAACCCGAGTAAAAAAATGCATTGTAACCGGGGCCCGCTGAGCTTCAATAAACACAGGTACATTTAAAAAGCGTAATACCTGATAGCACGCACGGCAACCTGAGCCAATGCGGTGCAGCCCGAGCCAAACGCGGTGTAACTGGAGCCAAATGAGCGTCAATAAACACATGTGCATTTAAAAAGCGTGATATCTGACAGCAGGCGCCGACACGGGGAAGTCGAAGCTTGTGTTTCTTTACATAAAATCGGCGCGCGAGCATGGCAAAAGCTAGCAATCTTCCGGCCACGGAAATGCGAAAAAAAAAAATAGCGCTCAACCTGCATTGTCGCTACAGATTAGAGGTCGAGATCCAACGCGGTGCGAAAAAAAACGGGGAAGACTGCTGTTGTGCCTTCGGAATACCAGACATTCAACCCACACCCCCGACACACCCCGTTTCTTATTTCGTTCGCACGCCCCAAGATAATACTGAAGTTGCAGCGTTGTTCCCGATTCCCCGACCTTAGGACGGTCCTCGGGACTTTCCACAGAACGGTACTCGAAACTGTTTCTCATAATACATATCGCAAGGGCGTAACAGCCACACAACGGAGGTTTTGTTTTCATCCTAAAAAGATAGCTGGCAAGACGGAGAAAGAAAGTGCTCACAGCGCTACCGCAGAGAAAAATAGCAGCAAAACAGGCATGGACGGAGGAGGGGCGCTTTTGTTCAGATGACCAAGGCCCCTGCCGTATAACATCAACCAAGTGACGCAAAAACAAAAAAAAGCTGTCCCCCAGAAGCAAGCTGTCCGCAGGAAAATCGCGCGTATCATAGTTCAACCAAAAATCACCAAAAACGAAAATATCCCTCAAAACGAGCTGCTCGCAGAAAAAAACGCGTGGAGGTATAGCGAATTCAGCCCGAAATCTCTTGAGAACTATACGTACACGTTTTTTGGGGGCAATCTACTTGAAAGTAGTGTGGAATACATGCATTTTTCAGTAGCAAGAAGGGCTAAGCGAGGTACGAGCAGGCGGGGCGAATAATGCATCCAAAATTGCTTGCGCTTGCACAGCCCTGTGGGCGCAGTTTACAACCATCGTGCTTGTGTATATCCAACACTCGACGAAAAATCGACGAGCAGTGGGATTGATTAACCCTATGCGCGATAAAAACTGAGTGCAAGAACCGGGGGGAAGAAGGGACGACACCTGTGACCACGGCGTGTCCAGAAGCTGGAAAGTACATGTTTGTGTGGAAAAAAATATATATATACTTCGAAGTATATATATACGACATTGTCTCTTCTTGCATGAGCTGTACGCGGGGGGTGCCGCCAGAGCGGCGGGCTTACCTCTGGGGGAGGCGTATCGGGCTCGCCCATCTCGCCCATCCTCCGCTTCATCCCGATCGCTATCCTGCAAACCTGGTGTTGGCGTTCGATCGAAAGGGGAGGAGGGGGCACACGTGGGGCCGCCCCCCCCCAAAAAGCCGAAGCATAAGCAGCAATATAGGTGTATGATGAGGTACACGTGGGGTCATCCATGACAGAGAAGCCGACGACGCAAAAAAAGTAACAAACTACGTTGTTTTTGCAGTGCTATGAATAGCATCACTCCACGCCACGACGACAGGCACGCGTTGACTGCGGGCGAGAAGTAGTCTAACCACTGTGGTGGCTGAGGCCACTCGTGCCAAGCGATTTCACAGGCACTATTGAGAACAGTGGCACTATTGAGAGCAGCAGTGTCATTATTCAGCGGGCACCATATAGAACAGTGGCACTATTCAGCCGGCACTATTGAGAGCAGTGGCATTATTCAACCGGCACTATAGAGAAGAGTGGCACTGTTTAGCCAGCACTATAGAAAGCAGTGACACTATTCAACCGGCACTATTGGCAGCCACCCACTGTAGTCGCCACTGTAGTCGAACACTTTAATATCAACAATCCTGGAGTGAAACAACACTTCCAAATATACATATATACATATATATGTGTATAACGAACCAGCTGGGGCCGTTCATGCCAAGCGATTTCACCTTCACCACAGAGAGCAGTGGCACTATTCAACCGGCACTATAGAGAGCAGTGGCACTATTCAACCGGCACTATCGAGAGCAGTATGCAACCCGCACTGTTAGTTACATGCCTTAATACCAGCCATGCTGGAGTGGAACAATACCCCCCCAACATACACATAACAAACCAAAAAAGTGATACACATTTACGGGGAAAAAAAAGGGGTAGAGTTCGCACCTCATCGACATCAGGGCGGTCCATCGGGTTCGTGGTGATCATGCTTCCGGCCAGCGTGCGAAGGTCCTCAGAGTAGTACTCGAGGATGGCGGGGTAATTGCCCTGTCGAAGGAAAAACGTTCCATTCGCGCGTGAAAGTCGAACAAGGCGCAGGAGTCAATTCGATTTCATCTTCGTTCAGGAACTAGCTCTCCCCCTCTCTGCGTCTGTGGGTTCATCCCTGAATCTCGAGATCTTGTCTACTTTTTTTTGTCTGTGTTCTCTTATCACCTGCACCCGAATCTCTCTATGGCATCCCTCACATTGGTGATCTTCTGAAAGAGGCTGTACAGGTTCAGCCCCTCCCCCTTGAAAGGGCTTCGAAGCATGGCCAGCTCGTAGAGCAAGCACCCCAAGGACCACACGTCGCTCTTCCAGCCGTAGCCGCCCCCTCGCAGCACCTCGGGCGACATGTAGAGCGGGGTGCCAACCTAGGAACGATAAGGAAAGCGTGAACAGGCAGAGAGACGCTCGAGTCAGACGCAGCAGCAGTGTCCTTCACGCAGTCGTGCGCATTTCCATTCTTCCCCTACGCCCTCCCCGCTGTCATAGTCGAAGCATCACACGTAGCTTGCAAACATGAGTTTTCGGCGAAATCTTGGATCTCACAGCACACCCGTCCTTTTTATTTTTTTCCTAAGAACACTCCAGGGTGCGAGTCAGTGTCTCGCTAAACCCTAGCTGTCTCTCTGCAGTCGTGTGGGACAACGGCTACCTAGGCCTGCTCATGCTCGCCATTGTGCGTTGTTCTTGAGAGCCATATCGCCTTACAAAAAGACCTCTACTCTGGATCGTCGACGCTATGCTGTGTGTTCTCGTATTTGTCTTATTAATGTTTTGGGTAACCGCGTATCACCTTAGAGTGCGCTTCTATGGTGTCGTCGCTCATCAGCCGGCCGAGCCCGAGATCTCCCACCTTAACCTGCCGTGGCCAGCAAGAGAAGGAAAGTCGAGCGATGGGGCGGGGTCGCGTAGTTCAGACCAAACGTAAAAAGAAAAAGAAAAACATGCGCCGTACGTGTAACGGTTACAAAGCGCAAATAAATGACACAAGATGGGCTAGCGCCCCCCCCCCCCTCCCAAAAAAGAAGCATTGCATGATAGATAAAAGAACACGATGCGCCAGCCCCCCCAAAAAAAAAAAAAAAAAAAAAGGCACTGAATGACAAAAAAAAAAAGTTACACGTAACGCACTCGCACAAATATGAGTTGGTGATTGACCGGCAGGGATAGAGACACCACTTCGTGCAGACAGCAGAATCAAGCCGAGGAAGTAGTCGTGCTAACAATGAGACACAGGCCAAATAAATGCCTGATACAAATTACTGGTCATGATGTGAGAAGAAAAGGCGGGGAAGTCATTAAAACATACATGTATATATACACATAAACGGAAGCAAAACGCACGATCCAGACAAAAAAAAAAAGTGCTCCCTCGTGCCCGTTACCTGGCCTTTGAGGGTGAGGAAAATGTTGGCCGGCTTGATGTCCCTATGCATGATCCGCTGCTCGTGCATGTACTTGATTGCCTCGCAGATCTTCGGAACCGAAAAAAAGGTAACAAAGCAAGCGCGTGGGTGAGCGCACAGGGGAGGGAGGGAGAGAGGGAAGGAGAGAGGGAGGGAGGGAGGGAGGGAGGGAGGGAGGCAGGGGCGGAGGGGAAGTTTTAGTTTTCCCCGGGAAGACATTACGAGACTCCAGAGTTACCGGAGCCTGTCCTGCGACCACGGACTGGATTACGGCCACTAACTAATGTGATAATGACAATGATTTCGGTGAGTCAACGACTGTGGCAAAATCGTGCAACCAAAGCTCGCGCGGCGTCAGCTTGATACGTGGAAAAAACCGTCACGTGGTGATGTCCCGACTATAGCCGCCAAACGATCAGGCGGTAAGGCCAAGCGGTGTGCAAAAAACACTAGAGTAGTGGTCCCTCTACAATGCCGGTTGATTAGTGCCGGCTTCCCTTTATAGTGCCTGCCAAATTTCTTGGCATGTGGGAGAAAAAAACAGTAGTGGGAGTATGCGGGATAGTGCCGGTTGCCGCTGCAATGTCGGTATTTTCCGGCCGCCATGTACGGGCATCGTAGGGAGACTCCACTGCAGTTATGCGGGAGCGGGGGAAGAGAAGCTTGAGAAACATCAAAATCATGGTTCGGTCTCAGAGTTTTGGTGTCGGCAACCCAGTCGTTGCCTGGAGAATGGAGATGTTTCGCCAACCTGAGAAAAATAACTCCAGATGATGCGCTCTTCGAAGTGAAAGCCGCGCTCAATAGCTTTTCGGACTTGTCGCTTCAGATCTCCAGCGGGTGCCCTGTCGCGGCGATCGCAAGACAGTAACGGAGAAGGCCGGCATTGACTGTTACCGTGCACAGATTGCCCATGACAAAAAAAAAAAACATCCTCAGCAATAATGACATGCTTTTACGAAAAGCAGCCGAACGGCGGCCGCCGACGCAAAGGCAAAAGTAACTAAGGGGCGTTTCTGACGAAGAAGAAATAACAAATGGAAAAAGCTGGCAGAGTTAATGAAGTTTTATGCGTTATCTCGCGAGCCAGGCATGGGTTGCCCTCGGGCGAGTGCCACAAAGGAGCTCACGATATTTTAAAAGAAACGAATTGATGACAAACGTAGCAAGGAGCAAAAAGAAGGGGAGATTGCAGCAGAAACACAGAGGACAAAATAACCAAAGAAACAAAAGGGAGACTGCAGCAGAAACACGACATCAAAACCATCAGCGATGGAACAAATCACATATATATATATATCAAAGAGAGATGGTCGCAGAGACAGACAGCCACGACTCTTCTCACCATTCGAAGACGATATTGACCTCGTCCTCTGCCATGATGCAGTCGATGTAGCGGATCACGTTCGGGTGATTCAATGACTGGAGCAGACGCACCTGCAACCGGCCCAAGATGAAAGGCGGTGACAGCGGCGGGGTGGGGTGGGGGTAGGGGAAGAGTGGAGGTGGGGGGGGGGGATGAGGGGATGGGCCGGGGAAGGGTAGAGGGGGGGTGGCAGGGGCTCAGACGTACACTCACGCCTCAAAAACCTCAGTGACAATGCTGCCATGCTGCAAGCACACCCGCCAAGACAAATATATTATATTGAATTATATTGCATGATAATGTTCTATTTTATATCATTTATTTTAGTACAATATATTTAGCATATATAGTACATTTAGTATTGAGACGTGCTCTGCGCTAGGGGCTGCGCTTTCTGGCCAACAACGTTCTGAACGACGGGGATAAAAAAAAAAAAGTTGTGTACTTCTATCGTACGTAACGTGCGACTTCAACCACCTACCTCTTTAAGACACTTTGTCCGAGACTTGTGGTCGGTGGAGCTGACCGAAATTTTCTTGAGCGCCACGGTCGTCCCATCCTCCTTGCGGGTTGCCCTGCCCCGAAACGGCGACAGACATGACAACAAGACTCGAGTGTTTAGATGAGACCACAAGGAGAAGAGCGCCGGGTAAGAAGCTCCCAAACCTCGGGACAGGTCATGATCTTCCTGGTAGATCATTTACAGTATATCACGTATCTGCCGGTGTAAGTTGTTGTGATGGATCTGTATGCATAGAGTACCGATCCAATCCAGGAAACACGTGCTAGATCGTACAGGTCGCACAGCTCCCACCGAGTGACATGAGCTTCGAAAGCCATGCAGATTTTTCCCGAAACACCTAAATTATCAAGGAGGGGTCGGTGACCTGTCCAAGGCGTGGAAGCTACCCTATAAAACATCTCGATAGACCCCAAGGCAAACCTAACACTCTAACTGATGATAAAACCACGGGAAAAAAGCTTGTCCTACTTCACTACAACTCCTCGCCAGTGATAAACCACGCACGGCAAACAAGCCCGCCCTTCCCTACATAAATGATCTCTGATTGAACCTGTCTTTCCCCGCGGGTATAACCTCTCACCGGTAAACTACGGCAAACTTGCCCTTCCCTATCGGCTTCGCGATCTCGTAGTCCCCGAGGTGGCTGTCTCCGCTCACACCTGCAACGCCGTCGATTGGCTGAAGTTGTGCCACAGTTATGGCACGCGACGCCACGCCACATGATTGGTGTGATGCCGTACGATTATTGGCCGTATCCATCGCAGTTTGGGGTGGCAGGGGGGGGGGGGGGGGGGGGGGCGGTTCCACAATGGGCGGGTCAGGGCGGTTGTACTTAATTACGACAATTGTCGACAATTGTATTCTATATAACATTGTTTCGTAATAATAGTATTCTTTTAAACAATCGTGGAAATCACCGACCCCAGGAACATTTATCCGCGTCAGGTTCGAGGGATCCTCCTATTTGGGTGTGGTGGCACTCGGGCAGCGGCAAGGGATGCGTTCTGCGGTACGAGCGGGCAGCAATATGTGGGCTGACTGATTTCTGTACGACGGGCTTTTGAACTGAGAAATCACCCGATATCTTTGAGACCTCGTGCATACTGTACCCCCCCTCCCCCCTATGCGACATACAAGGAGGAACAGCAGGTATTAGAGGAGGAGATGTGGAAGTTAGACGAATGTGACATGGAAGAGTTTGGTAGACTAGAGAGAAGCGAGCAAAAATGATCGCTATCCTAGGAGATAGATGGTAGTTATAGACGGCGAAACAGGACGGGGATAGGACAAGCAAACAGTTTTTTATGTAATATATGGAAAAATCGTAATGAGCGCCCAAATGTTAGAGGTGTCTCTATTAGGAGTAGGAACGGTGCTCCGTCTCGGAAGGGATGCGTGGTCACTGGTCAAATGACTAAGGCAAGAAACAAATGAGTACGCCCCCCCTCCCCCCCCGATGCCACCCACCGAACACCTCACGGCGCTTCGGTGCTCCGTCTCGGAAGGGATGCGTGGTCACTGGTCAAATGACTAAGGCAAGCAACAAATGAGTACGCCCCCCTCCCCCCCCCCGATGCCACCCACCGAACACCTCATGGCGCTTCGGTGCTCCGTCTCAAAAGGGATGCGTGGTCACTGGTCAAATGACTAAGGCAAGCAACAAATGAGTACGCCCCCCCCCCCCCCCCCCCGATGCCACCCACCGAACACCTCACGGCGCTTCGGGCTTGGTGCAAGTAATGTTTGTCTGATTGGCAAAAACCCGACGTGCTCCGTCCCGGCATAGTAGGGATGCGAGGGTCTACGGTAATACAACTATGGTCATGCACACACCGAGTACCCCTCTCCCCCCGTTCTCTTTTCTCTTGGTTGTACACCTATTAATAACTAGCCCAGGTGATTTTCCATCGATGTTATATTTAGGCGAACAACGTTTTTTGTTTTTTTTGCATAGCCGAGTTTTAGGTCGAGGTGTGAACTTCCTAAAAAAAAGGTGTACCTGAAAAAGGTGTACCTCTGCCGCAAAATGCGTCAAAGTGCACTTTTGCGGGTACTGCTGCAACCACAGGCTGTTGATCGACAAGAACAGAAAACAGCGTATGTGTATCATTGTGGCATGAGTGGTAGGTAGCATCTCGAGACTTGAATCCTACTACTTGCGCTGTGGATGGATAAAAAAACTGTTGTTGTTGTCTTCCATGTATGTGCTCCAGACGTCTACAAATACATACCTGTGGCACCTGGTGGAAACAGTTCCTTCTACTTTCGACACAGTTTTTATCTCCAATCGTAGATTTCCTTTCGAGAAAACCGACGAATCAGAAAACCGCGGGAACGTTTTTCTCTCTCTAGAAACGAAAAAATGGAAAGGAGGAGGGAAAGAGGAACGCAGGGCGAGAGAGGAAACAGGTGCGTACATAGCCTCGATGTTATCGTGCCGCGCGATTATTGGTCAAATCCATCGGAGGTCGAGGGGGTGACTCCACGATGAGCGGGTCAGGGTGGTTGTTGTCAATTGTCGCTACCGACAATAGCATTCTGTTTTACAACATTATTGCATAATCGCAGTATTATGGTGAAGCATCGCGGCAATCAATAACCCGACCCCGAGGGAAATCTATCCACGTCAGGTTCTAGGGAGGAAAATTTTATCTGTCAGGATAGTTATGGTGCAGGAACGACTCAACACGAGGGTATTTTTTTGGGTTTTGTACTATATAAAAAGGCGGTTTGGTTTACGAGGATGTGAAACCGTCAGTACAGGTAGCTTCGACGCCTGGCCTGTGAGATAACAATTCAAATGAATTAACTCTGTTTTTTGCTCAAACCCAACCTCTGCTAAGCGCTAGCTACTGCATGATATACTGCTTCAGCGCCGACACGTTTCCCGTAAAAGATTATGAGCCAACGTGGTAGTGTGGATTCAGAGTCGACCATGTCCTCCCCTTTCCAAAACGGGTATTCCCCATTCGACGGGGGATCCAACCAGTGTCTCGGTTGGATTACACTACAGCGTTCGCTGATGCACGAGGACGGCCTTGTCAAAGTTATTTCGGGCCTAGAGACCGCTCGAGCAGCACCAGATAACGGTGCCGCTCAGGTGCAGAGGACGCAGTATGCCCAGGAGAGTCGCCGCTTCGAGGAGAAGAGCAGTAAGCTGCTTACTCGACTGTTTATTGCGACAGCTGATTGCCGAGATGACTACGAGAGTGTCCCCGCGCAAGTTGTACTTGCGTATGCTCCGGTAGGCATAGCGGAGTTTGGCGATGGTCGTGGTGCTGTTATGGCACCTGAATCCAAATACATGCTCGATGGTGAGTCGCGAATGCAAGAGCTGCCCGATCAGCTAGCCATCTTGCAGGTCACCGAGACAGAACCAATATAACCCTGCTCGTGTAATCCAGGAATTACACCGCATTTGCGTCGAGCTGGGAGCTCTCGGTGACATCGTAGCTCCAGCACGAAAGACTCATGCATTCTTCAGGACACTCCCTGATGGCAAATACGAATTGATGAAGACAAGCGCCACTTTGTGATAGGCAGCGTGATGGCACCGCCTCCGCGTTTGAAGATATGGAAGCTCATGCAACCTCTTAC
Source organism: Undaria pinnatifida (assembly GCA_012845835.1). Lineage (NCBI taxonomy): Eukaryota > Phaeophyceae > Laminariales > Alariaceae > Undaria > Undaria pinnatifida. Next base: position 7,842,593 of record JABAKD010000009.1, on the reverse strand, counting down.
CATGTAATGAAAATCCGCGACAAAAAATTACCGCTAAACAGTAAAGAAAAACGTGCGGGACGAGACGAACATGATGCGAGCAGTTGCGAGCGTGCGCTGAATACGGCAGGGTACGAGGGATCTCGCAACCTCTCCCGTTGAAACAACGGTCGAGAGGACAGATAGGTCAGGAAGCGGTCAGTCAAGGGAAAACGTCCATCTGTCAAGGGTGTCAAACCGATCGTTCCACACGAAAACCTAGTAGTTTGGCGCCAGTCAAGGTAAATCATTTGAAAATTGCCGTCGGTCAAGGGGTCAAGGTGCCATATCTCCTGACGTCTTTGTCGAGAGATGGTAGAAAATACCGCGGAAATGGGACGAGTAATGCCAATAACCCCGCGAGAGGTAACAACAACAACGGCGGTTACACGTTGAGGAACTCGAACGGCACCTTGTTTGAGGATAGCAATTCAACTAGGCCGGAAGGTGCACGCGAACGTAGGCACGGCAAACCGTGCAGGCCGAAGAGAACGACGACGTAACCACCATGACGGAAAGAACCGCCACGACAGATGTAAGTACTGTCAGAACTCCACCGAGCACGGCTGGCATGACTGCCCCCTTCGCCTATCGCACCAGGAAAATGGCGGCACTTACCATGTTAATACCGCACAGGTCAGTTCCCAATGGGAATCTATTTATCATGCGTGGTGCACCCAAGTTCAGGCAATCACGCGAAAAGCCAATGTAGAGAGATTTGAGTTTGTTGACGACGGCAGAAGTGGTCGACTAGCTTCCGGCCACGTGCCGGTGCAGGGGGCACCTGAGACAGCGAAGCAGGATATGAACTCGTTGCTGCTGTAGGCAAACAGCAGGCTGGAGATTGGAAGCGAAAAGCTTACCGGTGACACCACCATAGTCGATACAGCGGCATCACATCATATGGTACACGCCGAATCTAACCCCGCCAACATGTAACCAAACAAGATCGACTGTTGTAGGCTTGTCAAAGGATCGTGCGGCCACACATACGGTCAGGACAAAAGGTACTCTCGCATTTCGCGTACGGAATGAACTAGGTGAGTTGGTACCGATCCACCTGGAAGTGGTAGTTGTTCCCAATCTGGGGGCGAGTGTGTTTTCGGTTGGAGCGCTCCACGAGAAGGAAGTGAAACTCGATCTAATGGCCAATTCTCCTGTTTTACGCGACGGTAACAGTGCGTCTCCCGTGTCAACGGCATACCCATGGATGTTTGTCCTGCGTATATTACTGCATGGGCGAGATAAATCGCACGATGACATATCATCCAACTCAGCGGTGGACACTGAGTCGCGCCACCGAAGGGTGGATCCCTGTCGCCCTCGCGCTTTGAAACGGCTGGCGGAGGAGGTTACAACAGATGCGAATGATAGCATTGACAGCTCCGGAGCCGGAAAGCCGAGTGGAATCGGGTATACGCCAGCTGAGCTGCAAACGAGCGAGACTGTGGACAAGGAAAGCGCAGAGCTCGCCGCGTACAAGGGAATACATCAAAAAGTTATCGCAGGTAATATACTGTGACACAGGAAATGACTACCAGGACGATGCCAGAAACGCATGGAAAATTGCAGGTACATGCCCGACAGATTCACCTAATGCTGAAGGGAGAACCGTGTGGAAAGTGGAGGAACCAGTTTGCCAACAGAGGACACTGCAGAAGAACCCAGTTTGTCAACAGAGGACACCACGATATTTAAGTCTACGACAGGATTTCTACCTTGTCTTAACGCTTTTACAGTTGGAAACCTTTTTTTGGGACACATTTACTTGAAGTTAGTATAGGGAGGGATTTGGGGGCTCCAAATGGGTTAACAGGTACGCGGCGATGGAGTTAAATTTACAGCGACGACGCAGAAGATGGAAAGGAATGCTCTGCGACGCGGGTCATCGCGTTCTTGGCAGGAGCAGGAGCACCCCCCGTAGATTGATAGAAGTTATTGAACATGATATTATTGTGTTGAAATGCATCTACTAATGTAGAACTGATATGTTATGGATCACCACTGTTGTGGGAGGCGTGTCTGCTGTCACCGCGCCTCCTGTGATATAACTCACCGTTGGCACTTAATCAAAAGGACAGGTAGCGACAAAACAAGAGCGATGGTGGTTCTATATGATAACTTGGGTGCCGTAGCCACCAGTCAAATCAACAAGATTACGCTAGGCGCAAGGCGCCTGGGTGTAATACTTTGCCACGCTAGGTCCTTGTTTGAGAACAACGTAGTGGATGTAAAGTACATTGCAACGAACTTACAAAAGGTTGACATTCTCACGAAAAGCTTGGGTGGGCTAAAGTTGGGATTAAGCCGCCTCATTCTGCTCGGTGAATGAACGCCCCCCCTTGTCGGAATCAGGTATTAAGCCCAAAGGGTATAATGGAGTTCGCATAGAGGTTAATGGGCGGGGGGGAAGGGGGGGTGTACTCAGTTTGTGCATGGCGGTAGTCGTATGACCATAGACCCGGTTAATGGGGTGGGGTTATATTGCTGACGACAATTCATGCAATTATTGTTTATGGTGTTATTTTTGTGTTTTAATATCGAAATGGATTACTGACGTGAATACGGAGTTGGTATAAAGCATTTCTTCAGAGGCTATTTGTGGTGCAAGAACGACTCAATAGGATACTTGGGTTTTGTGCTATATGGAAAGGCGGTTTACGAAGATACGAAACCGTCAGCACAGACAGCTTCGACGCCTGCGCTGTGAGAGACTAATTCACTCTGATTTTGCTCTACCCCAACATCTGCCAAGCACCAGCTCTACACTGCGTGATATACCGCTGAAGCGCGGACAGGTTTCTCATCACTATCCACGTCCGGTTCTAGGAGGAACGTATATCCACATCAGGTTCTAGGGATCCCCCCATTTGGTGTGGTGGCGCTCGAGCAGCTGCAAGGGATGCGTTCTACGGTCCGAACGGGTACCAAAAATAATTGGGCCTACCAATTTCTGTTCGACGGGCTTTTAAACTGAGGAACCCCCCGATATCTTTGGAAACTCGTGCTTACTTACGCTCTTCCTATGTTTTTTGTTGTACACCCTCTACTGCTGTAGCTAGCCCAGGAGATTTCTCCATCGACGTTAGGCGAGCAACGTTTTTTTTTTACAAAAGTTGAGTTTTATTTAGGTTGAGGTACGAAGCATGTCAAGCGAGGATCTTTGGGCGAAAAAAAAGGTACACCTCTGCCGGACCCGTGCGTCATTGCGTGCTTTTTGCGAGTGCCACTGTAAAAACACGCTGTTGTCCGACAAGAACATACAACAGCAGCGTAATCGTGGTGGTATGAATTGGCAGGTAGCATCTCGAGACTTATTTTCCACTGCTTGCGCCTTGCGCTGTGGATTGACGGACGGACTGCCGTAGTTGTCATCCATGTGCTTTTTCGAAGTATGTGTTCCCAACGCCTAATAGAAAAGAGGAAATAAAAGATGGAAAGGAGGGAAATAGGAACGCAAGGGAAGAGAAGGGAAGAGGTGCGTACATGGCCTCGATAATAGTGGCTTAGGGTTACACGGTTAGTGAAGAGCACAGCAAGAAAGATCCTCCCCGCGCTGCTTTGTATACGGTTGGGTGCTGTGGTGCCCCCAAGATATCCGAGTCATACTCTCGGCACAGCTCTCCTACTGGCCGGCTGTCAGAGCGTGCAGTCTCGCTTGGACGAGAGACGATCTAATTGCTGGGCGTATCTACATGCACAACGTAATACATATTGTATTAATATGAATAGTAAGATTGGGCGGAATGGATAATCCGCCGCCGACGCAAAGTCACCTATTAATACCAGGTATAACAGAATCAGGCGAAATCGGTAGACACTTGCCGCCACGTACTTGTACCTGGCATGAAATAGGTACGTACGTACATAGCCTCGGTGAGGTCTTACGGTTATTAGTGAACCGCACAGCAGGCAGATCGTCCCCGTGCTGCTTTGTCGACGGTTGTGTGTTGTTGTGCCCCTAAGATGTCTTCGCCATATTCTCGGAACAGCCCTACTGGCTGTCACAGTTTGTGTTTACGTATGTATAGACTATGGCAAATGGTAGATTGTTTCCCATCATTTATGGTGGAACCATATATGCAACAGACTGTGGCGCGCGTTCAAAGTTTTCCTCGGGATGTAGTGACGGGCCCAGTGGTGTTTGGCACTGGGCGTGTTTACATGCACAACGTAATACATATTGTACTAATATGAATAGTAAGATTGGGCGGAATGGATAATCCGCCGCCGACGCAAAGTCAACTATTAATACCAGGTACAACAGAATCAGGCGAACTCGGTAGACACTTGTCGCCACGTACTTGTACCTGGCATAAAATAGGTACGTACGTACATAGCCTCGGTGAGGTCTTACGGTTATTAGTGAAGGGCACAGCAGGCAGATTGTCCCCGTGCTGCTTTGTAGACGGTTGTGTGTTGTTGTGCCCCTAAGATGTCTTCGCCATATTCTCGGCACAGCCCTACTGGCTGTCACAGTTTGTGTCTACGTATGTATATGGCAAATGGTAGATTGTTTCCCATCATTTATGGTGGAACCATCGTCTATAGACGATGCAACAGACTGTGGCGCGCGTTCACAGTTTTCCTCGGGATGTAGTGACGGGCCCAGTGGTGTTTCGCATTCTCTAATATTTGTGTCTGTGTCCACGTACTTCGCCCTTACACTGTCCACTGGCGGTACATTTTGACAACGTCCTCAATCGCACGCACGGTTTCCTGCCGTCGTGCATTCCCGGGGAACAACAACGATATTATCATGGCGTTGTAAATAAGTGGTTGTGTTCATGCTTTCGAAGCGGCCTCTTTGGTCGAACCGCTGTTTTTCACGTACGGCTACGCCCAGTAGTGGTGTTTACCGCGCCACGCACGCTCGTTTCTTGTCTGTCCACGAGCATCGTTGCACCGCCTGCTGGCGGGCACTTTTTATGTATCGAAGTCTTGGACTCGCGTCATTGGGCGGGCGATGTCAGCCGCAAAAACCTTGTAGTATAGACTATCGCTAATATACCACCATCGACACAATGCTATGATATGATACGAGGCTCGACGTGCGATATCACCTTTTCACGCTGCAGGTATCTATGTATCGTCTCAGCAGGCTGGGCTCTGAATGAAGGGATACAGCACAAACGCACCTCGAACCAGTGCTGATGTTGATGGTGTTCCATTCGGCGCTGCTGCCGTTGCTGCTGCTTCCGCTGCTGCCGTTGCTGCTGCTGCTGCTGCCGCCGCCGCTGCTGCTGCTGCTGCTGTGCGATGAAGATGCCTTGTTCTGGCCTGCCGTCGTGCAATCCAAGTCCGTTCGTCATGGGGCCACGGCACTGCTCTGGGTGGAATCCGCTCCGCTCGCTCCCAGCAGCAGTAGCATCAGTTGGTGTGGCAGCACACCCAGCTCAAGACAAACACTCCATTGTCTCAAGCTTCCCCTCGAGAAGTAATCGTCGTTGTTTGCGCCAGTCCTGGCTTCCGCTTGTTGCCCCACAAGGGCGCTACTAATATACCAGGTACAGTATGCACGATGCAAATGGGGGTATCCAAACCCTAAAAACCTTCAAAACGGATTTTGCGCCCTTTTTTTTGTACGCATATACAGGCCACGATCTCGCACGTATGTCGGCCGCCGTGCGTTCTGAACCAGGTGCGTGGCCACAGCACTGAGCACCAGTAGGCCTGCCAGAGGGATCTTGATGGCTACGGCCTATACAGCAGCAGAAGCAGCAGCAGCAGTACTGCCACAATCCGTGGATCCTTTTCCTGGGATTAAGTTTGTTTGGCTATGATACGAAGAAAAGCCTGGGGTACTTGGGTTGCCTTTTTTCAGAACCAAAATTGGCAACTTGGTTCTACACGAGAACCTCAAGAAAATTCCGGGAAATTTCCGGGGATCTTTTTTCCCCGCGTCATACCTGACACACCCATCACAAGTAGTATCCAGCAGTATACCTGGTACGATAGGATATACCACTATATAGGTAACATATAACGCAGCGTCCACTGCTGTGGAGTGTGGAATAGTAGGTGAATCTCGTCCCTGCTAAATAAAATCAATGCTGCGTTCGAATCATCCCGAGTGCATGCTCGTGATCGTGTCATCGTAGTCTATGCTTTTGATTAAAAAATTGAAAAGCGTCAGATGTGAGTACGATCGACTGAATGGTTGAAACTCAAGTTTGCAAGTTGCGTGGTAAATATGGTTTACTTCATTTACAAGTGATACGGTGTTTGTTTGAACAAACCTTCGATGGTATGGTAATTTACACAGTTTCACAATTTTACGGAAGGTCGTTCGCGAGTGTTCCATAGTGTATCCTCACGAAGGATATAGGTCGGTGACTCCCCTGCTGCCCCTGGATGCTGCTGCCATCAGGGTCAACAAACAGGAGGACGATTGTAACAATTGACTAGACTATGCTTACTGTTGTTGTTGTTGTTATTGTTGTTGTTGTTGTTGTTGTTGTTGTTGTTGTTGTTGTTGTTGTTGTTGTTGTTGTTGTTGTTGTTGTTGTTGTTGTTGTTGTTGTTGTTGTTGTTGTTGTTGTTGTTGTTGTTGTTGTTGTTGTTGTTGTTGTTGTTGTTGTTGTTGTTGTTGTTGTTGTTGTTGTTGTTGTTGTTGTTGTTGTTGTTGTCGTTGTCGTTGTTGTTGTTGTCGTTGTTGTTGTTGTTGTTGTTGTTAATGCTGTTGCTGTTGTTGTTGTTGATGCTGTTGCTGCTGTTGCTGCTGTTGTTGTTGTTGTTGTTATTGTTGTTGTTGTTGTAGCGGAAAGCGCGAGAGCGTGCGTTCTAGCAAAAAAAATCGATGAACATCGACCAACATAAAAAACTGAAAAGTGGAATCAACGCGACATAAAAATGAAGGCGCCTACCGGGGGGCAGAAGAGAGACAACTATTTAACTGTGACTACTACGACGGCTTGCCCAGAAGGAGGCTGAGGGAAAAATCTCTTGCGAGTTGAGCTGGGAAAAAAAAAATGATAAAACAAAGGGTAATAAAATGTTATTTACGACACCGGTTTGTTAAATAAGATCTGTTTTACGACACCGCGCCTTGTTTGCGCCACACGCCCCGGACCACCTCGGAACTTCCACGGATGTTTTGGCACGGTGAAGAGCTATCGCGGAAGCCATCCTGTGCCGTAAACAGCCCAGCACTCGGCGAGATACGTCGTATCCTGGTGCACCGGCAGAATATTCAGATGTCGCAAAAATCTTAGATACGACATCGCGGAACGTTCACGATGACGCGGGCTCCGAATCGGCTGCATAATGTCACGGCTTGTTTAGCATGGTGAAGACAGTTGACCCAAACCGGCCCTAACCCTAGCCCTAACCCTAGCCCTAACCCTAGCCCTAACCCTGGCCCTAACCCAGGCTACGGCTGCGACCATTCGCGCGACTTCGCCGAGCGACTTGGAAAAAAAAATGTATGGTCGACCTAAAAAAAAACGCAATACTCTCGGTGCTTTAGATCCTGGTATGTTTATCATCAGGGGTGGCGAGAAGGCGGCACGCAAGACTCTCCGCGTTTTCCCCTCGCTTTTTTCGCGTTTTTCAAGCGATCACATCATCCCGCGCATGCAGGGCTAGACTTCGAAGAACCAGCCCATACTATTATTATTATTATTGTTCTTGCCATCCGACAATGTGTAGGCAGTATGTCATATGAGCGTCAACGTTGACCACGAATAACATTCACGAAAAAAAAAAAAAAGATAAGCGGATTGTATAGTATCAGTGCACAAAATGATTAGACTATTGTGGAAGATCATCCTGTTGATCCTGACAACATCCAGGGGAGTCACCGACCTATCTATTGCATGAGGATCAAATATGTAACACGCGCGAACAACCTTCCGTAAATTCTGTGCAACTATAATACTGTATATTAGCGAAACATACATGTACCACGCAGCTGCAAAGTTGAGTTTCAACCATTCAATCGGTCGTACTCACAGGTGACGTTTTTCAATCTGTAAAAAATAAGAAAAAAAAAAACTCGGAAACAGAAGGAAACCTTCGTACCAGTCCGACAATAAATGTGAGCTCGATATGAATAATTCTTGAAGAAAAAAGCGAAACTCCAAGATCCTAGGGAGGGGACGATAAATGAACATCCCTGAGCCGACCAATGGGTGTTCCAATCCTTTGATCTATCTATGTGCATGGGGATACGATTGTCAACGAATTTTGGGGTTTACGATAGCAGTACCGCATGGCCTCAATCCCATGTCCAACTTATGTTTATCGATTTTCATATCGATCTTATATGTATTTATTGTCGGATTGCACAAAGTCTAACTCCCTCTTCTATTGTCAGTAAGCACTGCTGTTGTTTGCCACCCGACGCTTTGCAGCAAAAAAAAGTCCCAGAGAACAGAAGAACACCAAAAGGGAAACGCCTATGTTAGCCCAAAACAGCAGGAGAAATTAAGCATGGCGTCTAGCAAATAACCCCCTTTTTTGTGCCTACTTCCAAAACTCAGCATCGGCCTACTAGTAATTGTAATAGAGCGCCAGTTGTCGTGGTTGTGGCGGTTGTAGTTGTTGCCCCCTCCTCGTTTGTTGTTGTGGTGAGTGCCCCGACGGGTGTCGTTACGGTGGGCATGGCGGTTAGAATCTCGACCGACGTTGTGCTCGTACTGGCCCCGGCGGTATGATCGCATCCGTTGTTGCCAAAGGCGGTATGCGTGTCCACCATCATTAAGCTGCCCAAGGGCCCGGTTGAGGATGCCCGAGGTGTTGATGAAGTCCTAGGGGCGGGTCAAATGTCCACCATCATTAAGCTGCCCAAGGGCCCGGTTGAGGATGCCCAAAGTGTTGATGAAGTCCTGGGAGCAGGTCTTCATGCTGTGACCTGTTCCGCTACAGTTAAGGCAATGTCCGCCGTGAGCACGTAGGGCTTGGGTGCTGACTGAACTAGTTACTAGCGGAGTGAGCAGCAAGGGGCCCTACGTACTAAACACAATTGTAATCATGTACATCTCCTCGTAGTGTCGGAGGGGCCAGTCGAACTCTTCCTCGCGGAACGGGTCGCGGTCGGCCTCGGCTACGTTCATGATTACTGGGTTGGAAGCGGATTCCATCGCGTGTGGGCCGGAACCACGCGTGTTGGGCTGCCGTGTAGGGGGTGGTGGAGAGGAGGGGTACGTGCCATGCCCGCCGGAAAAGGTCGCGTAGTAATATTAGCCGTTGATCGCCGGCGTCTTGTTCGTCGCCAGTACTTCGAATGCCGACCACATGTCCGCAACCGTGGCGAACGGCTGCGGGACCGCCATGAGGCGCCCAGGGTAGAGGGTTGGCATCAAGGACGGATACTAGCTGCTTGTGAGTCCTCACACGATCTCGATGATCACGGCATCGCTTGGCTTGAAAATCCTCTCCGTGCCCTGCGCGAGCGAAGCGCGTTTCTTGAACGCTCGCAGGAACGTGGAGAAGTCGGTGGAGCTCAGCACGCCGAAGGAGTTCTGCTGTTCGAACGCGCGTCCCTGGTTACCGTCGTCGAGGTTGTTGGTCAGTAGCTGCAGCAGCTTCTTGAATGCCGACGGCCCGATTCGGTCGACGTCGAGTTCTCGGACGACCCCGGTTCGATCAAGATCGACCTCCAGGCAGCCCGCTGCACTACCTCCAGGAACGCCATCTCCGGATTGTGGTGCCTTTAACGCCATGGGCATGGCAGCGTATGCCGTGGGGTTATGCGGAACTCTGACGCTCCCCGCGGTGTCTCCACTGTTTCCACTCCCTCCCCTGACTATTTTTGGGTGTTTCTTGTTTTTGGTGATTCTACAGTAGCTTTGGCATTAGTTCTTCACCGTCAGCCTTTCATCTAGAGCATTTTGGGGAATAGTGCTTCATGATTAGTCCTTTCATCTACAGTAGCTTTAGGGATGATTCTTCAGAGTAGTCAGCCTTCAACCTGCAGTAACTTTGTAGGAGCTTCTCGTGGTCAGCCTTCGGACCTAAGGTGGTCCTTTTTTCGTTGTATCTTGTCATGGTTAGCCTCTAACCGCCATAAGGTTTTGGACATTGTTCTTTTCATAGTGTTGGCCCGCTTAATACCTCCGATGTCGGCTTTCTTTTTCATGCCAGCGATTGTTTCTTTTTCCTCGCCACCGTCGATTCCGCCTGCCCCACTCCGTGACGGCTGACAACTCGTGATAGTAGAGTGATTATATATAGTTTTCTTCGGTGGGCATCATTTTGAGTACGCCCATCTAACGCCCCCGGTTCCGTGTGCCCCACTCTGTGACGGCTACCGAACCGGTGTCCGTGACGGCTGACAACTCGTGGTAGTAGAGTGATTATATATAGTTTTCTTGGGTGTGCATCATTTTGAGTACGTCCATCTAACGCCCCCGGTTCCGTGTGCCCCACTCTGTGACGGCTACCGAACCGGTGTCGTATCGTGCCTTGGGTTTCTTCTGGTATATTCCTCCCCCTCCTTATTTTGTCTTTTTTCTTGCCTTCTCCCTGCCACCTCGGACTCCGCTGGCCTCCTTTGGTTCAGGTTTCCGAACCGGGGTGACATGATGATTTCATTTGTGTTTGTACTTCACAATATTCTCGGTGATATTGCGCCCAGAGGCGTGATTACGTTCGGGGGTTGTCATGCGGACCACCGCCGGTGCCGCTCCGTCCTGGTGGCATTCCCGAATTCTAGGCTCATTCGTGTTTCCTTCACATTTTGCCAAGTAGGGTCCGGTAGCCTCGCAGACTCGCAAGGTCACCGAATTGTTGGTCATTTTTTTTTTCCTCGTTTTATCTTCGTATTTGGGTCCTGGTAGCCTTTGTCGCCAAGCAAGGCCACCGGATTGTCGGTCATCATATTCCTGCCATGGTTGATCCCCTGGAACGGTGCTCAGGTTCCCGTGAACTTCCTATCACGGTGGTAATGATACCCTCCCTTACTGTATGTCTTTTCGTTTTTTTTTGTGTACGCTTTGTGTTGCCTTTCTACGGTATAAGACGCGTCCCTCGGCCCCCTGTAGGCAATACGTTGGCACGCTAACTGTATCGCCCCGCGCTGCTGGCCTATTGTGTGTCGGACGAATTGCGTCGATCTACTCGCGTACCCTCTTGGCTACCCTGACCTTCTGTTTGTATTGGTTGAGTTACCTTGCTACGTTTGCCGGTAGTGTTCCCACCGCAAACAGGCCTCCCAAGGCGCCACGTTGTTCGCTCGACCAAATGGTTCTAGCAGCCTCTTAGTTTCAGCAAGCCTCGCGGCAACCTAGCCGCGTCCTTTTCGCCTTAAGTGCTATTTTTCCATTTCATTCGGGCCTTAGCCACAAGGCTACGCATGATGCTTGCCGGTCATTTGTACTTTCGACTTTTGAGTAACGTCCCCTTTGCGAGCTTTCGAGTGACCGACTCTACTCGGCGAACGACCTCCCCCCCCCCCTGGGACCCATAGATCACTCTGGTAATATGTTTCTGTCTTTCACTTTTGTCTTTGTTTTGGTTTATGTCTCTCTTCTGTCTTCGCTTCGTTTCCTGGGTCTCTCTTTCATTCCAGCTTCGGCTGTTCTACGTCGGTTGCCCCCATTTGGATTTTCCTCTACCTTTGTTATGGTCTTTTTTTTAGCGATCTGCTTTATTAGCGAATGGCCCTACCCGTAGCGTTCAGGCCTGGCTATGAGGTGTGGGGGAATCTATAGCCTCATATCTTTGTTCCGAATAGCTGCATCATCGACCCCCTTTCCCGGTATTTTAAGATGAATTTGGTCATCACCCTTCGACCGTCTTGAGGTCTGCACATACGACTATTCGGGGTGGGCTAACGGAATATAGCGTCAGTATCGAGGGCTATAGATTGGGTCAGATAGCCAGCACAGGCTCGGCATATCGGCCACAAGAATGTTCTCTTGAACGGAATATTCTGAGCAGAGAAGATAACCCGTAGAACCTAGCTAGCTTATATCACAGGAACATTCCCGGTGATGGGACGTTCCCCACGGCAAGGTAGACCATATATGTAAGAATCTCTAGCACCAGTAGAATATCAGGATACCTACGAGAACGTTCGTTGTGCGCTCCATATAATGGTTCAGTGAGAGCTGGTTGTGGGATGAAGCGAACACTAGGTGAGCATCACCCCCATGCTCTCACTCCTCTCCCGTCCTTTCCTCTCGAGCTTTTCCAAGCTCCACGCCAGTTACAACAAATCTACCACGAAAGAAACCGGTGCTGTCTCCAAGCGAAGCTGATGCCTCTGCGTCCCTTCCCTCACATCACACGGCACCTCGTCATATTACATAATCCATCCACTTACTTGTGCTGCTCCTGCTTCACTACATATATATGTACAATTCGGGTCCACGTGCTTGCTCATTTCGTTGATTTTGGCCGACTACTCCTCGACGTTTTGGGCTTCCCGGTCAAAGAAACCGTATCGGGCTGAATCAAGGATGCCTACGGTATAGGGCCGCCAATAAGAAAAAGCTTAACAAGAAAGCAGATGCTCACTTTTGGGCGGGGGACGCTAAGAATATTGGACTAAGAATTCGTGCTCAGCGGCGAGCGCTACACTAAATCCTATTTAATCGCCTATCCATGCTCAAAGTTGTTCAACGCTGCACTAAATCAATCTTCAAGATGTACGATAGCCTACGAATGCTCAAGGTTGTTTTTCAAGGGTGGTTGAGTCACAATAAGAATCTGAGGCTCACAACAAATAACAGGAGTTTTCTGTTGGCGCGCCTATGCTGTTGTACCTGTTGACGCACGCTACGTACTGTAAGAGGTGCACCATTTTTTTTTTCCGAGGATCCTAACCCATGGAGGAGCTCTCGTATACCTCACCCCCCCCCCCAAAGAAAAAAAAAAAAGACGGATTTTGGGGGGGCGAAAAATGAAAGGAGCTACACCCGATGAAGACTCGTTCTACGGTAAAAGCACACCCCAACTTTTCTTTAACGAAATCGCCGGTTTTGAAACCATCTCCCGGCCGTATCTCCTGAGATACGGTGCCCCTTGCCACCCCGACGTCATCGTCCGATGGTCCTCTGCAAACAAGACAATACCTGGTCTGCAGAGATTTTTTTTCCCATAGCACCCTTCCTCGTGTGTAGCCGCCACCAATCGGTTCGCTGAGAATAAATCGCTGGTTTTGGGGGGGGGGGGGGGGGCTGTCGTACAATCAGTCTGAACCATCCCTCCCGTGACGTAGGTATACTATAATATGATGAAACATTTCGCAAAAACAATAATGAAAATGTGATATCCGACGTTTCGCAAAAACAAGAGTGAATATAAGTCCCTCTCCGTCACATTCCGCAAAACATTTCAACCAAAAAAAGTTATGCCTTTTATTGCCATAGCCCGCATCAATTTTGTTACGTTCATATTAACCCCCTTCGGGAGTTCAGACGCCGACATACGTTGACGAAGAAAGCTGCCGAATTTTGCAGTATCGCTAGACCACATGAGGGCAATCCGAGCCGCTTGCTGGTGTAGCAGAAAATGCAATTCGACACTGCAACGCAGGAAGCTGCGAGGTAAAAGCGTGAGGTATGCCGACAACTCGAACTTTCCCTTTCTAAGCTCTTCCTGGCTGACGCTTTGACTATAGATCGCGCTCGTCGCTTTTTTTTTTTTTCGAAGGGCTACGATAGAGATATGTACCTTTTTTTGCCGAAACACGGGGCTTCCTTAACCGTCATTCTTGTCTCAACAAAACCGAGTGCGAATCTTTTTTGATATCTCGTAGGGGCCATGGGTTTCGGTCATGGGGTTGCACCTTCAACTTGACTCAAAATAAGTGTGTTGTTGTGGGAGACATAGAAGAGCTCCTCCTCAAGCCAAGAACCTTGCGGGGGGGGGGGGGGGGGGGCACAATTGTTGGTTGGTTCACCTCTGCCCGTAGCATGCGTCCTTTATAGGTACTATTTACGGAGATCCACTGTTAGCAGGACGATTTGTCAAACAAGGCAATGGGCAAAAAAGCACCCGTCTTTGTTTGATAGCGTTTGGTTCTCGCTAATTTTATTAGCTGGTCCCACCAAGCATGCAGAGCCTCGATCGAACACAGGCTTAGCGCAGGAGAGCTCTCCTGAACGGTGGCAATGCTTTCCAAATTTTGGTGTGTGATTTCATCCTGTTAACAATGGATCTCCGCACTATCAGAGTAATCTCACGGTGGCACGTGCTGGTCGGGGTTGATCCTCTTGATACGTTTTTTTTACCTAGGCCATCGGGTTGCGCTTCCAACTTCAAACTCAAAATATACCAGGTACGCAAGGAAACAAAAACTGCTCCATCACCGCGCGCGCGCGTGGTCGTTTTTTGGAGAAAAAGGTCCGGGTTCAACGCCGCCAGCACCGCACCTTACGGCACCGCCGCCGCCGGCGGCGGCACCAGCACCGTCGACAGGCGACGGGCCGATGCGCCATGAGCTGCCCCCCCTTCTCTGCTCGCACAGCGAGCGAGCTTGGGCTCCTATGTCGCACAAAACAACAAAACTACAAGAAAAAAAAACAAAAAAACGTTTTTTTGGCTCAGAAGGCAGAGAGAGCTCCTTAAGCCAACAACCTCTTACCGGGAAAAAAAAAAAAGACAATTGCGCTTCTACCCGTAGCATTAATAGCATGCGTCTTGATGGCCACTATCAGAAGGAGCTGCACTTTTTGGGGTCCAACGTTGCTGGCAAGGGTTGATTTTTTGTTCTTCTTCTTTAGCTCCTAGAGTGAGGAACTACCGTTTTTTTCGACGTTCTATTTTTTTTCCGAGAAAAAAGTTGGTTTTTAGGACGAGCGGCATAGAAGCGCTGGTTGTTTTTTGCGCGCGCGAACGCCTTCGAAGTCTGTCATGCCTGTTTTCTTTCGGTTGAGAGATATATACGTGAGCTCGAGTCACCGTTTTGGGAGCGCTCAGGTTTTTTTTCTGCTGCACCCCTACACCATGGAATGACTCGTCATCATCATCATCATCATCATTATCATCATCATCATCATCATCATCATCATCATCATCATCATCATCATCATCATCATCATCATCATCATTATCATCGTCATCATCATCACCATCATCATTATCATCATCATCATCATCATCATCATCATTATCATCATCATTATCATCATCATCATCATCATCATAGTCATCATCATCATCATCATTCACTGTTGTTGTTGTTGGTGTTGTTGTTGTCGCCCCACATCCGGCAATGCGAAGCGTGAGCTTGAACGGCGAGGCCGTGGCTACGGTCAAATTCGTTTTGTGGGGCCTCTTTCTTTGCAGCGGCTCGGAGGGGTCACTCGCGCGAGAGCGACCCCCCGGTTCCTTTGCGCGGTGATTTTAAAGCTTTCGTTGTCAGGCTTAGTTCGGGTAAGCTGGTATTGGTTTAACCGTTTGCAAGTGGTCGAACGGGCTCATACCCCACTAATTCCTTGACAAATGGCGTCGACGATGAGATCATGTTTTTTTGGGGGGGGTCGTGGGTTCGATTCCCGCCATCCACAACGGTAATCTTTTCAGACTTTCCCCATGTCGAACTTGAAAAATACTCTCCGTACGTCGTATTTTGAAAGCTTTCGCGCCGTTTTTTTTTCGTTTGTTTGGCCATGTGAGATCGCCACGGAATCTCCTTCAAACCTCCTTTTCCATCGAGGTACACAGAGCCACGGGGACGACCGGGGAAACCCGGAAGTGGCGGAAGAAAAAGGGGTATCTCCCCCCAGGGCAGCGTGAGCTTCAACCTCAAGCACTCGTAAACATTATCATAAAAGGAGAAAATAACGAAAGAAAACCAATAGCTACCGACGCCAGGCACTTGATACTCGTAGCTAGCTATGATGTTGCACGACAGTAGTAGAGCGTAGCGACAGAGCGGAGACGGTGTTTTGGTACGAGTACCTCTCCCCCTGCTGCGTGAAAATTCTACAGCGTGCACTGGCTGAGATACTCACAAAATAAAAATCGACATCCCGAGACAAACCACAAGAACTGAAACATTGCACCGACGATATGATACACGCTCATTCTACGAGATATACGGGCCACAGCTGCAAAAACAACAAAAAAACGATTGAGAATGTGGCAACCCGCCGCCAACTTAACCCGCCCTGTGGCGCTCTGATACTTTAACCCACTACGACAAGCCCACGAAGAATAAACAAATGCGGTGCAACCTGAGACAATGCGGTGCAACCTGAGACAATGCGGTGCAACCTGAGACAATGCGGCGCAGCGTGCGACAATGCGGTGCAACCTGAGCCAAGAATAAGCTAAAAAGCACATACTTCGAAGAATAAGAGAAATCTGGTACAGCGTGATATCTCGCATCAGGCTAACCCGAACTTAGTCTCCGCTCGTTCGTTTCCTCTCGGGGCCATGCAACTACCACACCATAAGGCCAGCCTGGACATTTACCTTAGAATGGGAAAAAAACCGGTGAGGTGGGGAACATTAACACCTCCAGGCTAGGCAGAAAAAAAAAACGGTCCATGGGCGCCTTCTCACCGAACGTTACCGCCGAACAAAGTATTGAAACCCAAACAAGAAGCCTTAATAAGAAGAAAAAAGTCGTCGGGCCGGATATACACATATACGATTACCACTCTGCACGGCAACAGTACGAAAAATCAACACTGTCCGTGTCATCCTCTCATGTACCATCTATAGGTGTCGACATTTACATCACTGTAATCTATAGAGTGCCATAGTGTACACTACATAGCTGCAGATACAGTATAGATCCCTGCATAGTGCCGGTTTGGTAGTGCCGGTTGCCCGCTACATTGCCCGTGTGGCGGTATGCAAAGTAGTGCCGGCTGCCGCTATCGTGCCGGTATTTCCCTTTATAGTGCACATAACCGGCACTATACGGGACCGGCACTCTGTACAAAACTGCAGTGCAAAAATATCTACTGCACACGGCTATGGCATCCTCTCTCATGTACATACTTCATACCAAGTATAAACATGCGGAAAACTACCTTACTGCTATTCTGCATAGAGTGCCGTACGGCATACGGCATATTACGAACCTGTATTATGGACGTGAAACAAGGGTTCAGGGTTCGTAGAATACGTCACTTAACGTCTCCGATAGGGGCTTATTCCTTCACATGACCTTATCCCCACCGCCACCGATTTGTCCTTAGCGCCTCCCCCCCCACCCCAGTACAATCATCACAGAAAAGCCTCCCTACTAGTAACAGAGCAGGTCGGGCCTTATCAGTTTCTGCAACGAAAAGTCAATTTGTCACGCCCACGCCTTCAGAGCAAGTTTCCTGACCCCCCCGCCTTCACGAAGCCTTCGTCACGATGGTGGAAAACCTCGCATCTCATGATCACCCCCCACCCTCGGCAGCAAATGGTTGGAATTGCCCGGTTCTGTTGACCGCCCTCTTGCCCCTCCCAATCCCCCCCCAGCACCAAATGGCTGGATTTTCCCTGTTTTGTTCTCCGTCTCCTTCTCCCCCCTTCCCGTACCCCCCAAGCCCGCCATCATCATGATAGTGGAAATCCCGGCGTCACACGATCACGCCCCTCAGTAGCAAATGGTTGGACTTCACGCTGTTTCGTTGTCCGCCTCCTTTGCCGTTCTCGACAAGCGAAGTAGGCATACACCCTCCCCCTAGGGTCTATGGGCATACGTCTACGGCCATGCACAAACTGAGCACACACACCCCCTGCGCCCTAGCATGCCTTTGTCGCGACCGTGGAAAAAACCCGCATCACATTATCCCCCCCACCCCCCTCCCCCAGCAGCAGCAGCAGCAAATGGTTGCACTTGCCAGGTTTTGTTCTCCACCTCCTTTGACCTTCTCGGCAGCACGCCCCGTCCGCCCTTCCAGCACGCCCTCGTCGTGGTCGTGGAAAATCCGGCATCACATTATCTCCCCCTCCAGCAGTAAAGGGTTGGATTCGTCCTGCCTTATTCTCTGACTCCATACCCAACCCCAACCCTTCTCCCCGCAGCGCGCCATCGTCATGGTTGTAGGAAACCGGCATCACGTGTGATCATCTCCCCCCCAACAGCAAAAGGTTGTCGATCACCCCCCCCCCGAAAGCAAGCGCCAAACACCTCACGGCTTCGCGCTTGGAGCAAGCAAATGTCTCCCTGGTCGGTGAAAACCCGACATGCTCCGTCTCGGCATAGATGACCATGCACTAATATCGAGTACAACCCCCCCCCCCCCCCCTAGAAGCGAGTAGGTGGAGTTGCCATGTATTGTTCTGCGTCTCCCTGCCACCCGTCCCCCCGCCGTCCCCGCCTCCCCAGCACGCCTTCGTCGCGATTGTGGAAAACCCGGGATGACATGTTCGATCACCCCCCGCCAGCAGTGAATGGTTGGACTTGCCCGGTTTTTTCCTCCGCCTCCTTTGCCCTTTTCGGCAAGACGTACCTCACGAAGTAGGCGTGCACCAAGCTCTTCATCTGGGTCGCCTGAGGTGACTCGATTTTGACCTTGGTCTTCACGAACCCTCTAACTCCGGTATGGGATTCCAGGGTCATAATCGCCAAGTCCTGGAAAATGGGAAATAAAAAAATAAAAAACGATGCGAAACAAAAAGAAGATAACGTTAAAAAAAACAATTTAAATAAAAGGGAAAAAAAAAATTGTGAAAAAAAAAGCAAAAGTTCGAATACGCAGGGACCAAGCTTTTTCAGTTGTGTTGCCTGCGCTGACTGTGCTTTTTTTTCGCTGTGATCTTGGCAAACCCTTTCCATCCCATACCGGCGTCATCACCGCTAACTCCTGAGATGGAAACAAAAAACGATTTGAAACTAAAAAAACGTGCAAAAACATGTTCTTAACGTAAACAAAGCGAGAAGAAAAATCAAATGAACGTCAAGAAAAGTGAACGTTGAAGCATCCGGTCTTTCACGAACTCTGTTTACCCCAGTATGGGATGCCATCGTCGTCACCGCCACAACTCCTGAAAAGTCAAAACAAATTTTCAATTGCAAAAACAGACCGCGTCATGAAAAATATGCATGTGAAGCATTCGGTTAATTAGGGGCGGGCACGGCATGTCGTACAGCGGTTATTTTTAACCGAAAACAAAGAAAAACGATTAAAAAAACTAATTTACAGCAAGATAGAAATAAAAATAAAAAAAAATCCTGAAAAACGAGGCTCCTACGAACACAAGAGTTTGAAAAAAAAAAAAAAAAACTATTCGAGCCAAGAGAAAAAAAATTTGATATACAAAAGTAAGTGTGAAAAAACAACATTTCACGCCAAAGCAAAAACGAAAACATGATGCATTCTGCCAGCCAGGTAGGGGCACGGGCATTCTGCCAGCCAGGTAGGGGCACGGTATGTAAATCAATCACGTGACTGTGCGGGGGCTATGTATGTCAAAGTCATGTTTGTTTAGAGTAAGCAGCTCTCAATTTCACCGGTAGATATGTGGGGGAGGGAGATTGGAAAATGGTTGGCAGAGGGTCATAGGAGAGTGTTGTTGTGGTATCCCCTCTCCTCGCCATTGTGTGTGTGTTTTTTTTCATATCCTCCAGCGGATGGGGAAAAATAAAGCTTAAGGTCACCACACTTCCACGTATTTTCATACGTGTCGTGTGTCGATTTAAATCAGTTGTTTTCGCAACCCAGCGCTGGCTGGCGCGTCAGTGGTGTTATGATTTACAGCAATTGTGCCATTAGAGTTGGCAGGCGTTATTGCCTGTCTGAACGAAGCCCCCCCCCCCCCTTCTGTCAGAAGGTGTGAGGGGGACAGCAAGAACAAAACACTAGAGATGTAACATTCAAGCGACCCTCGTGCGAGTGGCCAATACAGAGCCCGAGGCACCCCTGCATAGCAAGCAGTATTCGGTCCCTAGGTCCAGAATTCCCGACACTGCTACACTGGCGTTTAGTCGGCCGGTGCTAGGGTTTTTTAGATCCGTCTTTTTGCTCCTCGCCGTTTTGTTTTTCTCTATCTCTCGACGCCATTGTCGAGATTTCTTGAGGGTTTGTTTTTTTATGTCTTCCACGGGTAAGAGCGATAGAGCGCATAGCTACAGCCAAGCTTTGTAGCGCCGTGCGACGCGACTGAATCACCGTGGTGGGTCTGCGCGACGCCGGCCGCATGGCGCCAAAAAAAATGTCGATGGCCTCTCCGGATTTCCCTGCTATCTAGCTCGTCGGTGACCTAAGACGCGCGCGAACAACTACTCGTAGCGGTGCGCGGTGCTGCTTCCTCCACGCAACGTATCCAATCGCAGCCTGAAACAGATATATCCCCCTATAGTATCCGCTGACACACCCCAGTCGCGGGCTCGACCTACCTAGCTGTAGGCCCGAGCTCGGCGGTACGACCGCTCGCACCGAGACAGAAACTAGCTCTCCCACGGACGCGGCAAAGCGGCCGGCTTAGCCTCTTATTGATACCTATTGTAATATGGTACGCTGTAGTTTTTTTTCAGCGTTTCAAAGTAGTATTAATAGCAGCATGACGAGCCCGTTTTCGACGGCAGGTACCCAACACGCTAGCGCACCAGAGCCGTGGGCTCGCTCGTGCAGCTAGCTTCAAGCCCGAGCTCAGCGGCACGACCGCTCGCCCCGTGATCGGAGCTAGGTCTCCCACGGGCGGAACAAAGCGGTCGGCTTAGGCTCTCTTGGATACGCATCGTGGTGGGGTACACTGCTGTCTATGTGGGTTTTTACAATGACAGCACCAGTCCCTCTATCACGAACAGCACCCATCAAATGCTGAGCCCACTTGCACGCTGCTCAAAATAGCATGACCAGTGAACCAGCCCACCACGCACCCCTCCCCCCAATTTGCTGCATCTCGATGCGAGTGCGAGTAGTTGCTTCACGTACCAGACTCTGCTTCCTCGTTGCGAAAGTATCGTAGAGACGAACGCGCAACAAGATTTCACTGTTCCGAGGCAGCGCAGTAGGGGTTCCCCAGTAAGGCGGTGGTGTTCCAGAGCAACATGACCGCCTTGTAGAGGGAAGCCCAGGAAGGCGGTGGTGTGCCAGAGCAACATGACCGCCTTGTAGAGGGAAGTCGCCTTATTCACTCCGGGCTATGAGCACTTTAGTGGTATTCCCCACTCACGGCAAGCGATGTCGACCGCCTTACATCGGGATGCCGCCCTACTCAGACCGCCTTGTCGGGGGGGGGGCTACTGCGTTACGGGCGGCAGTGATACTCGTAATGATCTACGGCCCAAAAGCTCTACATTCCCTACCGGGCTAGCACTCCATCCAAACCCATACACCCCCCATCCCGTGCGAAACTAATAATGTTGGTTATTGCATGGCTAAGAAGCGGACGAACTACGCATCACGCCACAGTCATGTGGCTATGCGGTCTAGTGGATAGCGCTCTACAGCCAACAGCTGACAGCGTTCCGCGTTTCTCACCGGCGCTTCACAGAGGAATGATTCGATGGCGCTGAAGTCGTATTCTCCCAGGACCGCGCGATCTGGGTCAGAGGCATCGAGGAACTGCACCCCGTTGGCCCCGATGCCGATCATCACCTAGGGGTATTACGGGAGTGCGCATCGTAGTAATGAGCACCAACACAACCCTTCGATATAACGCCCCAAACTTAATGAATTCATGGTATGGTAGTAATAATCCAAGACGTTCGTTGTTTTCCGTGGTCGAGGCAGACGATATGGTTAGCGAGAAAACGTTGTTTTTTTTCTTGTGCTCCCCCCCGTAACAGCGGGAACAAAGAACAAAAATAATCATTACTAAAAGTTGATTACATTATGTATGCGACGACAGTAGTTATGGTTGTAATCCAACCACGAAAGACGTTATTTTTATAGTTGATTGTTTGTGGCCATGTGGCGTTTAGTATGTTACGTTACAGTAAACGCCCCAAAAACTAAAGTGTCAAATAATCGTGACGAACTAATCTCTCGGAAATCCTAGAGTCATCAATGATCAAATCAATCCCGCTTTTCGATTGATTACGGTGCTTGCGAGATTACCATATATTCTGTTGGCTTGATAAAAAAAAACGGAACCGTAAAAAATAACAAAACCTGATTTGGGTGTTGCTTAATATTTGGAGATTTTTATTAGCTAGTTGAGTTGGAGTTATCCCGAACCAACCCAACCCCATTTCGTTTTGGAGGTACGCAGGTAAAAAGGGCCATTTTGGCTGTTTGTTTACTCAGTTTCCGAGGATTGGGTTGGCCTTGGGTACTTGTCATAGGGTTCCCGAGGGGGGCGCAGGGTTGTCGGTGTTTGGAAGCGCTCTCCTCGTGGTTCCTGGTGTCTCTGTTCATCTCTCCTTCGGCTCGCTGATTAGACTCAACAAGGCTGACATTATCGTTACTCTAAGGAACAGCATAGGACAGGCAGTGACGAGGCGCGGTGTCCTGCTCGAACCGTCACAGTCACATCAAGGCCATCGTAGATGGCCTTGACGTTACTGCGACATCCTCTATCAACCTGGTTTCACTCCAGCCATGACCGAATATTTAGACTACCCATCTACGTAGATCACCCTACAGCGTATGACACTTGCTGGTTTCAATACTGTTCTTACATATTTTTCCTACCCAACAAACGTTCGCATTCCGCACACACACCCTTTTGCCGATTATCAGACCGATTCTACGATACCCCCACCCCAAAAAATTAAAAAAAACGATTTTCTTTAACGAACGTTTCATGGCTGCTCGACACGAGGAAGGATGCTAAGAAACAAAAATGGTCCTCTATTTTTCTTGTTTGCAAAGAACCATCGAAATATTACGTCGGGATGGCAAGGGGCACCTCGTATTTCAGGAGGTACGCCCGGGAACCGGGTTCAAAACCGGCGATTTCGTTAAAGAAAAGTTGGCGGGGGGGGAGGGGGGGGGGGCTACTGGGGGGGGGGGGGGGGGGGCTACCGTACAACGACTCATCACCATATGGTCCATCGCTTCACCCTCGAAGTACGATCGCCCGAAGCTGGGCACCTCGTACATCAGTCCCAAGAACAAGGCCCTCGCGTCCTATCATCATGTGCCAGGTCGGAAATGGGATAACGTGGGGAGCGGGGCGAGGGGAGGCGGGGTGCGGGGGGGGGGGGGTGTAATTGTGTGTGGGAATGGTTGTAAGCTTTTCAGTGGTATTTTCTTGCACCAAGTTCGGAGCGCCGTGAGGCGTTTACGCGGGCGGGGGGGGGGGGGGGTCATTTCATGCATAGTCGTAGTCGTGTAGCCACAGACTCTCGCATCCTCGCATCCCTTGAATGCCGGGACGGGGGGGGGGGGCAGAAAGGAAGAAAGGGCAGGCTGAGGGCTGAAATACGCGCGACATGTCTACCAGGCACGGAGCAACGTTTTCGAGTTGTCGTCGTCGCCGCAGCCACCGCCGCAGCCGAACAAAGCGCCCTCCTTGCTCGTAAAGACGAGTATATACTCTTTGACCTCCGGATTATTGTGTGCCTGTGTTGAGTGCAGTCACTCGTACCGCAGCCCCCGCACCCCCCGCAAAGCCTCGGTGAGACACGAGAGGAACGAGCTAAACACTCAAGAGACTATAAAGTAAGTCACGGACGCGGTCGTCTTCCGTGGCTGCTCTGGCGCGGAGGACGAGAGCAGGGGCGACCCCGACCTGGTGCGAGGTACCAGTACCTACCAGGTGTATATAGTCTTCCTCCATGAAGAAGTAATGAATGGGCCCGAAAGTAGTACGCCTTGATTTAATTTCACCACGCCACCTATTTTACCTCGATGGTTGCGTTTTTTGTTGTTTTTTTTCCAGATTTTGTTTCAAGATGTGTGCACCCGCCGCCAGGAGAAAAAAAAACTTGCGACGCTGAGCTGCGTGAGCAAGATTTTCTCAAACCCGTGCGTTGAGGAAGGGTACAAGAGCCACTCTCGCTAGCGGCGGCTGCAACTGGGTGGTAAACATGAGGGGTATGATCGTTATTTTTTTTTCTTTAACTCGTAACTCGGTTGTATGCCCCCCCCCCCCCTAGTCCTCTTCGGGGAACGGAGTACCCAAAGGCCGACACCAGCCATAGCCGTCATCGACCAACCTTAACCTGACCAGTACCACCCTTATGCGAAAAAAGGGGGGAGATTTCAACACAGACACCAATGGCCGGCGCCACCCAAGTCTCAAGTTCTCGCGCGGTGAGTCGTTCTGGGCAGCAGCACCGGGGGGCGGGGGCGGCGGGGTTAACTGGCTCGCACCTTCTTGCTGACACCCTTTAAGCTCATCATGTAGTAAGCCAAGATCTTCTTGGCCAGGTCCTTGGGTCCCCTGAACTCGTCCGATTCCGGCTGAGCTAGGATCTGTGGAAGAAAGAG
Organism: Undaria pinnatifida; assembly: GCA_012845835.1. Classification (NCBI taxonomy): domain Eukaryota; class Phaeophyceae; order Laminariales; family Alariaceae; genus Undaria; species Undaria pinnatifida. The sequence continues at coordinate 7,818,354 of JABAKD010000009.1, read as the reverse complement.
GAGCGAGCGCGAACAAGCGCCGTCCGTAACGTTCCAGGAATATATTCCTGATTGATGAATAGCGCTATCTACAGTGGGCACCCCGGTTTAAGAGCGCCCCGTGACAAGCCGAAACAAGCGCTCTTAACTACGCATTGCTCTTATCTGTAGTGGAAAGTATGCAGCTTTCAGAATAGGCGAGATTGCCGATATGACTGCCCTTTAAGCCCCGAACTCTCTTATCCTGGGCACTCTCAAATGGGGGGACCCGCTGTACAAGAAGACCACTCAGTCACTTTTATAGCACTATCCCACCAGACCCACCCGGTCACAGTGACTTGAGTGGATGCTACTTCGAAGTATAGTGCTATGGATCCAACATATCCCAACATGAACGGTCCCATGACGTGCGATAGTGTGCACCACTGGACTGGTTCTACGACAGCTCGCCATTCCCCCCCCGGTTCAAACAGCGATTGCGGCCCACCTGCGGCGGAACGAGCTCTGGCAGCTGCTTGACGAGAGTGCTAACGGTGCAGGTGGATTTGTTGTAATCGCCTTTGCTCGCTTGCAACTGCCAGGTCGGGACAACAACATAAAGAGAACGAAAAAAGAGGGACGGATGTTTTCGAAAGGCAGAGACAGTTCTGAGGAAAACACAAGAAAAAAAGAACGGACGCTTTTTCTTTTCTTTTCTTTCGTGAACAGCAATTCTGGGAGAAGCCCGGGCATGCAGAGTCGGTGGGGGTGAAAGAAGAAAAAGGGAATGAGTCAAAATTTCTCACCTCGGGCAGATCACGATCTAGATTATATAGATCCTATAGATGATATATATCATAGAGATCATACGGAGCATATAGATCATCTAGATCATACAGCGCATATAGGTCATACAGAGCATCTAGATCATCTAGATCATCTAGATCATCTAGATCATCTAGATCATCTAGATCATCTAGATCATACAGATCATACAGATCATATATATCATATAGATCATATAGATCATATGGATCATACAGACCATAAATACAATGTATCTGTCGTCATGGTATGTTGCGCAGGATCTGAGTGGAAGTACAGATCCAACTCGGAAAACACGTGCTAGATCATGCAAATCATCTGGTTCCCACCCTAGAATATGATCTATAGGCCTTGCAGATCATGTAGACCAGGGATATGCATGCCGATCGTCTGGCTCCCCCCCCCGACAACATGTTCAGCTAGGCAGTGCAGAAGGTTTTTTCGATGGCCCATACTTTGTCGTTGAATTGGCCTTGAACGGTAATTTTTTTTTGGTGTCTTTGCCATTGCCCACTACTACAGCAGTACGATATGGTATTTGGTGTCATTTTATGTCTCACCCTTTTACCTTTATCCTTCACCCCACACCCTTACCCAATAAACGCCTGCTCAGACACCAAGTAAAACCGCCGGGGATTCCTACCACATGCGCCGCCTGCCTGCCCCCTTTGTGACATCTTCCCACAAGAGCTTGGAGAGGGTGATGGCCATGTAGACCAGGGATCTGTCTTCTCTGAAAGACACAGATCACATAGATGATATAGATCATTGATAGGGATCTGATCTAGGCAATGCAGATCATTTGTACCAATGATGTATCTGCCCTGGGAGGTAGATCATAAAAAGGATCTGACCTGTCCGAGGTGTGAAACAAACTTTTCAAGAAGAGAACTTTCGAAAGAAACCGAGATATATATATATAGATAGGAGGGTAAGAGCCTCAGCATATATAAAACATATATATGAGGGCAAGAACCTCAAAAAGAGAGAAAACGAGGTGAAGTGGCGGTGCGTATGATACACGCGTTTCCAAGCACGCTTGCCTCCCGTGTACGTGTGTGCTTCTGGCTGCCGTACCGTCGTATACATTTTTTTCTCTCGTGCATCTGCCCGCTTTATTTTCCACAACGTACTCGTCTTGGGTAGCGAACGATACCCCCCCCCCCCCCCGCAACCGCGGAAAGGCACAGTAACGCCACTATTCTTTCGTGGCGGGGGAGGGGGGGGGGGGGGAGGGGCGTGGCGTCCTTCTTTCGTCGCGGGGGAGGGGGGGGGAGGAGGGGCGTGGCGTCCTTCTTTCGTCGCTGGGGAGGGGGGGGGGGGAAGGGGCGTGGCGTCCTTCTTTCGTCGCGGGGGAGGGGGGGGGGGGGGGGGGGGCGTGGCGTCCTTCTTTGGTCGCGGGGGAGGGTGGGGGGGGGAGGGGCGTGGCGAGGGGGGGGGGGGGTGTACTCGACATTCATGTATAGCCGTAGTCGTATGACCATAGACCCTCGCATCGCTACAATACCGGGACGGAGCACGTCGGGTGTTCACCAACCAGGCAGACATTGCTTGCACCAAGCGCGAAGCACCGTGAGGTGTTCGGCGAGTCGCATAAAGGGTGAGCTGTATCCTACTAAGAACCGCTTGTGAGGCTGACTTACATGTGGATGACAGCTTCAATGAGTTGATTCAATTTCCGGTGTGGCCACTTCACGAGACAGCAATGGGAGTACTATGTGACTGCCTCGTGGGTGCCCTACCATGTTCACACTACGTGATGTGATCATTCCCTTTGTGTGGACTTAGGGTTCTCCACCCCGCACGACATCAATTTTGGTGACCGCCAAAAAAGAAAAAAAAGCGGTATCCTGGTTGTCTAGCTCACGCAGGGGTTAGCATGTTTTACAGCGTCGTTGCCAACCAACGCCAACCCCAATATACATGAAATTCTTTACAGCGTCGGTGTCAACAGAGGCCAACTATTATATATAGAGGGGGGGGGGGGGTTAAGGGGCGGAGGTACAACTCCTGCGCAACTGCACGTGGGGCTAACCTTATGTCTCACGAGCATGACTCTGGCGCGCAACGGATCATCGAGAGCGCGGTCGGAACATCTCCAAAAGGAGTCACCTTTCCTAAGTCAAGGCTCAACAAAGGAGCGTAAGATATTAGCTACCGGAGTCAATCCACCTCCATTTTTCCCGAGACCTTTCTTTGACGGGAAAAAGTTTGATATAAAACTCCGAGTTAAGCGGTCCTTTATCACTCCCCCCTCCTCCCCTTCCCCCCTCTTCCCCCCCCCTGCTCCTCCCCCTGGCCCTGCTCCCGCTCCCCCCCCTCCTCTCCCACCTGGAAAGCCGCTAGTTGTACGCAGTCTTCGGTGCTAACCATGTAGGTGCCAGCGCACAAGTCGTGTACTGCCTGCGGTGCCGGCACGGGTGTGGCATTGTCGGGGCGAGAAGATTAGCGTCGTCGGGTGGCCGTGCCGTGCTGATCGGCATTTACTGCACACGAGGTCGTGTCACTGCTGTAACTGGCCATGACTGTGGGAGAACATCGGCACAAAGCTTACCTCCTCGTAGGTGTATGAGTACCTGGCATGCCATGTAGATGAAAAAACAAAATGTGTTTTGATCCCGCGCTAGGGGGGGGGGGGTTCGACTACCAAAGAGGCGTGCTGGTAGCCCAGAAGGTCCAACGCACCAGCCCACTGCTGCTGCCGTGTGTCGGGGAGAGCTGTGATCAGAGCAGCCAAAAAAAAAGCGTCCTGAACGCGCGCTACGTTGGAGGCATTAAGGTCTACCGTTTTTTGGCGAAACATGTTTTTGGAATGACGGGGGCGCTTCTTAACCCCAAATCGTCAGAAATGTCAATTCTTGTTTTTTCATGATAAAATTAATAAAAGTTTGTTTGTACCTAATGTTAGGCCAGATGAAAAATTTTACTCAAAAATCAGTTGTTGTTGTTGTTGTTGTCGTTTTTTTTTAGGAGGGGGGAGGGAGGGGGGAGGAATTGAGCTCTTCAGGTTAAAAGCCCCGGACCGGAGAAAAGATGGCGAACACCTATACCGCCGACGTATTAATAGCACGTATCCCCGGTAGCACGTATCCCCGGTAGCACGTATCCCCGGTAGCACGTATCCCGGAGGGGGAAAGCAAAGTAGCTTTTAGTTTTCCCGTGAGTTTCTTTCCTCTCCTCGACTTCCATCCCATGAAACAAGTCCCCCATAAATTTGTTCGAAAAAACGAAAGAACGGATCCCCCCATCGTGACAAACAAAGCTTTTGACTTCGACGGGCACATGTCGAAGCCCCCCCCCCCACCCCCCCACCCCACCCCCAACCCGACGTCTTTGCAGCCGACACTGATGACGTTTTGCACTTGGCGTGCGGTAAAGAACTAAAACACCCCATTTAACGTGCGGTAAACGGACAAGCAGCTTATAATACCATGTCCGCTCTAAAAGGGGGGCGTGTTTATTAATATCCTCCGCATTCTGTTCTACAAAAAGTAACACCTGCCTTGTGAAAATACTTGATCATGCCGACAGCAGTGTATTAAATATATGGCCTGGAGAAACCGGAGCCTCGAAACCCAAAGGCAACCAAAGACAACGGCAACACCCTGACCCAAAACATGCGGATTAGAGCCACGTACGGCGCTGTACTACAATAGCATCCCTTCTTAGACTTGCACGAATAGGCGATAGGGAACCCTTCAACTTCTCGCACCGCGGTCAGCGAGCAGGGTATTTATTAGCAGGTTCCTTCCAAAACCACCTCGGCGAAAACCTACCCCCTGAGAAGCTAAGCTTAGCAGACTTCATCTGTCGCGAGGAAATCGCGGAGCAGGGTACATGCAATCGTGGTCAACTCGTGTGCGTTGGTGTACGGCAGACGCTTCAGGAAATGGGAAACGTTTCTCTGTTTTTTGTTGGCGCCGTCGTTTATTTCTTAGAAATCTGCAGTTCTATCGTGTGAACCGAAAGGCGCACCTGCAGATAGGTGAGCTTGACCGCGGCCAGGTCGTTCTCGTTCGGGCGCAGGTGCAGCCGCACCTGGTAGAACAGCTGGAACTTCTTCACTCCGCCCGTGGCGCACGCCTGCGTTCTCCACTGCGCAACCTGGCAGGTTTCCAAAAGGATGATGCATACATCCGAAACGGGGGCTGGCAGGGTTAACATTTGTTTGGTTAACCAGGTATCCGAACCTACTTTTCCGACCGAGTACCTGAATCCTCTCGTCACCCTCTCCTCTCTTCTTTTGGTTGCTTGTTTTTGTTGTTCGAAAACGATCCCCCCTCCCCCCCCCCCAATCAACTCGTGGTTTACTAGAGTCCAATATGACAGGTATGAGGTACCAGGTACCAGGGACACAACAAATATGCGTTGCCATATTTTTGTTTTTTCGAAACTGCCGCCGTCGTTAAGGCCAACAGTTAGGAAACCCAGCGTTAAGAAGAACGCCTCCCTGCGAAAAAGCAAGCATAACATCATGTACATGGGAAAAACCTCCGGTGGGGTCAAGCCGGCGTTTGGTTGGGGCGACAATGCCGTGCTGAGAACGACAATGGCTTTTTACTACGGTCTGCGGTATCCACGGCCCTATCCGCCACAAGGAATTGAAGATATTGGTAAAAAAACTTATCGCAAGGGGAGCAAGAAATGCCGCGCAAAAGGTGCAGAACCCGTACATTTTTCGTGTCAAGACGTTCAGACAAAGCGCAAGTGCACCCAAACGAGGGCGTTGTATCTGAGCCTTCTTCCGTCGCCGAACGTGCGAGAGTGCGAGTTGGCAAACAATTGGATGCAAGCCGACGAGCAGTGGGAATACTGAAACTCAATGCGCGATCAAAACGATTGCACACATCACCGGGCGGGGGAGGGGGGGGGGGGAGACACCTGTGACCACGGCTTACCCAGAAGGTTTTTGAGGGTAAAACCTCCTACAAGTTAAGCTGTAAAGTAAAAAAAAATATATATATACGACAACAACCAAAATGGTAACTCCCCCCCCCCCCCCTCTCGAAAAAAAAAGGCGCAATCGTGGCGAAAAAAGAAAAAAAAACACGCAAACTAATGCAATTGAAAAAAAAAACGGTTAACCCTTACCGGCAAGATTGGTTCCCCACTAATTTCAAGTACTTCGTTCCCCAAAAAACGTGCGTACTGGCTGGTTCTAAAAGGGTTGAAAAAAATGTGTATTTTCTGTTTTTTGTCCCCGAAAAAAAAATATGCGCATACAAAAAACAGTGCTAAGGGGGGGGGGGGGTAAATTAACCCTGTTGACGCCCGCTTAAACATATAGAACAAAGAAAAAAAAAAAGAGATTATTTCGATATGATCAACCGCCTAGGAAGAGCCTGCGGAAATACACACTTTACTATTAATCAGGGCTTTTCACGGGTCATGAGCCGACCCGCGGGCCGGTTGATTAGGTTTCTAGACTCTCGCCGGTCGAGTCGGGTCAGGTCGGGAGGTCTCACGGGACGGTTCGGTTCGGGCCAGGAGGCTTTGAAAGTCTCACAGGTTGGGTCAGGTCGGGCCGGATCAGCCTGACCCGACCCGGCCCACGAGAACTGACCTGGCCCGTGAAAAGCCCTGCTATTAATAGTCAGTCGTTCTACCGTAGCCCCCCCAACGAGCGATTCTACGATAGCTTCCCCCCCCAAACCAGCGATTTTCTTTTAACGAAGGTTGCACGAGTGCTCGGCACGAGGAAGAGTGGTATGGAAAAAGGCAATCTTCATGTTAATTTTTGTTGTTTGCGATGGACCATCGAACGATGACCGTGGGGGATGGCAAGGGTCGCCGTCTTTCAGGAGACGCGACCGGGAGCTGGTTTCAAAACCGGCGATTTCGTTCAAGAAATGTTGAGGGGGGGGGGGGGGTACCGCCGCAGAACGACTCCAACGTTTCTTTAACGAAATCGCCGGTTCAGAAGCCAGCTCCCGGTCGTATTTTTCTGGAATACGGTGCCCCTTGCCACCCCGACGAAATATCTCGATGGTTATTTGCAAACAAGAAACATATACAGGAAGATATTTCTTTCGCAGAATCCGTCCTCGTGTCGAGCAGCCATGAAGCGTTCGTTAAAGAAATCGCTGGTTTGGGGGTGGGGGGAGGGGGGAGGCTATCGTAGAATCATTCTAGTATACGAAAATTCGGTGCCTGTTTATGTCGTGCTAGGGGTACCAGGGGCGCAGCAGAAGTTTTTTTCTGCGCTCCCAGCATTCACGAGGAGCTCAATTTTTGTCTCACCCTATACATGGCTCCGAAGGCATCTTGTTCGCGCAACCCAAAAGCGACGTTTGTACGGGCTAGCCCTTATAAACCAATATACCCGTGAAAACTATCATACCGAGCGATAGATCCACACTTGAGGAGCCCAGCCGAGGTCACAAAACCTTTGCATTTAGACGAATTGCAACTTCTACGGTGCAGGATGACTCGACAGTGCCAAGAGGGAGTAGTTAATCCTTTTGAGGTCGGTCCGTTTATATATATATGTATATATTGACCAAAAAAGCAAGACGTCTGCGGTATTATCGCCAACCGCCGAGGAAGAGCCCACACCAGTACTACTAACGGTATCGGAATGCGGTGCGTATGTGCACCGCAATGGCTCCTACTGTCCGTCGCGCTGTGGACACACGCTCGATCTACCCGGCGCTCCGGGCTGATTTCGTGCGACCGATGATCCGGTTTTCGTCCGTTTTGTTTTCGTCGTTTTCTTTTTCGTCAATTTTTTTTCGTCACTCTTAACCCCTGTCCAAAGGGAGTAAGTCAAGGGTTCTTACGATGTCTAGCACCCGATCCTTGGACCTTAGGGCTCGTTGCCCGTCCGTGTTGGAGACCTCGTAGACGGTGAAGGCGGCTATGTCTTGGAGTCCTAGCTTCGCTCCGATCTGAGAAAATGAAAATAAAAAGTCGTAACATGTTGGGTTGGGTTTGTTGCCGCGTTACAATGTAGAGCATGCTACGGTAAGAAATTGAAGCTGCAGTACAGAAATGGTGATCCGTGATGCGTGGTGCGTGGTGCATGAGATGCTTGATGCAGGCGTGGAGAAGCTAAATTTCTTCTCTGGTCATAACCTAACCAAACATCGATTCAACCATTGTTCCTTGTTTCTGTCAAACCTTTTTTCGGGGCCTGCTTCAATCTTGCTCATAGTGTAGCGACCAAGACGACGACAAAATTGTGGCATTTCTTCGAGCGTCTGCGAGTAACGTCGTGAGCAAAAAAGACAGCAAGCAGTACGGGTAGGACCATGCGGTAACCGTTCCCCACGAGCCTTTTGCAGTTACTGTAGATCGGACACCAATTTAAATATCCGTCAGCTAGCAGTGAGTGAGTTATGCCGTAATCATTAGCCCTCCCTCCCTCCCTCCCTCCCTCCCTCCCCCCCTCCCTCCCACCCCCCCCTCCCATCCTCCCTCCCGGGAGCCCTGCATGCAATCCGCCGCCGCACGTACATGTATGCAGCGCAAACCTGGCCAATCTCATTTTTTCTCCTCAGCTCAGACCCAGGCCGACCCCAATTACGACCCTAACCCTAACCCTAACCCTGACCCTAACTCCGACCCCAACGCCAACCCTTGGGGGGGTCTCAAGGTCGGTTGGGGGGGTCGCAGGTTTCGCCGTGTGTTTCGGTGGCGGTTGCATCAATCAAACTGGCCGATCGGACTGTCAGCCTCGACCAATCAGGACGTTGCGCCGCACGAATGTGGGTTCAGCGCCACGCTGCAATTTGGGCGCTCCCCTCCCTCCCTGCCTCCCTCCCTGCCTATCACCTGTTTCTCCAGATCAGTCACCGATGTCCAGGAATCGGCCATGACCTCCACTTTGTTTCCGTCTTGAAGGCGCACCAGAACCGGCACAGCCGAGAGCTGGACCAGGGCCATGATCTCTACGTCGCACGGGGCCACCGTTCTCGGTGTCAGGGAGGGGTCCTGACCACACAAAGGGGAGGAAACAGGGTGCAAATGGAACAAGAAAACGATTTTTTTCGTTGGACAGGACAGCATACACCCGAATTGAACCCGTCTTTTTTTTTTTCTCGTACGCACTCAAAAAAGCTTCACCTTCACAAATTATTTTTTTTCATGACGCGTGCTACGATAGAGGCAGCGCTTTTTTCGTCTGAAAAATAGACCGGTTTCTGAACGGCGGGGCTCCTTCACACAAAAAATCATCGGGAAAAAATGGGCCATTTTGTTGTTGTTGTTGTTGTTGTTGTTGTTGTTGTTGTTGTTGTTGTTGTTGTTGTTGTTGTTGTTGTTGTTGTTGTTGTTGTTGTTGTTGTTGTTGTTGTTGTTGTTGTTGTTGTTGTTGTTGTTGTTGTTGTTGTTGTTTTTTGGGCATTATTCTGGGCCATGGCTTTTTTTTTTTAATCCTACGGTAGGTATACAGCAGTTTTTTGTTTTTTTTTTCTCCACCAAAAAAAGATTCTGGGGCTAACAAGGACGTGTCTTAAGCTCCTAAAGTGAGGGGTAGTACTAGAAAAAAACGTGGTGCACCACTATCTATCGTAGCACGCGTCTCATCCCACGGCAGGGGGCTGCCCTCTTTATGGGCCATTTTCTTTTCTGGCCGGTTGGCCTTCTCAATCGAGAGGCTACCGGTTGTTCTGACACTTTTTTCACGAGTACCTTTGTGTTGGGACTGGCGCATAGTAAAAAGCGTTGGCGGACTTTTGCGCGGCGAATGCCTTCGACGTCTTGTAGTTCGGGTGATAATATTGAGCTCCTCGTGCGAGGAGGCCAGAAAGTTCCGGATCCATCCCCCCCTGCCCCGCGATGAATCACCCAAACACAAACCTTTCCTGAAACCCCTTGCTCGTATCAACGTATGATCGTCTTCCTAGTTCCCTGGAGTTCACTCTAATACTATAATAGGTTGATCTCACTCGGAGGCTCTTGACCCCCTTAGAGCCCCCAAACCCCTCCCTATACTAATTCCAAGTAATTTTGTCCCCAAAAGAGGGTTTCCAGCTGTAAAGGGGTTAACACCCGAGGTATCATACTGGGGTACGTGCCGCTACTGCTTGTGCATGAGTTTGTTTCTTGGGCACTCACAACAGATCGGCAAAAACACAAAGGCAAGGCGAGTCGTTCTGCGGTAGCCCCCCCCCAAGCCTTTCTTTACCGAAATCGCCGGTTTTGAAACCAGCTCCAGGCCGTATCTATTGGAAGACGGTGCCACTTGCAACCCCGACGCCATCGTTTGATAGTCCTTTGCAGACAAGAAAATATGGTTAGATATTTTGTTTCATAGCATCCTCCCTCGTGTCGAGCACAAATGAAACGTTCGTTGAAGAAAGCCGCTGTTGTTTGGGGGGGGGGCTAGCGTAGAATCAGTCAGGCGTGGAAGCAACCTTTCTCTCGATTGTTCTCCCCCCGGTTTCCGTCGCAAAAAGCGCACACGCACCTTCTGCAGAGCCGACAAAACGTAGTGCGCGTAGGTTTGAGGTATGGAGCCAACAGGTCCCATCTCGCAGTGCTTCTTGAAGCAACCCGCCAGGGCTTGGCTCGGTGTGGCCACGGCGAGAATGGCCAGGAGCAGCTGCCAGCCTCGCAGATCGCTGTTGGCGTCTGGGTTTGACGTGGTCTGCTTGCACACCTGGAGTTACGGATGACCACAGCAATCAAGACCCACCATGCACACAAAAAACTACTTCGTATGTATTACTCTGTTTTTTCTAATCATATTTGGTCTCGATTACTAGGCTCCCCTGTAACAGTGTACGAGCGAAAAGCGAAGCTTCTAAGATACGCGACGCCTATAAGACGATATCCCATTTCGAGACGGCTGACGCCTGGGTTTGTACAGGTTTTGTGACTAGTGTGCACCGCCGACCGAGACTAATCTGTGCGATTCTCCTCCAAGCTACCAGTATCAGGTTAACGACAGTTCCTGATATTCTGGGTTTTTCACGGGTCGTGATCTTAACCCGCGGATTTCGCGGGTCGCGTGGGGGCGGGCCAGGAGGTGTTTGGTTTCTTACGGGACGGGTCGGGTCGGGTCGGGTCAGGAGGTTTTGGAATATCGCGGGTCGGGACGGGTTACCCTGACTTGACCTGACCCGTGACCAAACCCTGCAAATATATTTGTGCTGCGCGAGTTCCTGGCGGCAGTTCTTGTACTCTCTTCCTAACTTACTATCTTATCACACGCCTGGTTTTTAGAGTTGCTATTGGTTGCTATTGAGTGATTCAACATATACTGTGATTCCTAGAAAGGTACCAGATGCTATTGCTGGCTGCAAGAACGGGCTTGCTGAGTCAAAAGCACCGCTGTCCTCTATCTGCCTATGCTGGTGGGTAAAGTGCGCAACACCAGGGATACGCTGTACAAGGGGGGAATCATGTCTAGAGCCGAAGGTGTGACTAATATCAGATACTGAAGACCATCGGCCGTTGAAGTTCAACAATAAACGCCTTGGAATATTTTTCCGCCGTTAGTCTACAAGAAAAACTCCCTGATTGGGTTTCTTATTTGGGAACGGGTGCGCCGTACATTATTTTCAGTATAACGGCTCCCTGGGTTCACTACATTCCTGCAAATGCCAGCCTGCCTTTCTTACTCTACTACTAGACCAAGGTGTCCTGTCCTAAATAGACACGGCAAAAACAATGGAGCGTTGTGCTGCTGCTTGCGGCCGGGCCTTCTGCGCCTCACCGAAAAACTGATTTTGATACAAAAACGTATGCGCAACCCGATGGCCAACGCCACGGCCTAGGTATACATGGACTAATTTCGTAAAACCCAAATGAGACTGCAACGATGTTGGGTGGTTCAATCAGTTGAGGAACCCCCCCGCAATCAGAAATGGTTGGCTTTAAATTGCTGCACTACCTCTGTGGAAATACGCGTCCCCCAGGCAGTATTTATCGGCCTTTTTGTGCATGTACGCGCAAGCGTACACACACGCACATACACACGCACATACACACGCACATACGCACGCAGATACACACGCAGATACACACGCGCATACGCATAAACATACAACGCGCATTCACACGTATATACACGCGCGCATACACGCGCAATAACACACGCACATATACACGCGCATACGCACGAACATACAATGCGCATTCATACGCACATACAACGCGCATACACAACATCATCAAACCTTTCGAGGATCGGGACAAAGTGCCCGCGTCGTGCACATACATACACGAACACGCTCGTACAAGGTACAAGGTACGTCGTACGGGTACACAAAATAGTTCAAGTTTGTTTGTCATTCTTTGCGATGGGCATCGTCGCTGCACAATAGTCAGATGGCAACAAAAATAAGAATACTCCGTACACATATTCATACCATCGAGTCCGCAAATAATTCATGTCTGTTTGTCATGCTGTGCGATTGACATTAACGCCGCACATTGTCGGATGGCAAAACAAATAATAAAATGCTTCTTACGCTTGTTCATACCGCCGAGTACACAAATACTTTCTGTTTGTTTGTCGTCAAGCCCTTCGAGGGTTGGGACAGAGTGCGCGCGTCGTGCACGTACATGCACGACCACACTCGTATCAGGTACCACCTCGTACCAGATACGCCGTACAAGTAAGTATGCAAATCATTTTCGTTTGTTTGGCATGCTTTGCGATTGACATTAACACTGCTGCACATTGTCGGAATGGCAAGAACAAATTATCATATTTCGTATACACACATTCATACCGCACCGTAAACCCGAAGCTGCCACATATCAACACACAAGTATGACGGCAGTGCCGTAACACACTTAGCAGCACCTGGCAGAAGACCTCATCTCTAAAAACTTCGCTTCCCTCCAACATCCGCTTCTGCAAGCTCTTGAGGATCTGCATGCCGGGCTCCTTGGTCTTCTTGTCCCCCATGTACCCCATGATAAGCCCGAACGTCGAGACCGCCTCGCTCGCCATGACCTTGTCCGCGCGACACGCGATCGTCAGTGGTGACGCAATTTGCTTCCCCTTCCAGCTCAACAGGGTCTCCATGGGAGTCCTCTTCTTGCCTAGCAGCCCCATCCTAGTAGTGTGGTGGTGCTCCTTAGCGTACGGTTCGAGGGCCATGCAGGGGTGTCCCTCAGGGTCAGCATCATCTTCCTCGTTCTCGGGCGGGCCAGAGGAGCTAGGCCGCGACGCGTCAGGAGAGTTTGTGAACCACGGCCCGATGAGTTGAGGGGCGGGGGACACCGTCCCGGCGACGGAGACTCGACGTGTACCGCCAGGGCTCGCGGGGAGGAGTTCTCCTGCGGGGGTGCCCCCCGTTACCCGGATTTTGGGGACGCGGGGCATTCCTACTACCACCCCGTCGTCTCCGGCGCCCCCTCCCTTTTCGGACGATGATTTGTCAGACTGCTGGATGACTTGTCCTTTTTGGTTGACCCAAATAATTTCAACCCCATTGTCGACCGTGATGTTGTCTTTGTAGTTGCTTGGTAGACCTTCCATCTCGGCGTGTCAGCCAGGACGGTGGCTGCTGCTGCTGCTGCTGCTGCTGTTGCTGCTGCCTCCTCGGTGGTTGTGAGCGACTATGATGAGGCAACGGCGATGAGAGCAGGTAGATGCTGCTGCTGTTGCTGCTGCTGCCGACGGCGACTTCAACCCTTTTCGCTCCTCGCCGACGTCGGCCGAAGAAAAAACTACGACGACACCATCTATCAGAAGTATTCACCCAAAACCTGAGGGGGTACGATGGGTTCTCCGAATAGCTGCCCATGTTGACTCTACAGTACCCAGCGAGGACCCCTCCTTAGGACCCCTCCTTAGGTAAGTGTGCACCCAGCAAGGGCCTCTTTACAGAAACCAGCAGCTGCGGTGGAATGCGAGCATGCAAAACCTGACACATGTGACACAACAACGCAAGCAGCCGAAACGGTTGAAACCGCTTGAGATCTGCCCCCTACGAAAACGCGAAGGGAGATATAGTGGAAACCCCGTAGAGCCTCTCGAAACTCGAAACTCGAAACCCCCGATCCCACTATGCGAAGTACGTGATAATTTGTGGAAACCCTGTGGAGCCAGCCGGTCTAAGACATACCACAGACACAACAATACACCTGGGGGCAGTACCTACCCGTGATCTGCATGAAGAGGGCCAAAACCACCAAGCATGCTGCTGAGGACTACTATGGAGGGGATCAGAATATGTTGAGGTGAACAACAGCTGCTAGACGATATGGTTTCACTGAGTAAAAACCGAGGTTACGGTCGCAGCATCCCAACATACTTAGCGATTTGGACGGAAATATAGAGACTGTTGTGATATCGATATAGGTACAAAAGGGTACTTAAAATTTCAGTCCGAGGGGGTACTATAGCAGCGTTGCACTTCAGTGTTCTCGCGCGCGTCTATCATACGCAACGTGCCCTCTCGTAGCTGCGACCAGCTACATGGTCCGACGAACTGAAGCGTGAGCGATGACAATGCTACCCACTACCACTGTTCATACTTGAAGAGCTCCGCTTTGTATCGAGGGGTATATTTTGTGCCGTTGGTGAATGAAACTCGTCAATGTTCAATGGTCCAGTTCGTATATACCCCGGGTTAGGCCGGGTTTGGTTGACTCCAGGTACAGCAGTCAGTGCAGCAGTGGTGGGTACCCTCCGGGATAAGAGCATTCGGAACTTAACCCTTGTAGCACCGCAGTCCCGACATGGGTAAGAAACACTTGGAGTTGGAATAGAATCATTTAGGAGTTGGAAATGGTCAAATCGGCATGTCCCACTTATACTAAAAGCTATATATTTCCCACTACAGATTGTAAGAGCGATGTGTAGTTCAGAGCTTGTTTCGGCTTGTCACGGGGCGCTCTTGAATCGGGGTACCCACTACTGCACCCGGATATTAGCGACTGACTGGTATTTTTATAGGGCCCCACTAATACCTTAACCCTTTTAGCACCGCACTCCGGATATGGGGACAAAACACTTGGAATAAGACTGCGAAAATGAAATGAGTTGGAAATGGGTTAACAGTTTCCCGCTGTAACTGCTTGTACGAACAACTTGACGTCTCGCAGAAAGTTTTACGAATTGCAATTACACCGCGTTTTGAAACGTACATCAGGCCTTTTTGCAGGCGTACCATTTTGTCATATCATACCTGGTAGCTCACAAGAATTCTGGTCATTAGTTTGTCGAAGGCGGCACGTTCCGTGCCGGACTAAAATAAAAACTGGAGGTGCTGCGGCAAACCGCAAACCCCTTCGCCCCTGTGAGAGGCGCTGTTATGTTTACCCCCTACGCGAAAAAAAAAATACAAAAGAATGTTCCAAGCATCAGGCCAACCCGATACAGCTTATTCCCCGCTCCTTCCCTTGCGGGGCAAAGTAACTCACGACCAACAAGCGTCACGACTTGTTGCAACCTGATTCCCCCCCTCTCTTGAGCGACAGGGCGGGCGGGTGGGAAAGTCGATCAAGAGCAGCTGACGTGGATTCACGAACTATTGCTGAGCTGCTGTTGTACCAAATATCCTCCGCCAGCAACCCCTGAGGTAACTCCCAAAAGCCAACTCCCGGCTCGCCCTCTTCTACTCCAGCGTTCGCGTGGGCGTCCTATCTCTCTCACGTGCCGCGGGGGCAGTAGACGAGACTGGCCGTCGCAACGCTCGCGATTCAAGCGAGCATTACCATGCCCCCAAACCCGAATTTAAACCGCGTCCTACACAAACTTCGCACTCCTGATGGAGAGCTACGTTTTGTGGTAGCTCAAGAATTCTGGTCATTATTGTGTCGAAAGCGGCACGTTCCGTGCCGGACTAAATGAAAGCCAGAGGTGCTGCGGCAAGCCGCAAACCCCATCGCCCCCGTGCGGGGGGCTGTTATATTAACCCCTTACGCAAAAAAAACTACGCAAAAACAATGCAGTATCGGGCTAACCCGAAACAGCTTATGCCCCGCCCCGTTCCTTCCCCTGCGGTGCAAAGTAACGCTAGCTCCACAAGGCAAGCCTGATCCCACGCCGTACGTCCCGTGCGCTCTACTCTCCTTATCCATATTCTACCCTATATTTGCGAGTGCGGCGGAGACGTGCTCTGCTCCTTCCCCCGCAGCCCGCACGCACGTCATAAAAGCCCGCGACTTCCACCCTCCCTGCCCTCTGGATTTTCAACTCAGGGACCCCCTGGGCGGCCAGCTGCGTCGCCCCCCCATTTATTCCCGAGCGTAGGGCGTACTTAGCGGGTCTTTGCTGCTGTTTCCCATCATTAGTCTCAACGCTGCTACCTCGTATGTACGCGTTAAAACCGTCAGCCGACTAGCCTAAACCTGGTGGTTAGCGGGGCCTCCCCGGGGAGCTGGGGATGCACGTCGAGCAACTCGAGTACCGCTGCAAACGCGCCCCCCGACCCGACCCCCCCCCCCCCCCGCCATTGGGCCCGCCGCGCGCGTACGAGTGATCGTGCAACCCACTCTCTTCTGGTCGTTCTTGGAGGCCAGAAATCGTACCTGCACCGCGTCCGCGATCGAACGATTCTCGAATACGACCTGTGCTTCCAGTGTTCTCCCAGCGAAAAGGTCGAGCTGCTGCGGGTCAGGCAAAACTCCGGATGTACTCGCCCGTTCGCGTAGGCCCACATTTCTTACGCTCTGCACAACCAAAAATTCGACAGTACCAGGCCCAGCCACAGGACTCAACCCCCGTCCGCCATGGCTGTAACTTCGCGTTTCCCGCGAGGCAACACGGACCAAGTCAAAGGCAACCCGGTGGGGGTCCTCTTCGTGGCCATCCCGTGCGCGCTGCCGATCCCTTTTGCTACGGCCACGATCATGCAGTGCGAGGTGGACAATCCCCAACCCGCGTACATGTTGTGAAAATAATTGATCGGCGCCAACTACCCCATTACCGTGAACTGTTGGATGTTGCGCGCGTGACAGCGACACGCCATGAACTCCCAACACTTCTGCCATAACCTGCTCCTGGTTCGCTAGCGTATGCAACCAAGGCCCCTTTCCCTGCGCGCTCCTCTCTTTCATCCAGATGTTCCACTTTCCCAAGTAGTTTTTCTGGGTGTTTTCCCCGACCGACGCTAAGGCGAGGGTTTCCACCAACCACGCAACCTCCTCCTTGCTCCCTGATCCTGAGCGCGAACCGCGCGATACACGAGAGCAGGCAGCATGTTGTCGTGCGACGAGATGTTCCGTATGTGCAGTAATGCACGAGACAGTCACGCGCCCCGCGGTCCGTTCGCCGTGAGATTCCACAATATTTCGTCGTGCTCGTTGACAATACTCGTTGGTCCCAAGCGCTATCGAAACATCCTTTCTCCTTGCTTACCGGTGGGCCGCTCCGACCAATCGTCTGTTAGTTAGTTCCCCGACCTTGCGACCTACTTTGTGGCGTGGCCACCGCGATATGCCGTTAGCCAATACGTTCTGCACGCCAGGGACATGCTTGACGGTGTGACTCCACCCGCCTTTGGTTTCGAGGCGTCCTAGCGTTCTCGTAGGTAACCCCGCCCTTTTGTGCCTGGCCCCTCCGCACTTACTGACCCAGGGTATTGGCGCCGTGTTGTCGCCGCGCGTCATTACTGGGCCCCCTTCAGCGGTCGGGGTGTCACCCACTAACTCAAGCATCACCCAGGCCGTGACCACTATCCTCAAAAGTTCAAACGGGTTTATCGTGATGGTACATGTCTCGCGGCGTTCTGTCTTTCGTTTAAGTTCGGCTGTCAGTACTGCAGGTAACTCTTAGCGAGGGAACACCCTTCGCTCTACGCAGGGTCCTCCGCCCGCTTCGAAACTCGCATCCGACAGATAGTGCTGTTTTGGCGATCGCTTCGTTGCCACGTAACGTGGGGCGCTTGGGGGCTCGCCTACTGGCACGAGCTCGTGGTCTATGGCCCACTTTCCAAAGAGGAGGTCGGCATTGAACTCGCGGCCCAAGCGCGCCATGTGGTTTTGTTCTTTTCCGTCGTGCACGTCGTGCAAACCGGTAAGCCGCAAAAGCCTCCACGCGAAGTACTTGCCGGCCCGTGCAACGTAGGTAAGGTGCAACAGCTTGCCGGCCACAGAACCTCCCTCGCCCCTGCCTGGCGTGTACTGGCAGGCCAATGATCGTCCAGCAGTGTTTTTATTGCTTCGGTTTTTCTGACGCGGAAAATGTATTCTCAGGGTCGTGGGAGTTAACAGTGAACCCTAGGGCGTCGATCGTGGTTTCCCAAGCGGTGGTCTTTTTGGGTGCGAGGATCGGAGTCATGCCGTCCTCGCCCTGTCCGAAATGCCGCACGCAATCCGACTCTAAAGAGGCCGATGCGACTAGCGCGGAATGGTCGTCATTTGCCTGTTGTACTTTTAATAGTAGGAAATCGTTCACGTACACTGTTGTAAAAATGGATCCGGGTGTATCGGAGTTGGCTTTACTTATTTCCCAAATCTTCACCACCTTCACACGTGCCATCATTTTCTTTCCCTCGTCAAGCAACCGTGCGGACTCTAGCGTGGTGGTACAGTGCGCGTGTTCGGCGGCGACGGCTACGAGGACCCCCCAGAATCCCGGAGACCTCGACCACCCGAACGTCAGCCTGAAATCGATTACTATCAGCCCCCCCACTCAGTAGCAGACATTAGTATGGGCCTGATAGGGGTCTACCCGTACGTTCCGGAAAGCGTCTGGCACGTCGGCCTTGCTCATTATAGTATTAGTGTACGTTTGTTGGATATTTTCGTCTCAACCGCACTATCTCCGCGAGGAACTTTGGCAGCGCTTCAGCGCACAGGCACCGGGGAACAGCGTCGGGGTCTGTGTCTCCGTTCGCTCCTCCCTTCGTTCCTCTGTTTGCCGCCTCAAAAGATGAGTCGTTGATGACCCTAGCCTTGTGTGTGACTACTGTGGCCAGTGGGGACGCCCTCAGGTTGGAGATTTCGTGCGCGGCCGTCTTTCCATTACTAGGATTTTTTTCGCGCCCTACGTCGTCTCCAGGTTTTTGCCAAATAGCCGGTGGGTGGTCTACGACGCTGCGATGGTTGCCGTACTGTGTCGCGCGGTCTAGCTCTGCTCTAGATGCTGCTACGGGAACGGGAACCCCCTTTGTAAGTATCGCGATGAGATCGTTCATGTCTCTGAAACATTTGGTGTCGCCGAAATACGGGCGGGCGGACCTGTGTGGGGTCTACTATGGGGACTGCCAACGAGCCGCCCGTCGAACGGGCCACTTCGCCCACTGTTCCCCCGTGCGCAACAACCGAGCCGCCCATCGAACGGGCCACTTCGCCCACTGTTCCCCCGTGCGCAACAACCAAGGGGGTGCAGATATCGGCCGACTGATACGATAATTATTCGCGTTCTGCTACCGTGAGGTCGTCCTTGCCCAGGTTTACTCGTGTGTTGTGCCACTGCTCTACCGCGAGGTCGGTCCGTGGCCGACTGAGCCACGCCCCATTCGGAAGCCGCGCGCGTGCTGACCCGCTACTCATCCGCCAGACGACCTGATCGCCTGTGTTCTTGTCTAGTTTTTGCCCCAGCGGTTTCTCGTGGCACTGTTCCCCGGGCCGCTCGTTTGGTCCTGCGTGTACGCGCGGAATGCGCAGGCACGTGCTTTGTTGTTAGGGTACCATCCGCCCGTACTGATACGAGCGTGGTAACTAACCGGAGGTTGTTTGGGTACTGTGCGATCCTGTGGTGGAACCGCAGGGGGGGGAGGAGTCTGGAATCTGTGTGGTTATTTATTCTGTTATTTTTCCGCATCGTGGTGGAAAGGGGGGGGCGTAAGCGGGAGGGGGGGGGGGTCTGCTCGACATTCATGCATGGCCCTAGTCGTATGACCATAGCTAATAGACCCTCGCATCCCTACAATGCCGGGACGGAGCACGTCGGTGTTCACCGACCAGGCAGACATCGTCTGCACCAAGCGCGAAGCGCCGTGAGGTGCTCGGCGAGTCGCATGAAAGGTGAGCTGCATCCCACTAAGAACCGCTTGTGAGGCGGACTTGCATATGGATGACAGCTTCAATGAGTGAATTCATTTTCCGGTTTGGCCTCTTCCAGAGACAGGAATGGGAGTACTATGTAACTGCCTCGTGAGTGCCTTACCATAAACTCTACTTGATACGATCATTCCCCGTGTTGCGGAGTAAAAGTTCTCCACGCCGCACAAATGATCTAACTCGACCGCCAGCTGTGGTCTACCGCCAAAAAAAAACAAATGGCGCCCCTGGTGGTCTAGCTCATGTAGTGAACGGCATGTTTTACAGTGTAGTTGCCAACCGAGGCCAACCCAACCTATGTACCTGGTATAATATAGGCCAGGGATCACGCATGGGGGGGAGGGGGGCGTGTTCGAGGACCCCGTGCCGGCCTCTGAGTTCGCCAAGCTAACAGACCTGGTCGAGGAGGATGGCGCGAACTGCTTCACCACGCGCGTTGACGCGTGGAAAGCAGGCCAGACGAAAGCGTGCGGGATTGAAACGGAAAGCAGCGCCGGGCGGAAGCGAGGCCGTTTGCCCAGGCGCCCACACCCGCCGGCGGACCACAGGCGGCGGGCCTGGTACCGCCCTGGGCCCTAGGCGCGCTCGGGGTTCTGCGGGGGCAACCACAGCGAGACCCCAGGCTGGCCGCTGCCAGCTCCGCGGCTATCAAATCAAACGCAAGGCAGGCGGATGATGTCTGGAGGTACCTGACCGGCACCAAATGCTACCTAGCGCGGAGAAGATTCAGCGTGCCAGTAACAGCATGCTGAATCTTCTCCGCGCTAGGTAGTATTTGGTGCCGGTCAGGTACCTCCAGACATCATCCGCCTGCCTGGCGTTTGCTTTGATAGCCGCGGAGCTGGCAGCGGCCAGCCTGGGGTCTCGCTGTGGTTGCCCCCGCAGAACCCCGAGCGCGCCTTGGGTCTTTGGGCCCTAGGCGCGCTCGGGGTTCTGCGGGGGCAACCACAGCGAGACCCCAGGCTGGCCGCTGCCAGCTCCGCGGCTATCAAATCAAACGCAAGGCAGGCGGATGATGTCTGGAGGTACCTGACCGGCACCAAATGCTACCTAGCGCGGAGAAGATTCAGCGTGCCAGTAACAGCATGGCCAAAAAACTATAGTTATGGCCAAACTATGGAAAGCCGATAGTTTGGCCAAAAAAATTCCAAAGTTTTTTTGGGGTTATTTGCTGAAAGATTCCGGGTAACGTCGCTATGGGGCAAAAACGATTGCATTTTTTTCCTGGCCCTTTTTTTTATCATTCGGTCCAACAGGTCAATTTGTCTATTTATCATCAAGCCTTGATCAACATTGTTCAACAAACACGATTGGCGTTTGATCTCGATATAGAGATGACCCATGGTCACTCCTCTTCGCTCCGGACAAGGTCACATGAGTGTAGGTGACAGCGCTGAAGAGTTCATCTCGATCCATGCCCTAGGGCGTGAGAGGTTGCTTGTGTTGTCCCGTGGTCTTCCGTCACATCCTCTCAAAATTGTGTTTTTCGCCCGTTGGGAGACGATAGGCAGTTTTTGTCTGAGTTTTCTACTAACCAGCCGCCAAATATGTTTTTAACGAAAGCCTGATCGGCGCCCGCCACAAGTCACCGGCCGCAGAGTGAGCGCTGTACACCAAGGGGGGGTCGGAGCCCCTAACGAGCTCGCCGCGTTCAGAGTTCACGGCGCTGTCGTTGATGTCGTCGAACGAAGTGTGTGGAGAACACGAAATTACGCCGCGTCTAATCCGAGATCTGCTTGAAAATTTCTCAAGCAAATGTTGGCCAAGATCGCCGCGAGAAATCAATTTTTTCCGGAATTCTGGAAAGTTTCGGAAGATTAAAGTACAAAATTGGGCTCATAGGCGACCGTCCAGGCAAAGTTTGGCTGGGATCTTCGGGAATTTCCAACTTTTGGCCTTTCATTGTCACCGGTCTAAGGCGGTCACAATCGCTTGGCGCGACCGGGGAGTTGCACTCATAACCTGGAATGAGTAAGGAGGCTCCCCCCAACAAGGCGGCCGTATTGCTCTCGCACACAACCGCCTTACTGGGGGACCCCTACTGTATCCTTCACAAGGAATGAACGCAAAAAGCGCGCACTTGTACCCACAGTATCCTTAACGGGGAATGAGCGTAAAAAGCGGAGTCGGCCTATCGCGCAAGCTTGCAAAGCCGAGCGTCGATCGCTCAACCTGTCGGACTCACACCTGACGCATTTCAAACAATTTAATAAAATACTTTGTAACCGCACACACACGCCTCTCGGCCTCGTGCGGGAACGAAGTGTTGCCAAGCACCACCTTCCCCCTCCCTCCCTCCCCTCCCCTACCCCCCCCTCCGGTGTCAAACTTTGGCGAACCTATTAACCTGTGGAATATTCACGCTTTCACAGGTTCTCCGCAGGTTGTTGAAGCTTATTGGCCTAGGTTCCACCGCAGTCAGTCACAATTCACAGCGCTCACTTTAAGCCCATCCACCGCACTGGCGTGCCGCACGAACAACCCACAGTACGCCCCTCTTGTTCGAGCGGGAAAACGACGAGGGACAAGACCAAAACGCTGACGACCCCGTCGAATCCCCCCGCGACGGCCGCGGCTCGCGCGAAGGAAATTTGACCGAAAAAGCGGCGCGAGGCGGCCCCTCACAGGCCCCGACGCAGCGGACTAGAAGCGCTCTAGCGCCAAGGGGGCGAACTGGCATCGTAAAAACAGCGGTGGCGACGATGCCGCCACCGAAATCGTTAGGATGGGAGGAACCAGAAGCTTCAGTGGAGACCGCGATGCAGCCCCAGCGAGACTACCGCAGCGAGGGCGAGCAGCCGTCGACAGAGCGCAACGGAAACCGCCGTAGTCTGAAGAGCACCAGGCAGGGCTCCTTCCGAGCCGCACGAATGCCCAAGCGCGGCGGCCGAAAGCGTCTCCGGCGGCACCGCCCCGTCCGCCGCAAGATCCGGGTATCCTCCTACTGCGTCTCCCGCGGGCTGAAGACCTTGCAGCTCCTGCGCTGGCTCGAAACCTTGCCCAATCGCCTCCTCTCCCAGAGCATTCGTGCCCACGGCGGATCTGGGCCGCGGGGTCCCATTAGCGCTGCCACGAGAACGGCAGCGGAGGCGGCATCGGCGGGGGCGGGAGCGGTGGGTGCGGTGGTGGGGGGTGCCTCGGCGAGACCGGCAGCGGCCAGGGGTGGGGGGAGGAGCTATGTTGAGCGGTGTGCTGGGACGCCAACGGCGACTGCGGCGGCTGCGGC
Source organism: Undaria pinnatifida (assembly GCA_012845835.1). NCBI lineage: Eukaryota > Phaeophyceae > Laminariales > Alariaceae > Undaria > Undaria pinnatifida. The sequence continues at coordinate 7,795,433 of JABAKD010000009.1, read as the reverse complement.
GGCTGCGGCGGCGGCAGGGAGGAGAGAGGGAGCTTCGGCGCCCGAACAGCTCGAGTGGATGGATTCGCTGTACATAGACGTGATCCACTCAACGACGGACCTCAGAGGTGGGCTGCGCAAGGCGCGAGACCTCGAGCGGCCGGCGTGGGAAGACGTGGTGGACGAGGAAGAGGAGAGTGGCGACGGCGGGTCTTATGATGCTGGTGCTGCGAAAGAACGAAGGGCGGGGCGGCGGGAGGGGAGCGGCAGCAGGGGACGCGAGGAGGAGGAGGATGATGACAACGATGTTGTTACCCACAAGGACGTGATCTATTTCCCGTACGGAGCGGTGGTGTTCTGGGGGTGCTCGGAGGCCGAGGTGCGTGCGCCGTACATGCAAGGGATGGAAAATAGAGGGGAAACAAGCTTGACAGCGCTTGACAGGGCCAAAGTGCCTGTAGGCTACCGGTTATTTGTGCTTTGCTTTCTTATCGCGAGACACGCGCTGGTGCCTCCAAGCCGCCCAGGAGCATTTTCTAACAAGCATAAGTTCGACAGTCCCGCAAACCTAGGCGCGGCGTCCTTGCTTTGGTAACCTCCGCAGCATTGCACCGGTACACCTCCTCTCGACTTGTTTGCCGTGCGTATGCCTCTCCCTCTCCGCATCCGTTCGCCCCAACGGTCCGCTTTATCTATCCAACGACTATTTTTTCGTGCACTGCTGCATGTCCCCGCTCAACCCACCCATCGCCCAGGAAAAGCAGATGCTGGCTAGTTTGAACAGGTTCATGGAGGGCAAGGTGTCGGACACGGAACAGGCGCAATCCTTCGATGACATGTGCGTGAAGCAAGGACTCGCGCGTTATTTTCGCTCATGTTGTTATTGCTGTTGTTACCGCTGTTGCTGTTGCTGTTGATTTTTTTGTTGCTGCTGCTGTTGCTTTGGTGGTGCTGTTGCTGTTTCTGTTGGTGATGTTGGTGTTGCCGTTGCTGCTGTTGTTGCTCTTGGTGGTGCCTCTGGTGCTGGTGCTGTTGCTGTTGCTATTGACTTTGTCGCTTGCCGGATTGGAAAGCATTAGACGGAAGGGCGGGGAGGTGAGGAAAGTCTCGCGCCGGCGGCCGAAATGGTAACGGTGTACGGATTGCCTTCGCCTGGAAAAAAAAACAGCCTTGAACAAGCGAAGCGGGTTGATACCACGTGGGTTCGCCTACGCGGAAATTAGGGGAGTTTGTACGGGGTGCTGGTGGTGGTGGGGGTGGTTGGTTGGTCGCGAGGGGTTTTGGTCATGCGCTCAGGGCGAAGGTTACTCAGGGCGTAGATAACTGTGTGCACGTCCGAGCCCACCAGTTTTATCTTTTGCCGTTTTTCACGACGCAGCGTGTTACTTCCATCAGAGCTGCGCGTGGCCGTTTCTCTGTATATGTGTAGAAGCGCTGCTGCTGTCGCCCTAGAAGCTACAGTAGGCCCTGCTGGAGGCTACGGCAGTGCGTTCTACTTGCGCCTGTCTATCCTGCTTCATCTTTGCCTCACTCTTCGATGCGTGCTCGGTTAAGGTGCACGATACATTTTCTATGGCTTCCCCGCTTAAGGAACTCCATTACCTCTCCCGACAAGTTTTTTTTCTAGTAAACCAAAGGTGAATCTCGATGACCAAACCCAGAGCCTAGGCGTACCAAAATAGTCAAGTTTGCAAGACAAGAATTAACATTCCGACGATTTTTGGTTGACGCCTTCACCGCTGGACACCCTTTTACTTGATGCTAGTATAGGGAGGGGTTCGGGGCTATAAAGGGTTCACCCGTTTCCAACTCCCAAGACTGTCCTAGTCTAAATCCTAAGACCGTCCTAGTCTAGCTCCTGAGACTATCCTAGTCTAACTTCTAAGACTATCCTAGCCTAACTCCTAAGACTATCCTAGTCTCAACTCTTAGGACTGTCCTAGTCTAATTTCAAGTGTTTTGTCCCCATTTCGGGAGTGCGGTGCTGAAAGGGTTGAGGAGCCACATTGTTGAAAATACTTTTTCGCCAAAAAAATGATCTGTCTTTATCATGGCACGCGTCATTCCAGCCGTATCCCCTTACCCCTGCTTATCTCATACCCCCCTTTGATTCTGCTATCTATCTCTTCCCTCCTCCCTCCCTCTCGCCTTTGTTTTTTGTCTGTGCAGGACGTTCGTGTACCGCCACCGCGACGGCAAGAAGAGCGTGCCCTTAAAAAATGATGAGGTAACCATATGCAGTTCTCCTTTATTTTGGGCGGCGGTGGGGAAGCGGGAGGCGGGGTCGCATCCCCGGTATATGTATAGCGATCCCGTCTGCACATTGCATGGCACACTGGGTCGATCAGTGCCAGCGATTTGTGGATGCATGGTTTTGACGCGTGTCTTTCTCCACACGAGAACGCACGACTTGACCGCCCCATTGTGCAATGATGGGTCGGCAAGTGTACCCGCTTTTTTGCATTATTTTAACTCTTCCCCTTCGCCCTCCAGGCTTTCGGTGGCCGGTGCTATCTCGCCCGTGCGTCACGAACAATGCGACCGAGCTTGAAGACCCTATTTACCCTGCCGGCTTTCCCTCTTTCTTCGCTCTGCGTCTTTCCTCTAGCCCCCCGCCGTGGCGATGACCCCCCCTCCCCCACCCACCACGCCGCTCTCCCCTCTTTTTCTCTTCACGCCTTACCTCTTACGCTCCCCCACTCGGTGGTGACACCACCCGCACGCCCGGCCACCCGCCCGGCAGATCACCCTGGACACACGCGACCCAGCCGAGAAGCTCGCGTACTCCTGCGCTCTCGCGCAGTCGGCCAAACTTTTCGTTTTCGAGGAGCGGTTGGACAACATCATCGAGAGCACGGCGAAGTACCCCCAGATCCTCGCCGCCACCGGAAAAATTCCCCTCACGGAGATCGAGATAGGGTGAGAGACGCTCGGCTCAGCTCTGCGATGCGGTGCTCGGTTGTCTACGGGCGGCTGTAGTCGTGTAATCATCTTCGGTTGGGATCTCTTGTTTTGTCCCGAAAAGCACGCGTACTCGGGTGGCTAGCGTGTAATGCTGTGCATTTTGCTAGGCTGTACGCGGTTTTTACGTCCTGTGGTTGTTTTACCCTCGAGCTTTGTTGGGGAACGTAAGCGCGTTCGGGTGACAAAGCATGGTGTGGATTTTGTTTTGTATCACTCTGTCCTCAAGCGTAAGGACAAGTTGTGTATTGACACGATTCTGTCAAAAGGTGTTACATTTCCGGACAGGGCGGTAGAGTTCTGCCTCGGCCGCGCCTTGGGTTGCCACTCTCCTCGAGATGCCGGGTGCCGTCAGCTCCTCGTCTTTGCTGTCGAGTGTAGGTGTCGGGGCCCGTGCCTGCCATTGCCGCCGCAGCACCGATTGAGAGACCCCTGCGCCGAACTGCGACATGTCTGCGTTTCGTCCTGCGGGTCTAGTCTTGACTTTTGCCCCTCCCGCAAATTCTGGATGATTTGGCGGTGGATGATATTATGGTCTCGCTAAGTTCCGAGCTTAATCAATTACCAGGTACGTATTACCCCCTCTCCCCGACCAAAATGCTGGTGAACTATGAATGATTAATTAGCCCATACCAGTGGTATATAGAAACATATATGAATACGCATAAAACACGATGATTCCCCGAAGTTTCTGTGGGTCATCGTTCGCTTAAAAACTGTTTTTTTTGGTTACGAATGCTCTTAAGATTGCTTTCCATTCACTACCGAACAGCCCGACTCATGTCACCGGCTTTCCACCGAACAGCCCAGCACATGTCACCAGCCGTCCACTTCCCCACAAGAGGCAACCAAAAGGAGGAACAAACTCGCCATAGGACGAGTGAGTGTGTTTGCCCCCAGTCAAATTTCTTCCCCCTCTGGAAGAAGCGTAATGAGCGCCCAAATGTTGGAGGTGTATTAGGAGTAGGAACGGTGCTCCGTCTCGAAATGGGTGCGTGGTGTCAATGGTCGAAAGACTAAGGCAAGCAGCAAATTGAGTACGCCCCCCCGCTCCCCCCCACCCCGCCTCCGCCTCCGCCTCCGCCTCCGCCTCCGCCGCCTCCTCTCCACCTCAACGAAGACGTCTGGTCGGACAAGTGCTCTGCGAACAAAACGAAGTCAACCTGCACTCCGATATCTTGGTGAGCGCCTACAAGCTTGCGTCTGAAACGTCTTGCGGCCAGCCTGTGCTACGCAGCGGTTGCGTAGCTATGACGACGTTTCTGTTTTTTTTTGGTGACCAGCAACCGCAAATAGCTGAGGCGCAGCGCTGTGTTAGGGTCGAAAGGAGTGTTGGGGCAGTTTTCTGTTTTTTTTGCTTGCATAGTACTGGAATCACACGCGGGCCACAACAAACTCTCCGGTTTTGGTATACTTTATCCCATTCGAGATTCCAGCGTTGTCGTAAAGGAAAGGCGGCTCGTCGCCCCCGTCGCCTCCTACGATGTGCTTGTACGGTAGTTGTTACCAGTTCGACAATAAATGTCGGCTCGGTGGCATGAATACATATTTGAAACATGTGTGGAATTCCGAGACCTTAGAGGGGGGATGCTAAGCAGACATCCCCGAGTCAAGTGTTAATAATGGGTGTTTTCAATCCTTTGAACTATTTGCATGGTGATAACGTAATGAACGATTGTTAAGGAGGTTTATGACAGCAATACCGCATGGGCTCCATATCGACCTTGCGTTCACTGTTTTGCCTATATATTTTGTTAAGGGTGGTCTGCTATATCACCGGTGCACGCACTCCGCTGTGGCGCTCATTCTGTTGCTAAGGTTACCTTGCACGACGCGGCGTGGGGTTACCTTGTGTTTCTGTTATCTGAGCTGCTTGGGGTCCTTACGTCGCGGGGGGGTATCTCGTTCTCGCGTTAGTCTGAAACCGCGCCCCTTTAGTTTCTCCCTCTGCCGCCGCACGCCTCTTGGAATAGGATACCCCGGAATATTTCTGGGAGGAAGACGCGTGGGAGCCGGCGTATGAGGCGTTGTGCGCCTATCTGGACATACCGCTGAGGCTGGATAACGTCAACAAGAGGCTGGTGAGAATCCGGGGCGAAATGACGAAACACTACCGCACTCGTGCGTGTGTATGTATGAGTGATGTGCTGCTACATTGGCAGTACAGAATGATATTGTTGGTGATTGTTTTGTTTTTGTTTTGTTTTGTTTCGTTTTGTTAGGTAGTTAGTTTTTTTGCCATACACAAAAGATAATAGTACCTGTTGTGTCGCTGCATTTTCAAAGGCCGGAGGCGGTATTCGCTCGATTGGTCTCCAGCGACTTGCTGACGAGGGTGTATCTGGACGCTTCTACCGAAACGATGGAGAGTATGTCGGAAGAGTTGCACTGGAACAAGGGGGGGCACTAAAGGGAGGCGTTCTAGCGCGGGGGGGGGGGGGGGGGGGGGTTCAACTATAAAAATGGAATGGAATCGCCACAATTGCAGTACGAGTACAGAAGCGCAGGTGCCCGCAGTTGTGGAACGGCTTGATGAGCGAACGGCGAGCGGCCGAATGTTGCTGCGCGCCATACCTCGCATGGGTAGAGTTTGTGTTCGGGTGGAACGAGGTTGCTGTGGATTGTCCCTTTGCTGCGACCTAGGGCTTTGACGTGTTCGTTCACATGTGCGGGCGTTCGTTCTTACGTGTTTTGGTTCCTAGTGGCGCTCGAGGCCCCTCAGCACTTCGAATCATCTCACGGTAGGGGTCGCCCTTTTTTAGCCAAAAAAAGGTATACCTTTCCGGTTGAGCTCCCCAAGTGAGGGACTACCGGTTAGTCGGACACTTTTACGAGGGTAATCTGTTCTAGGACTAGGGCATAGGAGTGTTGGTCGGGTGGCGCGAACGAAACGCCTTCGAAGCTACGTTTCGGGTGACGGTGAGATATTGAGCTAGCTCCTCATGTTAGGAGCGCAGAAACTTCTCAGAATTTGCTGCACCCCCTACCGTGGGAGGACGCGGTCCGCTTAACCTTTTTCCAAATCCTAAAATTGTTTTAGTGTGATTCCAGGTGTTTTGTCCCCATATCGGGATTTGCGGCGCTGAAAAGGCTTTTTTAAGTCTCCTCGCGACGGGTGATGCTGTTGCGAAACGACGTGCCTTTTTTTAGCGTCGGTGCTGGCCAGTGAGTAGCTCGTTCACGCTTGTATGCCGTTCGTTTTCGTGTTGTGTTCGCTTCGCGTTTGCGATCGTGTGTGTGTTTTGTTTTTACCTGTTTGGTTGATCGTGCCGTCCCCGCGTGCCTGCCTGCCTGCCTACACCGCTATCGCGCCGGAATGCTTGGCTCTCGCTACTTGAAGCATATGGTTGAATGTAATTTTCCTTTTGCGAACGGTAAAGCGCAAGCTTCGGGTAAGCTAGTCGTTGCTGTCGCTAGGAATCCGCGCAGCAAGGTACTTTGCAGCTGTCGCCAACTGATGTGCGTTGCTGCTCGGCGGACGCTTCAAGCAAAATTAAAGGGAATCCCTATTTTTTGGCGCCAAAAAGAGTCGTGATTAATGCGTTGATGGTACGTACTCAGCCATCGATGCTGGTCGTGAAAACCTGCCGCCATTTTTTTTTTCTTTCTTGCGATGGGTAAACATCGTTAAACTTGCCCCCTCTTGTTTTGTATTGTTTGTTTTTCTCTCTTTCTCCCGTATTTGACACCGTCCGTCCGTCCTTCCGTCCTTCCGTCCTCCCGTCCTTCCGTCCTCCCGTCCGTTCGTCCGTCCGTCCGTCCGTCCGCCCTCCCGCCCGCCCGCCTCAGAGCATATTGAGGGAGCTGCTCGACGTCCTCAGCACGCAGAGCACAAACTCCCACGCGACGAGACTGGAAGTGATCATCATCTACCTCATCTTCGTTGAGGTTGCCATCGAGCTCGTGTGGAATGTCATCATCAAGGACGTGTTTCACCTCGTCGGGGAAGAATGCCACTGACCGTCCGGTGGCGGGTTTTTAGAACCGCGATAACAATGTCCTACACTTGACTCCAAACCGGTTACCCCCCCCCCCCCCCTTCCCATCCCCCCCCCCCGTCCCCCCTCCCCCCCCCCCCCCTTCCCCCCGAGTTTTATTCCGCTCCGGGAATATGATGATCGAGCGTCGCTTTCGATTTTTGTTTCTCGCGAGGCATGGCTTGGGAAGTTTGCCTCGAAGGCTGGGCCCGATCAATTTTGTCGAGTACGAATCAAAGGGGGGGGGGGAAGTAGACGTCTGGTTGCTGGTTGGAATATTAAAATCGTAAGAACTGCCTGCACCCACATTTTTTGGGGGGGACAAATGACTTGGAATTGGTGCGGGGACGAACGACCTGGAGCTGTTGTGGGGGTAAACGACTTGGATTTATTGTGGGGATAAACAACTTGTAATTTGTGTGGGATAGTTTTTGAAGGGTTAATGTTGGCGAGGAGCCGCGGTTCGCTATCCTTGTGGAGACCATTTCATCGGTTGTTGTTTCTGCCTTATAGAGCTATCATAGGAGGGATGTTGTAAATCTTTACGCGCGGCTGGATGGATGTATTCTATGGCTTCTTCAAGGGCGGTGCCCGCCCTGCCCCCGCAGTATAATAGCTCGTAGCGGTTACTATTTATATTTGATAGGGTTGTCCCTGTACGTGTATTGTTATTTGCTTGTTCCTTAATGAGTTTTGTTGATGGTGTTGGCGTCAACATCCTTTTGAGATCGCCTTAGAAGAGAAAAGGGCGTGAGTCACAATCCTCGTGAGTAGCGAGTGATGGTTACGAGCGGATACGTGCTGCGATAACGCGAGCCGTTTTTTGTTGAAAGCATTTCTGAGTCATCCCACGGTAGGGGTTGCACGTTTTGCGCCAAAACGTCCCTGGGTGATTGAGTTCCTCATGTGAGGAACTGCCAGTCAACGAAGCAATTTCACGAGTACATTTTATTTTTGGACTAAGGCATAGAAGCTTGGGTCGGGTTGTGCGGCCGAATGACTTCGAAGTCATTTTTCGAGCGGGATATTAAGTTCCTCATGTCAAGAGCTCAGGGACTTTCTGCTGCAACCCTACCGTGGGATGGCTCTTCTGAAGGATAGAAAATTGTTGAAACATTTCTGATAAATGGGGCTACTTAACCCGAAAACTGTCAGAATGTGATCCTTTTTCTCTTATGCAACAGTTTTGTTTTGAATGACCTAGGCGGTGGGTTTGTTCGCCACAAACTCAATCTTCGGTTTACTCCAAATTCGTTTTTGTTTGTTTGTTTGTGAGGTATGGAGCTCTTCGGGTGAGGAGGGAACCTCGTGACAGAAATGGCGCACCTCTAGCGTACGCAGGGCGTGTCAGCGAAGCGAATTTTCTGATTTGCGACGGCGCGTAAAAAGTGGCCGAGTTTTCATGCTTGTCCCACTAGTGGAATCTCCTACCCGTATTGTACGTAAAGAGAGCAATTGCTAGTAAAATTGGTGGTAATGAGGCGCGACCTCAAAGCGATGTTATGGGGTTGGGCTGGATTGGGTTGGGTTGGATTGGGTTGGTTGGGCTGGGTTGGGTTGGGTCAGGTTGGTTTCGGTTGGGTTGGGCTGGGGTGTGTAGAGTTGGACTGGGCCTTTCTTGCTTCCCACCAGCGCCCACAGGTAAGCGACAAGGCAAGTATCCGCCAGCGCGCGAGTTCATAGCGAGAGCTGCAGTATCTGTATGAGGCTTAGTTTGGGTAGGCAATTGGTTAACCTTGCACCAGTAGCCCAGCAGACTTAATAATGCCCTCGGACACCTTCACGTAAGTTGCGCAGACGGATAGACAAGACAGGCAGGCAGACACGAGCTGAAGTTCCGTTTCAGAGAGACCCCAAGGTGTCGCTGGGGCGCTTGAATTCATCAAGACTCCTCAGCTCTGAGGTATAGAGTTTCGTCCAGACTTATCTTTGCGAGATGCGCGTGGCACCCATCGGGCAGATCACCGGTCCCCACTTGATGATCTAGATATTTCGGAGAATATCTGTATGGTGCACATCTCATGTTGTTACCGGGTAGGAACCGTGCGATCTGCTTGATCTGGCACAGGTTTTCTGGGTTAGAGATCTGTAATCTATAGATTCAGATCCTGCACAACATCTCGAAATGACAGATACAGGATCTACTGTAGATCATGTAGATGATCAAGATCGTGATTATTCCGAGGTGTGTCATTACTTTATCGCGCGTGCTATTAATAGTTTTTCTTTTCGTAAGTAAGTAGGAAAAATGTTTTTTAACAGGGAGCGTGCAAGAGATGGCCAACAGCAGCAGCAGCAGCAGCAGCAGCAGCAGCAGCAGCAGGGGAAGAAGAGCCGTAGATGACGAGGAATATGCACGAAAGCAGTTGACTGCTCGCTGTACCGCTTTTCGCTCCTTGTCGAGCACCGTTCGACGGTCCCGTTGTTGCCGCCGTGGATGCTGTACTTTTACGCTTGGTCGATGTTGGACTTTTGCCCGTGGAGGGTGTATCCCATCGCTTTTTTCAAGGTCGGTGCCCACCCTGAACCTATAGATTGAAAAACACTGTCAGTATGTTTGCCTCACATTATTGTGTACGTCTTTGAATGCCAGGTGCCCCGGCCTGCTGGTGAGGGAAAGTGATACATACACGACTTACTTGGTGTCACGTATGCACGTGCCTTGAAGTTGACATGATTTTACTTCGGGCACATCGCATGGTGGAGGAAGCCACAGGCGTTTTCCGCGTTTTATTGGCCGTGCGGTTGTAGAGCCAATTTTTTCCAACTCCGAAACTGCCTCTATTTGTAGTCTGTTCCCAATTGTTTTAGTCCCCCAAATAAGAGTGCAGTGGCGTGAAAGGATTAACGTCTCGGATAGATCAGATCCGTATTGATTGTCTATTTGATCTATACGATCTATGTATTTCAGGAAAAGACAGATGCCTGATTTATATTATCTGCATGACGTACAGATCATGTTCTAGAGTGGGAACCAGATATCTGAATGATCTACACGAGTTTCCCGGGTTGGATCTGTACCACACATATCCTTTACGCAACATACCATGATGACACATATATGATCTAGATGATCTATACGACCTATGTGATCTACATGATCTGTGTGATCTATATGATTTATATGATACACTGGTATGTATATATATATGATATTATCTATGTGATCTATGTGATCTATGCGACATATATCATGTACATAATCTGTATGATGATCTATATGATCTATACAATGTATACGGTCTGTATGATCTATAAGATCTATATGATCTGTCCGAGGTATGGAAGGATTAAAAAATTCCAGCAAGCCGTCCATCAACATGTATGTGACTATACGCTGGGCCACGGAAACAAAGAGCGGATATCTCCGCGTGCTCGGTGGGCAGTGAAGGGGAGAAAAGTGTGGCATGTCCGCAGTTTTCTGGTTATATTGTGAACAATAAATAAAATCAACGAGTTTCTGGATTGTTTCCTTTTATCAGATAGCCCAATTAACCGGGAAAGAAAGGATATCTACCTGTCAGACTGATGATGTTCTATATTAATAAAAGTGTTTTGGTTTCGATCGTTCGTTCGTCTTTTTCTGACCGAGTGCTTAGATCGCAGTAAAAAAAGCTCTATCATGTGTCATTTTGACCCCGACCCTCGACACAGATACGACGACTTCTCTATACCAACAAGCAAGCGTCGTTACGTCTCTCTCTCTGTTGTTACTACGTCGCGGAAAAAACCTGTTGTGTGTGCGTGTACGGACAAATCATGTATTGATAATTATATGCTTTGGACCAGAGATGTTCAACGGCCATGACCCAGCCCACGGATCGGGTCTGGAGGTATAAAGAAAGTTTTTTTTCTTTTTGCACACTTCTACTTTCCAGCTTCTGGACAAGCCGTGGTCACAATTGTCGTCCCTTCTCCCCCCCGGTTCTTGCCTTCAGTTTTTATCGCGCATAGGGTTCAGCACTCCCACTGCTCGTCGATTTTTCATCGAATGTTGCTAACTCACGCTCTCGCGCTTTCCGCAAGTCAACTTGAGCACAAGAAAAAGTCCCAACGAATTTATAGGAGTATGCACTCGGCGGGGCTCGAACTCACGAAACTGACCTACAACAGGCTCGAGGATAACCTGATACGCCACCGGGGCGACCGGTTAAGTGGGTCGGGACCGGTTAAGTGGGTCGGGTCGGGTCGCGCCAAGAAGTGACCTATATAGGCTACGGTAGGGGAGATACGGGAGGAACCCCCCCCTTTTTCACAATAATGCCCGGTTTTCACCACACTCTCGCACGAGCGACTCTGTACAAACATCATCACGGACAATAATTAATTTTTAACAAAAAATACATGATGACCTTCTTAGGCGGTTTGCTTGGGCGCAGCATAGCTTACCACTCACTCTTCATTGCGGATTCGCATCTCTGGCAAAAATGAAATCGGCACGAAAGCTTACTAGAACCAACCGGAAAAAAACATGAACAGGGCTGGGGGATCACTCCCGCGGCGAGTGAGCGACCCCAAGCCACTACACTGCAAAAAAAAAAAAAAAAAAAGTGATCCACCTACAATACCGTAACCACGGTCGTCCGGTGTTCGAAATCTCACGGGTTTGGTCGGGCCGGGACAGGAGAGGTTTTCAAATATCACGGGCCGGGCCGGGTCACCCTGACCGGATCCGACCCGCGAGCGGTGATCCGACCCGTGCGAATTCCTTTGAAAAAAGTTTCCCCCCCCATCAAACGATACCCGACGAATTGGTGACCAACGCTACGTTAGAGTAGGCACCCCATGTTTCACCGCCGGATCTGAGCTATACACTAGTCTAATAGTCGCACGAGTGACTCTGTATACTTCACTGACAAAAACACGTGATAAGGCGCGACTTGTTTGGCGCAGCCTAGCTACTACTGTAACTATATATATCCAGTTGGGGATTCACATCGAAAGAACAAATAAAACAGTACAAAATCTCAAGACTGCAAGGAACAAGGAAGGAGGTCACTCGCGCGAGTGACCCCGAGTCACTGAAAAAAAAAGCCCCCACCTCTTACCGTAGTGTTTCGTGTGGTGCCACTACCGCGACGGATGTCGGCAGGCGACACACACAAACGGTCTGCGCCAACTCCGGGCTTCTCTCGGGTATCCTGCTGTGTACGCGTTTGAGAGCTGCGTAACTCGCTGCCTGATGTGGGCACGCTGATTGACGATGCTGCTGTGACCCACTCGCGCTCGTCTCTATTCTTGCCTTTCTTTTGTGCGTTTTTTTTAGCCGTACGTGGCAGATGAGGTCACTATTCGGAAAATAAAAATGTTACATAAAAAACGTGAACAGCGGTTAAAGACACGGTATCATAGCCCCGTGTCTGGCGTCGTGCGTGAGGACGCGCAGCTCATTGCTACAACATGTGTCTCTGCGTTGATGTGTTGGACGGTTTCCACAGCGCCCACAACACATAGCTAGGTAAATAAAAACAACCACGTCACAATAAAAATCCGGAAAAATGAAGAAAGCCTTCAGTTGACAATGCGCCGACGGCTGATTGATGTTATCTGATATGTATACCTTTTTCATGAATAAAAAAGAGCAAGCCTGCGCCACCACTGACTAACCTCATCTAGAGCACGAGGGGTGACTCCACGAATACATGATGGGTGCTCTTCCTTTCAAAAGAAAAGTTATATTTTGTTCACAAGCTTTTTTTTTTTTTTTTTCACCCTTCGGCGGATGGGGAAAAATAAAGTTTCAGCTCACCACACAAGCGTAAATGGTGCTTCGTCTGAACGGTGAATCCTTCCACAAAACTGTCATAATATTGTGTTTTTTAAGCATAAAATATTTCCTCTGAAAGAGCATTGTGTTATTTTGTGTCCAACAAGCATAAACGAACGCCATGGGCGCCAGCGGAGACCTGGTCCCCTTTGCTACACCCTGGAGCAGGGAAACCGGCCACGGCCAACCATACCTGCAGGAGGCGTTTTCACGCCGTCTGCGGGGACCGGCCGCGCCAACACACACGACCTCAGCTCTGCCACTACGGCCATCGCCCTATCTCAACCAACGCACCGAGTACCGAGTACTACTGTACCAACCAGCGCGCGCACCGCCTTCCATAAGCGTAGAAAACCCATCTACCGACAGGAATCCCCACCCAATGGGAATAAAGGGTGAATCCTTCGATAGCACTGTGATATTTTGCATAATATTGTGTTTTTTAAGCATAAAATCTTTCCTCTGAAAGAGCATTGTGTTATTTTGTGTCCAACAAGCACAAATGAACGCCATGGGCGCCAGCGGAGACCTGGTCCCCTTCGCTACACCCTGCAGCAGAAAAACCGGCTACGGCCAACCATACCTGCAGGAGGCGTTTTCACGCCGTTTGCGGGGACCGGCCGCGCCAACACACACGACCTCCGCTCTGCCACTACGGCCATCGCCCTATCTCGACTAACGCACCGAGTACTACTGTACCAACCAGCGCGCGCACCGCCTTCCATAAGCGTAGGAAAACCATCTACCGACAAGAATCCCCACCCAATGGGAATAACAAAGAAATGTTGCTCCTATTGTCCCCACCCGAATTTCTCCCCCGCCTGAACTCGTTTACTGTAGAAACTCATCCCACGTTAATTCCCAGTAGTTCGTCCCCTAACTACGTGGGTGCAGTTTCAAAAAAGGTTGAGACTACGAGAACAGAACGTCACACAAAACATAGCAACCACAACAAAGGAGGGTGAACGCAAGGCCGATCGGTCACCCGGCAGGCAGGCGGGCGCTCGCTTACCACGAATAGGAGCGCCTAGCCACGTCGCGATTATCCGTGCGCTAGAGCTGCGCAATATCTGCGCTAGAGATGCGCCAGAGATTCGGTACAGCTGCCGTAGAGCTACGCAAGAGCTGCGCTGCGCTAGAGCTGCGCTAAAACTGCGCAAGAGCTGCATTAGCTAGATCTGCGCTAAGAGCGCTAAGAGCTGCGCTAGAGTTGTGCGGGGGCATCCCCACATTCCCATCCCAAGCTTGAGCTCTACCAGCCTATGCGCTGACGCGACGCACGACGACGCACGAGCTTCATTCACGCACCTCTAAATTTGCCAGTTGCGGCCTCAGCCTCGCATAATCGGAGTATCACACACAGCTTGCAAATGTGAGTTTCGACGAAATGTTCGATATCACAGCTGGTGTGTTCAACTTTTTTCATTATTTAATTTTAGGCTACTGTTACGCAGCAGCAGTACGAGAGGGGTACTCGTCTTTTGACTCTATAGTACACATAACAGTTGAGCAGTGTTATCAACATGGCTGCGCGCGCCATGCGCACGAACACACCAGTTCCCGCCCATACATATTCACGTCGAACGATTTACAGAGGATCGTACGACTAGAAAGGCCGGCAACCGGATAACACGAAAGACAGCTACGATATACGTGGCCGTTTAGGTGCAGGTGAAGAGGGTTAGGCGGCGCCGACAGAAAACAGCGCACCGCATTGCATCGTCTCCTCGCATGCTCGATCATCGGCAAGCGATCGACTCACAATCGTAAAACAAACCAAAACAACAGCAACATACAATCCACAGCAGCGCAACAGCATCACGCGGCCGGCAAGGCGGGGATAAGCGTCGCACAAAACAACACTTCTCTTCGAGACCCACTCGGGTACCCTAAACGCCCCCCCCCCCCCCCCCCCCCCCCCCCCTCCCATCTATGCATGGTAAACTACAGTAGATGGTTACATCTATCCCCCCCCACCCCCCCGTCACGCCACCGTGAGAAGGACAAACCCACCGACCGCTCGTGACTGTCAAAACCTAACAACGCACGCCTTCCGAGGCAGAAGGAAAACCACACCACCTACTGAACCCCGCCTACCTAAGACACCTCTAGGCGGCTGAGGGGGGCTCTAAACCCCCTGCGGCAGCGCCGGATCGATCACAGGCGGCTTCCCCATCAACGCCTTCGCCCAGATGAAGCAAATCGACAGAGTGCCGTAAGACAGTCCCACAACAACACCCGCGTCGATGATGGACCTCCACGGGTAAGGTAGCTTCTTCACGATGTGTACGAGACACAGGACGCCCGTCGTTAGCCCCCAGCTCACGGTCAGACGCTTCTTGGTCGCGTGGAACAGGCCCATGCTGTACGGGCCTGCCAGGAGTAGCCGCAGGGGGCCCGCGCCGCCACCGCCTTCTACCTTTTTGGAGTCGAGGGTGAGCGCGCGCTTGACCACGAGCGGGGAGAATTTTTTCTGGAAACCCTTGAAGCCCTCTGCGTACGCCATCATCGCTGCGAACCCGCCGTACATCGCCCACTGCGCGACGGTGAAATCTCCCTGTCGAAGTTACATTTTGGGTTGGGTTATGGGTTTAGTCGTTGGGTTGGCCTGGGTTGGTTGGTTAGGGTTGTTTCTTGGGTTGTTTTTGGGCTGGGCTGCGTTGGTTTGGTTTGGTCTGGTTTGGTCTGGTTTGGTCTGGTTTGGTTTGGTTTGGTTCGGTTTGGTTTGGTTTGGTTTGGTTTGGTTTGGTTTGGTTCGGTTCGGTTCGGTTCGGTTCGGTTCGGTTCGGTTCGGTTCGGTTCGGTTTGGTTTGGTTTGGTTTGGTGTGGTTTGGTTTGGTTTGGTTTGGTTCGGTTTTGGTTGGTTTGGTACGGCTGTGTCGGACTACAGCAGGATGGATTGGCTTGGGTGGGGATGCACACTTCTATCAAACTAAGCGTATGAATTAATCCAGAGGAAAGAAAGCGGGGCGTATCGCAATGAAAATCACCCCGAAAAGCACTCGAGATGGACAACGTGCACCAGCAGTGCCTGGTTGCCTTGCTCGGAGAGCGGGTTTCTGCTCGTCGCGCCCTACTGCCCATCGGACTTTTTTGTTTTTGCTAGGCGTGTCTGCTTCGTGCCGCAACCGTTACACGTGGCGTAATTATTGGGTGACACGGTGTTGGCGACCGTCAGCAACAGAGACAACTACAGGGTCGATACTTCATTCATTCTCCGGCACAAATTTGACCTGCGAGCCCTAAACTTACTTCCTGACTCGCGTCTTGGTACAGGCACGACACACGCCGCGGGGGAAATATTCTCCTTAACCGCACGGAGTGGGTGGAGCTTGGGGGCTTCGATTCCTTGTTCTCTCGGCGGAGACGCACGCTCCTTCGGCGGAGACGCACGCTCTTTCCGACTTTTATGGAATTGGGCGCACTCGTCATCGACGCTACCGACGATCCTCCGAGCATATAGATGGCGGTTACGCACGAAAAAAAGCCTTTCTGAGTTTTGTCAACTACTGCTGTGCTTTACCCTGTGTCGTACACGACATGTGATGATTAACGAGGCTGTCTTGACGAGTTTTAGACCAACCTGATTCCCGGAAATTTCTTTAATTCGGTGCTTACTGTACCTTTAGATCGGCTAAATACGCAGGGTGGCGGCCCGGGGGAAACGGCGACGCTAACCCCGACCAGAACCCTAGCCCTAACCCTAACCCAGTCCGAACGTTGTGAAGTGACCAGTGCTTGATTGCTGTGGCTTGTGAAGCGCGGCCGTCGTGGATGCTGTGCTTGGGCCGTCGTGGATGCTGTGCCTTGGTCGCCGTGGGTGCTGTGCTTTAAAAAGACACACCACCCCGAAAAATTTGGCGTCTAAAACCCATTCATTATGTACTGTGAATAACGACTCTTAATAATGCATTTAACGGTTCTGTACCCTGTACCGTGAACTACAGCAGTATAATACTTCGATCAAATGGTTGACAGCGCAAACAAACTCGTCATTTACTAGCTACGTTTCGAGAACTTCCTGAGGGGGTTGTGGCGGAGTAACATTCAACCTGTTTTATAACTAACCGGACGCCTGTTAGGCGGCACAACCTATTTGGAAGTAGCGTGAGAGAAGCGTCGCAGTAGTCCTTACTATAAAATACGCCAACGTCGCAGTAGTTGAGTTGTCTCAATCTAGATCTTTCAAAACACTCGGCCTCAGCATTCGTTTCGCGTGGCCCGCTCTACCGTTCCCCACCCGGCCCTCAGCCACCGCACGCCCGTGCCACGCCCACCTCACACATCATCCCTCCGTGTCCCCGGCGACACAACGGCCGACAGTTCTCAACTCGGCGAGCGGGGAGCGTGAAAATTCTCTCCCGGGGACGGTTTGCGCTCTCCCCGGGAAGGCGGAGCATCGCAAGAAAGTGGAAATCCCCATCCACCTATGGTGCGTACCGCCGCACTGCGCACTGCTGTGCTGCCGTTGTGGATTGGTCGGTGTTTACTGCTCCACAGCTGTTGTATTGCTGTGGTGGGTTGGTCGGTGGGTGGGTGGTGGGTGGCCGGTGCTTGGTGGGTGGCGGCTCACTCGCTCCCCGAGATGGCGGGGGGTTGTAAAAAAAACAACCTCCCGGCGTTTCTTACCGGGCTGTGGGTCCTCAAGACTCCAGAACAAACCGAACGCTCCTTCGTAGCGTGGCGGTATGCTACCGTACGTACTGCTACACTGCTGCAACACTGTAGTCGTACTGCTACACTGCTGTAATACTGTAGTGGGTTGGTCGGTGGTGGGCGCACTGGCCGGCGCCTGTCGGGTTGGTGGCTCCTTTCGTACGTGGGTTAATTGTTTCGTGCTGTGGGGGTTGGCCCTATTTTGGGTACCGGTTCACTACCCTATATACTACTGCTGCACGGCTGAGTTTCGTACCGTGTGGTAGTATCGTTTTACTACCGTACTTATTGCTGCACTGCTATCTGTATTTTGGGTTGGTCGGTGGGTGGTGGGTGGGTGGTGGGTAGGTGTGGAGGTGCTGGGTGGTGCTTGGCGGGTTGCTGAGTCCTTTCGTACGTGGGTTCATTGTTTCTTGCTGTTGGGGTCGGCTCTATTTAGCACTATTTTGCTTTTCTACGCTGTACTGTACCGGCCGGCAACTGGCATGCTTATGTAGTACCACTAATAATAGTATTAATGAAAGCCTCAAGTACAAAGGTAAAACCATACGATACGAACCACTTCGTTTTCCTTCGTCCGTTGCGAGCCGGAGAACAGATCCGACCCAGCCGGTACCCACGCCCGCTCTGCCTACTGCGCAAGCTATACCATAGACACTAGACAAACGCGGCAAGCGCCCCGCCCCGGGCGCTATTCCGTACCCCCATATTTTTTTTTTTTTTTTTTTTTTTGGGGGGTATTTAATACGACGTACGTACACCCAGTTTGTTTTATCTAGGTCAACGGGTACCACCCGAACCGAACCCTAACTCGAACCCGAACCCGAACGCTATGGAGTGACCAGTGCTTGGATATTGTCGCTTGTGAAGGCTCTAGGTTGGTTCGCCCGGCTTGGATGCTGTTCTTGGAAGTACTCAACGTTGATTGGACATTGATTGGGCCGCTCGGGATGCTGTGGGGGTGCTGTATAACCGAGATAAAACAACCTGGGTGTACGCTTAAACACCCCCATATGGGGGAACTGATTTTTTGGCCCCGACTACTGATTTTTTTGGCCCCGCCCCCGCCTTCCCCAAAATGTGCGGACCACCTAAAAAATCGTATCTGGTGGTACCAGGTGTGGCTTGGAAAGACGCTAATTTGATTGAGCCGCATATACAATATCCCTTGGTCAACCAGAGAGCGAAAAAAGCTACCGTAGGAACATTCACCATCCGCACGCATCTACTACTGTATTTGGGTATCATACTAGCGTCTAATCTGTTATCATACGCGTTGAGGTTTGAAAACATCGTACCAGTACAGTCTACTTCCACCCCACCTTCCCCCCCACCTCTACGAAATGAGTACCCCCCCCCCCCCCCCCCTCCTCTCACCTTAGAAAACGGCTGAAGGGCGATGGGCGTTAGGCGCTTGACCGCGTTCATCAAGATGAACACAACGGACACCACTCCCCACGCGCTACCCAGGCCGAACCCCGCTTGCCCCCCCACCGCTGACGCCCCCCCTACCGCCGGCGTCGCCTTCCCTGAAGGCACAGCCCCCCCCCCCGACACAAATAACGCCTTGTTCAACACCCCCCCCCCTTCGGACGCTCTCGACGGAGCACCGCCGTCTATCGGCGCGGCGGATTGGTGGAGTTGTTGTCGCGGGGGCCGCTGTTGCTGCTGTTGCGACGGAGCGAAGGCTGAGGCTGTGATCCTGGTGGGCGAGTTGTTGTGGGGCCTCGTTCGGCAGCGTTGCGCCGGGAGGCCTGTCGCGAGGGAGAGCGGGGAGGAAGGTCAGCGAGGGGAAGCAAAGAGTGTGCGCGATTAACGGTAGATAAGGCAAAAACAGGCAAGCATGAGGTTTAGTCTTTGGAGATTACCGTACAATTATGGCACCTGGTATCTGGTACCTCGTACAAGGTGCATATGAAACAGTAGTAGTTGTACTGGTATCATGTGTTACAGGTCGGGATGCGACGGGTGGATACAATTGGGAGAGAGGGAGAGAGAGGGAGAGGGCGGGGGAGGGGGACGGGGAGAGAAAGGCCGAGCTGAGCCAGGAGAGGGATGGGGCATGGGGCTCTGCATCCACGTAGACACTTACAGCAATGGGCGGCAGCAGCAACACCAGAAACATAAACTCCAGCAGCAGCGGCGGCGGCGGCGGCGGCGGCCATAACGGTGACCGTGTTGAGACATGGTGTGATGACGCTGCCGAGAAGGTTCTTACAGGTCATCCGCCTTCTAGAACGAGAACAAATGAAATGTCACGGTCGCAGACTGAAAATAGTACTCGGAGTATAATAAAACTCAAACTCTAATGCCCGCACCCTGCGAGCATAAGCGCCGACAGCTGCTTCTGTTTGACAACCTCGCTAGGGGCGCGCTAGCTGTCGCCAGAGGGAACCCGCGCGGACACGATAGGAGGAGCAAAACCACCATCATAATCGAATGCATCACACACTCACCACGGAAAGACTCCGGTGGTGCCACAATGGCAGCAGCCCCCACGAAAGCGGCCGGCGAACGAGAGCCGCTGCTGCTGCCACCGCCCGACACAATGGAAACAGAGGACATGATTGCCAGCAGCGCTACAACAACTGCTCTTGTCCCGTGCATATCTCGATGGAAACGGCAATAAGGAGTGGTCTCGCGGGGGTTATCCGCGATGTGGGAGATGAAGAAGCACGAGAGTTGTCGACAGGGGAGTGGAGTGAGGTGACTGCAGACAGGGTACGAACGAGAATCACCTAGAAGTCTGCTCAAAACTCAAAAGCAGAATCTGGGGGTTTCCATACATTTTTAAGGCGTTTTTTGCAAGGAGCATTATCTATTTTGGACCTTCCCACACACTTCTCGCAGTTGACCCGCGGTCAGTCGCTCGAGTTCATTAGGCCTGCTGTGTCCTATTAGACGGCTATCGCCCAGAAGAAGACCTGTTGAGGTGTTTTTGCCATGAAGGTCGACGATCAACCCCAAGTGTTGGGTGCCAAACGACCTCACCCCAATGGTCCGGGTAGCTCCCCGCCAAATTTGAAAGCGCAGGCTCTCGCAGAACCGACGAGCGATGTCCCTGTACGTGCTCTTCTCCTCAACAACGACGTCAAGCCGAGTCTGGTCGCTTCCGGTGCTGGCGTTGCCGAGGTGAACCCCCCAGCGGCCCGGGTGGAAGGCATGGCTGGGTCTGCCACCACGGGCGTGAGCAACGGCGCTAGGCCCGAGGGTGCCGGGGCCAGGCTCAAACCTGGTCCCCGTGTTGCCTCGAGGGGGCCGGATGTGCTGCAGATCCTGGAGGTGACGAACGATGGCGATCCGGCTAATATGGAGATGCTCATCCATCTCAAGGTACGACGTGCGAACCGAATTCAATGTACCGGCATTGTCGGTGCATTTGGCATCGCATGGCCAAAGCCCCTTGCTGTAGCTGCGATGTATATTACTTTTGTCTCGAAGTATGTAACTCACGCGTACAGCAGTAGTTAGAAGCTTGCCTGTCTCCCTACCTGTCTAATAGGACGATGAATATGAATCGGCAATCGGCACGGCAGCATTTGCTAGTCTTAGTCTCGTAGTGTGTGACCACTGAGCTCGTCTCTCATGCTCTAGGAGACGTCGGCACGGACACTGGTTGTGCTGGATGTGAATGGGGTGGAAAATATCAGCTTACTACTGCCGTGAAGAGCACACACAGACACGGGGTGTTCTGGATTGCCGATGGGTGGAAATAACAGTTCAATGTAAAGAACACACACAGCAGTAGCAGCAGTCCACGACACCTCGTACAGCACTGATAACGAAACGCAGATACTGACCAAGGCCGAGTTTCTTATTTGGGATAGGATGTGGTTTATTCTAACTTCAGCATAATAACGAACAGAAATACCGACCCAGGCTTGGTTTCTCATTTGGTAGAGGGTGTGGTCTACTCTAACTTCAGCATCGCGGGTCCCGGGTCTGTTACATTCCTGTACATGTTAGCATGTCTTGTATCAACCCGTTTCATTAGGTTAATGTCCTGTACGAGTATCCGTAGCTCTACAGCTGTACCAGGTAGGCCACGACATATTCTGCAGACAACTAGATAAAAGGGTACCTCTGACGAGGCCGCCATAAAGAAATCACATTATACGACGTAGCAGTATGTAATACCAGGTATCAGGTACTTGATACAAGAGTAGTGTACCTGGTACAGAGTACACTCCCCGTGATAAGATGTTTTTCAAATAAGAAATTCGCCATCTTTTTTTCCAAAAACTCAACAAATATGGTGCAGATAACGGTTCTCAAATCCTCCGAACGGGTGGTGGTGTAGCATCAAGTCAAGCCGGCGTCGTCGGAGCAAAAAATATACCTGGTACAAGAAACGCGTACAGAGTAGTACGGGTACCCCAGTAAGGCCGGGGTGTTCCAGAGCATTATGACTGGTACCAAACACGGGGTTTATACGTATACGCCTGGCGTTGGTTTGTGCTCAGCTTTGCAAGTTGCATGGTGTTTCATCGCTTGTCGGTCACGTTCTACGATGCGCACCCCTCTTTTCCCCTCAACACTCTCAACCCCTATACACTTGTTTTTGTTTTGGGTGTTTGGCCTGTTATGGCGCAACACAGGAGATTTTCCACCAGCAGCTGCCGAAGATGCCGAAGGAGTACATCGTGCGCCTCGTGTTCGACCGCAAGCACCGGTCCATCGTGCTGACCAAGAATGGAACTCCCATCGGAGGTATCACTTACCGAGCCTTCCTCGAGCAGAAGTTCGGAGAGATCGCCTTCTGCGCAGTCGCCAGCAGTTCTCAGGTACTCCGATTCAGTGTTCGTGGGCCCTCGTTGGTGCAGTACCCGTTGGTGCGGGAGGCCAGTATAGTGCGGTAAAAATCGCATGTCGCAATTTCGTCCGACAGAGTACGGCACTATCCCTGGAGAGCGCTACCCCGGGTTAGTGCGGGGTCTCGTTTTAGTGCGGTTATTGTCGCCTTCCAAGGCATCGCTCTAATGAGGGACCACGACTTTACATTTGAATACATGGATCCATGCATGCCTCATGCGGTACGCACGCTGCGGTAGTGGTCCCTCTATGGTGCCAAGATGCTTAATTTTCGTGTGTCAATTGTGTTTTTGTGTTTTTGTCCCACAACGATTTTGGCCACACACCCCCCTCCCTCCCCATCATCACAGCCACCACCACCGCCATCACCACCACCACCACCACCATCACCACCACTACCACGGCCACTACCA
Source organism: Undaria pinnatifida (assembly GCA_012845835.1). Classification (NCBI taxonomy): domain Eukaryota; class Phaeophyceae; order Laminariales; family Alariaceae; genus Undaria; species Undaria pinnatifida. Next base: position 7,772,868 of record JABAKD010000009.1, on the reverse strand, counting down.
CCACCCACACCACCACCGCCGCATTGTTTCGCCCGCTGTTTTTTCATCTGCCGCAGGTCCAGGGTCACGGAAGCCGTTTGATGAACGAGCTGAAGAAGGTGGCTGTCCGGACCGACCTGTCGCATTTCCACACCTACGCCGATAATTACGCGATTGGATATTTTGCCAAGCACGGCTTCACCAAGAACCTCACCATGTCGCGCGACCGCTGGTGAGCGACGCCCCCCCCCTCCCCCCCCTCCCCTGTAATACGAGTGGTTGCTTTCAACTGTTGTGATTTATCTCTTTATATTGTGTCTGTCCTCCCTCCTCCTCCCCCGTCCCCTGCAGCACGAGTGGTTTGTTGTTGTTGTTGTTGTTGTTGTTGTTGTTGTTGTTGTTGTTGTTGTTGTAGTTGTTGTTGTTGTTGTTGTTGTTGTTGTTGTTGTTGTTGTTGTTGTTGTTGTTGTTGCTGTTGCTGTTGCTGTTGTTGTTGTTGTTGTTGCTGTTGCTGTTGCTGTTGCTGTTGCTGTTGCTGTTGCTGTTGCTGTTGCTGTTGCTGTTGCTGTTGCTGTTGCTGTTGATGTTGTTGTTGTTGTTGTTGTTGTTGTTGTTGTTGCTGTTGCTGTTGTTGTTGTTGTTGTTGTTATTGGTGTTGTTGTTATTGGTGGTGGTGTTGTTGTGTTGTTGTGTTGTTGTGTTGTTGTGTTGTTGTGGTGTTGTAGTTTTTCTCACCCGTGTTGCCGTTTTGTTGTGGTTGGCTCGTTGCGACACATACGTTGTGAAAGCACGCCGCGTGCTGTTGTAAGATACCCCCTCTCCTCCCCAATTAACCCCCCCCCCCCTAACTCCCCACAAGGGGAATGATTGCATCACGTAGTGTAAACATGGTAAGGCACCCACGAGACAGTGACACAGTAATACTCATTGCTGCCTCTGCAGTGGCCACAACAAAAAACAAAGAAACTCATTGGTTGCTGCCGTCGATAAGCAAGAAAGTAAGCACAAGGTGCCGAAGTCCGTCTTTCGAGCGGTTCTTGGAAGGATGCAGTTCACCCTTCATGCGACTCGCCGAACACCTCACGCGCTTCGCGCTTGGTGCAAGCAATGTCTGCCTGGTTGGTGAAAACCCGACGTGTTCCGTCCCGGCATAGTAGGGATGCGAGGGTGCATACGACTACGGCCATGTACAAATTGAGTACACCCCCCCCCCTCTCCCCCCCAAGCAACAAATGAGTACGCCCCCCCCCCACACACACATCTCGCCCCCCCTCCCCTGGCCTTTCACACTCCCCGCCCCCCGCCCCCCGCCCCCCTTCCGGCACCGTCTGCAATTTCCAGGTACTCTTACGTGAAGGACTATGATGGCGGGACACACATGGAGTGCTACGTGCACCCCACGACTCCGTACATGGCCCAGCCAGAGATGTTCCGAAAGCAGCGCGAGTTTTTGACGGAGCGCATCGCGGACGTGTCCACCAGCGTTAAGGTGTACCCGGGGCTGAAAGCCTCGGACTTCGAGGACGGCACCCTCAAGCACCACATTGACATTCCAGGTTGGTGTGTGGGTAGGGTGGTGGTTCGTTGTCTTCGCCTCTACGAGTAGTTGCTTATCTTCTAAGTTCGTGGCGGGGGGAAGTGAGGGGGGGGGGGAAGGGGATCCTTGTTTTGGTCTCTGTGGTTGCACCCTCGATCAGCATATTGACGTTCCAAGTTTGTTGGAGGCGGGGAGAGGGGGGGGCAGGGGGCAACGGGGGGGGGTTCCTTGCCTTTGTGGTTGTGCATTGGTGCCAGTGTGTCTTACGTGTTTTCCCGTCTGTGTCTGTGCTGTGTTCGTACACGCCACGGCTTGTTCGGGGGGATTTACTGTTTTAGTCGTTTTCCGTTTTTTTTACCGTGCTTTACTCGTTTTTTCTCCCTCTCGGCGTGGGTTTTTCGAAATCTGCGCAGGCGTGGCCGAGGCGGGGTGGACGGAGGAAGAGCTGAACGCGCAGAACCGTCGGAAGAGCGATCGAGACGCTCTCGCGACGAACAAGGAGCTGTTGTCGATATGGAGGGAGATCGAGAAGCATGATCAGGCTTGGTTGTTCCGCGAGCCGGTGGACCTGGCCGAAGTGCCGGACTATTTACAGGTCGTCGCGCATCCGATGGGTGAGTTCTGGGATGGAGGGGGGGGAGGGGGATGGTCGTCATGCCCTCTTGCTACTGCTGTTTGCGCTCGACAGTACTCTTATCTATACCGCATGCCGCATGCCACTTCTTCATTCAATGCGCCGGCCGCGAAGCAGCGTGCCCGTATTCTCGATTGTTTCTAAAAGCAAGACGCCCCCGTCCGCCCCATGTTTGTTACTATTTTGCCCACTTTGGCGACTGCGAAACGAAAACGCAACTCGATTCGGGCAGACCTGAGCGTGATCAGAGAAAACCTGGAAGAGATGGACCCGAAGCCGCACTACGAGAACAAGCAGCGCATGCGCATCGACCTGAATTTGATGATCGAGAACTGCAAGAAGTACAACGCGGAGGACACCGAGTTTTGGGCGGCTGCTGACGCCCTGGAGAAGTTTATCGCCGAGGTTTACAGTCGAAAACCATGACATGGACAAATAAAATAACAGCTGTAGCGCTGAATTAAACGTAGCGCAGTAGTTTTGTTTGTTGCTCGTTTTTTTTTGTTTTGAATGAAACATCACGTTCGTTCGTATAAATAGGATGCAATGCGTACGACAGCGGTGCGTATAATACGGAGATCGTTTTTTTGTTGTGAAGGTGCTCGTACAGCTAGTCGTAGCGCGCTTTTTGTTGTTTTTCGTATTTTTTGGGACGAAGGGAGAGAGAGAAACCTTATTGGACGTGTGTGTGCGTGTTTTTTTTCTTGTCTGGGCTGCCGTATGTGTGACACGCAAAATATAAACTATGAGCTTTTCAAGCCAAGCCGATTTTCTTGCCGACAGGGAGAGGTTGCAACCGCCGACCGATGCCTCGCCACCCTTTACGATGTGTGTGCCACCTTTTTATTTTGAATACGTTCGTCTCTCGGATTTTTATCCCAGGGAGTGTACTGTCCTGCGTGATATCTACGGTGACACGTAGGACGAGAGGGGGAAGGTGGGGGGGGGGTACTAATTTCATGCATGGCCGTAGTCGTATAACCATAGACTCTCGCATCCCTATCATGCCGGGACGGAGCACGTCGGGTTTTCACCGACCAGGCACAGACATAGCGTGCTCCAAGGGTGAAGCGCCGTGAGGTGTTCGGCGAACCGCGTGAATGGGTGAGATCTGCATCCTGCAAGAACCACTCGGTGGTGTAGTCAATCGTATCTCATGCATGGCAGCAGTCTGTAGGGCCATGGACCCTCGCACCCCTACGATGCCAGGACGTCGCACGTCAGATTTTCACCCGCCAGTAGAATGAAGGGGGGGGGGGCAGCAATAGCACAGGCTTTCGCGCGTTGGTTGAACTGGTGCCTTGCCTCGCACGATCTGCCTTTTCGCTCGTGCTTTCGTCGACAGCGGTACGACTACGGCTGCCCTGCCCCCCCCCCCTCGCCTTGCCGTCGTTCTTGTTTTTTTTTTCGTTTGTGGCGTGTGCATGCGCGTAGGTGTGCGCACGTGCATGTGTCCGTCTGTCTGTCTCGTCTGAATGAGCTCTTTTTTTTTGGTCTCTGCGAACCGAGTGAATGTAGAAGAAAAGCGGACACAACTGCTTTTGCTCTCGCCGTAAATCCAGTATGGTCCGGAAAAAAGCTTCCTGCAGGTTGTTTTGTCTAATCGGACTCAAGTCTCAAGGTAGTATACCGTTGTTTAATATATACACCGAGTTTGGACTGCTCGCGCGCGAAGCTCAGCTACTTGACTCGAAACCCTTTTTTTTTTTTTTTCTTGGCTCACCCTAATAAACAAACCCATGGCGGCGGTGCTTAAACATTACCGGTATTGCGAAACCCACCGGCACATAGGTGGTCACTTTTGCGCGTGTGGCTCTGAGTCGCTGAAAAACAAAGCCCTTTAACGCCTTTTCAAATGGAAACCCGTTTTTTGTGGGAAATTACTTGAAATTAGTGTGGGGAGGGATTCGGGGGCTCTAAACGGGTTATAAGTCCAGGGGCTCTAAACGGGTTATAAGTCCCCCGCCCACCCCCCCTGCCGTGCACGTGCAGTATAAGCCTTGGTCATTTGGTTGAGGCTAGACTTTCCGCCGCACGTTTTTTTGTTATTGGAAAAACTCCCACCAAACACGAGGCAGAGCCGCGCGCGATTGCCTCCCTGCCCCTGCCAACTTGGAGCTACCCAATGGGTTGGGGTTATAGGGCTGTGTATAGGCTTACGGCTAAGTTTGGGGTCGGTTTTGCCTGGGCCTGATGTGTAAGAATACGTTTCACGCACCAACGACGGTAGAAAATCTTTTGCAGGGCCTTCTTTACCTTTGAGGCTAGCCACTACTTTTTGGGGTGTTCCGCGGGCGTTTGACGAGAGTTTACGGCGGGTTCAGGGCTGAAGTGGGGAGGGGGAGGGGGGGGTGGGAGGGGGGGGAGGGGGTAGTCACGTATTGCAAGACCGTAGTCGATAGGCCCTCGCATCCGTACAATGCCGGGATGGAGCACGTTGGTTTCGTACCGATAAGGCAGGCATTGCTTGCCCCAAGGGGGGGGGGGGGGGGGGGGGGGCGGGCGGGGAGGGCGGTCGTGCGTGCATCACTACCTCGACACCACGAATTGCAGAATGGATTTGGGGATGCACCCCGGCACAGCACAACGGCAAGCAAGCAAGCGGCGGCAAGCACAGGCAACGTCCGTTTGAAACGCGGTTTCTCTTGCCTCTTGAGTTAGGGGCTTGTTTGTGACACGCCGTCACCATATTGATGACCTGTGGGGGGGGGGGGGGGGGGAGAGAGGGAGGGGGTGGCGAGGAACGGGGCCGGCGGGGGGGTGGGGGGCGACGTCCAATTGTGAATAGAATCCTGGCTTATGCCCTTTTTGGTCGTTTTTCAGGACGGTAATGATGAAGTACTTGATCAACATATTTTGTCTGTGTATCAAGACTAGGGATGTGTTCGGTTAAGGCTGCGTGAGTTTGGATCTTCTTTTGCTAAAAGTAGGAGTATATACTCGAAAACTGTCGGTCGGAGTCTTTCGTGAGTGAGAGACCGAAAACGATCAAGAAAAATAAAAAAAATAAGCTGAACTTCGATTTTGGTTGGTCGCCGCTGATATCGCCTGGCGTGGGGTGGGGGTGGGCACGCGGACGACGCCGAAACCGCGCAGGAAGCCTGGCAAAGCTTTTTCGATGATCGGGTTTGACCCGTCCTTCCTTGCCTCTTGCCCCTCACGTGTGCATATTACACGATGATGATCGGGCCGCTGCCGGCCACGTTCGCCAAGCAATGCATCGCGCGCCCACGACCGCAACCATCAAGGGGTCATCCCACGCTGGGTAGGGCTGCAGCAGAACTTCCTAAGCTCCTAACATGAGCAGCGCAACATCTCACCCCAAAGCATATTTTCTAAGAGACGTTCGTTCGGGCCACGCGTGCTACGATAGAGGTGAGCACTCCACTTTTTTTCTAATACCACCCCTCACTTTCGGAGCTTAAGGCCTTCTCCAAACAACCTGATTTTTGGAGAAACTAAAAACCTCTACTGGATGGGAAAAAAAAATCCCATGGCCTAGGTATACAACGAGAATCATGCGACAAAACGACATATTTTTCCCGACGATTTTGGGCTAAGGAGCCCCGCCGCTTGGAAAGTATTTCGGACGAAAAGTGGTAACTACCTCTATTGTAGCACGCGGCTCGCACAACCTGACCCTACACGTCGACATGCGCTATTGGTAACCCAAAAACAAAGTACCTGGTATACATCCCGTAAAAATATCACAGTACCCGATAGACTCCACACTTAAGCTCACAACCGGCCAGAAACGTTTGACCCCCCCCCCAAAAAAAAGCGCAAAACGCCTATATACCGTGCAGGATAACTCCAAGAAGAGTTTTAAAATGCGCGGAGGACGTATGCAGCAGAAACCTGGCAGAGCCAGTACTTTTGAAAAGTTATCGATCGAGCGGGTACCTATGTGATGTGGATGTCGAATAATAGCTATCATCGGTGGTGGTAGTCTTGCAATGTTGGTAGAAGCATCGGCGCAGCGCCATCTATCTGGTGTGGCGCATGGTATACGGATAGGCCTTCGATGGCAAGCAGGGGAGAGCAGGAGACGGTTGAAAATGTTTCGTGTACGTCCGGGTCTTCTGCGTAAACCAGGGGGACATAATATGATACATACACAACTCATCAAGGGGGGTGACCAGGGATACCGTAGGGGTTACATCCGTTTCTTCTGCGTAGAACTGGGGGCATCATTAAGAGCAAGGCTACGCTTGGGGGGTCACTACCTAGGGTCTTCACCAGTCGCACGAGTGACTCTGGACCTCACTGACCAAAACACGTTAGGTGAAAGGCTAGTTTGTTTGGCGCAACGTAGCTAACCATCCCATCAAGAATTCATACCGAAAAATTAAAACAACAGCGCGAAAGCCTATGACCGCAAGGAACGGGGGGGGGTGTTCACTAGCGCGAGTGACCCCGCGTGCCACTGCAAAAAGAGGTCCCAAAAGGGGGACCCACCCCCCTACCGTAGCTTTGGGTCTATTGATTAATTACTTCATTAATTTTTTCCATCCCATTTATTGTCCTCGCACTACTCTCGCGCTCCGTCCCAGTAGTAACTCAGATCCGGGGTCACATAGCGGGCCCTCCTCCCCCCTCCCCACTACGGTACGTGCCTTCATTTTCTTTTATCGCGAGAAGGCTTCAGCATTATGTTCTCTCCTCGTCGACTCGCGCCGAATTAATGAGAGGTTATTAGGAGTCCACCAAAATGTTCAGGTATAATAATTATTGGTGTGTGAATTGGATATATGCATGATTAGGTAACATGATATAATGCTATCATATTATATCAATTTTATTTACGAAACTTACTAAGGAGACGGGCGATCGACATGGTACGCAGCTTGCAAAGATGAAGTATCGACCCTAAATTCGTCGAACTCACAGCTGACGTCGTCAAAATAATTTTAAGGTAGCGACCAAGGGTACGGTGGGAGGGGGGGGTACCCACATTTTCACCCCCGGCTTTGAGCCCCTCGCACGAGCGACTCTGTAACTCACGGACAAGACTTGAGCCATGGTTTATGGGGGCAGCGTTAGGAGCGCGTACCTCCCGTTGCCGAATTTATGCCGCGACTGAGGGGAATGGCGCTGGAAGCGCGGGTTCCCGTCGCCGAACTCAGACCATGACCGAGGATGGCACCACCAAGACCAGGGTCAGGTAAACAGTCACAGTGGTAACCACACAGTCACGGTGGTAACCACCACAACAGCCCATACACGCGTGGGGGCAACATGGTGGTGTCCCACCCTCGCCCGCCTCTTCGGCTCCCGCGACTACTCGGGGGAAGCGCCGGCTACATTTTCGCGCAGTATAGCTCACAATTCTATTGCGGATTCATACTTTAGCGAATGGAGGTTAAAACCGTACGTAAGCTTGAAATAAATACCATAAAGGAACGGGGGGGGTCACTCGTGCAAGTGACACCCGAGCCACCGCACACGTAGTTTGGGTCGTTGCGTGCCGTCTGAGGGATTTGCAACTAGTGAAAGGGGGCCAGATGCGTGCTACCATAGACAGGTATAACTTGTTTTTGCTATTTTGTTTTTTGGATGACGGGGCTCCATAACCCAAAAATCGTCGGTAAAAATAGGCCAATGTTTGTTCTTGCCTGATTCTCGTTGTATATCTAGGTAATGGGGATTTTTCATCCGCGATAACAGAAGGTTTATTTTTCAACCGGGATCAAATCAGTTTTTGGGTTAACGCCTTCACCCCTGGGAACCTTTTTGGGGGACAAATTTACTTGAACTTAGTATAGAGAGGGATTTGGTGGCTCTAAAGGGGTTAAGAAGCACATGTCTTAACCTCCTAAAGTGAGGGGTATTAGAAAAATCGTGGTGCGGCACCTCTGTCGTAGCACGCGTCGCCAACGGGATTTTTCATCCGCGATAAAGCAGGTTTATTTTTCATCCGGCATCAAATCAGTTTTTGGGCTAAGAAGCACATGTATGTCTTAACCTCCTAAAGTGAGGGGTATTAGAAAAATCGTGGTGCAGCACCTCTATCGTAGCACGCGTCGCCAACGAGATGTTTCATCCGCGATAAAGCAGGTTTATTTTTCATCCGGGATCAAATCAGTTTTTGGGTTAAGCAGGACATATATGTCTTGACCTCCTAAAGCGCGGGGTAGTATTAGAAAAATCGTGGTGCAGCACCTCTATCGTAGCACGCGTCGCCAACGGGATTTTTCATCCGCGATAAAGCAGGTTTATTTTTCATCCGGCATCAAATCAGTTTTTGGGCTAAGAAGCACATGTCTTGACTTCCTGAAGTGAGGGGTAGTATTAGAAAAATCGTGGTGCAGCACCTCTATCGTAGCACGCGTCGCCAACAGGATTTATCATCCGCGATAACAGCAGGTTTATTTTTCATCCGGGATCAAATCAGTTTTTGGGTTAAGAAGGACATGTCTTGACCTCCTAAAGTGAGGGGTAGTATTAGAAAAATCGTGGTGCAGCACCTCTATCGTAGCACGCGTCGCCAACAGGATTTTTCATCCGCGATAAAGCAGGTTTATTTTTCATCCGGCATCAAATCAGTATTTGGGATAAGAAGCACATGTATGTCTTAACCTCCTAAAGTGAGGGGTATTAGAAAAATCGTGGTGCAGCACCTCTATCGTAGCACGCATCGCCAACAGAATTTTTCATCCGCGATAAAGCAGGTTTATTTTTCATCCGGCATACAAATCAGTTCTTGGGTTAAGAAGGACATGTCTTGACCTTCCAAAGTGAGGGGTAGTTTTAGAAAAATCGTGGTGCAGCACCTTTATCGTAGCACGCGTCGCCAACGGGATTTTTCATCCGCGATAAAGCGGGTTTATTTTTCATCCGGGATCCAATCAGTTTTTGGGTTAAGAAGCACATGTCTTGACTTCCCAAAGTGAGGGGTAGTATTAGAAAAATCGTGGTGCAGCACCTCTATCGTAGCACGCATCGCCAACAGGATTTTTCATCCGCGATAAAGCAGGTTTATTTTTCATCCGGGATCAAATCAGTTTTTGGGTTAAGAAGGACATGTCTTGACCTCCTAAAGTGAGGGGTAGTACTAGAAAAATCGTGGTGCAGCACCTCTATCGTAGCACGTGTCACCAGCGGTATATCATGCTGCGAGAGCGTGTTGTATTGCACACTGTACAACTCCCTTGCTGGGTTCTTGTGATACTTAAAGTACCATTCCACATATAACTTGGCAACACCGGGTTAATATAAGTAGTATCCGCTGGGGCCGATGCTGTAATAAATCGACCCTCAAATTTATCGAACTCACAGCACACGTGTTTAAAAAAGCTTTATAAATTCGTCATGGTTTTCGTCCCTTTTCGCCCCTCTCTAGCCTCAAAAGGGGTATTATATATAGATATCATAGCAACAGTACTAGTACCTTACAAACACGCGACAAGAGAGGTATACCCCCGAAACGCTTCCTTACAATGAAAGCATGCAAGAATACCAGAGCACAGCAATCAAAACCTGCAAGCGAGGGGTGTCAGCCCCGCATAAACACGAGATACCCTGGCATGTGAGAGTGCGTATTCTTCACATCATGGCCGAACGGAAAAAATCACGATTCTTGACACTTTGAAATTCTGAAATGTCACACCTTCAGAAACAGAATCACGCTTTTTTTTTGGTCAGGAACCCTGACATATCAATTTTCGCAGATTTTTTCCCCTTAACTCTGTTCAAAATCACGATTCTGGACAAATATCAACCACGATTCGCGAAAAGAGATGTTTTTTTTTGTCACGATTCCTGACATCTTTTGTTGTTCGTTGGTCAGGAATGATCCTTAGTTCGTTCTTTCCAACCATCGACATCAAGCACATCCAACGTCCGAGCCGATTCCTTACTCGCTCGGGAGATACATTTAGCTCACTGCTCACAACCTACTACACCAAATACGCAGCGCAAACAACACCCCAAGCAGATTCTAGCCAGGCAATTCCAAACGTACTGCTGCGTACCGCAAGGAATTCCACCCGCGTAGCGTGTTCATAATCGGGCAGTGTGGCCGCTAGCTCCTGGGTCGCGTGTTTCTGGTGGGGCAACTAAAAACAAAAACGCTCGGCGAGGGCACACCAAGAACGGCCAACACCGACTTCCGATACCCGACAAACCAAAATTCGCTTCACCACCACTAGCAGTAGCAGGGTGCACAACAAAAAACATATGCTATGCCATTCTTTTCGCAACGGAAAATGAAAGAAAAGGAATTGATGAGACAAAACGCAACCACGTTTTCCCCACTCCACCCCTCCCCCCCACCCCGAAGAAAACCTTCTGGAGGGGAGAAACCCCTCCCAAAAAGCATACCTGGTACAACAGAGCAAAGAACCACTTATACTGTAAATAGTCAAAATCAAGAGGTATATATATACCCCAAGGTTCTTCACACGTGCTATCGTCGTCTCCCTCTCCCCGCACCCCCCTGGGGAGGCATTCCCCCCCCGCCCGCCCCCATTCCCCCCATCATCTTCATCATCTCCCTCATATCAGGCATGCCTCCTCCCCCTGCCCCCCCTCCTGCCCCGCCCATCATTTTCATCATGTCAGCCATATTCGGCATCCCCCCTCCCCCACCACCACCGCCTCTTCCCATCCCCGACATCATCTTCATCATATCGGCCATGCCTGGCATGCCCCCCCCCCCGGGGGCTGCACCCCCCCCCATCCCCGGTAGACCACCGCCACCTCCAAGCATTGCGGCCATGGCGGCGGCTTGTGCGTCCCCTCCCCCCGCCCCGCCCCCCGGCCCAGCCCCGCCGTTCTTCATCATCTCGAGCACCTTTTGCCGCCCGCCCAGGCTTTCCACCATCTTCGGGTCCATGCGGTCTACGTGCTGCTTCGCCAACGCAGGATTTCTCTGTTTTTTTTTTGGGAGCATGACGAGTACAATTCGGGGAAAATATGTTATCAATGGCATACCTGGTACCTGGCAGTATTCCCTGCGTCAAGACTCAGCAAAATACGTACCTGGTAAAAATGAGGCAACAAGAGCAAAGTCGACACAAGCCTAGGTTGATCATAGAGCGAGATTTTTTCTACCGTCGGACAGACTACGACCATGCATCACAATGCCCCCCCCCCCCCCCCTCTCCCGGGGTTGGCGTCGGTTGGCAGACGTTGTAAAACACGCCTCTCACTACGTGAGCAAAATCACAAGGGTATACCGTATTTTCCTTTCTATCGTTTTTTTTAATGTTTGGCGGTAACCGAGATGGTGGCCGAGTCAGATCATATTGTGAGGAATGGAGAGCCTTAACTCCGCGCAACTCCGCGCAAGGGGGATTATATCACGCAGTGTGCATATGGTAAGGCACCCACGAGGCAGCTACACAGTATCCCCATTGCTGTTTCTGGAAGTGGCCACACCATAAAACAAATAAATACATTCGAACCTGCCATCCGATACGCAGGAGAGTACGCACAAGGTGCGGAAGTCCGCCTCACAAGTGGTTATTAGCTGGATGCAGCTCACTCTTTGTGCGACTTGCCGAACACCTCACGAAGCTTCGCGCTTGGTGCACGCCATGTCTGCCCAGTCGGTGAAAACCCGACATGCTCCGTCCCGACGTTGTAGGGGTGCGAGGATCTAATAGCTACTAATAGCTATGGTCATACCACTACGGCCATGCATACAATGAATACCCCTCTCCCCCCGGGCACCGGCCACATCGCACGAGCTCCTATGTAGTATGTAGTCACCTGCAGCTGCTTGACCTTGCTGGTCTCCCCCTTGATGTTCTTGCCGACCTTCCCGAACACCTTTCCAAAGTGCTTATGCATCTTCAGCAAGCCTCGTACCTCGTCGGGGTGCGTGCCGCTGCCCCTCGCTATCCTATTGATGCGGCTCTCGCTCTTCGACAGGTCCACCTGCCATAAAAAAAGAGAACGACCACGACAACGACAACGACAACGACCACGGCCACGACAAAGCAGAAACAAACAAACAAACCAAGAATGTCAAGGAGCAAACAAGCACACAAAAGTCTTTGGAACGGGCGCTGACTTTTGGAGGACAATATGCTTAGAAATAGAACTACGGTAATTTCGCACCCAACACGCAAGAGAACAACGTGTTGCGAACGCCGGAAGGACAGCGCGCCTCAAGAAACACAGACCGGCCACCCAAATCAGCATATCAAAAAAAGCAGAAGCAGGCGCCTTGTTTTCATCTCAGCCATCTCACCAAGGGAGCAGGTCGGTGACTGCCCTGAGTCACATGGCAGGTACCAGGGACAAGCTGACGATTCTGGGAGCTACACTTACCATAGTCTAGCAGTGCACGTGGATGGTATACATGCGGTAAAAGAGAAGGCTCGAATGGGTGACCAGCTTGGCACGAGAATCGAACCAGATGGTTCCCGTCAAGAACCCTGGAGAGTCGCCTTGACATTCCAGGTGCTTGCACGAGAAAGGGGATATTCGGAGAAGGTGGATCTCTCACCATCTACACGCACTGCTTGCTGGTGTGTGTTCTCGCGTCACCTTACAGCCCGGCAAATACTAGCCTCACACGGCAGAGCGGTACCAGACACTCTGTACCACGAGGTCGCGACACACGCGGTTTCCACCACACTAGATATTGGGGACGCTGAAGGACACCACACTAGACTCACCCATCCCACGGTAAGGCTTACGCTATTTGGGGCGAAACGTTTCCCTGACCTTCTGACCCGTTGAGCTTCTCAAGCGTATTATAGTATAGCAAGTTTTACGAGTACAATGATTGGTTTTTTTTTTTCATCCTCCGGCGGGTTGTTTTCAAGACTGGCGCACAGAAATATTGGTCGGATTGCACGAACAAATGCCTTCCAAGTCATGTTTCGGGTGATGGTGTTTGATATTGACCTCCTTCCTCATGTTAGGAGCTCAGAAAATTCTTAGAATATCCTGCACCCCCTAGCGTGGGATATGACTCACTAACGCCGGACCACGACCGCTGCACCGCAATGTACGGCTCGTAGCACCAAGACTGTAGAACAACGAGGTCGTGCCGAGCGATTTTCAACGCACTATACGGGGGGTCCCGCACTAAACCATGCCGCACTTAACGCGCAACCGCGACTGCACTTCAATACACGGCTCATATGATATCGTGTGCCTCTTCCGCAAAATTAACGAACCAATTACAACCAACCCCCCCCCATACTAATAAAAAAATTAAAATACACTCCAGCTGTGAGATTGAAGATTCCCCCATATATATACTACTTATACCTGGTGGGCGGTAGCGTGGGGGGGGAGGGGTACTCATTTGTTGCTTGCCTTAGTCATTTGACCATTGACCACGCATCCCTTTCGAGACGGAGCACCGTTCCTACTCCTAATAGAGACACCTCCAACATAGCGTGGAGGGTGAAATTACCTCATTATAAACAACAATACTACAGTAGTTCCTAGTTCTAGACAATAAATAATCATCCACACACTCATACTGCTGGTGCAATTTTGGTATTATGTGGTGTCACCTTACAGTCCAGCTCGTCGTCGGTCATGGAGTCCATCATGTACAGGTTTCTCTTAAACATCTGCTGCGTGCCCGAGTTGTTGGCCATCTGCAAAACCAGAAAGCACCCAAGAAGGAAAATAGAGACAGAAAGAAAGAAAGAACTAAGTAATGAGAAAAACAAAATGATAACACAAGTCCAGACAGAATGAACGAGGACACATGCTCCCCTAGAAACACAGGCACGAAAAAAAGAGAGGAACAAAATTCAGACAAAACTAACGAAGACGCATTCCCCGGAAAAAACACAAGCATGAATAAACAAAAGAACAATATAATACTAGGGATGGTGCATATTCCAGCAGTAGTACTAATGTAGCCATCGTCAATATGTTGGACAACGCAATATATCTGGTGGTTCGATACAGCAACAGCATATAGCATCAGGCGTGTTGCAGCGTTTGCTGCAAAATCTCTCCAGTGCCTACATTTGGTACAGTAATAAGCTACGTTTATACCAGCATGAACTTCTCTCGCTTCGTTCGTAATACTTATGTATCTCGCTTCGTTCGTACTGCTTATTTATCTCGCTTTGTTCGTAATACTTATTTATCTCGCTTCGTTCGTAATACTTACCTATCTCGCTTCGTTCGTAACACTTTTTTTTTTTTTTCTTCTTTTAATTTTTTCTCTCGCTTCGTTCGCAATAACAGTTTATCTCGCTTCGTTCGCAATAACAATTTATCTCGCTTCGCTCGCAATGATTTCTCTCGCTTCGCTTGCACAATTTTCTCTCGCGTCGCTATTCAGTATAGTCAATTCTCTCGCTTCGCTCGTAATTCTTTCTCTCGCACCGCTCGTACTTCTTCCTCACCTGCGACATCTCGCCCATGCCGGGTATCATCCCCATGACCTTGCTCATCGGCCCCATCTTCATGGTAGAGGAGAGCTGCTTGTACAGGTCTCGGAGCGTGAACTGCTGTCCCTTCGATATGCGATCCCTGTAAAAATACAAGTAGAACAACATGACACCAGAAATAGGCATCTTATCAGTGCGAAAAAAACAGGGACGCATCGAGAACAAAAAAAAAACACAACAAAACAACAAAACAACAAAACAAAATCGGCAGAACAAGAAAGGATTCGAGTCTTTTACACCTTTTTTTCTCATCCCATCTACTATCTTGGCACTTTTGTCTTCATCCTTTATCCCTCCCTAGACGTAACCCAGACTTGGAGTCACCAAGTAAGCGGGCCCTTTTCCCCCCCTCCCCATTACGTACGGTACGCGCCTTCTTTTTTATAGCGAGAATACCTCAACACTTTCTTCCCTCGTCGACTCGCATCGAATTGTGTTTACCCAAGCTATATCAAACGCTCTCGGCAGTTAGTTGGCGTCTATAGAAGAAAAAAACTCCATACCGAGATTTCAACCCCTGACTCCAACGTTGGTGGTGTTCGAGGTTAATCACAAGACCACCGGGGCGACCGGCTTCACACGCACAAGAAGCATACGAAGCACAAATGTCTCTACAATGTACCGTAGATAACGCCGTTCTAAATGACAAATGGATAATACACGAATCCAATAGAGTCAAGTCAAGCCAAGTCAATTCAAGCAGAGTCAAGTCAAGTCAAGTCAGGTCAGGTCATGTCAGGTCATGTCAAGTCAAGTCAAGTCAAGTCAGGTCGAGTCAAGTCAGGTGAGGTCAGGTCAAATCAGGTCAGGTCAAGACAAGGCAAGGCAAGGCAAGGCAAGGCAAGGCAAGGCAAGGCAAGGCAAGGCAAGGCAAGGCAAGGCAAGGCAAGGCAAGGCAAGGCAAGGCAAGGCAAGGCAAGGCAAGGCAAGGCAAGGCAAGGCAAGGCAAGGCAAGGCAAAGAAAAAAACATAAACCAACCCAAAACCCAAGACAAGACTAGAACAAAAACTCGACCTTGAAAAAAAAAATGTCCGGAGCCTCAGCCCGCATCCCCCAGCTAGGGAAGAATAAACTGGGGTCGTGTGGGAAAAAGCGGCGACTCCGGCCCTCTACACAGCTGATAAGACCATTGCTGACGATGATAAAAATCGCCGACAACGCCAAAACCAGGAGGGAGGTGTAAATCTTCGAGAAAATGCTTGGACGTCTGAAAGGCCATTTGAGGCGCCAAGGCCGGCTCAGAGACGGAAGATGAATAGCTCTCGTGCGTTTGTTTTGTCATAACCCAATCATCATACGCGATTTGGTGTTAGTTTGGATCATTTCTGGGAGTCTTTCGTACATTTCTGGGAGTCTTTCGTACATTTCTGGGAGTCTTTCGTACGAGATTCGCGCAGTTGACGTTGTTGACAGGGCCCACATTTTATGCGAGTCTACGTAATCGGTAGTAGTACTCTAAACGTATGATATGTATACTCCAGAAGATACGAAAAAAATGATCCATGTAAGCGAAGAGAATTGGGGCAGTAATAAAAGCCTACTAATATATAGCTCTCGCGCTTCAGTCGCAAATCGGAAAAATTGGACGGCTTTTACTCATTTTTTTAAAACCCTTACAGCTGTGA
Source organism: Undaria pinnatifida (assembly GCA_012845835.1). Lineage (NCBI taxonomy): Eukaryota > Phaeophyceae > Laminariales > Alariaceae > Undaria > Undaria pinnatifida. Next base: position 7,756,715 of record JABAKD010000009.1, on the reverse strand, counting down.
GATCCATGATTTCGTCGAGAACGGACGGTCTTAATTCGCCCACAACGACTGAAGAGTGAAAAAACATACTTTTTGAAAGAAATAAAAGAAGAAAACCAGGGACAAGGAAAAAAAAAGAAAGAAAAAAAAAAAGATGAGAAAAAAAAAGATGAGAAAAAACAAACGAGAAAATACTTACTTACATTTGACACATATTAACGGGATTTGCACGAGAAAACTCTATGGGTGGTGCGTCTTTCCAAAGCAAAGCATCCACGACGGCCAAAGCACAGCACCCAGAACGGCCGCACTTCACTAGCCAAACCATCCAAGCAGGGGTCACCCCATTTAGTTCGTGTCGGGGTTTTAGGGCTATAGTTTGGATCGGGGTTAGCGTTGCCTCCTCCCCGGCCACCTCCATGCGCATCTTAGCCAACCTATAGTGCAGTACGGAACCAAAGAATTTTCCTGGAAACAGATTTATCTACAAATCCGTTGATACAGCCTGCTTACATTAACTCCTTGGGATCGCCTGATCCCTCCTGGCTCTCTTGCAGTTGCTGCACCAGACCCTTCACGTCGCCGAACCCCAGGAGGCGGTTGACGAACGACTGGGCATCGAACGCTTCCTACCGACGAAAACAACGACAGCCGGAAGCAGCAATGACACGAACCGACAAAAAAAGCGAATTTTATTATCATGTGCCATAATAATAAGGTCCCCTTCGGGGGTGCTGTCGGCTGGTAATCCCGGGGCGTGCTCCAACTCGAAAAGGGGGGGACAAAACTCTAGCAAAAACCGAAGAACAAAAACAATTAGCCACCGCAATTAGTGAGCCACCGCGCAAGCAACACTGACAAGCCCAAACGAGTTTACAGAGTACAACATCGTCTACAGTCAGACCAAAGCGGCATCCCAACTGCACCATGATAGGCGGTTCTTCGGTCAATTTGAGAAGCCCCCCCCCCCCCGTCAAACAAACCAAGGGTGCGAAACAGGTGAGACATTTGGCCAAACAATATTTCCAGAAATGGCGGGGCTTCCTTGACGCCTTTACAACTGGAAACCCTATTTCGGGGACAAAATTACTTGGATTAAGTATAGGGAGGGGATACGGGGTTCTTAAGGGGTTCTAACACAAAATCGTCGGAACGGCATTCGTGTTGTGCTGTTGACCCTGACAACATCCAGGGGAGCCAGTGGTTGGATTCCGCTGGTTGCGGTCGAAATTTGAAGTTGTGCCCCGTGTTGCAATCAAATTGGCGCCAGTGATTACCACCAGTACAGCTGCTACTCGTGGACTTGTACTTTTTGCTTACTATAACATCTACCCTCCATGCGGGTTTTATAGTATCAGTACACAAAATGATTAGACTATTATGGAAAATCGTCCTGTTGATCCTGACAACATCCAGGGGAGACACGGACCTATCTATTGCATGAGGATCAAATATGTAACACGCGCGAACGACCTTCCGTAAATTTTGTGCGACTGCTGTGTATATTAGTGAAACATAGATGAAAAACGCAGCTTGGCAAAGTTGAGTTTCAACCATTCAATCGGTCGTACTCACAGCTGGCGTTTTTTATTCCTTGGTCATGCATGGGTTTCGCCACAGGGGTGCAGTTTCAGCTGTTTTACCCAAAAAAGGTTTTTGGGCGGAGGTACGTACAGAGCTTGTCACGTGAAAAGTCACGGCAAAAAGAGGTGTACCTTTTATCGTAAGCATGTATCGTCGGTCATAAACTATTTTGGACAAGAAGGGGTACTCTTTCAGGGTGGAGGTATAAAGCTTGTCAAGTGGAGAGCCCCAGACAAAAAAAGGTGCCTCTTTTGCCGTAGAATGTGTCGCCAATCACAACTAAGCGCATTATTATCGAGGCACGAGAAAATAAGTGTTTTGTATGTACGGAAGAAGTTTGGGGTTATTGCACGTTGACCAATGAGATCAACGCGGGTGACTACTTGTACTTGTCCTGGTATAGCAAAAGGGGACCTTGGATCAGTCTGTCTGGTTACTGACTAGCAAGCGAAGCACGCAGGGAAGAGAGAAGCATCGTCAGCGAGATAGGTTCAAGGTGTGACAAACTGGCTGGTTTGCTTTTTTTTTTTTTTTTGCTTTCGTAGAATGTGTCGCCAATCATAACTAATTTGGACAAAAAGGGGTATACCCCCATCGTAGCCCTACAGACTAGCCAGTCGGGAACGTCGCACCAGGTCGTCGAGAAGTGCTCGCCGCCGTCCAAGCCGGTGGTGTCTCCCCGAGTCTCCCAAAACAAGTGTACCACATGAACCAACCCTTCTCATCCCCCCCCCACCGTACCCTTGCTCGTTCTCGAAAGGGATGCGTGGTCAATGGTCAAATGACTCAGGCAAGCAACAAATCAGTACGCCCCCCCCCTCAAACAGGAAAATAAAATCACAGAAATTACCCTCGTATCACAGCACTATATACAACACGCATATACAGGGATGCGCGTACAGTCTTCAAGTCTAGCCAGTCGATGCGGCACTTACCAGGTCATCGAAGTGCTCGCCGCCGCCCAAGAAGGTGATGGGGCTTTTCGTGGCGGCTACGGCGCTAAGGGCGCCCCCCCCCCTTGCGTGGCCGTCGAGCTTGGTGATGATCACCGACCCCACCGCCACGGCCTCTGTTCGTTGGTGTTGGGCAGAAGAGTAACAAGTAGGGAGTAACATAAAGAGGAAGCGGGATCGGGGAGGAGAAAAAACGACTAGTCAGCAGTAGTATTCTTGCAGTAGTAGCAGTATGACAGTAGTAGTATACCGTTGTCGGCTGTATCTGCCATATCGTTTGGCTGTGCGAATATTCCAAAGTCAGCGGGGGTATTGACCTGATCATGATCTGTACAATCTAGATAAATGGGATTAGGCATCAGATCAATATGATCTGCCCGTTTTCCCGTCCACCATGGAAAGCTCCCCGTTTGCAAAACCACTGTGAAAAGCCTTCCAGCTTGGTCGAAAACCACCTCTGTATCCCGTTGTCCCACCCTTGGTGACCAGCCTTTTAGCTTGGTCGAAAAACGCCCGTAAATACCCGATTTCCCACTCGGTCGAAAGCCCCCTTTGTTCGGTCGAAAACCATCTATCTATTCCCGTTTTCCCACCCTCCGCGAAAAGCCTTCACTTGGTCGTAAACCGCGTATATTTAAACATGATATCCCCGTTCCCCCACTTACCGTGGAAAGCCTTCGCTTGGTCGAAAACCGCCTGCCCCTGAGTTGCGTCCATAATGAGGGTAGTGTTGTCAGGCTGGACGGCCTCCTGGATCTCCTTCATCTCGTCGAACAAAGCTTCCTCTTGTTTGTGTCGCCCGGACGTGTCCACGATAATCACCTGACACAACCATTTTCCCGCAACAACCATAAACAAGGACAAGGTTTTTATGATCGGTGGGGAGGCGGCCAGGGGGGCAGATTACTACCTGCCACATACTGAACACACCGTGGACACCTCTAGACCCATCACATGGGCGTAGGTACGCACAAGACAAGCGCATTTGGATGTGTTAGGTCGAGAGGCGGGTGAAGGGCGGGGCGAGGGCAGATTCTCAACTATATAACGCACCGTTTTGGACGCCTCTACACAGGACGCAAAGAGGGGGGGGGGGCTGCTGCATGTTTCCAAACGCTCGTGTGTACAAATGGTCAAAATAATAGAACAACCCTCGGGTAGAGAAAACGTTCCTATATATTGAACCACGAGTACCAACAACCCTGACAAAGTCATCCACCCAAAAACCATCCACCATACATAATTTGGACGTAAAAAGTGGGTTGGAGTCATACAGACTCGTTTACTTTTAGGATGGTAGTCAACTTTAATTATCGAATGCTATATTGATTAATAGTAACATGTTAGATCACTACTACTGTCTTCATACTCCGGATGTATGATACCAAAACCCGCCATTATAGTGGAGACAACAGAAAACAAAATAATAAGATCACCCTCAGGTAGAGAAAACTTACCTACGCATTGAACCACAAGTACCAACATCCCTGACCAAGCCATCCATCCGCAAACCTTCCACCGTACATATGACAGAGCAGTATTACAGTGGAAACTACAGTAATAAATATATGAATAGATACGATTTTAGATCTAGCTCAAAATTCCCCACCCAACGTAAAAATACCAACACCAACCATTATAGTGGAGAAAAACAAAATATAAACACAGATTTTTTTTAAAACAAAAGAATAGGACCCCTCCCGCTATGAAAAAACTCACCCACATAGTACATTACAAGTACCAACAACGCAGCTTACAGAGATGAGTATTGACCCGAAATTCGTCGGACTCGCGGCTGACGTCCTTAGAATATTTTTATCAAATACAGCAGGGGCTGCTGTCCTCACCTCGTATTTGTCATGTCTGAATTGCTCGACGCCTTCTTCCGCAATGCGCACGGGGTCCGCCTCGGAGTAGCTACCATAGAACGGACACTGCACAATAACAACAAAACCAGACAATCCATCACAACATATTAGGAACGAAACAAAGCAAACAAAACACAGCGAGCGCGAAACGGCACGAGTGCGCCACGCGCGGCGGGATGAGATGGGGTACCGTCTCCATCCTCTTCTCTTGATGTACACCAGGTATAAGGTAGTACAGTCTACTAGGGACAAGTAAAACATCCATTAAAAAAACGAGCTTCCGTCTATTCTCCCCCTTTCATCCTTGATCATGGTGACTGTCTCTCTATCGCGCACGCCTCTTCCCACATGTTCGGAAAGTCTTCCATCTCTCGTCCTCCTCTCCAATCGCAGCCCTCTCCCATTACAGTGGATACCCCGAGAGAACAGCGCCCCAGAAAAAGAATTTTCGGGACTTGAAGATCCCTTTTCGCATTGCACTCCCATGTCGGGGTCAAATTTCTTGGGAATTAGACTGAGATATAGGTTCTGCACAGCAGTGCAGTAGCAAAAGGATTGATTAAAAGGCGGTCAAAACGGCAAGTACCGCCCATACTAGAACCAATACATTGCCCACTACACACAAGACGAGTGTGTAGCGAAGAGCGCTTGTTTCGGCTTGCCACGGGACGCTCTTCAGTTGGGGTACCCCCAGCACTTCTCTTTACCCCCCCCTCCCCCCGCTCGACCCCTCCCCCTCTTACCCGGAGCTTCGTCGCGTTCTGCTTGAGCTGATCGAACGCTCCGGCGCGGAACGTGTCAGCGCACACCATCGCCACTTTCCAGCCCTTGCGCTGCCAATAGTGCGCAAACTTGGCGATCGTTGTCGTCTTCCCCGCGCCCTGCGGTATTTCCCCCCCCACAACAAGTGAACGCCCACACAAGCGCCAATTCCGAGCCATAGCAAGAGGTAAAAAAACAGAGGCACAAGGCGGGGGTGGGGGGGCGGGGGGGGTTGGGGGGGGGCGTGTGTACAGACACGGTCAAGAGCGGGGATAAGCGGGGGGGGGGGATAGAGCAGCGGACATTACTCGCACGCGAAGAGATCGGACGACCCTACATGTTAAACGCTGTTGGGGCGGAATCTCCGACCGATTCAATGTCTCGGTGCCCAGCCTTTTATTGACAGCGCGTCTCGATATAACAGAAAATCTTTTTTTTTTTTCAAGTACTACATCAGCCGTCGACGCATACTGTAGTCAAGCAACTGAGGGGGTTTTTTATATCATTTTCGGGTCGCCCGCAGTAAAAACGTCATCACATTTTGGTACTGGGTAATCTTAACTACCTAAGAACTGCTCCCGCGTTTCTTCGGCAGACTACTTAAAATTAGTGTAAGATCATGTTTGCAGCAGTCAAAAGGTTAAGGGTCGCCAGCGCCGTCAGTCAGTCCGTCCGTCGGTCTGTCTGTTCGTGCACGCAGCAACGTCAGGACGGCGGGTTCAAGCCATCTCGTTCTTCGCCAAGGCGTTCGTCCCCGCGTCTGCTCCTATGCGAACGCCTCTCCTGCCCCCTGCCCCCCAAACCCGCCTCCTTTTGTCCATGTTTTGCTGCCCAAACAGACGGTGTTGCCAACTCTTGTCCCCTCCTATCTGTCCTCTCACCATTTTTCATCTCGCGTACGCATCCACGCTTGCACACACGCAGATCCAACCGAATGCTGTATACCACTGAGGACGGAAACGTAAGGACCTTTCGGTGTTCATATTAATACCCCAATGGTCCCTATATTTCCGTCCACAGTGGTAAACAACACTCAAGATAGCACACCCGCTGGGACGAATTTCCGAGTCGATCGTCCCCGAAACAAGAGGAGCACGCACGCACGCACGCACGCACCGAAACTTGTGGATTTTGAAACATTTCGGGCTGATTATATCCATTGGAACCATCGTACGGCGTTAACACTCCTACCCGTAGTTTAGAAAATCAGCTCTGAGATTCGGTATTTTGGGGGCTTTGCTATCTTGCGCGTTATATATACACGGTACACGCACACACGCACACATCGCGCACACATCGCACACACACCGCCGGCACACGGCACATCATCACCATCATCGTCATCGTCATCATTATCGTCATCAATCTTGACATTTTTCTTCTCTCTCTATCACTGTCTCGCGGGGATCAGATTACTAATGATATTAAAAGTCGTCCTGCTGCGCGCCCCTCGCAAGAGAAATCGCGACCAAAATCCCCCCCGCACACACACCGGCCGCTCGCCGGAGACCGTTACATTTACGCCCCGCATTCAAAACGCCTCGCAAGAACTCTCGCTTGGAGCCGGGAACGAAAAGGGGGCGCCCCTCCGTCAACGGGAACAACAACTCCCCCCCCCCCCCCCTCCCCCCCATCCCCCAATCGCCCTCCCCTATCCCAATCCCATCCCTCCCAAAAAGGGAGAGACAAAGAACGAGACAAAGAAAGGACCGAAAAGAAGAGAGAGAGGAAAGAGAGAAAAAAGCCAGTTTTTCCCCAGAGGGTCAAGAGTCGCAGTTCCTAAAATCCTTTGGGGGGGGGGAACAATGGGAAGAGCGTACAAGGACCCCCCCCCAACCCCCGCCTCCCTCCCAGAAAAAAAGGCACAAAACAACCCAAACCATAGCGTTACCTCTTAAAAAGGCACCGAGCTGAAGCAGAGCATGATTTTTTCCCTCCGCCGATAAATCGACGGCACGAAAAAAAACTCTCTCAAAAGCCAGCAACCCCTCTGTACGTCGGCTATTTACCACCCCAGGAAAGTCTCTACAAAAACTGGGAGGCCTAAAAGTACACGACGCCGGGAGGCTCCCCCCTTCCCCCCCCCCCTAAAATAACCCTTCCTTACAAAAAGAGAGGAACAGAAGAGGAGGAAGAAAAAAAGGCGCTAAAAACGGAGCACATCCCGTACACACATTTACCACCGCCTTTACAAAGGGCCCGAATATCTACGCATCACAAACAAATGTGGAAACCCCTCGGGTGGGCGGTGGCCGCCAGCCACGGGTCGAATCCCTCACGTAAAAAAAAACATCTTCCGCGCGGAAACCCCGTGGCGGGAGCCGGTCGCCAGTCCGGCTCCCCCAGCTCTTACAAGACTTTCGTCCAAGTCTCAAAATCAAAAGAGAAAAAAAAAACAAGAACAAAATCTTATCTTAAGATCAAAGAAGAAATCAAGACAAGGAAAAACCTTGTGGTGAACAAAAACCGATCGGGCTGCCTCGGTGGTGGTACAAACCCTCCGAAAAGGGAGTGGGTCACCGGGGCGTGGGGGGGCGGTTGCGGAATCTCTTTGCTGGGCGCTTCTCGATTGTGAGTTTTCGTCATTTCCCCGCGCGCTGATAAGACAAGAAATAACTAAAAAGACGAGAAAAAAAAACGACAAAAAAACAAGACGATGATGAGGGAGGCTGCTCATTGCGCCAGAGCGTACCCTCTGAGAGATGCGTGCGTGTACGCGTGTGCTTGTGTGTGTGCGCTTGGGATTGTGTGTTTGCTTATTAACAGATCGCCTTTGCTTGCGTTGTGTTGCGTGGCGTTGCGTTGCTTTGCGTGGCATTGCATTGCGTGGCATCGCGTTGCGTTGCATGGCGTTGCGTTGCGTGCCGTCGCTTTGCACGGCTTCGCCTTGCTTCTCTTGGCTTGGCTTTACTCTGCTCTGCTCTGCTTTGCTTTGCTTTGCTTTGTTTCGCCTTGCATAGCGTTGTTTCGCTTGGGTTGCCTTGGGTTGTTTTGCTTTGCTTTTGCTTTGCTTTGTTTTGCTTGGCTTCCTTTGCTTTGCTTTAGCTCAGCTTGCATCTCTTCCTTTTGCCTGGCTTAGCTCAGCTTACGCTTAGCGTATCTTGGCTTGGCTTGGCTTAGCTTGGCTTGGCTTGGATTGCGTGCTTTCTTGCACTTACCATCACATTATTCAGCTTGCTTGCTTAGCCCAACTTGCTGTGAGCGAGTGTGAGCGTGCTCAAGGAGTGCACCCATGAAACGCTTGAACCGTGAGAGGACACGAGACGAACACAGGGCAACGAGAAAAGAGCAAAGAGTAGGCAGATATTCGAGGACAACCCAGTCCCGCGTGCAAGGGTTGAAAGGGAAGGGGCCAGGAGTAGAGAAACAGTTTCGTGGCTTCGACAGACATGTCATATCTCATCATCCAGCTCGAGTTTACATCGCACCTGGCATACCGGCACGTACCGGCAGGTACGAGTGGCTGTCATAGTCATGGCCATGCAAGGAAGGTACCGTGCTCACGACGGCCGGCGGCCGGGGCAACTTGGCAAGGTCCTTGCGCTTGCAATGTAAAAATCACACCAGCACCAGAACCAGCACCTGCGGTATCATACTCGACTAGACTACTCGTACCATACCGGTACATAAAGCGTCAACCCAAGCAAGAAATCCATGTAACGCAGGGGTGATGCCGCCTACGTGACCTCTTCTGCCTGCCTACATGCCGCCATCTCCATCTTGATTTTTAGGGCGTTTGCACCAGTGGCCGTATTTTACCTGCAGCCCCACGAACATAACCACATTGCTCTTGCCCTTCTTCATCTTGTACGGCGCCGTCTTCGGGTCGAGCATGCCCGTCAGCTCGTCTATCACAGCCTTTTGGATGGACCGGCGCTGGGCGGCACCCGCGGTGGCGCCCTCTTCTGCTAGTCCCTCGGCTGTTGCTTCCACGTTCTTTCGAAGCTTCATGACCATCTGGACGTTTACGTCAGACTCGAGCAGCGCCCTGCATATGTCCCCCACGACGGCCTTGATCGTTTCCTTATCGACCACCGTGTCCGTGTGAAGTCGGCGCAGAGCCGATGTCAGCTTGCTCCCGAGCTCTTGGAGAACCATGGTTCAAAACTAGCTCGTACAACCCGCGTGCGGGCAAGGTTTCCCCACCAGATTGCCACCAGATTGCGTTCGGGGTGGGCGCAAACCACCCGAAAATGGCAAATGTGTTCCCGCTAAGATAAAGCCTTCAGAATAACGCTAAAACTCCCTTATATTTGTTTTCGATTACTCCACCAGCACCAGAGAAAGATAGAGGAGTTTAACTCTGCAGACAGAGCTGTTCACGCATCGAGACTCGGAGCTGAAGACACAGCTGGTGTACTGCTGGATCGGTCAAACGTCTGCGTGTTTTATTTTCGTCGATATTTCCCGTCCCGCAGGAGAAGAAGGCAAGCGAGACAGGCCATAAATTTGCCGCACTGCTTGTTTTCTGCTACTGTTCGTACTCCTCCCGCGAGTACTACTGCTCGTTCTACCACTGCTACCGCTACTACTGCTGGTGCTGCCAAGAGCGAAAGCAGCCCGCTCCGCCTTCCGATGGCGTCGCTAACTCTAGCTGTCGACAGCACTCCGGCCAAGGACCTGACCTTCACGAACAAGTGAGTCAACCGTTTTATCTTACCTTTCTTGGTCTCCGCAGCAGGAGAAGCGGGCGGTTGTGGAATGCTTGTCTTCACTGCTTGCCGCTTGTGAGAGAGGGAGGTTTTTGCGAGGTTGTTCTATTTCACTTATGAATATGATAGGCTACGTTTCTATCTCCTTGTGTTTCCTTTACTAGTTTCCTTGACACTGAGAACAGCGATGTAGCCTTGGAGTACAGCAGTACACAAACCTGGCATCGCGAGTGGAGTACTGATGTAAAAACACGGCATACACCCGCAAGGGAAATCAAATCAACCTATTTAAGCAGCAGCAGCTGCATCAGCACGTAACAGCAGCGCATAAGAAGTGGCAGCAGTGGCACCACGAGAAGAGGCTAACTGCGCAGCGCGGTGGAGCGAGCGAGTCGGCCGGCCGGGGGGCTTCTTCACAAGGCTCTTATTTTACGGCATGTAAAAGAATGTTCCGCTATACTTGACGTGGGGTGGCTACGTGCTATTGGAAATTGGGCTTGTTTCGACTATACTTTCTCGTGTACAGCAGTGTTCAACACCGGTTCTCAAATATGACCCTCAGCAAAGCATTGCTTAATGCTCAACGGGGTGTCGAGTGTTGCGTATTGTGTCGTACAAGGCAGCAGTGTGTACTCACCCTAGTACAATCGGTCTTATGGTCTTCAGTTGTTCGTTATTCTAATCTACTTCAAAGTCCTCGTACCATATTACGTCGAAGTATGAGAAACTAAAATACACTCCAGCTGTGAGATCGAAGATTCCGTCGAAACTCATCTTTGCATGGTGTGTGTGTGGTTCTCCGATCGCGTATTACTGGGTGTGTGTCCTAGGTGAACCGCGCAACGACTACGTACGTACTGACTGCTCCAAGCAAATACGTACTTATGTTGGACCAACCCAAATAGCTTACGTTTGGCGGATGTACATACGTAAAATGTTCACCTTTTTTTTTGGCATGCTGTTCTCCGGCGGCGGAGATTTTTTTCTATCGTTTATGGCTGCGGGGCGACCAAGGGGTCTGTTGGTACATGACGCATGTCTGGTTGCCGGCCGAGCTCCGTGGCGCGTGCTCTGAGCATTCAAAGTCCCTGAGCTGGTTATTTTGTCAAGGGTTTGCGCCTCGCTGAGCCGAGTAGGTGCATGGAGAACACTTTATTTGTTATCTTTCGATTGCCCGCTCCACTCTCACTTTTTTATCCGCTCCGCCCTCGCACCCGCTGTGCAGCATCATTCCACCCCCACCCCCTCCTCTGCTATCTGCTATGACGCAGCCACATACAGCCAGCATGACGTAGCTATACACAGCCAGCGGTAGCAGCAGTAAATCTCTCGAACATCATACCCTACTTGTTGTACCTAACCGTCTGCTGCTGTGTTGCTGCATCGCACATGGCCCTCCAGGCCCTGTACTTGTGGCAGTCACGGTACAGTATAGCAGCAGCAACGCTGTGAGCTCTCTCCTTTATGGCAGCCCCAGACGGTGCTTCTGTGTGTATGTGTATGTGTATGTGTGTACGCCTCTGTTTGTACCAGGTATGTTTGAGTGAGTGTGTGCTGTCACACAATCAGTATGCAGCAGCAGCACAGCAGCAGCAGTGCAACGGCAGCCGTGTTTCAAGCTCTCGCCTTTGTGTCAGTAGTCACGGTGCATGTGTGAGTGGTTGGTGCACAGCAGGAGATCGAAGCACGACAACACTTTCACGTCCAATGCAACAATCACACACCCATCGTCGGACCTTACACCAGGTATTCGAAGCATACTGCAACAGCAAAAGCAGTAGCTCCTTCATATCATTGGGACGCTTCCTCCTTTTCGATTTGCGACGCCCCGGGGATATCAAGTCAACCCCATCCCGAAGGGGGACCTTGTATTATATATGATATGAAATATATATAGGTAATTTCAGCGAAAACAGGGGGTGCTGTAGAGGCATCCCCGCTACGATGGAATCGCCCAGACAATACTGCTGACATGCGCGCCAGAATAAGGATGATTTCAGTGCGGCGAATTGCACGTGCCACACCAATTGTTGGAGTTGCCCGCTTGGCCAGCGGGAAGGTCGTTGAAATGGTTGAAGCTCTCTCGCACACCAATTGCGTACTTGGACTTCTTGGTTGGTCAGGTCATCATCGCCTTTTGTCACGGAAGGAAGCAGACCATAGCGCGAGCTCATGCTAGCGGAAGCAATTGCAAGGGTTTCCTATATAAATGGATGGAGTTTGTCAGTAGTGAACAGGGGACGTGCCGTAATTTACGGTGACCCAGAGGCCGAGACCAAATACTTACCGCTCAGGCACCTCGCTGTATTGTCGTGACGGGGTAACCCGACTTTTTTGGCCGTAAGCGCCCGTCCGAGGCACGCGCTCAAATCATGGACACATGCTGTATCCGCGTACACCAGTCCGCGGGCTTGAGATGACGCGCAATGGGCGGGCGTGGCGCAGTGTTGGTATGACACAAATGTCAATAGCATCAATAACTACAACCACTTTCACAACCCACCCCACCCACCTATCACTACATGTTTACCGGTATTCCGATATACCGCGCATCGACTGTTGGCTGCTGTTAGCGCGCAGTCGAGACCGAGACACACCTAAATCGTGAACAACCTTTGTTCTGTTCCCACCTTTCCATACACAGCCCGATAACTTGATTTGGCGTAAAACGGGCGGCCGCGGAAAGCAACAACAACAACAACAACAACAATTAACAGCAATAACCGCAACAACAAGGTGAAGTACACTACCGATACCACTCTTGTAGGCTACGGTAATACCTGGTACACTACTAATCTCGTACTTTCTGACACCATAGTTTCACCACTCACAACGCCGCTACTACAGTAACACCATCGATATAGCCTAAGGCACTCTTGTACCGACACCGTTTTTTCAACATACCCGACGCCGCTATATACTATCGCCGCTCTTGAAGACTACCAGATATTGCACTGCTGACTCTCTTTTCAACAAGCACAGCGCCTCTACGTATACTTCGATGTATATTATCAATAACACCACTCTCACAGACTATTGCAATACGTTTTGAAGTGTGAACGCTGACAAAAAACAAACACCCACCACGTGCCCGACAGAGTGTTCGTGTCACCCGATGATTTCGCGGTGCTGCTGGCCAGCGCTCCCCGGAGTAGAACCGCCGCCTTCTCCCACAGCTCGAGGGAAACCCTCATCTTGGTGGATGGATGGGTCTTCACTGCCAGGTGACTCCTTTTTTTTTAGGGCTCGTCTCTTTTTTTCTTGTCTTTGTTTCCTTGGTTCCTTTGGGGGGGGGGGGGGGTGCATAAGACGGGGGCGCTTGTCCATATTGCGTCATTGTGGCCCATCTTGCCCCTTGCAAAGGTTTATCGGTCTCACAGCAACACGCTATGTAGCCATCCCTAGTGTTTCGTGTTGTCTTCTGTGCTTTTTGGTTGGAGTGAGGAGTAATATGGGAGAGAGGGTCATTCGGTTAGGAGGATAACCCCCCCCCTCCGCCCCCCCTCCCACCCCGCCCCCGCTCCTCCGTCTTACTTGCTTCCCTGTCCCCTCCTCGCCCCCCCCTCGCCCCGGCCCCCGCCGCACCCCCCACCCCCGCCCCCACCCCCGCCCCCACCCCCGCCTACCATCAATTGTTTCCCCTCTTTTTCCTCTGCCCGATTATTGAATATGTACCTGATACGATTATTACATATACGTATAGTCCCCATGGCACCTTGGCGAACGGGAAGATAGGACTCAACGCGCTTCAGCGGCGCACAGCGAACCTGGCTTTGTCTACCCCGATCCCCGTGTACCCTTTCTCTTCCTCGGCTGGGGACATCACCATGGTCGCGCTTAATCTGACCGTGGACCTCATGGTCAAGACCAAGGGGAGGCCGAAGCAGGTGCGGCGGTGGTGGTGTGGTGGTTGGGATGGGGGGGGGGTGAAGTTGGTGACTGTGATTATGGTTGTTGTTTGTTGTTGATTGTCGTTGGCGTTGTTGTTGTTAGTGGTGTTGGTGTTGGTGTTGGTGCTGATGTTGGTGTTGGTGTTGTTGCTTTGTTGTTGAAGCTGTCGCTGGTTGCTGTCTTTGTTGTCATCCTCGTCGTCGCTGCCGTTTTTCTCGTCCTTGCAGCTTTCGTGCTTGTTGCTGCTGCCGTCACTAGTGCGCGTTCCGACATTTTTCATTTTCTTGTTTTCCTGCTGCTGGTGTACTGCTGCTGGCGTTTGCGATGACCTGTCTACGCTGCCTTAAACCTCCGGCCGTTCTCTGCCGTCGTCATAATTCGACCTCTTTGCCTAGCCCCCCCCTTAAGCTCCTCCCTCCCCGCCCTCGCTCCCCTCTTCTCGTTATGTGTGACCCCCCCCCCCTCCTCTCCCCCACCACGCGAACAGCTGGACGCCTCGAAGCTATCGGAAGTGTTCAAAGTCTCCTTCGCCCACCAGGTGAGACAGATGCGCTTGGTGGGACGAAAATGAAGCCGACCGGGTTTTCCGACGTCCACGCAGGGGGCCTCATCGCTCGGCTCGTGATAGTCGTATGCCGCTAAAAGGGAGAGAGTCGCCACCATCGCCCCCCTCCGTCCCCCCTCCGCGCGCACTGCGTGCCTTTTGGTATACAGTACGTGCATGATGTACCATGGCAGACGTATATTCGTGTTTTTTTTACGCTACCGAGGAGCTTCGACGGCAGCACGGCGGCACCGCCATATCGAATGTCGTTGTCGCTGCTGCTGCTGCTGCTGCTGACATTGGTTCATCTACTGCTGCGGTTGTTGATCGAGTATCGCCCCGCTGACATAACCCCTTCTTATTCGTGCCCTTTTTCTCCATGTTCCGTGCCCCCTTCTCATTATTTCGCAACAATAACGACACCGCAACCGCCAACACCATCACCACCAACAGGTGTTCACCCCGGGGCAGACCCTCGCAATGTCCTTCGAGGGCTCCAAGCTCCAGGTCTCCGTCGAGAGCGTCGAGCTCGCAGCCCTCAACGAAGAGGGCAAGGGGGGTGGTAGGGCTGGCGGGGGTGGGTTTTCTGGTACCCACCGCAGCATCCACGGACTGCTCGATTCAGTCACCGACATTGCGTGGACGAAACCGCCGGGGTCTCTAGTGAATCTGGAAGGCCAGGCGGGCGGGGCGGGGGGACAGAATGTCATTTTCCGGGCTGACTTCGACTTCGCCAAGCTCGGCATTGGGGGACTCGGGAGGGAGTTCAACCAGATATTCAGGCGTGCGTTTGCGAGCCGGATTTTTAATTCCGCGGTGGTGAGAGAGATGGGGATTAATCACGTGCGGGGCATGCTGCTGTTTGGGCCTCCTGGATGCGGGAAGACCCTGATCGCGCGGCAGATCGGCAAGGTGTGTTTGCGTGGTGTTGGTGTGATGGTGTGTATGTGTGGGGTGTATTGCTTTGTTAGGGGATTGCTGCCGTTTTTTTTCTGTGTTAGATGTACGTAGAAAGTGTTGTTTCGTGCGTTGTTCACCGTTTTTTGGGTCAAGGTTTTGTTTTTTATGTAGCGTGTACCTTGGCAGCTATGTACCGTAGTCCCTTGATGTCGTGCAGTCTTCGTCTCCGCTCCGACATGCGCTCGTCCTCCTGCACTATGGCGGGTCCGGGCACGGCCCACCAGGGGCTAGAACCACGCTTTTGATACCTGTTTACATGCCATTCTCTCTCTACCAACAACTCCATAATGTATGGCAAACCCCTCCGTACTCCCCCCTCCCCCTGGCCTATGTTATATATATATATATAGGTTGGGTTGGCGTCGGTGGCAACGGCACTGTAAAACATGCCGTTCACTACATGAGCTAAACGACCAGGGTACCGTTTTTTGTTTTTTTGGCGGTCGAGTAAGATTATTTGTGTGGGGTGGAGAACTTTTACTCCGCACAAGGGGATTGATCGTATCACGTAGCGCTCATGGTAAGGCACCCACAAGGCAGATGCATAGCACTCCCGTTGCTGTCTCTGGAAGTGGCCATAACGAAAACTAAATTAATTTATTGAAGCTGTCATCCTTATGCAAGTCCGCCTCGCAAGCGGTTCATAGTAGGATGCAGCTCACCCTTCATGCGACTCGCTGAGCCCCTCACGGCGCTTCGCGCTTGGTGCAAGCAATGCCTGCCTGGTCGGTGAAAACCCGACATGCTTCGTCCCGGCATTGTGGGGTTGCAAGGGTCTGATAGCTATGGTCATACGACTACGGCCATGCGTGAATGTCGAGTACACCCCCCCTCCTCTCCCCTCCCCGCCTTAGCCCCCCCCCTCCCCCCCCCCCCCCCCCCCCCCTCCCACGCCTACCCCCCTTACGCCCCCCCTCCCCTCCCCTCCCGCCCCCCCGCCTTCCCCCCTTTTTATCTTGTCGACACGAAAATGCCAACGCAAGGTGTTGAACGCCCGCGACCCTAAAATCGTGAACGGGCCTGAGATTTTGGACAAGTACGTGGGGGGATCTGAGGAGAAAATCAGGGCTCTCTTTGCTGACGCCGAGCAAGAGCAGGTGGGTGGGTGGGATAGCGAGTGGAGTGTGGAGCATGGGATAATTGTGCGTGGGGCTCGGCAGGTGGTGGGGGGGGGTGGGAAGGGGGAAGAGGGTGTCGTCGATTTCATTTGTGGCCATAGTCTGTCAGACCAAGAACCCTCGCATCCCTGGAATGCGGATTCGGAGCACGTCGGGTTTTCCACGAACAGGGGAGCAGGGGGGAGTGTTGTGGTGGTGGTGGGGGTGGTGGGAGGGAGGCGGTGGTGGTGATGGTGGTGTGAGTGGTGGTGGTGTGGGAGGGAGGCGGTGATGGTGATGGTGGTGTGAGTGGTGGTGGTGGGGGAGGGGGGGGGGTGGTGTTGGTGTTGGTGTCGGTGTTGGTTCTTGTTGTTGGTAGTGGTGTTATGTGTCGGTGTTGGCGTCGCTCATTAATGTTTTTTTGTGTTTCTTTTTTGTGTTCATGTTGGTGCTGTTTGGTAGTGGCTGTCGGTGTTGGTGCGCGTGAAACCATGTTGGGTGAAGTCGAGCAGCAGACCCTTCCCCTGCTCAACACGCCTTCTGCGCGTTTTTGGGTGTATTGATATTTTTGCAATGTAAAACGTACTGGGTACAGGCGATTTTTATGTACGTAATGGCGTTTTGTGTATCATAATGGTGTTTTGTATATCAGGCGGAGCAGGGCGAGGGCAGCATGCTTCACATCGTGATCTTCGACGAGATCGACGCCATCTGCAAGAAGAGAGGCTCCGTAGCCGACAGCACGGGCGTGTCCGACTCGGTGGTGAATCAGCTGCTGTCCAAGGTCGACGGCGTGGACTCGCTGAACAACGTCCTTATCATCGGCATGACCAATCGGAAGGTGCGAAAAAGTAAAACAATGATTATATTTGATCATGTCTTACCGTATTTTTCGCGTCCTTTTTGTGCCTTTTGTTGTTGGTGCGTCTTTTGTGTGCTTTTTTTGTGTTTTTTTTGTGCGTGTGTTTTTTTGTGATTTTCGTCTGCGTTGTGTTTTTTTTGCTGGTGTTTTTGTTGTGTACGTTTTTTTCCCATCGTTTAGTCGTTTTTGGTATCTGTAACTTAGTGTAATCAGTTGGTTGGTTCGTTTGTTGTTATTTTGTGTGCTACTACGGCAGTTATTGTTGTTTGTTTGTCGGCTTGTTTATTCGTCTGTTTTGTTTGTTTCTAAGCCTCTCCGCGCCTCCCTCCCTACCTCTCTCCTTCCTACACACACCCCCCTTCTGTGCCTCGTCCGCTTTTGTACAACCTGCTACTGCTGCTATTGCTGCTATTGATGCTACTGTTGTCGCCTACTCGTGTTTTACTAGGACATGATCGATGATGCCTTGCTGCGTCCTGGGCGTCTAGAAGTTCACGTGGAGATAGGTCTTCCGGACGAGGCCGGTCGGCTGCAGATCTTGCAGATTCATACGCGCGGGATGGTGGGTGGTGGTAGGGATTATAGGGATGGTGGAGGCGGTGGTGGCGCTGGTGATGGGTGGTGACGTGGCCGATGGTGGGGTGGTGGTGCTGGTGGTGGTGGTAGAGGGTGGTAGTGGTGGTTGTTGTTGTTGGTGGTGGAGGTGGCGGTGGTGGTTGGGGGGAAGTGGAAGTACGGGTGGTGGTTGTGGTGGTGCTGTTTGTCGATGTCTGTTTGCCGTGCTGATTGTTACATCTCTTACGCTCGGAATGGCAGTGGTAGGCGTGGTGGCGGTGTTGGTGGTAGTGGACCTGTTTGTCGATGTGTAGTTGCCGTCCGGTCTGCGGTTGATGGATTGATCTCTTCTGGATTATTTAGAGCTTTCGTGGTGGTGTTTAAACCATCTGCTCCACACCTCACCCTTCCCCCCCCCCCCCCCCGCCCCACGACCGCCCCAGAAAGAGAAAGGTCGCCTGGACAAAGAGACGGTGGACAGCATGGAGGAGCTGGCACGGCTCACAAAGAACTTCTCAGGAGCCGAGATCGAGGGGCTCGTGAAGAGCGCCGCCTCGTATGCCTTCGAGCGTGGCATCGATGTCAAGAACCTCGACAAGGCCCCCGACCCCAAGAACCTCGTCGTTCAATGGCAGGTGGGGGTGGGGGTAGGAGTTGGCGGTTGGGGTGGATGGGGGGAGGTGGTGATTATTGAATGTGCTCTCGGCCAACAGGTGGGGGTGGTGATATTTTGTAGACTTGGCCTCTGGTAATTCAGGTGGATAGAGTGGAGTGGGGTCGGGTGGGGGTGTGGACGGGGGTGGTTGATGGGCTTCCGGGTAGACCACTGAGCCATCAAGTGAGCACTGAGCCATCCGTTCCGCGTGGCAGCGCAGACCGCTACTTGCCGCGTCTGATAAAATAGCCCTCCCCCCCCCCTCTCTCCCCCACGTGCTCGCTCTATAGGATTTTATGTTGGCGCTAGGGGAGGTGCAGCCTAAGTTCGGGGCGGACAACCAGGAGCTGCAGACGCTGTACGCAAACGGTATCGTGCCCTACGGGAGGGAATTTGAGGATGTGTCGGCCACCCTCTCGAGGCTGGTCGAGCAGACGCGCTCAAGCGAGAGGACACCTATCATGTCGGTGAGGATAAGACGGGGGGAGGAGGGGGAAGTTTTTTCTTCCTCGGTTTGTCTTTGCTTTATCTCCGTTAGTGATGTATTTTTGCATTTGAGCTTCCTTACCTTTTGTCATTTCGATGTCTTTGATTTTGATACTCCTAGTTTTGATATTTATTCACATGTTTCGATGTTTCATATTTCGATGCTTTTATATTGCAACATGTTTTTTCTTCAATCTTATTATTAATAACAGGTTTTGCTACAGGGAGAGGCGTTCAGCGGCAAGACCGCTCTGATGGCGCACACGGCGGTAGCGTCTGGCTTCCCCTTCATCCGAAAAATAGCTGCCGATGAGCTCATCGGCATGGGAGATGTAAGCAGCAAATATCTCCCCCCCCCTCTCCCCCAATATTTCTTTCTTCTTACCGCCGTATACAGGCATGTGACCCCCCAATATTTATTTCTTTATACGGCAGTATATAGGCATGTACCCCCACCTCTCCTCCAATGTTTCTTTATTTCTTTATACCGTTTATAGGCATGAAACGTTTTTTATGCACCTTGGTTGGCTTGTCGATTACTCTATGTTGTTGATGGTGTTCGATGTTTGATCTCTTTTTCGTTGGTTGGTTGGGAGGTTGGGAGGTTGGTTTGTTCATG
Organism: Undaria pinnatifida; assembly: GCA_012845835.1. Classification (NCBI taxonomy): domain Eukaryota; class Phaeophyceae; order Laminariales; family Alariaceae; genus Undaria; species Undaria pinnatifida. The sequence continues at coordinate 7,737,248 of JABAKD010000009.1, read as the reverse complement.
TGTTTGTACTTAGTATCTGTGTGTGTTTTTTGTTTTTGTTTTTTCTGGTTTTGTTTTATTGGTTCTTTGTGTTCGTTCGTTCTGTTTGGTTGTTTGTTGGTTTGCTTGTTAGTTTTTGCTTGTTTCTTCCAGTCGTTTGTTCTTTATGGGTTGTGTTTTTATTATTTAGAGATTTGTGCTTTGTTGCATTTGTTTGCTGGGCTTTATTGTGTAACTGCGTTATAATGAATAGTTGAATGTTTTTGTTTATTCGTTACAAGAAATCAAAATACACTCCAGCTGTAAGATCGGAGATTATTTATTTATGGTATATTTATTTCTTTGCTGGTTCGTTTGTTCCCCTGCTCGTCTTTTTTCGTTGCAGGCGTCTAAGGCAGCACACATCTCCAAAGTCTTCTTGGACAGCTACAAGTCCCCCCTGTCCATCATCCTCATCGACGACTTGGAGAGAGTCATCGACTTCGTTCGTACCGGCCCTCGGTTCTCAAACACCGTGTTGCAGACGCTCCTCGTCATGCTCAAGAAGGTATTTTTTTGGCCCGTACGAAGATAGAGTTGCCACTTATTTTGCTTGAATAATTTTACTGACAGGGGTAGAACTGAAAAATAAAAAAAATCTATTCTAATCCCAAGTAATACGTGCCCGAAAACGTGGGTGCAGTTCTGAAGGAGCTGGAAAAAAAAAAAAAGTTTTATACTCATTCCAATTGATTTGTGCCACAGAAACATGGGTGCGGTTCTGAAGGAGCTGGGAAAAAAAAAATTACTTGTAGACTAATCATTTCAAGTAATTTGTGCCACAGAAGCGTGGGTGCAGTTCTGAAGGATCTGGAAAAAAAAGCTGCATACTCATTCCGAGTAATTTGTTCCACAGAAACGTGGGTGCAGTTCTGAAGGAGCTGGAAAAAAAGTTGTACACTTATTCCAAGTAGTTTGTGCCACAGAAGCGTGGGTGCAGTTCTGAAGGAGCTGGAAAAAAAAATGTTGTATACTCATGCCAAGTAATTTGTGCCTCAGAAACGTGGGTGCAGTTCTGAAGGAGCAGGGAAGAAAAAAAATGTACACTCATTCCAAGTAATTTGCGCTACAGAAACGTGGGTGCAGTTCTGAAGGAGCAGAGAAAAAAAAAAATGTATACTCATCCCAAATAATTTGTGCCACAGAAACGTGGGTGCAATTCTGAAGGAGCTGGGAAAAAAAAAGTTGTACACCACTCATTCCAAGTAATTTGCTCCACGGAAACGTGGGTGCAGTTCTGAAGGAGCTGAAAAAAAAAAGATGTATACCACTCATTCCAAGCAATTTGCTCCACAGAGACGTGGGTGCAGTTCTGAAGGAGCTGGGGAAAAAAAAAAGTTGTATACTCATTCCAGGTAATTTGTACCACAGAAATATGGGTGCGGTTATGAAGGGGCTCTTTAGCCCATTTATAACCGTAGCGCCGTTTTGGGGACACTGCATTTGGAGTTACTCCTGCTGTGAGATGTTTTCTTTTTGCTTTTTGCGGTGATGTTAAGTAACGGAGGAAGCCGCTCAAGGTCGGTGGGATACGTTTTTTTTTTATATATATATTTTACCGGTGTAAAATTATTCTGAACAAGTCAGCTTTGAGTTCGATAAATTTAGGGTCGATGCTCATCTTCGCATGCTGCCTGATACGATTCGCTCCCAAGTACCGGGTAACGGAAAAAAAAATATATACGTACGTACGCAATGAGATTGCTCATCGGGTTTTCTCCTTTTTGAGTAAAAAGCCTGTTTTTTGGATGATATAATATTTATCCCCTTGAAAGGATTTATAGCTTACATGCACAAATTGCCCGCCCGTCCGCCCCCCCCCCCTTCCCCCCCCCCCCCCCCCCCCCCTCCAACCCCGCTCGCTTTTGATCAAAACCAGCCCCCCACGTCCTTCAAAACTCCGCCCCCCCCCTCACCGGTTATTCGACTTACAGGATTCACTTGATAAAAGGATACATTTCCCTCCACAGCTGTCAGATTTTGCCCCCCTCAGAAACGGGTTTTACAGTTTCCGCGCACAGACTGACTAAAATCACCCTGTTGACCCTGATAGCTACACTGTAGTTGTAAGGGGAGTCGCCGACCTATATCCTTAATGAGGACGCACAACCCGTAATACGCGCGATCGGAGTATCACACACAGCTTGCAAAGATGAGTTTCGACAAAATCTTCGATCTCACAGCTGGAGTGTATTTTAATTTTTATAACATAATCCCTCAAGCGAGGAGCCTAAACTAAAAGATACACCGCTAACGATTTAATGATTATTTCACCGAAAGTTTTGGACATTCTAGGATGGCATGTTAAAGGGGGTATTTTACAGAGATTTTCACTGGCCGGGTCGCTTCTCGCGGGTAGAGTCGTGCCAGGGTAAAACGGCCCCGACCCGTGAGATCTGAAAACCTCCTGGCCCGACCTGACCCGCCCCGTGAGATTTCGAAGATCTCCTGACCCGACCCGACTCGACCCGCGAGATTTTGCAAGCCTCCTGACCCGATCCACGGGCCGGGTCACTGTGTCGTGACCCGTGAATAACCCTGATGTTTTACGATGGACCTGAAGCAGAGGGGGGGGGCGGTTGTGGTATGTGTCCGTGCGGTCGGTAGAACCCTTCGAAGGAATAGGTAGGATACGGTAGCGGATTTTGACGTATTATGTGGGAAACCTTATTTGATGGGAAAGCAGGGGTTCAGGGCGAGGCATTGAACGAGCCCTCGGTCAGACTTCATCGAAAGCTATTTTTTTGTTGTCGTGTTCATGATTTTGATGTTGTGCTTGCTTTTTCCACACTTGTTTCAGGCTCCTTCCCCCCCCCCCGCCTCCGCCGACGAGTAGTACAGTATTGAGAGCAAAACTAGGAATGTACCCATTTGAAACAAGTAGAGACGCGAGAAAGTTGAAATGGCAATATAAAGTAAGGAACATGCCAGAAAAGAGGTTGCAAGCCATAGCTGGTAGGGCTGTATGGGAGAAAATAACAAAAGGGCGGGCTGGAACAAGATGGGATAACGCAGTCGAAAAAAATATGGAAGGGTTTAGGAGAAGACCAAGAAGATATACTGGCTTTAGAGAAGTCTGGCTGGCACAAGACATGAGTAAAAGAAAGGGAAAGGCTCCGTAGCGCTAAGAAATAAGGTGAAAGAGGAGAAGTACTTGAAGATATACGGGGGGTGGCGGGAAGATAATGGAATAAAAACGTATTTGCACGGCCCACTGAACTACGCGAAAAAGCTGAAACTGCGACTTCGTGTAGCGGACCTGGACCTACCAGAAAGAAGAAAGAGATATACCAGTAGTCGGGAGGAGGACATGGATGCACATATGTGCCCGTGTGGCACAACTATAGAGGGCAGGACACATATTAATAGTATTAAAAGGAGAACGCTACATATACAAAGAGAGATGGGATTGTCAAGAGGAGATGTGGAAATTTGACGAATGCGACATGGAAGAGTATGGTGAACTAGCGAGTAGCGCGAAAGCGATCGCTATCCTAGGAGATAGATGTGGTGGCCACAGACGGCGAAACAGGACGGATACAGGATAAACAAACAGTTTCTATGTAATACATGGAAAAAGCGTCATGAGCGCCGAAACGTTAGAGGTGTCTCTATTAGGAGTGGGAACGGTGCTCCGTCTCGAAAGGGATGCGTGGTCAATGGTCAAATGACTAAGGCAAGCAACAAATGAGTCCCCCCCCCCCCCCCCGACTCCGCCAACACTACCCCCCCCCCTCCCTTTACAGCCTCCGCCGCAAGGCAATCGGCTCCTGGTGATGGCGACGACGGCCGTGCCGTACCTCTTGGAGGATCTGATGCTGGTGCAGGCCTTCATGGTGTCGCTGCACGTGCCCCAGCTGCAGGGGGGGGAGAGTGTCAAGACGGTGCTGCGGGAACTTGTGCCCATGTCCCAGGTGACCCGAGTTTGAAGCCGGAAAAATGAGGGTTTTTCTAGGGCTGTACTTGTTGATGGTAGGGGATACACGAATTGTACAATCTGGGGCGCCTGCCGATCCCCATATAATCAGGCAGGGGCTATGATACTCTGCTGCACCGACCACGTAGAGTATGCATCATACCAGGTGACCGACGAAGCCACAAAACTAATGGTTTTACGCCCCGGAAAAAATCACGATCTATGCCATCTAGATGCTCTATTTTCCGTCATGAGATGTTCTGCCTGCTCGTAGGTAATCTCGATCCCTGTGCTTTTCTTGGCTATGCTTGTGTCCTGCAAGAGCCGTGCGATACAGATCCCACACGGCAAACACGTGCGTGCGCAAGAGCCGTGCCGTACAGACCCCCACCCGGCGAACATTGTCTAGATATTTGCAGATCGTATAGACCAGGAGTGTTTCTGCCGCATAATATCTAGATCGTGGCCTGACGATCTGATCTGTCTGGTGTGTGAAAGGTTTACGCTGCAGAGCACACCTATTAATTCTAAGATGAGGTTGAAGTATCGTTTCCTTTGAGACGCGCGGTACGATGGGGTTGGTATTTTTAGCTGAAACAGTGTCTGAATGACGGGGCTCCTTAACCCTTTTGGAGCCCCCAAACCCTTCCCTACACTATTTCCAAGTAATTTGTCCCCAAAAACGGGTTTCCCGTTGTATAGGCGTTAACCCCTTAAGCACCGCACTCCCGTCATGGGGACAAAACCCTTAGGGTTAGACTAACCCCTTTTGGGCCCAGGTCCAGCGACGAAAAACAAAGTGTAAGCGCGTTCTTGCCATGGTGCGAGCATGCAGCACACGGCAGTGCAAACTATGCGCGCGCGTGTCTTACGGGCACTCTGCGTTGGAGTATGGCAGTACACACGTCGTCGTCAGCTAATCAAGCAGCCCCGGGTTTGCTTCGTGGGAAGGATGCCGCAAAATCGTCGGTGTTATTCGTCATTTTTTTTCCTCGGGAGCTCCAAGGGGATGATCCCAAAATCGCCCCGAATTCCATACTTGTTTCGTTGTATTTTTTTTTACAGTGTTTTTGATATACGTAGGCCATGGGTGACACGTGCTACGATAGATAGTGGTGCACGACTTTTTTTTTAAATACTACCCCTCACTTTAGGAGCTTAAGACATGTCCTTCTAAACCCCAGAAACTGTTTTGTTTTCTTCTCCGAGAAGAATAAAAACTGCTACATATCCCATGACCTAGGTATGCAAACGAGAAGCGTCGTCATTGCAAAATGAATTCCCTAGTTCCGACGATTTGGGGTTAACGCGCTCCGTCATCCAGAAACTATTTCAGACGAAAAGTGCTATGATATGTTCCTCTATCGTAGCTCGCGTCGTTTTCTTTTCCTCGGGTTTAGCTTCTGTGTTTTTTCTCAAAATCATTTGTTTGGGCGAACTCCTCAACTGAGGGGCTGAGGGGGCCTCAGAAAAACAAAAAGGTGCACCTTTGTTTTGGTAGCATGGGTCTTGGGCGTCGTGTTGTTGCGTGCTCGTGTTCGCGTGACAAGTGTTCATTCGGGTGCTTAATTGTTGCGAGTGCATTGCGTTGTTGCGTGTTCGTTGCTGTCACACACGTATCTTACAAGGTGCGTTGCGTTGTTGCTTAACACTTGTTCGTCCTATTCAAACTGCGTGCATATATATATGTGCTGTCAAATATTGTTGCGTGTGCGTGCGAATCAGGCGGACATGAACAGCATTGCTGCGGCGATCTCTAACCCGATCGGCATCAAGCAGCTGCTCATGGTCACGGAGATGGCCAGAACGGACGAGGACACGGTGTCTTGCGAGAGGTTCCTCGAGTGCCTCCACACCAGCGGCTACTCCCTCGACTCCTACTCGTCTGCCCCACAGAGTTGACCACCCCGGTCTGCTTTTGGTAGGATACGAATGACTTGATCCCGGTTTACTATGATGGAATGAGTTGACCCCTACCCCGGTCTGCTTTCTGTGGTAGAATGAGTTGACCGCGGTGTGTCTTGGCCATGATATAAATTAGTTGACCACACCGGTCTGCTTTTGCTGGGAATATGAAATCGTCGTTTTTCCAAGTGGTCGATCTAGTCTGGTCGATCTAGTCAACGACTAGTCTGGTCAACCGATTAATCGACGCAACCCAACCAATCAACAAACCAACGGATGAATCAATGACCCAAACAAACAACCAAGGCGGTGGTTATGTTTTTTGTCGGATGGGAGGGGGGGGTTGCGTTTTTTTAATCGCTGGTGTTGTTAACCCCAATACCAGTACGTAGGGTTCAGCTGCTAAAAGGTTTATGGTGCAGCTAGCAGATTATTAGACTTTCTATAGTATTACTATTAATAGCGGTAGGTGAGAGGCGCAGAGCGACGACGCCATTTCTGGGTGTTTATTGTTTGTCGCCTCCCCCGATTTGTGTTGTGTTACACAGCGCCCCCTGATTTTGCGTTTGTAACCGCTTTTGATGAGTCCGAGAGGGGAGGGAAGGGAACGGGGGAGAACGAAAGGGAAGGGAGCTGGAAGATTCTCGCGCCTAAACGCTGGAGGTGCTCGTGTTTTTTTTGGTGGTGACGATGAGAAAGTCGAAGGTCACCTAATGGGGATGGTTGTGAAAGTGGTGGTGTTAAGGGGAGAGGGGGTCGTTATGGTGGTGGTGCCGAGGTGGGGGCGGGGGCGGGTCCTAACACTCTCTGTCTGCATGATGAGGACTTCCCGTAACAGTCGCTCTGACTGCTTCGAGTTGTTTTCGGGCCTTCTCGGAAGATCGAGACGATGTCGAGGGGACGGGAGGTAGACGGGTACTGAACGGCTGCAGGTACGGTCTCTCTCTTGTGCGTCCGCGTTCTCTACTTGATTTGGTTGACTGGTTATACTTTTGTGACGATGACTAATTGGATGGTGATCGTATTGAGGGGAGAGATAGAGATGGCGGGGCGGAGGGTTGTGGCTCTTTTCGCCCGCATCGGGACTTATTGGTGTACCAGACCGGATGCGCTTGCTTAAGTTTCCCTTGTGTGCTCTGGGGAGAGGCTCGTTCTATGCGTTGATTGCTTCGGATCTGTTTCGGGCTTTCTCCGAAGGATCGAGGCGATGTTCGGCGGGGGGGGGTGTTTGGTTGCCCTTCTCCCGGTCAGTACATTTTTTTTAGTCGTGAGGTTTGGTTGCCGGGTTTGGTCGTTCGGCTGACATAGTCTGCAGAGCTTGCTTCTTTTGGTGGTTTTGGTTTTGGTGGTGGTGACGGTGGTGGTGTTGATGGTGGTGGTGGTACACAGAGTCTTCGTCATCAACGTTTGAGCGCTAGATTGAAGATCCCCGACCTGGGGATGGGAGGTTTTGCCCTTTTCTCTTTTCGCGGCGGTCAACCTTGCGAGGCGGGTTCGTCATCTTCGGAGAAGGGCGAAAAATAATACCAGGTCAGCAAAAGTAGCCCTTAGGAACTGCGCCCAAGGTTTTGGGGATGACATAGACTTGATGTGGGATCATTTTTGCAGTGTATGAGGTGCCCGTAGGAACAAGATCCTCCTCCCGAACCATTTTTACGTGCAACGGTATTATATGTGTACCCAGCAGGGCACTTCGAAGTGGATACAGATGTTACCGATACTACTATGTGACACACTTTTTAAATGCATTCGTATGTGTTGTAGGTAGACCCGACATCGAAATACCACTCAAGACGTTTTGGGGAGAAATCGCCCACAATAAAACAGAAAAAAGCAAGCAATAAAACGCATGCACCAAGCACTGCTCTATGAAGTAAGTGTTTTTTTTGTTCGATCTATCAGAAGAAGAGGTGAGGGGTCGCGTCTGTTCGCTTCGGCTTTCCCCAAGTGCAGATCGGGCCTGCAATAAAAATTCTGCCGGTCGCTTGTGGTCAACTTCCTCAACCCAAACCAACGCGACCCCAGACATAGCCCTAACCCCAACACTCTGGCGATCGAGGTCGGCAGGGAGGGGCAGACATGCGGCTCCGCAGCGTGTTTTGGTGGCGTTTTGAAAAAAAGGAGGACTGAAAGGCCGCAGAGCCTTTACCAATGACAGTCCAATCACTGGCCCAGGAATTTGTTTCGCATGCCAGTCTTGCATTCAGGCAAAGTCGTTAATTTCGGGCGGTGTCTGTATCGGGTGCACATGCGCGATGCATGCATACGATTCTTGCTCAATACAAGGAAGGCCCATGATGTTGTCTTGTGATGAGTAGATCGCGGATCATCAGATAGATGCAGCACCAACACCGTTAATATTTGTGAATATTTGCAAGTTGGGGATTTTCAATTTTCGGATCTTCTCATTGTGAGACTATAGACCACAGGAATCTTCCGATGAACCACGACCAACGTACAGCCTGGTTGTGTGCGTGCAAGCGTGCACCGCGAATTCACTCGCTCGTCGTTAGTCATGAGGTCGCCTCGAGCGCGTTATATTATTATTCATGATGGAAAGGAAGAAAACGGTTCTTGAAACCTCGTTGTTGTCGTGACACTATAGACCACAGACATCTTCCTTCTGATGAAGCACGAACAACGTGCAACCTGCTTGTTATGTGCGCAGTGCGTGCAATCGTGCAGCGCGCAATTTACTCGCGGGTCGTGAGGTCGTCTCGAGCGGGTTATGATGAAACATGATGAAAATTAAGAAAGCGATTCTTGAAACCGTTTCAGGACGTACGTCAAAAACGCCTGTAAAAAATCTGAAAACTTTGGTGGTACAAAAGTTGTCGAGTTGTCCGCTCTCGTCCCTAGAGCACAGCGCAGCTAGCTCAGTGCGTCAACGCCTAGTAGAAGAATTGACGACCCGCTCGAGGAGAGCGGCCGACGGATTCGCATGCCCACATGCGGCGACTACACCATGCGCGCGCAGCCCCGGCGGCGCGTGGCGGAGGACAAGGAGGAGCCCATATTTCTGCGCAAGACTTTTGAGATGATCTGCGCGTGCGATGCGGACGAGGCGGGTGATCTGGCCTGCTGGACACAAACCGGAGAGACGTTCGTGGTTAAAGACCCCGATGTGTTCGCCCGGGTGGTCATACCGAAGTTCTTCAAACGTGAGTGCGAACATGCAAACCCTTGGTGGCTGGCTGCGCCTTTGGTCTCGCGTGATGCTATCACCGATCTCGCCTGCTGCTGCTGCTGCCTTTGCCGTGCCCGGTATATATTGTGGCCCGTTTTTTTGTGCCCATGTTTTATATATGGCCATGTCCTGAAATATAATAATGGTTGTTCCTGTAATATATAGACGAAAAGGTTATTATATTTACGTACATATATTGTCAGTGGTGTTTTTGAAACCATTGCATTTTTAGCTGCTGTGGCGGTCGTGTAAATCAGGCTGAAAGTGCACAAACTGAACTGGGGCGCTGTTTTGCGCGACGCATCCATCCACCTCTCCCCACCCATCGCTGCGCCACCTTGGCTTGTAGCTTGCATCAAGGCCGGCTGTGACTGCATTGCTCGAAGTAGTGATGACGTGACTACCTTCTGGTACTGTAGACTGACGTACTGACTGGTACATACCCGGATCTAAAACAAGCCGCAGATGCTGACAATCAGACGGCGTTGCGGAGATCATTTCACATGGCACTTTGTACCTGGTACATTTTGCCGTCTGAATATCTAAATACCGTCTACCAGCTGCTGCACAACGCAACGTACACGTGCTATGGATGGGTAACGTACACCTCTGACCTGGTACCTGCGCCTGGTAGCATGAAGACTGACCGTTACCCCGTGGTATAATATACCGGTATACGAGTTACACTCGTAGACTTGCAGCAGTAGAGGCTCGCGCGATGTTCGTGCTGGTACATGTATGATGCGAGTACCACATCGAATAGATACGTAGAATAGGAGCAGTTCCTGCTTGCTGTCATATACCAGGTATACAGCGGTAGATCTAAGTTTGTTCCGCCGAAGCACAGCAGAAGCAGATAGGCAGATAGCGGCAGGCAGATAGCGACGGACGCAGCTGGATATCTATTTAGTCTACTTCGTGTGGACCTACCTATTAATAGTACTTCCCTCGTCGTACGAGTCGTAGAAGGGCGTCATCACGTTTAGAAGGGTGTGATTGATGTAGGTGGTTGGCACATTCCAAGTAGGAAGCGCAGGCGTGGTTTGACGCGAAAACACATGAAGGGAGCCTTGAGTTCCGGTGCCGATATCAGCAGTCGCTGGCGCCGCCGAAGAGTTTCGCCCACTGCCATGGGCCACGCGTTCGCAAGGCCTTTGCACCTCCCCCTCCATGCTGCTGGTCTCCATATACTGCTGAGGCGCGCTCGAACACTGGTAGATAGATACTGCGTGTTTTCATCTCTGCTTGCATCACGGTATGACCCAAGGGTGCTACCTTGGGGATGTCATAGTGGTTGTGAGGGATGACACCGCAGGGTGTGTGCTATCCAACGTACCCGGTGATAATACTTCTTGTTGCTTTGGGATTTATTTTCGTTTATCACCCGAGTGGTACACCCCGGGGGTGCAGTATGCAACGTGTGGGGTGGGGTGATTTACAGCCCTCGCGAAGTTGCACGTACGTGCCAGGCTAATCGAATTTGCACGTAGATTCAATAGCGATTTATGTATAGCGGCTCCGTATGTGCAGGCGCGCAAAACGACGGTTGAGGTGCCCAGACCAACCCGACCCCAGACCTGACCCTAACACCCACCCTAACCCTAACGCTAACCCTATAACCCTAACCCAACCCTTTGGGGGCTGGAGGTCTGCTCTCGAGATCGGCAGGGGCAGTAATGAGTTTTGCGTGCAAACCTGAAAACCTTGCACGTACGTGCAGAAAAAGAAATAAACGCCTGGTCGGTGATATACCGTAGTATACGGTCATCTTACAAGTATTTTATCTTCGCGTCTATCTGAAAATATTATGTTGTTCCTGCTTTTGTATCATAATCGTCACACAGACCAGGGGTCGCGGCTGGGGACTGTGTATGATACCTTCATAGCATCACACATACCCTCAGTGCTCCTCACGTGTACATGATACAGCAGCAGACACAATCACAAGTCCGAACCCGCGCCCCCGCCCGTATCTCGATCACCCAACATACGAAGATCGTCCACGAACTACTGCTGTTACACTAGACTACAGCTAGAAATTCAAGTTTTTTATCACAGCAGTACAAGTAGAGTGCCAGGTTTATCGTACCACCCCTGTGATACTCTTATCAAATCCCAAAACAATCACCCACTTCATCATCGGGATATGCTGTAATATCACGCCCTCGGAGTGTAACATACCGGGTGATGAGTATTTTAGGGGCCCAAATGTTATCACTGAGGGTGTGGTAAACACTGTTGTGTACGGGTTGTTGCTGTTGTAGTCACATTAACTCTTGTCAAATATCTAGAGCCCGTGGTCACACAAGAGTGCTGGAGCCCTACGGTATGAAGATGCGAAGATGTGACGCGATGAAGATGACGATGGCGATGCAGCCGACGCGCATCGTTGTTTTCGTTGCTGCCCCCGTTCGATCACCACGAAGACAGAATCATAGCCGAATCACCCCCCCCCTCCCCCGTTCGTTGTACAATTAACTACGCATGTACTGGTGCAGTCTACTGGTATACGGGTATACAAAGCTGGCATACAAGCCCACAGCAGATAGCACACGGTACCAGCAGCAGCCAATGCAGCAGCTGCGGAAGTGATATCACATTATGACTATTTAAACGTTTTACATATATAAGACTAAATATGCACTAGAGCTCTACTCAATAGTCTCTGCTCGCAGTGTGTACGGAGTCGTGTAATATCAAACGGTTAAATGGTGTAGCTGACAAGAGCATATATTTGATCTCTCACAGCGTATATTTTGCTACTTGTGCATCCATACTATTTCGCAGTGTCTGGGTCACCCCATGTTCCCGTTGTTCCTCCGCGGTTTTCCTGTTTTTTTCTCAACTCCTCCCCCCGCGCCTTTTTTTGTTTACCGTCGACCATTGAAGAAAAAGACCCTCCCTCCGCGCTCCCGCCCCTTCTTTGTACTCACCCCCCCCCCTTCCGCGCTACGGCCATGCATGATATGAGTACCCTCCCCGCTCCCCGCCTCCCATGACGGGAGTCGAAGCCTAGCCCCAGTGCCGAATTGTATGGAATAATGTACAGTATACTGTAGAGGAAGACATTTCGCTGTTTTCCGATTGGTCATTTTTTTAGCGTGGAAAATTGTATTGATGGATAATCTCGAACGCTGCTTAGGTTGGACTCAGGGGTTCAAATCTTGGTATGGTGATTTTTTTTTTCCTAGAGACGCCAACTGCCGAGAGAGCTTTATAGGGTGGGTAGGCACGATTCGGCAATTCGACGAGGAAAGAAGTGCTGAAATGTTTTCGCGATAAAAATAAGGCGCGTACCGTAATGGGGAGGGGGGAGAAGAGTCTGCTCAGTGACCCCGGGTCTGAGTTACGTGTAGAGAGGGAGACGGAGAAAGAAAATCTGCGAAGATAATAGGTGCGATGAGCAAAAGAAAACTAAAAGAAGTGTGATGGAAAAACAAATGTATAGCGTGTGTACGCAGGTACCAGATAGGTCCGGGTTGTTAGCGACGCCTTCTCATCCTTGCATTATGCCAGTTCTTGGGCGTTTGTGTTGATTGGGGAGATCCTATTGAATGAGGTTCGCGACCTGACCACCTAGACTATGCACCGGGTGAAAAGACTCGAGAGCCAATGCGTTGGAAGACAGATCCTCGCGTAGTTTTGCACACTGTACACACGGAACGCTCGCATAGTGTGTTCACCCCTCCAAATAACTGGCTATTTATTTTCTTGGCAGAACCGGCGTCACACCTTGGGTCATCTTGTTGTGGCACACCACCTGGGGCAGGACCGTTCCGTGAAAGTTCCTCATGGAAATTTCCGTGGAATTTCCTCATGGTCATTCAAGTAGTGTTCTTCGCTCTAACGAACTGACTCTTTTTTTATCCTGGCAGAGTCGGCGTCACACCTTGGATCATGACGTTGCCGCACACCATCCGGTGCAGGACATTTCCGTGAAAGTCTTCGTGGAATTTTCCGTGAAACTCCCTCATGGATATTTCCGTGAAACTTCCTCATGCCTACTCGGAACACATGTCTGAGTAGTATCGCCTTTCACCTAGCTTTTCGAGGCTGCCTTCCGGCTCAGCAGGCAAGGTGAAACCCGATATACCTCAGACACGTTATAACGTTATAGGCATGGGAAGGGTGGTGTTTGTAGACGCGTGCTACGATACAGAGGTACGAGCACTTCTGTCTGAAATGGTTTCTGAAAGAAGGGGCTACTTGACCCCAAATCATCCAAAATAGGCCTTTTTTTTCACGGTTGGTTCTCGTTGTATACCTAGGCCATGGGGATCCTTCATCCGCAATGAAGCAGGTTTAGTTTTCAACCGGGATCAAATCATTTTTTTGGGGTTAAGCAGGACGTGTCTTGACCTCCTAAAGTAAGGGGTAGTATTAGAAAAAAAAGTGGTGCAACACCTCTATCGTAGCACGCGCCTGTGCTTCCTTCTTTTATGCTCCCGGAGGGTGCGCTACAACGTGTTTTGGTCCCAGGTCTTGGCGACGTCGTTTTCCTCGGCAAAGAGGAACCAAACAACGAGACAAATTGGTTGTTCAGAATGATCACTTTTCAAGCATCTGCTTCTATTTCTCAAGAGCGATTGTAGAAACAAGTAGCTAGTTGAGGCTGCTTATTTATTAGTCGTTACTTCAGGAGAGAGCTAATAACCCCTTTAGCACTGCGAATCGGTTGTTAGGGACTAAGTAGTTGGGATTCGAATTGGGAGCGTTTTGCAGTGGTCAAAGGATTAACGAACATGTTGAGACCCATTTTTATACCAAGAGAGCGACGTGTTTGTGTGTGCGATCTCAGCGTCCTAGGACGAACGAGCATCCAGCAAAACGAGTACCGCCATGTTGCGTCTTTGAACCCCTGACATACATGGCAGTTCGGACACGTCCCTCCTGGCAGCTTGAGCATGCTTGGTGTAGCTGATGCTGTAATCGTTAGATGGTCACTTTTTTTCAGTTTTTTTTATTTCTAAAGTCCCGAAGGGGTTCATATGCGCTCCATGTGCGTACGCAAAACTACCTGAGCAGCGTAGGTCTTCCACGACATTGACTTTTGAGAGGTTGTCCCCCGAAGGATAGGTAGGTGGCCAGGCTATGAACTTCGAGGATCCCACGTCAAGGCCACAAACACCAACGTATGGCACGACACAGAGACGGGAAATCCTAACCGCTAATACGAAACCCTTCGGTGTTCAGGTTCAGTGGGGGTCCTCCAATAAGGCGGGTCTGAGTAAGACGGCATCCCGATATATGTAGCGATCCAAATCGCTTGGCGCGACTGGGGATTTGCACTGATGGATTGCCTGGGATAAATAAGGCGGCTTTCCCCAATAAGGCGGTCATGTTGCTCTCGCACACCACGACCTTACTGGGGGACCCCTAGATAGTGCTGTAAATTGATGCTACGGGCCTTTGCAAGGAGACTACGATCTACCTAACATCATGAAAAAAAAAATAGTGTACTGATCAGTCCGCTGACGAGCCACTATGGCCTTGTTGCTATTAATAGTATAGTACGGGGACACCTTGTGTTTGTAAGGCTGCTTCTTTTGGTCATCCCTTCTATTATCTTGGTACTTTTCGTTTCTCCTTCTCCCTCCTTAGACCTAAGTCACATCCGGGGTCACCAAGCAGGCTCTTTTCCCCTTCCCCACTACGGTACGCGCCTTGATTTTTATCGAGGGGAGATTCCCGTTTCTTTTTCCCTCGTCGACTCGCGTTTGAGTTGTGGCTAACCCTACCCCATTGCATCACTGCACCTTTTCAAAGCTGGAGAGTTTGCGCCACTCTAATTCCAAATAATCCGTCACCCCAAACACGGGGGTGCAGTTGTGAATGGGTTGAGGAAGGTCTATACCTGACCTTGAATAAGGGGCTTACGAGAAAAAGTAACGGTGCAAACCGACGAACAGTCCCATGGCCTGCGTATGGAAACCTTTACACGCCTCTAGGGGTGCCATGTATAAGCCATACACTCCTACCCAAAGCATTGTATTTTATTATGTGAACACTCTGATTTCACCCCCTATGATATTCGTGTCATGTTTGGACTGGGTTAGGGCTTAGGCTTCTCGTCGGGTCTGGACCTGGTGCCAGGTACATCGGTATGCTACTACCTGTAGTACAGCAGTGGCAAGAGTATTAAAGAGGGGGGCACGGTTTTTGATACACCACTTCTTTTTTTTTTGCGTGGCCTACGTAGGTACCGGTGTATTCCTAGTGTTTTATGGTATTTACCTGGGAGCCTAACAAGGCGTAAGATCTAGATCTGGAAGTGATTGAAAAAAGGGGTTTCACATGGCTTTGAAGGCATGTGCGTATAGGAACATGGGGATAATGTAATAAATAGTGTTGTGGAACGTACGTTGTATTCCAACGATGTTGAGATTTTCCGCAGTTGGATATCCCCGCTCTTGACAGATTTCCATTGCCAACTTATATCACTTCCCTGTACTAATTCCAAGTATCTTTTTCCCAAATACGGGTTTTCAGTTGTAAAGGCGTTATGGGCGAAATTAGTAAAACAACACGGCAAAGTCTCTTATCTGCGGTTTAATACGAAAATCGGAAATATTTTCCCCAAACGGTGCTAACCTATCTTATGGTTAATATCACGTATTTTTTCGCTGTCGTTCCCGAGTAAGTCTGTCCACGTATGTACGACGCCCTTTGCTGATATGCTGCTCATTTTCCGCATGTAATACTACAGCAGTACAGCAGTAGTACGCTCAAAGTTAAAGTCAAATTTAAAGTGCAAGCCGTAGTCTCTGCAGGAAACCATAGTCGTAATAACGCAGTCATCAGATCGTCCGTATCACCTACTAGGTACATGGAGTAGGTAACGGCGCCGTGGACCGTGCGTTCCGTCCACCAGGTATTTAGGTACCGATTCGTGTAACCCGTAACGTACAGAATCGATCCTGCTTGGTGTTGATATTTTGGTTCTTTCTGTACACAACGAGTACGTAAGCGCAGGTCGTATTATCGAGCACATGTTTACAGCAAATTATACCCGCATTTACACTCGTCATATAATTCGATACCGGTTATGATGCATGTCACGTATATACTCCGTGGTCTAATACGATATGCGTACCAGCATGCATTTACCGGTTGTATGTGATTATTGCCGTTTTTTTTTGCGACGGGTATTTTGTATGCGCGTACTCGTGCTGATGTCATTGTATAATTGTATGTACCGTTCAGCGGCAGCAGTCATGGGTGACTTAGGGTTAGGGATGGATACGAAAACGAGGGAAGCTATGTAGCAGAAAAAGGAAAAGATAAAAAAGATAAAAAGAGCAGATGAAGACTTTGTCTTCTGCTGCTGACTGCTGTATAGCTTGAATCTCTCGTATTAGTTAATAGTAGCCATCAAAGTCATACAATCACATTACATGAGTGTTACACTTGCAAAAAACGTGATACGTGCTGCACTTCAATTTATTTTGACCTGGCAACCTGTCGCTCTCGCTCTCGCTCTCTTTCGCGCTCTCTCCTGGCCCGTACAGACAGCAAGTTCAGCTCGTTCGTGCGGCAGTTGAACTTCTACGGCTTCAGGAAGGTCAAGTCCAGCAACTCTGTTGACGGCTCAGACGGAAAATGGTGGGAGTTTAAGGTGAGAGTGAGAGACCAAAAAAAAGAGGCGTTACGAGCATTTTTTCGGTGACCTCAACTTTTGTACTGCTTCAAAAACCGACTTGCGCTAATTCCAAGTAGTTTATGGTTGACTTCTCAGACATGAAACGGTGGGAGTTGAGAGACCAAATCGAGGCCTTAACCCGTTTCCAAGCCGTAAAATATTCCTGATCCAAACGTTTCCTATCCCCCCCCCCCACAACGGGAGTGCATTGCTTAATGTTCTACTGCTGCAAAAGTCAACCTACACCAATGCCTTCTAGTTCGGCCCCAAAAACATACCTGATAAGTGCAGTTCTAAGGGGGATGAAAAGTGGGATGAGGGCGACCCGCAGACCCCGGGCGGGTGGGCGAGCGAGCGAGCGAACAGGCAGGCGTTCGTCTCGTTTTTTTTCGCTCCGTCAGCTCTTGCTGGTCCGGTCCCGGCCGGGTTGGGTCCGGTGCGCACGCTTCGGTGTCCGCTGGTGTTGTGGTGTTGTGATCGGAAACGGCAAATGAAATGCACGTAATCATAGTCGTGGTGGTGATCTTGGGGGCGTGCATGGTGGCTCTAAGATAGGGAGATATCCCGTTGGCGTTCGGCAAGAGGGGGGGGGGGGGTGGGCTTGCGAATACCTGGCAGATGATTTCAGCGGTAGTATTATTCTGCTGCACCAAGGTAAGTCGAAGTCTTGGGTGATATGATACGATAGCTGGCGTGGTGGCAGGCTGCTTCACGCGCTCACCACCACCACCCCACTCACCACCCCGCCCTGAAAGCGAGCTTAAGACCATTGCAAGATTTTGGACTTGGCCGAATGTGTTGTTTAACAGACTCGCTTGCCGACTTGCCCCCCCCCCCCCCCCACCTCCTCACCCCACCTTCCCTCACCCCAACCCCTTAGCACGACCTCTTCCACCGAGACAAGCCGCAGCTGCTCGCGGACATGCGGAGGGCGACTCACTACGGCGTCGCGGCGGACAAGCAGGAGGTGGAGCACTTGCGCTCGGAGGTGGCGCGCCTGCGCAGCCACATCGGCGACATGGGCGACAAGATCGACCAGCTCACGTCCCTCGTCGAGACCCTCGCGGTCGAGGGCAGTGCTACCCCCCCAGCTACCGTTGCACCCTGCGGCGGTGGAAGCGGTGGCGGCAGTGGTGGCGCCGTCGGGGTAGGTGTTGGTATCGGTGGTGGTAGTGGTGGTGCTGGTGGTGATGGTGGGGGTAGTGCCGGTGTTGGCGGAGGTGGGGTCGTCTCTTTAGAGCGGCGGTGGGCGGGCGGGGAGGGCGACGGGTTGCACGGGGTCGGCATCGGGCTCGGACAGCTTTCGTTCGCCGGCTGCAGCGACCAGGAAGAGGAGGACGCGAGGTTCCTGCCGCCCCCCGTTCCGGCCGGTGCGTGCATCGGCGGCGGCAGCGGCGGTGACGGCGGTGACGCTGCCTCTGCCGCGTTTTTGCCGTTACACTACATGTCTCGGAAACGGAAGCTCGTGATCGTCGATCAAAACTGCGGCGGCGGCAGTAGCAGCGGCGGCGGCGGGGTTGGAGCGACGGCAATGTGGCCTGCGGGGTCGGCCGCCGGGTCGACGATTGTGAAGCAGGAGGTAGGCTCCTTCCTGCCGGTGAAGCAAGAGATTGTACCCGTGAAGCAGGAGCTGATGTCGATGGATGCGGGGAGCGAGCGCGTCGCGATGAGGCTGAGCTGCGCGAAACAGGAAGCGGTGGCGGCGGCGGCGGTGGTGGCATGGCCACCACATAAAGGGGGTAACGGCGCCCCATGCGCCGGATCTAGCGCACCAAGTCATCCGCAACAGCCGCAACAGGCGACATCTGCCGCCGCCGCTACCGCCGCGATCTCCACGGCGGCAATCGTACCCGCCGTGCTTCCGTTGGTTGGCGGCGACGGCGGCGTCAGCGGCGGCGCCGGCTGTAGCCACAGCGGCAGCAGTAGTAATGGCAACAGCGAATTCTTGCAGGGTTTTACAGACCAGTTCCTCTCTTTCGAGTCCCCGACGGCGAGCTACATTTTGCCCGACCGGGCCTCCGAAAGCGGCGGTAGTGGCAGCGGTAGCGGCAGCGGCGGCGGGGACGGCGAGAAGGGCACGGTGAGAAGCAGCAGCAGTAACAGCATCGCCAGCTGCCGTAGAAACAGCAACAGCTGCAACGACAGCAGTAACAACGTGCCTGGAATCGGTTGCGCGCTGGCCGAAGGCAGCGCGCATACAGCAAGAGTCGCCGGCGAAGGTCGGGGCGACGCAGTGAGCGAACGTGGCGATTCTTTCAGCGGCGGTGGCGGTGATAAGAGCCGAGTGGAAGAGGAGGACGATATCGACGTCTGCGGTGACGGGGGTTATACACCTATTGCCGAAAAGGCGGAGGTTAAAGCGGCCGTGGCGAAAGTTACGGCCACGGCGGTGGCGGCGGCTGCACCGACGGCTGTCGCAACTCCTGTTGCGAGAAGCGAACGGTCGCCCAAGGGTGCCGGCGAAGCTTGCGGGGGCGTGGCCAGGAGGGTGTTGGGACCCCCCCGGCTGCAACAGCAACAGAAGCAACAGCAGGGGGTGGAGGAGGCGGACCGAGGGGAAGCCACTTCACCATTGCCGCTGTGCATGGAGGAGCTACACGACAACCTGGAGTCTCTTCCTGCCCATAGCAAGACGAAGGTGGGGGTCATGCGATGTTTCTGCCCCCCGCGGTTTGCACAATAGAGTAGGACTTACATAATAGAAAAATGTGAAATATATAGGGAGGAACGGGATATGTTAGTAGAGATGAGGAAATTAGACGGATGTGACATGGAAGAGTTTGGTAGACTAGAGAGTAGCGAGGAAACGATCGCTATCCTAGGAGATAGATGGTGGCCGCAAACGGCGAACAGGACGGGAACAGGATAAGCAAATAGTTTCTATGTAGTATATACATGGAAAAATCGTAATGAGCGCCCAAGTGTTGGAGGTGTCTCTATTAGGAGTAGGAACGGTGCTCCGTCTCGAAAGGGATGCGTGTTCAATGGTCCAATGGCTAAGGCAAGCAACAAATGAATACGCCCCCCCCCCCACGATTTACGTAAAGCTCGCCGTCGTTCTCGCGCGTCTTCGCCGTTCGCTCGTTTTATCCTCTGCCGCTCTGCACACACACAGACGTAGGCGTCCGGGTTGCAGCAGCAATATGCTCGCCCCCCCCCCCCCCCCCCCCCCCCCTCCGCGCCAACCCTTTAATTACCCTTTTTACAGCGCCGCTTCGCCATGTCTCCGTTGGTTCGCCTGTCTGTCTGTCTGTGTGTCTGTGTCTGTTGATTTTTATCTCGCTCGGTTCCGTTCTTGTTGTTTTTGTACACATAATACCTGCCCCAGCTCAAGGAGGGTCTCTCAGCGCTAATGCAACACCCCACCTTCCTCGCGGCTCTCGTGGGACACGAGCGGAGCGCACCGGCGGCGATGAGCAAGGCGGGTTCCCCGCCGCAGCCGCGACCGGCAAGCGCTGCACCCGTCACCGCCGCCGCCTCCGCCGGCGCAAGATTTTCGCCCGAAAGCATGATCGTGGCGGACGATGAAGAGCATCACTCGACGATGTTCGCGGGCGCATCCGCGGTTGGAGGGAGCGACGGTGGCGGCAGCACTGCTACTGCCAATGGTGGGACTGTCAGCAGCAGCAGCAGTGTCAGTGTTGTCGCTGTGGGCGGTGGCGGAGGCGGCGGCGGCGGCGGTGGCGGTGGCAGCGGGTGTTGCTCTGGGCGGTCGCAAGGGCACGGGGATTTCGTGCGGCGTTTGCCGAGGTCGGAGGAGGCCTGTGCGTAGAAGGAGAGCTCTTTTGGATGATCGGCGTATCGAAGTATCGGACTAGACTGTTGGGTTATCGAAATTTGAGAACACTGGAGTGTTGGCGTTATCGAGGATTTCGTACGGCGTCTGCCGAGGTCGGAGGAAATAGGATTGTCCGTCCGTGGATTATTTGATTGGTCGGTGGGTCTGTTGATCGATCGGTAGGTCAGTCGGTCGGTTGGCTAGTCGGTCGGTCGGTTGGTTGGTTGGTTGGTCGGTTGGTTCAAAGCAGTGACATTTGTGGTGCAAGGGGGCTATCGCTTTACCCTCTTTGAAACATTGAAATACACTATCGGCATGCAGCATCAAACTATCGGAATACCTAAATATCGCACTGCCGAAATGTCGGCGTATCGATTTATCAAAACATGTTGTCGAATATCGAAAATCGTTGCAGCGTTGGAATGACAAAGCAGGCTCTGGGGGTGTACGTGCCATAGTTATACTTTTTTTTTTTCTTTGTTGATTTATTTTCGTTTCGTTTCGTTTCGTTTCGTCTCGTTTCGTGCCGTGTATTCTTTTCTCGAGCGAAACGGAAACGAAGCGAAGGGAAGGTTGGTGTAGTTCCAGTGCGTGACGTATTAGATTTGACATTTTTGGCGTGTTGCACTCGTAAGGCTCGCGCTTTTTCTAGGAGGCCCGTTTTTTTTACAGCTTTAGATCCCTGCGCGCTTGTGTGTAGCAATGCGACACCGCGCGGAGAACTTTCCCGGAAAAATCTTGCGTACGTGGGGTCTCCGAGTCTAGAGAGAGAGAAGACAACAGCGGTTGTTGTAGTTTATTATGCAGTATGATTTACGTGTTGTGTCCATTTCTTTTTTTGGTTTTACACCGGAGGGTACGTCGAAAATTGTACGATAATTATACGAGATATGCGCGAAGTACAGTAGTAGGGGAGAGGAGCATTGTGGGATATCTGGTGGAGTTATTGGCGGGGGCAAGTTCTGTTTGTCTGGCGTGGCGCAAGCGGCGATGCATAGCGGCGTGTTTTTGTCTCTCCCATCCCAGACCGAGGCTATATAGGTATGGGAGCTATGTCGCGAAACGTATTAATTGCACGTAGCCGAGCCGGTGATAAAACTAACGGCTATTATGCGCGTTGTTTCTGGATGTGGTTGACGGCTCGCACGTAGCGATTGTTATTGTAACTCGTGCTCGCACGGATGTCTTCTGACAGAAGAAAAATGCGAGTGGTTCCTCTTACCAGACGAACAGGAACGCCTCCATGCCTATTGGAGGGGACGCGGGGATCAAATGCAACATAGACTGACTCATGAAATACATCGTCGGCGTTTCTTCGTTGCCACCTTATCGCCCATTTCAACGGACAGAGAGGGAGGGGGGGAGTTCACGGAAAGAGATTATGAGAGAAGAGGGGGATGTACTCATATCATGCATGGCCGTTGTGTTGACACCGTAGACCCTCGCATCCGTACAATTCCGGCAAGGAGCATGTCGGTTTTGCATCGACCAGACAGACATTGCTTGCACCGATCAGGCAGACATTACTTGCACCAAGTGCGAAGCACCGTTAGGGGTCTGGAGAGAGGGGCAGAGGGTGGAAAGTGGCGATCGTGGTTCATTTGGTAGTAAGAGGGTGGCCTCGATCACACACCGGAAAATGGTTTCCGTAGAGTAGACAGGCGTTTTTCGAAGAAGGATGATCGATACGTAACAACGGGGTTGTTTGCACGAGGGGTTGTTGGCTCGCTTGCTCGCTCGCCTGCGTTGTCGCAGTGGTGTTTCTTTCGCTCAACTTCGAAAATGAATGGTAGACGGATTTCCGTTGGTTGCATTACACCCAGTTCCGGGTATTTGGTGTAGTTGTGATAATATTACTGCCCGCTGTTTTTTTGTTGCGTATGTGTGAGTTTTTGTTTCGTTTGTTTTGTCTTGTGTTTTTCTTCCGACAGTGGCAGAGGGCGAGAAGCCCCTTCCACCCCTTTTACGCAAGCGTTGTTTACCGTACTGCTGTATCACGGGAGTGCAATAGCGACTTTCTCGACGCAAGGAGGAGGGGGAGAGGGGGGAGAAATAAGGAGTGCGGTGAAACGCGTGTCTCGCTGATTTTTGTCTTCCCTCCTATCCATCCCGTGTCGCCTCATGGTACGGTGCGGTGGTACGCACACGGTACGGTGGCACGTATAGTACATGGTGCGGTGATGGGATGTATAACGCATGATGCGGTATGTACACGAGGAACGTTAAACGTCTTATCAATAGTGGATGGTGTTGTCGCGCCTGGTTATGGATTGCCTTTTGTCGGGAGGCACTGTTATGATATCCCCCCCGCAATCTGTCTGCCTCTCCGGCCTTTGGTCATTATCGCACCACGCGCGGGTTTCACGGTGACGATTTGGTACGGGGTTGTCTACGGACCGATCGAGGCGTGCGAGTCCGGGGAGGGGGAGGGGGAAAATATTGTCTGTTTTCTAAATACTGTTGTGTTGGTTGGCTTTGCAGTGAACAAGGGCGGGTTCGGGTACGGGAAGGCCACGGGAGAAGCATACCTGATCCTGTAACTAGCATAGCAGTCGGTCTCTACGCTGTACCGCGATTCTGACCGCGTGTTGGTTTTGGGCGCGAGGAAAGCTTTTGGCGGTAGGGCGTTATGATGGCGGAGGGGACGGATCTGGGTTACAAGGCGGCGGTTGAGGGTGGGTAGGGGAGTAGGCATTGATATGCATTATTGTCTGCCGGACCATTGACCCTCGTATCCCTACAATGCCGGGACCGAGCTGGTTTTCACCAACTAGGCAGACTTTTCTTGCATGAAGGAGGTAGTGCATCGACCGAGGCTCAAGTCATCACCGCTCCTGCTGTGGACGTTTTCTTCGAATGGCGGTGGCGTATAGTTCACGATCGGGTGGCTGCCTGCCGGTCTGCATGTCCGTCTGCTTGTCCGTCCGTGTGGCTATCTGCCAGTCTGTCTGCTCGAATAGGAGCCGTCGTTCTATGAATAGAGAGAGATAGCCCCCCCCCCCCCGTCTTGTCATTGGTGCAGAGAGAAAGACATTTAATGCGGGCAGTTTGTAGGAATTGTAGGAATCGTGCGTTTTTTATTTTCCCGCGGTTTTTGCGCATGGCATGCGTGCAACAACGGCGACGGTGGTGGTGGTGGTTTGTGACGAGTGTATGATCTAGCAGTGTCAGTCAGTCACCGTGCTGCGGCAGAAGTGATGGCGTTAGGGGTACATGTGATGCGCAAAAACAGGGTTGTTGTGCGCTTTCCCTCCCCGGCCGTTTGTAGGGCGTGACGTTAGGGCGTGACGTTACTCGGTGCTGGTATCTCTTGAGGGTTTCGGTATTTCCCCATCTTTACTACTGCTGTGATGACAGTATTTTCTTCACTTGTACTACGATGAGTAGAAAGAAGCAGTTCTCGTAATGACAGCGGCGGAGGAACAAGTATACGAAGTACCTGGTACTCTCTTTGTCGCCGTTCTTGGCGCGATACATACAAAATCGGCGAATGCACGTGATATGTGATGCGAAATGCCTTTCTGTGTGGAGATTGATGGTGATCGAGCCTTCTGGCGTAACATGTACGATGGCGGTACTCCAACAGCAGCAGCTGTAATAGCGCTTCTGGGCGCAACTATTAATAATCACTTACCTGGTACGGACGTTTGGACATTAAAATATCAGTTTGTTCCAAACGACTCGAAAGCTTGATACTCAATGGCTTGGAGAACGGGTTGATATATATATATATAATTCAAAGTTCCCTCCGGGAAGTTCGTAGGGCAGTGGCTAAATGGCATTTTATTATCACTGCCGGACGCGATGACCATTTATTGTACATTAGAGAAAAAATGCCCCGAAAAAATAACGATTCCGCATTTTAACCGGTACTTTCTTGGGTGTACTCACTATTAATACGTAGCAGTACTCTTCACACTGTTTGGGTACTCGATAGACGTGCCCATGACCGCGATCTGCTATTATATCGTTATTGAGAAAACACTCACTCTCAAAACACATTTATTTTTAGACCGATTGTAGGATACGGAACTCCAGGTCGCCAGGAAGCGGCACGTGTTGGTATGACAGACCCACACCGATAGCGTGGGATGTGGCTTATAAATACTGTACTAGTAGAAAATATTTAAAAGAGCATAAAATATTGAGAACGAGGGAGCAAGAGGACAATACATGACAGGCTATAGCTATGACAATTCAAACTCGCTGCTGCCGTATGGAGAGGATACGGCACGCGCACAGGGCGCTGCCTGCTGCTTCTGCTGCTGCTGGGCGGCAGGGTTGTACACATAGCGTCGTGCTTCCCGCATTTAGTTTGGCGTCTTGACATCATCTGTGACGTAGGCAAGAACTCTCCATAAAAATTGATGTGCGTGAAAAAACTGCCTCTGTGGACTAAAGTGTCAAGATTGGTTTGTATCGAATTACTACCACGTATTCCTAAGGTCCCTGTATTTCCGTCCAAATTTGCCCGACCAATGAGCTGTGAGCTAAAGCACACACACGCAGCCGCAGCGCAGCAGAAGTATGCGGTATGGTGGAGTGACAGATGACAGGCTCCGACAAAAGCAACTCGCCGCAGATTAGCGACGACTCGCCACGCGCACGTACACGATGTATCCTACTACTGCTGCTGTGCAGCAGGTTGTACACGTAGCGTTGTGCTGTCCTCATGTTGTCTGGTGCCTGTCATCTGTGGTGTGGGCAAAATCTCCGACACAAGAAATGTGGACGTAAATGTAAGGATGGGGTGGTATATAAATTATTATCACAAAGGTTACTATATTGTAGCCCAAATTAGCGCGATCTATGAACATGCTATGGACACGCGCACGCAGCGGCAGCATAGCAGAAATATGGGGTATGGTGGGGTGACAAGTGACACGCTCCGATCAAAGCAATCAGCTTCTACAACAGCAGCCACACGTGCATAGAGTTGCAAGTTGCTGCTGCAAGGAGGCTGGACTGCTGCTGGGCGGCAGGATCGTAGCGTGGTGTTCTGCGCTAAAATAGGGAAATGTAGGTGTATGTTATAAGGCTTAGTTTGGGTAAGCTATGGGTTAACCTTTTGCAAGTGGTCAAACGGACTAATACCCCACTAATACCTTAACAAATGGCGTCGTCGACAGACCATGGGTTTTTGGGTCGTGGGTTCGATCCCCACATCCACCATAATAAACTTTTTCAGATTTCCCCATGGCGAACTTGAAAAATACTCTTCCTGGTATCCCCAGGTAATGAAACGGCTTGGATAATTGACAGAGGTCCGCCGTATATCCGGCCGACCTGCTATCCCGCCGTTTCAGGGGGGGAGAGTGTTATAAGGCTTAGTTTGGGTAAGCTATTGGTTAACCTTTTGCAAGTGGTCAAACAGACTAATACCCTACTAAATTCCTTAACATGTACCCTCTACGAGCAGAAAAACCCGGTTTGCATCCAAATTTTACGTGCGTCGTACACGAGGATAGGGATGTGGAAACCCGATCCCCGGGGGAGATGCGTAAACCCAATCCACAAAGTGATGCGGAAACCCAATCCTCGGGGGGATACGGAAACACCATCCCCGGGGATGTTGCGGAAACCCGGGGATTTGCCTCTCAAGTATGCCATAGTCCAGAAAAGAGTAAAAAAAAGGCTTGCCACGCGCGACACACTGCACGGATTGCGCCCAAACCTCCGACAACGTGACCCCAACGGTCGAATTGTGCCCACCCCATTTCACGTTTCGGATAAAGGTGCTAGCACGAAGAGGTGTGGCCGAAAATAAACAATGACAAGTATGCATATACATATATATATGTGGTCAAACGGTGGTTCTCAGGACACATTGACACGAGAAGGTGGGAATTGGCGCAGTGCGTGCCGGCTGTATATATCGATGATTGCACAGTATAAAACACGTATATATAAGGAACAGGGTAATAAGAAAGGAAGCTGAGATTTACAAGAATGTAAGAAGTCCGCTGAGATTTACAAGAATGTAAGAAGTCCGGGAGCCGTTGTTGTTATGAAATTGGTGTAGAACGCAACCTCTCCTATTAAGTGCACGTTGTTGTATTGTAAGCGTACTGAGATAACTTTCTTTGCAACACACCTCGTTCATTTAGTTCTTGTTGCCGACATTGGTAATCTCCTCGTTCGACCGTACCACCTACTGTAGTACACTGGGGAATAATACACAAACGAATAGCGTTGGCGCTACATTACTGTGTCGATGGTTGCAGCCGTGCGTACAGGGGTCAATTGCTCGCGATCGGATTAACGATTGCTTTGTTAACCAGACAGAGTATGCCTGCAAAGGAGACTACCGTATCCTTTGCGAACGCCCGCCGGGGCGCCTAAGTATTTTTGGTGAAAAATATCACCCTGGGGCGTTTCTCAGAGGAAAGGGGGTGATCTTGCCACAAAAAAAAAAGAAGTACCCCGGGGCGAAAACTCCCCGGGGTGTTGATCTCTTTTTTCTGTTTGGGGCACCCACCGGACGAACACACACTTTGCCGCGGACCTCTCGCGCCGGAACCCACGATGTCGGGCCTAAACAATATCTACGAGAAGGCATTCAAGAAGCAGAAGAAGGAAGGGCAGTCTGGGGAAGCTTGCGCCGCTTTCCGCCGGGGGAGGACACCCTCTCCAACGCCAAAAATGGTCGGGCGAAACGAGAGGTAGTTGCTTTATCGTACGTAGATGTTTTTGCCGTGTGTTTGTCGGCCGGATTAGTACTGAGGTAGTGCGCGATTGCAATTTGGTGGAAAGGGTTTTTAATGTAAACAAAGAAAAACAGCAACGAACGGCAGCAACAACAACGACAACAACAGCATCAATGTTGCCACAATGAATGCCTTGAATGTATGTGAACGCCCCGTTGGGCGGCCAAACAAACAGCCGAAAAACTAACACACCCGGACGGGGCGAACTCAAAGATAGGGGCCCGCAAACAATATATATATGCTGTGAACGCCTTGGTTTCCGCGGATCCTCATGCTTCCCGGGGAGAGAGTGGTCTGTCCCCTGGAGGGCGGCTTTCCGCGTGCCCCGCTCGCCAAGTTGGGCACCGAGGCGCGCTTTTTCGGCAGGGACGAGTAGGGTTGCTGTGTGGGGCGCGCTTGGCGCGGGCGAGGGCGTGCGGTCGCTGGGGGCTGGGTGGCGCACGGTGGAGCCCGGTCTTCCGCGAGGCATACGAAAACAGGCATAGCGTGGGAAGATCCAACCAAGTGACTACTACGACGACGACTACTACATACCGTATGTTACAGCATTATTGTAAAAAAGGTACAACATTCGACGCATCGTCAACAAACTGCATTAACAAGAAACGGGCACACACAACGAACGAATGGTGACAAACAAGAGCAAAAAAAAAAACACCGTCGATCCCCCGGGTGCCAAGCATTGAGAAAAATGTCACGCAAAACAATGGCTCAATAATTCTCAGCGCCGTTCTCAAGAGTGAGTGTGCTTAGCGGGTTACTTCGCATACACTCTGAGGTTCCCGGGTTACTTCGTATACACTCTGAGGTTCCCGGGTATGAAACCTGGCTATTGCTTTGGTCATACTTGGGTACATACCCACACTAGGGGACATTTTATACCCATACCAGCGTACAACACACCCATAGTACCCAGATACACACCCATTCCCGAGTACACGCCCGTACCAGGGTACACACACCCATACCCGGGTACAGACCGGGTCATATCCAGTCCATAGATATAATTACATTTGTCCTCGAAATTTTTTTAAACCTTATTCACTTGGTTAATGGGACCTGCTCCGCTCTCACCGCTCCCACTTGGAACACGCCTGCCTAAACCCCCCTCCCGGAGAACCTTCCCGGCATTCTTCGCGTTCCTTACTTTCTTCGCTTTCTTCGTTTCCTTTTTTCCCGTTTCTCTTTTTATTTTCTTCATTCCGTAGCTTTATCCAACGTATGATCTACGACTCTACGACGCATCTACGGCGGAAAGTCGTGAGATGTTGAAGTTGACTGCCGGCTTTTTAGTGTTCTACGAGTAGGCACCGACTTTCAGCTCCCTACGCTGGCCACCTGTCGCCGTCGCGCTTCCCCACCACTTTACAACTCGGAGGGCGAGATAGTACACACCGGTACTACTACATACACCAGGTTTGTACGTACCATCAGATACTACGCTGTTGGATCACATGCACGCCCAGCTCGGATCAATCCGGCTATATATGGCCCAGCAGCGCAGCGTAGCGCCGTGCGGAGCCGTTCGATATACGAAACGCCAATAGTACATACCTGTACTACTACACCAGGTTTGTACGTACCATCAGATACTACGCTGTTGGATCACATGCACGCCCAGCTCAGATCAATCCGGCTATACATGGCCCAGCAGCGCAGCGTAGCGCCGTGCGGAGCCGTGCGGAGCCATGCGGTGCGGTGCCGTGCCCTTCGCTGCGGTGCTGTGTCGCTGCGCTGCGTGCTTTCTTTCGAACATAGAGCAGTACTGGGTATCATGCGTGTGTTGTTGTGTACGGAGTACTACTTTTCCTCTTTTTTCTTTTTCTTCAGACTATGTATTTGATCTTTCACGGCCCCCTGTTTTTTCCCCCACGCAAATTACCCCCGTACTGCCGATCAGAACGTAACACCGGTAACAAAAGCACACAGCACAGGTGAGGACAACAGGGCAATTTGCTCTGCACAAGCAGCTCTTGGCATTATCAAATCGCTGTTCGCACCAAATCGTGGGCCGCTCGCTTCTTTCTGCCCCCTTTGCATAGTCTATGTTTTTAGTTGCATTCTTCCCTGCCTTGCGCGAGCGTAGCGGGCGGCGTCAGCCGCCCGCGGAGCGGAGCCCTTGTACTACCTTACAAAACACGTTTTTGGACTTGATATTTTCTTAACGGCACCACATCATCAACGACTCTTATCCTTCTCAACAAAACCTCCATCTTTTCTCGCATCACCACCCCGGGAGCGACATAAAAAAAAGGAAGAAGCTGGTCCACACCCAAGCGTGACATGAAAAATAAAACACAAGCAAGAAGACGCACGCTACGACAGAGGCGCACCGATTTTCCCTTGAGGGTCCTCGCTTGACCGAGGAGCTCGACACGTACGTCACCCCAAAAAAAACTGACTTTAAATCGAGAAAAAAGGTGAAAGTACGACCCCGATAAACCATTCCATGGCCATAGCAATACGCCACGAATGGTTTGTAAAAACACAAATAAATGGTATCGCAACGGCAGCAGGTAGTAGTTCCTCCTTTAAGGGGCCGCGTCACACAGAACTATGCTGGTCAAACAGTGCTACAGCAGTAGTACATACCCCTATGGTAGAGCACGCGCCAGACGAGACAAAGGCGGCAGTGAAACGGCAGTGAAACGGCAGCGAACCGGGCATGAATCCGCCCCCTCCCACCCCGGCCCAAGAAACCTACGAGCATCGCTTCATACCGGGTGCCACCCCTTCTTTGCGTGAGTATCGCGTACAAAACAAAATATTCACGCTGTGTATTGTAGCAACATCGACCCCGCCAAGCAGGATAAATACCACGCGCTACACCATGAACGGAAAAATAGTGCCCTCCCATCCCTGGGACCCGACCCCACTCATCCTTGCCCCTCCCCCTTCCTCTCCCCCACCGGAGAACAGCAACACCTCACAACAGATCCACCCCAACCACATCAAGCAATAACATCGCAGTACAACTACTTTGGAACTCCACCCCGAGGACAGGCCCTTGGCTTTTACGAACCCCGCCCCCCAGACAAAAACCACTGCTATCGGGGTCAACAAACCAAAACAAACGCGATCATCAGCTACGATGATACCAGGTAATGTATAACAAATGCAGATCTTAAAAGGACATGCCAGACAGGATATCGAGGAGCATCGCACCTACACGCACTACAACAGTACCCAGACACTACACTGTAGTACTATTAATATAATTCCACGCCTGGTGCTATTACACAGTACGACTAGTATAGCGCCCAAACAGAACGGCGGGGATAGAGAGTTCATTCGTACTCGCAATTTTTTGGGTTGGTCCATTCGGTTTGAAAGGGAAACAACCGCGTCCAAATACTGGACCAAACAGACTGGTCGGTGTCTGACGGCAAACATGACAAAAACGATGACGTTGGCCATGACGAAGATGACGTCACCCATGACAATGCTGACGTGACCCACGACAAAAATCAAAGATGTTGGTTGACGGACGGCACTCTTGCCCCTTGACGGCCAGCCGCCAAGGAATTCCCTATACTAAAACTAGTATGTTAAGTCAATGACGGCCTTACCCGGCCAAAACTACACCTTCAACTGACATCTTTGACGACAATGATGCCACTCAGTACAATGATGACGTCACCGATGACAACACTAGCGTCACCCACGACAACGCTGACGTCGACGGCGACAGTGGCGGCGTCACCCAAGACCACAGTGACGTCAACCACGGCCAAACATCACAGACCATCCTTGATCCATTCTAAAATACCGCGAACACGAAAACCGAACACGAAAAACGAACCCATACCTCTTCTTCTCTCTCCCTCCGTTCCGACATCACAGAGAGAACACCCCCCCCCCCCTCCCCACCCCCTCATCCTCCGGACATCAACATCGACAGTTGCTCCACACCTCTACAGACAACACAACCCAGCCATTACCATAATCATCGTTAAGCTATTCATTAATCTAGTTAATTCATCTAGTTCATCACAAATCGGCGATGGCCTGCTGCCGCTTTCTCTTCTCCGCCTGACTACGAACGGGTGGCGGGAACTCCACGCAGTACCTGCAAAAAAAATCAAGCACGGGAGGACAGACAAAGAGTATCGGGGGGGTGGGAGGGGGGTGAGAGGATGGGGTAAGGGGTGGGGGGGGGAGGGGGGCTCAATGCCATGTTCTAGTTGGGAAGAAGCATTGCTATTATTGGATTGATCGATCAGTCCGAGAGTAGAGGGGGGGGATTCGTTCGCTCCCCTCCCTCCGTCTCTCCTTGCTCCATTAGGAGGGCGCTTACCTTACGGTGAGGTCCCCTTTCACTCTCCGGTCCTTCTGGCTCGGCATCCCCTCCCCCCTAATGACAGTCTCGTGTGACGAGGATGCGATCCCCGGCTCCCGCGCTATCACGGTTCGTCCATCAAGAGTGTCCACAGGAATATCGAACCCTGCCGTCCGAGTCGAGCAAGCCGAGGAAAAAAAACAACACGATCGAAGAGGAAGAGGGTAAGGGCAAGTGGAAGAGGAAGAAGGGGAAGAATACATATCAGGGTGAGAGTAGTCGCAAGGGTAAGGTCAAATCACCACATTTGCAGGACCTAGTACGATACAACGTCGAGAACTTCGTTCGCTTTCGCGCGTCTGCTACCAGACTGACGCCTCTCGTACACAGCCGTTCCTACAACAAATTGTCGTTTCGAAACGCTTTACCCCGTGCAGGGCCGGGCCGGCCCGGCCGGGACGGGTTACACGGGGGGAGGCTTACCTGACAGCGCCTGCTCGAGCGTGATGAGCACGGTGCAGGAGAGGTCGTTGCCTTCTCTCTTGAACCTCGGGTGGAGCTTGGTCTTGATGACGAATACAATATCTGTCGGTCAGGGTTTGAGATTTGTTTGCAATGAAGGGTCGCGAAGAAACGCGAGGCAGGGGAAGGTAAATTGTGGGACCCGTCGCAGGGATGGGGTGAGGCGGAGGCGGAGGCGGAGGCGGAGGCGGAGGAGGCGGTGAGAGGGATAAAGCAGTGTATGTGTTGGCAACCCTATTTCCTACTGCAAAAATATATCCGATAATATCCTGTACTCGTTCCAAGTAGTTTGTCCCGAAAAACGCTTGCCATGCTCAAAGGTCTTCGCAGCCGCGTGCAGGAGACACGCGGATTAACTATTTACAGCAGTAGTATACAAAAACTACTTCTATTTTGTGCGTACACCGTATCCTGTATGTTTCTTTACATGACCTGCACATGCAGCTCACTATTTAAGGGACGAAAAAACCCAGCAAACAGGGAGTTCCAAAATGTGCAAGGGTGATAGCCAACAATAAGTAAAAACCGTACAGTGCAAGAAAAAGCCTCAGAGACGAAAAAACGGGCAAATAATAAAACGGCGAAAAGCGAAAAAGCACATGAAAGCACATTGTACATGAAAAGACAAGAAAAGTTAAGAAAAGAGACTACGTCGTGAAATAAATTAATAATAATACCGACAAAGGAGGAAAATAATGGACCAATACAGGACGGCGAGAGAGGGTACGCCTGGTCGCAACACCCTACTCTTTAATCCTCGTGTTATATCACTCGCTCACCAGAGGGAAGCATATTCGGCTGCTCGTCCCCTTCTCTCTGGAAGGTAATGCGCGTGCCGTCCTTCCACCCGGGCTTGATGACGATAGTTTTGTCAACCTGAGCCTCGCCTGACGCCGTCTGCCGTGCCGCCGTTGGGGGAGTGAGGGGGTTGAGGGGTTAGCAGGGAAGGAAGGAAGCTGTACTACTAGCACATTGAGGGGTTTAGCAGGGAAGGAAGGGAGCTATACTACCAGTACTTATGCCGTCTGTGTGTGGCTGTCGTGGTGGGTCTTCGTCTCCATCTCAACCTTCATATGAGAACGAGTACATACCATGCCCCCACATAAATCAAGCGGGCGGCAGAGCGTCGTGACACATGTCACTTACCCCCCGTTCTGGGCTTCTAGTACCATGGCGTTCGTCGCGAGTCCTTCTGCTTATGGACCAAATAAACAAAACCGGCCCATAACCAAACCAAATAAAACCAACCCTACCATCGCACCCCACCCCAAACCAAATCAAAAGCTACACACAACACGTACCATCGTAGTAATCCTAAACCACCTTGACGTCCTCCGGTACAATTCCCCGTGCGTTAAATTCAATGCACGCTCTACCAGGGGCGCCTGCCGCATCCAAAGAAGACCAAACCGAACACACCCAAGGGCACCCGCCGCATCCGAACAAGGCCAAACCGAACCCACCAAACCAAACCACCCCACCTCACCCCACCCCAAACCAAAACGCACCTTCTTAGTGATCCTAACTCTCTTCGATGTTCCCCGGTACAGCTCCTCGAGCGTCAAATTCAACGTATGCTCCACCGGGGGCGCCTGCGGCATCCCCCTTGAAGGCGAGTTAGTCGACGCCGCGCTCGCCGGCACCCCACCGCTCGACATCCCCGGCATCGACATCCCTGCAAAACCACCGCCTGCGCCCATGGGAGAACCGCCCATGCGCATGCCGTTCATGCCCCGCATCGAAAAGCTGCTGAAACCATCCCCTCCTGTCGACAAAAAAAAGGGAGAAGAGGAGGCGTGGCGTACGACGACGACGGGGGGGGGGGAGTTGCCAGTAGTTCGAGGGGATTGGAGGAGGTTGGAGGGAGGAGGTTGGAGGGAGGAGGGAGGAGGGGGGGAGGGGGGGGGGGGGGGGGTCTCGTTAAGGCAAGGAGGCGGGCTATGATGTGAAGACATGCACAAGCGCTTCCGGATCTCAGGTTGACGAACCTCCTATACCCAGAGCGTTCGGAGCCTTTGCCTATTTTCCGTTATCCTGCTGTACAAGTAGGGTGTGGAGTTTAAACTTTTTACTAGAGTAGTACAAAGATGATCCCATACTAATCGCAAGTAGTTTGTCGCCATAAACGTGGGTGCATGCAGTTGTTTCAAAAGTAGTTCAGAGCAACAACGGACTTCCATTAATAGGCAGCGGCCATAACGTCAGTCTATAATACATGGCACCACTTACAGCCATCCGTGGACCTTCAACGGTTTCAGTCGGTCTTCAAATAGCCACACATGATGACACAGCAGCGACACACTATATTACTACGGTATCGTGGTGGTCCCTCTACAGAAGTTTGAGTCTGGCCATCATCGTCTTCAAGTTTTTGGGCCTTCCAATGGCCTTGACGAGCTAGCGTAGCGCCGCCCTGACTTCTTCGCCTTGTTGCGTTCTGCCCCCAGTGCCATTGATGCACTTGATACCCTCTATGAGCCCTATGCCGTCTTTAGTCAGTTCCTAGGGTCTGCTAGTATGACGTTTTTTCCCTTTTCCTTGCCTTGCTTCCTCTTCTTGTCTCGTCTGTTCTTGTCTTTTCTTCCCTCTTCTTTTTCGCTTCCTTTTCTTTTCTTTTCTGTTCTTTCCTTTCTCTTCTCTTCTTTTCTTTGTGTCTTTTCTCCAATTGACTTGAGTCTGACGTGCGTATGCGTAGTGGTAGGTACTACAGTACGTGTAATATATATACGAGGTAGTCTTCCCTGGGTAGCAAGCGGTATAGTCGGTTTTTTCAGGCGCGAGTAGTGAGACGTATGCACCAGTATGGACCTGGCACATCGTAGGCTGACTCCCGATTTCATTTTTTATAGGTTTCTGGCGGAGGCGTGAATTGCGTCAGCTGTGATATATGCGTGTACCACCTTTGGCTTGTGCTTTTTCTCTGGGGTATTCCTCAGCTCCAGAGTGGCTGGAGCCTGTCCTGTGACCACGGACTTGATAATGCGAGTTAATGTGAGAACAACAACAAGGGTCAGTACGTGCCAGGCGGAAATACCGGCACTATATGTGCGAGAATCGGCAACCAGCGCAACTCCGCATACTGCCACTACTGGTTGTTCCCCACGCATGTCAAGCTCTTTCGCAGGCGCTATACTTGCATAGAGAGGGCAACCGGCACTACCCAATCCGCCATATTACACAGAGGACCACTATTAACTGTTCCGACCGTATTAATACTGGATTTCCATCATTACCCTGCCGTACGTCAGACATCAGACACGCGATCAGAG
The DNA here is from genome assembly GCA_012845835.1 of Undaria pinnatifida. NCBI lineage: Eukaryota > Phaeophyceae > Laminariales > Alariaceae > Undaria > Undaria pinnatifida. Next base: position 7,702,028 of record JABAKD010000009.1, on the reverse strand, counting down.
CGCTGCAATCACGCAATCACGTTCTGCGTTTTACGCCTTGCTGCAAAGCTTAATATGATATCAGCATAGCCCAAAACCTTCACGAAGCTCTTCTATAATAGCAGACTGTACCTGGTGCCACCCGGCATAAACAAGAAAAATATTTCGGGGGTTAACATTGGAGGTACTGCAAGTACTCTGGCAGCACCTCAGGGTTCGATACTGCTCATACTGCCGCACTGCGAAGACTCGCAGTAATTTCGAGGTTGTGAACTGCGGATGCTGCCTCGCTCCAAGTACTTCGGCGTCCGATACTTCGGGTACTGCCCGTGCTAGCACTATTCCGGGGTTCTGTATCGCAGGTTTCTGCCAGTACCGGGAGTATTTGAGAGTACAGCAGTATCTCGTCGTATGGCGAGCGAGTACTCGTACCACCATACAAAGTACGGCCAGTACTGGGAGTATCCGCAACAAAGTACAGAGTGACCGACAGCTGATGACAGCATCTATTTGCTTTATCTGTGTGAAAAAAACATGACTGCACACCCATGTGCCTGGTTGGTTGAGGCCTGCCTTTCGGCCTGCTGGTTATTTCTGGGAAAACGGCTACGAAGCACGCGGCGGAGCCGCGGGACCGCCCGTGCCGACCTCCAGCCTCCCAAAGAGATGGGGTTAGGGTTACAGCTGGGGTCGGGGTGGGTCTGGGCCGACGTGAAAGATATAAATTGACTAACAGCTAAGGAGCGGTGTGCAGCGATGTTCTTTGTAACACCGATAGCAGTACTGATCATGTCGTTGGGTATTGGAAAGAACGGTTTGATGTGAACAACAGTATCCACAATTCACAGCACCAAACCACGAAGTACTGGCAGTACACAGCATCAGTCAGGGTTCAACCAGAGGTACTGCGGGCTACAGAAATAACTGTTGTACTGCGGATGCTGGGCATACGACTGCTGCTGTGAGTGCGGGAGACCTGGTACGGGTAGTCGCGGGATCTGCGCAAAATGTTCAACTAAGAGTGCGGCAAGCTTAGCGGAAGCGGGGGAAAATGAGCATTCGTTCGTGCTCGATCGGAGCAACGACGGGCCAATCAGATCGATGGCGTGCTCCAAGTTCACCAAGTTCAGCCTGCATCTCTGAGCTCAGTACCGAGTACCCGCTACCGAGACAGGAACAATACCCCCACATCGTAGCCGCGGGTTAAGAATACGTGCAGACCTGCTTTCGAGTCAGAACCACCCGAAGCCCACAGCAACGTGGTAGCGCGCGTGCGGAGGCTCTTGCGTTACCGCATTAGGTAAGGCAGCATTACTACGAAGCATCATAAAAATGTACTGCTGTGTAATATTTGGTGACGTGGGCGTCTGTCTCGTCGAGACCAGGAAAAAAAAGCGCAAACACAAACCGTTTGCTGGTTTTGTTCGCGTGTCACGCAAAGCACAAAAGAACCGCACGCGCACCAACACCAGTATATGCACCTAACCCACCTGCTCCAGCTGCTCCCATCGCCTGGTCCACGTCCATGGTCCCAAATATGGACTCGAACACGCTAAACGGGTCGCTCCCATGGAAGTTGCTGCCTGCCCCCCCTCCCGTTGTGCTGAAAGAGAAGGTCTGTCCTCCCCGCCCGCCAAACGGGTTCGCACCGGCTCGGCCACTGCCGTCGCCGCCACCGTTGCCGACGTCGTCATCAGGTGTTGCTCCTCCCGAGGGTCCGAGGCCGGCCTCCCCGTATCGATCATATAGCTGCTTCTTTCTAGGGTCGTTGAGGACCTCGAAAGCTTCGGACACCTCTTGAAACTTGACCTTGTCTCCCCCAGGCCGGTCTGGGTGGAACTTGAGAGCTGCCTTCTTGTAAGCTTTCTTTATGGCGGCCTCGTCAGAGGTACCCTTGGGGACACCGAGCACATCGTAGTAGTTTCTCCCCATTGCTGATGCCTTTGACGATTCCAGTGGTGGAGTGTTCTACTGCTATTGTTGGTTGTGTGTGCAGTGTGTGTTGCACCGGGGTGTTGTTGTTGCATGCGATTAGAGCGTTCCTCCCGCCGGACGAACGAGCATCGTTCGAGAAAAAAACGTTCGAGAAAAATGAAAGGTTTGCACAATAAAGGCGTTATCTATTTCGGCATATCATCCCCCAGAGCTCTCTTTCCTTCCACGGAGGGAAGGGGGCTTTCACCGTGCGTCTTTCCCCTGTGGCATGTCGAGATGCCTGCTGGAGCCCTCTGAGAGCTTGAGACTCTGCTTCCGCAGTAACCTCCCAGGTGCGGGGTTTGAAGTTGGCATACAGCAGCAGGTTTTACGACCAAACGTCCAAGAATTTGGAGTTAGGAATTGGTGGATATTCTAGATGCGGCGCAATTACCGCTGGCGATTCTTATTCTTCGACCGATACCACTGATACTGATACTGACCTATCGCATCGGACACAAACAACGTAACAGCGAATGAATGATGAAAGAGACACCGCTATTAGCAGAGTATTGCTGAGTGCAGCTGCTGTGCTGTTGTTACAGGGCGGGTGCGCTTCTTGTTCATTGCCATTCGAGAGCACACTTATTTTTTTTGTGGTGTGCCCCGTTATTGCAGACGCTACGTTCACTACAAAGCGCATAAACCGTCGCAAAAACTGCTCACATGATACCTTCTGAACTGCTGCACGACTGATGTACTCTGACTTTTATGATACGAGATGCTGTACTCCTTACACTGCTGTCGATGGCCGTATGTCAGCCAGATAGCAGCACGCCAGCACGCTCAAACCTCTCCTCTTTGGTTCAGCTGCTATCTGAACTACAACTGTAATACTTCTGTAGACCCTCGAAATTTCTCAACGACGAAAAGGAAATACGAAATGGCGACACGGTTACCATATGGCACGTAATACGTTTTACAAGGTTCCCCTTCGGGATGTGTGTAACGTGAAATCCCGGGGGCATCGCAAGGCGAAAAGGGAGTCACAGGCAACGCACGTAACATGCTATTCGTGAAACGAAGAACTAGACGTGTCACACACGCATATACTACACACACAATGGGACGATCGAGAGAGCGAGCGGGCGGACGATGGACTATCGCACGGCTTGTAACTGACCGCACATCATCATGTCGTATACACACCACAACAGGCACACACATACACACAACACACATACCGTAACTGACACAAGATAACACACCCCGGTGATAACATTTTGGGATTTAAAATATTACCACCGGGTGTGGTATCCTGTGGGGGGTGTGATATATTGTGTACCCCGGGTGATAAAGTGCAGCTCGCAGGGAGCCCAAGGGGGTGTGATAAACCAGGGTGTGTGATAGGACGTCCGAACACCCACAAGGTGTGTTTGGGGGTGTGATAAATGAGGGGGGGTGATAAAAAGGGGGTGTGATAGCACGTTCGAACACCCACAGGGTGTGTTCGGGGGTATGATAACAGTTGAACCGCTGCTGCCGCACATTTGAAGGGGTGTGGTATGCCTGCACGAACACTTGCAATGCCCCGCACTCCTGCTGTAGGTACCTACCTACCTGTGATACCGGGTTGTGGTGAAACAAAGAGGCCCAACCTAGGTGACGAAACTCCTTAGCACATGACCTCGGCGATGACTCAACCCCCTCAACGCCGAAGAAAGTTTCAAACAAAATGCGGGCTTGGATTGGAGCACCAAAAAATAAAATATACCTAAATCGAAGGTACCTCGCCCGATATGATACGAGGCCGTGGCTGCGCCATCCGTCCTGCCCCCACACAAAATTGGGCTGCTGCTACCTACCTTGCTATCCGTACGATTAAAAAAGAGTTACGCAGATACACCGCGACCAAAAATCGAAGCCACAAACCACAAATCTACACTACGATATCACCGGGGTGTGTTATCTTATGTACCCCGGGTGATAAATCGATGGTTTGTCAGAAACGCCCGAAGTTATCACCGGGGTGTCGTATCCTGTGGGGGGTGTGATTTCTCATGTACGGGTGATATCTTGTGTCAGTTACGGTACATACACACGCACGCACGCACTCCAAACGGCCCTAATATACCATTCACGTTCCTGGGGCAAGAGTAACCTAACCTTGTAGATGGTAATATTATAAGGACAGATTGGTAGGCGTCTGGACCCCGATATATATTTTATCATGGAGACACCAGGCGCCCCATCCCCAGCCACCCTCTCTCGGCCGATGCCGGCTAAGGCACGACGGAAATCGGCAGCCCCGACCCCTCGAAGTCGAGGAGACCCGGCCCCCGTCGTGCGTTCAACAGGCTCATACAGTTGCAGGCAGCTACCACCACTGTGCCCGAAGAAGCCACTCAAACGTCGCGTACCTGTTCACAGTTTCTTAGTGGGCGAAAGTATAGCGTACGTGGATCATTGGATATGCTTATTGTAATGTTCCTTATATGTACGGCCGACACGGCATACCAAGCGAGAGGACGGGGCATATTTCGGCGCATGATACACCCCTGCCTGCACCCTGTTCGCCGCCGCGAGAGATATGGCGCTTTATATTGCCGGCCGACATGGCATACCAAGCGAGAGAATAGGGCCCATTTCGGCGCATGATACATCTCTGTCTGCACCCTGCTCGCCGCCGCGAGAGATATGGCGCTCGGCAGATGTGTACTGCTGTTGCTGCTGTATATTGCTCCAGGTGCTGCTGTTGTGCTGCGGGTACTGCTGCGGCTACTGCTGCTTCTACTGTTGCGGCTACTGCTGCTTCTACTGTTGCGGCTACTGCTGCTTCTACTGCTGCGGCTACTGCTGCTTCTACTGCTGCAACTGTTGAGAGGGTCTGATAAAAACTGAGCAGGCGATTCGAGACTGGGCGGGTGGCGGGCAATTTTTTTGCAAACAAGACACAAAAGAACAAAGAATTGTAAAAATTATATTTTTTTTTGTAAGAATTGAAAAAACGTCAGCTGTGAGTACAACCGATTGAATGATTGCAGCTCAACTTTGCAAGCTGCGTGGTACATCTATGTTTCACTAATATACAGTAGTTGCAAAATTTACGGAAGGTTGTAAAACCATTTTGGGTGTTCGAAGTGACCTGCTCGTCTCAGGGAGGCGGAACGCAAATCCTTTACCAAATAGAGCCAGTTCCGCGACGTTCAATGCGCCGAGCACCGACACGGAGCTCGGCCGAGATCCAGACATGATTCATAAACGTACCCATGGCAGCAGCTTGCCCCCGCGGCCGAAGGTGCGAGAAGAAACCCCCGGCCGCCGGAGAGCAGCGATCCAAAATAAAATGAAGACAATATTTTACATATACATACTGGACAACAGTCTATCAATCAACGACAATTAATTAATCGAAATCGCCGGCAATTGATCGCCAGAGACCGGAAACTGCGTCAACGCGAAGCAACCGATCACGTTCACACAGGATGAGAGGAGAACCAGGTATGGTAACACATATTCGACACATGGTTGAGAGTCACTGCTGCTGCGTACGATTCGAATCACCACTCAGGGCATAAACCAATTTGCCCCTAACCTGATCTATGAATAACCCTTTTCCCTATACAAACCCCAGCCCTACACTATTACCCCCTAAAAACCAACCAATGTATATAGGGCTATGAGTCGTCCTCTTCGACTCGTACAAAGCAGTGTGCAACATGGTGTCAAATACCAGGTACCAGGTATCAATGTCATGGTCTTCTGCTCAGGTTCAGGGTTCAGGACAGGGATGCATGTTACCGCCAACAGAAGTGCGAACGTCGGGGGTTCGCGTCACAATGGCCACTTGTGCAAACGTCGCTCGCGAACGTCAACCGCAAAACCTGACAAGGCGTTAAATCAGGGGATGGATCACTTTCATCCCCATCCTATGTTGTCTTATTTTTTGCATGTGGGCTACTTACAGCAGTGTCATCCGGGTATCACGCGTCATGCAGTCGCAGCCAAAGCAATTACTCAAGGATTTCCACGCTACATGAAGGCTTTTCCCTCCAGGGATCGTTTTGAAAAAAAACGAACGTCATTTTTTTCAGGGCTAAGGACGGTAACGGTTTTATAGGCGGACTCAGGCAGGGCGGTATTGCAATACGGCGGTATGTTTTTGGTGGTAGGTGGTATTTCGGTTTTTGGCGGAAACGACTTCCAAATTTGGCGGTAAGAGGTAATTACAAAGATGGCGTTATTTTTTTCGGCGGTAATTGTTTTGGCGGTAGGCGGTTTTCGGTTTTGGGTGGTATTTTTTTGGCGGTCGACTGTAAATACAAAATACGGCGATGTTCTTTCGGCGACAATGCAGCACGGCGGTATTTGTTTTGTCGGTAGCCGGTTTTTCGTTTTTCGGCGGTAACGCAAACGTAAACCCAAAAGTTGGGCGGTATTGCAGTGCCTAGCTATGTTTTTAGAGCCCGAACCTCTTTCCGACGACTACGCAGTCTCGTGCTCTTTGAAAGGTTGTTTTTTTCGGCGATATCAAACGAGAAACCGAGGCGAGAAAAGTGCGATTACCTATTTCACCATGAATGAAATTGAGCAGCCTCATGCGAAACGCACGAACAGAGAGGGCAAAAAAAAACTGTACCACCCTGAAACCTCAATCATAATGTAGTCATCGATGTCTTGATATCGACAAAGAAGTTCTACCCCGAAAAAGGACCCTCAGAACCAAAAGGACAAAAAACACACAGATGGACACGAAACAAAGAACACGGGTGGTATCCCGTGCAGGCGGTACCTTTTGGGCGGTATCCAGCGTCGCCGGTATGTTTTGGGCGGTATCCAGATTTGGCGGTACTTTCTGGGCATTGTAGAGGTGTTGGCGGTATTGAGAGTTGGAGGAATTAATTCGGCCGAGGGTAACTACAATAATTAACTATGGCGGTACTTTTTTGGCGGTAGGCGGTATTTCGGTTTTTGGCGGTAACGGCTGTGGCGGTGTAGGAGATAATTACACAATATGACGGTTAACCTCGGAATTACCGTGACCGCCCACCAAGGCGGTAATTTCACGGCGGAAGTATTGCCGACCTTAACCCTGTTTTTTTTTTCAAATGTCGTCTCAATATGCGAACGCGAACGAACGTGTAACGCGTGACACGCATCCTTGGTTCAGGATTCAGGTCGAGAGGGCTGTTGGCGAACAGCGAACTGCCATTTGACATGCACACGCACGCAGTCTACGAAATCGTTACGGGAGGAGTGGGTTCGTACGGGTGGGACATATACCGTATACTACATAAGAAGCCACAGCCCGGTGATAACATATTCGGTTTGAAAAAAATATTACCGGGTGTGGTAACTTACGTAACCCGGGTGATGAAATGCAGCTCGCAGGGGCCACGAAGGAGGTGTGATAAACCACGGGGTGTGATACCACTTCCGCACACCCACAGAAAAACCTAGGGGGTGTGGTAATGAGGGGTGTGATAAAAAGGGGTGCCTGTAACGAATCGTACTGCTGCCGCACCCTTTAAGGGTGTGGTATTGCGGGTGTGTGATAGCAATGCCTTCACGGAATAGGAGACTCTGCATTCATCTATAGCAATCCGAATACATGGTAGATTGTTCGCCGATGCCGACGGGATTGCTGGGCTGCTGGCTGCTTTGCCACGTCCGCCTGCTGGGAGGCTTGACTGGTGCGTGCTGGCGCCTCTGCGGTACTTGTGTGTGCTGCTGCGATCGAGTCAGCAACTGGCTGCTGAGCCAGTGCAGTGGGTGCCATATTGGCGCCTGTTGCTGTGCCAGCTGCTGCTATTGTCGATTCAACAGCAGCAGGAGCAGTAGCAGGAGGAGCCGCAGATGTAGAAGGAGTCGCAGGTGTAGGAGAAGTTTGCTCGTGTCGAAAGAACGAGGTGATCGGTCGCGCCTGCACTGCTGTGGTCGAAGTAGTTGTCGAAAGAGCGAAGGTGCTGGCGGCGGCATTCTGTTCTCCCGCCACGTTCATGTTGGAGGTCTTCATACGGGGTGTTTCCCCGCACAGAGTGTGTGTTGTGTGTGATCCCCAGGCAAATGCTGTATCACCCCGGTGATGGGAGGAGGGGCCCCGTGAATGCATGCAGCGTAACCTCAGGGTGTGTGTTAAATTATGTAACCCGGGTGGTAATTCGCCTCCTCGTTTGAACTACCAAAAAATATCACCGGGGTGTGGTTTTCTGTAGGGGGTGTGGTTTTCTGTAGAGGGTGTGGTTTCTTTATGTAGTATGCGGTAGTGGGAAGTGATATCATATGGGGTGCAGTCAAAATAGCAGCACCTAGGAACGGACGGTGAAGAACAGTAGCACCCAGCACCCAGCAGCACACTTTTACCGTGAAAGCGAAGCTTACGCACGGGCACAGTTCTGGAATCCGTCCGTGTGCGGTGTGCTGTCCGGTGTTCAGCTGTGCTGATGATGTTGTAGCCCGTGCATTAGATCTTATTCCGCTTATACAAGAAACCCCTTCATCGGTCAACTACTGATATTTCGTATTTTGGGATGTTTCATTGGTCAACACTAGAGATGAGCACCGGTTTCGAAGTACCAGGTAGCATTTTCGAAACGGAAAACCGGATATGAGGCGTTACCCTCAAAAACGAAAAACAGCTTAAACCGGTGTTTTTTTGGGAGGTATTAAGGCCGCAGGGGATCTTAAACCACCCCCCATCCCCGGGTTTCGGATTCACTCCAGTCTCTAGATACTTTGTTGGTGCAGTCAATTATGCCGTATTTTGAACACGGTGCGTTTCGACCTTCAACTGCTGCTGCTGAGCGCCGTAGAAGAGAGCAGGTGTAACTTTTTAGTGTTGCATCCACAAGCAGCTCGCGATTCTATTCAGATTGATCGTCCGCACTCTTTCAACGGGGGTCTACACCTCGAATTTGGAGTGCTGCGGTGGTCTAAAATTGTCGAAATTCAGTTGACACAAAACGAGACGAAAAAAGCACCCCGAATTGAATGTTTGCAATTCACTCGAAGACCGCAGCGTCACCTCACAAGCAACTGCAGCCCGCGAAACGGAGTCACGCTCGTTATGATATGCGTGAGGGCGTCGGGTGCTGCGGGCAGCAGTCGTAGGCAGCCTCACAAGGTAATTTCGTGAAGTCAAGTTGCCAGCCAGCATCACCAAATATCGAGAATTTGCCAAAACCCACGATTTGGTGAGTTTGCGAGATAGTTTTTTTTTTTTCGCACATTCTACTTTCCAGCTTCTGGACAAGCCGTGGTCAGAGGTGTCGCCCCTTCTCCCCCCCGGTTCTTTCCTTCAATTTTTATCGCGCATAGGGTTCAGCAATCCCACTTCTGTCGATTTTTCATCGAGTGTTGCTAACTCACGCTCTTGTGTTTTCCGCAAGTCAGTTTGTGCGCAAGAAAAAGTCCCCACGAATTTGTACGAGTATGCACTCGGGGGGATTCGAACTCACGAAACTGACCTATACCAGGCTCGAGGATAACCTGATACGCCACCGGGGCGACCGACCTAGTATGTACTGCCGTGTCTACAGCAAGTACAAAGAAACGGCTTGCACTTATTAAGTTGGCCCGGGTTTTCGTGGATTCCTTGTAACAGCAATATCTCGTACCCGAGAGGAGTGCGGACAGGGAAAATAAACGAATAAGGTGGTGAGGCGACTGTAGAGCAAATTGTCCCCGTTTGAATCAGTCAAGTATTAGGCTCGAGAAAGGGCAAGAAAGGGCGAAAAAGCCCTGATTTCTTCAAAGTTGCATCACGTTTTTTTCCTCGCAAAAATGGATCTTGCTTTTTACAACTGTTTCCTGTATTTTCTTTTTTTTTTGTGATTTTTTGGCGAACCGCCTGCTCGCGCCTACTTTGACAAGTGTTGCTTAGCCAAAGCCTCCAAAACATAGTCAACCACTGGTATTTATCGATTTTCCTTTATTTGAACCTTGTTGTGCACCCTCCAGCGCGCGTAGTTGGTTCTGCTCGTTACCTTGATGGCCCAACGTCCACGCTGTCATGTTTATATTCACGTTGTTTATTGCTGCAGGCTCACTTTAGTGTAGTTGTGTGCCCTAAAATGTAAAAAATAACAAACGAAATAATAAACAGAACGACTTTGTATCTTTGAAAAACGAGTAATTGCAAACGCCCGCGGGGTTTCCAAAACCGCGGATAACCGGTTATTTTTTTTCCGGTGCCCAGCTCTAGTCAACACACGCACCAGCGCAAGTTTACGCTTGGCACCTTGATCCCACCCTTACCTGATCCCACCTATACCTGAGCGCTCCATACTGACCACGGGCACACATATATAGGTACCGTTAGCTGTTGTTTGCTGTGTGCAGCTGGTGTTCGGTGTGCGCCTTTGGGCGGCGCGACTGCTGGCTACGCGCTCCATAGATATCACGTTATCACATCTCACATTATCACATCTCACATTTTCACATGCTGCTGTACCTGGTACAGCTGATACACATTATTTGAATATCATTGCATGTCCGCATTGCATCATACACATAACACGAGCTGTGGTACTGTCGCTGTAAGCGTGGTAGCCCATGCGTATGAGCCTGTGCGTTGTGCGTTGCTATCCAGCAGTAGCGATAATTGCCGGGGCTGCATCGGGCAACTATCGGTCGTCGGTAGCTGTGGGTGCATTGCAAGCAGCTGGTTGTGATGTGCCTTGTGTCGTGGGCATCACGAGATGCTGGGAGAAAAAGGACAAGCGTTTAAGTCAAGTCAGTCAAAACTGCCTGTTGTTGAGGCATTTTCACCCTTCCAGACGGAATTGTCCCCTGTCCTGCTGGTATTAAAAACTCACTTGAATGTGTGGAAACCTCCATGTATGTGTGTGTGTTTTTGTGTTGCCCCGGGATTTTTCAGGTCTCTCGGGGTTCAAGGCTGTCTGCCAAGTTGTTTTCCGTGACATTGTCTGTCAAGAGGTGAAAATTTCGTCTTCTGACGTTTGAATGCGCATGCGGTCGCAACAAACCTTGCTTCGGTGGGATATCATACTGTAGTGATATAGCTGGCAATCTGGCAATGCCCATGTGCCAGTCACTCTGTCGGCGTTTCAGTGCAGTCAGTAGTGTATTTCGTTCTGTGTGGCAGTGGTACGCGACACCTTTTTTACCGCTATATATATGTGTGTCCTACTCTTGTTCCAAGTATTTTGTCCCCCAATCGTGGGTGCAGCAGTGGTATGCGGGTTTGAGGTTCAAGGCGGCGAGGCGAAGCAGGTAAGTGCTGTAACGCCTTGGTGCCTTTCGGGTTCGGGGAGTTCCTCCAATGTTAACCTGAAAATCGAGTCACGATATTCCAAAAAGAAGACGCTTTTGGTGACAGCAAGTCCATGACAACAGTCAAGTCTCTCACACGCACAGTGACGCAGGAAACACACAGCTTCTTTAGGGGTTTTGTTCAGGCCATCTTACAACGAGTCACACACGCCCTCCCTGGTGAACGTGGTACCGGTAGGTGTGCCCGGTTGGTGCATACGTAGGCGTTTCCTTGTAATCGTGTGTCCGATGACTTGTTTTGTTCCCCCCCTGTCGTGCTTCCAGGGCGCTGGACGCTGGGGCAGCCGGTGGCGATCACCGTCGCTCTCGAGAACGAAGCAGGTGCGTTTCTTCGGAATCCACCCATTCACCCGTCTCGTGGCTTGCGCTAGTGGTCGTGGTACTCTACGAGTCCGGCACGAGTACGGCACGTTTTGATGGTATGCGCTGGATGAGCTGTTAATTGTGCATGCGCAGTATTTTCTTACGATAAATATGTTATGCATACGATGGCGGTCAGCCTTGTGCTCTGCTTTATATGGTCGTGCGCACCATGGATTGGCGCAACCTGCAGCAGTTGCATTCGGCTGCTCTTGTTCACAGCTGTCATCCACCGGACGTATCCACTCCAACTATACGAGGAACTCGATGCACGCCTACCTCCGATCGACGACCGCAACCACCCAATTTTGAGCGTTTCGCATGGGGCCACCTGTCACCCATCTGACATACGCACTCAACTATGCGCAGATGTAACTATGCACGCCTACCTAACCGATGGCTGCAACAAACAATGTTAGGCGTTCTCTGTTTGCATCTGTCATCCGTCGAGCATATCCACTTCAAATAATTGCAGGCAGAAGTCGATGCGCTCGCCTACCCGACTGGCGTACGATACCACCAAATTAGGCGTTCGGGTTGGGTACCCTGTCTTCCATCGGAGAATCACTCAACACTGTGCAGCTAGAACTCGATGCACGCCTAGCCCCGACTCACGGCCGCAGCTATCCAACGTAGGCGTTCTTGTTCCCACCTGCAATCCATTGTACTTGTCCACTCCAATTATATGCACAACTCGATGCTCGCCTACCCCCCGACTGGCCGCTGCAACCACAATACCTAGGTGTTCGAGTTGGGCACCCGCACAGCCAGCACGTTTGGAATAAACCGGAATCGGCGGCCGCACGCAAGGGCTTAGCGGCAGGCATCCCCCTTCATGTGGCTCTCGAGGGCAAAGGAGCTAACCGATTCCTGCTAGACGTATCAGGAGATACCTCGGCGGGCAGCGGAGGGGGGGCGGGGGCACGCCACGGCAATGCGGTGAGCGAAATAATCGTGCCGTGGTTGTGATATCGTCCTATCACGTTTCTTCATGCTACAGAGGGTGGAATTTAGTCGCGACGGGTGGTCACCGTACGACGGTGTCTCTCTTGCATTTATTTGCAGGATTAAGCAGCCGTATTTTGCTTCTGTTGAGGGTTTGATTGAGTGATTAGTTGATTGATTGGTTGGTGTATTCATTGATCGATTGATCGATTGACTCCTTGATTGAGTTCGCGTTTATACCGGAATCATTAGCATCGAAGGGGCCTTTTGTGCACTGTCCACGCAGAATCACACCATGCGTCATTCGCCCGCCCGGCGAACGCTCACCCTTGACCGTCGTTGTCGCATCAGCTCGTACCGCGATATTTGTGGGTGGCAAAAAGCTTCAAGGGCAGACCTTAACTCCGAGGCCTCGTGATTTTTTTTGGAGGGCGCTTTACGTCGCTTTCGCCGGCGAAACGGCGAGGGTTCAACACGATACCTCACAAAAAGAGGCCGTGTAACCGAGTCCCCTTACCCCCTTATAAACTGCACCCACATTTCTGGCGATGGACTACTTGGAATTAGTGTGGGGTGCATTTTGCAGTAGTAAAACGGTTAAAACTCTTGACTGTTTTTTTTCTTTTGTATCGTCGATTTTTTACCCTCTAGCTCAAACTCGTGAGAGGTTTACCCTCAGCGACCTCCTGGACAAGCCGTGGTCACAGATGTCTTCCCTCCCGGATAGTTGCCTTCATTTTTATCGCATAAGGTTCGGCATTCCCACCTTTCAGCTTTTTCTATGCTCGTTGGTTTTCATCGAATTTGCTAGCGCACGCTCTCGTACTTTCCGCTTGTCAGTTTTTTATGCGAACAAGGAAAAAAAAACCCTACGAGCATGAGCATGCACGTGGCGAGGCTTGAACCCACAACTTTGTCGTTAGTAGGGACGAGATTCACCTACTAGTCCCATCAGGGATGCCGACCGGATGCACCGGAAGAAAACAACCAAGCCGGTCGTGTCGCCTTCACCGTCACCTGCGTGACCGACAACCATCACCGAGCGATGCATTTGCTGGGCCCTGTCAGGTGTTGCGCTTGGACGGATGATTTGGGGTCCACTGGGCTCTGTGAGATATTGCGCTTGAATGGGTGATCTCACGTCCACAATGTATCGATACTCTCGTCGACAACCATTGCCAGACATTCCGTTCTCTCGTGGTGTGCGCGTACTTGCTGTGGCATGGTGAACGGTACTATATTTTTCGTTGTTCTATAACACTATCCACTAGACCACTATGTCGCGTGACTTTAGTACTATTTTTATGTAGCCAAGAGGCTTCCTCTATTCAGGCGAGCTCGGTTCTTCGTTGACGTCTCATTATCTCTCTGCCCGCCGCTTGGCCCTTTTTACCTGTGTCGCTGCTGCCCGCTGCGGCCGCTTCTCCTCCGCACAGCTCGTCCTTAACCTCCGCACGGGAACAGCGAAGGGATCCGTTACAATCCTGTCGCCTTCTCGCCGCGTTCGAGGGTTCTACTCGGGAAGACACGACGAGCGCAGCGTTCAGGGACCCTTCTCGGGGAAGCACGAGGAGCGCGCGATCTCAGGCTCCTCGGCGGAACAAGATGCACGTCGGGAGTGCTGCCAGGCAGAAGCGAGAGCTGATGTCGACGGCGAGGAGGAAAGCCGAGAAATTTCGCTGCTGATCACGCTGATGCCAGCGTGGTTGGCGAAATTTGACCGCCCCGTGCTCCCGCTGGGGTCTCTTCCGGCCCGCATCGTTCATTCGCCCGCTCTTCGTTATCCTCTTCAACCTGCCCTTCCACCTCCTCCTGCTCCTCCTCCTCGTCCGGTTTCTGCTCCCACCCCGGGCAAAAACGAAAATGGTGAGGTTTTTCGCTAATTTTAGTGCTGCGACGGGTTTTCTGGACCGGGATTCCGCACTGTTCGTAATTTCTATGTAAAAAAATTACATTTTCTCAAGAGGTCGCTTTCTTTCTTGGTTCGTATTTGTTCCGTCTACCGCGGGTACTTTGGCTACGAAACGATACGTAGAGCGTGAGCCGTGTAACGGTAACGACATGAATGGTTTTGACGCAAAAGCCGCCCGGGGTTTCCAAATATGCCTATGGGTGTGAATTACAAGGCGATCTGACTTCAAAGCGATGCGCCCTCGCTTTGTCGTTTGTTTTCCTCCCCAGTTCGAGTACACTCGTGAAGGTGTCTATGGCATGCCACGATTCCGCCGAACAGGCGTCAGCAGCGTTGCCCTCCGTCTAAGGAGATATCTGGTACCTGGTACAGCCCGGGGAGATAGATGATGCGAGTGCATTCGGTCATCGTACTCGGCAAGACGGCCATGTAGCCAATCTCAACGGCCTGGTGTTGTACAGCGGATGTCTGGATCGTTCTTCCTTACCGGTCGTGGCGCTGCCGGGGTAGAGAATGACACGTAAGGCGTCTAATGCACCGAATGAACCCTTTAGGACTGCACTCCTGTTTCGGGGCCGACGTGCTTGGAACTGGCGTCGGAATTAGAGTCCCAAGTATGATTCAGAACAGCGCAGTGGGGAAAGGGTTCAATTTCTCTGCCCCGAGGCAAAAGGTTGGGGCAAGGGGTTGCCTTATGCGATCGATATTGGCATTCTTGCCGTACGTAGACGCACTCGACGCTTTTACGCGCTTGGCGTGGTGGCAACGGTTTTACCTCCCACGAAAGAAGCTTTCCTCGCCTTTGTTTAGAAACGCGCGACCCGGCACCCCTTGGATGCGTGCTGGAATTAGGGTAGCACTCTTTGGACGAAAAAGTATGTCCCACGGGACTCCTCGATCTAGGAAGTAACCAATGTCGTTGGACTGCCGTTTATGGTTTCTCGTTAAGTACCCAGACCATGGGAGTATTCGTCGGGCTGCACTTTTCTTGTTGTTTTGCAGTCGGTTCTTCGGGCGGGGTATAGAACTCCTCACGTAAAGGACTCTCGGAAACGTTAGGCGTGGCGCTCATTTTTGTTTGCGCACAACCTTCGTCCCGTCTTTCCCCGCATGCTTCTCTGTTTTGTTTTTCGTATGCTTCTCATTACGCCCGGGGGAAACGCGACACACAGGTCGCAATAAGCGTCGCCATCGTTCACAAGGGAAAACTGATGTGCCGGTTTGGGCAGTCCGCGACGGCGCGTGCAACCTTCGTCGTCTGCGCTTCTTGGTCAGTGATCGGGTTGTGGGCGGGCGAGGGTGTGCACAGCAACCAAAGTACGAGCTACTGAATACACCCATCGGCAATATCTCCCATCCCCCGATGGATGATTTTTCGACCTTTGAGGACGATTTTTCGGCGGTCGGGGATGAAAACGACAACACCAACAATGCCGGCACGGTAACGAGATATTTAAAGCCTAGCGCGAACCCACTGAAGCCGCTGCCACCGCCAGAGGCAACATCAGCAGCGGCGGCGTCAGCCACGGTAGCAACAGAGAGAGCGGCAGCAGCAGCAGCAGCAGCGGCGGAGGCAAACTCCAATGTGTGCTGCGGCAGCAACAATATCGCTAGGGATAGCAGCAACGCCAGTGACAACGTCATCGAAATATCCGCGGTGGAATCTGTCTCGCTTGGAGGGTTTTTCGGCACGGTCTGGGACTGTTCTTTGGCGCTAGGCGCCTTCCTTGCTTCTCTCGGCCCAGGTGCCATGAGAGGGAAGAAGATAGTGGAGCTTGGCGCCGGCTGCGGCGCGGTGTCGGCGCTCTGTGCCGCGCTGGGTGCGTCCGAAGTAGTCGCAACCGATGCTAGGGACTTGATCCCCTTGCTGAAGCTTAACCTGAGCCGAAACTGCTGTGCGGGCGCCGTCAACGTTAAGGTAGGGGTGTGTAGCAGCTTCAAGTCTGTCTGGTACGATACCTGACCCAATGCTTTCTTACGTTTCCGGACAGAGCGATACGGCGGTGTATCGTGGATTGGTATGTCTGTTGTAGCCGTGGCGGCCGCAATGACTGTGTCATCGTCGGTGTGTGTTAATGTAAGCCGGTCGCCCCTGTGGTCTAGTGGTTACCCTCGAATGCTACCAGCGTTGGTCCTTGAGTTCGATTCCCACCGTGGTGAGATTTTGACTTTATTTGCAAAAATTCAAAAAAAGGGAATCAACTGCTGAGAGCGCCTAGTAGCGTGGGTAGGTACAATTCGACGCGAATCGATGTGGGAAGAAAATGCTGAATTATTGTCACGATAAAGATGAAGGCACGTACCGTAGTGGGGAGGGGGAAGGAGGGCCCGCTATGTGACCCCGGATCTGAGTCACTACTGGGAGGGAGAGCGAGAATGGTGCGAGGATAGTAAATGGGATGAAAAAAAAATGCGCCTGTTGTGGCGGCGGCAGCGATTGTTTGGTCGTCTGTTAACCTTGCCCTCCGTTATTTGGAGCAAATGGTGCACCCAAGCGATGTTCCGACAGAGACTGTTCCATCTATACCTAAACCTATAGTAGCGCTATAATAGCATACTCGTACAATGATACTTCTCCCCTTCTCTTCATCTATCTCCGATCTATGCCCCCTCCCCCCTACCCTCTTGCCCTCCCCAAAAGGTGCAAGAGTACGACTGGGGCTCGCCTGTCCGCGATCTACCCTGTTTGGCCCTCGGCAACTTCGACGTAATTCTCTGTTCGGACCTCTTGTACGACCCCACGGGCTGGGGTCCGCTCATGGAGTCGCTCCGGCAGCTCACAGGCGGAGATGGGTCCGTCGTTTACATCGCTCACAGGACGCGAAACGTGCAGGAGCGAGAGTTTTTTTCTGCGTTTGAGCGGGGGGCGGAGAGCAAAGATGGCCAAAGTTTTTTTAGGTGCCGAAAGTTGTTGGTGGAGGAGGGCGGGGGAACGGGATTGCGCGAAGAGAGGCACGGGCAAGGGCAGGGCGAGGAGGGCTCCGGAAGTTGTTCGGGAGGGGGCGTGCTGTGGAGGCGGGGGTATTTTCCCGATGTCGCGTTGTATGAGCTCTCGCCGATTCGGCCGGTTAGGGCGTAGTAGCTGGTGCGAGGAGCGCAGAATGACAGCAAAAAAGCCGCGGAGCAGCGATAATTTATATCACGACACGGAGGACAATTCCTTCATGTCTGCCTGCAACACTAGCTGAGAGGCATACGCTATGATGAACACTACCCTGGCCTGGTGGTGATAGAAGGCGGCGTCCCTGTGTCCTGCCGGCATTGGTAACCCTCTTCGCACGACCGTCCGACCTAAGTAATTATAGATCCCTTTAGAGTTTAGTTTCAGTTTTGGCTGTTCCTCAGACGGCTATCTTTTCTTGAAGGAGGTTTTTTAAAACAGTTTTTTTTCTACCTCGGCTGATAACTTCCGCCTCAGGGCCCCGATGGCCACGCGCTCGCGGCGGTGCCCCCACACGTGGCACCCGCACCAGCCGCATCTAGAAAGTTTCGCGGTCTTAGCCCCTGAGCGCGGCGGGCATCCCGGAAAAAGTCCTAATAATTTCGCATAATTTGCTCAAAGCTCAAATTCCCTGAATTCAACAGTCACCCCCAGCATAGTGATGCAGTCCAGTATATACTGGTGGCTGCTGGCTGCTGGCCTGTATTGAATCAGAGAGATGCTGATCAAACCAGTATATTGACCGCGCGACCAAGTCTCTATTTTTCAAGTCGAAAATTATCCACATAAATGACACTACTGCTGGCAATCAACACACCTTATCAACTTACAAGTTGGTTAAGTTATGTGATTGTAATATCATACTCTAATCACCGAGGTCGTGGCTGTTTGTGGTTAGAAAAAAGCCGTGACTGCGTAATCAACAGAACTACTTGATTATAATCAAGTAGACTAATGCAAGTAATCAATCACGGAAATGCCGATATAATCGATAACCAAGTCGTTTTCGCCAGAGTATGTTGTCTGATATGATACAGTATCGTATCATAAGAATGCCGATCATCTGCCAATCAGCCATCTAATACGATCGAGGAGTTCTACTGTAATATCTATTGAATTATTGGTGGCAAGACCAGGTTAATGTAAAAAACACCCACCCGGTAATGCACGATCCGGGTATACAGTGGAGTAGTACCCGATTTACAGCCTTCTTCGCGTTGTGTCAGATAGCTTACGTTCCGCATTCGTTTTCATTGTGTTTGACATTGCATAGGCAAATCACCTTGCTGTATTTGCGATGTGTACGGAAATCTGTCTTATAGCTTTGTGACCACGGAGCTCGTCGCTCTTGAGAGGAGGCAACATCACGGACACTAGTGTTATAAGGCTTAGTTTGGGTAAGCTATCGGTTAACCAGTTGCAAGTGGTCAAACGGACTAATACCCCACTAAATTCCTTAACAAATGGCGTCGTCGTGCCCGAGTGGTTAAGGGAATGAATTGGAAACCCATTGTGATTTCACGCGCAGCTTCGTGTCCTGCCGACGACGCCATTTGTTAAGGACTTAGTGGGGTATTAGTCCGTTTGACCACTTGCAAAAGGTTGACCAATAGCTTACCCAAACTAAGCCTTATAACACTAGTTGGTTGTGCTGGATGTAGTCGGGTGGAAAAAACAGTCTGCCCCTAAAAATCCATTATTAGTGGTAGTAGCACTTTGCATGGCCAAATCACCTTGCTGTATTTGCAATGTGTATCTCTATATGGTAGTCTGTGACCACATCATCAGAGCTCGTCTCTCTAAGAGGCATCGGCACGGACACTTGTGGTCAATATAGATGGGTGGAAATATCAGTTTCATGTGAAGAACACACACCGAAGTATTTTGGTAGTTAGACATTCTGTTTTGGAATATTCTTGGAAAGGAAGACCTCCATGCATCCAACCTCTCGACAATCTGTTATTTTCTCTTTCTTACCAAGAGAAAATCTTGCATACAAACACGATCATATCGTGCGCTAAGGAGCTGAGCGTCGAAAATCCATCGACCACACAAGAGCACCAGAACACAGCGAGCAGTACATTACCCTGGGGGAGGAGATTTAGATCGGGTCTAGGGCTACCCCAGGTGATTCTATATTGGTAATGAAGTGTTTCACTGAGAAACAGCAACAGCACGGCAACGAATGGTCCTTGGCTGCATTAGAGTCCAACCTAAAAACGTAATCAGTTTTCGTTTTTAGCCGTTCGTCCGACAGCGACGGCCAAATCGGGACGAATAACATTGAAGTAGGTAAAACTCCCGTATGACCACCCAACCTAAATATTGAAGCAGGGTCCTGGGAAACAGCACGCCAGCGCTTGTCGTTGGCGCTGTGGTACAATTCAAACGATGACCCGTAGTGAAAGAGAGATGTCCTGGCATCGACGCGGAGCTGCAATAATTTTATAAAAGTATTCTAACAACGTCAGCTGTGTGTTCGAATTTAGGGTCGATACTCATCTTTGCAAGCTGCGTATTACGTCACCCGTCTCTAGTAAGTTTTCATGATTCAGATCCTAATATACGATGACATTGTATTTATCATGCAGGACCAAGTGTTGCCATTAATCGTCTGTATATCAAGTAGTAATAACAACAATAACAACAACGAATATTATATTGTAACTGATCATTACATATATAAAGCTGTTGGAAATCCCCTTGCCCCCCCCCCTCCCACCCCAACCCCCCCAACCCACCCACCCCCTCGAACACTCCGCCCTCTCCTCACTGGATGTACGACTTACAGGATATACATGATAAACTGATGCATTCCTTCCGCAACCGTCAGATTTATCCCCTTGAAGGATTTATAGATTCCGCGAACAGATTGAGTTGCCCCGCCCGTCCTCCCCCCCCGGTCCCTCTTGTTCAAACCTAGCCCCCCACGCCCTTAAAAACTCCGCCCTGCCCTCACCGGTTATACGACTTACAGGATACACTTGATAAACTGATGCATTTCGTTCCACAGCTGTCAGATCTTGTTCCCTCAAAAACGGGTTTTATAGTTTTCGCACACAGACTGACTAACATCACCCTGTTGACCCTGGTACAAGCTACACTCTAGTTCCAAGGGGAGTTGCCGACCTATATCCTTAATGAAGATACACACCCAGTAGTACGCGCGATCGGAGTATCACACACAGCTTGCAAAGATGAGTTTCGACAAAATCTTCGATCTCACAACTGGAGTGTGTTTTTATTTTTATAAGATATGTAGCATTAACATTATCGCAGCGTTGTTAAATTTTGCACGAGAGCGACAGAAGGAGATCGACTGCGCGACCGACCTCGCGACCAGCAAGTAAACGACGCGAGCGACGATGGCGGCCCACGGCCGCCAACTATTAGTCCAACCGAGCGACGTACCGTCATCCTTGGCACTGTGTCCCTGCTGCGGCCGAAGGGCTTTCGGCCGCGACAGGGACGGAGCGCCACCACACCAAGAATGACGAGAAAGAGAGAGAGATTTCCGCGAACGCCGAAGATAAAGCGGGTATGATGACCGCCATCTCTGCTAGTGGCATCGGGGAAGACTGCATTTATACAGGCACCCTCGACGTAGATAACGCGCCGGTACTGGTCCCGGACGCAGTCTGACTATAAACATAAAATCGTAGCGCAATCACCGGCAGCCACCCACATACCGTAGGCTGTTCTTTCACGGTGGTCTTGCGCCGATGTATCCTCGCCGCGTACATGGGCCGTGCCTTTGTGAGTACTGCGGTGCACTGCTGGTACGCACGCACATTATCAGCTGTACCTATTACACGGCGATACGCGACGGGGCGAGCGGTGATGGTTTTGCATCATCAATGATTGAGAGATTTGCAGAGAACCGATTTCCACCAACCCAGTGCCCACACAAGTGGATGATCTTGCGCTACTGTAACGCATGGGACTTGATTCGTCGCAAACCGTCTCGAGTTGGCCCCGCTGAAGTTTCGCAGAGCCGTCGTAGTTAGTTCACTTTGTGTACTTGAACAATATTTTCGGCCATATTTAATATCGAATGTTGCATGTGCGCGCAGTGAGAGAAGCCGATCGATCGGTGGGCTGATAGTTTGTTAACGATGACGGTACGATATTTGCTGTAGTACGAATTTCGGCATCGAGGTGAGCACCACGCGGACGACCGCGGCGTGCTGCGACCACCATGCATCCTCCCTTTTCACTGAATTTTATGTGTTGTATGTGCAGACCCAAGCCCAAGCCTCAACCCCGACCCCAACCCCATCCTTGGCTTGAGCCCCAGTTTTGCCCTTGATCCCCAACCCCAACACAAGCCCCGGCCCAAGCTCCGGCTCAAGCCCCAGCTCCAGCCAAAGCTCAAGCTCCAGCCCCGACCCAAGCCCTAACCCCATCGTCAGTATCAGCTTCAGTCTCAGCCCCAAACCCGACTCCAACCCCAACCCCAACCCCAGCTTCATCCCAAACCTCGACCCAAATCCCATCCCCAAGTCCGACCCCAGCCCTGTTGCCAACCATAACTCCGGCCGCGATCCAAGCCCCATGTCCAGCCAGGGCTCCAGATCCAGCCCCGAAAAAAGGTCTAGTCCCAGCTCCAGCTTCAGTCTCGGCCCTAGCCCCATTCCCTCCCTTCATCCAGCCCCAAGTCCCAGCTCCAACCTCAGCCTCATTCGTAACCCTAGCCCCACTCCAGCCCCAGCGCCAGTCCCGGCCTCGGCCCCGGCCCTGATCCCGGCCCAGGCCCCAGCGTACAGCATCCCCGGCACCGACTCCAGACTAACCCCTAGTCTCGCCCCAGCCCCAGTCCCAGACCCAACTCTGACCCAAACCCAGCCTCAATCCCGAACCAAACCCCCTCCTCGGACCCAGCAACGGTCGTACTCCTAATCCCCACTCTCAGCCCCAACTCAAGCCCAACCTCCAACCCAGGCTCCAGCCACATTTTCAACCCCAGCCCGAACCTAGGCAGGCTTCAACCTCAGTCCCAGCCCCGACCCAAGCCCCAGACTCACCTCTAACCCCAGACCCAGACCCAGACCCAGACCCAGACCCAGATCCCGATGAACCCCAGCCAAGCCCCAGCCCCGACCGCAGCCATAACTCCAAATAAACCTCCACCTCCAGGCCCAGCCCCAACCCCTAACAACAATGCTAACCCCAGTCCAACACCCCAGCTTCAGCTGAGGCTCCAGCTGCAGCCCTGACCTGCCTGTGTCCCAGCCACAGCTCCGGTCTCAGCCTCAGTCCCAGCTTTACCGCCCTAGTCACATCCCCAGCCTCGGCACCGGCCCTAGCCCTAGCACCAGCCCCAGCCCTGCCCCGACCCCAACCCTAGTCCGAGCCCAAGCTCAAGCCCAAGCCCATGACCATCTCCTACCCAGCCTCAGCCCCGGGCCCAACCCAAGCCCTATTCCAGTCCAGTCCTAGTCTCAGCTCTAAGCCTGACCTAAGCCCCCTCCCGAATCTTGACCCAAACCCTATCCCTGGCGCCAGCCCCAGTCTTAGCCCGAACCCCATTTCCAGCAGCGACCCAAGCCCAACCTCAAGCCCAGGCTCTAGCCCCGGCGTCATCCTCAGGCTCCAACTCCATTTCCCGCCCCTAACGAAGCCCCAGTCCCAGCTCAAACATCCCATTCCTATCCCCCGCGCCAGTCTCAGTCTTAATCACGACCCAAATCCCATCCCTATACCTGGCAGAGCCCTGTCTTCAACCTCAACTTCAACCCCAGTCCCGACCAAGCCACAGTTCCAGCTCCAGGTTCTAGCTCCAGCCCCTACCCAAGATCCAACCACAGCCCCAGTATCAGTCTCGGCCCTAGACCCACCCAAGCCCCAGCACCCACTTCAGCCTCAGGCTCAGCCCTACCTGTAACCTCGTCCCAAACCCCGCCCCCATCCCCGTCCCTAAGCCGTGTCTTTTACCCCAGCCCCGGCCTCAACCCAAGTTCCAGCTCCAGCCCAGGTTCCAGCTCCAGCCCCGATCGAAGCCCCAATCCCAGCTCCAGTATCAACCTCAACCCCTGCCCTAGCCTTAGGTTTATCCCCAGCCCTAGCCCCAGTCCCCACCCCGGCCCCAGACCCAGCCCAGGCCCAAATTCTAGTCCCAGCCCCAGCCCCAGCCACATCTCAAGCCACTTCCCCGGCTCCATCTCCTACCTCATCCCCTACCTCAGCTCCGTCCCCAACCCCGTCTAAGCCCAAGTCCCGGTACCAGCTCTAGCGCTGACCCAAACCCAGCTCCAACCCTAACCTGGGCCCAAACCCCATCCCTGGCCCCAGCCCCAGTCTTACCCATCATTATCTACTCATACCCCGACCCCAGTGTCAGTGCAAGGCCCAGCCCCAGCGCAAGCTCCGGCCCAAGCCTCAGTTAAGGGTCCGAACCAAGACCAAACCTCAGCCCCAGTATCAGCTTCAACCTCATCCCCAGTCCCTGCCTCAGTCCCACCCCTGATCCCGATCCAAAGCCTATCCCCGGCCCCGGCCCCCAGCCCTGTCGTCAACCCTAAGGTTCCCCAGCCCCGATCCAAGCCCTGTGTCCAGCCAGGCTCCAGACCTAACCCTCATCCAAGCTTCAGTCCCAGCCCCAGTCTCAGTCTCAGCCCCGACCGTTTCTTCACCCCCATCCAAACCCCAACCCCAACCCCAGCCTCAGCTGTAGCCCCAGCCCCAGTCCCAGCCCCAGCCCCAGCCCCAGCCCCAGCCCCAGCCCCAGCCCCCTCCTCGGCCCCTGTCTAAGCCCCACCACCTACACCAATTAACGGCGCCGGCCTCAACCCAAATCTCAGTCCAGACCCGGCCCCAGTCCCAGCTCTAGCCCTGACCCAAGCCCCAGCCCCAATTCCGACCCCAACTACATCCTCGGACCCAGCCACAGTCTCACTTCAAGTCCCCAACCCCAGCCCTGACTCAAACCCAGCCTCCAACCCAGGCCCCAACCACAGCTCCAGCCTAGATTCTAGTCCAAGTCCGAACCTAGACCAGGTTTCAACCTCGGCTCTAGTCCCGACCTAAGTCCTAGACTCACCTCCATCGAAAGCCCCTGCCCTAGCCCCAGCCCCGGGGGCCAGTAAAAGTGCCAGCCCCTACCCAAGCCAGTCCCAGCTCCAGCACCGCATCCTCGGCCCACGATCCAGGCTCAGTCCTAGCCCCGATGATGACCCTATTCTTATCCCCGTCCCCAGCTCCATCCTCGCCAACCAACCCCAGCCCCGAACCAAGTCACAGCTCCAGCCCACGCTCGAGCTCCAGGCCCGACCTAATAGCCAACCCCACCCCCAGTATCTGTGTCAACCGTTACCGTTGCCCAAGCTCCAGCCGCAGCCTTGCCCCAGCTCTAACCGCGACTAAGCCCCCATCTCCAACCCCAACCCTAGCCCCCTATACCAACTTTTGCACTGGTCCAAGGCCCCAACTCCAGCCTAAGCTCCAGCTCAAGCCGTGACCAAAGCCCCAGCTGCAGCCCCAGTCTCAGCCTCGGCCTCGGCCTTTTCCCTGGCCTCGTCTCCAGCCCGAACTCCGGCCCCATCCCCAACCCCGTCTCCAGCCCAAGCCCTATACCGAACCCTAGCCCCGCCCCCAACCCCAACCCCAACCCCAACCAAGGCCCCAGCCCTAGCCCCAGTATCAACCTTAATCCCAACGCCAGCGGCGAAAAAGGCCCAATCACCAGTCCAGATTCTAGCCGAAGCTTCAGCCGAGGCTCAAGCACCAGCCGTAGCCCTAGGCCAGGCTCCAGCCCCAGCCCCAACCCCAGCCCCGACGTAAGCCCCAGACTCCCCTCCAGCCCATGCCCCAGTCCCAGACTCCAGCTCCAATCCGAGTCCTTGCCAAACCTGCCGTCCCAGTCCCAGCATGCCACGTCTAGCCCTCGACTTAGCCCAAGCCCTGACCCCGACCCAAACCCCATACCCATGTCCGACATACCTACCCACCGCCCCCGTCCAAGCCCTAACTCCGACCCAAAACCCTATCCCCAGCCCAGGCCCAGGGTTTTTCCCCAACCCCAACCCGAGCCCCAGCCCCAGCCCGGACCCGAGTCCCAGTTCCAGTCCAGAATCCAGCTCCAAGCCCGATCGAGGCCCTAGCCCCAGCCCCGGTCTCACCTTCAACCACAACTCTAGCCCTGGCCGCATCCGCGGCCGTAATCCTAGCACTAGCACCAGAACCAACACCAGCACCAGCCCCTTCTCGCGCCTTAGTCTCAGCCCAAGCCTCGGTCCCAGTGTTGGCTCCAGTCGCAGCCCCCGTCCCAGCCTCATCCCCTACTGCAGCCCCGGCCCAAACTCAACCCCAACCGAGGCCTAGCCTCAGCCCGAAATCAAACCCCGACCCAAGACTTGACCTAAGCCCCGACCCAAAACGCCAATCCCAACCCCAAATCCAGTCGTACGCCAAACCCCAACCTCAGCCTCAATCCACAACCAACCCCCAGCCAACGCTCCAGCCTAAGTCCCAAACCCAGACCCAGCCTCAGCTCCCGCCCCGGCACGAGCCGCAGCCGCAGTCCCAGTCTCAGTTTCCAACCCAGCCCCGGCCCCAACTGCAACCCCATCACAGCCCTTCCCTCAACCAAAGCCCCAGCTCTAGCCCCAACCCCAGCCCCAAACCCAGCCCCAGCCCCCGCCCCAGCATCATCCCCTATCCTAGCCGCGGCTCCAACCCCAACCCCAACCCCAACCCCAACCCCAGCCCAAGTCTCTGTCTCAACCCCAGCCCCAGCCCCGACTCCAGACGCAGCCCCGACCCCAGACCCAGCTCCAGCCCTAATCTTACCCCTGACCCCAACTCCAGCTCAGATAGTAGCCCAAGCACCAGCCCGGGCTCCAGTCGTACCTCAACCCGAGGCTCTTGCCCCAGCCAGAGCCTCGACTCAAGCCTCCGAATCACTGCCAGCCCAAGCCCTAGCCCCGGACTACTCCAGTTCCAGTCCCATCCCCTATGAAATACGCATTCCCAGCCCCAGCCTCCCATAACCAGCCCCCGACCCAGCCGCAGTCCTGACTCCGACCCAAAATCCATCCCCATATCCGGCATACCTACCCCTCGCCTCCACCCAAGCCTTAATCCCGACCGAAATCCCATCCTCAGCCCAGGTCCCGGCCTTGTCTCCAACCCCAGCCCCAGCCCCGACCCAAACCCCAGCTCCAGCCCAGACTCCAACTCCAGCCCCGATCGAAGCCCCAGCCCCAGACCCAGTCTTGGCCTAAGCCTCAGCCCCAGACCCAGACCCAGCCCCAGGCCAGCTGTAGCCCCAACCCCAGCCTTCGTCTCATCCCCAGACCCGGACCCAGACCCAGCACTAGCCGTAGTCCCAGACCCAGTACTAGCCGTAGCCCAGACCCAGGCCCTGACCCAGTACCAGCCTAAGTCCCAACCCCAGCCCCAGCCTCAGCCTCATGCCTTGCGCGCCCCCGGTCCCAACACTAACCCCAACCAAGCCCCAGCCCCAGCCCTAGACTAACACCTGACCCAATACCCAGTTCCAAGCCCGACCTAAACCTCATCCCCGGCCCCAACTCCAGTCATACTTCTAACCCTAACGACAACCCCGCCCTAAGACCAACCTCCAGCCAAGGCTCCAGACTAAGCACCAGCCTCAGCTCCAACCCCAGCCCCAGCTCCAGCCCAGGCCGAAGCCTGAGTCCCTACCCCAATCCCGGCCCCAACTACGCCCCCAGGCCAGCCCCGGCCCAAGCCCCCGCCTATGCCTCAACCCCAGCCGGGTCTGCCTCAGGCCCAGGCCCAGCCCCAACCCCAGCCCCAGCACCAGCCCCAGCCCCATCTATAGCCCCTACTCAAACCCCATCCCCGGTCCCAACCCCAGTTATCCGCCTAACTCCAGCCCCAATCTAAGGCCAAACTTTAGCCAACGCTCCAGCCCAAGCCCCAAACCCAGTCTCAGCCCCAGTCCCAGCCCGAGCCGCAGCCCCAGTCCCAGCCCGTAGCCAAGTCCCGGCCCCAATTGCAGCCCTATCCCAGCCCCTCCCCGCGACAACGCCCCAGCCTCAGCCCCAGCTCCAGTTCTGGCACCAGCCCTACACTCAGCGCCACCCTCAGCCCCCACCTCAGTCCCCGACGCTGCCGTAGCGTTAGCCCTATCCTAGTCGCGACCCCGACTCCAATCTCAACCCTAATCCCAGCCCCAACCTCAGCCTAAGCCCAGCCCAAGCCCCAGCTCCGGCCCCGACCCCAGCCCTAGCCCCAGCCCCAGCGTCAGCCTTCGTCTTACCCCTAACCCCAAGTCTAGCCCCAACACTAGCCCACGCACTACCCGAGTTCCAGCCACACCTTAACCCGAGGCTCCCGCCCAAGTCTTAGCTCCGACTCAAGCCTCAGACTCACTTCCAGCCCAAGCTCCAGTCTCAGGCTCCAGCTCCAGTTCTAGCCCTACAAAAGTCGCAGCCCCAGCCCCAGCCTCCCATACCCAGCCCCCGACTCAGCCGCGGTCCTGACTTCGACCCAAACCCCATGCCCATATCCGGTATACTTACCCCCCGCCTCCACCCAAGCCCTAACCCCGACGGCAACCCCATTCTCAGTCCAGGCCCCGTTCTTGTCCTCACCCCCAGCCCAAGCCCCGAGCCAAGCCCCACCCCCAGCCCAGACTCCAGCGCCAGCCCCAGACCCGGTCTCAGCCTCAGCCTCAGCCCCAGCCACAACCCCAGCCACAACCCCAGCTCCAGCCTTCGTCTCATCCCCCGAAAAAAATCCAGCTCCAGCCCTTGGCCCAGCCCCAATCCCAGATCCAGCCCCAGCCCCGGCTCCAGACCACGGCCCGGCTCGCAGGCCCAGTTCCAGCCATAGCCCCAGCCCCGACCCCACGCGAGCCCCAGTACCATCCCAACCCCAACCTCAGCCCCAGTCCCAGCCTCGCCCCTTACGCGTCGCCTACCCCAGCTTTACCTCAACGCAGTCCCAGCCCCAACCCGAGATTAAACCCTGAACCAAAACCCAGCCCGAGGACCGACCGAAAACCCTTTCCCGGCCCCAACCCAGACGCGTGCTACGATAGAGGTGCACCACTTTTTTTCTGACGTTCCTCAATTTGAGAGCTGTTTTAGGGAGAAATAAAACTGCTACCGGATGAAAAACTTCATGGTCTAGGTACACAACGAGAATCATGGAAAAAAATGGCCTATTTCCGACGATTTTTGGTGAAGGAGGTCCGTCATCCTGAAAACCAAAAAGCCTAAAAGTGCAACCTCTATCGTAGCGCGCGTCCCCAGTCATACTCCTACCCCAACCCCAGCCCCGATCTAAGACCAACCTCCACCCAAGGCTCCAGGCCAAGACCCAGACCCAGACCCTACCCCAGCCCTGGCCCAAATTACAACCCGCCTAGTCCCGTCCCCAACCCCGACCCTAAGCCCCAACCCCAATCCCAGTATCCGCCCCAGTCCCAGCCCCAGCCCCATCTTTAACCTCTACGCAAACGCTATCTCCAGCCCCAGTTCCAGCCCCGAACACCCACCCAGACCAAAGCCCCAGCTCGAGCCATGACCCAAGCCATAGTCTCAGCCTCAGCCCAAGCTCTTCCCCTAGCCTCATCTCCAGCCCCTTTCCTAGTCCTAGATCCAGTCCTAGCCCGAGGCCCAGCCGCAGCCGCAGCCCCAAACCAGGCCCCGTCTCCAGCCAAAGCCCCGGCCCTAGCTCGAGACTTGTTCTCCACTCCAGCCCAGACGTCAACCCCAACCCCAGCTCAGTGGCAGTCCTAGGTCTGACCCAAACTCCAGCCCCAGTTCCGGCCCAAACCCGATTCCCCGCGCTCCATTCTACCCTTAAACCCAACTCCTTCTTCGACCCAAGCCCAACTTCCAGGCCAGACTACAGTCCGAGCCCCATTCCCGACTCACGCCACAAACCCACGTTCAGCCGAAGCAACAGCCACAGTCCCGGGCCCAGCGCCAACCTCAACCCTAGCCCCACTCCAGTCCCATTCCCAGCCCAAGCCCTAGCCCTAGCCACCGCCTCAGCCCCAGCCCCACTCTCAGCCCCACCACCGCTAGTGCCAACTCCAGCACCGGCTCCAGCCCTAGCCCCATCTCCTATCCTAGCCCCGGATTTAACCCAGCCCCATCCCAAGCCCTGGCCCCACACCCAACCGCAGCTCCGACCTCAACCCCAGCCCCAGTGGTACACCTAACTCCAGTTCCAACCTCGACAAATACCCAACTGTCAGTCCAGGCTTCAGCCGCACCTCCAGCCGAGGCTTAGCCCCAGCGCTAACGCCAGGCCAGGCTCGCGCCCCAGCCCCACCCCCGAACCACGCCACAAACTCACGTTGTGTCCAGCCCCAGTCACAACCCCGGCCCCAGTCCCATCCCCAACCCGCGCCCCAGCCCCAACCTCAGTCTCAGTGCTAGCTTCAGTTCCATCCCCAGCCCCAGCCCCTGCCCCTGCCCCAGCCTCAGTCCCAGCCCCAGCCCCTGCCCCGGCCTCAGCCTCAGCCCAAACCCCACCAATAGCCCCAGTCCCAGTCCCAACCCCACCCCAAGCCCCAACGCCTAAACCAGCCCCTGCGCTAGCCCCAACTTAATCTCCAGGTCAGCTCCAACCCCAATCCAAGACCTTACCGAAGGCCTAGCCCCAGAACACAACTCCGCGGTCCCAGCCCCAGTCGCAACCAAATCTCCAACCCCAAGCCCAGTTTTACCTCTAACCCCAACTTCAGCCCCGACGAAGACCCAACAACCAACCTGGGATTCACCGCAGCTCCAGCCGAGGCTCTGTCCCAAGCCTCAGCCCTGGACACGACTCCAGCCCCAGCCTCAGCCCCAACACAAGCCTCAGACTCACCTCCGAATCCCAGAGCCTGCCCCCGACTCTAGCTCCAGTCCCAGCTCAAAGCCGCAATCCCAGCCCAAGCCACCTACGGCCAGTCCCCGATTCAGCCTCAGCCGTGACCCCGATCAACCCGCATCTCCATCTTTGGCATACCTATCCCCCGCCCCCGCCAAAGCCTTATCCCCGACCCAAACTCCGCCCCCAGCGCCGGCCCCAGACATGTCCCTCAACCCCTGCCCCAGTCCCGGTCAAAGCCCCATCCCCAGCCTCGGTTTCAGTCTAGTCCCCATCCCCAGTCTCAGCCCCAGCCCCAGCCCCAGCCCCACGCCCACCCCCAACCTCATCCACAGCCCAAGCTTCATCACCTACACCGGCCCCAGCACCAACCAAACCTCCAGCCCTAATCCCAGCCCCAGTCCCAGCACGAGCCCTGATCCAAGCCCGAGCCCCAAACCCGACCCAAACCCCATCCCCGACCCCCGGCACAGTCGCATCTCTAACCACACATCCAGTCCCGACTCACACCCAACCTCCAACCAAGGCTCCAGTCACAGCTCCAGCTCAGGCTCCAGCCCCAGGCCCAACCCTAGGCCAGGCTCCAATCTCTAAGCCCCAGTCCCAGACCCAGACCCAGACCCGGCCTCAGCCCCAGCCTCAGCCCCAGTCCCAGTCACATCTCCAGCCCTAGCCCAAGCCCCAGCCCTAACCTAAAGCCCCAGGCCCATCCCCAGTCCCACGCTCCAGGTATAGTGCCTGCCTCAGCCCAGGCTACAGTCCCAACCCCAGCGCTCCATTCCCAGCCTCCGATCCAGCCCCAGCCTTAACACCGACCCAAAACCCATCCCTATCTCCGGCCACAATCCGATCCCAAACACCAACCCCAGGACCGAACCAAACCCCGACCTCAGCCCCAGTACCCGCCTCATCCCCAGCCCTAGCCCCAGTCCCATATTTGATCCCCAACCGGCCTCTATCCTCAGTTCCAGCCCCAAGCCCCAACACCAACCCCAACCCCAACCCCGACCAAAGCCCCAGCTCCAGCTCGAGCTCGAGTTCCGACCTAAGCCGAAGCCGCACCCCTAGTTTTAGCCTCGGCGCGAACTCTTTCCCTAGCCTCATCCTTAACGTTAACCCCAACCAAAGAGCCCGTCTTAGTCCCAGCCTGGTACCCAGCCCCAGCTCCAGCCCAGCATCAGCTTCAACCCCAGCCCTAGCCGCCGCCTCAGCCCCCGCCTCAGCCCCCGCCTCAGCCCGAGTCCCAGTCCCAGCCCCAGTCCCACCTCAAGCCCCAAGCCCTGCACCATCTGCAGCGCCAGCCCCAACTCAACCCCCCGCTCAGCCCTAGATCCCCAGTGCCAGCACAAGGCCTGACCCGATCCCTAGCCCTAATCCCCACGCTAACACCATTCCCGGCCACACCCCCAGTCTTACCTGTAACTCCAACTCCTTCCCCAACCGAACCCAACCTCCAGTCCAGTCTGCAGCCCCCGTGCCAATCCCAACCCACACCGCAGACTTACCTTAAACCCGAATCTCTGTTACGGCCCAAGCTCCAACCCCAGCCTCCACCCAAGTCCCAACCTCAGCCCGACCTCTAGCCCTAACCCGAGCTTCGACCCCAGCCCCATCCCCAACCGCAGCCCCGGCCCCGACCCCAATCAGCCACAGCTACAGCCACAGCCACAGCCACAGCCACAGCCACAGCTACAGCCACAGCCACAGCCACAGCCACAGCCACAGCCACAGCCACAGCCACAGCCACATCTCCGAGCCTAGCCCCAGCCCCAACCCAAGTTCCAGTCTTACCCCTAACCTCAACTCTCGCCCCGACAAAGGTCCAGAAACCAACCCACGCTCCAACATCAGCTTCAACCGAGGGGCTAGTCCCCGCCCCAGCCCTAGACCAGGCTCCAGCCCCAGCTCCAGTCCCAGCTCCAGCCCAACCAAAACCTTAGACTCACCTCCCATACGAATCCTAGCCCGAACCCCCGGCTCCAGCTCCAGACCCAGCCCCTTCCATAGCCGCAGTCTCAACCTTAGCCGCCCATACCCAGCGCTCGACCCAGCCTCGGCCCTTGACACCGACCCACACACCATCTCCATCTCCAACATACCTACTCCATGACCCCGCCGAAGTCCTGTCCTCGACGCAAACCACATACCCAGCCGCGGTTCCAACATCTCCTCAACCCCGGCCTCAGTCCCGATCCAGGCCCCAGCACAGCCTCTATCTCAGCCTCAACCCCAGTCCCAGCCTTGGCACCATCTCCAGCACCAGCCCTACTTCAACTCCAGCCCCAGCCAAAGCCTCAGCCACAGCCACAGCCTCAACCCAAGCTCCAGCCCAGGCCCCAGCTCCAGCCCTGACCAAAGGCCCAACGCCAGTCCCCGTATCCGTCCCATCCCCAGTCCCATATTTAAACCCGACCCAAACTCAATCCCTAGCCCTGGATCCAGCCCCTCAACACCGCCCCAGCCCCGAACAAAGCCCCAGCTTTAGCCTTGATCGAAGTTCAGTCCCTATCTAAGCCCTAGCCGCAGCCACAGTCTCAGGCTCAGCGGAAGCCATTCCCCTAGCCTCACCCCAAGCCCCAATCCCAGTCCCAGACTCAGCCCTAGCGCCAGTCCCAATCCCAGCCGCAGCCGCCCCAACTCCAGCCTCACCTCCAGCAAAAACCCCGGCCCCAGCCCGAGCCCCATACTCAACCCCAGCCCAGACGCCAACCCCAGCTCCAGCCCTAGCAACAGCCTCAGCTTAGGACTAACCAAAGCTCCAGCCCCAACCCAAACTCAAACCCCATTTTCCACGCCAGCCCAGATCCTACCCATAATCACAACTACTATCCCGATCTATGTTCAACCTCCAGCCCAGGCTTCAGTCCGAGCGCCATTCCCGAATCAGGTCGCACCTCACCTTCAGCCCAAGGACAGGCCTCAGCTCCGACCCCAGCGCCATCCCCAACCTCAGCCCCAACCCAGGCCCAGCCCCAGCTCAAGTGCCAGCTCCAGCCTCCATCCTAGCCCCAGCCCCAGCCCAAGCCCCAGCCCAAGCCCCAGCCCCAGCCCCAGCCCTAGCGCCAACCCCAGCCGCGGCCTCAGCCCCAGCCTCACCTCCTTCCCCAGCCCCGGCCCCAGCCCCAACTCCAACCCCAGCGCGGCCCCAGCGCCAACCCCAGCCAAAGCCTCAATGCCGACCCCAGCCCCAGTCTCAATCGTACCCCTAACCAAATTCCAGCCCCGACAAAACCTCAACTATCAGTCCTGACAAAGACCCAACCGCCAGCGCCTAGGCTCCGGCCGCACCTCCAGTCGAGGCTCCAGCCCCTGCACTAGCCTCAGGCCAGGCTCGCCCCAGTCCCGACCCACGCCGCAAACTCACACTGAGTCGCAGCAGCAACCATAATCCTGTACCCAGCCCCAACCCTGCCCCAGCCCCAGCCCCCGCCCCAACCCCAGCCCAAGCGTCACCCAAAACCCTAATCCCCGCTCCGATACCAACGCCAGCCCATCCCCTATTCCAGCCCAGGCCCCAACCCCAACCCCAGCCCCAGCCCGAGCCCCAGCTCCTGCCACGGTCTTAGCCTGAGCCCCAGACTCCAGCTCCGGCCAAGGTCCTATTAACAGTCACAGCCCCGGCCCCAGTCCAAGCCCCAGCCCGTACCCTAGCCCCAGCGCCAGCCCCAACCCAAACTCCGGCTCAGCCCCAGCCCTAGTCCCAGTCCAAGCCCTGAGCCAAGCCCTAGCCCCAATACCAACAAAATCACCATCCCCGGCCCCAGCCCCAGTTCTATCCTAAACCCCAGCTCCTTCCCCGACCCAAGTCCAACGCCCAACACAGGCTCCACCCCCAACCCCAGCCCCGACCCACGCCGCTGACTCACTTTATGACCAAGATCCAGTTACGGCCCAGGCACCAGCCCCCAGTCTCAATCCCAGCCTCATCCCGGACCCCAGCTCAAGCCCCAGCCCCAGACCCCAGACCCCAGACCCCGTCCCAGCCCCAACCCCAACCTCAGCCCCAGCCCCAAACCCCATATCAGCCCCAGCCCCAACCTCAGCCCCAGCCCCAGTCCTAATGCCAGCCCCAGCCCCCGCCTCAGCCCCAGCCCCAGCCCTAACCCCAGCCCTAGCCCCAGCCCCAGTCTTAAGGCTAACCCCACCTCCAGTCCTGACAAAAGGTTCAACAACGCACCCAGGCTCAAGTCGCAGCTCTAGCCGAGGCTCCAGCTCCAGTCTGAACCCTAGACCAAGCTCCAGTCCCAGGTTCAACCCCGACGCAAGCCTCAGACCCACATCAGGTTGAATCTCAGCTCCAGCCTCCGACTCCAGCTCCAGTCTCAGCCCCTACAAACGCCGGAGTTCCAGCTCCAGCCTCCGACTCATCCCCAGTCCTGATCCGGACCCAAACCCCATCCCCGGCTTCGGCATACCTACCTCTCGTCCACGTCGAGCCCGTATCCCCGACCCAAAAACTACGCCAAATCTCAGTACTAACCTTGTCCTCAACCCCGTTCTCAGTCCCGGCCCAAGCCCCAGCCCCAGCCCCAGCTCTGGTCTCAGCCGCAGCCCCAGCCTTAGCCCTAGTGTCGAACCCAATCACAACTAAAGCCTCAGCAACATAGCAACAGCCGCAACCTCAGCTTCAGCCCTAACCCGGGTACCAGTCTCAGTCCAAGCCCCAGCCTTTGCCCCAGCATCAGTCCCAGCCCCGGCCCCTCCCTCAGTCTCATCCCGTACCGCAACCCCGGCCCCATTTTCAACCTCAGCCTAGCCCAACCTCAACCCAGGTCCAAGCCCTGATCCAACTCTCCGCCTCAACCCCGACCCAAACCCCATCCCCGGCCCCTACCGCTGTCTTGCTCCTAACGCCAACTCCAGTTTCGACCTTAGCCCAATCTCCAGCCCAGGCTCCGGCCCCACCGCGAGCCCAAGGTTCCAATTCCAGTCCAATCTCCTACCCAAGCCACAGTCGTTCCAATCCCAGCATCCCATGTCCAAGCACCGCTTCAGCCACAGCCCCCAGGACCAACGCCAGCCCCGACCCAAAGCCCCAGCTACAGCCTATGCTCCAGCTCCGGCGACGACCCAAGCCCCAGCCGCAGCCTCAGTCTCAGTCTTAGTCCCAGCCGTTTCCCTAGTCCCATCTCCAGCCCCAGCCCCAGCTCCAGCCCCAGCCCCAGCTCCAGCCCCAGCTCCAACCCCAGCTCCAACTCCAATCCTAACCCAAGTCCTATCCCCTACGCCAGCCCCATCTCCAGCCCCAACCAAACCCCCAGCCCCAACCCCAGCGCCAGCCCTAGTCAAAGACCTGACCCAAGCCCCAGCCCCTAACACGACTCAAGCCCCATCCTCGGCCCCAGCCACAGTCATACCCCTGATCCCCGCTTTCAACCACGACTTAAGCCCAACGTCCAGCCAAGGCTATAGCTTCAGTCGAGGCTCTCGACCCAGCCCACCCCCTACGCCAGGCTCCAACCTCAGCCCCGACCCCGAACCAAGCCCCACACTAACCTCGAGAAAAGCGCCCAGCCAAAGCCCCACAATCAGCCCAGCCGCAGACTCCAGTTCAGGTTCCAGCCCCTACCAAAATCTCAAGTACTTACAACTCCATCCCAGTTCAAACCACGGACTCAGTTCCAACCATAACCTCGACCCAGACGTCATCCCTATCCCTGCCACATCCCAATCCCCAACACCAATCCAAGCCCCGACCAAAGCCCCAGCTCCCGTACAGGCTTCAGCTATAGCCCCGACCCAAGCCTCAAGCCGAACCCCAGTATCCGACTCAGTCCCAGACCCAACCCCACCCGCAGCCCAAGTCCCAGCCCAAGCCTGAGCTCCGATCCACGACGAGCACTCACCTTAACCCATTTCCAACTCCTAAAATTATCCTAGTCTAATCCCGACCGTTTTGTCGCCGTATCGAGAGTGCGGCGCTAAAAGCAAGCCCCAGACATAGCCCCGGCGCTAGCGTTATCTCCGACCCCGGCCCCAGCACCAGCACCAGCACCAGCACCAGCACCAGCACTAGCACCACCCCCACCCCCGCCCCAATCCCGGCTCCAACCCTCAGCCTCAGCCCCAACCCCAACCCTACCTCCGGCCCCAGACTCACCCTCGTCCCGTGTCTTAGCCCCGGCTACAACCCCAAACCCAGCCCAGCACCAGAACCGGTACCAGCACCAGCACCAGCGCCGACCCCAGGGCCAGGCTCAGCCCCAGCCCCAGCCTTAGCCTCAGCCTTACCCGAAACCCCAACTCAAGCGCCAACAAAGCCCAATCGCCAACCCAGGCTCCAGCCGAAGCTCCATCCGCGCTTACAGCCTTAGCCCTTTCCCGAGGTCAGGATCCTACCCAATCCCCGGCCCACGCCTCAGACTCATTTTCAGCCAAAACTCTACCCACAGATCCCGTCCCGTCCACAGCCGCATCCCCAGCCCAAGCCCAAGCCCCAACCCAAGCCCAAGCACCAACTTCCACCCCAATCCTAGCTCGCAGCCCCAAACCCAAACCCAATCCCAGCCCGGGTCTCAGCCCTAGCGCTACCCCCTATATCAGCCCCGGCTCCAACTTCAACCCTAACCCAGCTTCGGCCCTAAACCTGGCAATAGCCACGACCGCAGCCCCATACGTAGACCCAGGTTTACCCCTAACCCCAACCTCAGCCCCGACAAAGACCAACCCGAACGGACAAAGCTCAGGCCGCACCTACAGTCGAGGCTCAAGTCCCAGCCCCATCGAGGCTCAAGCAAGTCCTAGGCCAGGCTTCAGTCCCAGCCCCAGCCTCGAAGCCTCAGACCCGCCTCTAGCCCCAGCCCCAGCTTCATACTCAGCCCCAACCCTAATGCCAGCGCCAACCGCAGTCCTAGCCGGAGCCGCATCCTCTACCCCAGCCTCGGCTCCACCCCCAACTTCAACTTAGCCCCAACCCTAGCAACAGCCCCGGCCCTGGTCCTGACCCAAACCCCAGCCTCGATCCCCGCAAAATTACACCCCCGCGCCAGTCCCAGTTCTACCCCCGAATCCCAACTCGTTCACCGACCCAAGCCCAACCCCCAGTCAAGGTTCTAGACCTAGTTTAAGCGCTGATCCACGCCGAAGACTTACCTTCAGTCGAAGCCGAAGTACAGCACCGGTCCAAGCCGCAGCCCCAATCCTAGCCTGAGCTCTGGCCCCAGCCTGAGCCCCAACCCAGCCACGGCTCAAACCACAGCTCCAGCCTCAGCCCAACCGCCTATCTCAGCCCCGGCCCCAACCTTAGCCCTAACCCAGCTTCAAACCCAGCCGCAGACCCAGCGTTAGCCTTGCTCCAGTCCCAAACCGTTAGCTCTGACGACGGCCAAACCAACAGCCCAGGCTCAGGTTGCACCAACAGTCGGGGCTCAAGCCCCAGCCCCAGCCCTAGGCCAGACTTCAGTCTCAGCTCCAGCCCCGATCGAAGCCTCGGGCATGCTTTCAGCTCCAGCCCCGGCCCCGGCTCCATCCCCAGTCACAGCTCCATCGCCAGCCACAGCCGCGGCCCCAGTTCGAGCCCCATCCTCTACTCCAACCTCGGCTCCAGCCCCAACCCCAGCTCAGTCTCAACTCCACCACAACCCCAACCCTAACAACAGCCCCAGCCCTAGCCCTTAGCCAAGCCCCAGCCTCAGCCCCCACTCAAATCACACTCCCCGCCCAGCCTCAGTGCTACCCTTAACCCAACTTCTTCACCGATCCAGGCCCAACCTGCAGCCAAGACTCAAGCCCTAGCCTAAGCGCCGACCCACGCTGTAGACTTCCCTTCAGGCACAGCCACAGCCAAGGCCGCAGCCACAGCCACAGCCACAGCCACAGCCACAGCCACAGCCACAGCCACAGCCACAGCCACAGCCACAGCCACAGCCACAGCTGCAGCCCCCACCCCAGCACTGGTCCTAAACCCCAACCCTAGCCCAGCCCCAGCCCCGTTCCCTATCCCAGCCCCAGGCGCAACCACGACTCCTGTCCAGCCCCGCTCTCAACCCCAGCCCTAGCACCAGTCCCATCACCAGCTCCAGCCCCAGCCCCAAATCCAGCCCCAGCCACACCCCCGGCCCCAACTCCAGTCCCGGCTTCAGTCGCAGCCCCACTCCTGACCCCAACCCCAGCCCCAACCCCAGCCCCAGTCTTACCCCTAACCCCAGCTCCAGTCCCGTCAAAGCCCCTCCCACCGGCCCAGGCCCTAGTTTCAGCTCAAGCCGAGGCTTCAGTCCCGTCCTCAGACTCCAGTTCGAGTCCCAGCCCTTTTCCAAGTCGTAGTCCCAGACCCATCATCCCATACCCAGTCCCCGACCCAATCTGAGTCTTGACACCGACCCAAACCCCATCCCCATGTCCGGCATACATACCCCGCGCCCCCGCCACAGCCCTACCCCCGATCCAAACCCCCGGCCCCAGCCTTGTTCCAAACCCTGAGCCCAGACCCGACCCCAGCCCCAGCGTCAGCCCAGGCTACAGGTCCCAACTCCAGCCCGGACCCAAGCATCAGCATCAGCTCCAGTCTCAGCCTCAGTCCCAGTCCCAGCCCTCACCTAGCCTCATCCCCAAACCCAGCCCCAAGCCCAGCCCCAGCAGGCTCAAACCTAGCCCGGCCCCGGCGTCAGTTCACGCCTCAGCCCTAGCCCCAGTCCCAGACGTAATCCGGACCCAAACCCAATCCCCAACCCCAGCCCCAGCCCTGTCTCGTACTCCAACTCCAGCCACGACCCAAGACCCAGTTCCAGCCCACGCTCTAGCTCCAGTCCCGAACCAAGTCCTAGCTTCTGCTCCAGTC
Source organism: Undaria pinnatifida (assembly GCA_012845835.1). Classification (NCBI taxonomy): domain Eukaryota; class Phaeophyceae; order Laminariales; family Alariaceae; genus Undaria; species Undaria pinnatifida. The sequence goes on along the minus strand of JABAKD010000009.1, from coordinate 7,663,094 downwards.
TCCTGCTCGTCTACCCTTGTCCCCAGCCCCAGCCCCAGCCCCAGCTCCAGCTCCAGCCGCAGTCCCAGCTTCAGCCCCAGCCCCAGCCCCATCCCCCACCGTCGATCCGGCCTCAACCCCAGCCCCGGCCCCAGCCCCAGCCCTAGCTTAAGGCTAAGCCCATGCTCAACCTCGGCCCCGGTCCCAACAGCAATCTCAGCCGAGTCCAAGCCCCAACCCTAGCCCTGACCGAAGCCTCCTTCCCAATCCCGACCCAAACCCCATCCCCGGCTAGAGTCCTAATCTTGCCGCTAACATCAATCCCAGTCCCGACACTTCCAATTCCACCTGCAACCTTGTTGCCGACCCCGTGCTCCAGCCCCAGTCCCAGCCCCTACCTAAGAACTCATTCTTAGCCCCAGCATTCCATGTCAAGCTCCGCCCCAGTCCCAGTCTTGACCACGACTCAAACCCCGTCCTCATCCCCAGTTCAGAGCACTATCCCCAACCCCAACCTCAACCCCTGTGCAAGCCCCAGCTCCAGCCCAGGCTCCCGCTCCAGTCCCAACCTAAGCCCCAACCCAAGCCCCAACCCAAGCCCCAGCCTTAAACGCAGGGCCAGCACCAGCACCAGTCCCAGGCTCAGCCCTATCCCGAACCCCGGCGCATACCCCATCTCCTTCTCCGGCCCCAACCCTGTCCCCAACTCCAATCCCAGCCCCGACCCAAGCCTCAGCTCTAGCCCAGAATCCAGCTCAAGTCGCAACCCAAGCTCCAGCCCCAGCCTCAACCCCATTTTCAGTCTCAGCCCCAGCACTAGCCTTACCTTAATCCCCAGCGTAAATGTCCAGGCCCAGCCACAACCCCAGTCAAAGCCACAGCGACAGACACAGCCATTTATCAGCCACAGCCATAGCTGCAGTCTAAGCCCTGGCCTTAACTACACACGCAGTCCAAGCAGACCGTCAGCAGAGCAAAGAGGTAAGCGTACATCGGTGGATGAGCGGCATTGGCCGCTATTAGTCCGAGTGCGGGGTCATCCGACATGTGCAGTGTCATTCTCATATCAATAGTATGTTTCTGATAGAGTGTTAATCTGTTGTGCATGCTACCAGGCACAGGTTTGCAGCAGTTCCGCTATTGCTGCCTTCTTAAAACTTACGGCACGAGGAGAGCTAGAAGAACGCATGTCGAGTTCAACCCCTTACATATTAATTGTACTCCCATTGCTGTCTCTTGAAGTGGCCATACCGGAAAGTAAATTTACTCATTGAAGCTGTCATCCATATGCACGTCCGCCTCACAAGCGGTTCTTAGTAGGATGCAGCTCACCCTTTATGCGACTCGCCGAACACCTCACGGCGCTCCATGCTTGGCGCAATCAAATGTCTGCCTAATATCATCATCCGACATGCTCCTTCCCGGTATTGTGGGGATGCGAAGGTCTATGGTCATACGACTACGGCCATGCATGAACATCGAGTACACCGCCTCCCCTCTAGAGTAGCACGCATCGTCACGTATACAGCACCAAAGGGTTTTCGCTTTCGTTTAATCTGCCATGGGCGGCACCGATCATTCACGCCTTGGGCGACCATGAGCGCTCGTACCGTTCCCGTCCTGTCCATTTTCCCGTCGTCCTCGTCCGCGGCCTGCAGCTGCTGCTGGGGTTCCGACGATATTGCAGGGGGGGGTGAGTTGAGGTTTGTGGAAGCTGGATCACCGCCGCAACCGATGTCGCTTCCGTCACCTTCAAGGTTTTGCGATGACAAGGCCACGGTGTTATATTACTTTGTATGTAGATTGTATAAATACTAATATTGTGAAAAAGGTATAACTTCAGCCGTCGACGCATCGTGCCTCATTTTCACTACCAACTATAGGCTTCTCGCGCGGTTGGCTCCTTACGTCGCTCGCAATCGGGCATACACATACTTCGTTGGCAAAGCGTAACAAAGAATTCGATGCCGGCGATACATATCGAGCACCCGAACAGCACAATGGCTTAAGATTGAAAATGTGTAGGGTCGCCACTCGCGCCAGCTAACTAGCCCTCAAATTGACAAAACTACTCTAGCCTTTTACCTCGCTTTTGACTTGCCGAATTCTCTGCAGGAACGATCCGGCGCCCTCGGTTAGCAGTAACCCGCGTAATAACCGAGGTCGATTTCGCGAGTTCAAAGCCTACAACCCCGCAAGGAACTTTTCGTTAACAAAAACGATATGCCGAAAGTGCGAGAGCGCGGGCGCGGCAAAATTCGATGCAAATCGACGAACGGTCGGAAAGATGAACGAACTCTCTGCGCGACAAGAGTGGAGGCGCGTGCCGGGGGGGAGAAGGAATGATAACTCCTGTGACCACGGCTTGTCCAGAACGGTGCTGAGGGCCAAAATCTCCTACGAGCTGAGCTGGAAGGTAAAGTGGCGCGTCAAAAATAGTAAAAGCGACCTACGCCTGTTTAGACATGTATCTACTGCAAACACTATCCCACACTACTAGCAAGCGGTTTGACCCCAATAATTAAGGCTATGGTACTGTAGTACTATACACAGTATTATAAATAGTATAGTACTACATTTAGTATTATACCTCCATTTTCACAACCGAGTATGTTCCACTCGACTCGATCAAAGTGGCCCTGCACCTCGATCAAGAACCGATTTCACACATTGCGTTGTCGCAGGGTATTGAACACGTACGGTGGCGGCGGCGTATATCGCACAACCAAACAGCACAAAACTTTATGTCGCATATCGCAAGAAGTAGGGTGGCCACTCGCGCTAGCTAGCTGGCTGATAAAAGTGGCCCCTTGATCAAAGGAAAAGCGGAGTGGGGCAGCATGGGTGAGTCCATAAACGAAAAACAACCGTGTTGTCGAACATGAAAAAGGTTATCTTCCGGACGACGTCTAGCCAAATACTGACCTTGAGCAAAAATGGCCCAGAGGTAGTTGTACCTCTAACTACTTCCATGGCAGCTTCGACTGATTTCATTGACGCCTCTATCTACGTCCATGGAAACTTTCACCCACTTCCACCAAAAAAATCGGCAATGTACAAGAAGACCAATTTATATTTGCAATCTGTGTCGTCCAGTTTTTGGGCTCCTACACACGATCTGGCCTAATTGTAGGGAAGCCCAACACAAAAACAAAAATACAAGATCGATAATTAATCTTGATCCCGATAAAAACTGCATTTATACGTGCATCATTGTCCAACCACCGCCGGTACCTCGCCGTAATGTTGCCGTAGACCACATAGCGCCAGAGTTAGGCACTGAAGCCAACGGTGACACATGTTGTAGTACGATTGGGCAGTACGGCACTCACACGAGAGTTGCTTGGATGTTGTAACTCTTGTGTTGTTGCTTTCTTGTCGCCTAATGCCTTTTGGCCGAAGGGGGGTCGGAACCGTTCGTCCAGACAGGCAATAACAACGCCTGCCAGGTAAAAAGAGAACACCTGCTACAGACCAAAAAGCCGGAACGGGGGAGAGGAGACACCAGAGCAATAACAATCTAAAGAAATGCAGACGCATGCCGCTGCAGTGGTGCCCTTTTTCCTTCTAAGGCTCCTCGCTATAGAAGCTTCCATGAAAGTAGATAGAAGCTTCCATGGAAGTAGATAGAAGCTTCCATGGAAGTACAGCCATAGTGGAAACTTAAATGGCAGTATCATAATCTTTCATGGAAGTGGTGGAAGCTCCCATGGGCATAGAACACTGCATGGAAGTAGTGGAGACTTCCATTCAGCTTCAATACGAGCGGGGAATTGTCGTGGAAGCTTGCGCTGAAGCCTTTGAAGGGGCCGCATCTATTTCCGCTCGTCCCGCCAAGTTATGTCGACTTCAACCTCCACCAACGTCCATAGTACTTTCATTCTCTTTCATTTGGTTCCGCTGACTTCCAGTACTTCCACTGACCTCCATGTAGTTCCACCGATCTTTCACAAACTTCCACTTCTGTTATACTTTTGAGGAAGCAGATGGGGGCTAAGTAAGTAGTGCAAGCGTCCATGGAAGCAGTGGAAGCGTCCATGGAAGCAATGAAAGTTTCCATGAAGGTAGTCGACGCCTACCTGGAGTGGCGCAAACGTACATGGAAGTCGTAGAAGTTTATATTGAAATAGAAGTAAAAACAGTGGAAATGGAAGCTTCCACGGCAGTTTCCAGTTGGAAACTTAGAGGAACCTTCCACTGGCACTTTCACGGAAACTTCCGAGGAGCTGTATTTACTCCCGCTGGGTCTCACCAAAGTCCACGGTCTTCCGTGTCGCTCCACGTCTTACTACGAGATGCCATCGACTTCTATTTACTTCCACTTACTTACATGTGCTTTCCTGACCTTCCACGCGTGGTTTTTAACTCTAACTAACCCCAACCCTAACCCCAACCCTAACCCCAACCCTAACCCCAACCCTAACCCCAACCCTAACCCCAACCCTAACCCCAACCCTAACCCCAACCCTAACCCCAACCCTAACCCCAACCCCAACCCTAACCCTAACCGTATTCCTAAACCTGAGCCTAACCTAACTCTAGCCCTAGCCCTAACCCTAACCCTAACTCCTACCAAAGACCTCTACGATAAGGCCAGCACTTGTTGGCCAAAAATATTTCGGACTGACAAACGAGCACCTGTCCCACCATGGTTCGAATACCGATTGTTTTTTTTTGCTAAAAGTTATTCTGATGCTACATCCTTTCCCTCCGGGATGTAGTTTGGCTTGGAATCCCGGGGAGGGGGTCGCAAGTTGGAATGAGGAGGCGGGGGGGAGAAGCTCTTTTCGAAAAATAAAATAAAAATAAATAGCCATCGCGAGCAGCAAGTAATCCGGCGAGCAAACACGGACCAGCCCAGACGAGTTAATAGCTTAGTATGCCTTAGTGTACCTAGGCCATGGAATTGCTCATCGGGTTCCACTTTCATTTTTTCCTCACAAGCAGTTATGGGTTTAGCGTAGAGGTCCTCAGGCCAGAAAACGAGGAAAAATTAGGTGCTGCCTCTGCATGCCGTCGGTGCGAGGGAAAAAAATAGGTCTCTGTGCTTGGAAAGACTCTACGAGATGTGGGTTAGGGTCGCAGGTCGATACGCTTGAAAATACTCCAGATCGTTGTGCTTGCAAATAAATGTGCATGGAAGCTACTTCCATGGAAGCTTTCATCTACTTCCATGGAAGTTAAGGTTTCCGTTTTCATGGGAGCTGGAAGGTTCCACTGCTTCCGTGGAAGACTGATTCTACGATAGCCCCCCCCCAAAACCGGCGGTTTTCTTTAACGAACGTTTCATGGCTGCTCGACACGAGGAAGGATGCTATGAAAAGAGTATCTGCATATATTATTCTGTTTACGGAGGACTATCGAACGATGACGTCCGGGTGGTAAGGGGAACCGTATTTCAGGAGATACGGCCAGGCGCTGGTTTCAAAACCGGCGATTTCGTTAAAGAAAAGTTGGGGGGGCTACCGTAGAACCACATGGAAGCTTTCACTACTTTACCCTACTTCCATGAAAGTAGATGAGAGCTTACGTGGAAGCAGTGGAATCTTCCATGAAAGCAGGGAAAGCTTCCATGGGAGTAGTTGAAGATTACATGGAAGATGTGAAAGCTTGCATGAATGTAGTAAAAGCTTCCGCGGAGGCAGCAGAACCATCCGCGGATTCCACTGGAAATTGTAGTGCATGGTTTCATTGGGCGGAAGCTTCCATGAAAACACCTATTCACTTCCATGGAAACAACTTCCACTACTTCCAATATAGCTTCCATGGATGTAGCGACCCCATTGAAGCTTCCAGAACTTCCGTGAAAGCTTCCATCTAATCGAAGGTAGGTGGAAGTTTCCATGGGGTAGCTTATGGAAGCGTTCATGGAAGCGATCAACCCTTTTTCAATTAAGTATATTTTTTCCAGATGAAGTGTATGGAAGCGTCGATAAAGTAAGCGTTCATGGAGGTAGTCGAAGTTTTCACGAAAACATTGGAATATTTCATGGAATCTTCCCTGAGAGCTTCCGTGGAAACTTTTCCGCGGAAGCGTTCACTACTTCCCCCTACAGTCATGGGAGCTTCCATGGAAGTAATAGAAACTTCTATGGAAGTAGAAGTAGTGGATGCTTCTATGGAAGTAGTGGAAGCTTCAAGGGAACATGCTGCTCAATTGAAGCTTCCACTACTTCCATGGAAGGTTCCATCTAATTGGAAGTAGATGGGAGTTTCCAATGGAGTAGCTTAAGGAACCTTCTACGTAGCGTCCAAGGAGGTATGGGGATAGTGGAAGTTTCCATGAAAGAAGTGGAAGCTTCCAATTAATCTTTTGTTTTCCGTGGAAGCTTCCTCTACTTCCGTTTACAGTCATGGAAGCTTCCGTGGAAGTAGTGCGAGATGCCATGGAAATGGTGGAAGCTTTCGTGGAAGCAGTGGAAGCTTCCAGGGAAGGAGTGGAAGCTTTCATGGGAGTAGTGAAAGCTTCCATGGAAGCTCACATCTACTTCCACGAAAACAGCAATCAGCTGTAAGACCGAAAGACATAGAGCAACACGTTGGTGGCGAGGTCGTCTTAATGTTCGATGGTCTGCACTCGGTGTCTTAGAGTCACTTCCAAACAACCAACACCAGTAAAAAAATGTCAGTCTGCTACCGGTACCACAGAGGAACCTAGTAGGGGTAAAAAATACACGATCGATATCTAAGTATCTGCGGTGTGCAATAACCACCCAGAGAACAACTGCGAAAAAACAAATCACTTTATATTCATAAGGCTTAGTTCGGGTAGGCAATTGGTTGATCTTCTACCACTAGTCAAGCGGCCTAACACCCTCTAATATCTTTAAAAACGGCATCGTCGACAGACCAAGGGCTTTGGGTCGTAAGTACATCATTTTACGAGGCCCATACAAGGTATGTTTTCAATAGATGACCCTTACGACACACCCACCTATTGCATGACCCGCTCTCGTTCAGTTACCGCAGTCCACGCAAGGATACAGCAATTAGGCTTTGATTCAATATGCTCGCAATTATTTTCGCATGACCCGGGTTTTTTCGCATACTACTCGCATAGGGCAGTAATTCGCAATGTGACCGCAATTCGACCACTTGTTAGTATAATAAGTCGCATAAAAAACGATTTTGAGCCTAAGTCAGGTTGCCGTGCCGAGCAAGCACGCTCAAAATGAGGATGGGAAACAATTGAACAGCACCAAACGCAATAGAAATGATCTAATTTGATAATGTATTTAGGATTCAGCCCCCCTCAGTTTCAAGCACAATTTCAAACAAAAGCTATATGTTCATAAAAAACGACATACATAGAACTAAGGTTGGCATAACTGGAGCGTAACCATGGAAAAAAGCGGAAAAATATCTAAATCAAGGTCGAAACAGTGCGTATTTGGCTTGCATAATGGTCGAATAATCATTGAATAACCGCTTAACTCGCCCGCATATTTACCTCTCTGTCGCTTATGTGACCCCCAAAAAAGTATCAAAAAGTCTCGATTTCATTGGCTTATTGGTAGGCCCTAAGCCCACTTTTTCAGAATGGCGCAAGCCCCAAAAAAGTCAACTATGGCACCAGGGTTTGGCATTGTTTCCTCAATTTTGGCCTAGGTCATGGTAGCCATAATAAGCAACCTTTTGGGGGGGCGTTCGTGTGTTTTTTCGTCGTCTTTGCGCAAAAGATCGAATTATGGCACCAGGGTTCGGCCTCTTCTACTACTTCGCATTATACGATGTATCTAAACATATAGTAACCGGGGTGTGTGAACATAAACTAGCTACTGAAGTGAAAAAATCGTATGCATGTATGACTGATTCTACGATAGCCCGCCCCCCCCAAAAAACGGCGGTTTTCTTTAATGAACGTTTCATCATCATCATCATCATCATCATGGCTGCTCGTCGACACGAGGAAAGGGTGTTATTAAGTCAAAGTCTCCATGTCTTATATTTCTTGTTTGCAATGAACTGCTACTACTACTACTACTACTATCTAACAATGATGTCGTGGTGGCAAGGGGCCATGTATTTCAGGAGGTACGGCCGGGAGCTGGTTTCAAAACCGGCGATTTCGTTAAAAAGGAAAATTTGGGGGGGCTATCGTAGAACAACTCATATGTCAATTCTTGATGCTGTGTTTGAGTATTGGGCGCAGTTCCCGATGCCGACTGGGCATCTTGCCCTGGCTACCAACGTTCCCAACGCCAAACTAGGGGTGGCATAGGCTACCGATGGAATATTTTTGCGTGTTTTGCCACCCCCTGTGCCCACAATCCTAATGACACGTGCTCACTCCAGCGTATGGCTTTGCTTATGGTACGTGGAGCCAATTATGTCAATCGCTACCCCCACCAAAGGGGTCGGGGCCTACTTATTGGGTCAAAGCCTAACAGCAATGCCGACGGTTTGATAACATTATGGAGGTTTTCAATAGTAGGTTGGCTACATCGTAGCGGGACATCGGGACGGAGGCATTTGTCCCGGTCTATTTGACCGCCTGCTCTCCCACCGGATGCGCTGAGTGCTCCTCGTTGCACTCGGGGGGAGCTTCATATATACCAGATACATGACGCATTTGTCTTTCTACTGATAAGGCTGCTACCCACTACTGTTTGCCCAACGGGTAAGCCCGCTACGTTTCGTTTTCTTTTCACATTTAAACGATATTTTCACCAAGGTACTGTGCCTTCATGAATGCGAGATTACAGATGAATGGGTCATGGTTGATGTTTGGCTGGTTAATGGTGTGCTGGGTATATGCATATGATACGCACAGCAGAGATGTACGTAAACGTGATTACGCGTAAAAGATATACGGTCACCGTAACTATTTTGTTTTGCATATTTTTATCTGCAGCTTGTAGTGCATTGTTTATTAAGGTATGATATTGGTGAATACCCTATCAGAAGATAACGCCCTAACCCCCCCCTGTGGTGGTACTCCGAGTGGGGGATGCGTGGTTGGTCGGTGTTGGGAAGCGTGCTCCTCATGGGTTCCGGTGCCCTTGTTTGGTCTCTCCTCATGGCTCGCTGGATAGACTCAAAAGCTTATACATTATTTCCTCTTCATTGAACTCTAAAAGACAGACAACACAGGCCCTTGGCACACGGTAGTGCAGGGCAGAGCAAGTATAGCAGGTAGAGCTGGTAGAGCAGGTAGTGAGATGTGGGGCGTCCTGCTTGTCCCATCATCGTCACCTACATTATCGCCCATCTATGATGGCCTTGACGTGAATGTGACATCTAATGTCACGTGGCTTCACCTCAACCATGACATGGTTTCACGTCGAATCTATAAACTATCCTTCTACGGAGGGCACTCCATTACACTAGGCCACCCTGAATAGTCGTAGATGCAGATCTCCTGCCAATCAAAGGATGCCAACAAAACATCCAGAATTGGGAAGGGGATCGAAGATGCGGCTATTCGAAACAATCGAAAATGAGGCTACAGATTCCCCCACACCTCGTGATAATGAGGCTTAAACGCCTCATTGCAAGATATACAACCCTATGATGGAGCTCACAACCGCGAGAGCTCGAGAAAGGGTATGTACCTACGGTATACCAGTAGCAATCGGCGTACGATAACACGAAGGGCGCGGCCACTGAGCGCAAGGATGCGAAGGGGGCCAAAGAAGAAGGTATAGACGCGGAAACCAAGTCAGAAGAGAATAAGGGAACACGTGTCACGCTGTGAAGGCCAAACGAGTTTACGGCCTGAAGCGTAGTGCCGAAGGGGCGGGCGGTCGGTCCATTTGCCGGAAGGCCTAGAGAAATCAAGAAGCACTGCCTAAAGAACGTCAGAGTCCGCTACGTTGGACAGTGACAGCTGACGTGGGGCCATCGGTTGAACGGTGAAAGACCAACAACTAAGACGCGAGGAAGTACGCAAGCGTCGGGCCATTAATCGATAGGCAGAAGAGTAAGAGCCTGAAACAAGAGAAAACAAAAGCAGTGCCTAAAATAATGTCAGGGTCCGCAAGGTTGGACCTGGGAGGCTGACGTGGGACCATTGGTCGAAAGGCAAAACTATAAATAACCAGCACGCTGATGTGTAACGGAAGCACAGGGGCCGTAATGTGGGACCTAGGAGGCTAGCATAAGGCCCTTGGTCGAACTGTAGAACGGGAAACCGAGGCAACCAAAACAAATCGCTAAAACGCAGAGAAATACAACATCTAAACAGTGACACAGACAGCACCAAAATGGTAGTACTGTGTGATACGCCGGAAAGCTGAACCGGGGGCAACAGTGGAGTACCCTAAGAAGCTATCTGGGTACAATACCGATGAGTGCGAGGGTATGTGCATCAGTGTTGTGTGTGATACTAGTACGTAGAATATCCATTGAGCACAGGGGAGAGAATGTTGGACATGTGGTGACCCAATAATCCAGCGGTTCTTAACTAATTGTATACGTGGTACACTAGTGATAGTGAGTACAGACGATGATGACCGATACCCCTGCTTTTGCTGTGCAGTTTACCAGATACCGTATAATTGAAATATTCTGTCTTGCGATCCATGTACAATAACAGATTATGAAGCTATAGTCTAACACGTTGTATACCACAGCTAAATATTGTGTTGTATACCACACCTAACATCAAATCTGCTAGAATAATAAACAATACCAGGCAGGTGATATAAAGGAATGCATTCTTGCTACAACCGTCAGATTTGTCCCCTTCAAGGGTTTATAGTTTCAGCGCACGTATTGAAGTGTCCCGCCCGCCCCCGCCCCTCCGACCCCTCTTGTTCAAACGCCCCACCTAAAATCAAAATCTGCCAAAGTAGTAAACACTACCATCCAGCTGACATCATCTCATTATCTTTCTAGCCATCCATGCCGTAGCTCCAATTCATTTCCGCCCCCCCCCCCCCCCTCCCTCCCCCCCCTTTTTTCCCCCGTTCCCTCTTGTTCAAATGCCCCACCTAAAATCGAAATCGGACAGAGTAATAAACACTTCTACGCAATTGATATCACGTCATTATCTTTCTAGCCATCCATGACGTACCTCAAATCCCCCCCTCCCCCCCCCCCCCCCCAACGCCCCCCCCCCCCCCACGCCCCCTCCCTCCCCACCACCCGCACGATCGCCTAGACCCAGCACCACGCGTATAGCAAGCCCATATATATGCGACCTAAACCTGTTAAAAACCCTCCCCCCCCCCCATTTTTCCCCCGCTTCCGCTTGCTCAAACAGCCCACTTAAAATCGAAATCTGCCAAAGTAATAAACACTTCCACGCAGTTGATATCACCTCATTACCTTTCTAGAGCCGTCCATGCCGCTGCTCCAATTCCCCCCCCCCCCCCCTCCCCCCCCCCCAACGCCCCCTCCTTCCCCACCACCCGCACCATCGCCTAGACCTAGCACCACGCGTATAACGAACCCCTACATCTATGCAACCTAAAGCTGTTAAAAACCCTTTCGCCCCCCCCCCCCCACCCCCCCCTCGAATACTCCGCCTTCTCCTCACTGGTTGTACGACTTACAGAATATACATGATAAACCGGTGCATTCCTTCCAAAACCGTCAGATGTATCCCCTTAAAGTATTCATAAATTTCACGCACAGATTCAGTTGCCCCGCCCGTTCTCCACCCCCCCCGCTCCCTCTTGTTCAAACCCAGGCCCCCACGCCCTTAAAAACTCCGCCCTCCCCTCACCGGTTATACGACTTACAGAATACACTTGATAAACTGATGCGTTTCCTTCCACAGCTGTCAGATTTTGTCCCCCTCAAAAACGGGTTTTATAGTTTCCGCGCACAGACTGACTAACATCACCCTGTTGACCCTGATGGCTACACTGTAGTTCCAAGGGGAGTCGCCGACCTATATCCTTAATGAGGACACACAACCCGTAATACGCGCGATCGGAGTATCACACACAGCGTGCAAAGATAAGTTTCGACAAAATCTTCGATCTCACAGCTGGAGTGTATTTTTATTTTTATAATGTACACGCGTAGTCAAGTTGAGAAACCGTTCAGAAGTTCATTACCTCTAATCACGGTAAGGTATGCTGTAGCAGCTTGGATTCAAACCGCTGCAACACTGCAATACCAGCTGTTGCTTTTACGGGATGGAATATATGGAAGAACTTGATCATCGACTTAACAACCTCGTGACGTGAAGCGGGGGGGTTTGCGCTCTGATTTAATTGGTATCCTGAAAAAAAAAACACACGTTGGAGTTGGGTCATACCAACGTCAGATCGGCGTCGACTCAACTCTGAAATATGATGGATTTATGTGCAGGATTTGCGGCGAAATAAATGATGATTTGGTACCGTAGATTCGCTGTTGCTGCACTCGAAAGTAATATTTCGGGTTACACCCACCTGGAATCTGACATGACGACTTGGTTACATATAAGGAACAGCCCCGCCGGTACGTTCACCTAGCATCTGAGCGAGCCGGGGCCGCTCTCCATAGCACGGTGGAAACAGCAGCAGTAGGACTGGGAGATGCGAACAAATATCCTTGCGGTGGATAGCAAGAGTAGGTATTGATAGGTATGACGAATGATCAACCCCGCTGAAACTTGGACGTCCTTGTTGTGTCGATTCACGATCTTTGCGAGTTGATGTGGTGTGTTGGAAGGGAGTTTCTACGATTTCGTACTCTGGTACTTCGATGGCAGACTTTTCGTCTTGTTGTTTTGGTGTACATCTTCGCTGGCGACGGCGAGAAACTCCACTACGGTGAGGAGGTTAAGAGTGTATCCGCGACGAAGACGACGCGCGATTTCAACAATAAACATGGTTAACGAAACGCTATCAGTACACTGCTTTCTACGCTGAGGGTGGCTTGAATTTCGGCAGTTGCGACTCATGAAAATCCCCAGGACCAAGCTCTGCAGGTTACCCATACTTGTGCAGCCTGTCCTTATGACGAATAACACCCGGGGGAGCAATCGTAGGAGCTGATCAGCGAAAACAGGTCCAGCTCTGCAGGTCAATGGGGGGCTTGGAGCGACAGTAATACCTTCAGAAGGTAGGAAGAGCATATTGGAATTCGAGGATTTGTGGCTCGCTTTCAGAGTGGAAGAGTCATGCCCTACGTAGCTGATTTTGGACTCATGGAATAAAGTTTTTCGGCATTCCAATGACTACTACGGCGCTATTTTGGTGTTTCTTCCGGTGAATTGGAATTTGGAGTATTATGCACTGAAAATGTGTCTTTCGGCCGGAAGATTTTTAATGATAATGGTGAAAATGACATTCTGCATTTTCAGTGCTGAAGATTTTTAGATGGAAATTTGGGAGGCAGACAACCAAGTTAAACTTTCTGAATAACGATTTTTTTGAATTCCATTGTCTAGTACGACGTTGTTGTGTTTTGCATTTGAGCCTTTGAAATTGCAATGGGTTTTGGTGTGCACTCAGCCGGAAGGTAGTCTTCTGACTCTATAATTGTTTTTGGGACGCTACTGCGCTAGGACACTCGTTTGACCCTGTTTCATCAGCTGATGTCCGTTTGATTACTGTGGTCTGTCGTCTAACGCCGCTAGTAACGGCAGCTGAGTGTGGTTACCGAGTTGGTATTATTGGACCTTTGTAGTTTTGAGACTAGCACACAAATTCCAACCCTATTTTACCAGCTGATGTCCGTTTGATTATAGTGGACTAACACCGCTAGTTACGGCAGCTGAGTGCTGATCACTGAGTTCAAGTTGGAGTTTGTGGTTCTCGGACTTTAGGTTTTGGATTTCGGACTTTTTGGATTTAGGATTTAGGACCTAGGGTTTTGGATCTAAGGTTTTGAAGCTTGATTCTGGACGCTAGCCCTGGATTGTGACTCTTGGGTTGTTGGAGTGGCTTTCAGAGGCTATGATACTGCACTTTTCATGTCTGTCACAGCAGTGCAGGGAGGATGTTGGTTAACTGTATTGTTCATTGACTCGTTTTACCCTAAGAAAGTGATGATATGGTGTCATGCCGTCTCAGTTACCAAGCAGGGAGGCTGTTGATTGTGCTTGTACAAAGATACCGCAATGCCAACGGTGTGACGATATATGGAGGCTTCCAGTAACGGGTTGGCTACATAGTGGCGGGATATCGGGATGACGAGATTTGTTCCGGTCCATATTGACCGCCTACGTTTCCCACCGAGTGCACTTTTCGTTGTACTTGCGAGGAGCGTAATATGTATACAAATGTGACACATTTGTCTTTCCACTGGTAACTCCACTCACGCGCTACTCGCCGCTATAGCAAGCACAACTTATGGACAATCTAGTGCAGTACTCTAATATGAAGATAATAACAGGAAGATATAACGCTGTTGCTATTGCCACAGAGCGCTTGCGGTTACCCTACTTTTCGCACCTTCGAAACGACATTCCAATGTAAGTATCATGCTATTACTGACGGGTAAATCCCGAGAAAACCGCGGCCCCTGCTTCTTGCAACACTTGGGCAGCTCGCGCGCACGGGCGTGTTAGATTTATATCTGCCACGCACACCCGAAGCGATGTGGTGTACAGTTAAGGCCCGATATTAAGAAAAACGTTGTCAAGAAAATGAGCCTCGGCCCTCCACAAAAAAAAAACGGTGTATTAAATACGGCTCAAACTTGCAAAAAAAATAGGAAACAGGACGACAACGATAACCGGCGATCGAAACGCGTACAGGATAAGAAACGAGGTCGTTGCGGAAACGCGTAACGAAATCAGAAACAAACCCGGACTACCATATCCTCCCAGAGTGGAGGCTTCTTACTGTTGCTTTTCGCGTCTTTTTCCGAAATTCTTCCAACGGGATTGCCAAAATCGCCGACCGCTTTAGTTTGTGTGGAAGCCCTTACTCTCTGTCTGTGTACCCGTCAGAGTTGCTTTTGTTCCGGGCCTGGCTCATGCTGGCTACACGTCGTTCAGCAGTTGGAGGCATCACAGCCAGCTGCAAGTTTCCCAGAAAAAATAACGAACTTGACTCAACGGTGGAAGAGGGCCCGCGGAGCAGTAAGAAATTGCCATCAAGGAAAAAATACAGCTGGTGTGCAGACAGAATAAGGCATTGAGCCTCGACGCCAAATTGGCGTTCCTTTTTAGCGGGCCTTCACTCTACCCCTCACTACTGTAGCGACTGAAAGCAGCAGCACGAGTATGTCCCGCTGGTATCACATGCAAAGTGCAGCCTGTGCCATGTCATGATACGGGTGTGCCATATCATAGTACGAGTACGCCATATCATGGTACGAGCGTGCCATAGCATGGTACGAGTGTGCCATATATCATGGTACGAGCGCAGACTATACGAGTATAGAACACCGCCATCTCGAGAAACGAAAAGCAATTACAATAGGGCACCCGATTTAAGAGCGTCGCTCATAGGAGAAAATGGCGGAGCGATCAAATCGGCGTGTCACGCCTTGTCGCGCCTATCAGGCACACTACAACCTACCAGGATACCTGGTATGTGATACCCAATCTGGGTGCGGAGCAGTCGCAACACCGGCCTATTCCTAGTCTTAAATCGGACACCTCACTGCGTGCTCGTTTTACCATGATAGTGATCGTAAGAGCGGTAAAAAACGTTTCTCGTCAACACCGATGTCACGTCACGCCTGGAAAAAAAAAGGCTTTCGGGTATCAATAACCACATCAACAGCCGTTTAACTGTAGATGGCATGACAGGGCCGGGTGCCACTGTTGTATGGTTCATGCGTCGTCCATGCACGTGCGCGTGTTTCGACGGCCTACTTGTTGTGGTGATGATAGTGCGACTTTTGTGATTGTTGTCATCCTGTATTCATACATAGAAGATCGTATCATAGATCCAAGCACAACGCATTCACGATTTTGCCAAAACAACACCCCGGCTGGTAGAAAAACAATGGGGACGCTCTCTTTCGCAAGTCGTCGATTCGAATTTCGCCCAACCGCCGCCATGATACAGGAGCGCCAACCCTTGTTGCACGTCGGCTGTAACCTCCTCGTCGCGCGTCGATGCCTATCATACCCGCCGCTCTCACCTTCGCTATTGGCCAGCATCGTTGATGTTGTGCAGCTGATGCTAAATGGACGGGTGGGGTGGAGAATGTCAAACAAACATCTCTCGGGAGTTTTTAGGATACGAAGAAGGTCGGGTGAGACTTGGGAATGCTAAGGCCCGCAGATTTGCTTGCGTCTTGCAAACTTTGCGGGTGTCCGGGCGAGCCTCCTTGGCTCGAGGCAAGGAGGGCTGGCTCGAGGCAAGGGCTTCGCAGCTCCTATGCAGGGCGGTCATGATGTGTGTGGCAGATTCTCGCCCAACGTGAAAAATCATACCTGCTACCTGGCATGATGAGGATACTTTCCCCGTCCCCTCCCCAATAATCCAAAAAATACTAAGTTCCACCTGCCCGTTTCGTTTTTGTTTTTTTGTGGCCACATTTTTTTACGGTACTTCGTCATCACGTCCGCATTGCGCAGCGACACTCGCACAACTGCCAGTCGTTGACATGAGAAGCACAAAGCACGGGCATGCGCACATATCATACATATACATCACGCACCCCTGCAACCCTGCACACTGTACACATACCTATTACATATACAGCAGCGTGCATCTCAGTATCCGTGTTTGTTTTCCTACCGACATATATATATAGTCTAGACTACATGTCATGCAGCGCCAATGCCATTGGCCTGCTTTTCCCTTGTAGGGGTTCAACGTTTGAAGGGAATTTCGCGTTATATTTAATGGTCGAGGATGTATTGTTGGAGGCCGGATCTCGAACGCTCGCCCACAACCTGCTTTTTACGTTCGACCCTGTCTCGGACAAGACGCGTACCATCGTACGATAGAGGTGCACCACTTTTCTTTCCAATACTACCCCTCACTTTGGGAGCTTAAATAATAAGACGACCTCTCTACGGCAAAAAAAAATGACTTTTTTTGGAGAAAAAAACAAAGCTGCTATTAATAATATACTTTACCGAATGAAAAATCCCATGGCTTCAGGTACAAAGCGAGCGAGAGAATCGTGTTTTTTTTTTTTCTCTATATATATGTCTACAACAAGTAGTTCGGATAATTTTATGTTAAGGAGCCCCGTCATCCGGAGAAAAAAATAACGACGGTGTGCTACCTCGATAATATCGTATTGCGCGTCGTACGTAGGTCTCGGCCGTGAGCTGCTGCTGCGTCCTTCGTCGGGCAGACAGCCTGGTTAGCTGTTGTCTGCATGCTACTTAGCTGCTGTTCGTTTGCTCTCTCCTCAAATCAAAGCACAAGACAGCCTGAGGCAAAAATGTAATACTGGAGTATGAGTTAATCGCTCTACGTATACCGGTGCACCAGTCTGTCAGTGTCGGATGTCGTGTGAACGTCAACGAGCGGACTGAGACCGTCGATCTGTGTCCATTTTCCTGACCAGGTACCTTAACCGAACCTACCTCCCCTCTCTTTTCTCCTTAGTTAGGGTATAGAGTACGTCTATCATGTGTTTTTAGCGTGAAAAGGCATGCACACGCCTCGTCCGCCCCTGAGATAAATTATGTTCGCCGTACGAGGAACAAACGCGAAAGTTGCAACTTGCGACACAAATCTTTCATGCTTCTTGCTGCTGACATCATGCTGGTATCCCTCCAGCGTCCGACCTAATTAAGACATTAAACAGTACATACACTGGAGAATGGCACGGCAACGCGTGTCGTTGGCGCTGCATTACAGTAGTTACTTATAATAGTTGCAGCCGATGGGTGAGTGTTGAGCCGTCAACAACAAACAGACGGGGATGGAAACCAAGCCGCCACAACACGTAGCCACCTCCAACCTCTCGAAAGCCGCAAGTAAGTACCTAGTATCGTGTATAAAACGGCAGATAATTGTTGCACACTTGGCTCACATTGTGCACGCGCGGCACGGCACGTATCATCGGTGGGTTTGAGCGTTCCTGGTTTAGCCTGCTGCTCTCATGCCGACGATATTATTGGTGAAAGCGCTTATATATCGCGAGTATTATTAGTGCCATTAGTCCACCCATCAGCATTTTGAACTCGCCACAAACAGTGAACATGACGGACGCAGCCAAGGGGCACGGGTCCATTTATGATGAAAAAAATAAACGACAGCTGTCGACGTATAATCAACTAACTGAATGTTGTAATTCGCAAAAAAAACACCAACAACACCAGATCTCTGGCGGGGATACAAAAACCAGCATAAAAAACAACGCAAAAAATTAACGTGCGGGTCCATCTACACACGGCACAGCACTCGGCAAGCTAGCAATAATAGGCGTTAGCAGAACATTTCAGGTCTGCGGCGACCTCAACAGCATGCACACTATTACTACTCGTACCCCATCTACACATACGAATTGGTGTTTCTACTGAATATCTTGGGCGTTATCTTTTCCGCCCCGACGTACAAGGTAAAATCGCGGGCTGAGGCGATCGCGCTCGCGCCCTTCCCCCCCAAAAATACCACCCGGAACAGCACTATAATGTCCAGTGAACCGATAACCAGCAGTAGTATGCACACTTACTTGCTGTATATGGCGTCGACTTCAACACTGAAAACAGCAATCTATCCAATGAATAAACAGCACTGCCCTCACTTACTGTAGCTTGTGCCGAATCGAACACGACAGCGAAGACATAAGACGGGTGCGTCAAGATACAATATCCTATTTTGGAATCAAAAATAGTAGGCACTGAAACGTTCTCCACCCCAACCCGCCGGCATTCTACTGCCCCCCGCCCGCCCGCCCGCCCGCCCGCCCGCCCGCCCGCCCGCCCGCCGCAAAATTTTTTGTAACACTGTACAACACCATCACCAAGCAACCCACGCATTACTCCCTACCCGCTTGTTGCCTTCAGCGTGCTAGTTGGAGCACAACGCTCAATAGACTTTCCTATTACTGTACAACACCGTCGCCACTTCCGTGTGAGCCTTCTTGCCACCCACGCAGTACTTACTTCCCGCTTGCACTTTGCCTCCAGCGTGCTGGTTGGCGAACAAAGCTAAACATATACCCGTCTACTACATGCACAAAAGTACCCCCACGTCAATGCCAGGGAGCTTGTGCCCAAAAACGTGGTTGGTGCACACGCGCTTAACCATTGCGTTATTACTTCACGAAATATCCCATGTAAAGGGCAGCCAAATCTGTCGAAAACAGGCCACGCTTTAATCAACCCAAAATTGTTTTCCCAGTCTTGAAAAAAAAATGAGGCTTTTTTCAATACCACATTTGTTCGCCAAGTATCAATAGCTACTTCCCAACAACGAGGATGCTGGAATAATGAGGTCAAAGGCGGCTGTGGGTGAGGTCGACGATGTGGGGGTAGGCGACGGACGTGAGGAAGTCATCGAGCGCCGGCGCCGTCATCATGTCCGCGGTCAGCCGGCCGGCCAGGGGGAACTTCCCCCTTCCGCCGCTTCCGCCGTCTATTAGCTTGGCAGAAGCCTCTGCCGCAATGTTCCGCACGAGGCAAGGCGTGATCTTCGTGCCATCGGCGGTGGAGGCCTTGTGGTGAACCCATTGCCAGACCTGTTGCATCGCAAACGGCGGGTGTTGCAAGGGATTGTTGCAACGAACGGCGTATGTTTACAAGGGTTGTTAGAAAACTTGGGGATAGCGGATAGTTGGCTAATAGTTTTACCAGCATTAAAGGTTGGTGTAGCTCGGGTAGGTAAAAATCATTAACCCCTTCACCTGCAGCTCAACAGACGAATACGTTTAACAGTCAAATGTAGTCGGGTGGTGTGTTTGACCCGGCGCGTTGCTAGCATTTAAAAAATACGGCGCGTTGTCAGCAATCAAAAAATGTTTTCATTACCGGCGGTGGAGGCCTCGAGAGAACCTATTGCCAGACCTAGCGCACCGACGATGTTTCGTCGGGCGGCGTGTTAGGGAAACGGGAGAAAAATTGAAGAACGCGAACACGGAGCGTTGTTAATGCCGTTCTGATCGGTGAGCACTTTTCCTGGTGTCCCTCTCGTTCTGGTAAGAAAAACACGCGCTTTTCAGCAAGCAAGCCATGCCGCCATAGGAGGAAGACAGGCCACCCGATCACCCATCCTACGATTCTTCGATGACCGCAAAACGAAGGTGTCTTTCTTCACTGGATAAAAACGAATGCCACTACACCGTGAAACGGAAGCCTTGCGTCGAACGGCACCAAAAGTACTTCCTGGTGGTCCACAGCGATTTATCTCGTAGGTACGAACGTTACACAAATACATGCGGTGCAACTTGAGACAACGCGGTGAAACCTATACCAATGACGTTCAGCACAGTGAGATAATATATTAAAGCGTGAATATCCTATATACTTCGAAGTGCGAATTAACTACAGTTCGCAAAAAGGTGGAGGGGTGTGCTTGCCTGCGCTCTGGATATCTCGGCGGTGGCTGCGTCTTCCATCTTGAAGTTGACGGGGATGCAGCCGTTGCCGCGCAGCCAGCTTTCGACGTACACGATGCACACCTCCACGTTCTCCTCCAATCCGTGCAATCTGAAAAATACATGGAACGCCGACATCGACAGGTAGGTGACTGACCAGCACATTTCAGTTTAACCCCCTATTGAGGACTTTCAAGGGGAAAATGGACGAATAAAATGGACGAATAATAATGCGGGATGCTAGTCCAGGGGATGGCCTTTTTCATGTGCGACGCCAATGCAAGGACTTGTACGATACGACGAGCGTAGCATGTACTTCTGTGCCGTATGTTGGACGCTCACATCATAAGGTAGGACCGCATTGTTTCTTTGGTGAAAATATTTTTGGCTGCTGTTGTGAATGCTACGAAAGCACTGAAAAGGAGGACCGGGAGAAGGCAGTGTGCACAGCTTTTTCACCATGCGAGAGTGTTCCACCACGCGACACTGGTGGTGGGGTTGGACGCAAAGAGAGACCGCGAGGGGTCCTACCGTAACATAAACCTGGTGGAAACGATACCCGGAAGGAAGACCTCGTGACTTTTGCGGTAACGGACACGTACCCGCGATCATTTCTTTCAAAACTGGCAACCCCCCTCCCCCCAACCCAATCTGACGATTCGGGGTCAATACCAGCATCCATTTCTCGAAAACACATACAGCACGCGAGCGAGAGATACTGTGAAGTGTTCACGAAACTGATTCATATAAGTACCGGTCCGTTTGCACCTTTAGCAGAAAGGAAGAAAATCAACTGCACGTCGCGATCCTCTCCAACGCAAAAAGATTGGGCTCCGCCCCATCGGATAGGCAAGAACGAAAAACAGAGTTTTCGGCTCCTTTTATTTTCCAATCTTCCGGCAGATGGGTAAGAAAAGAAGGTTCAGCTCACCACACTTCCACGCATGCGTCTAGAGTCAAACGATTTGTTTTATTTTATTTTGTTGCCGAAACAAGTAGCCAATCACATGCCCGTCAACTCATGTGTGAGCAACACAATTTCCCCTATCTTCAACTTCCCCTGAATGTTGAGAAACTTATGTCCGCGCAAGGAGGCAAATCGTAACACGTAGTGTGTTGGTGGTCAGGCTCTCACGAGGCAGTTTCACAGTGTGCTCATTGCTGTTTCTGGAAGTGGCCACACTGGAAAACAAGTCAAGGTCTTCGATGCTGTCGTCCACATGCAGGAAAGTTCGCACAAGGTGCCATGTGCGCCTCACAAGCGGCTCTTACTAGGATGCAGCTTATCATTCATGCAACTCACCCTTCATGTGACCCGCCGAACTCCCGTCGCGATTTAGCGAGCTTAACTCTTTTACCACTATACAAAACAATCCCACACAAACTTCAAGTAGTTGTACCCCAAAAACACTTGTGCAGTTCGAACGGGGTTGAACTATTTTCCCACGGCCAAAAGTAATCCCACACTAAGCTCAAGAAATTTCAAGTAAGTTTTCCCCAAAAAAAATGGATGCAGTTAAAAAAAGGCTGGCCCTTTTTACCAAAGCAAAAACGCTCCCACACTAATTCCAAGTAGTTATCACCCAAAAAAGTGGGCGCAGTTCAAAAGGGGCTGGCTTTTTCACCAAGGCGAAACCCTCCCACACTAATTCCACGTATATAGCCATCCCCCCAATAAATGGGTGCAGTTTCAAAAGGGGCTGGTTCTTTTACCAAGGCACAATCAATCCCACACTACAGTAAATACCAAGCTTTCCGTCGAGAACGTGGGTGCGGTTCTAAAGGAACTAAGTTACCGCTACCAAATATAATCCCGCGTAAATTCCAATACTGCCTGCCTTGTGTCCAAGCAACGAGCCAACGGAGAGATGATTCATACAACACCATCAGACCGTGAAAGAAGACATGAGCTACCTAGCGCCGCGTCTACTCCCCTGCGTCCCCATGGGATGCTCTATTTACACCCTAGTTACCACTGCAAAAATAACCCCACACTAATTCCAAGTAGTATTGTCCCCACAAAAGTGGGTGCAGACTAGCTCTCGGTTGTAACACCTCAAAAACAATCCTCCACTACTAACTCCAAGTACTTCGTCCCCTGAAAAAAAACGCGGGTACAGCTCTAAAAAAGGGTCAAGTTTCAGTTTTATCCATTCTCTGGAGGCTGAAAAAGCAAGGATTTTCACGGTCAGGAGGTTCTCAAAACCTCGCAGGTAGAGTGGGGTCGGGGCACGAGGTTTCTCAAATCTCACGGGACGGATCTGGTCGGGTCGGGTCAAAAGGTTTTCAAATCTCGTGGGTCGGGACGGGTTAGTTTTGCAAATCTCGCAGATCAGGAGGTGTTTTAATTCTCACGGGACGGGTCGGATCGGGTCAGAAGGTTTTCAAATCTCGTGGGTCGGGACGGGTTATACACCCTGACGCAATCTGACCCTTGAAAAGCCCGGAAAAAGAACAAAAACCGCTCGCTCCACTACGCTCCACTCACGTGATGTTCCCCTTGTCCGGCGTGCGCAGCAGGTCTTCCGCTGTGACGGAGCAGGCCGGAATGAAGGAGAGCTGGTTTGGCTGAGGCATATGCTCGTTGAAGATCTCCATCGCTACGGTGACGAGAGCCGGGTGGGCCACCCACGTGCCGTCGTGCCCCGCCTTCACCTCGCGCATCTTTGTGTTTTTATTTTTTTGTTCAGGGGGTGGGAACAGACCCGGAGGGGGGCGTGGCGGGCGGTGATTGTTTCAGAACACACAGCGCGTGCGGCCGCGGGAAAGCTGTGTATGATGGTAACGATGAACACACTAGTAGAACGTTTGCGAATGCGCTGATATCGTCTCCCTCGTACGTGGAAACTAATTGAATATCTTGAAAAACGTATAAAAATATTTATTTTTCACCCTCCTCCCCCCCAAAATATATTATTTTTTCTCTGCTGTGTGTTTGTGTTTGTGTGATTATAGTCTCCCTCCGCCGTAGAAAATAATGAACACCTTCAATAGTAATGAACTTGTTACTTTTCACCCTCCCCTACATATCTACTATGATCGCTATTATTGCCCTCCGACAACATAGCGTAGATTACGTCGTTCCGACACAAATCGAATGTCCTTCCATAAAGCAGTAGTATCTCTCTCCTATGGCCCCCTGCTACGTAATCATTTCCCCATTCCCTTTCCCCACATATTTTCATTTCAGCTACTACCGATACAGGCTATATCTTGACCCTCCGGTCGTCTCCCTTCGAATATGGAATATTCAAGCAATGTCTTGAATCAGCAAAATTCATTAATTAAATATTCCCCACCCCCCGGCGGACATTAACATTTACCAGGTACCAGGTATATGTCTTGAACCATTAATAGAATACTGGTTGTTTCGCCCCTACATAGGCTAGTCCTTCGTACCTGGTGCACACAATATTAATATTTTGCATGCTCACATATTTTAATTTCGCGGACAAGTCCACGAACAAGGCAATTTTATCACAAGAGTTGAACAGGAAACGAGTGCTTCAAAAGTTAAACAAGTAGACTATTCATTGTTCAAGTTGCACCACACGGACAACACAAGACTACCTTACACTACTCCCAGTGCGGCGGCGCTGCTGTGTTGCGCTCAAAAAAAGATATCCGAGAGACGCGCTCCCTTTCGATCTGTTGCTGCTACGTCTTTGCGGTAGTCCGTCACGCCACCGAATTATTAAGGAGTACCCAATCAAGTAAGACACGTTCTGCGGCAGAGGCGGGCCATTTTGTTTTCCGGGGCTTTCAACTACCTAAGTAAGTCCATGATTCCTGAGCCAAACAATTATTTTGAGTAAACTGAAAGTGGAGTCCCGCCGACCAAAAGCCCATGGCCTAGGCTGTAAAAAAAACAACATTCATGTTGCGAAAAGACAAGAACGAATTTTCCGGCAATTATGGGTTAACAACCCCTTTAGAGCCCTAAACCCCCCTCCATATACTGATTCCAAGTAATTTGTCACGAAAAACGGGTTTCCCTGTAAAGGCGTTTAGGAGCGCCCCCCGCCATTCAGAAAATGTTATCGCCAAAAACGTGCTACCCCTATAGCGACTCGCGTCATGACTGGGCAACCGAACTATCAATATATACCCACCCAATCTGTACCCAGTCAATACCACAGGGATACTGTATATTCCAAGACCTATTGCACCTTTATCTCGAGGTATTCCACACTGAAGTCAATAATGCAGGGGCCAGTGCAGATTCCAAGCTCTACTGCACCCTTCCCAAGGCATTTCATGGTATACAGCCATAGCGCCGAAGCCTTTCCTCCCTGGGCCAACGCTAAACCGCTGTACGGTGGTATCTTCGTCGCGTTTAGGGCTTCGATTTCAGCTACTCAGAGCAACTCGCGCGAGTGACTATGCCTATCTTTTCTGTGCTTTTCGGTTCCGCGATATGCACCGCAGCAATGAAACGTTTAGCACCGCTGCTCCAACAAACTATTTTGAAGTACGTTTTGTGAGTGAGGTGCCGGGCCACTCGCGCGAGCGGCCGATAAATATACTAGGCGGACAAAACGAGGTTATAGCACTATATATAGACTGAGCTATAAGCTCGTATGGGCTGGTCGGTATTACTTGCCGGGTTACTTACGCGGTGGCCAATTATTTTTCTTTAGATTTTGCAAGATATTTTCCCCCCTTTTCGAGCTGCAACACCCCCCGGGGTTTCAAGCCAACCACATCCCGAAGGGGAACCTTGTCTTACTATAACACCGTAGGTTTGGTCCGTGCCCCCCTCTTCCTCCATCACTCGAGCCAGCACTCAACTATCTTTATCCCTCGAATTCAACAATCTCACCTTGTCTTTCTTGACGCTCTCGAGGGCCTGGGCGGCCAGCTTGGGGTTGTTTTTCACCGGAATCTGTGCCGCCATGCCGCCCATGGCGAACGCCCCGCGACGGTGACACGTGTGAATCAGCAGCTGAACGTAGGATTCCATGAAGGGGGTTTCCATCGTAAGGAATTTTCGTTCAGGGGTCACCTTATCCTCGTGGGCACGCATCTTCTTGATGTAAGAGAAGATGTAGTCC
The DNA here is from genome assembly GCA_012845835.1 of Undaria pinnatifida. NCBI lineage: Eukaryota > Phaeophyceae > Laminariales > Alariaceae > Undaria > Undaria pinnatifida. Next base: position 7,637,718 of record JABAKD010000009.1, on the reverse strand, counting down.
CTGGGAGCGAGTTATGGGTGGGGGCGGGGGTGGGGGTGGAGAAGGCGGTGGCGGCGGCGGTGCAGGTCGGGATGGGTGTGAAGGTTCGGGGTGGCGGTGGAGCTCCTTTTGGGTGCTGGCACGAAAGCGGGAAGCGGGATCACTTGCTCCATCAACAGATGAGCATGAGTACAGCCGCTATGGTACGCTACGACGACCATGCAGGCAAAAAAAAATGCAAATCATTCTGCATCAGCCTAACACCTGTCCACGCTACCTCTGCCTGATCGACACCCATCTCTAATACATACACTAACCAAAATCCAACAGTTTATCGTTTGTTACCATCGGCCGCAGTTCAGGCCGCTGGAGTGATCCCGTAGCTCGTACAGCATCTCCTCCATTTCGAAGGCAGCCGTGATGGTCTCCAGGAGAGCCGTTGCCCTGAACGCGGCGTACCAAAAACAACGTACGAAAGGAGGATGGGTATGAGGAGGTCGTGGCGTACGCGGGTGAGAGGTTTGGCAAGAATCACAACAACGCCTATCGCAGTCCGAGGACGACACGAACAAAGCGAACATTTGATGCATCGCAGTCAGTCGCAGAGTGTCTGGGTACGGAGGTTTCGTTCTATAGCGTCGCAGAAGACAAGAGTGACAATATGGATGGATCGACTTCCCTCCTCCGTCCGCCCTTTCGCTTGTGAACCGGTTCGTAACATAATCGGATTGCTATCCACAGCAGCATGCACACGTGTGAAACAGCAATAGTACAGAAAGCTTTGACTAATGTAAATTCGTCGAGAGATAAGTACGTGCTCCTGTTCAACGTACACCACCGAGAGGGCCGACGATAGGCGCGCACGGCACCCTCCCCCTTCCATACGGCCGACCCCACAAAAAAACTTGCAACGAGCGCAATTTACTGCGGTAACCAGCAGCGTGCCCATACCAGAACAGGATGAAATCAACGGAGTGGGAAGCGGCGCGCTCAACATAATTGGTCTTCTGTCTTTCTAGGTACCTACCAGGTACTCCAACCACTTATGGCACGCAAACCTAGGCTACCACTTGCCAAGGGTATACCAGCACGACATCCCAATAACCATGTATATGCGGCACCTGACGGTTCCGATGGGCACACCGAGCAATCTCTGCGCGAGGACAAATACGTCGTTCCACAGCCTCGCCTCCAGGTGCGACTCCAGCTTGGCCACGTAGAAGTACGGGCCGGTGTCGCGCTTCATGAGTGCGAAGACGTTGTGGAAGAAGTACATGCCGAAGTCGAACAAGGCGCCAGACATTGGCCTGTTTTTTGTTTCACATGAACGCACGTTTGTTATTCGGGCCAGCCAATGCATTGCGCGGGTTCGCAACAGGACACCAAACATCGGCCTGTTTAATGTTGTCGCACATACATTTGTTTTCATGGGTCAGTGAATGCATTGGGCGTAAGGTTGGTCTGTTTTTTGCCGAGCACACACAGTGTTAGGGACAATGAATGCATTGGGAAGGCTTTATTCGTCGCGCATACGTTTGGTTTCTGGCTTGTGAATTCATTGGACGCGCTCCCAAAACAGGGCGCCAGACGTCTGCCTGTTTGTTTTGAGACACGCACGTTTCGTTTCGAGTCAGTGACGGCATTGTGCAGAACATCCGCCTGTTTGTTTGTCGCACATAGTTGTTTTCGAGTCAGCTGAGCAATCAAGTGGTCTAGTCGATAGTGCTATATAACCAATAGAAACATTCGTCAACTTCTGACACCCAACGGACACGAAACCTTATCAGATATCAATACAGGGGTAATTCTTAAGTATTTCATTTGGCCGTTTGTTCCTTAATTATATTCCGTGTTTGGGGGGACGATATACGGTTGGCATCACACCCACCGGCCGTCCACGGTGACATGGGCCTCGTCGAGGTGCCAGCCGCGCGGCCGCACCAGGAGCACCGCCAGCTTAGTGCCCTCCGCCAGGCCGTATTGCTTGCCCGTGGCGGGGTTGACGTACGAAATATCGCGCCGAGCCGCGTCGCGCAGGTTCACCTGTCCCTCTACCTGCATCGGGCGGCATGCACGGAGCGGGGATGGGTGACAATTGTCGAAGAAATTCCAAAACAGCGACCCGTATCGAACGTGCCTGCACAAGCCTTGTAGATGTCTCTTTACTTTTGTTACTTTTTCCCCCAAGTCCCCCTTCGGGCGGTATGCACGGAGCGTCGGGTAGCATGCAGGATGCATCGGGTAGCACGCACTAAGCATCGGGCGGCATGCACGGAGCGGGGATGAGTGACAAGGTCAAAGGAACTCGACACGTGACAGCGACCCGTGTCGAGAAAGCCTTCAAACCTTGCTTTATTATTGTTCCATTGTCCATCTGACAATAGGTAGCGCTTTTTCCAATCATACTATCAACTTATCTTTCTATTTTTATCCTTCCGCCCCCCCAAGTCGCAAACCCCCCTTTTTATTAAACTGTCGAAGAAAATTAATGACTGACAGAGACCCGTATCGAATATGCCTGCGCAAGGCTTGGGAGTTTCTCGCTCGTGTTTTTCTGTTTTCCCGAAGATCCCCTACTAAAAACTCGGCGAAGAGGTTAACATCTTGTGTGCACCCACATCAATCAATGATGACGCAAGAGGATTGCAAACGCAAGAGGGGCGGGGAGTACTCGATGCCATGCATGGCCGTATAGGAAAGTCCATAGACCCTCGCACCCCCACAATGTCGGGACGGTGTGAGGGGGTGGCCGGGGGGCGGGGCATGGGACATGATTCCACTCTCTCCTGAACAAACTTCCTGCCGCTCTGATCTAGTTCGTGAGATGATTGGTCGGAGATTCGCAAGAAGTAAAGCATACGCTTCCACCGTGAAGTTCGAGGATTCCGTAGAAACGCATACTTGCAAGCTGTGTGTGATGCTTCCGATCGCGCGTGTTACGGGGTGTCGATGTCCTTATTGAGGACATAGATCGGTGACCCCCCTTAGCAGTATTAATACCATTAGCCACTTTTGTTGGGTCGGCGCGTTTCTGTAACTGCCCGTAGTATTACTAGTGGCTACTCTCGTTGGTTCGGCGCGTTTCTGTAGACTCCCCGTGTACTATTAGTAGCTACTGTTGTTGGGGCGGCGCGTTCCTTTTGAGCTGACCCGTAGGCTTCGTGTCGCTGCTGTTCTGTGTCGACAGCAGCCCACATAATCGGGGCGTACCATGTTAACCCATGTGGGAGAGGAGGAGTCCTCAAAGTCGGCCATGTACGTGCTCGCGCCGCTGTTGAGACCGTTGATCACCTGCCGAAGAATTCAGAAATCATCGAAACGCACGCAAAAAAAGGACGGACCAAGGTAAGCGTAGAACGAGAAGTGTTACATCAACGGAAAAATATCGCCGTTATGCGGAGCATACGACGTATACCGTTAAGATCTAGATATCTATCGAATGTAACGTTGAGGGTCAGAAACCCATCGAAGTTTCCGATAAGGTTTATAGGTAAGATATAGAAATCCGTTGAAGTTTCCCTTAGGATTCACCGGTAAGGTCTAAAACTCGATCGAGATGAAAGCCATTGAGCGCTCTCTTGACATGCTCTAGAGTCACGACTAAGGAAAACCGTCCAAAGTGCCAAAGTGCCAAGCACGCCCTTCCTTCTAGACAGCGTGGGGTTCTATTCTACAGAAATGCCACAAAAAGGCAGAGACGGGCGAGGAACTGCAGCATCGCTCGGAAAAAATCGGAACCACCACCCCTCAGCCATTCCGCCCGCCGCTTTCGTTTTCATCTCACGCGGAAAATGTGGGGGAGATACAATAGCAGCGGAGGTCAGTGAAGCAAGACAAGTCCAACGAGGTTCTTGGCATGGCGTTCGCCATTAATCCACCGCCGACTGGGATAATATGAGCAAAAAAATGCCATGTACGAGTACATGGTAAAAAAAAAATGAGCGACCAAACGCTGGAGGTTGCATCTATTAGGAGAAGAAGCGTGCTCCGTCTCGAGGAGGGTGCGTGGTCAACGCTCAAACCACTAAGGCAAGCAAGAAACGAGTGCCGCCCCCGCCCCCCCCCAATCCCGACGAAAGGAAAATCGAGAAGTCGCATGAATCTTACCTGTGGGTGGGTATTGAGCATCGTTTAAGGCGGAGGTGACACCTCGAGTAAAGATTTTCCCAATGAAATTATGAGCGTGTACTGTCGAAGATTCTGCGGCGCACACCCGCATAAAATCTCGTCAAAAAAGCGACGTCATCGCCCTTCGCGGGGGCTGCAATCGGCGAGCGTCAGCGAAGCACGAATGCGAGAAGGGCAAGATCCTATGAAAGTAGACGAACCAACCTAAAAGGCAAGCGGTGTGAATACCGCAAAAAAATATACTAAACACCCCGGGTCACCTCTCAATTCCAAACGACATCTTAGGGTCCCGCGGCAATCTCCGATGTAAGATCTACTAGACTCATATGATCCTACGATCCTAAGAGGTACGTGTGTATGATACGTTCGCACACATCATACCCATTGCACAGGTAGGTATCTCTGAAGCGCCTCGTGCTGCTCTGTACACGTCTACGTAATCACTCGTGTGTGCCAGTCATGTATTATAACAACACGCCATGCTGCTGTGTCTTACGTATACCGATGACCACGTATGATATTGGTATGTTAGCAACAGCGCAATCGATGGACTACGCGATAGGCTACGATGGAGTACCTCGTACTCCGTTGTACCACTAGCAAGGGAGCTGTCCTCAATGTAATTCGTGAGGAGGCGACGCAAACCGATTAACCACACCACCTCAAACAAAATCCTACACTGATTCCAAGTAGACTTCGTTCCAACTAAGCACGGGTGCAGCTCTAAAGGGGGTAACGGGGTGGATCGAAAAGAGCGACTGCAAAAGCGGGCGAAGGCGGTCTTGCCGGCGGGTTGTTAAACTCTTACCATTTTCCTGTCAACCGGGCCGGTGATCTCGACACGCCTGTCCATCAGGTCGGCCGGCGCTTCCGCCACCTGCGCGAGAAATAACACGACGCAAACACGCAACAAAGGTTCGACACTATTCGTTGGGCAACACAAGTGCGTAGCGTAGAACGGGGCGAAACAACGCGTCTGAAGTCTGTTGAACACAACTCTTTCGTTGCGGAAAGATCGTACGTAGCGCTGCATGGGCATCGGACATATATTCCGGAAACGTCACGGAAAACGATATTGACGTATCGTACCCGCCAGGAACGGTCTTCGCGGATGTGCTTCGTCTCCGGCAAGAAATCGGGCAAAACGCCTGCATCGAACTCCTGCTGCCTGTTACGGACGAAAAAAAAACGAAGAGCACGCGAGCGGGGATCGGGCACCTATTAGGTAGTGCCAAGTGCGTGACCACGGTGCGAGTGCACATCCATGATAGCGAGAAGCGAGGCACAGCAACACCGACGCACCCGTTAAAAACTAGGGTCGTTGTCTAGTCGAGCGCTGTTCCATGACGTTTTAACTCTTTACAATTACTGTAACGGCTGCTGCACTACCTACTACGTGTAGCAAATGCAACCCTGTATTATGGCATAACGAGGCCATGTTTTTTTGTGTGCAACTGCGACACAAAGAGGCCGGGGAGGAGGAACGCGGCAAAAAACTAAGGAGTGCCAAGACCCTGTAATTTTGCTTCGTGTCTCTCGTTTCAGGCGAGCGGGATTCTCGCTGGCGGCTCAAATTACTCGGATTGACCAATCGACAACGAACAAACCTTTTGATCGGCGACGCAGCGACTTCTCTTCCCCGCGTGTACTCAAACAAATTCGTCAGAGAAAGACATAACGCAATGCGTCGTAGCTGTCGCTATTAATAGAACTTCGCGCGGAAGGACGCAGTTACTGTCATCGTTGTGTGTGCGCATGTTGATTATTTTGAGAATTTGCACCGATGAAAATCTCGGTCGGCGGGCAAAAAAGTGGGCAACAGCAAGCTCAGAACAGGCCCTTATTTGTTTTTCGTGTATACATTAGAAGTTTGCATTTTCTCGTAGCAACAGCGACCCTAGATTTATCGAACTCACAGCTGACGTATTTCTAATAATTTTACAAGAAAAAAAATTGAAGGGCTAGGGTCAACACGGGACGGACCTGGTCTTACGCGCGTCAAGCAGCTGCTGACGGCGTTGTTCGAAGTTTTGGTGAAGGACTCCGAGGAATCTGCAGGAGAAACGAAGCAGGAAGACCATAGCAGGAGAAGCATCGACGGCGTCAATTATACATGAAGTCGGTGATACACACTTGAGGGTGCGAAAATAAGCTGCTTTGAAAAAAGCTTCGGGCCGGTCCGTACCTCATGATCTCGTCCCTGTAACAACTGTGTTACCAGACAAGAACAAGCACACTTGTCATGTGTAGAAACCGCCACAGTTTTTGGGGAACTGCGAACATTGTCTGGCGACCTCGTGGCCGGGAAAGGCAGCTAACCATAAACTAATGTCGGGACGATTGACCCGAGAAGATGCGTGCAATTCTGTGACGGGTGATATAACGCCCGGCGTGACCCCTTGCCTAACCTCATCCCTTTTCGGGCTCGTGCATAGCGACAACAACAAAAACGGCAACATTGGGATTGGGATGTTTCCAAGCGTCCAGGAAGGGCATCCAGCAGTACGAGCGTCACCAGGCTGCCCGCGTGCTGCGCAACTCCTTCTTGCATTGCAGTCCGGACACACCCCCTATAACAAGTATACCCCAGCGGCCCGCACTTTTTTCATGTAGCCGATGCTGCAATAATCAGGGCTTTTCACGGATCTTGACCCGGAGCGTGGGTCGGGTGGGAAGGTGTTTAAAACCATGGGGGTCGAGTAGTGTGGGGTCAGGGGGTATTGGAAATATCACGGGTCGGGTCGGGTCGGGTCGGGTCGGGTCGGGTCGGGTCTCCCCGGTATCCCAAGGAAATGAAACCGCTTGAATATTGACAGGTCCGCCCGTATATCCGGTCGACCTGCTATCCCGCCGTTTCAGGGGGGGGAAGTGTCATAAGGCTTAGTTCGGGTAAGCTACTGGTTAACCTTTTGCAAGTGGTCAAACGGACTAATACCCCACTAAAAACCCCACTAATACCTTAACAACATCCACCTACTAGTAAAATCAACATGCAGTGTTGTCCTCGCTCGTCTGCGCAACTCAAACCTTCATGATGGAGAAGGTCTCCAATTACACTCCCCGTGGGTCCTGCGGGATGCAGGTGAGATCCCGCGTGTTCCCGCGGGATCCCACGGGGCTCCATGGGTAGCCCCGTTATCCCACCTGAGATCCCGCGGGATCACCGGGATTTCGCGGAATTTCCCTCCATGGAACTCCCGGTGGGAATTCCTGTCGGACTTCCCACCATAAATCGCCCGGGACTCCACGGTAAGTCCCGCGGGGTATCCCATGGGATCTCACGACACCCGTTGGGATCCCTTGACACTCCGCGGCGTTCATCTAAGGTTGTGCAACTTGAACAATGCCTCATTGCATTGAATCCGTGAAGGCGATGCCCTGTCGCGGGATCCCACGTCCAACCTTTTTCCCATGAGCTTCCCGCGTGTCTCCGCGAGACCCAAATTTCCTTGCGTTGCTGTTCTCGCAAGTTTCCCGCGAGTTGTTCCCGCGAGATCCTGCGAGACAGTTCCCAAGAGCTCCCACGATATCGCACAGGTTGGATTTGTTCCCGCGACTTACCTTAACCCCCGACCCCAACCCTAATCTCGCGGGATGCCGCGGGGACATCTCGTAACATGCCATGGGATCTCATAGGTTGGGAAGGGAAGGAGGGTTCCCGCGGTAATTGGCGCGTGGATTCCGATAGGACAACGCGATGTCCAGCGAGCTCCCTGATGGGGTCCGACGGCATCCGTGTCCCACGGCATCCCGAGGCATCCCGCGAGGTCCTGCTCGAAATATCGTGGGGGGCGGCATCCCGCGACGTCCTGCTTGGAATATCGTGGGAGGCCGCGGGAAGCCGCGGGGTTCCCACGTGGGAAGCCGCGGGAAGCCGCGGGGTTCTCACGTGGGATCCCGGTATCCTGTGGCATCCCATGGGACCCCCCACGGAAACCCGTCCAAAAGCCTAATAGTGTAACTCGTCGCGTTTGTCGGCCCGCTTACAGCGTACCTTTGACCTTCGGTAACCTCCAGTACCGTACTCGTAGAAACATCTATTTTTTTACAGGAGTACTTGTGTACGTAAAAAACTCTATACCAGGTATAGTAGTAACAAACGGCTCATTTTTTACACGAGTAGTCTACTAGACAAGTATAAGTAAAGTACTAGACTATGTACCAGGTATAGTAGTAACGTCTCATTTTGAAGATCGTTTACTCCCGCACTGTAAAATGGGGATGATTTCTCTAGAGCCGCACGTCAGATAGGCCTCTAAATCGGAGCCTCCAAGATCGTTCGTGAGTATGCACTCGTAGAGATATACACGAAATACCTGTGAGAAGGTAGGCTTGTGAGAAGGTAGGGTACCATTTGAACATATCACACTTGACACCGAGCTCCTCGTAGGGAAAGAAAGAAAGGCAACTTCAGGGCGGGCGATACTCGTACCAAACGGCTACAACAACAGCAAGGAAAAAAATTGCAGCCAATCACTACTGCCGTCCTATGATATGATATGATCTGTATGTACAAGTTGACTTTCAACCATTCAATCGGTCGTACTCACAGGTAATGTGTTTGGCGGGCGATACTCGTACCAAACGGCTACAACAACAGCAAGGAAAAGAATCGCAGCCAATCACTGCTGCCGTCCCATGATATGTTATGATATGATCGGTACAAGTTGAGTTTCAATCATTCAATCGGTCCTACTCACAGCAGTTGACGTTTTTCAAAAACGTCACCCGTGAGTACGACCGATTGAATGGTTGAAACTCAACTTTGCAGCTGCGTGGTACATCTATGTTTCGCTAATATACAGTAGTTGCACAGAATTTACGGAAGGTTGTTCGCGCGTGTTACTTATTTGGTCCTCATGAAAGATATAGGTCGGTGACTCCCCTGGATGTTGTCAGGATCAACAGGACGATCTTCCATAATAGTCTAATCATTTTGTGCACTGATACTATAAAACCCGCATGGAGGGTAGATGTTATAGTAAGCAAAAAGTACAAGTCCACGAGTAGCAGCTGTACTGGTGGTAATCACTGGCGCCAATTTGATTGCAACACAGGGCACAACTTCAAATTTCGACCGCAACCAGCGGAATCCAACCACTGGCTTGTCCTTTTTACCAGTTCAAGGACTGACCCGAAAAGCGATATCCCAGCCCACAAGAGCAGAGAGCAGGGTGATCACACGCCTACTACGAACTATTTATGTCAAGGTACGTAGCTAAGAAAAGCCTCGGATCGGGGGTTGCCGCGAGCCCGCGGTGTGCCCTCAACAAGTCGAGCCGCGACCAAAAATATTGTGCGGCGAGTCTCCTCACCACAGATCAGTGAGAATTCTCGAACCGGCAGAATACCCCGGCCGCACGAGCGCGAGTGCTACATAGCGCAGGCCATGCAGAGACCCTGACCAAAGCAAGCAGTCAGCGGTTCGAGGCCTCAACCTACCTGCCTATCATAGTCTAGGCCATCGACGCTTAACTGAACAACGTGGAGGCCTGGGGTTGAGCCGAGGCAGAACATGAAATGCGACTTGTACTTGAAGTTGATGTCCACAACCGCAAACTTGAATTCAACTTTTACGCAGAACAAATTTTCAATTTTTTTAGAAAAAATCTCGTATGGATGGCTTTATTATTACTCGTATCGTAGCTAGCAACAGATTGAACACCGGCCAGGGCGAAGAGTGCGGTGAGCGACGGGTGTTTCACCTGAGGGCCTCGGGTGTCAGGATGCTCTCGCCTCCTTCCGGGGTGGGTCCGTGAAGACGCACGTCCATCGGAGGCGCCATGAACCGCTGGGGAGATGCAGCCATCGCTCGCTCGTTAGAACAAGGTCCGATCTACGAGGTACCTTGTACCTTGCCACCGCAGGAACTCTTTGTCTCTTTCTTCTCTCTGCTCTGGCCAGTGAAGGTATCCACACGCTCCGGACTATGGGTATATCCACTCTCCAAGTTAGATGTGCTTAGCTGTGCTTGAGTCTGGTAGAACGTACGAAGCAGTCTCGTGTGTGTGTGCTGTCGCTGGTTACCTCTCGCAGAACACAGCAACAACCGTAGATCCCATTGGGAGATTTGCTTTCCCAGTTCCCGCTTAACGACGCACCCAAAATAGCTTGAAACCTTTTGAAGATCTTACCAAGATACTTATAGTAGAGGGAAAAAAAATGCAAGATACAAGATACCACTACCGTTGATAATTACGTGTCAAAGATCGCGCCCACATGTTTTTTTTTGGCGCTTCCTCCTCCTGCTTTGTCGATTGCCCCACTGCTGTGGCGTGTGTACTCCATGCCGTACCCGCATCTTGCTTGACCAAGGCCGCTCTATGCGCCAGCAAGTATTACTTTTCCACTTACTTCACTCGACAAAAATGAAATGTGTGCTGACTGCTGTGTGGTCGACCCTTGATTTCAGTGGATTTACTGCGACCGACCCTCAGTTTCGGTGAGCTTGGGAACACGATGCTTGATGTGTTGGATATAATTATATAGCAATACCCACGGAGCTCCCAGGTCACGCGACTAAGTAGCACAGCAGTGGGTAGTGCTATATAACTAACAAAGCTGGGCCTAGCCAGGGGCTACTTCTCGGCGGGATGGTGTCTGGGTGGAATCAGGGCGCCAAGCGGGAAAAACACTGATGAGCTGAGAGTATAGGGAGGCTTGGGGGTGTTTTTGGTGGTGGTGCCGGCGTTGACGTTGACGTTGACATTGAAGTTGTTGATTTGAGAGCACTAGCCTATACACTCCCTAGCGACTACGAAACATTAAAACGTGCAGAAAGCGGATTTTATCCCAATGCGATGTCCCTTCCTTGATGTCTCGATTTATGTTTGAGTTCGTTGAGAGGTTTGCACACCTCACTGCGACCTCCTTTGTAGGCATAGACTAGACCCTGAAGCTATTTCATAAAAGTTGCAGCGTCAGTCTTCGTACTGTAGTAGGCTTCCACTGCTGGCAAAAAAAAAACGAATTGCGTTGATAGCTTTTATTTGTCGTTTTGCTGGGTTGCGGGAGAGAGATTCCCCCCCTCGCCCCGACACATCTATCGCAGCCTCCTACGATACCCTGCATATATATATAGCTCACACTTTAACTGTTCCTCTCTTTCTGCTTTAATACCAGCCGGGTTCCTAACTAATACCGCAGACAGTTACAGTTGTCTCGGATGACCAAGCCCCCGAATGGTACATTACCACAGCAGAAGTACTGGTATTAATAGTAGTGGAGTTGTGCATAAGGCAAGAGCGCCTCGTATTTGCCGTGTGCATTCGATGTAAAAAAAAAGAGGAGGGAAAAAAGCAAATTATCACCGCATTCAAAACACAGCAGGTAAGCCATCAAACCACCGTATCACGGCGACTGCGTCCAACTCGATACGGCTTGCGACGACGAAACAAGTCCCATGCGTTGACGAAAACTCGCCCTCTTCTGCAGACGCCGGGTTTGCGGAAATCGGTTATGTACAGTTTCGCAATCGATGATGCACACCACGACAAACCGTACACACGCGGCAGAAAAACGTAGATACCGGTACCAATGAAATATTTAGGGAGGGCTGTACGCCTGTACGCGCCCCGTATTAAAGCGGCTTTTATGCCAAAAGGAAACGGCGTCACGCTGCCCGCTTGGCGTTGCCTCATTGCCATTCGGTTCCTCCGATCTAAATAAGAAAAAAACGAAACCCCGGCTACCTGTACTTTATCTCTCCATCCCCCCCGCCCCTCAAAAAGAAAAAAAGGGAGCGGCAGGTGAAAAATAACAGGTACAAAAATTGGCTTGTTTGACTAGCCCAACGACCAGCTTATGTCTATTCACGTTCTCGGCACACCACCAGACTCCCACATAATATCTACAGTATCGTGACCCTCGGCATAAACAACTTGACGCTCAGCGTGCCCACCACAACCACCACCACAACAACCACCACCAATTGCCACCTCCACCACTGTCGATCCATCTACTTGTTCCCACCAGTCCCCACCGCTGCCCCTGGGGGCTTGCTGCCATCAATGCCATCACTATTGCTACCACTACGGCCACCGTCACCATCACTGCCACTACCACTACTTCTTCCTCCTGCTGCCGCCTTTGCTTTTTCTCTAGCCTCCTTAGCTTTTACCTCGATCACCGCCTGCTTCAGGGGTTCGTCAAAAATGTAATACCCTTGAAAAACGCATACACACAGCAACACAATGGACAATGACAAACGAGGGGGGAGCGGGGGCGAGGGTTTTGCGGTGAGACATGCAGCATACAACGTGCTTCAATGAAAAATATAACAAATAATGCGGTGGTGTCGGTGTATCAGAGGCCAGATGCTGCTATGTTTTTGGCGAATGACGTTCAGTCTGTACACGATGGGTCATTATCTCCCATCGGAGACGCAGGAGGACAACGAGGGCACGGTCGCCACTACTACACTGTTGTGCTAACTAGTACCAATGGGCAGAAATAATACTGCGCTGTTCACAAGGCAAGCTGCGCTCTGAGGGGCGTCAACAAGTCCGTAGATCATGTTCCTGACTGGTAAATAGATATATGAATAGCACCTGACCCTAACCCGAACCCTAACCCTAACCCTAAAACGCCTACCTGTATAATACTGGTGTATACGTAGCAGGGTAGCGAACAGGTGTAGTCTCCGTCGGCAACGGCGGGCCAAAGGTTGCGGATATAGCCCACTGTAACGGGTCTAATGACGGCTCTAATGCACCTGCTGCCGTTCTTGTTGCTGTTGGACTAGCCAAGATTATGCATGTACCAGGCGCAATATGTACGTCCGAAGCAGGGTATCAAACTAGTGAAGTCCCTGTAGGCAACGGCGGGCCAGAGATCATCAACAGCTCGTTGACGTAGATATAACAGTTCTGCGGCTATTGTTGTTCCTGTTGATGTTGGACTGCAGTCCCACAAGGCGTGCTGGCTGCTGCGTACGACAAAACGTAGAGCACAATGAACATTCCCGTGTCCGGCTGGGTGGACTTGACCGACGTTGCTACGGTGTGGTGTGTTGTTCCAGTACTTTAAAGCTATACGACACATCCTACAAGCTTGACTAAACGCAAGACTGCCCCCTCCCCATCTCTTGTACTTTCAATCTTCTGGGCAAGCCGTGGTCACGGGTGTCGTCCCTTTTCCCCCCGGGTACGCGCCTTAATTTATATCGCGCAGATGGTTCATAACTCCCATTGTCCATCGATTTGCATCGAATTTTGCCAAACCCACGCTGTCGCACTTTCCGTGTCAGGTACGGGGGAAGCGCTTGTGGGGTGGAACGCGCCGAGCAAACACAGCGCAAAGCTGGCGACACTAAAAAAAACTGCTGGACGGTGGAAAAACGGTAAAGGTTTCTGCAAATTGACCCTTTTAGAACTGCACCCACTTTTTTGGGAAAGTAATCGCTTGAATGTTAAAGGGGGTAATTTTTTTAAAGTGGTACCAGGTACAAGGTTCCCCTTCGGGAGGTGGACACGTGCCTCCCGGGGGCGACGCAAGTCGAATGACTACAACTGATGATGAAGTATTTATCCAGAAGGTGTATATCGGAGGGATGCGTAGTGGAAATAATGTGGATAATATAAGATATCACAGACATTTGGAGGAGGAGGGTTGGGATATTGCTGAGGCTCGGTGTGATAAGTTATTCGAAAGTCCACTCCGTATAACTGCGGGCAGCAATTAATTCTACGTTTGTACTGCTGTCGCTGCTGTTAGAGGAATCATTGGTGTCAATTTGTTGTTTGTTTTCTGTGTCCAGTATTTTTCCCCGCGCGCAGTGTTTATACCGATGTTTGTTGCCGATATGGTCTGTTGTGTGCACATCGTTACGTTTGCTTGAGTTGTGCTGCTACTTTATATCTCTTTATATAGGTTTCGCTACTGCTGTATATTAACCACCGTGTCAATTGTGAGGGAGAACTCACAGTAATGACATAGTTCCCGTCGTTGCTCATATGACAATAAACTAATAGAGTCTATGGACTGCGTGCTGCTTGCTGGTGGTGCTCTATTGTAAAACCGCTGTGAATGTTCTTTTGATGAGAGTAAAGGTCTTGTGTATTTATTCTCCTCGGTCCATCCAGAAAAAAATCCCGTTCTCAATAAAATTTGATTTTTTATGATCTATATATTATTGCCGCTCTCTGCGGTTGCTTGCTGCTGCTGTGATCGTAGACAGTTTATACCGATGTTTGTTGCCGATATGGTCTGTTGTGTGCACATCGTTACTTTTGCTTGAGTTGTGTTGCTACTTTATATATCTTTATACAGGTTTCGCTACTGCTGTATGGTAACCACCGTGTCAATTGTGAGGGAGAACTCACAGTAATGACATAGTTCACGTCGTTGCAGCGGGTACATATACACCGCGCCCGCGTCTAGCAGTGCGGGAAAATTCTCTCGCAAATACATTTTGATGCCACCCCGATGTACGTGCGAGGACTTAAGTTCCACCGTGTGTGTAGTAGACGTATTTAAGCCTGACGATATGCCTATATTTTTGGCTCTAAACCAAATTAAGCCCTATCGTGTTTTAAATGTCTAAAAAATAGGTCTATTTTATCGACCTAACGACCACGGCAGACCACGGTGAGATGTGGATTTTCCCAAAATATGCACTTGGGCACGTTTTGGCCCAAGTGCATACAAGTATTTGAAGCAATTTTCCGAGTATTTTCCAGCAAACAACAGCATTTCAGACGACAAAAGCTCGAGGAAACATCAGACACTCTGCAGCAGCAGCACAGCACAACACCCACGCAGTAATTGCAACGCTCAACCTAGCAAGCCGCTTGGTGTATCCCCAACCCGGGTTAATCAACCTGCGTGTACAACACCATCAGAAACGTTGGCGGTGGTCAGAGGCGACCCACTCTCGTGGAGCGGCATGCCTCTACGTACTGTTACTTGGAAAGGAGTCCTTGTTCATTCACGAGGATCGAGCGCACACACAACACAACACACCACAAAACAAAACAACACAGCACAACACACAGACAACCAGCACCCCAACAGCCAACCCAACTACAGCACAACTAGCCGGTGGAAAACGCCCGCGAGACTCCTCCTACCCTGGCGTTCTCTGCGGTCAGAGAACTGGGACTCTGACATAGTTCGTCGCGCGCTCGTGCTCCTGCTCTCTCGTCCTGAGAGGCTGTAATTTTTCGATGACACATTTTTTTTGTTTGGCTTTTGTGCCCGACGTAGCGCATGGCCGGAGCTGCTGCTGCAGTTTACAACCCTGTTGCCTCTTTCCCGCGGATGCCTACATTTCGAGGGTGGAAATTGAACCGGGTTGAGGGCCAGTCCTGCTGTGCTGCTGTACTGACTGCCACACTGAGGCACACCGAAGGCGGCAGACGCCTGCGAGGTATCCTACATATGAAGCGAGTATGGAGTACGAAGCACTCAATGTTTTCGCCAGGCACCAGTTATTTGTTTTGGCCGTTTGTTCAAGCTCGCACAGCATGGGCAGGGGAGGGTCTTTCTCGAGGTTTCCACCCACTCATGTGCTGACTGATGACATAAATCCTCGTCTTGCCATCTGCGTCTGGAGTAGTGCAGAAATATCACAGTCTATTTTCAAGTAGTTTGATCTTTCCTCGGCTTTTCTTTTTATGCGTACTGAAAGAGACCACTATTTCGAGTTTTAGACATATGGTGTTTTTTTTATGCGTTTAAGGTCGAAATATCGAATGGCCTAGCTCTTCCAGTTGGAAGTACTTAAGACCTAACCTCGAGGCTTGAATACGTCTAGTGTGTGGTTGCTCGGGGACAGAAGTGTCTCATACCCCGCAAAATAGAGCCAGTTTCGGCGGCTTTCCGCGGCCATAGCTCGCGCCACGGACGTCCCATGAGCCCGGCACACGGCTGATAATATACCGACGGGTAGTCTGATCGCATTGCAGAAGAAAGCACACCGAAAAACTCTGCGCCGGCGGAGAAAAAGGGACGGACTAGGCAAAAAAAGCAAAATGGTACATATGCATATAAGGGATTAGACGCGTGCTACGGCAGAGGTAGCATTGTGATGCCATTTTTTTCTGATGACGGGGCCCCTTAACCCAAAATCGTCGAAATGCCACTATAGTTATGAAATATGACCTTTTCGTATACCTAGGCCATGCTTTTTGGTTATCGGTTTGCATTTTCAGTTTACACAAAATCCTTTTTTGGGATGAGGCGTAGAGCCTCCGACAAAAAAAAAAGACGCGCCTCCAACGTAGCACCGGTCGTTAACCTTTTCCGGAACTACGCAAAACACCTTGATTTTAACGAAGGTTTCAGCTGCGCACTTGTGCGTCATTCGCTCATCGTTGTGCTGTTTTCTCCTTCTCCATGATTCTCGCGAACGATACTTGCGTAGAACCAGCCAGCCTCGTGCACCATGTCTGCTGCTTCCTCGACGCGCCTGGACCATACGCAGGGTCATCGTTCAGTGCTCGGATTGGGCTGTCAACTTGCAAAACGAAAAACCGCTTTGCTTTCGAGACAACTCTTCCAGTCTCGTCATTTAAATTACCGCCGGAGTAGGCCTTTCCTCCCTCCCCTTTCCCAAACAACACTCGCTGCGGCAATCGCTCGATACCCATCCGAGCCACGAACCCCCGCGAAAAATGCCCCAACGTCTCGCCGCTCTCACATCCGGTCTTCGCGAGCGAGTTTGCGTAGGATAGCGCATGGTTGTCGTCGCGGCGTTTCCTCTTCCATCCAATGCAGCAAGAGGAGAAATCGACGATGAGCACGACACGCAGCCAGTCTTGGCAAGCGCGTCCGCGGAGGACAGCACACTGTAGTCGTCACGACGTCTTCTCTTCCATCCGATGCAGCAGAGAATACATTGATTACGAGCACAATGCTGGTACACAAAAGGTATATCACGTGGTAATCGTCGAGACATCTTTTCTTCCAACAGAAGCCGCGGAGGGGAAATTGGCAGTGAGCATCACGTCGTGCTCATAACCGATTTCTCCTCTGCAGCATCTGATGGAGGAAAAAAACATCGCGAAGACTTCCACGTGAAATCCTACGCAGACGCGCTTGAAAATATGTCAAGGCGCACCACCATTTTTTCTTCCACTGCATCAGGTGGAAGAGAAGACGTCGTGGCGACCACCACGGGCTATCCTTCGGCAGACACGCTCGCCAAGACGTCAAGATAACCCTTCCAGTCCCGTTCTTGCTCTCCCAAGCTCTTACCCCTCTGCATTGGCTTCAGCAATCGCTCGTTACCCATACGAGACACAAACGCGGGCGAAAAACGTCCGGGGTCTTGACGCTCTAACATCCAGCCTTAGCGAGCGCGTCTGCGTAGAATAGCACAGGGTAATCGTCGCAACCTTATATTTTCCATCCCATGCAGCGGGGGGAAAATCGGTGACGACCACGACGCAGAGATAGCACGTGGCAGCCGTCACGACGTCTTGTCTTCCACCTGACGCCTCGGAGGATAAATCGGTAGCGGGCTTAACGTCGTGCTCATCACCGATTTATCCTCTGCAGCATCGGATGGAAAACGTACCGACGACTTCAATATGCCATCCTACGCAGATGCGCTCGCAAAGAGGCTCCACCACCGATTTATCATCCACTGCATTGGATAGAAGCGAAAACGGCGCGACGACTACCACGTGCTATCCTACGCAGACTTGCTCGCCAAGACGCCAAATAAACCTTCCAGTCCCGCGCTTGCCCTCCCAAGAAGCTCTTACATCCCTCCACTCACTTTTGGCAATCGTCCGCTACCCATACGAAACACGAACCCCGCGAAAAGAATACGTCGTGTCGACGTTTTCCCTTCCAAGCGGGGCAGCAGAGCAGACGCCGGTTATGAGCACGACATCAAGCTCGCCACCTTGGCGAACGCGTTTGCGTAGGATAGCACGTGGAAGTCGTCGCAATGGTTTTTCCTTTATCCGATACAGCAGAGGAGGAATATATGATGGGCCCGATGCAGACATAACATGTGGTAGTCGTCGCGATGCTGTGTCTGCCATCGAAAACAGCGGAGTAGAAATCGGTGGTGAGCTTGACGTTGTGCCCATCATCGATTTCTCCTCTGCTGTGTCTGATGGAAGATGCAACATCGCGAAGATTTCCCCACGCTTTCCTACGCAGATGTGCTCGCAAAGATGTGAAGCACCACCACCGTTTCCTCCGCTGCTTTGGTGGAGAAAAGGTCACGGCAACTGCCACGTGCCGTTCTACGGCAGACGCGCTCTCCAAGACGTAAACTAAGCTCCACCAACGTTTCTCCTCCCCTGCATCGCATGGAAGAGAAAGCGTCGGGACGACTACCACGGGCTACGAGTACGATCCTATGATACGGCAGACGCGCTCGTCAAGATTGGGTATCATACAGCTGTAACAGTAGCAATAGTAGCAGTAGTAGCAGTAGCGTAACACAACAGCAGAGAGTGTGTGAGTTGTGTGAGTCGTAGAGCAGCACGAGGCAAGGCAATAAATAAGATGTGCGACGTACCGGAGTTTTCTTCCCACCCCCCCCTCTAGAGACGTGAGGAAGTTGAAATGGCAACGTAAAGTAAGGTATATGCCAGAAAAGAGGTTGCCAGTCATAGCTGTATGGGAGCAAACAACAAAGGGCGAGCTGGGATAAAATGGGATAACGTAGTCGAGAAAGTATATAAGGGTTTAGGAGACCGAGAAGAGGTACTGTCCATAGAGAAGTTTGGCGGGTACAAGACAGAAGTAAAAGAAATAATAGAAGAAAGGGAAAGGCTAGCGCTAAGAAGTAAGGCGAAACACTAAGAGATATACAGAGGGTTGAGGGAAGATATTGGAATGAAAACGTATCTGCACGGCCCAATGGACTACGCGAAAAAGCTGGAACTGCGATTTCGTGTAGGGGACCTGGACCTACCAGAAAGAAGAAAGAGATATACCAGTAGTCGGGAGGGGGGGGAGAGGAGGAGGACGTGGATGCACACATGTGCCCGTGTGGCACAACATTAGAGCAGGACTCACGTAAGAGGAGAATGTGAAATATACGACCAAATCCTTGATCTCATAGCTGGAGTGTATTTTAATACTATATGTGACCTATTGGAAAACTCCCCCCCCCCCCCGGCCTTTCATTTTTTTTTTTCCCCTCGCTTCCTCTTGCTTAAACGCCCCACCTAATATTGAAACCCGCCAGAGTAATAAACACTTCCACGCCCTGGATATCGCCTCGTTATCGTTTTAGAGCCGTCCATGCCGCTGCTGCAATTTCCACCCACCCCCGCCCCCAACGCCCCCTCCTTCTCCACCACCCGCACCATTGCCTAGACCCAGCACCACGCGTATAGCAAACCCCTACATCTATGCGACCTAAAGCCCTCCCCCCTCGCCCCCCGCCCCCCCCGCCCCCCCCGCCACACACCCCCCCCCTCCCCCACAAGAAATATTTATAATTTCCAGGCACAAATTGACCTACCCCACCCGTCCCCTCCCCCCCCTCCCCCCCTCCCGCCCCCCTTTTGATCAAAATCAGGCCCCCACGTCCTTAGAAACTCCGCCCTCCCCTCACCGGATATTCGACTTACAGGATTCACTTGATAAACTGATGCGTTTCCTTCCACAGCTGTCAGATTTTGTCCCCCTCAGAAACGGGTTTTATAGTTTCCGCGCACAGACTGCCTAACATCACCCTGTTGACCCTGATAGCTACACTGTAGTTGCAAGGGGAGTCGCCGACCTATATCTTTAAATGAGGACACACAACCCGTAATACGCGCGATCGGAGTATCACACACAGCTTGCAAAGATGAGTTTCGACAAAAAATTCGATCTCACAGATGGAGTGTATTTTAATTTCTATAATATACAAGGAGGAACGGGATGTGTCAGTAGAGATGAGGAAATTAGAAATTAGACGGATGTGACATAAAGAGTTTGGTAGACTAGAGAGTAGAGAGAAAACAATCGCTATCCTATTAAATAGGAGATAGATGGTGGCCACAGACGGCGAAACAGGAAGGGGATAGGATAAGCAAAAGTCCCTACGTCATATATAGGGGGAAAAGTAGTGAGCGCCCAAATGTTGGAGGTCTCTATTAGGAGTAGGGACGGTGCTCCGCCTCGAAAGGGATGCGTGGTCAGTGATCAAATGACTAAGGCAAGCAACAAATAAGTACGCCCCCCGCCTCCATCTATCTCTCGCCCCCTCCGTTTGCTCGACCCCTCCGTTGGCTCGACCCCTCCCCCCAACCCCGGTACCTCACCTTCCCGCTCAGGGAGCCCTGCTACTACAGCCGTAGTAATGATCGTATACTGCCCATTCCACGCTACCGATATACATATCATAACAACATATTTTCGCACACCCAGCACTGATTCGAGGCGTGTACTCTTATCAATGCTGTATCGTTGGGAACGGATTTGCGATGCTGCTGCTGCTGCTGCAATGCAACGTATACCAGGTATGCTCGTAGACTCTGGACATACAGCAGTAACCCTATCTATCGTCAATTCATGAAACGACCTTGAACATGCTATCAAATTATATACACGAAACAAACAAACCCGTTCCCAACACTAACTGCACGAGCAGCAGAACTGGAGTCTGTAACAACGTACTGTTAACAACGCCCCTCTCGACACAGCAACGCAGCTCACCTGACGCCATGCCCACCACGAGAGGGAACACAAAATGGATGCCGTTTCCGTTTTGGCGAGGGCGGAAGCCTCGAGCCCTTTGCCCCCCCCCCCCACCAAACAGACTGCGGAACATTTTAGTGCCAAGAAACTGAGTTCACCAAGGCTCAACCTTAGCGTTTACAGGGTACCAAGAGGAAAGCCTCACAATAACAATGACTACTGATGCCACAAGGACAACCGTCTGCTGCTTCCGTACAGCACACGTGCACTTCGAGGTCAATTGACAAGCCAAGTTCCAGGCCAAAATTCCCTTGTTCCCGAATCAATAACGTGAGTGGAACTCCCATTTTTCAAGCGTGGGGAAAGCATAAAGAATAGCGAGGAAGAAAAGACTTCCGCAGTGTGTTCCTTGAAGTTCGCACGGTACTGCACCAGTCACAGGCGGGATGTCGGTGACCGATGTGGCAGTCAATGAGGTTGTTAACGCCCAGTTGGGTGCGGTGAAGGAGCTGGACGAGGACGTCTTCGCGTACATCCTGGGCATCGTCAAAGATGTCGACGCCCACGGATGCGACCCAGAAACGCTGGCGGAGACTGTGAGTACGGGATGCAGAGACACCTATCACTTATAGCACTCCGGTACGTAGCTAGCTAGCCAAAGAGAGAGGAGGAGCATGCCTGATAAGCCCCCTCGTGCATTGCTACAACCTCCCGAGCTGTTGTTTTGGTGTTGATTGTTGCTGGTGTTCTTGCTCAATGACCGTGCGGAAAAAAAATGTGCCTGTGGACGATCGTGTTCTCTACGATGTTTTTCAATTTTGTACTGCTGTGCGGCCCTGCGCAGCAGCAGGTGACTCGTACTGAAGCAGGCAGCCTACGAGCTATCATACCAGGTACGAAATATAAACATGTTCCGTGCAGTGGGCCCGTATTGCGGGGACGGCACGTTGTCACGATTAGGCCGTGTCATCATGAGTCATGCATAGTCTGCTTGCCTTCGCCCTATAAAATGTGCTTGGTATATGCGTGGTGTGTGAAAAGCAGCTTGCTGCAACTTCTTGGTAGACCTTCCAGGACGTTCTCACGTAGACCGGTTATGTTAGTTCCAAGCTCCAACAGCAGCGGTATCATATGTCAAGCACGTCGACATGCCTCCATGGATGTCAACTCGAAGGTCGAAAGTCTACGGGCCAATGTCACTGCTATCTACCTTGTTCCCTGGTACAGCAACAGCATCAGCTACAACGATGGTATATGACCTGTACCTTCTGGTGTACAGGCTCGTCGTTTTGTACACAGGGTAGTATACTACGGACGTAATGTGTAGTACTGGCTGGAACGCGAAAGCCCCGCTCGTGTGTGTACCCGCCTCGCCGTGTCTCCGTCGCGGACCTGCTGTCGGTCTGTTTGGCGGTCGGTCGATCCGTCAGCCTGGGTTTACCGTTAGGCGGAGCTGTTTGCTATGTAGCTCTAGATTGCATGACATACTGACTGATATAATCTGGCAATTAACCCTCTTTAGATTCCCCAACCCCATCCCTACCCCCAACCTCAACCCTCACTCTTGACCAAAAACAACGGCCCCGACGCCCGAACTGCAGCAGAATGCGACAGAACTTTCCCCCAAGTCCACACCATGCATGCCATCCAGCCCAGAGGAAGACGATTCCGCCATCACTACCAGCGAGGATGCTACATCTGTTGTGTAGACTTGACTAGATTGTAGCTCGGAAGCTCACAACCTATGTCCGTCGGATACACTTCCGGTCTATACACTTCCAGTCTCCGTCCGGACTCCCGTGCTCCACGAAGGCACAAAACAGACCTACCGCAGGTGGCTAAGCTGCGGTGCTGTGGCGTCGGAGTAGCCAGCCCCGGCCACGTCCTGCAGGCACACGGGTCAGATGTACTGCTCCGACATGCTACACATGTTTCGGTGCAGACTTTTGGCTGCAGCTAAAAGCTAACAGGCCGAGTCAGATCCGCAGCCTTCACACGCACTCAGGCCAGCACGCGGAAGGTATCTTGGATAGACTCTACCTCGCGTGAACGACGCACGCGCAGGTAAGTTTACGCGAAGCTATTCACGTGTATGCGCGTGAAGCTGGCGTATTGCTGCCCCCAGCCTACGCAAGTCAGATCCTCAACCTACACACGCTACTGAGACGACACTCAGCACGTGGAGATATCTTGGACAGACTTTACCCCGCGAAGAAATTCGCGCAGGCGGTTTGGAAGTTAGTTATGCACGCGGAACATCAAGGCACTCTGCACACGACCAACTACCAAATGTTGCACAACCCTATTCGCCGACCGAAATCAACGCCTAGAAGTTTGTGCTCCCGAGTGTTTTTACTCAAGCAGTATCGTACCGAATGTGCAGCCGTGAACGCAGGCGATCAGTTGGGGCCCAGTAGCAGACGGGTTGATTCAGTGCGACCTCCAGCAGAAGCTCACGCTAGCAGAAAGCCCCCTGCGTGTCGAAAAATGTGTGTGCACGCACGCTAACCAGCGCTCAAGGACAAAAGGTCGCGATCTCTAACCGAAACTATCCACTCGCCACGCTCGAGGTCATAACCTATTATGGATATTCTGGTGGATACCCTTGATACTGTGACGAGAGGCTGTGTCCTCGACGTTAATCGAGATGGCGACACTGCGAGCGGGTAACTGAGAAGAAGATACACCGGTGCAGTGGAGACGATGACGTGATATTAAAAACACGGCGCTTTAAGTGGCCAACACACAGAGATATAAACCACAGAGAATGCAGGTCCAGACGATGGCAGCTTCCTAGAGACGCTGGGACAGTTAGGATACCATGGCGATCCAGAGACATCAGCAAAGATTGAGGTCGAAGAACCTCCTACGAGAGGACACTACATCAGCAGTAATTTCTCCACATGCGTTACATGCTCCTACAGCATTTTTTCTCCCGCATACGTTACAAGTCAACCGACACATATTAGACCTACCAGATCTACTATACACATAAGAAGTGCTACTGTACATTGACAGTACAGGACATGCGTCAACGTTTCCATAACAATACCCATACCCCAGGGCGCACCCATCTTCCACGAAGACGATGGTGTTGTTTGCTGTTGATCTGTCCTTTGTTGCTCGACTTTGCTTGTTTCATGGACTTGCCATTTTGCGTAATTCAGGTGTTTCGCGTGTATTGCGTCTTGTGTTTAGCGCTTTGCGTATTTTATCGAATCTGCGCGCTATATATGCCCGTTTTTTGTGTTTCGCGTGTTCAGCGTCGGGTTCCACATGCTTCGCCGTTGCGTGTTTCTGCTTTCCTGCGTCTGAAATTCGTGGTTTGGTGTCTTTGCATGGGGTTTCATGTGTTTTGCGTGTGCGTGTTTCTGTTTGTGCGCGTGTTCAAACTAACCAGGTGGGTCAGTTTTTGCTTAGCTCCGGGTTTGTGGATACTGACGAGGAGGCGGAGGAAAAGTGCCAGGCCTTGGCCAAGAGCCTGCAAAAGGTGCGTGTGAGAGAGAGTCTGACAGCAATTAATACTCATGTATTGGTGGCCTTTTTTAGCAGAAAACACGCCTTACTGAAAACGTGGTTAGTAGGAAAGGTAGTTTTCGCGGCTGATTACTGGATCAAATTCGAAAGTTTCCTGACTACCAGGATACAGTATGGAGACTCGATCTCTAGGTATATTTCGACGGATGGGTATTGTATTGGGAGGAGGGGAGGGAGGGAGGAGTGAGAGGGGCGGAGGGAGGGATGGAGGGAGGGAGGGTAGGGTAGGGAGGGAGTGAGAGGGGGAGGGGGAGGGGGGGGAGGGAGACAGGGAGGGAAAGAGAAAAGGAGGGAGAATGAGGAAAAGAGAGGGAGGAAAGAAGGCAACGGGCGGTCGCGTGGTGGTGCGCTGTGCGATGCAACATGATGCTAGAGGTCGCGCCGCTGAGGGTAGCTAGCGAGCCAACCCGTTTTGGTGCTTGACAAGAATATCTAAGCGTAAGGTAAGGCACCTTGGCCTGCAGACAGGTGACGACCGGTGACCGGTGACGCCTCCTTGCCCACACTTTTGATGGAAGAGTGACCTGGAAGTGTTAAATGGACGGGAGCCTGAAAATATGACGAGAAAAAAATAAAGCCTGCCTGCCTGCCTGCACCACCGCTTTCAGTGGGTGTGTTTTACGATGTGGTGAGCAAGCCAGAATCAAGATCGGGAAACGGCGATCTTTAGAAGACCACGTGTGGTGTGCAGTGGTTCGTGGTGTGGGTCCGGGTGGTATCGACGTCAGCAAAGCGATGATTGACAACAGTGGCCAACGAAAGGGAGCTAGCGTCATCACACCGGACCGGTGTAGCGGTACCACTCAAGGGAATCGCGGCTAGACAAACTCATCAGACGAAGACACTGCTTACTATCTTATCCAAAGAAAGGGACACCGTGTACTTCTTGAGTTGTATGACATATATCAGGTGCCAGGTGTACAATATCTTCCTCGCTCGGCCCCGCTTGCCACCGATGCCTTACTTTATAGAGTTGTTGCGGCTCGGGCCCCTCGCTTTGCCTCGCTCGCGATACGAGTCTGTGAGTGCGCTGATACCTATGCACGGCATGGGTGCTAGAACTGTGAAGGATGTAGCAACAGCAGCCGGAGAGGCTGAACGCCCCTCCCCCCCGCTCCCCCTTCTCGTGGTCGGTGGCACCTCCCGACTGTATTTGGAAGATGGTACCACCCCTCTCTAAGATATCGCTCATCCGAAAGAAACCACCCCGGATGATAAAATACTAAGAACATAAAACCCAGGTTAAGCTGTACAGCAGTATGTTACCGCCAAAGGGGCTAGTAGCGGGCGACGCGAATCAGCAACAGCTGCGGGAGCTGAACACCCCGCGTCCCCCCCGCCCCCCACTACTCTCGTTTTCCTTTGACGTCTCTGTATTTACTTGCCATGGGCGCTAGGCATGGGCAAGGTGAGGCGACAGCAGCCGCGGGGACTGAACGCCCCCCCCCCCCCCCCTCTGCAATATTGTGAGAGTGAAATAAACAAACGAACAACGATGTAAGGAAGTAAAACAGGGATAAGCAATTATCTGCACGGCATAAACGCGAAGTCGTGAAGCTTATAGCAACAGTAGCCGCAGAGAGTTCACCCCCCGCCCCCGCCCCCCCGGCCTTAAGCACCTCCCTATCCCCCCCGCCCCCTCTTGTGACCTGTGACACTCCCAACAAAACTGTGATAAGCATTTGGTGTGGACAAGGCGAGCACGAAGCTCATGAAGGGGGATGACGGCCAAACCCCCCGATTACTGGACGCTGACCCCCTGCCCCCTAGTTGGAGAACCCTAACTCCGCACAAGGGGAATAATCGCATCACGTAGTGTGAATATGGTAAGGCACCCATGAGGCAGTTACCAGGTACATAGTAATGCCCATTGCTCTCTCTGGAATAGCTACACCAGAAAACAAAGTATAACTCATTGGCGCTGTCATCCATAAGCAAGAAAGTAGGCACAAGGTGCCGAAGTCCGTCGTACGAGCGGTTCTTGAAAGGATGCAGTTCACGCTTCATGCGACTCGCCGAACACCCCACGGCGCTTCGCGCTTGGTGCACACAATGTCTGCCTGGTTGGTGAAAACCCAACGTGCTCCGTCCCGGCCTAATAGGGATGCGAGGGTCTATGGTCATACGACTACGGCCATGCACAAACTGAGTACACCCCTCCCTATCTTGTGAGCTTCTTTACGCCTCTACCAAACTGTGGTGGGCGTTAGGCGTGAACGAGGCGAGCACGAAGCACAAGGAGGAGGATGACGGCAAAGCCGCGTGATTGCTGAACGCCGAATCCCCCCCCCCTCCCCCCCCATCTCGTGACCTTTTACCTCTCTACAAACTGTGATAGGCGTTGGGCATGGGTGAGGCGAGCACTAAGCACAAGGAGGAGGATGACGGACAAGCCCCCCGATTACTGGACGCCCCGGTGAAGATAAAAGACCAGGAGAACAATGACCGGGAGGGTTTGGACTTTATGTGGGGCACGGATAAGGTGGGCGAGGGATGTGACAGCGCGCGGGGTGTTGTGCCACCAAGTAGCGGGGTAATGTTAGCATTAACACTGTGGTATTTTAGTGTTAATGTGGGAGTAACGGTAGTCGTAATAAAGCAGTAGCAGATAGTAGGTAATAGCAGTGGTAAAATAAGTATGGGTAGTATAGTTAGTGTTGATAAATTGACAGTATTAACGCTACTATCAATTATTGTTAACTGTGTACTAGCGGTGGTTGTATTGATAGTAGCAGGGGTACTGCAAGTAGAGTATAGGTATTATTTAGCAGCACTGTTAATAGTACTCTGCCATGTACTCGGGGTACTAATGGTAGTATAATACCGAAGGAGTTGGCTTCGTTTTATATAGTATCTGTACCTAGCAGGAATATTAAAGTTGTAGCGTTGGAAATGCGTGGTAGTTTAAGTCGCAACGTTCGCAGTAGCAGCAGCAGCACCAGCAGTGCCAGCACCAGTAGTGGCAGCAGTAGCACTATAAATAGTATAGCTTTAGACTAGTATTACTATAGTGTATAAGGGTTCCTGATATTTAATACACCAGCGTAGGTATGATGGGACAAATTGTGTGACAGGTATCTTATACCAGGGCCCATGGTGGTGGCGAGGACTGTAAGAACGAAGGCAGGAAGAGGCCTGAGGGACAAGGAAATAAGGCACACTCTCCGTTCACCTCCCGACCCCGCGCGCCTCCCGCTCTCTCGTTCATAACCAAATCGTGTACGACAGGTGCGGGACAAGTTCAACCAGCAGATGGACTGGGATAAGCACTTGAGCAAGAAGGACCTCAGAAGAGCGGAGCGGGAACAACTTGCTTTCCTCAAGGTATGTAGGCGTTAGCGCCTAGTTTTGTGAGGCTTCTCGTTTGAGAAGCTGTTTCTCAAAATGAGAAGCCGATTGTGAGAAAAAGCGAAATGTTCGCACGCGATGAACCATTCTATGACCTACCATGGTAGGTACTTCCAGTAGTAATTGTGGGCTTTTCGCGGGTCAGATCACTTCTCACGGATCGGATCGTGCCAGGGTGACCCGGCCCGACCCGTGATATTTGAAAACCTCCTGGCCCGACCCGACTCGACCCGTCCCGTGAGATTTCCAACACGTGCTGACCCGACCCGACTCGACCCGCGGGTTTTTTAAATACTTCCTGGCCCGACCCGCGGGCCGGGTCATGACCCGTGAAAGACCTTGGTATTTATGTAATACTCGTAGTAATGTTTAAAAAGAACGGTGTCTAACGATATTGAATGATCTCTTGTCGAGGAGCCTCGCCACTCTTACCGTTATTTTGAATCGTGGTGTTGGTGTTGGTGTTGGTGTTGGTGTTGGTGGTGTTGGCGGTGTTGGTGTTGGTATTGGTGTTGGTGCTGGTGCTGGTGCTGGTGCTGGTGTTGGTGTTGTTTTTGGTGTGGTGGTGGTGTTGGTTTTGTGCTTGTCTTGGTCTTGTTCTTGTTCATGTGCTTGTTGTTGCTTTTGTTTATTCGTGGCGGTGTTGTTGGGGTTCATTTCTGCCGGTTGCAGGAGTTGGAGCAGCTGACGGGCACGGAGGCGGACGATGGCGAGGAGGACATCAGTATGATGGTGCTGCCGGACTACAGCAGCGGCAATAACGAGAGGGATATTCACGTCAAGAATTTCAACATCAACGTGGGCGGCCTCGAGCTGCTGGACTGTGCCGACCTTAAGCTGGCGTACGGCCGAAAGGTGTGCTGGTGTGCTGGTTCTGATCTGCTGTTTTAAGTTCGGGGCAGAAAAGAGAAAAGCTTGTGTCGGCGTTGTTGTATTTGTTGTTGGCGGTGCTCTTGTTGCTCTTCTTGTCGCCTAGTTATGCGTCGCTGGCTGCTCCTATGTCGATTACTGCTGTGTAGGGTGCTGCTACGTGTCGCTTTCAGCTGTGCCCTGCGTCGCAGTGTTGTGTCGCTGCATCGCTTGCTGTCCGCTGCTACGCTGGCCGTTGTCGCCGCTGGCGCTTTCTCTTTCTCCAGTACAGGTTGATAGAACAGTTATTTATCTTGTTCTTGTTTTCTAACAGTTTCCTGTTCATGTGCATACTACTGTGTCGCTTACTGCTGTGTGGCTGACTACTTGTTGTGTTGCTGCTGTACTATCCGTTATCACCGCTGGCGCCGCCTTTTTTTCTCCAGTACGGATTGATAGGACGAAACGGTGTCGGAAAGACAACTCTGCTGCGCCACATGGCAGCGTACGACATTGAGGGCTTCCCGCGCCACCACCGAGTGATGCACGTGAGACAAGAGATCAAGCCCAGCGCCAAGAGCGTCATCCAGGTGCGTAGGGGGGGGTGGGGATGGAGTTGGGGCTTGGGGGGAGAGTAAGGGGGTGGGTGGGTGAGGCGGGGGTTGGGGGTTGAGGGGGGGCGGCGGGGGGGGGGGGGGGGGGGAGTGGGGGTTAGTTATAACTAACCCTACCCCTACCCCTATATGTTCTACATTTTGTTTATGGTTTAACGAGCTAACCCCCTTTATTGGTTTTTACCGTACCGCTCGATATCCCCTTCTACAGTTGTGTAGTCAGTGGGAAAATATGATGCGTGCAGTCTTTGGACAGACGAGCACGAGCTGTCCTGTCCATCGTGCCCAGCTCCAGTATGCCCAACAACTTGCCCCCCCCCCCCCCCCTTCTCCCCGCTATACCGTACCTTTGCTTGCGTGCCGGGCGCGTTCACCCCTTTTACTGCTGAGAAAACGAACCCACTCTAAATTCAAGTAGTTTCGCCCCAAAAAACATGGGTGCAGTGAAGTTCTGAAGGGGTTCATTATTCCAGCCGTAGCATTACGAAGCACTAGTGCCACCCCCTCTTTCCAGCCCCCCCCCCCCCGCCCCCTCCCTTCGCCTGTCCCCTTAGTTTTGTTGCCTCCTCACGACCAATCGTCAACACCGTGTTTGCATGTGTGTCACTTGTCTCCCACTCCCCACCCCCCCCGCTGTGTTTACCGCCCCCTCATTGTTAACAAAACCGCACTTGCGTGTGCGTTAGTTGTGTATGTGTTTTTTTTTTCCCTTTGTCTCGGGTGGTGGTAGAGACATCGACGTTGACCTCCCCCCCCTCTAGTACCCCCGGGGGAAAATGAACGGTTGTGACGTAAGAGAAGTTTGGCACGTTAGATAGTAGCGAGAAAATGATCACTATTCGTGGAGACGGATGGTGGCCACAGACGGCCAGAGGGGAAGGAGACAAGATTAACCATTTTCTTTAGATGTAATATATGGAAGCAACGTACTGAGCGTCCGAATGTTGAAGGTGTCTCTATGAGGAGTAGGAACGGTGTTTCCGTCTCAGAATAGATGCGTGATCAATGGTCAGATGACTAAGGCAAGCAACAAGTGAGCACGCCCCCCCTCCCCTCCCTTCTCCTATTTTGTCGCCACCCTATGATCAACGAAACCCATACGGTGTTTGCGTGTGCGTTACTTTTGCCCCTTCTTGTCAGGTGGTCGTAGACAGTGACGTTGAGCGGCTGCAGCTCATGAAGGAGGAGAAGGAGATATTGGAGCGGCAGTCTAGAAGAGGCGGGGGGCAGGTGAGAAATGGCGGGGACACAGAACAAAAAGAAACAGAAAGGAGAAAACTCTGGGGTCAAACAAAACAAATAACAGTAACAAAATATTAAAAACCGTCGAAAACAATTATATAATATAAAAACCGTCAACAAGAATAAAAAATATTAGAAAACCGTCAGAAACAATTTAATAATAAAAACCCTGTCAAAAATAACAAATACATACCAGGTATATATATATACCTGGTACAAAAAACGGGTCGAAAAAACAAAAAAAAAAGTCTAGAATACCGTCAGAAACAAAGTAATAACAAATTGTCTAGAAAAAAAAGAATAAAAGCGCCAAGAAAAAAAAAATGTCAGAAACTATACAACAAATACTATGCAAAAACTCTCACGCACCGACTCGCTCACTTCTGCGCATGTTTACTGCACTGTTGCATGCATCTGCCACCATCACCACCTCACCACCTCCAGGAGGGGGAAGGTCAAACGCCTCCCGTAGCGGAGGACAACGATGCGGCGGGGGCGGCGGCGGACGAGGCCAAGCTGTCAGAAATTTACGGGCGCCTAGGCCAGATCGGTGCTTCGACGGCGGAGGCTCGAGCGGCCGTCATCCTCTTGGGGCTGGGTTTCACACCGGAGGTTCAGGTGGGAAAAGGAGGGAAGGAGGGTGTAGGTGAAGAGGGATGGTATGTGGACGGGGGGGGGGGAGGGGAGGGGGGGTGGCGTGGGGGCAGGAGGTAGGATGCCGAACGAGGGGAGAGGAGCGGTAGGCAGGGGTGAAGCGGGAGAGTGTGGTTGGAGGGGCCGGGGGGATGGGAGTGATTGGTGAAAGGGCGGGGGGGCGGGGGGGGGGGGGGAGGGTACTCGTTTCATCGAGCATGAAGGGGGAGCTGCATCTTATTTTAAGAACCGCTTGCGAGGTGGACTTCGGCACACTTTGTGCGTATTTTCTTGACATATGGATGACAGCTTCAAATGTTTTTTTTTTTTTCTGGTGTGGCCACGTCCAAAAACAGCAATGGGTATAATACTGTGTAACTGCCTCGTGGGTGCCTTGCCATACAGTAGGGGTCCCCCAATAAGGCGGTCTGAATAAGGCGGAACCCCCATACAAGGCAGTCAAAATCGCTTGGAGTGACTGGGGAATCGCACTCATAACCAGGAATTAATAATGCGACTTCCCTCTACAAGGCGGCCATGTACCTACGGCACATGAACGTCTTGCTGAGGGACTCCTGCTGTATGCACACGACGTGCTTTCACTCCCTTTTCGGAATATGGGCTCTCCACCCCGCACAATGATATGATCGAACTCGACCGCCCTCTCGGCTACCGTCACCACTAAACACGAGAAAAAAATGTGCGGTACCCTGGTTGTCTACCCCACGTAGTGAGAGGCGCGTTTTACAGCGTCGTTGCCACCCGACGCCAACCCCAGTACCGCGCTATTGCAGCAGGGCGGATACTCCGGGGAGGGGGGGGGAGGGCGGGGGGGGGGTACTCGTTTGTTTTGGTTTTTTTCTTTAACCATTGACCACGCATCCCTTTCGAGAAGGAGCACCATTCGCACTCCTACTACTGGTAGAGACATTTCCAACACTTGGGCGCTCAGTACGTTTCTTCCACATACTTCGAGTACTTAGTAGCGTTTTGCTTTGCCATATCTTCTTTTTTTTTGCCGTCTGTGGCGGATAGGGGGGGCGGGGGGGGGTTGTGTTTACACGTACTGCTCAGGGTGATGAGATTGGTCGTCTTCTGAGATCGTCTGCTTTTTTACATTTTTACTCCATGCTTCGCAGAGAGGGCCCACGTCGGCGCTGTCCGGAGGATGGCGTATGCGAGTATCCATCGCGGGTGCCCTGTTTATCGAGCCTGACGTTTTGATGCTCGACGAGCCCACCAACCATCTCGACCTCGAGGCGGTCATCTGGCTGCAGGAGTACCTCAAGGTGAGCGGGGAGGGAACGGTGGAACCCCCCCCCGGGGGTACGAAAACATTCCGGTGTTGTTTTAGGGCAGGCGTTCCTTCCGTTCTGGACGCTTGCTACGTTCGCAGTAGCACTATTCGTCTAAAATCTTTTCTGAATGACTTGGCTTCCTTAACCCAAAATCGTCGAAAACGGGCCATTTTTGTTGATTATCGTTGAATACCTAGGCCATGGGATCTGTTCATCCCGCTAGCGGTTATATTTTTCTCTCCAGATCAATTTGTGGGAGAGGTCTTAACCTCTCAAAGTGAGGGGCAGTATTGAGAAAAAAAAGTGGTGCACCTCTGTCGTAGCACCCGTCTATTTTTGTGTTGATTTTTGTTTTGTTTTGGGGCGAATGAAGTATCGGCGTCCCTGGTATCATGTAGTATCTGGTTTCGTAGTATTTTTTTTGACGATACCGTTTTGTAACATATTCACACCCCTTTGGGAGTTGGTAAGAGCAACTTTATTTACAAATTCTAACCACGTCCGCTGTGAGTTCGACAAATCTAGGGTCGATGATTTGTCAAATTCACGGCTGTGTTGTTGTCGTTGTCGTTGTTCGTCGTGGTGGTGGTGGTGGTGGTGGTGGTGGTGGTGGTGGTGTTGGTGGTGGTGGTGTTGGTGGTGTTGGTGGTGGTGGTGGTGGTGGTGGTGGTGTTTTTAACCTTTTCTAAAACAATTAACGGAAAAAACAGCGATTACGGCATCGTTCATATGGAGCACCCGGGCTGCTGGGTCGGCCGTATCATATGCCGTGCCGGCTTTCGAGAATGCGAATTTTCGTTTTCGCCTTGAGTGTCCCCTGCCTCTTGTCCCTTATTGGTATCCGGCCTCCGTGCTCATCTATCCGTTCGCCTTTAGAATCCCTTGTCCCCTCCTGATATTCGGCCTGCGTGTTAATATATTCCTCGCCCTTGGTGTCCGCTGTCCCCTCCTGGTGTTTCGCCTCCGTGTTAATGTCTTCAGCTTTTTTTAGTGTCGCCAGTCCCATCTTGGTATCCTGCCTCTGTGTTCATGTATGCCAGGCATCACCTTCAGTGTCCCCTGTTCCTTCCTGGTGTTCCGCCTCCGTGTTATGCATTCCTTCACTTTTCGTGCCCCCCTGTCTCGTCTTGGTATCTTACGTCCGTGTTCATGTATCCCTTCTGCAAGAAAGTACGCGCAAGGTGCGGAAATCCGCCTGACAAGTGGTTCTTAGTAGGATGCGGCTCACCGAACACATCACGGCGCTTCGCGCTTGGTACACGCGATGTCTGCCCGGTTGGTAAAAACCCGACATGCTCCGTCCCGGCATAGTAGGGATGCGAGAATCTATCGTCTGGCAGACTACGCTAGCCATGAAATATGTTTAACCCCCCGTCCTTTGCTGTGGTGTGTGTCTCGTGCAGACGTACCCCAAGACTCTGCTGCTGGTGTCGCACGACCGACAATTCTTGAACGAGGTGCGCTGACGCGGGCATGGCTGCTCCTTGGGTTGGTTGATTGGATTTGGTTGATTGGTTGGTTGGTTGGTTGGTTGGTTGATCGGTTGATTGGTCGGTTTGTCGATCGACCGAGTTGAACGATCGCACAGCATACCACCGTCGCACGCGTCTCTGTTGGAGTATGGAACCATGTTTGCCCCTTGTGGTGCAACGCGGGGCGTGTCTGTTGTGTGTTTCCAGGTGTCGACGGACAATATCTACTCGTTGTCGCAGATGACGTTTGTTTGTCAAACTCCAGCCCCCTACCCGACTGGCCAATCACAGTTTTCCCCCTAACCGATTGTCCGATCATACCTTTTCACCTAACCGATTGTCCAGTAATCATTGTCCCTCTACCCGGTTGGCCAATCACATGTGAGCCCCCCTCACCGATTGACCAATTTTCATTGTCTCTCTAACCGATTGTCCGACCATGCTTGTCTCCCTAGCGGATTGTCCAATCATCATTGTACCCCTAGCCGATTGGCCAATCATAATTTTCCTTTTTCGATCCTGACCGATTTTCCGGTAATAAGTGTCCCCCTAAGCGATTGTCCAATCATATTTGTCCGCCTAACCGATTGTCCAGTAATCATTGCCCCCCTACCCGGTTGGCCAATCATATGTGTCCCCCTCACCGATTGTCTAACCATCATTGTCCCCCTAACCGATTGATTGTCCGATCGTACTTGTCTCCCTAGCCGATTCCCCAATCATAATTTCCCCCCCAGCCGATTGGCCAATGATAACCTTCCTTCGATGCAACACGGGGCGTGGGTGCCTGCCTGTCTCTCTGTGTGGGCGTGTGGGGTGTGTGTGTTTTTCCAGGTGTCGACGGACATTATCCACTTCTTGTCGAAGAAGCTGCACTACTACAAGGGGGACTACGACACCTTTGTCAACGTTAGGACGGAGCTGGCCAAGAACCAGCGCCGGGCGTACGAGGCCTCGGCCGCGAAAAAGCAGCACATGCAAGAGTTCATTGATAAGTTCCGCTCGAACGCCAAGAGGGCGAGCCTGGTTCAGAGCCGCATCAAGGTGCGTTTGTTCGTTTATTCATTTGTTTGTTTGTTTTGGATAACCTGTTTGTTCCTCTTACAGCAGTGGTTCCCTCTTTCTCTCTTCGTCTCCCTCTGGATTGCTCTTTCTGCTGCCCCATGGCTTCTGCGTGCCCCCCGTCCCCCCGTCTTCTGTCCTCGCTTCTCGAGAAATATCGGACGATTCTCATATGATTCAAGATACAGAACTCGAAAGGATTTTCGAGTTTTCTGATTTTTCGACGCGCGATCGGAGAAGGGCTTGCGACGCACCCCAGATGCCCCCTTTTGACCGTTTCGTGACATAAATGTGTTAACATTGGAAGCAAATACCGGTGCTTGCGCCCATTGCTGTGATCACATTGAGCACATTAATAGCAATGAATACTACGGCAAACATAATTTGTTCACATTTGAGAAAAGAACAGGTGTGTCGTATAATGTCGCAACGTTGACACAATATTATACTTGTGTTCGCGTCGTCTCCTCGATGTGGCTTGTTTTGTCCCATGGTGTTTTCTGTCCTTTTCGTAGGCGTTGGATAAGATGGAGGATGTGGAGGATGTGGAAGATGAGGCGAAGGTGACAATAAAACTGCCGGAGCCGGGACCCATCGGACGTCCCATCGTACAGGTGTGTGTATTATATGTAGGCGTGTTTGCGCCTTTCCTGGTCTCTTACCTCATATATGTGCAAATGTACCCTCTTTTTATTTCTGTTAATTGTTGTTTTCGTCTCATCGTACAGGTGAGTGGTTGTGTGCATGTTTGCGTCTTCGCTGGTCTCTTCCCTCATATGTGTACATCTGTACCCTCTTTTTCTTTCTGTCAAATGTTGTTTTCGTCGCATGCGTAGGCGTAATACCTGGTATCTGGCACCTTTTGTACCTGATATTGCTGTTTTTGTTTCGTTTTTTTTCTTGCACGCTTCCCCTTCGTGGTTATTTTTTCTTTTCTTCTTCCGCGGTGGCGGTGATGACGGTGTCCTCTTTGTTCGTTAATTTTTGTTTTCGTACGTATACAACAGCATATCAAAGCATGCGTCGCATTGTGCCGACGGACCCATTGCTTGCCCCGCAGCCGAAAGCGCGAGAAAAAAATCTCCTCGACCGCCGGAGAACAGCACGCCAAAAAGCAAAGTGCATATTTTACGTGTTCATATACTATTTGGAACCAGGTACGTGACACTGCTGTTGTTTTTGCTCTCGGTTTCCGTTCGTCGTCGTCGTTCTTTCTTTTTCGCCTTTTCTTGCTCGGTTGGCGGTGTCCACAACGGTGGCAGATCGAGGGAGTAACGTTCGGCTACGACGCGGCCAACCCCCTCTTCTCCAACGTCCACTTCGGGGTGGACCTCGACTCGCGCATCGGGATCGTGGGGCCCAACGGTGCGGGCAAGTCCACCTTGCTCAACCTCATCCTCGACAAGCTGAGACCTCTCAGGGGCGAAGTGCGACGTAACCCCAACCTGAGGATCGCGCATTTCACGCAGCACGCGGCGGAGCAGTTCGACTACAGGCTGAACAGTGTGGATAATATGATTAAGCTTTTCCCGGGCGTGCAGGAGCAGGTGAGGATAGGGGGGGGGGGGGGGGGGGGTGGCGGGGGGGAGGGTGTACTCGACTGTCATGCATGGCCGTAGTGATATGACCATATGGGATAGACCCTCGCACCCCTACAATGCCGGGATGGAGAACGTCGGGTTTTCCACCGACCAGGCAGGCATTGCTTGCACGCGAAACGCCGTGGGGGTGTTCGGCGAGTCGCATGGAGGGTGAGCTGCGTTCTGTTTACTAAGGACCAAATTGTGAGGCGGACTTCCGCACCTTGTATGTGTGCTTTCTTGCATATGGGTGACCCCCCCCCCCCCCCCGAGCGCGCGCTTTGTTGTTGGCGGAAACATTGACTGACCTCCATAAATTGTTGTTCCTCTTTTGTCGGTCGTCTTTACCCGTCAACTGTTTCTCGTTCTCTTCGCGGGATTTTTCGATTTTCTGTTTTTTTTTGCTCTCGGGTTTTTTTATCCGGCCTCAACAGGAGATGCGCAAGTTTTTGGGGCGCTTCGACATCTCTGGGCCTCTGGCTTTACGACCGCTTAAGTTTTTGTCGGGGGGGCAGAAGTCGCGCGTTGCGTTTGCGAAGCTGGCGTGGTCGAAGCCGCATGTGGTGATCATGGACGAGCCGACGAACCACCTCGACTTGGAAACGATCGAGGCGCTCATCGTTGCTCTTCAGGTGCGTGCGAGAGGGGGGTGGCGGAGGGAGAGAGGGCGGGACGAGGACGAGGAAGGGGAGTCGAAGTGTGTATATAGTTGGTGGTGTTAATATGTGTACTATACTAACTGTTTGAGCCGGGTACCATTAATTATGCAGAAACGATAGTGCCGTTGTAGAGTCGAAGGGGGTGGGGGGGGGGGAGGGGGAGGGGGAGGAGGAGGGGGGGGGGTGTACTCAGCTAGGAGGAGGCCTGGGGGGGGCTCGACGTGTGTACATAGTTGGTCGTATAATTATGTATATACACTGTTTAGACCAGTGTGGATGCAAAACATTATTGCTCGTATAAATCTCACGGCTGACGTCCTTGAAATACTTTTTATAAAATACGTTTATTGCACCAGGTACTGTTCAAGACCGGTGCCACTAATATTGCTGTAGATACAATAGTGCTGTTGTAGAGTCGAACGGGACGGGGGAAGAGGGTGAGGAGGGGCTTCGAATTGTGTAATTAGTTGGTCGTATTATTATGTATACTATGTCATGCGCTGTTTAAGATCAGTACTACTGTAGATGCAACAGTGCTGTTGTAGAGTCGAAGAGGGCCGCGTGCGCATGCGATTTCTTTTTCGTGGTTGGCTTACATTCGGAGTAGACCAATCACACGAAGAATATTGTACAAATGCTGGCATGTGTGCGGTATCATCTACATCTTCGATTCGAAACGCTTCAAAATGATAACGATACGTGCCTACTGCAATACTTCATAGACCGAAGAGCATCACACAGTTGGGTTTAAAAATATGTCGGCTTTGTATCGCCGCCAAAAAATGGTTTGTGTGTGATGCTCAGCTTTGCAAGCTGCGTGACCTAGTACGTTGATTTGCTGAGTTTTTTTTGCGAAGGTTGAATTGGAAGCGAGTAGCAATAACAGTATCCCAATCATGCGAACTGTTGGTGGCTTGTGTACGGCAATATTCTCGAAGCGCCTGATGGCAACCTGGGAGTATTCTTGGAAGCACACGAATCGTGCGAATACGATGGAATCGTGGATACCCTTCCTAGTTGGTTTATCTGTGGACTCCAGACAAGGTATTCGAGTCTTGTCAGAACCTAATGGAGACTACAATACCATGGCCTGCATAGGCGGCTCACTGCTTTGCCCACGCGAGAACCACGATAATATAGTGGAATAGTTGGTCTGTTTCCTGTGGTAGATTCGAACCGCGCTGTGTGTGTTCTTCACATTGAACTCATCGTGTTATCACTCATCTACACCCAGCACAACCAGTGTTCTATACATCAAACGGATATTATTTCCACCCATCTACATCCAGCACAAAACAAACGGATATTATTTCCACCCATCTACATCCAGCACAACCAGTTTCCGTGCTGATGCCTCATTGAGCATGAGAGGGACGAGCTCTGCGGTCACAAATTGCGAGACAAAGATATGCATTGATCTACATCCAGCACAACCAGTGTCCGTGCTGATGCCTCATTGAGCATGAGAGGGACGAGCTCTGCGGTCACAAATTGCGAGACAAGGATATGCATTGCAAACCGCAATGAGCGCTGGGGCCACAAACAACATATGTAAGCCAAACACACCAAACTCTACGCAGAAAAAAAGGGAAAAATAAACGAATGAGTGAAGAAAAAAAAAGGAAGAAGCAATTGAAAAGAGGGAAACAGGACGGCACGACGAAACAGAAAAGCAAAAACACAGCAAACAGCCAGCAACTATTAATAGCAACACAGCAGATGACTCCATCCAAACAACATCAGGGCGGCAGCTACAATTGGGTTTCGAATGCTCCTCATGTGGGAGTACTTGTAGGAGCATTGCCGCATGGTTCATCACCTGCGAGTTTTCTGGACGACAGCAGTGGTGCTAGTACCGTCATCGTCGCCCCCGCACCGAATAAAGACGTGTGAATTGTATAATATCTGGTAGAGCGTAGAGCGTACCACGTAGAATACCACTTTTATCTTCGAACACATGGTTGAGGCATGCTGCGTGCGAGACCAAGGGAGTGTCCCTGCATTGGTTGGTTGGTTGGGTTCGATTGGGTCAGGTTTTGCGCTATTAATACTACTACTCCGTATTACATATCGTTCAGAGCGTATGTCAACCATTTTCTCGGAGAACTGGTCAGCTTGTACGCGTACAAGCTACCCTGCTGGTACGAAGCTAGACCGTAGAGTGATAGTATTATAGCAATGCAGCGATAGTTTTGCTGGAGATCCCGAACCTCACCAACCATCCGGATGGTTGCTTATTCCGAAACTCATGGAGTATGCGGTAAATTGCAGATTATTGTGTATATAAGCGCGTACTTTAGTGCGAATAATTAACCGGCGGCAGCAATCGTTTATGCGGATATACTGGCCTTTTGTTTAGTGTGAATTCGAAGCGCAACAACCGCCCGAAACTCTACTGCTGCTGATACTAATAATGCTATAAAATTGTAGCGCATTACAAGGAGTGTTAGTGTTCTACGAACCCCCTCGTCGGATTTTTCGCATTACAAGTTTTAACGGGGCCCCTGTCGGATTTTTTTCTTGGGGCCAGGTTTTTTCCGTCCACTACGAATGATATGTATCTGTATATCAACCGAACTATTGTCGGTGCTGTTGATGTTGCTGCTGCTGCTGCTGCTGTTGTTGTTGCTTTTATTGGTGGTGGTGGTGGTCGTGGTCGTGGTCGCGTTGTTGGTATTGGTGTTGGTTTGTGCGATTGTTGTTGTTGTTGGTATTGCTGGTGTTGGCGTTGGCGTTAGCGTTGGCATTTTTTGGTGGTGTTAGCGCTGTTGGTGTTGAAGC
Organism: Undaria pinnatifida; assembly: GCA_012845835.1. Taxonomy (NCBI): domain Eukaryota; class Phaeophyceae; order Laminariales; family Alariaceae; genus Undaria; species Undaria pinnatifida. Next base: position 7,597,940 of record JABAKD010000009.1, on the reverse strand, counting down.
TTTCGGAATCATATTCGATTAGTCAGTGTGGTCTTGCGGGTTCGCCGCCCTTGGACGTTGGACATATCGACCCCGGTTTCGACGTGAGTCCAGAAGTTGGGATGCGCACAAATAGTCGTGTGCCAGAGAATCCGACCTTTTTCCCTATTCCTTATTGTGTCTGCGGACGAGGTGCAGGTGTCCTGTATAAAAATAGATGAAAAATCGACGAGCAGTGGGATTTCTGAACCCTATGCGCGATAAAAATTGAAGGCAAGAACCGGGGGGGAGAAGGGACGACACCTGTGACCACGGCTTGTCCAGAAGCTGGAAAGTAGAAGTGTGTGAAGAAAATAAATAATAATAATAATAATAATAATAATAATAATAATAATAATAATAATAATAATAATAATAATAATAATAATAATAACAATAATAATAATAATCATAATAACTATAATTACAATAACTATAATTATATTAAACAAAATGCTAAGCGGGTGGGCATTTTGGTCGTTCGAAACGACGTTTACCTCGCGTGTCATATTTTATACTATATATATCCGTCTGTTCTTTTGAACGTTTTTTTTCTTTGCATAGCCCCATATAGGGGTCAATTAAGTGTTTTTACACCCGTTTGGAAATGCACCGACGTTTTTTTGGGGACAATCTACTTGAAATTAGAATGGCATATTTTTTGCAGTGGTAAAACGGGTAAGTTACCTCAACCCCTCCCCTCCCCCGATCGCTACTCTAGGAGATAGATGGTGGCCGCAGACGGCGAAACAGGATGGGGATAGGACAAGCAAACAGTTTCTATGTAATACTGCGACGTATATGGAAGAAGCGTAATGAGCGCCCAAGTGTTGGAGGTGTCTCTGTTAGGAGTAGGAACGGTGCTCCGTCTCGAAAGGGATGCGTGGTCAATGGTCAAACGACTAAGGCAAGCAACAAATGAGTACGCCCCCCCCCCCCCCCCCTTCCCCCCGCCCCCGCCGCCGTTACTAACAGGGTTTCAAGGGAGGCGTGATGATTGTTTCGCACGACCAGCACTTCATCAACAAGGTCTGCTCCGAGCTGTGGGTCGTCGGGAAGGGGGAGGTGGCAAAGTACCCGGGCGAGTTCGATGACTACAAGAATGACCAAATCGCAAAGAGAAAGGCGGCCGGCAGCAACTTGTAGGGAGGCGATAGTCTATAGGGAGACCGGGGGGGGAAGGGGGGCGGTAGGGCGGCTGCGACTTGGCCTCGCAGCTCTCCTGCGCTAGACGCGCCAAAACCATTGGAGTTCGCTTTTATTTCGAGCTCTTTATAGGGAAGCGACAGCTTATAGGAGGGGGGGAGGGGGGCGCGATCTTATTGCGCGACTTGGCCTGGCAGCTCTGCCGCGCTCGACGCGCTCAAACTACCGGAAATGGTTTTTTTTGGGGCTCTTGTGCGCGCGGCCGTTGATGCCTAGGAAGGAGGAAAGAGGAGGGGGCGGAGGTGGGGAGCAGGACGCGATATATTTTTGTCGCGACTTGGCCTCGCAGCTCTGCCATGCTCGGCGCACCCAGATAGTAAAGATTGTTCGTGTGCGCGTGGCAGTTGATTGGTCAGGAGGAGGATAAGGGGTGGAATTGGGGCGACGGGGGGGGCAGGGGGGGGAGGATTGGTGTATCCTCTAACAGTTTTTTTTTCATGAGCGAAACAATCAGATACTATTCAGATGACATTGATTCATTCTCGACGGCAGTTATTGAGATCGACAGCTACAGCCTGTCACGGACGGCCTTGGCACTGCAACCACCTCATTGGGAAAAACTACTTGGAACTAGCGTAGAGTAACTTGTGCAGTGGTAAAAAAGAGGTAGCAGTACGGGGCGCACAACTCCCGAGGGGTCGCTGCTGCTGCTGCTGCTGCTTCTGTTGTTGTAATCCGTCCGCGAGTACCGATTACCAGTTGGTCCACGCACGCGACTTTGAGCAACAACTGCAGAATCAAGTGTTCCATACGTCGGACAGACCATCTGGGTCTCTATTAACGACTTATGCCATCCAGGGCAGATGGACCCCTGGTCTGTATGATCTGCATGGCCTATCGATCATGTTGCAGGGTGGGAGTCGTATGATCTGCTGTATCTAATCTAAATACGAAGCACATTTTTCCTGGGTTTGATTGATCTGTACTGCGCAGATCCTGCATGAAATATAACGCATGCTACGGCGATAGAGGCGCGCACAATTTTTCATCTTTGTGGCTCCTCAGTTGACCGAGCTGTTAACACCTCTTCTTGAGCAAAATCAATTTTAGGGAAAACTAGAAGTGCTACAAGTACTAGATGAAAACTTTCGGATGGCCTACGAACGTATTCAACGAAATTATTGCGGAAAAAAAAAGGACAATTACGACAATTTGGGGTTTATTTTATAAGGAGCTCCGTCATTTTGAAACAATTTCAAGCACAAAAAAATGACACCGCTCTTTATCGCAGCAGGGGTCAAATCGTATCGACAGGAAGAGTATAGATAATCTAGATCGTGATCTGGGAACGATGTGTGATTATTCATACGGTATCATCGAGTCGCGAAACGGGCGTCGCGGGGCCCGGCAGCTCCTGCGCATGCGGCGGTAAGGGGCTTCTCCGTGAGCCAGACAGGGCGGGGTGCTGACCGTAGAATGATTATGCGCGTCAGTGCTCTCTATGAGAAGAAAAAGTCCATAATCCATTCTATCTTTACGAGAAGAAAAGGCAAGAAAACGTCCCCAATCCACTCCATCTGTATGAGAAGAAATGGGATGAAGAAGTCCATCATCCAGCAGACCCCGACAAAATCGGGAGAGACTGAGCCAGCAACAAGGGTCGAACGCTCTACATAGCGGGAGGTGTGATGCTGCTGCGCTTTTCTTGCTCGAGTCCAAATGGGACGATGCACCTGGGGTAAACTGACGAGACGACTTGAGTAGATGCAACGAATGCCGGATGCGCCCGAGGAAGCGTAGGAGGAGGCGGGTGGAGCAAGCCTAGGGAGGGGTTTGCTTCGGAGCAGAACAGCTGCTTTTGCTTACACAAAAAGCACACATGCATTTGTTCGGGAGTAGGAGAGCATTATGTTGATGTTATGTGGACGGTAAAAGTTCGAAGCGCAGCCCGAAGCACAAAAACTAGCCAGCAGCGAGTGACAGAAAACAAATAAAAAACATGCAGAGTGGTACACACCATGTCGTGCCCGGATACATAAGAGCTTCGCTTTCGCGTGTTGCTCTTTTCGAAAAGTCCTTTTCATGCGATGCCTGCCGCAAGGGCAGGACAGGTAGTCAGTGCCGAAAATATCATAAAAGATGCAGCAGCAGTAGCAGAATTATCGGCCTTTGAAGCGCATTTCTTTTTTTCAAGCAGAATGACCTGCATTTAAACACATTTCTTTTTTTGCTGTCCAGCATTTTTTTTTCTTTGTATTTTGATTGTTCAAAATTTTTTCCTGCTGCGTACCAAGCCAGAAATACCCTAGTTACCCATTAATCCTCAACAATTAATTAATCATCCATTCTGCCAAACACTCAGCGCCAGGTACTCAATCAATTCTGCAAAACAAACAGCCAGATACTTTTTTTAAGGTGCAGCAATACACCCGGATTGCCAGCATCAATCCTTTCCGTACGATGTAGCAGTGCACCTCGGGGAGGCTACAACAACATACCATGCGTTACTATATATAACACCACCTTGTTCCTCCCCTCTCCCCCCCAAAAAAACGCCCCACGCCCCCCCCCTCCCCGCACGATGAGTCGAAGACAAGCAAGAGAAGCAGTTCCTCTGCCTCGGCTGAACGACCAGAGCTACTGAGACTAGTATCGTGGCACTCTAGTACTAGTACAAATAGCTCGGTGTGTCTGCCTCACATCTCGTCACCGCTTGTCAACAAAACACCGCCGCACATAAAAAAACGACAACAACAACAACAACAACAACAAGCCAAAACAATATACACCTCCATCCTTTCCGAGAATTGGCTTCGTTCTTCGACCTTTCGGACGGCTACGGACATATCGTACCACGTAATAGAAAAACGGCATACCAAAAGAAGCAACCCCCCCCCCCACACCATTTCCGACAATTTTGTTCGTTCTTCGACCAAACGCGTGGATGGTTGGCTATACGGACGCGACGTTTACCACGGGTGATCGTTATCAGGCACGACGCTTTGCTGCGAACGCAAAAATATGCTACCACGGTAACTAACTAGAAACCCACCCGCTTGTGCGCAAACACGAAAAATGCTACCACGGGCAACTAGAAACCCACCCCCAACCAAAAGACGACGAGATCCGTACCGCAATAACACGCAGGAAGTATCATAGTACCCGAACGAACGCAAAGTACGATCAATCATGGTATGATATCATTGGAAGCCTCAGAACAGCGCTCGAGGAGCCATTCGAGTATTATGGTACGCATTACGCTGTCAGCAACACTCGGTACGTCCGGGAAGTACCCGACCGGTGTACCCGTACGGTAGCCGAACGGTACCCGACCGAGTACAGTACAACCAATCACGTACACCTGGTGTATATACGATCGGAAGACGCGGGAATACATAGTGCTCGAGGAGCTAAAAGCGAGTATCATCACATCACGCAAGCACGCAGTCAGCAACACAACAACCACCATACACAACGCAAACAAAACGGCAACAACAGCAGCACCAAGGCACTGCTGCTTTACAGTTAACTCATGTACTCCCTCGTTCCCCATACGTACTAAATAATACTCCCGACGTCAAAATCGTGGGAGAGAGGCGTCCGTCCGCGCCATCATAAGCTTCATGATTAATTCATGGTACTCTCAACCTAACATTGAAAAACGTGTCCGAGGACCAACGCCCGAACGGGTAGGGTGGACCCCAACTGGACCAAGTCTGGCGGAAGGCTGTTCTCTCATAGCCGGGGGTTTTGTTAGTGGGTGAGCTTGCGCATGTCCCACACTACCCGGAATGATGCCGTCCCGGGTGGCTATCTCCACCGCACCTGACCCTCAGGGGTCAGGCCGGGTCGACATACTCACGCATCCGTACACAACTATAGCTTGCCCTGCCGGAGTAGCAACGGGGACCGCCGACAGAGGCAGCTCACGCTATCGCTTTAGTGGGAACCCGAAGGACACGCCAGCTAGCGCTGGATTGCGAATGCAATTGAGTTTTATCGACACACGACGTGTATGAAAATACGTGGAAGTGTGGTGAGCTTAAGCTTTATTTTGCCATCCGCCGGAGGATGAAAAAGAAAAAAAATGAAAAACGTTTTGTACCAGGTACGATGTATGCCTGTGCGTGATCCACAACCCCCCAACCGTTACGCATAGCCGAGCAAAAAAAGCATCGTTGACACCAACATCAGAAAACAACCACCGAGCGAAGTCGCACCCCTTAAACTCAAAAGAAAACGTTTTTATGTTTTTAGAATGCATCGCCATTCCTTCTACCTAGACCCTAGACCCTCTACTACCACCGTATACTAAACGATAGGTACAGAATAGACGATAGGTACGAGTACAGACTAGAAGCTAGGCACAGACTAGACGAGACGGACATCACATTGATGGCGGCACAAACACACATGCCAGGCACTCGTACCTTAGACAAATGCTGGCCATGTTCTCTGCTATTTTGTGCCAACCACGCTGCTACTGCTGTGTTGCTACTCTGGTGAACGCATAATTATAGTTGTTCCAACCAACTATCTGCTGTTGTTATCTCTCTCGGAAGCAAAAACAGGAAAAAGCACCAAGAGATTTCATCATATAATATAATACGTCATTTCGAATAATACGTACGAGGACGTACGGGTGATACGTACGGACTACGGACGTACGGATTTTCTCCTGTACAAACCTTTTGATCGGCCGGACCAATCCAAGGACTAGACCCCAACTACCGCTGTCATACCCGCTAAACACCCGCTATGCACCCGCGATATACCCGACACCCGACACACATATGTACCACACGGTACATCGCATGCGTACTACCATTAATAGTGCTTGGTGGGGTTGTTGCTGTCATTGTGGCCGAAGATGTATACACCCACGGCCCTATCTATGAGCTACTACTGTAGTTGTGCAATACCAGGTAACTATTAATATATGCACTATCTGGTATGAAAATGCATAACACGAAACAACGACAAGACGGCGTAGGAACCTCTCAACAAGTGAACAAGTTACCGGTAGCACACGCTCAAACGTACCCGCAGGGTCCGCACTATCAACGCATTGCCTTTTATCATACCAGGTACACATAACCAGACGAGTACAAGTACTCTGCACCTGGTATAATAACATCATACGATCTGGTATACTAACCAACATGGACAAATATATTTCACTCACGGCTATCTGCGTACATGAAAAACACACTATAATATCGTAGTTACGAAAATTAAACAGAGGCAGTTTAGTATACCAGGCAAAACGAATCCTACACGATGGTCATGAGGTAGGAAAAACACAAGCTACACGCTCAGCTACCCCCTCACACGAAACCGACGCTTTATCTGCTGCGCCTGCGACGCCGTCTCGACCCGCAGCGGCTCCACCCTCTCCCCCAGCGTCCCAATCCCCTCGTTCTGCTGCCTCAGCTCCGCCCCGATAGCGTTCGCTTGCGCCGAGAGCCCATCCAACAGCCCATCCAGGTCATCAAGCTGCTTATCGAACCCTTGCGGTACGTGCTCAGGCAAGCCAGGCTCCACCTTGTTGCCCCCCTCGATCCCAGCCCCACCCCCAGCCTTTGCCTTCGATCCCTTTTTATTCGCAGCGTTCCTTTTCGGGGAGGAGGTGCCGAACAACCCCGTCCTCTCCTTCTTGCCCTTACCGTCGGTGGCTCCCGCGTGCGCCGGAGCAGCCGCTGACTTGTTGGTCTTGTTGCTGTCCTGTTGCTGCGGCTGGTAGTCGTCTTTGAAGACCGGTGCGATATCCCTCCGCCTAATGGCGGCGCCGGGGGGCTTTTTGGAGGCCTTGCGGAAGGGCGACGTGAGGGCCCCGCGCCAGGTGAACCCGTGCTTGAGGTTGTACGCCGTGCGCTTGAGGTTGTCGTCGATGTCTCGGGCCTCGGCGTCGATATCCCCCATCTGCTCCCTCTGCTCTAGAAGCTCGGTGGAGATGTGGTTCCCCACGGTGACTGTCGCCTGCGCGGCTGCGATGGCTCTGTCCAGGGTCGCGGTGGTGTCGGACTGCAGCTCGGCTATCTCCGCCTTCATGGAGGCAACGTCTCGAGGTGGCGGGCCGCCTTCGTTTTGGCGGCTGCTCTCCCCAGAGGAGGTGGTGGTGGTGCTACCGCCACCATGACGGCGAGCGGGGTCCTGCTGCCGCGGCTGTCGCTGCCGCTGTCGTTGCTCGTGCCTGGCGGACCATAGCGCAGAAGGCTCGCTATTCGCAACCATGCTCGGCTATCTACCGTGTGTTGGGTTTGCGCGTGTAGTAGCTGCTGTGGACACTGACAGGTGGAGGGAAGGCGGCTTGGGCTTGGTTTATTCTCACAGGAAGCGGCGAACCAGCAGCACAAGCGGCAAGGGATATGTATCGGTGAGGCGTCACAGGGCTGGGCTCACGCACCGGGGGGATGGACGATAGTTGAGTTTTTGGTTCGGTTCTAGGGTTCAGTTCTTCGAAAAAATTGTTTTCCGAATTTTATTGTTTTTTTATTATTTTTGGCGGGAGTTCCATCAAGAAATTACGTTCGGTGTTGTGCTTCCATGTTTCGGGATTTTCCATAACGGAAATCGAGGAAGCTGCCAAATATCACAGGCCCTTCGCAAGGAATGTGCTTTCAAACACGCGAAGCCGAGGTATATCACATCGCGTATCACGCACCTTGCAAACATAAGTAACGACCACAATTCGACCGGTGTCGCAGCGCTGATGACGTGTTAGTGATGACGCGTTGGTGTGATGGCATATGTAACGCATGGTCAACACGCACAGCAGTAATGATGGATGAAGAATGTTCGCTTGAATTATACAGCATACATACCCGTCAGGACGCCCGTTTCGTGAACACGAACTAACTAACTGGAGACAAAAACACACACTTCGGAAGGGAGCTATTGTGTATGACAGCGGTACTGGTGTACCCGCACCAGAGATCCCTGCTGTCACATGTGGGATGGGGGGCGATAAAACTCTGTGATCCTTAACCCAAAGCCCAACTCTAGCCCGCTATAACACCCCTCCCTCGGAGAACTGTACGCTACCTGGCAGTTAATATATTATACCTGGTAGAGTAACCCGTGGTCGGCCAACAGGTTGACAGAGTCGCTGGTCGAGGTGGTGGATAAATAAATAGATCTACTACTACTGCTCTACCCCCCCCATCACCCCCCTCCCTGAGTATTCTGCATCGATCGGCTGAGCTGATATCATAGATAGGTCTTCTTTCTTCCCGTGTTCCGGGATGATGGGTGACGGCGACGTCTGGCCTCTACTTACTTCAAGTTTCGTCTCCACCTTGGCTTCTTCATTCAGCAGACATGTACCAGCACGTACATACAATAATAATAGTGTAGTCTAGTATTAATAGTAGTAGTAATAGTAGTACTTAGTAGTAGTAGTAGTGTAGTAGTAGTATTAGTAGTGGGAGTAAATAGCAGTAGTAGTAGCAGTAGTAGCTGTCACGGCGTAATATTGTTGCGTGTGTATTGTACTCGTCGTATGTATGTAGTATTATATGCCGAAACCTCGCGCCCTTGCTTCTTTCGTTTCTCTCGGTCGTAAGGACCATCATCCTTGACGACATTGACATCCTTTTTGAAAAAAAACATCATGGAGGGCTTGGCGTGTTCCCTCCGCTGCTCCTTGTATATGCAAAAGGAGAGCGGATATCGCTCCGTATGATACTTGCCCGGTCGCACTCGCACCCCCCCCCTCCCTCACTGTTGAACCAAAAGTTTATCGAAACTATTACACGCCTCCATCACTGGGTTAATGCCGTTTTCGGTGCTCTCCCCTGATTATTTTGCCGGTCTGACCGGGTAGTTCAAGTAGACCACGTGCAACTTTGGGTTTTACTCGAGCGAAATCAAGACACAACAAACCACTCCCTCGATTATTTGTGTGTTCGTTTTCCGTTTCAGGGGTTCAATGGCTGCCCATCTCAGCAATCAAAACATCAAAAATGACGCTTACTGCGCATATGACCCACGCACCAGAGGAGCTCTTGGAGATGGGTTCGTGAGCGCGGGCATCAAAAGTGATGTGTACGTTATATGACGCACGCACGTAGGGGTCCGTAGACGTGCGGCCATGGCGAAAATATTGCATGCTGCCTTGCCTATATAATCGTGAAATACGCATTTTTGCTGGATTGTCCCCGTTCGTTATCTCTTCACTCGCTTCGCCATCCTCACTATCGACTTCCCTCGGTGGGCTCTATATTACTGACTAAATGTATGGCAACCAGGTTTCACTGGTAAGGAGTAACATCCCCTGCCTCCCCATAAGTTCTTTAGTACAATAGTCTTAGTGGGACCTCTATAGCGCCGGTATGTGCCAACCGGAAATACCGGCACTACAGCGTCACCGACACTATCCCCACACTGCCACTGTGCTAGTCGTTCCCATCTGTGACAAGCGATTTCACAGGCGCTATAGTAGGCAACCGGCACTACTCAACCGGTGCTATAAAGGCACCACCACTTTACTAGCTTACGCCGTTGGGGGAGAGGACTGGGCGTGGCACGATCAAATCGACTTGTATGTGGCCTTTCCTGTCGGATAGGGTTCAATTCGATTTATCTAAAAACTTGTTCGCGCCTGCTCTACGTGCATGTTTTCTAAAATACCAAACATACGACACGAGCTCGAGGCAATGCATCTCCGGGATAAGCTCACCGTGCTTAAGACATAGGTCGCTGTGATGGAAATATATATATATACATACCGGCTTGTCCTCACATCGCATCACACCATATTGTACGACAACAACACAGATATCACTCTTTCAAGAACCAGTCACGAGGATTCCGACGGCGAACGGCGGCCAAAAATCGCCACGTCAAGCGACAACAACCAAGCCTGGACACACGCACATCACTGCAACAGACTCCCCAGCAGCCACAACACGTGCGAAAACGTGCCAACGATCACAAGAACCGTGGCGAACCTCGACCCCCCCGAACCGCTCGCCGGCGGCGCCGCGTTCCAAAACCCCTCCTCCCCACCCCCAACACCGGCACCCAAGTCGAGTGAAGCCCCTGCCCCTTTTCGAGGATTGCCCTCCATGAGGTTTCTCCGGCGCTCCTCTGATGGAAGGTAACTTCCCCCCCGTGCATCCCCCGACCCGTTACACAGGTCGGTTGAACAGCAATGCAACGAGCCGCTTGAGCCAAGCGCCTGTCCGTCATGGTTGCTGGTTCCGGCCGGCGGTGTTGGCATTGTTCCGTCGGATGTACAGGCCACGTTTAGTGATGACGCGCAGCCGCGATCTACAGAGGAGTACGAGCCCGTTCGACCGGCTTGAGGTCGGAATACCTGTCGGGTGTTGGTGTTAGTATTGGTGTTAGTGTGGGTGATAGGTGCAAAGCGTTGGCGTTGACGCAAGGTATAGGTGTTGGTATCGGTGTTGGTGTTGGTGAAAGGTGTTATTGATAGTGTGGGTGTTGGTGTTGGCATTGATGCAAGGTGGTGGTGTACGAGATATTGGATATTTGTAACAGGTGTTTTTTTCATCGATTAATTGTTCTTCTGTGCTCGGGCAAACGTGTTGTGTTTCAATGGAATAATTTGCATACACATGGCATGGTCTAAACCTGTGGTATATCGTATGCGTAGGCGGGTGTGTCTGTCGGCATCAACGTTTTTGCTCCACGACACCAGTTGTCTTTGGTTTCCACGCTCGGTTTCCACGCAAAAAACGTATACCCGATTTTTTTTCGGGCTACGTTGAGTTTGGCTGCGGATACCACTTCACTCACGTCGATGGGGATAAGAAACACCGCGTGTTCTCTTGGGGATTGGTGCTACGATAGGGGCTACGCTTTTATTTTTCTCGCAGCCAGTTTTCGGGTGAGATATACAAATATCTCAAGTGGAGAGCGTAAGAAAGAAATGGGTGCACCCCTACTGCTGTAGCTGTGTTTTGGATGCAACTTTAAAGCAGAGGCAGGAACGCGCCGTTGCGGTGTGTGCGTACGATTCGTAGCGCGAGGAAGTATCGCTCAACACGAGCTGACTCGCGGAGGGAGTGCAGGGCTCGACGCGCGATGAATGTCCAACGTTCAAGGCAGCAGCCTTCGAAAGAAAGGAAGTCAGCGATTTCATCATATGATATACCAGGTAATATATATATTCGAACAACAAAACATGGCACACACAAATACCAGATATGCATATGCCATGTAGGAACATGCGATAACCGAAGCAATGCGAGGTTGAACGGCATACCGATATACGCGGGCAGGAGCCGCGTGATCACAGCGCATGGCACCGCATTGCATTCCGGCTGATAAGATATTTAGATGCTTGACGTACGAGTAGCACATGGTAGAGCTCTACAAGTAGCTCCATCGTAAACGGAGCGTAGCATCGCAATCCAGAATAGTTATTAGAAGTAATCAATCGCTCAGCACACATAATAAGCTGGCGATACCTGGCTTGGTCAGTACTGCTATTAATACTTCAAGTACGCACGTACGTGTGAGTGTTTACGAGAGCCCCGCACTGCGTTCAAGCGGCCGTACATGACAGTAAGCTACAATACCAAAAAAGAATCATACGCATGGTCACTCGATCCAGCTTTGATCCTACAACGCACCCAAGGGAAGATTCCTACCAAAATCTCTGAACTCGACACTTCGCGCTCGGTCTTCCATATGTACTGTACACTCGCACCGCCGCCGCTGGAGCTCGCTGGCTTCCTGCGAATCCTCTTGATTGCCTCGAAATCGTTTTTGTTGCGTCTTGAAATATACATAAAGACGCAGACGTAAAGTCAACGCAAGCAAAATGAACGAAGGTGCTCCAGTCACTCGTCTGCAAACGACACCCCACCTAAACACCGAATACCTGTTACCAAGCACCGGTATACTCGTCCGCAATTAAGCAACTCTGGTACCTGGTGATACCTTATTATTAATAGACGCTTTTACTTGCGCACGACGACTACCTGATACGTGTACCAGGGATCATCACACCGACCGTATTTCTAGAGTATTTCAGGCTCACCGACGCGCAGAAGGTCTCCTCCGGCCGGCACTGCTGCTTCTGCGCCGAGAGCGCGCCTCCCACGGAGCAGTCGGTGCACGAGAAACAGCGCAGGCCAGTTGCCTCCGCCCCTGTCGCATAGAGAGGCATAAATACGTCAAGACAGAATGTAACTACAGATGGATGATGCAGGTGGGCAATGGCTAAACACATGTTGACTAATGGTACGGTCGCGGGCGATGCTACGCCAGCGGAGACTACGGGAACACAACCAGCAAACAGAGACTCTGGGGTAAATTAGCGGAGACTTCAGAGACAGAAACATTTTTCAATTGCAAACTCACCATTTTATTACTGCTGTATTGTACTAGTATTAATAGTGCATTACAAAGTAAGGACATCAGACCCTACGAATATGCCGGAATATACCTTCGTAGCGGCCACGAGAGGATCAGTAGACGGAAAGACAGTCGCTGACAGAGAGCATGTCACAGAGGTATCAGTGTCATATCGGTGTACTTCAAAGCATCAGTATCAGTATCAGTATCAGTACAATATGCACTCGTGCCGGTATCAGGGACGGTATTATCCGAGGGCGAGGAACTTCCACAAGTCCAACCAAGCGAGACGTTCTGTTTCGAAAAATCGAGAGTATTTGGTTTAATTTTGGGCGGAGATATTTATCTGGGGTCTGGGGGCAATAGGCGGAAGCCTACGAGTAACAGCGGTAGTGGGGGGGTCATGTCCCACTGACTCTAAATTCAACGATAACGCACAGCGCGAGAGGGTCGCCGGCGACAGCCGACCACTATTTATTATATAATAATTTGTCTGCAAAACGACACAGCAGTTAGCTGCTATGCCATTGCGCGTTGGCTCTGACTGGAGTTGATGCTGGCCGAGCTGCTGCGTACCGCGTGCCAACAGCGAAGCGTTCGAGTGGTGGTGACACACAGGTACGGTGTCGCATGGATACAAGTATTCATGACAGCAGTTCGACCATTGCGTCAAATATGAAGATTTCGTCCGATTGCCGATTGTTCTTTTCCCTTTTGGGCCGCTTGACTGCACTGCACTGCAGTGTGCGTACTACTCTGTACGAGCCGTGTTCACTGCACTGAACAGTCGGGCATGTCGGCACCGAGCGACCGGCCTCACTCAGCCGCGGTACAACACAACAAGGACAAAACACAAGTGTCGATGGGGCCTTCTATGATGTTCAACATTTGGAATTATTATCCTGTTGAGGAAGAGTTACCCGTGAGCCAGCACACTGGACGTCAGAGGCTGGTATCATACGTGCATACAGAGAGTTCGTAAAGTATCTGGACGACGGAGAGGACGGACACCTAGGAGTCAGCACGAGCCGTTCGCCCGCAGCCCGCAAGGAAAACATCTGGAAAAAAACAGCGCCAAAAAAGTAAGGAATTCTGAATCCTCTCGTCAACAGAACAGAGCACTTCGGTAGTGGTTCTCACCGGTTGCTAGAAGGCTCGCAGTCACGACCAGGAACATATTGAAGGGTAGGCTGTGCACCACCCTGTGGGCACGCGGTGTCCCCACCCTCCTCCTCGTTGCCGAGATCGTAGCCTCGTTCCGTTCGGCAAGAATCATGTTCGGTCACTGATTTGGCGTGCTGTGCAACGCGTTTCTCGAGATATTGCAAAGAAAGTTCGTCTTTCTCGTCGCTGCAGCTGCTTTCTCTCTCTCTGAGTGCCGGCTGTTCGGCTGTCCAAGTTCCGTCGTAGAGGAGTGCTGTTGCGTGCGGGAAAAAAAACAAGCACTGACAAGGTCCGGTCCACCTGTCTGTCTGATACGAGTGCACCGGAGGCCCACAATGGTGTGAAATATGCGATGTGCGATGTGCGATGTGCGACCGATCTGCGCGAACCGGGAGTTACAAAAAAAAGTAAGGAGTTCACAAATCAAAGTCCGCTTCATTCAAATGGGGGTAATTGTTATTGTCCCCGCAGGTTCTATCAGGTGTACACAACACTATTTGGTACTCCGGGACGCACTCGACAGCCGCTCCCGGTGTTGAACAAGAGAGACATATAATGAAGCGTGTCTTTGGCAAGAAGAAGGATGTGGGGCCTGCCCCATCCTTGTCGGACGCGGGAGGGCGAGTCGATGAAAGGGTTACGAAAATCGACGAAAAGGCAAGAATTTGGAATCGTCCCTCCGCGTTTCGAGCAACTCTTGTACTTCCCCGCCACGAGCACGGCTAACTAGCAGTTGGTTTTAGCTCACTCCGCACTACTAGGTGGTATGGCAGGCACGGACTGTAGGGCCCCTTCCAGAGTTTTAACCCGGGCCACGGTTGTATCGATAGTGGTACATCTTGCGCGACGAAAGCGCGCGTTCTATGAACATTGAATAAGGTGTTGAAGCGCTCTTCTCGTTGATTCTACTGCTGTGTACGACTCTGTAGACTTACCAGGTATTACTTTCGGCGCCCCTTATCCCTCTGCTGCAGCATTTTGTATCATACCTGTAGAACACAGCCGTGGCAGCACTGCTTTGTAAGCGCCCGAAGCGCTGCAAAGAGCAGCTCCCACCGCAGAGTAGTTGCGGAGTCGTCGACTTCCCAGATTATCCTGCATGTACATAAGAGCAACCCCTTTCGCTACGTGAGCTCTAAACATGCGCGTATAAAAGGTACACCAGCGGTAGTACCAGCGGCATCGGTACTGGTAGGCTCCTGGTCAGTGGTGCCTTGTACATGCCATACACTGCAGATTCCATAATATTGCTCCGCATGCCGACATGCGATCAACAGGATTGTAGAAGCAAACCACACAAGGAACCATAACCCGATAAACCGTGGTTCAGCGGTGTATCACCGGGTTTTCGCTACTGCATCCGACCAGTTCGTTGGTGTTGGGTCCTATGCCTCTTTTTGTCCCATGCCATGGGGCATTCGAGATATCGCAGTGCAACTCCGGCAGTACCACGTACGAGGTATTCGCTTCCCCGTAGTTTTCCATGTTTTGCCTTGACTTCTCACAGCACATCTGGTCGTACGTAGAAACATGATACCGGTTTACCTTCAACACCACCAGCCGCTTATCTTGAATTCATTCTCGTGAACACCAGCCGCGTTCTTGGTAGTTATTTCCGTTAACACCAGCCGGAGCGCCTGTTTTGACAAGAGCAGTGTAATGCTTTAGACTTGTTCAAAGGGGGCCAATATCGGTCGCGCTTGTCATCATCTTGCGGTTGTTTTGATAATAGTAGACTTATTCGACTTCCGAACACAATATCAGACGTGATCGCGAAGACGTTGCCAATGTCAAGATCATGAACCGGGGACGAGGACGAACCCATAGTCTCCCTTGAGATAGCCGAAACATTGGAGGGGCACCCGCTGTCACAGTGTCTCTCGGAAATGTCGTTTTCTCCATCTCGCCACCTGCAGCTGAGCGTTGATATCCCCCGTCCATGCCGCGTTTATACGCCCTCGACTCAGATCAAAGGGCTGGACCAAGAGCTATTGAAGTACCGCAACGCGCTTAAGAAGGCCAAGGGCCCAGCCGCGACCAATATCAAGAGGCGAGCCATGGAGTGCTTGAAGCGCAAGAAGATGTACGAGCAGCAGAGGGACCAAGTGGCGGGGCAGCAGTTCAACATCGAGCAGACATCGTTCGCGATCGACTCGATAAAGGACACCGCCACCACGGTAGGCTGAAAACCGTCCCCATGACAACATGCAGTCCACCCCCTGGCGTTTGTGTGCCTCTAGAACTGCACCCAAGTTTATGGGGACAGACTACTTGGAATTTTATGGGGATTTTTTGCAGTTCTGTACAGGCCTCAATTGCATCTGTTTTGATAGCAGCGGCTTTGACTGCTTCGGTGGGAGCGGCCTGGGAATTGGTTGAATGCAATGAATTGTGGCGGCATTGACCCATGGCTAACTATTGCTCCAAATAGCGACCCGGTATGATACACAGCAGCCCCATCGCGCGATGGTTCTGTGACAGGCAAGGCCCTCTTCCGTGTCTTCCACACTTACGATGTTTCGGAGCCCAAGACTGTCGCCTCAGCTTGGCCACAACAATCCGCTTCCCCACGTCGCCCACAACGGGCTCCTGCCGTTTTTTACCTCTTCTTTATCCCGTTCGGAACCGCACCAACGTTTTGGGGACAACCTATTTGAAATTAGAGTGGCATACTTTTAGCAGTAATGGAATGGTCAAGCGGCGTCCGGTCGGACAGGACCAGCGCTACCGTGGGGGTGTACGCGTGCCGTTCGGCTGATTGCCGTTTTTGCCTGCCACGTGTCTCTTACAACAGCAAGGGCACGAGCGCCTTGATCTTTTCTGACGTACAACCACGATCTTCTGACCTAAGCTGTCACAAATGCTGCCCGTTCGCCGCACGGGTTTCTTCTAGGTTTCCCAGGCGTATCAACGGTAGCGCCGGCTTGTAACCGCCGGGGGGGGCGTTTCGCAGGGTGTAATCCAGAAGGGACGGGGATGGAATTTGGCCCTTACAAACTTTGCCACCATACGATACGATACGATCATGTGATAAACGACAATTAATCAAAACATTGTGGAGGGTTCCATGCAGGTTTTGACCCCACATAGATGTGACCGGCAGGAGGCCGGAGGTCGTGCCACGGTAAACTTCGGCATCGTGTCTTCGTGAACGCGGCGTGATAAATTTGCGCAAGCGCCAGGTGTCGAAGCGCTCCGATACGTTAACTGGATAACTGCGGCGCGGCGCGAAACGAAGCTCCATGGTTCGTGTATTTTCCGGCTGAAGGGTGTTGGATATTAAATACATTTTCGTTTGCGTTTTGTTTTTTGTCGTCGAAGCACCGTTATTGCCGCAACGAACCCGTTTGCGTTCCGTTGCGCATCTCTGTTGATGATGGTGATCGTGATTGTGGAGGTTTCAATTATGTGATAATAGTAACGTGGCACTCCCTGCTCCTGGGCATCGACCCTTGCTGGCAACGGCGTAGGTTTGAAACGTGGACGACGTTGTTGCGTGGAGGTATCGTCCCACCCTCTACGCAGCAATCTGTGCTGGACCGATGGATTTTTCTTGTGTTTACTTTTTAGAACTCCACCCTTGATATTTTTGACGACCTACTTGAAAACGGGCTGGAATGCTTTTCGCAGTGGTCACACCATTAAGTCCTTCCGTGCGCCAACACGAATAATGCAGGTGGCCGCGATGAAGGACGCGAGCAAGACTCTCAAGGCCGAGGTGAAGAAGATTGACATAAACAAGGTGGAGGACCTCACGGACGACATGGCGGACATGATGGAGGACATGAACGAGATCAACGACATCATGGGTCGCTCGTACAAGTGAGAGCGCGACCGCAAGCGGTAGTTCCCCGCAGAAGTCCCTCGGCCGGACTGTTACTCAGCTGCTCTTCGGTTGACAATAGTGGGCCAGCCCGAGGCTCAGCCCGTACGAGAGCCAATTTCGTTCGTGTTGTACCTGGTTGTCCCCCCATTGTTTCTCACGTGCGCGCATGCTCGTTTGCCAGTGAACGAGCGGTGCCGTTACGGTTCGAACGCGACGTGACTCGAATATCGCATGTGCTTGGCCGTCGTATTGTTTTTGCCCTTTCTGTTGTGCGCGGTCCCTATTTATCGACATATTGTTGCTTCCCCGTGTCCCTCGCTTGAGATGCAGCTGTGAAATTAAAGGTGGGGGACATAGAGTGCCCCCTGCAGGTCTGCCAATTGAGCAGGTCTTCGGAGCGTACTCACTTTCGTTCCTTCGTAGAGATGTAGCTTTATTCGTTTTCCACCAGAGCCCGGGATAGCTTCTGAGATCGGAGGCGCGTGCCTCCGATCTAAATCCTAAGTTCCCCGAATATAAACCGCCAACCTTATCATACGAAACCCATCCAAATGATCTCAAATTCGGATACTCTCAGGCCTTTCGAGGCCGTATCTTAACACTAGCCCACCCTGATGAGTCGCATATGCAGAAATATGGGAGATTCGGGGAAACTCCGGTTCTACGAACTAGACCATGAGTCGAAGATGCGGCTCCTCAAAACCCACTCCCACACCTCTAACCGTCTGGCTATGGAGCCAGGAACACGCGAAGAAAAGCAGTAGAAAGAAAAGCAGACCCTACAGCAAGGCAATAGTCACCCATCAAAACTTGCCGCATGCCGCCGGCGTGGCGGGGGGGCAGAAAAGGCTCTAGAACCTGCCGCATGCCGCCGGTGTGGCGGGGGGGGGCAGGAAAGGCTCTACGGTAAACCAACCACAGAAAAGGTACTATGACGAGGCGAGCCCTCGTCGATATAGAGGGGGACACAGGCGCTAATACAAGGGAGAAGTCATGCGAAAAACCTCCCGCGGGCCATCGGCAAGGCGGGGGGTTAGACGAGGAAACGACGAGCCTCGCTATTTTTGCACAGAGGACAGAGCTTTTATAGAAAAGACCGGCGCTTTGTGTGGAACCGCCACTGTAAAATGCATTCCATATCAATTTGAACTGCTGCGGCAGGTTATACGCCAAGAGTATGGAGCGCACAAATCTCTCACGGGTGCTTTCGTGCGTCTGTGTTTTCTACTCATGGCAAAATAAGTTTGCTCCAAACGCTGCGACCCCCCTCCCCCCCATCCCCCTGTGCGCTTCACCCGATGTATCTCTCTCGACTGTACAGCGTCGGAGAGGAGCTTGACGAAGATGACCTGGATGCGGAGTTGGCATGTCTGGACGACGAACTCGATGTAAGTGCCGCCGAAGCGCACGCGAATCGACGCTATTTTCCCGCGGTGATGCCTCTTTGCCGTTGGAGTTGTTAGCTTCGCCCTAGAATCCGTCCCGCCATTGTTCGCCTCCGAGAAAATGTTTCGCCTGTCTCCTCGCTGTTGACCACCGTGAGTCCCAGCTCAACGAAGAAAACACGCAGCGGTCGCATCATCGGTGACTGTCAATCACCGCACTCGGACGGAATGAGGGACACCACTTCGCTCGCGGCGTCCCTCTCCTTCTTCCTGGCGTAACGCGTGTATGCCATGTATCGATCCCCGCTTGTGCTGGTTATTGATAACCCATTGAGCCTCGAGCAATTAGCTATTTTCAGTCTCTTCTCCGCTCGCGTTGGAACCAAAGGTACCTTATTGCACTGCCCTACAGCAGCATTTGACGCAATGCCCTACAGCACTAAAAGCTGCATCAAAGCATCAGAGCATTTTGCCGACCCCTGTGAAGCCGACGCCGAATCCTGGAGTCGAAGTTCGGCGTTTGCAACAATTTGAGCGTTTAGTATTATGTTACGCTGTCGCTTCTTCTGCGTGCAACGTTAACCTCAACCTCACCTCCGTCCTCGCTGCCAATCCCAAATTTCAACCATGCCAATATCCAAAACCAACGCCATTACCAACACCAACGCAAACCTCAACATTAACGCTATCCCCAACCCCTACCCCTCCGCTTACCCTCAGGAACTGGAGGGTCTTGAGGAAGACACGGGCCCGTCATACGCAGCGCAGCCCGCCACCCTCCCGGTGGAGCCGTCAATCGTGCCGGCCTCTGCGGGTCCGAGTGGGGTGGACGAATACGGGCTGCCTGTTGGCCCTGCCCCGGCCGCCGCGCAGGAGGTCCGATTGTGACGTGACGATCCCCAGATCGCGCTGGTTGCCGCGCGAATATGCGGCGAAACTGATGCGATGAGTTTGCTACGGCGGTAGCGAGGGTAGTGGGAATGGTGGGGGTGGCGGGGTTGGGGTCGATGGTGGTGGAGCTTGGGCGATGTTTAACAGTCCTGAGCAAGAGCGAAGTTTCTGCGTTATGTACGCTTTCAGAGGGTTCTTATCTTTGGATGTGTTGGTTTGGTGCGCGCTTTTTGAGTTCGATCCATCCCAAGAGAGAAGCGGTGGGTGACACTTTCTTGTTGCTTTGGCCCGGGAAATAAGTGGTGGTTCTGTTGTGGCTTAACCATTGGCATCGTCCATCGGTGGCTTCAAACGCCGAACGGTGTTGTGACTGGCTTGTGTCCTGTCGTATCGAGGTATTTGGTAGCTGTGGGTGTACGGGAGCATCCAGCTTCGGAGGGGATGGGCGGCTTCTTGACGCCAAGATGGGTTTTCAAGGGGTAGTATATTGTTTGTTTTTGTTTTTTGCGCTGCTTGGGTGAGAGTGGGCGAGTCATTATCTTGGCGTGTACAAAGTGGTGATAGGGGCGGGGTTGAATACTTCGGCGTGCCATCCCCTTCTGTTTTGTGATGATGTTATCGCCCCCTCGAGGAAAATTGTGATTAATTATTGAAACCTTGACGTGTTTCGTCCAATGTTGACGTTGATCGATGCCCCTTTTGCTCGGGGAAGGCCACACCGGCCCTCGGAAAGCATGGTCCAGTATTAATGCATTTTCATCATGTTTGCCGCCACTCTGTTCTATACTTCTGTGTAACTGCGTTGTATGTCGGCAAGATACGATACCCTCTTGATGTCGCCGTGGTCCACCCAGAAGAACTGTCATTCATACCCGTTGGAGCTGCTGCAGACGGCAAAGCAGGTGTTTCCGCAACACGCATAGGAGTTTTCCAGGAATATTTCAGCATGTAGCACGGAACTACAAGAGGTCAAGTCTCTAGTTTGCGCAGCGGTTCATTTACAACCGCGATTAATTCGCTTATACATATACTACGTGTAAAGCGACACTAGTAATGGCCGAGCCTAGGTGCATTTCCCCAGACGTGATCCCATCCCAACCGGACCTGGGCCCTCCAAGCTGATCCTGGATGTAAGAATCGCAGCCGGCAGGGTCCACCTAGTGATATGTACTACCTGTAAAAAATACGCGGTAGTCTTTCCTGGGTGGCAAGCGGTATAGTCGGTTTTTTCAGGCGCGAGTAGTGAGACGTATGCACCAGTATGGACCTGGCACATTGTAGGCTGACTCCCGATTTCACTTCTATATGTTTCTGACGGAGGCATCAATTGCGTCAGCTATGATTTATGCGTGTACCACCTTTGGTTCTTGTGTTTTTTTTCTCCGGGGTATTCCTCAGCTCCAGAGTGACTGGAGCCTATCCTGTGACCACGGACTTGATCATTTATGCGGGTTAATGTGAGAACAGCAACAACAACAACCTAGCACCCCCTGGTCGCACCTCGACCACAATCGAGGGTCGGCCGCAGCCAGCAAACCTTTCCTTCTACAAGAACACGCAAAGTGGTGGGAAAGTTAGCATTTTTTCAATTTTTCAAGCTCATTCATGCGTCGGTCGCGCGTGTAGGTAAACAGACAGCAAACAGCAGCAGCAGCAGCAGCAGCATGCAGCAGTGAGTAGTAAATAATACAGAAGTGGACCAAAAACACATGTCGACAAGTCCTCTCGACATGAAGTTTTGCTGCAGGAGCAGCTGCAGCTGTAGCGCTGCTTCCTGCGCCTACAACTTGAAACTTCATTTCTTTCTTGTGGTGTACCCGTGGCAGGTACTGCCGGAGTCCCCGGTGGTCAAATAGTAGCTAGCTGCGTAACTATTATTGAGGTCGAGGTCGAAGGTTCGAATCCAAGAGACTCTTACAAATCGACAGGCCGAAAGCGCGAGAGCGTGAGTTCGCGAATTCGATGTAAATTGAAGAACATAAAAGATAAAAAGTGGAAATACTGAAAACCCCATGCGCGATAAAAATGAAGGCAAGTACCCACGGGGAGAAGGGAAGACACCTCAACCACGGCTTGTCCACAGAGGGTCGCCGAGGGCACTTCCATCCTGCGAGTAGTAGTCGAGCTGGAGAGAAAAAGTGTGATACACGACCTGGTAAAAAAAACTGATACGTATATATGCTTGTGTTCCTCTTGAAAGATATTTGGCGCCCGCATTTTTTTATCGCCTCCAAATACGCGCGCGTACAGATAGGCACAGCAGGGACACACCGCCCCCTTCCCCCTCCTCCCTTCCTCCCTTTACCATTTGTACCGTTCCTGTGCCGTGGTGCCTTCTGCGCCCTGGCCCCATTTTTGAATTTTTGAAAAATCGAAAGTACCCCCATCCCCTGAAAAAACATCCAAGAATTGGCGCCACGGCCAACCTGACCAATCAAAAGACTTTATTTCAAAATAGAT
Source organism: Undaria pinnatifida (assembly GCA_012845835.1). Lineage (NCBI taxonomy): Eukaryota > Phaeophyceae > Laminariales > Alariaceae > Undaria > Undaria pinnatifida. The sequence continues at coordinate 7,575,722 of JABAKD010000009.1, read as the reverse complement.
AATCGAGCGCGCCATCTCGCCATCTCATCTCGTCTCGTGTGGGGCCTGTGATCTAGCCCAGGTAGCAGCGCAGACAGATTCTGGTTGTGTCGGACAGATATCTCCTTTACCTCACCCTCTCTCTGCCTTGGATTGATATTTCTGCCGCCAATAGCCTCGTCTCAGGGAAGCGTCGGTTTCGCTCACGGGGCACGGCCACGCGGCTGTACTAGATTCTCTCGGGGAGGTGCGCCGATTTTTTTGAATTTATCACATGATGGCGGTAACGGAGCTGGAGGTGGCGGGGTCGTTCAAACGCATCGGCGAAGATGCTTCGGACGAAGACTTCATTGGAAAATGTGAGAGCACATACGATAGATAGAGAGAGGGTGAAGAGGGAGAGAGGTAGAAAGAGCAGCACTTGATTGCAGGGAAAATGCGTGTTTGCTGCTGTGTTGTCCGTGTGCCGTTTTTTTGTGTTGCGTCAAACTCGTAGAAACCGAGCCTCCTTCTCAATTTTTTGTAGAAATGATGGTATTTTAGTATAGGATTCCGGGAGTCGCGCGCTTTTTTTCAGTTTGTTTTGGACTCCGTGCCAAAAGCTACAAGGTACGAGCTGCTGCCGTGCTTGTCGTTGTTGTTGGAGCTGCTAAGCTGTTGTCCGTTGTTGGTGTTGGTGGAGTGAGTAGCTTCGTGTAGACATCAGTACATTATACGCTGGTACCACCTTTATACGCAACTCGCGTGTGGTGCCTGGACAGCTCAGTGCAATTGTTACACGCTTCGGCTGCCACAACTGTAGTCGTTCCGTTCGTCCATACGCACGCGGACTCTCTCAACTGCTATGATATGCCCTTGGGTAGCTTGTAGCTTGGCCGACGCACCGCGCAACAGACACAGCCACAGCAGCAATGAATACACAGGCGGCAGTACAACGGCACATGCTGCTGTACTTGGTGTGGTAGTTGCGTACTTGAAGCTGTGCGTATCATGCAGAGTGCTGGTACGGAGTATAGAGTACCAGGTAGGTATCAGAATATATGATACCCAAACATGTTTTGAAGTGTACGACCGAGAGTGCGACGAGATTGATATATCCTCATGTCCTGATGTCCTGAACAGGTACCAGGTATGATTTACGCGATCAGTTTGTACTTGGTCGTACCCGGTACGTACGTCCAAGACCCTTCTCGATTTCGTGCGCGAAATCCCGTCTCATCTCTTCGAACATGCACCACGCTCACGCCCAGCACCTCATGCCACGTCGTATTCCTATGCGTACGTACTCGTAGCAAACAGCGATCTACATGCGACACCCCGTTTCCACTAAATGTCTAGACTACCTTTCGCGCCGCACTATCGAAGACCCCGCCCCCCCCGTCGCGATGGACGTGAACAAGCACCATGGGCATTGGGCAATGACCATCGCTGCAGGTACCGGTATGACACATGATCTTGAAAACAACGATTACTGAAACATTTGACATGGCTGCTTGTAGAACCGGTCGCTGCTGCTGCTATTAATAGTGGTATAGCTCACCCCGCTGTCCTCCCGCGTCTCTTCCCCCCACCCCCTCAAACAACCACCCACTAACACCATCACTACCACCAACACCGCCACCACCACAACACTTCGACTACCATCACCACCACCCCCCCTCCCCGCTTCCCCCCCCTCCACAACCACCACCACCACCACCGCCACCACCACCGCCACCTTGGCAGGCGTTTCCTTGTGCCAGCGATTCTCCCTCTCAGCGTCCGACCTTGCCGACCACTGGGAATCCTTCGCCGTCAACCACTCCGGCAGCAAGCTGGGAATGGCATCATGGGCCGGCTTCGAGACAGAGGTCACCAAGATCAAAGCTTTAACACCAACAGCGACGGTAGCGGAAGCGGTGACACCTTTGTCTGCTCGTAGCATAGCCTCCTCTGCCTCTGCCGCTGCATCGAGAACGGGCGGAGCGGCCATTGTGACCCCGCGGCCGGATGGACGGAGGTGGGTTGTGGGGGAGAGGTGGGGGACAGGGGGGGGTGGACCTTGCTCGCTTTTGACGAGTTGGCGGCACTTGCAGTCAATGATGTCAGGAGACGGTTGGTCAAGGGTGTCAAACCGATCGTTCCATACTAAAACCTAGTAGTTCGGCGTCAGTCAAGGGAAATTACTATTTTAAACATGCCGCCGGTCAAGGGGTCAAGGTGCCGTCTCCTGACCTCTTTGACGGTAGCGGAGCTATTATATAGTGATGTTGATATATGCGGATGTTGCTGTTGATACTTTGACACTGGATACTGCTGCTGATGTTCATATTGCGGATGTTGATGTTACGGATGTTGTCACGCCCCAGCCCCGCTGGTTGGCAACCTTCCGACAGGAGGCTTGACGAGGACCAACGCGGAACTAACTGTAAAATACGTGTGTGCTGTTATTAGTATCACTGTACCAGTACTGTTTTGACTGCTGTGTTCGCTGAGATACCTTACATACTTGGAAGTACCAGGGTACTCCATAACTCCGACTCCATATTACGTACCTGGTTGTATTTTTTGTTTGTTTGTTTGTGTGCATGTTTTGACTCTTGTGGTAGAGACTTACCGGGCACCTTTCCTTTTGTCTTGGTTTTCACCACCGTTTCCCCCTCGCCCACCGCCACCACGCCTTCTGGCTCATTGCCTTTTCGATACCATGCCGACATCACGCCACGCCGACGCCATCTCGTCACGCCACAAAACAACGCACGAACCGCAACTTCACACGAAACGGAACAACACGCGAAACGGAACAGGGTGGTCAACTCGATGACCTCAAAGGACTTGACCTCTTCCTCACCCGCGGGGGGAACGAAGCGCCCGAACTTGCCGTTTGCCAGCCCCGACCCCAAGTCGAGGAATAAGGTGGCCCGCAACGACGGGGATGCGGCTGAACTGTCCCCGACCTCGGTGCAGTCTCCGCCGGACCTGGCGCGGGCTGTCTACGCCGCACGCAAATACGCCGGGCAAAAGTGAGTACCGTTACATAGGACCGGCCCTCTGCTTTAGTGTGAAACCGGGGTACTGGCTATAGGCTATTATTTATTACAGATTTATTTTGAGATGTACCAACCCGCTGATAAGAAACCTTGACGTTGAGTTTCGGATAGATTTCTTATTATGAGGAAGGATTTCTCTACACTAACTTCAGTACAGTATACATGGCAGCTGTCGAGTTTCATGATATTTTGATGCGTTTCTTGTGGGACTTCTTTTTATGAGTGTTGGAAGTGTAACATATCGAGCTCGTATAATATGAGTCTCGCTGCGTCACTTCTCCCGTCGCCCGCCGCCCATCGCCCGTTGCCCCCCTCGGATGCATAAACCAAGGTAGGCCGCCAACTCCGACCCACGCGCCCTCCTCCATCCTTCCAGCTTCGCATCGCTGTCGTCGTCGACGGTATCGTTTTTGTGGTGTACCTCGTTTAATTCGCGTGCTTCGTCGCTTTTTTGTTGCTCTAGTTTTTTTCTTTGGTCGTTTTTTTCGTCACTTTTGCTTCGTCGCTGTTGTCGCCGTTTTTTCTGTTGGTCGCTTCAGTTCGTTTTTTCGTTCAATTTGTTTTAACGTTTTTTCCCTCTCCCTCATGTTAATAAACACAGGACGACTTCCTTCAACCCGACGTTGGGGCTGCGGGGGCTGTCGGTGCCCCCTTCTGCTAGGGCCGCCGGCACAAGGTGCGACGTTGAAGTTGACACAGCGGTGGGTGCGCCGGCCCGGTACCGCTACATGTACACGCCGCTCGAGGAGCGGGCCGCTGCGCTGGAGAAGGGCCTGCTGTCGCTACAGGTGAAAAAAAACTCGCATGCGCGCTTGAGAAGGGAGATTGACAGTGAGAGGAGCTACTCACGGCTGGCTACCTGGTACTTGCTACTGGCTGCTGACCATAGTACTGACTACTGCCGGTACTGATGCCGCGTGACTATTGACCGACTAATCGTTTTGCTTTGGCCACTGACTACTGCCGGTCTACTGGTTGCTGAAAAATGACCCCTCACTCGTACTCACTACGAGTACCCTACTGTATATAGCGCGAGTATATTGACTAAACACGGCTACCCAACTGCTGAGTATGTGTACTACTGTGGGGCTACTGTTGTGCTTGCCGTGACAGTTACTGACAGTTGTTGTGCGACCTGCTACAGTTTCTGGCGTATGTTAGGCTTGTGTTGTGCTGGTGTTGTACACATGTCATGATGTGACGGTTGATGATGGTCATTCTCAACGAACACCAAATAAGTGTGAGGAATCGCGACAATAAAACGTGGCATTTTCGCCGATCGTGACGATATTGTCAGGACTCCCTTTCTTGAAATGGTTTTTTATTTTTGTTGATGAAGGTTTACGTCAGAATTGTTGACGAAAAAACTCTTTTTTTATTTTGCTATAAGGTGACATTTCATAATTCGACAATGTGAGGAAGCGTGTTTTTTTGTCAGGAATCATGACAAGTTTGCGTTCGCCAGGATCGCCCCTGACGGTCATACTCATGTGGATATGACATCGTGCCGTGTTTCAGGGGCAAATGGAGAGCCGATTCGGACTGGGGGAGGTGACGCCTGTTGGAGTGCCGAGGCAGGAGCAAGTTGTGGCGGTTGGACGCGTCTGCTGCGAGTCGGCGGAGGGGAAGATTAACCGGGCGTCGATCCTTCTTGAGGTGCGCATACACAAATTCACACATACAGCAGTAGCATTGTATGGTGGGGTGTGGAGTGGTGTGGAGTACGGTGCGGTGCGGTGCATTGTGGGGTTGGTCATACTGCGAAGTGTGCCGCTGAGGGAAGACGAAGACCCTTTCTCGCGCAGGCAGGCACCTGCCCTGCCGGCAACCCATCTTCGGTCGTGTTACTATCCTACTAATGGCCTACCCCCCCTTTGCATTGGAGGTATGCGAAGATCTAAGGTCTGAACTACGGCCATGCATGACAATGATGATGATTGCACCCCCCCCCCCCTTCCCCCTACCACACCATCCCTCGCAAGATCTACCACACCGGCTCCTTGTCCTGCCTGCAAGCCACCTTCAAAGGAATAGTCGTAAGGTCCTAAATATAGCGGTCCCCTCTACCCCCTCCCACCCCTAACCTCGTCCGTCGACCGCGCCCCCACCCCTCCCCTCCAGGGCTCCCGCCGCGACAGCAGCGGCCAGCGCGTCCACCTAGACCTTCGCGAGCTGCAATCGTTCGCGCTCTTTCCGGGTCAGGCGGTCGCAGTCCAGGGCGTGAACGGGTCAGGCGGCCGGATGGTGGCAAGGGGGATCATTGACGGGGTCCCCCGTCCCCTCCCCGCCTCCTCTCCCTCGGAGCTGTTGCGGCTCCAGCACGGGGCGGACCTGGGGGGCGGGCGACCGCTGTCGGTGTTTGCGGCGGCGGGACCCTTTACGACGAGCGACAGCTTGGTGTATGAGCCTTTAAATGATCTGCTGGGAGCAGTGAGGGCGGCGAGGCCGGATGTGGTGGTGCTCATGGGTCCCTTTGTCGACGCGGAGCACCCCAAGGTAAGATGAGAAGAGGAAGGTTTAGGCGGGGGGGGAGGGGGGGATCCTGTGGGGGGGGCGAGAGGGGGGTTGGGGGTTGGAAAGGGAGGGGGAGGGGGGAGGTAAGCACTCTTGTTTCTCTTTTATTGTTTTCCCTCTTGTTTCTGTCATTTACGTTTTTTCCTCGCCTCATTCGCCCCCTCGTAATGTCGATACCCTGATATCAATAACGACAACTTTGGTGACAATAAAACACACACTTGAAGGTGGCTAGCGGGGAGGCGTCTGTGGAGTGCATCGACGGGACCTCCGAGCCGGTGGACTTCGAGACCCTTTTCAAACTCAGACTCTCGGACAAGCTGGACACCCTCTTCGCCAACGACAAGGACCTCAGCACGCAGTTCGTCCTCGTGCCCTCGCTCCGCGACGTGTTCCACGAGTTCGTATACCCGCAGGTAGGAAGTCCGTCGCATCACGTTTTTTCGCCGCTTGTTTTGTCGGATTCGGGTGTACGGGTGGGTTTGTAGGGTTGGGGGTTGTTTTGAATCGATCGCCTGAGCGCTCGAGAACGTAAATTGGGCGTCGCCAGTGATCGGCGTACGTTTAGCTTCGCGCGCGCTCAAAATACCATCTTTTGGTTTTTTCGTGACGCGATGTGACGGTCTTGCGCGCGCGCGACCTGCTTTGCGCGCTTTTTTTTCGCGCGACTCGTTTCTCGCGGCTGCATGAAAATGCGTTCTTGTGTCCTTGAGTCACTTTTCGGTCTGCCACACCTCCGCGCGCGTTTTGAAAGCGCCTACTCCCTCCCTGCTGCGCCCTCACTCCCCTCATCCCCCCCAAACCCCTCGCACCCCCCCTCGCGCCCCCCTCACCCCCCAACCCACCCCCCCACCCCCCCGGAATAACAGCCTCCGTTCTTCGACCGCGTGGAGGGAGGCGTCGAGCTCGGCGTAGGCACGTACCCAGACGAGCGCATGTTCGTTCTTGATGTTCCTCGAACAGGCACGAACGCTAACGGTAGCAGCAGCGCTAGCAGTGCTCGGAACAAGCGGGTGCATCTAGCCCCGAACCCCGCTTGGCTGCGCGTAAACGACGTTACCATAGGGGTTTCCTCCACGGATGTGCTTTTTGATCTCTCGGGGGAAGAAGTTAGCGCGGGGGCGCAGGGCGGGAACAGGATGGGGAGGCTGGCGGGGCACCTGCTGCAGCAGCAGTCGTTTTATCCGCTTTTTCCTCCCCCCGCGGGCTCGGCTGCGCAGCTGGACATGCGGCATGCGCACCGGTGGAGCATGCCGGCGACGCCGGATGTGTTGCTCGTGCCGTCTAGGCTTGCGCAGTTCGCAAGGGAGGTGCAGGTGCGTGTGTATCGGGGGTGAGGGGTGGGGGTGGGCGGGTGGGGGTAGGGGTTTGGCGTAGACGGCTGGTTGAGTGGAAGGATGTGTGGGTGGGTTTGGGCGGTGGGTGTTTGGAGATCGCGCTGTTGTGTTATATTATGTTATGCTCCGTTCTGTTTGCAGTTTAGGTCGGTTTTATTCGGGTTGGTTTTTGGCTGGGCCTGTTTTGGTTTGAGGTTGGGCTGGATCGCGCATAGTTGAGTGGAATTATGTGGGGTTGGGCTTTGAACGCGCTCGTCTTTTGACAGCGCGTGCGTGCCCCCTCTGCCTCTTGTGCGTTTTCCTCGTTTTTTTCTCAGCCCCCCAATACGCATAGCAAGTAGGCCCGCGCTTCGTCCTTTCCGTTTGTTTCCTTTGTTGTATGTGGATGCGTCGAGCCACGTCGAGCGAGGGGGGCGTGTGTACCAGGTTTGTATGAATAGTCCCTGCCGCGAGCACTGGTCCGTTCTTGGGTTTTGCTTGAAGTGGGTTCTGTTGAACAGAGACGTTGATCTAACACCGTCGCGCTTACTCGTCTTGTCTGTGTGAAGTTGACCATTCAACGACGGATAACCGTCTACGTGAATATGGATATTGATATCTGTAATGGATACCACCAAACGCTTCATTTGCATGTTTGTCTATGGCTGCCTGATACGCATGAACATACAGTACCCCATAATATTACATGAAAATTGTTTGGATGCGTCACCTGTGAACTCGGACGTATTAAATGGTCGATACTTAGCTTTGCAAGCTGCGTGATACGTCGGTCGCGCTTTTTCTTGGCCTCTACCACGATGTTTCCCTTTTTCTTTTTTTCGGCGCTATCCCGTGCTGGCCAGGGCTGTCTCTGCGTGAACCCTGGACAGTTGGCGAAGGGCACCGGCGGGGGCACCTACGCCGAGTTGGCCGTGCACCCCATGCCTCAGGACATGTTAGCGAAAAAGCAGGAGGGTGAGCGACTCGTACGGCGGTGCTCTTTTTCTCGTACTACAATAGACGTGAAGTAACTTTTTGTTTCATGTTTACAGTGAATTTATTGCTGTTTTGCCTGATTCTGGCGTTAATTCATAGTTCCAACGGTTATAAATGCATTGCTGTTTTACTTGCTTTGCGGTGTTACTATACACTGGTAGTTTTTTTTTGTGTGTTTTATGACTATTGCTTGTGCTGTATTCGTAGAAAATTCCGATATGGTACTCCTCCCGCACGTGCCATATTTACTCCTCAGCCCGCCCAGCATCTTCAAGTTTTGCTAATATAAAGTACAGACATACACATTAGAATACGTTGTGATACCCCCCCACACCAAATGAGTACCTTCCCCAACCCAACCCAACCCAACTCTATCCCCATCCCCCCCCCCCCCTCCCCCCCCCCGCCTCTGTACCCCCACTCCGCCTGGCGCAGAGCTGGCGGACAAGCCAGACGCGAAAATCCCGCACGACGTGGCCAAGCGCACATGCGTGGAGATCAGGAGAATTTAGGGGGGACACTATTAGTGCACAAACAGTAGTTCAATTTTTATTAGAGAGAGCGCGCCTTAGTGTTTTTAGAACTTGCACACACTCTATTTTGGGGACAAAGTACTTGGAATTAGTGTGGTTGCAGTAGTAAACGAGTTTGCATAAAGAACACAAAAAATCAGGATCCACCGCTGCTGCTGCTGCTGTTGCTGTATACGAAGGGCGCACCGGACAGACGATCAACCATTGGACCGCACGACGTTTCCTAGAGCAAGGGGAGAGACCTCGGGGGGGGGGGTCCGGCGGGGGATGTGCAGACTATGCCTCCGCTGTTGTTTTTTTGTTTCGTGGCCTGGTGGGGGGACGGGGCGCGGGTGATAAAAAGCTGGATGCATAGGATGGCCTTGAGTGTTTTAAGGGCACTTGCAGTGATTAATGTACCGTCTACTTTTTTTCTTCGTACTACGCGTACTGGAGAGGGAGAGGGGCTTTTTATTTTTGGATTATTTTCTGTCCTATCGTGACGTGGCCGTTGTGGCCGGTCTTGTCTTCCTGACGCGTGCTTCTGTAGAGCTTGCCGCACTTTTTGGCCGCAATACTACTAATACTTTCCGATCGACGTGTCGCGTCCTGTCCGGCCCTGTGTTGCGCTGTCTCATGGAAGAGTTTTTTTTTTTTTTGCTGGCATAGGCTTGAGCTGCTCGGCGCGTGTTCCTGGGCGTTGTATCGGCTCGCGGCTTGCAGGTCGGGTCGGGTCTAGTCGGATCGGGTCTGGGTCGGGTTGGGTCGGAAAGGAAGCAGTCTACGAGCCGCTCTCGCTCCCTGAGTGGACTCCGCTTTTAGAACTGCGCAAAAAATTCCACACTAATTTCGACTAGATTGTCGCTATAAACATGAAGGCTTTCCTTGCTTCCACGAAAGGCTTTCCTTCCATGTCTTCGTTCCGCGAGGCTCTGCAACCCGCTCGCTGTGTTCTACAAGTCGCATGCTTTTTTCATTCTCGAATCGAACTGTGGGATCATCTCGTGCTCTGCTTCGCTGACGCAAGTCCTGTCCTGCAAGGCTACGGACGAGAACCACTATACTACAGTGTGAAGGGATTCTCCAGTCTTCATCCTGGAGTCTCATCGACGGAAAGTATATTTGTGAGGAATCATAATCGGCCAACACCACATACCCCTTGTTCCCGTAAGTTCGTAGAGCCCGTTCTCCGGCTACAGCAGAAGCATTGCGACATTTTTTGCACGCCTCCACAGCCGAACGCCTATGACAGGCCTCGGCCAAGTATCAGCATCAGCGGTGCACGGTATTCGACTAAAAAAAAAGTATTCCCGACCGCCGTTGGGAGGCCTGCCGAGCTCCTGAACACAGCAGCAGCACACACCCATCTTTGCTCAAAAATACCTCACGTCAGCGATTTATCTAGATTGGGCCTAATAATTTTGACATATCATAAATGGGCATTGAGTTCCGGCCTGTCCGAGGCAAACACCCATGTGTGAGTGGGTTGCAGGCAGGCATCAGCAGCGGTTCGCCAGCCCCCTCAACCCCTCCCCCAAAACCAAAAGCTATACCTGTATCCCGACTGGGAGGTTCGCGTGCCACGGTGTCGGTATTAAGGTATACCATTTTTTGGCTAAAGTGTTTTTCGAAAATGACGGGACTCCTCAACCCCACAATCGCCGGAACGACATTTCTTCTTACGCGATGATACTCGTTTGCCTACGCTCCCCATGGGATTTTCGTCGGTTTTTGCACTTTTTATTTTTTTCTCCTATGGACACTCCGAGATAATCAATCGTGTTCTGTTGTGGGTGAGGTATAGAAACAAAAAAATGGGCTAAGGTTATAGGGGTAGGGTGCTTATAAAAAAGCGAGGAAGAGCCTCATACAAACATGGGGGCACCGCCACCGCCGTACCTTGTGTGGCACTTCGCATTTCCGCACACATGTGATGGAAATACTGTGGTGCAACGCGTCGCATGTAACACTTCGCTCGTAGCGCTTGGCCGCCGTCTGTAAACTTTTTTTCCTTTGTTCTCTTTTTATCCTCCCCGGCGGATGGGTAAAAGTCAGACGGAGACCCACCTAGCGCAACCGAAAACAACAACGAGCGCGATATTTTCAAAGAGACACTTGCTAGGAAAAACATGCATGCAGCAGTACAGGCGTCACTATGCCGCCTGCGCACGTGTGGCGCACACCTTACTAGCAGTTCGCAAAACATCTCCTTGCCCGACGGCTCGGGCCGCTTCATCTGCCGACGTAAAATCGTAGTTTGTATTCTTTATCGATATTTATTTTCCGTCGGAGGACCCACAAGAGGGGTTACAACCCTATGAGCACTGAAAAAAATGTGCCTGCACACAAATTCAAGCAGTTGTCTCCGAAAACGTGGATGCAGCTCTAATGGAGTTCGATGTCATCGCATTTCCGCACGCGTCGTGTCAATGTAACTCGGTTGGCGAAATAACGCCGTTACCGCTGCGTCGACGGCTGTCTATGCCTGCTTGTGTCTCTGCTCTCTTGTCCAACTGTTTCCAGTGAGTGATGGTGTCTGTCCAGTGATCGTTGAACTCGACATCCACGGTGACCTATTTTTTTTTCAACGGAAGTACAGGGGATTCGTTCGATCAGCGAAGAAATGCAACATAACACAACGAAAAAAGGGAGCACACGCACAACGACGCAGACAGAGAGGAGAGGGAGAGAGCAACATACACGAAGAGAGGGAGATAGAGAGAGGCCGAAAGAGAGGTGGAGACAAAGAGAGAGGGGAGAAAAGAAGAGAGCGATAATAAGAGAGAGACGCAGAGGGCGAGAGCGAGACACGCCGTTAAACAAAATTCGCACAGGGGTACAAAATACATGTTCTGTTCATACTTGTTGCGACAGCAAAACCACTCCTATTTTCTAGATGAGACAAGGAGCTCTAGCGCACTCAACACCAACGTCAACAACATCATCATCATCATTTTGCCATCATGATTTTCCCCATCATCAGCTGCCGTGCAAAATATCTGGCACAGGCAGAGGCGCATGCATACACATCAAAAGGCGTCCCACAATCCTCCACTCCTCCAGCAAGTGTCACGCATCCAAGAACATCTGCAGCATGAGCTTGTCGTCGACCAACAGCATAACCTAAATCTCCTAATGGATGGGGGGAACCACAACCCTGAACCCCACAATAAAGCAAAGAGCGCAGAAAGAAAACGAGATTGGTTTTACGCTGCCGCACGCTATAATCGTACTGAGCTGCACTGAGCTGAGCTGAGCTGAGCTGAGCTGAGCTGAGCTGAGCTGAGCTGAGCTGAGCTAAGGTGGGTTGGGGTGGGGTGGAGTGAAGTGGGGTAAGAGGAGGCGGGGTGAGCTGGACTGAGGTGCGCGGGGATAACTCGTTATTTCCGTTTACCTTCTCGCTTCTCTCGGCCAGGGGTGTTCTGCCCAGCACCTTGTACTTGAGGTCGGCAAGCCCGTTTCGTCTCCAGGTCTTGTCGTGCTCCTGACAACAAAAAACGGCCAGCCAGCCGCAAAAAAAATGTTTTTAAAAAATGCTACGCATCAGATGAAACGCGCACCAGAAGATAAGCTTTAGCACCAGAAAAAACGTTCATAACAAACACGCATCAGAAGCCACGCCAGAAGGGGCAAAGCACAGCAGAAGAGGGGGGGGGGCGGGGGGGAGGGGCTCATCCCCAAGCTCCTATTACACCAACGGTCCTTACTGTACTCTCGTCGAGAGTGGTATCCTGGCACCAGGTGAATATCTTGCTGTGTGCTGTGCTGCTGTGCTGATTTGCTGCTCGCAGTATACAGGGAGGGGTGTTTCCCGATACTGTATACCACGGTATCAGGTCATGAGCTTGCTGTTTTGCCGCTGTGATGCTACATATAGGGAGGGGGTGCTCTCCGATACCATATACTCCGTTATCAACTAAACGGCTTGCTGTATTGATGTGCTTCTGTACTACTGTGCTGCTTGCGGTGCATCGGGAGCGATGTGTTTCGAGACAGGGAGGGCTTGTGTTATTAGATAGGGAGGGATGTGTTTTGAGGTCACCTCGAGCGCCTCATTCTTGACTTGACACTTCCACCCCTCGTTCTTGCGGAGCAGACCAAGCTTGGTCTTCAGGTCGAAGCCCTCCAGGTCCGTGAAGTCGCCCTCCGTCGCACTCTGAGGCTGCAGTTTCGCCTGCCGCGGGTCGACAAGCCGATATAAGATTCGAAAAAAATGCGAAACGAGATTGACGACGATGACGGCGACAACGCCGGCAATGACGACGAAGCTACCACGCAAACAACAGCAGCAGCAGCAGAAGCAACAACAACGCAAACCCACTATCATAATAGCATCAGCGACAACTAGTTGAAGGCTTTTTCGAGTCCCTAAACCAACATGTATTGTTCAAGCTTAGCCGTATGTTATGGGCTAGCTAGGAAGCACTTCCAGTGAATAGTGGGATCAAGGCACGGGCGTAGACTCAACCCAATCCCTAACCCTATAACCCCGACCCTGACCCCAAGCCGTAGCAAAAACGGGCCAACACTGACCAGAAATGCGGCTGCGCCGTTTTGGCATCGGTAGGTCGAGAAAAAATCTCAACTGAGGATCACGATTTGCCTTCCTCGCCAACAAGAGGGAAAAGGAGAAAAAAATGGGGAATTTTTGCGTCCGGACACATTTACTAAAACCACTGGGCTACATTCTACCGCTCGCCCGCAACATAAAATATATTTGTTTGGGCCACCTCGACGATGCGGTTATACATCTCGTCGTCTTCGCCTCCCCAGCCCCAGAACGTATTCGGAAAGCCGTTGATCTTCTCGAAATCTTCTCGGTTGAACGCGACCACGCCGCCGAAGTACCTGACAAGGTTTATCCCACGCGTCGCAACGTTTGGGCACGAACTTTTGATAACGGACGGGCAGCAGTGCGACACCTTACCCATTTAATGACAGAACACGTTGGGCGATGCTTGCAGCTGTGCGTACGAAGCCGTCTCCTGAGTGAAAACAGACCGCCGAGCCGTAAAAACTGCACCCACGTATTACATTTGGGGACAAGTGACTCGGAATTAGATTGGGATAATTGTTGCAGTTCTAAACGAGTTCAAAGAAAAAAAACATTTCAATGAACAAACAAGGAAGCCCTCACGTGTTATAATTTGTAATTACAGTTTTGCTGTAGAAGAAGCATGCGGCCCATGACGGCGCGAGAGGGACAGACAGCCGAGCGATGGGGGAGGGGCAGGGCGGGAGAGGGTTCCGCAGCTCGCAAAGATGAGCGAAGCGACATCAACACGCGCGGGACCCTCCAGGTTGTTCAGAGCGGCACACCGCCATCACCACCACCAAGGGAGGAGGGACAGTGTGCATCGCCGCCGAACTTAACACATCGAAGAGCCAAGAACAAACGCAGAGCAGTGACGTGCCACCGCCACCGCCCCCCCCCCATCCCCTCTAACGTCCCCACCGCTTACTTCGGGTTGTTGCTGTACTGCTTCCACACACGCGCGACGTGCACGGGGCTGTCCGGCCGGGTCGAGTACCACCTGTCATCAGTAGCGGGCGGGGCGAGAAAAAAAAATGAAACAATCGATAACGCTAACGTGTCAAAAACTACATCAAAACGGCAACATCAACGTGAACATAAAACGTTAAGATAAACGACAACATCAACGATAATATCGGAGTGATTTTCTACTTGAACATCTACGTGAACACCAATGTGAACAACAACGTGAACATCAACGTGAGCATCAACGTGAGCATCAACGACGCGTGCTACGATAGAGGTTGCTTTTTTCGTCTGAAATGGACCAGTTTCTGAATGACGGGCTCCTTAACCCAATAGCCCCCTTAGTTTTTGCTTGATTCTCGTTTTGCACCTAGGCCATGGGATTTTTCATCCTACGGTATTTATCAGTTTTATTTTTTTTCCAAATCTGTTTTTGCCTTAGAGAGGTCTTCAGCTCTCGGATGGAGGAACCTTTCCAGAAAAAAAGTGTTGCATCTCTAACGTGAACAACTTGAACACCAACGTGAACATCAACGTGAACATTAACGTGAACATCGACGTGAGCATCGACGGTATCATTGAAGCTAAGGCAGGCAAGCCAGGAGAGAGGCACCAGCGGAAGAAGCGAGAAACGGTACTTGTGGCTTGTTGTGCCGCACCGTTCCTACCCTCGTCCTGGACCGCAGCTGCCACCGCCACCGTCGTCATCGCTGCCGACGCCGACGTCGACGCCGACGCCGCCGTCACGAACTCTGGCACTCGCAGGCAACTGGTACCTGGTACCTGATACCTGGTATATCTTTGGCTCCTATCTACATTGGCAGACGACTGAGTGCTTGCACCGCTTCTCGCACACGCTGACAGGCACAACACCCCCCTCGCCCCCCAACCCCCCCCCCCTTACCCGCTGCCGCCGTAAACAATTGTAAAAACCACACCCGGGCGAGGTTCGCGGCTCGTGCAACTATCTGTATGGTATCTGGTAGTGGTAGTGCAGTGCCGAACTGAAACTACCGGTATCGTATCAATGGTAGTCTCTGCTGTGGGCTTTATCGATAGTCTAGCCTGTAGACCACGACAACAGCAGTAAACAGATACTTCGAAGTATAGCGGCACATTGTCTGAAAGCTTTCATTCCACGAGCTCATGCTCACCAAATCCAGCCAATCAATCCATCAGTTGATTGCTGCTGCCGCCGCCGCCGCTTCTGCTGCTGCTGCTGCTGCTACCGCTGCTGCTACAGCTGTTGTCGTTGGGCAGTCATACCGTCTTCACTCTCCACCCCCCACTACTATTCGACTCCAGAGTTACTGGAGTCTGTCTTGTGACTACAGACAAGATCATGGCTTGTGGTTACATTCGAATGCTACTAGAGTTGGTTCTGGAGTTCGAATCTCACGGGGTGGGACTTTTGAGTCTACAGGCAAACATGAAAAATAAAAGGAACCAACTGCTGAAAGAGCCCATTAGTAGCAGCGTGGGTCGGGTAGGCACACTTCGATGCGAGTCCACGAGGGAAGAAAGGGCTAAAGTCTTTTCGCGATATAAACGAAGGCACATGCCTTAGTGGGGAAGGGGGAGAAGAGCCTGCTGGGTGGCCCTGGATCCGAGCTACGTCTATTAGACCGGTGACAATGGAAGGCCAAAAGTTTGAAATTCCCGAAGATCCCAGCCAAATTTTGCCTGAACGGTCGCCTATGGACCCAATTTGGTAGAATTATTTTTTGAAACTTTTCGGAATTCCGGAAAAAAATGATTTCTCGCGGCGATCTTTGCCAACATCGGCCTGAGAAATTCTCAAGCAAATCTTGGATTAGACGCGGCGCAATTTCGTGTTTTCCACACACTTCGTTCGACCAAATCAACGACAGCGTCGTGAACTCTGAACGTGGCGAGCTCGTTCGGGGCTCCGACGCCCCCTTGGTGTACAACGCTCACTCTACGGCCGGTGATTTGTGGCGGGCACCGATCAGGCTTCTGTCAAAAACACATTTGGCGGCTGGTGCATAGAAAACTGAGACAAAAACTCTATCGTCTCCCAACGGGCGAAAAACAGAATTTTGAGAGGATGTGACGGAAGACCACAGGACAAAACCAGCAACCTTTCACGCCCTAGAGCATGGATCGAGATAAACTCTTCAGCGCTGTCAAGTGCCTTGTCCCGGTCTCCTGCACTACTTGCGTTTTGCGTGGAAGCTCATGAAAGCTTCCGTGAAAGCTTTCACCGCTTACATGGAAGCTTCCATGGAAGATACGGAAGCTATGGAAGCTTCCACGGAAGTAACTTCCACGGGAGCTTCCACGAAAGCTTCCACGAAAGCTTCCATGAAAGTAACTTCCACGAAAGCTTCCACGAAAGCTTCCATGGAAGTAACTTTCAACGATGGGAGTTAACTTCCACGAAAGCTTCCACGAAAGCTTCCATGGAAGTAACTTTCAAAGAAGCTTCCACGAAAGCTTTCATGGAAGCTTTCATGGAAGTAACTAAGCTTCCACGAAAGCTTCCATGGAAGCTTCCACGGAAGTAACTTGCACGAAAGACTCCACGAAAGCTTCCACGAAAGCTGCCATGGAAGTAACTTCCACGAAAGCTTCCATGAAAGCGATGAAAGCTTCCATGGAAGCTTTCACGAGCTTCCACCAAAAATGCAGATAGTGCAAGTGGCCCGAAACGAAGAGGCGTGACCATGGGTTAGCTCTATCTCGAGATCGAAGGTTAATCGTGTTTGATGGGCAGTGTTGATCAAGGCTTGATGAAAAATAGACAAATTGACCTGTTGGACCGCAGGACCCCAAAAAGAGCCAGAAAAAAAATATTTTCGTTATATTTCCCCATAACGACGTTACCCGGAATCTTTCAGCAAATAACCCCCAAAAAACTTTGCAAACTTTTTGGCCAAACTACAAGTATCGGCTTGCCATTGTCATCGGTCTTGATTCGTAGGAGTCTCTGCCTAGTTGGCGTGAGCAAAAACCAAAAAAAATGTGCGCAAGTCCCACACTACCCGGAAAGATGACATTCCGGGTGGCTATCTCCACCGAAACTGACCCTCAGGGGACAGGCCGGGTCGACATACACACGCACCCGTATACAACGGCAGCTTGCGCTGCCGTGGTTGTAACGAAGACCACTGATAGGGACAGCTTACGCTATACCTACAATGGGATCCGAAGGGTGCGCCAGCTAGCGTTGGGCTGCGAAAGCAACTGAGTTAAATCGACACACGACGCGTATGAAAATACGTGGAAGTGTGGTGAGCTAAAGCTTTATTTTTCCCCATCCGCCGGAGGATAAAAAAAAAAAAAAAAAAAAAAAATGGCGATGATGCAGCAAACCAACGACAGCAACAGCAACATGAACAACAAAAAACTCCGCAATCCCTCACTCCTCAATCCTCTCCCTTCCTCACCTTCCCAGCTCATCGGAGGGCAAGAGGTCAACATCATGAAACAGAAAGGCTCCGCACCCCTCCCTCCTTGCCAGGTCGAAGCCAATGTTGAGAAGCTTCCCGCGGTTGAACTTACGTCCATCGTTCGTTGACTGCTCCACCACATACACATGAAACTTAGCCGCTGCCGCTGCCGCCGTCGACCCCTCTCCCTGCTGCTGCTGCAGTTGCTGCTGATGGTGCTGTTGCTGTTGCTTCCGTAGAAAGTCCTCCATGTAGGGAACGAACCTGTTCAAGTGCGCTGACCGCTTCTGGGCAGGATCTTGATCTCTGTAAGGCACAATGACGGCAACCTTCACACCTGCTCTTGGAGCAGCAGCGGTAGCAGCAGTGGTAGCACCGGCAGCAGCAGCAGCAGCAGCATCAGCAGCAGCGTCGGCACCGCCTCTACTATTACTGCCTTCCACATCGGCAACATCCATCTGTCGTCGCGATGGCGGCGGTGATGGTGGTAGTGGTGGCGGCGGTGACAGTTGTCGGGAGCGCTTTGCTGGAGGAGAAGACGAGTCGTCTCCGACGAAGGCGGGTGCTGGTGCTGGTTGCGGAGGTTGTGAGGGCGATTCTGCTGATTCTGGCGGAAACCAAACTGATTTTCCGGTCTGCGTGTTGAAGAAGTAGGGCTTTCCGTACTTGGCGGACTCGCAGGTCACCCACCCCGGCGGAAGCTTCCTCCCTTCGTGGTATAGTGCGCTCATCACTGCCGTGCTCTAAGCTTGCAGTGCAAGTGGAAGCTTGGCCTCTCCTGCTGCAAGCGAGATGCAAGCTATAAGCTACAAGCTCTACGGAATGTTGGAGTTCACAAAAGATTCGGAAGCACTTTTATGGAGGGATTTACGCCTGAAATCATGCGGCAAATCCGGCGCAACGTGCCGCCCCCGGTGCACTCGCCTAGCCACACTAGCGCTCTGTAAGTGATCAACGCCATGCGCAATAGAGTGACTCCATTATTTTGAGACATTTTTGCCTTTTTTCTGTGCTGGCTGTGCGAGAGAACGACTGAGCTTCAACTTGTAATGTTGGATCGTGTGTCGTCTGCAACCCGGAAGAAGTGCCCGGAGTACTCGTAGCTAGCCCGGAGTTTCTTGTCTGCTGGGGGCTGGCATCAAGCAGCATCGCGGCAGCAGGGCTACAGTCTCACGGTGCGCCCAGAACAGAATCTTCAGCAACAACAGTACCAGCACGTCTCTCTCCTCTGTGATACCGGTAGTGCACAACTTACCTATTGAATGCGGTGCGTTCGGTGGGTGCTCTCGTGCCTTCACTTTGAACGTGCAGTTCTAACTTTTTTTTTTTTTTTTTTTTTATCCTCCGGCGGATGGGGAAAAATAAAGCTTTAGCTCACCACACTTCCGCGTATTTTCATACGCGTCGTGTGTCGATTTAACTCAGTTGCTTTCGCAGCCCAACGCTAGCTGGCGCACCCTTCGAGTCCCATTGTAGGTATAGCGTGAGCCGTCCCTATCAGTGGTCTGGCAGCGCAAGCTGTCGTTGTATACGGGTGTGTGTGTATGTCGACCCGGCCTGTCCCCTGAGGGTCAGTTTCGGTGGAGATAGCCACCCGGAATGTCATCTTTCCGGGTAGTGTGGGACTTGCGCAAGCTCACCCACTAACAAAACCCCTGGCCATGGGAGATGGCCTTCCGCCGGACTTGGTCCAGTTACGGTCCACCCTACCCATTCGGGCGTTGGTCTACTAACGTATCATTGGAAGAGCACTTAGCACTTGTACACATCCGCAGCAGCCGCGCTTACGATAGCTGTCGCGGACTATCATGCGTAGCTCTACTATGTAGTTCTACTATGTACCAGCTAGTGATCATCGTGACGTTGACAATCAGCAGCCCCGTCTATCAGTGCCAGCCCTGCTGTACACCGCATTTACCCTGGATGTTTGCTGTATGCTTCGAATGTCAATGTTGCCCTTGCTCGATGCCCATTCAGGCCCTCGCTTCCTTCCGGTGTTCAGAGTACTCTCGTTGTAGCCGCAACAACAGCACCACCACCGGCGCCGACACTAACAACACCGGCAGCCCACCAACAACACCAGCAGCAGCAGCAGCAGCAGCTACAACAACAATAGAACACTATCGTAATCGCGGTTTGCTTCAAGCCGTGCCCTCTACACCGCCACACACGTTACACACATAGACACCACAACAGCAGTATGGATGCGAGACCCGCCTCCTCGCCGCCTTCAGGCGGAGGCGGACAGAGCAATGCCACTCGCCGGCAGGCGAGAGGAACCAGCGGAGGGAGGGGAAGGGGAAGGGAGACCCGTCCAGGCAGAGAGGCCGGCAAAGAAAAAGGAACTGACAAAGCCAAAGGCAGAGGAAAAGGGAAGGGCAAAGGGGTCGCGCGATCGTCGGGCGGGAGTGGGTGCGTGGCCGGAGCGGGCGGTGACTCATACGGCACGCTCGGCAAGCTCGTCTCTAAGGCAACGACGCCCAGCCGCGAGACGGGTTACAAGTATCTAGACGAGGTGAGAGACGATCATCCAAGGGTTGGTACGTGTATGTCCACGGATACGCGGTACAGCGTACGTTGCGTACCGGGGTGTGCGGAGCACACACCAGGGGGCAATCGCTAGTACAGCAGTGGTGAAACGCTTACTTGTGTACCAGGTACCAGGTATAGGGGTTTGAGGTTGCCCCTTCCCGTGCCAACGGCTTCCCTCCCCGCTTCCCAGGATGTGATGAGGCGGATCAAAGCCATCGCCAGGACGGGCGATGAATGCGCCGCCGGCGCTCTCCGCTACCTCATGCAGAGGATGGCCGCCAAGTCTGCTGAGGTGTGATATGATGCAGCAGGTACACAGGGTAACGGTAGGTAGAGTGGCATGCGTTTACTAGAAATGTGCGTATAATAGGTCGCACGGTTATTTATGTATTGTGAAGGTGCTAGCCGCTGCGCTGTTGCTGCGCATTTGTTGTTGTTGTTTGCTTCTCTTTCTCCCGGTCCGTGCTCGGACGGCTTGCTCCTGCTATTGATGCTGTTGTTGCGATGCTTGTTGTTGCTGCTGTTGCTGTCGTGGTTGTTGCTCCTGTTGCTTCTCCTGTTGATACTGCTGCTGCTTTTATGTTTTCCGCTGATTCTTCCCCGTCGGGGCGGGGGGGGTTGCATATTTAAACGCTTGACGGCCTGGGAAGGTTCGCTTCATGGCGCTGGCGATCGTGGGCCAGCTGTTCCAGCGATCGAGAGTGGTTCGCGCAGTGCTCGTGGCCGATCTGAAGGTGAGGTGCTACCACTGACCAAGACTGCTTTAGAGGGGGTACCGTTATCGGCGCTTTAGCTTTGGTGACCTCATTTGCACTGCCAGCATGCGTGCGATTTCTGCCTGGTCGGTGAAAACCGGACGTGCTCCGTCCCGCCGTTGCAGGGATGCCAGGGTCTCTGGTCTCCAAACTACGGACATGCATGCCAATGATTACACCCCCCCCCCCTCCGCGCGCGGGGAGGAGGACGTGGCTACAAATATGTGCCCGTGTGGCACAACAATAGAGAGTAGGACTCTCATAGTAGGAGAATGTGAAATATACAAGGAGGAACGGGATGCGTAAGAGGAGATGAGAAAAGTAGACGTATGTGACATTGAAGAGTTTGGTAGATTGGAGAGTAGGGAGAAAACGATCGCTATCCTAGGAGATAGATGGTGGCCGCAGACGGCGAAACAGGAAGGGGATAGGATGAGCAAACAGTTTCTATGTAATATACGGAAGAAGCGTAATGAGCGCCCAAATGTTGGAGGTGTCTCTGTTAGGGGTAGGAACGGTGCTCCGCCTCGAAAGGGATGCGTGGTCAATGGTCCAATGGCTAAGGCAAGCAACAAATGAGTACGCCCCCCCCCCCGCGCTTTCCCTCGCCATGCTCCTGGCCGACAGAACTTCATTAATCTCACCGTGGGGCACGACCCAAGACAGCCGCTCCCCGGCCCGCCCGCCGCCGCCACCGCACTACGACAAAAGGCCTTGGCCCTGATGGAAGAGTGGAACGAAGCCCACGGACAACTCTACAAGGGCCTCCGGGCGGCATACCGCTTCTTGAGAGAAGGAAAACGAATGAAGTTTCCTGAGCTGCAGGTGTGATTATGATACGGTAGCAGACTCTTTTCTGTCTTTGCTATCGCGGAATATTTCTTTTTTTCGGCGTCGCCTTTTTCGAAAGCGATTCGATTCGATTAGTTTAATTATCTCACCATGAGTTGTTGACCTCGTACCTCCTCTCCTCCCCTACCCCCCCTCCTCCCCTACCCCCCCTCCTCCATCGCTGCCATGAAACCTTCAAGGCGCAAGCAGCAAGGCAGCGTCGGGAAGCAGCCCGGAAAAGCAAGCACGCACAGCGCTTACTCCGTGCGAAGTATTTTCAAGCCAAGGGCGAGATCGCTGAACAGGTAGAGATGGTCACTGGGAGCTGCGTTATTTTCCTCGGTATGACGCGAAATCCCTCACCCCCCACCCCCCATCCCTCGTCTCCCATCCCCCCCAACCCTCACCCCTCAGCCCTCACTCCCCACCCCTCACCCCCCGCCCTCACCCCCGCCCCGCCCCCCCCCCAACCCCTCCCCCTCCATTCCCCCCGCCTCCCCCCCCCCCTCATCCCCCACCCCTCACCTTTCACCCCACACCCCTCACCCCCCATCCCCCACCCCCTACCCCCCACCTCCCGCCCCTCGTTCCCCCCGCCTACCGCCACCCCTGTTCCCCGCCCCTCACCCCCACCCCCCCATCTTCCATGCCGCATGCCCGCCTCTTCCCTCCCCCATCATCCCCTCACCCCCACCCCCCCTTCCCCTCCCCTCCCCCCAGCCCCCCATCCTCCACCCCTCAAACCCCACGCCTCACGCCTCCTTTGTCCCCCCACATGGCGGCTAAAACAACGAAATATCCCTATCAGGTATCAACTGTTGTGAAACAACGAAATAATCCTATTTACTAATAACGCAATAATATTAACCATCAATAGGTGCCCGAGATAGAGGTCCTGCTGCGCGAGATGACGGAGTGCTTCGGTATTCTAGTGCCTGTCGTACCGGGCACCGACGCCATTTCACTAGGGGAAACAACCCACAAGCCCGGAGGAGGTGCAGCATCCTTGAGAGGCGGTGCCCTGGGTGGTGGTGGTGGTGGTGGTGGTGGTGGTGGGGGTGGGGCCGGAGAGCAAAAGCGAGGGACGAGGGCGGGAGGAGGGGGGGCGGTGGCGGGGGAAGATGGTGACGAGGAGGATGGCGATCAAGTTGATGACAATAATGATGATAATGGCGATAATGATGATGACGATGATGATGACGATGAGGGTATGGAGTGGGAGGACGGCGGTGGAGGTGGCGGAGACGACTCGGACGAGGACGAGTTTGGGGAGGAGGGCGGGGGTGGGGAGGAGGGCGGGGGTGGGGAGGAGGGCGGGGGTGAGGAGGAGGGGGAGGACGCGGGGGGGGGTGGCAGGAGGCGACGGCGGAGTAGAGGCGCCGGCGCGGGTGCGTTGAAAACGATCGCTGACACTGTGGAGGCAGCCGGGCTAGGCAGCAGCGGGTACGAGCTGCAAGTCGAGGTGGGTTTCTTTTTTTGTTTCGAGCGAAGAATGCAAGTTTTGACTTTGAAGACGCCAAAAACAGGGACCCCCTTTGGAGTTGCCTGAAGCGTCCGCCGAACGTCAACTCACATCGAGATGATAGCTGATAGCAGTTACAGGTATGCCCTTCTCCGCGAGTTTCTAGCAGCAGCTATGCTATGCATCCGCCTGCCTGTTTGTCACCGATTTTCGGCTATGAGCTATAAGCGATTGAGAACCGCTTGCCCCCGGCTGGTGTTGCTCGTGATGCGCTGCGGGTCCTTGCAGATGATGAGAACGTTTGTCCGTTAAAAAAAATGCCGAGGGGTTCCGCCCGCTTGTTTTTTTGCGGAAACCTTGGCTTAGGACGCTGTTCCGGGGTGTCTGCCGTTGTGCTACGTGATGTGTTTTTTTGGGGAGGGATCGTCGTAACGTCTGGCGTTACAGTAGTATATTTACATTTGTAATGGGTGCAGGTAGGGATCCGAACCGACTCACTGAGTTTTTGACTCGCGTGCGTCTCCCTGCCTGCCTGCCTGTTTGGTCTTCCTGTCTGTCTGTCTGTCTGTCTGTCTGTCTGTCTGTCTGTCTGTCTGTCTGTCTGTCTGTCTGTCTGTCTGTCTGTCTGTCTGTCTGTCTGTCTGTCTGTCTGTCTGTCTGTCTGTCTGTCTGTCTGTCTGTCTGTCTGTCTGTCTGTCTGTCTGTCTGTCTGTCTGTCTGTCTGTCTGTCTGTCTGTCTGTCTGTCTGTCTGTCTGTCTGTCTGTCTGTCTGTCTGTCTGTCTGTCTGTCTGTCTGTCTGTCTGTCTATCTGTCCGTCTGTCTGTCTGTCTGCGTGCACGTTTCTTGTTTCTTTTCCCCTTTCCCGACATTTTAGGTCCCCGTGGGGTGGAGCTGGACGGCAGGTGCCGACGGTGGTGATGGCGGTGGCGGCAACAACGGCGGCGGGGGTGGTGGTGATGATGTCGCGCTCGTCGTGACCGCCCTGCGCGAGCGTTACAAGGTTCTCACCTCCCGGTGAGTTACGATCGAGACCTTTTCTGGATTCAGTTTTCTTGAGTTGTATATTTGTTTCGTCGTATTTTTTTGTTTGGTCTCTTGTCTTGACTTACTATTCTTTGCTTGTTTTTTTTTGTTTCTTGTTTTCCCCTTTTTTATCACATTTTGCTTTTGTCTTCTGTGGATCACCCTCCTCTGGAAATAGCCGCACCAGAAAAAAAATGCGTTAGTTGGAAGGTTTCGTCCGATATGCAAGAAAGTACGCTCGAGTTGCGGGAGTCCTCCTCACGAGCGGTTCTTAGTAGGATGCAGCTCGCCCTTCATGCGACACGCCGACCACCTCACGGCGCTTCGCGCTTGATGCACGCGATGTCTGCCTGGTCGGTGAAAACCTGACATGCTCCGTCCGACATTGTAGGAGTACGAGGGTCAATGCGGCTATGCATGAACTGAGTACCCCCCCCCCCCTCCCCTCCCCGCGGCGTTTTTCGTGTTGACATCGCAGACTGCTACCCCTCCTATCGGACTGGATACAAACCCTCAGCCGTGTGCAATTCGAATCCGAGGACAGCGCCCGCACCACCACCACCACCACCACCACCACCACCAACGACAACAACAACATCAACAACAACAACCACAGCGGCAACCCTTCTCGCAACAGGGGAACTCAATCGCCATCACCAACTACACCACCCACAGCATCTACTCCCGACCCCGTCGCAATGCCCGCCTCTTCTGCCGAAAGACGAACGTGCGCGGGCCTTCTTAGCCGATGCCTCGCGACACGAAATGCGGCCAACACCCTTGCGTCCAAATTCGTCGAGCTTAGGATCGACGAGGGCAACAAAGTCGGAGACGGGGGTGGGAGTAGTGAGAGTAGGAGTGGGGGTGGGAGTCGCGGAAGGGGGTCTGCTGCTGCTACGGCGGCTGCGCCGGGCGTTGGGAAGGGAAGGGAAGGGGGAGGAGGAGGCGGGGGGGGTGGCGGTGGGGTTGGGAGGGGGTGGACGTCCTCGACCGGTTTGCTTGCGCCCAGTTCGAAAAAGCCTCGCCTTCAAATCCGACTGCAGTCGTAGTTCAGTCGGTTGCTGTCGCGCGTTAGTGCGGTACCCTTTTGCGCGGGCTCCCAGTTTAATGTGGTAAAAATCGCAAATCTGACTTCAGCCGTGGTACTACAGCCTGACGTGGCCCCGCGTTAGTGCGGCACCCTTTAGTACGGGACCCCAGTTTAGTGCGGTACAATTCGGCAAATCGGACTTCAGTCGTGGTACTGCAACCGTACGTGGCTCCGCGTTAGTGCGGGACCCCAATTTAGTACCGTAAAAATCGGCAAATCTGACTTTAATCGTGTTACTACAGCTGTTACTGCAGCCTAACATGGCCCCGCGCTAGTGCGGTGCCTTTTAGTGCGGGCCCCCTGTTTAATGCCGTGAAAACCGGCAAATCCGATTTCAGTCGTGGTACGACCTGAAGTGATCCCGCGTTAGTGCGGTGCCCTTAAGTGCGAGGCCCCCAGTTAAGTGCCGTGTATTCGGCAAATATGACTTCAGTCGTGGTACTACAGCCTAACGTGGCCCCGCGTTAGTGCGGTACCCTTTAATGCGGTCTTCCTGTTTAATGCTGTGAATTTAGGCAAATCCGACTTCAGTAGTGGTACAGCCCGCTGTGTTCCCGCGTTGGTGCGGCACTCTTTCGTGCGGGCTCCCAGTTTAATGCGGTAAAAATCGGCAAGTCTGACTTCAGTCATGGTACAGTCTGCCCTGGCCCAGCGTAGCGTGGGACCCTTTAGTGCGGGACCCCAGTTTAGTGCGGTGAAAACCGTTACAGAAGCCACAACGTTACCCTACATATGAAAGCTCTATCCAGGGATAATTCGGGGTCTCCCATTATAGTGCGTCTGTCGTCGTCAGGCAAAAGGGTACCGTACCAATGAGGGATCACGAATGCACTCTTAGTTTCAGCAGTGTGGATACTTGTGTTATTTTTGACGTTAATAAGACGGGACCATGTTGACAACGATTTCGCCGCCCCATCCCCACGTTACCGCCATTCCCGTTCCGTCTCAAGGCACCATCATAATAAGCCTGGAATATTAGTTCAAGGTACTGTTGTAAATAATAGGACTGCCGCTGTTGTTGCAGTGTCGTACCGGTAGGTGGCAGGGTAGGAGAAGCGGTGGTAAGTAAGGGACATGGGGGGGGGGGGGGGTTCAGTGTCTGTGTCGATGGAATTTTTAGTTTTTGCTTGATGGGGGGAGATTTTGTGTAGCGAACTCCAACCACTGAGTGCGAGATATATAAAGTGTTGTTTTCTCTGTCCCCGCTGCGTCGGCCGTCGTTCATTCGTTCATTGAATATTCGTTGATTCAAAGTATATTCGTTCTCATTCGTTCATTCGTTCATATGTTCAGTCGTTCAGTCGTTTATTCTTTCTTTAATCGTTCATTCGTTCACTCGTCCATACGCTCATTCGTTCATTCGTTCTTAGTCGCAGGCCAGAGACCATGGCTACAGTAGGAGGGGCACCCTCTTTTTCACTGTGTGTTTTCCCACTCGCTCGAGTAACTCTTTAATCATACCTCAATAAATGTAGCTTTAGGGGATTTTTGTTTTGGCGTGTCCTAGCCTACTATTCCGTAGCGGTTTCAGGTGGCACACAAACACACAATAAAGCACGAAAGCTTGAGGACCGTAAAGGAAGGGGGGTTGCTCGCGGGAGTGACCCCGAACCACTGCAAAGCGAGGCCCCACAAATGAACCCCCCTCCTGCCGCGGCAACGGTCCTACCAGTAAGTAGTATCAACAAACAGTAGCAGTATCAATAGCATTATCGGTAGTAGTAGTAGTAGTAGTAGTAGTAGTATTACTGTAGTAGTAGTATCAATAGTAGTATCAGCAGTAGTATCAGTAGTAGTAGTAGTAGTAGTAGTAGTAGTAGTAGTAGTAGCAGTAGTAGTTGATGGGGGGGGTACGTCCCCTGTGGCTGTGTGCGATCTGGGTTATGCCAGATTTGGCACGAGAGGTGAGCACTCGGCAGATGTTACTCTGCCGTTGTTGCGGTCAAGTTTCAAGCTCCGCAGAGCTGATGACGAAATAAGACGCCCCAAGGGCGGTGGTGTGTTTATTATTAGCGCGGTCTCGAAGAAGAGACGAAGAAGGAAGAGTGGTGCTGCTGAGTTGAGTTGAGTTGAGTTGTGAGAGAGTGTGCGTGGTGCATGCTCGATCGATCACATCTCAAGACCCTATGAAAGCGTACGAACCACCCTAAAAAGCAAGCGGTGTGATTACCCCAAAAACATACCGGTACAAAACACCTCGGGCCAACTGTAAATTCCAACCGACATTTTAGGGTTCCGCCGCAATCTATCTACGATATAAAACTATATACCTAGACCTCGCCCCCCTCGGACGTCTCGCTCGGCATATCCTCCCCCCTCTCAGCCCTTCTCAGCCCGTAATTGCCGAAAAGAAAATTAGTTGCTGGGAAAAAGAACCGTCCCGAAGTTCCTTGCCTTCCTTGCTTTCCCTAGTCTCATTCTTACTTACTTTTTAGATCTCATTCTCTGATCTTTTTACTGCTTGCTCTCTGATATTTTTATTTTGCTTTTTCAGCAACTTCTTTTTTGTACTTTTACTTTTGAAGTTGGCCAATTGCTGGCTGTTGAGAGGGAATTGCCGTTGACGGCTGCAAACAATTTGAATTTGAAATTTGCCGGATCGGCAATAACAATTTGGAGTTAAAATTTGCGAAGCGGACCAAGGCTAGTGCGGGAGGAGGCTCCGCCAACAGTGGGGGTGGTGGAGGTTCAGGATCAGGCGTGTGGAAGCTGGTCGGGCAAGAACGGGACTCAGCTTCTTCTGGCAATCCTGATTGGCCGTGCCCGAGCAAGGGTTGTGACGGCTTCCTCATCGCACGAAATAGGAAAAACAGGAGTTCCCAGTACGCTGTCTGCGACACCTGCAGGACTCCTGGAGTGACGAGCCTTCCACGTGCCAAGCTTTTCATAACCTTAACAAGAAGCACTGGGGAAGCGGCGACAACCCTCGTGTGTGTGACTGGTGTGACGCGGACACCTGTGATTCACCTTCGATCGGCGTCCCTAACGAAGGAGCTGAGAGCTTGACGAAACGTGAGTTACATTTCTGTCGTTGTGCTGTGATTTCTTTTTCATGCGTACAAACACACTTTTGCATGTACGAGCACGTGTACGGGGCAGTCCCGTCATCGCGGTGTAGCGGGAATTGTACAAGTACTCAGGTCTACGAGTAGACCTATGCAGTGACGCTGCTGTGTGATGCGATTTCTTTTTCATACGTACAGCCAAACACACTTCATGTATGTACGACTACGAGTACGGGGCAGTCCCGTCATCGGGGTAAGCGGGGGTTGAACAAGTAAGTGGTCCATGCAGTGACGCTTTGTGCTGTGATATTAACACACGTTTTGGATGTACGACTACGACTACGTGGTATCTATACATGTAAGACGCAATGAAAACGGGCAAGTCTCATCACGGGGGTCAGCCAGGGTTGTAAAAATGGTCCATGCAGTGATAAATAACACAGCAGCATGATACCTCAGCACCAGTCGCAGTACACACTGGAGGTTGATATATAGCAGTAAACAGAAGCTGAAGTTAACCTGGGTGATGCTGGAGAGCAGTCCCGTGATTGGGGTTAGCGAGTTGTTCACGTAGTGACGCGGTGTACTACTACTGTTACTCATTTTTCATACAACCACATGAACTCTTTGTATTAACGAGTACAAGTAGGGTGCGCAACCTCTTCAGGAATCGCAGTACACGTCGGTCGTAATAGTGTTGATAGCAGCAGCAGTAATAGAGTAGTACCGAACAATATATACAGCAGGTACTGTCTCTTACCCTTGGTTGTCGGTATTCCGCCGGTAGGCCTTATATAGCAGTATACCGGGGCTTACGCTTACCAGTTGCGACTGTGAATCCCGTTCGTTCCTGTCCCAGTGGTGGTTTCATAGGTGTTAGCAACGTTGTGGTGCCAGGCAGGGCTTTGCCCATAAACGACCGCTTTCATTACAACAGTGTTAAATTGTACGACTTCCTTTCCATCTTTGGAAATCGACGACAGCTACGTGGCCTTACTATCTTGAACATTCACTGAACGCAAGGTATTCCCATCCGTTGTTGTCGTTTGCAGAAGCCCTGCGAAGCAGCCGCCGAGGGCCGCCAAGTCGGCGAGGACATAAACACGAAGTGCACCGGCGACATCAAGGTCGGTGACCTCCTGAAGAAGGCAGGCGACCACTTGCTCGATATACATCCCGCATTCCATTCCCACGGTGCCACGAGGGCGTTCGACATCGAGGTACGTTCTACTCTTATCTTGCGTCCTGTGTGTCACGAGTCGAGACATCCATGTCTCTTGCTCAAAACTAGGGGATGGCGTGCGGATATAGTCTATGAAGTGCGGCTCTTTTTCCAAGTACCAAGAGCAAGTACAACAATACCACAACAATTACTAACAGCGAAAGGAGCTCCAATAATTTGGATGGTTACGACGTCTGCTGGAGAGAAGTACGAATATTTTTTTTTACACATACTTATCGACGTTCTCCCGCCATGCTTCAACGTTTGTGGACAGATCCACAAGACCATCGACAAAAAACAAGAGTGCAAGGTGCTGGGTACCTCCGCTGAGGAGGAAGAGTCCAAGCAAGCCTGCATGCTCCTTCGGAAGCAATGTTGACAGCACGTTCTTTATAGAACGTTAAGTTGTGGTTTATTATACCAGCATCGTTTTTTGAGAACTATGCCTATAGAGATGGGCCGTTCTTATCGGAGAGCTTTTTTTGTCCTAATTTTCCTAATTTTCCTAATTTTCCTAATTTTCCATATTTTGTCTTAAAATACGGAGGCGTTATGTCATAATTTAGGAAATTCTTCAGGCCCAAAAAATATATGTCGATAGGGTGGTTGTAGAGTAAATCGAAAGTGTATAACGCCTTCCAGGTCCGAGAGGAATAATACCTGCGATGTAATAGGAAACCTTTTTTTTTTCCATCACTATAAAAGTATGACCACCATGAATTTCTGGGAAAATTCTTGGCGGAAATTTCCGGCAACATTCTCGAATAACTGCTGTGACAGCAGAAATCAATGCGCCTTCTTCGTAGATCGGGGTGTTGTGTCCTAAAAACTGGGGGACAGACGGCATTCGCCTTGTGTTTGAGCAGTCCTCGAGATGCATTCTGGAGTAGTGCGTGCGCACGCACGTGCGCGCACCCTCACAGAACTTCACCCGTGCTGCTGTCCGGCAGCCTTTCACACGTCGTTGCCATCTGCCGCTAGGACGCGGCTACGCACGATTGTAACGGAAAACGCGAGACACATACATGATGAGTAAAACAAGGGCGGGCGTGTGGCGACACACAAAACCAAAGACAAGAGCACGGATGTGTATGGCGACAAACGCGAAGAAGAGACAGCAGCTGCAGCTGTGGTAGTAGTAGCCCACCACAGCACAGCCGAGAGAGGGCCCTCCCGGCCTAGCTATGGTGGCGCAGCCGCATCTGCCTCGTGTCCGTGCCCTACAGGGCTGGGTGGTGATTGATGTAGAGCGTTTGGAGGGGGAGGTGATATCGTTGTGTGGGGCGGGTGGGGTGTGGGAGGCAATCAATGAAAACTGGCTTGCTGCTTGCAGGATACGGGATCAACTTCAACCAAAGAGCACCCCCTGTGTTGCGGTTTGGGATCGTTCGAGTTTAATTGAAAAGGATATAGGGTGGTTGTAGAGTAAATCGAGAGTGTATAACGCCTTCCATGTCCGATAGGAACAATGCCTGCGATGTAATTGGAAACCTTTTTTTTTCCATAACTTTAAAAGTATGCCCACCACGAATTTCTCAGAAAATTCTTGGCGGAAATTTCCGGCAACATTCTTGCATAACTGCTGTGACAACAGTTATCAATGCGCCTTCTTCGTAGATCGGGATGTTGTGTCCTAAAAACTGGGGGACAGACGGCATTCATCTTGTGCGGGCAATCCTCGAGATGCATTGGAGTAGTGTCACCGTGTGCGCACGCACGTGCGCGCCCCCTCACGGAACTTCACCTGTGCTGCTGTCCGGCAGCCTTTCACACGTGGCTGCCATCTGCCGCTAGGACGCGGCAGCGCACGATTGTAACGGAAAACGCGAGACACAAACATGATGATGAGTAAAACAAGGGCGGGCGTGTGGCGACACACACAACCAAAGACAAGAGCACGGATGTGTATGGCGACAAACGCGAAGACACAGCAGCAGCAGCAGCAGCTGTAGTAGTAGTAGTCCACCACAGCACAGCCGAGAGAGGGCCCTCCCGGCCTAGCTATGGTGGCGCAGCCGCATCTACCTCGTGTCCGTGCCCTACAGAGCTGGGTGGTGGTGATCGATGTAGAGCGTTTGGAGGGGGAGGTGATATCGTTGTGTGGGGCGGTGGGGTGTGTGAGGCAACCAATGAAAACTGGCTTGCTGCTTGCAGGATTAAGGATCAACTTCAACCATAGAGCCCCCCTCGCAGGATTTATAACCCCCTGTGTTGCGGGTTGGGATCGTTCGGGTTTAATTGGAAAAGTTGACAATCACAAATTAGGAAATCCTGTCGTCGATTTCCTTATTTCGAAGGCAGTGCTCCCACAAGCGCCGTGGCCCAACGCTTGGACCATCGGGTAGCCTCAAACGTTGACCAGGGTTGTCCAACATTATGGCCGATGGAAGGAAGTGGCCTGGGCCTCCGGAGGACTCATCCTCGAGTCGGACGAAGCAACGATTCAGCCTTCCCAATTATCCAGACACGAGGCGCAGAAACCAAAGGCTATCGCTGGTGTCCTCGTCGTGTTCGGCATGCTCCTGACAGCAGGAGCTACACTCTATGCTCCCAAGACACGGACGCCTATCTACGAGCCGCACGGTATGACATGGCCAGAGTTCAGAGAGGATCTACGTCGGCGCAAGGCTTTCCGCAGGACTGTTCGAATGTCTGAGGCGAGCTTCGTAAAGCTTCGTCCAGCTATCCAAAAGAACGAGCGCTTTGGAAGTGAGTATCATGTGATGTACCCTAGGTACGTAGTTTGTCTTCGCATCCCAAGGCTGTACCCTCTGCAGCCCAGATGCGTTGTAAGGCTCAGCACTCGCTTGGAGCATCTCCCATCTACCATACCCTCTGTATATGATAGCTTGTATGCCCGGTACGTTGCACGGCAACTCGTGCTGCTGCAAGGCGGTATGTACTCATGATCTAAAAACCACCTGTACATATGCAAGTAATAAAACATCAGCTGTGAGATGATCTTCCACAAAATCCCGGCCATAGAACACATGGTACGACTACGAGTACGTGCTACCTACGAGTACGTGATACCGGCACCAGGTACCTGGTATACGAGTACGTAGTTTGTCTTCGCATCCCAAGGCTGTACCGTCTGCAGCCCAGATGCGTTGTAAGGCTCAGCTCTCGCTTGGAGCATTTCCCATCTACCATCCCATCTGTACATGACAGTTTGTATGCCCGGTACGTTGCACGGCAACTCGTGCTGCTGCAAGGCGGTGTGTACTCATGAACAAAAAACCACCTGTACAGTCTATGCAAAGCAATAAAACATCAGCTGTGAGATAGATCTTCCACAAAATCCTGGCACATGGAACGACTACGAGTACATGCTACCTACGAGTACGTGATACCGGCACCAGGTACCTGGTGTATGAGTACGTTGGGTGAATCTTTCGTGGTTTACGGAGGGAGCTATGTGTTAGGGTTATGACAGCTGTTCGTACATACGGTAGCACTGCAACAGCAGTAGTCGCGTTAGGCAATGCAAGGGTAGTGCATTGCGGCAAGCAGAAGTGCGTTGCGGCAGGCACAGCAACGGGATGAGCAATGCTGCTGTACCGGATGGGGTTGGAGCTCGGTCGAGGTGGACACCAACATTCTATCGTTTTTGCTCTTACCCAGGACTGCGTTGCGCGAAGCATGGAGCTATCTAGGTGGAAATCCGGCTGGCGATAGGCCTGCGAATGCTGGCGGCGGGTTCCTACCTGGATATCGCACCGAGGTTTGGCATTTCACCGTCCACGGTTTTCACCATCATGGGAAAGGTCGTCGACGCGATCAACAACACCCGTGAAGTCGGCCCGTTCTGTCTTTCCGCAGACAGACGAAAAGTGCCGATTTTTTGCCGCGGGATTCGAGGTGAGGGTACGTGTACTATTAATATAACAGCAACCTGTCACAGCAGCAGTAGTCTATGGCGTGGTTATGCAAGCTGTACGTAAGGTATTGAATTCTATAGAGATGGTTTCCGAAGGCAGGCCTGCTTATTTCTTCGTGAGGAACCTTGGTTCTGGCGTCCTGATGTGACACCCTCTGAAGTACGCCTCCCCGGCCCTGTTCTTGTTCGTCCATATGTCAGGCCAAGAGCACCAACGGAATCTTCGATCATGTTGTGTCTGCCACAGATGATCTGTTGATCGAGATGAAAGCGCCGCCTGCAAAGAGCACCTCCCACACCGTATCGTACTTCTCAGGCAGCAAGACGGAATTCGGCTTTAACGTACAGGCGACGTGCGATGCCAACTATCGCTTCTGCAGCGTCTCGATCATCGCTCCGGGGGCTGCCAACGATTGGTCGGCGTGGACCCGATCTTCTGTGGCAAAGGCAACTATGCGCCTTCCAGACGGGTACCACATCACCGAGTATGCGGTGTACCCAATCAGCGGCAAGTTGCTCACGCCGTACCCCGGGAAAAGCTTGCCATAGGACCAGGACACCTTCAACTTCTACCTGAGCCACCTGCGGGTGAAGATCGAACAGTCGTTCGGCATCCTCGTGTCAACGTGGGGCATTCTGTGGAGGCCCCTCAGTGTAGGGTTCGCAGGCCGGACTGACCTGATCGTCGCCCTCTTCCACCTGTAAAACTTCTACCGACATGATCAAACCAAAGTGGTCGTGTCGGAAGAAGACTACAAGACAGAAAAGGGGCGAATCCTACTGGCGACGGGCGGGGTTCTGCCGCCTGCGTGCAAGAGTGCGGTCCAACCGGCAGGCCCAGCCGCCAAACCCACGCGAAGCGGCGAAACTCCTACGCGAGCGGCGACCACTTCGCTCTTAGCCTACAACAGACAGTTTCGCCCGAAGGAGAATATTCTCAGGAACGCCTAGATTACTACGCGTTGTATAATGCGTAGGTAGAGAGTTTGTCGGCATCCGAGCGTGTACGGCGGGGGCGATTGTGCGGTACAAGGAGGATGGGAATGGCGTGTGGAGGATGGGAGGTGGGCCGGAGTATAAGCTATTGGAGATGGACGTGATGGTCGTCAACGGGTGAGCGTTGGGCCAGAAAAAGGACGAGTGTCAACCGTGGTGATGAACGTCTGATGGCATGGCCTTTTTAATACTGAGGCGGAGGGGGGGGGGGGGTTGGTTGTTGGATTCGATACGTGCATCTGACGGCGTGGTTTTTCTAATTCCAGGTGGTGAGTTCGAAGACAGCTGCCTATACCCCCCCACCCCTTCCCCCAGTTATTATTGTTTGTCGAGCGTCAGAAACAAAAGCCCCCCCCCGCTATCTTGGTTTGTATATTATCGTGTAAATAATGGTGTGTTTTTTATCGTGAGAGCACCCCGGTGAAGCCGGCCACCGTTTTGTTATTCTTAAATAGGAGTGCAGGGTGTTGGCCGTCGAGCATCAGAAACGACCCCCCCCCCTTCTCTATTTTTCAAATCCCGCCTGACGAAGCAGTGGAGGGTGTAAGTTTGGGGTTTGTCGTGAGAGTACCACGGTGCAGATTGCCCCCTTCTTTTTTGTTTGAATAGGGGTGCAGGGAGTTATTTGTCCATCGTCCGTAACGAACCCATCCCCCGCTCTCGTTTTTTCCCTCCCAGCCTGGTGGAGCAGGGGAGGGTGTAATTTTGTGGCTTATCGTGAGAGTACCACGGTGCAGCTGGCACCCGTTTCTTTTTTATAGGAATCCAGGGTATTGGTTTTGGTCCCCCCCGCCCCCCCCCCCCCCCCCGTTTTTTTCCTCCAAGTCCGGTCAAGCGGTGGAGAGTGTAATTTTGTGGTCTACCGTGAGAGTACCACGGTGCAGCTGGCCCCCGTTTTTTTTTGTTTTGAAGAGGAGTCCAGGGTATTGGTCGTCGATCGTCTGAAACAAAGCCCACCCCTCTCGTTTTTTCCTCCCTGTCTGGTCAAGCAGTAGAGGGTGTAATTTTGTGCTTTATCGGGATAGTAGCACGGTGCAGCTGGCGCCCCCCTTTTTTTTATGGAGTCCAGGGTATTGGTTGTCGATCCCCGTCCCCCCCCACCCCGTTTTGTTCCTCCCAGTCTGGTCAAGCAGTGCA
Organism: Undaria pinnatifida; assembly: GCA_012845835.1. Lineage (NCBI taxonomy): Eukaryota > Phaeophyceae > Laminariales > Alariaceae > Undaria > Undaria pinnatifida. The sequence continues at coordinate 7,540,529 of JABAKD010000009.1, read as the reverse complement.
GGGTGTATTTTTGCGGTTTATCGTGATAGTACCACGGTGCAGCTGACGCCCCCCCCTTTTTTTTTATGAGGAGTCCAGGGTATTGGTTGTCGATCCCCCCCCCTCCTCCCATTTTTTTCCCCAGTCTGGTCAAGCAGTGGAGGGTGTAATTTTGTGGTTTATCGTGAGAGTACGCCGGTGCAGCTGCCTTCCCCTTTTTAAGATATAGCAATTCAAGGTATTGGTTGTCGATCGTCCGAAACGAAGCCCCCCCTTCCATTTTTTTCTTTTCAGTCAGATGAAGCAGTGGAGGGTGTAAGTTTTTTTTTTTTCGTGAGAGTACCCTGGTGCAGCTGGCCCGGTTTTTTTTCAATAAGAGTGCAAGGTTTTGTTTGTCCATCGTCAGAAACGTAGCCCCCCCTCCCCTACCATTTCCCTCCGCGGGTCCATGGTCATACGACTTCGACCATGCACGATTTCAACCCCCGCCGCGCCCCCCCCCCCCTCCCTGCCCCTTTCGGTTTCCTCCCAGCCTCATAAACGAATGGAGTGTGTAATGTTGTCTGTTGTCGCTGAAGGACCCCGGTAAAGCTGCCTCCTTGATTTTTTATAGGAGTGCCTGCGATTATCGAGCGTACGAATAGAAAGTGCTCTTTCCCCCAATATGGATGCGCCAGCAGTTTTTTTATACTATGATATATCGAGGGTACATATTCGTTTCTTGTAAGAAAGAGGACGCCGGAGAACCTTCCGCCTACTCCTTGTTTTCCGTTATTCGTTTGCAACAGAGCAGTAGGTTGCCGAGCTTTTACCTGTAAGTGCCCCTTTTACCCGCGTTTTGTGCTACTCGGTTTTTGATGGGGAGCATGGTGTCGGATGCTTGCATAAATACATTAAGCACGTGTAAATGAATACGAGGGGTACTGATGACGTCACTGGACCTGTTAAAATCTGCGTTTCACAGGATGTGTTTGCGATACGACGACGGATAGTTACTGGAGATCGTAATAAACATCCGCGCCACGACGACCCAGCTCAACGACTTCAATAGGATTATGAGGGCTCCTGCATCGGATTCAGCCACGATATCTTCTGATTGAAACCCACACGTGTCCCAAGCTGAAATGCATACGTTCCCGAGGGAAAAAATTATGATACTTGAGGGGCTTATTAGCCGATATATTACTGTGGTTTGATGGGACAACAAACCAAGAGATGGAGTACTCTCGCTTGCCAATATCGAATACCCAGTATGCTCTATCAACCTGCACGTAAAAAATAAACACGTAGTGAGCTGGGGCCAGCTACAACGGGGTACTCTCACAACGAAACTCAAAATTACACCCGCCACTGCTCAAGGAGACTGCGAGGAAAACAACCGGGGGCGAGGGGGGATGGGCTTCTGTTTTGACGCTCGGCAACAAAATAATTACACCTACAAAAAAAAACAGGGGCCAGCTGCACCGTGGTATGCTCAAGACAAATCTCAAACTTGCACCCTCCACTGCTTGACCAGACTGGGCGGAAAAAAGACGGTGGGGGGGGGGGGGGGGGGGAGGGGGGGGGATGACGACAACTAATACCCTGGACTCCTACTACAAAAAAAAGGGGGGCGGGGCGCCAGCTGCACCGTGGTACTATCACGATAAAGCGCAAAAATACACCCTCCACTGCTTGACCAGACTGGGAGGAACAAAACGGGGTGGGGGGGGGGGGGGGAATCGACAATCAAAACCCTGGACTCCTTTTTAAACAAACCAAAACGGGGCCCAGCTGCACAAGAGTACTCTCACGATAAACCACAAAATTACACCCTCCACTGCTTGACCAGACTGGGAGGAACAAAACGGGGTGTTGGGGGGGGGGGGAATCGACAACCAATACCCTGAACTCCTATAAAATATAAACGGGTGCCAGCTGCACCGTGGTACTCTCACGATAAGCCACAAAGTTTCACCCTCCACTGCTCCACCAGACTCGGAGGAAAAAAACGGGGGGAAGGGGGGGGGGTGGGAATCGACAACCAATGATTCTCGCCTTGAGCACGACAGGCGGGATTGAAAAAAGGTTCCCCGGTGCTTGTCGGAAACAATTGACTCCAGTACCAGCATACAACGGTGCTTCGACCTCCGGGTGTTGATGGAGGACGCATCCTCCGCGACATCTTCCTTCCTGATGACGGCAAGCACATCAGACGCCTTGCACTGATTTCTTCCGTACCTCAACGTAATGTTTTCGTCGACAGAGTATGACTTCCCCTTCATAGCCACGCAAAGCTTAAGAACGACCCCCTCTGGGATAGTTTCTGACTGGACCGGTGTGCTCGCTTTGACTTGACCTGTGTTCAAAACGTAGCGAGCACCGGGGAAAGGCACAAACTTTAATCTCATGGACGTGTGGCGTAAAATCGGGCTGCGCACTCGAACGAGTAGCCTGAAAAAGTAAAGATAAAAAACTGCGCTATGAAGCAGTATACTGGATTGCATCAGAACTGGAAGCGTATACTGGCAGACTGGACCAGTGCAACACACCACCAGAAATATAATACCACCTGGCAATGTATACTGCGCATCCATACGACAATGTTAAGCGGAAGGAGCGCTAACCGATGACTACAGCAGTACCCAATTATATAATAGTAGACTATACACATAGCAGTGTATATACTGTATAATGTGCTGTTAAAGTCCTGCGTATACCCATATATACCTAGTATACAGTACTGCTGTATACTGGTACCTGGTATACTGTACGCGACTTACGTCAAGAACTTGGGAGTTAATATTTTAAGAAAGAGCTTTGTTTAATAAGAAATTACGGCTAAGCGTTTGTGCTCAGGCAGGAACGCCACTGTAATTACTACCTAGTATATGATACCTCGTAGCCTTTACGATCCTACGCTCAACGTTGAGATCACAATAAGCCGCGAGCCTGAGCCCAAATAGGAGTTTCTTACCTGCTCTCGCGTACTTCACGATGATGTCCATACAAATACAGCTGTAGTTTGTGTGCCCACTCACAGAACACAGCTCTATATCCTACGCTCAACGTTGAGATCACAATAAGCCGCGAGCCTGAGCCCAAATAGGAGTTTCTTACCTGCTCTCGCGTACTTCACGATGATGTCCATACAAATACAGCTGTAGTTTGTGTGCCCACTCACAGAACACAGCTCTATATATCTTGCTGTACGTGCAAGATTCAAAAATATACGATTTCGTGTAGACTACTGCTGTAGAGTATGTGCAAAATTCAAAATTCAAAAATGTACGAACTCGTACGACGAACAAGCTACGTGCAACATTTGAAAATGTTCGAACTTGTATGGACTTGATCCTCACCTTCATCACCATCAGCTGTTGTTGCTGCTGCTGCTGCTGTCCCGGAGCCCCACGCTCTCAGCACCGGCATCCAAACACCTACCCTGGCATTCAGCAGCTGCCTCCTTCCCCTGTGTTTGGTGTCCCATCGAAGTGTTCGTGGGGCTGATGCTGTCTGTGGCCTCGGTGATTGACGCCACATCTACACAAGTGCTTCCCCTTGAAAATCCAGGCAACTTCGTTCGCACTGGGCCCGTCGTCCTTCCGTCGCTGCTGTCGCCGGATTGCAAGAATCTGCTTGGCCTGGGGCAATTTCTCTGCGGTCTTCCGGGATGTCGTTCATGCTTGCTGTGTGACGACGCGCGTGACTGCTGGTGTGGGTGGTGACGGTCTTGCTTTATGGCTCGGCTTTCAAAAATCAGGAAAAAAAAAGACAAAACAACCCCGCGCTCGATAATAATGCAGCCGTTTTTTCATGGAAATCCTGGAAAAAAAAGAGGAAATTTAGGAAATTCACATCTCCGATAAGAACGGGCCGTATGCGTGCTCTTCGTCTTTCAGGAATACAAAAAAATGTACTTCACATGTTTGCGGTGTGTGCGTTCAAGTTCCTGCTTCCAGCATGTTTTTTTTGGCACTGCGCTCCTTTACATCTTAAGTTGTAGTTTTCCTGTCTCTATCCTTGACAAGCGCGTGCCTGGTGTTTATGCACTGCGATAATTTATTATTGATGATCGACTTAGAGAAGCTATTAATAGGTGTACAGGACCTAGGTGCTACCTGAGAGGTGGAAGGATATGCCAAGCAAGTCCTCCGACGCGCCAATCATGGACTGGGCGAATGGATGATAATAACAAACTCATAATCATAATCGTCTCTATCCTGTACCGTTGTACTATATATGGACCTCTTGGCATTTTCAAGTCGCCAGTTGCGCCATTTGTGCTTCTTTTCCGCCTTTCTACTACTGAATGTCTATTCCTCCTTCCGCAAGCGTAGCGGGCGGCGCCCAGCCGCCCGCGAGCGAAGCCCTTGTAAGATCTACTAGATTCACATGATCCTATGATCCTACGAGATACGTGTGTATCTGTTACCACCTGGGTATGATACGTACGTGTACGTATCACACTCCTTGGCCTGGTATCGCCGAAGCTCCTCGTGCTGCTCCGTTCCAAAGCTTAGTACCTATCCTTAACAACAAACCGATCCGATACGCTCTGAAAATGTCCACGTACTAACTCGTGTACGTGTAGTCTATACCAGTCGCGTATAACAGCAGGTCATGCTGCTGCGTCCTACCACGTACGAGCTACGTATACCAGATGACTGCGTATGATATGTTAACGACAGCGCAATCGATAGGTTACGATGGACTATCTGGTACTTTGTGCCAGTGGAAAGGTAACTATCCTCAGTAGTCGTAGTAGTAGTAGTAGAAGTAGCAGCAGTAGTAGTAATAGTAGTAATAGTAGTATTAAGTAGTAGTAGTAGGAATAATATTAATAGTGGTAGTAGTACGAGCAGTAGTAGCAGTAGCAGTAGTAGTACGTAGTACCAGGGGTAGTAAGTAGTAGTACGTCGTAGTAGTAGCAGTAGTAGTACGTAGTAGTAGTAGCAGCAGTAGCAGTTACTAGTAGCAGTAGCAGCAGCAGCAGTAGTAGTGGTAGTAGTAGGGACGCGTCCAACGATAGGGGTGCAACCCCAATTTTTATGACGCTTCTCATCTGAAGAGATACATGCTGAGGGAACACCCATAACCTGACCGCGATTAAAATAAAGTGAAGTACACGACGTGTATGAAAATACGTGGAAGTGTGGTGAGCTAAAGCTTTATTTTTCCCCATCCGCCGGAGGATAAAAAAAAAAAAAAAAAGTGAAGTAAAATCCGATCATATTAGAGCAGATCCCATGGCTTAGGTATACACCGATAACAACAACAACAGCAACAACAGCAACAGCTGCAACAACAACGACAACGACAACAACAACAACAACAACAACAACAACAACAACAACAACAACAACAACAACAACAACAACAACAACAACAACAACAACAACAACAACAACAACAACAACAACAACGTTCCTCAAGCTAGTATAATAAGATTAAGGGGATGTTACAGACACAGGCCACCCTTTGCAGGTTTCTCTGCTAGGCAGGTTCCACGTTGGTCACTCACTTGATTTAGATAATAAGCTCTTAGATCAGTTCCACACACGCCACGGACGAACCAAATAGCGTTCCATTCCGCGAGGCAAAGACATCATCCCATTTTTCCTATACGCACATGCCTTCGAAGTGTGGAAGAGTCGTGGTGACGGGTAGGTGTGAGGGAAGGGACGCAGGGGTATCACCTTCGCTTGGAGACAGCACCGACCGGTTCTTCGTTGTAGATTTCTTACTATTGGCGTTGAGCAATGAGAAGCTCGAGGAGACAGGAAAGGAGGAGTGAGAGCATGGGGGTGGGGTGAGGCTCACAGAGTTCGCTTCCCCCCAGCATTGCTGCTGTACTCTCTTCTGGACCTTTACCTATGGAACGTACAAGGAAAACGTTCTCCTAAATGTTCTATATTCCCATGAGCGCTTGACGCGCTTACTTCTATCTTGTCCAGAGGAGAAACGTTCCATTACCGAGAACGCTCTCGTGGTATAAGCTAGCTAGATTCTATGGGTTATCTTCTTCTCCACTCAGAATATAAGAGATTCTTCTTGTGGCCAATAGACCATGACTCTGCAGGCTATCTTACCGAATCTATTGCCAGCTATGCTGACACTCTATTACTGTACATTAGCCCACCTTGAATAGTCGTATATGCAGACCTCAAGACGGTCGAAGGGTGACAACAAAGTTTACCCTAAAAGACCGGGAAAGGGGGTCGAAGATGCGGCTATTTGAAACAAAGACATGAGGCTATAGATTCCCCCACACCTCATAATGAGGCCTAAACGCCACGGATAGGACCATTCACGAGAAAATCGCGGTGAAACCCTTTTATATTCAGTCGTATCCCATATCTTACGCCTTGTCAGGCTCCCAGGGGAATACCATACCACTAGCCCATCCTGATGAGCCGTATATGCAGAAATATAGAAGGTTCGGGGAAGCACCGGTTCCACGATCTAGAACATGACTTGAAGATGTGGCTCTTCACAACCTACTCCCACACCTCTAACCTGCGAGGCTACGAAGCCTCAGGGGAAATGCTACAGCGGAAGACCTCAAACGAAGAACGGAAGACGGGAAAAAGGGTACAGAACACTCCAGCGAATGGCGGGATTGACAGGCGCGAGAGTTATCACTTCCACAGATTAGCGACCCACAGGAATACCATAACACTAGTTGAACAGCCCCGTCCGAACGGAAACAGTTTCTGACCTAAACGCGCTATGTACCCACTGTGTGGCGTGCGTCTTTGATGTAGGGGTAACCTTAGTGGCATTAGGCACGTAGTAAGGTATTATTGGGGCATTAGTCCGTTTGACCACTTGCAAAAGGTTAACCTATAGCTTACCCAAACTAAGCCTTGTAACACTCTCCCTCCCTTAAACGGCGGGATAGCAGGTCGGGCGGATATACGGGCGGACCCGTCAATATCCAAGCCGTTTCATTTCCTGGGGATACCGGGGTGAGTATTTTTCAAATTCGACATGGGGAAAGTCTGACAAAGTTTATTATGGTGGATGTGGGAGTCGAACCCACGATCCAAAAAACCCATGGTCTGTCGACGACGCCATTTGTTAAGGTATTAGTGGGGTATTAGTCCGTTTGACCACTTGCAAAAGGTTAACCTATAGCTTACCCAAACTAAGCCTTATAACACACGTGCGGCGATAAAGGTATACCTCTTTTTGGATTTTTGGTTTTCTGAATGACGGGGCTCCTTAACCCAAAATCGTCTGAAAAATAGGCCATTTGTTTTTGCCTGATTCTCGAAGTTGTGTACCTAGGCCGTGGGATTTTTCATCCGGTAGCAGTTTTACTTTTTTTGGTCCGTATCAGTTTTTGGGAGAGGTCGTCTTGAGGTATCAAAATGAGGGGTAGTGTTAGAAAAAAACGTGGTGCAACACTTCTATCGTAGCAGTCGTCATTAATGGCCGTCTGCGTCAGCGATGGTGGCTGGAAATGTGCTACAGTTAGTGGAGGCATTGCAAGGTATACCACTTGTTGGCTAACACATTTTTTGGATTTGACGGGGCGACTTAGCCCAAAACCGTCGGCATGTCAAATCCTGATTTGCAAACTGGATGTTTTTTATACCTTAACCCATTTACAGCCCCAAAACCCCTCCCTATACTAATTCCAAGCTTTTTTTCCCCGAAAAATGATCTTCCAGAGTTGTGGAGGCGTTAAGGCCTTCGGTTTGGTCGTCGGGTTGCCCTTTCAGCTTTTTAAAAATCGAAATCGGTTTTGTGGGCGTGTGAGGTATGTAGATATAGCACCTCCTCAGCCAAGGAAGGCACCTCACGAAAAAAAGTGGTGGACCTTTACCGTAGCCTGTGTCGGTACCACTTGGTGTGGTCGTTTATCACAAACGTGCCACAGCTATACTGCTCGTGGCGCGGTGGTAAACGTCGGAAATATTCACGCGTTCGAGGACAGATCACTGATGTGAAGGGTGTCTTGGTGCCGGAAGGTGGGAGGGAAAGGACGCAGGGGTATCAGCTTCGCTTGGAGACAGCATCGGTTCTTCTTTATAGATTTCTCATTATTGGCATTGAGCTATGACAAGCTCGAGGAGACAGGAAAGTAGAAGGAGGAGGAAGAGGAGGAGGAGGAGGAGCAGGAGAAGAAGGAGTGAGAGCACGGGGGATGGAGTGAAGCTCACAGAGTTCGCTTCACCCCAGCATTGCTGCTGTGCTCTCTTCTGGACCTTCACCTATGGAACGTACAAAGAACGTTCTCCTGGATGTTCTATGTTCCCATGAGCGCTTAGCGCGCTTACTTCTATCTATCTTGTCCAGAGGAAGAACGTTCCATCACCGAGAACTCTCTTGTGGTATAAGCTAGCTAGATTCTACGGGCCATCCGCTCCACTTAGAATATTCCGTTCATGAGAATCTTCTTGTGGCCAATAGACCATGACTCTGCGGACTATCTTACCGAATCTATTGCCAGCTATACTGACACTCTATTACACTGATGCCCACTTGATAGGCTAGAAGATCTGTATATATGGCCAATCTACTGTGAGTAGTCCATCTTACCGGATGGGGGGCGTGCGATCGGCATGGTCTACTAGCACACGTTTTTTCCTGGGTTAGATCTGTGCTCTACAGAAACAGATCCGGCACAAGATATCATAACGGCAGATACAGGATATTGTCATATAAGGCTTAGTTTGGGAAAGCTATCGGTTAACCATTTGCAAGTGGCCAAACGGACCTAATAACCCACTAACACCTTAACAAATAAATGGCGTCGTCGACAGACCATGGGTTTTTAGAGTCGTGGGTTAGAATCCCACCATCCACAATAGTAAACGTTTTCAGATTTTCCCCATGTCGAACTTGAGAAATACTCTCCCAGGTATCCCCAGGAAATGAAACCGCTTGGATATTGACAGGTCCGCCCGTATATCCGGCCGATCTGCTATCCCGCCGTTTCAGGGGGGCAGAGTGTTATAAGGCTTGGTTTGGGGACGCTATTGGTTAACCTTTTGCAAGTGGAGGTCAAACGGGCTAATACCCCACTAACGTGCCTCCGATCTATTTCCTAACTTTCTAGAATATAAAACGCCAACCTTATAATATGAAACTCATCCAAACGATCTCAAATTCGGACAACTACACGCCTTTCGAGGCCGTATCTTAACACTAACCCACCCTGATGAGTCGCATATGCAGAAATATGGAAGATTCGGGGAAACACCGGTTCTGCGAACTAGACCATGAATCGAAGATGCGGCTCCTCAAAACCCACTCCCACACCTCTAACGGCCTGGCTATGGAGCCAGGAACACAAACTAAGCCTTATAACAGGTATTAGTCCGTTTGGCCGGTTGCTAAAGCTGAACCAATCGCTTACCCAAACAAAGCCTTATAACAGCTGTGACAGGGGAGCCCCTTTTTGGGCATTTTTTTTAGTGGCCCGGAATCACTCGCGCGACTGACCCCCTCTCTGTTCCTCTCCGGTCTTGATCTTTGGTGCTACTTTCATCCAGCGACGTGAATCCGCAACGCAATAATTAGCCACGCTGCGCCAAAAGCACATGGCGTAGAAATAGTATTTTCGTCAGCGAGGTGCGTACAGACCCACTCTCGTGCGAGACTAGTGCACTTCAAGTCTACTAGTGAAAAAGCGGGTCTATCATTATAGCATCCCGTAGCCTTCAGGTAAAAAAAGAACAACCTTTTTTTGGGAGCCAAAGCTATAAGGTAGGGAGTAACTTGTTTGCAGTGAGTGGTTTGGTGTCACTCGCGCGAGTTTGACCTCCCCCCCCCCTGTTCCGTTGTCTGAGCTTGACTGAGCTTTCGTGTTGTTCTAATGAAGTTGCGATACTGAATCCGCAGTGGATGGAATATAGCAAGCTCTAGCTATAATAAGTTTCGCCAACAAAAACGCCTACCAGGTAAAAAATATTTTCGTCAGTGAGATACTACATACCTGGTACATACTACAGTCATTCGGGGGCGCGTGGCGAAAATTTTTCTTTGGCCGAATTTTTTGGTCAACGGCACGTGTAAAAGATCACAACTACAGGCAGTAAATGTTGCATAACTTTTGATCAAATAAATGGGAGTACGTCGGCAAACAGGGTATCGGATTGAAGCGCTTGATGTCGTCTACCCCCTGGGGTGGGTAGAACGATCGACGTGGAATACAGTGGCCAACAGGAGAGCCAAGACCGGACGAAAATAAAATATGTGTCAATGTATTTGTTCTTTCAAGAATACAAAAGTATAGCCCCGAGTACAACCGAGATTATGCCACTACATGCTCCCTCAAGCTACATCCATAAACGCATGCCTGCACAACGCGCCTACCCTGTGGGCACTACAATGAGCTGCCCGAGATAACCATGCTCTCGAGGTACGTGCTCTCGCTAACAAACGCGAACCCTTTCATTGACGTAGACTTATGGTCCACCTACTTCGAGCTGCACCCCCCCGGGTAAGCATCATCCCCGACGCAGTGACACTCGCTACCGAACATCCGGATGGGCCTCGTGGCAATCGGGTTGACTTTGGCGCGGCGTCGACTCTCTGGCACGGTGCAAATGGGACCAGGTACCTGGACATGACAAGAACAACTGATTGTGGTGACGTTTGAAGGCTCCGACTCGCATCTTGTGCCCGCACGTACGGCAGTGCTGGTTCCGCCGCTTAGCACCCGCCGCCGAAGAAGCGCCTGCCACAGCGCTAAGCCCAGCACTGCTGTTGCCCCCGGCGGAGTTACCCTGTCTGCTCCTCCAACCCCCGAACACCGTTTCCACCGGCTATCATGCCGTTTCGTCTCCATGATCTTGCGTCTCTTGTCGACCTGGGATGGAGGTCTTGGCTCGCCCGCACCCGCTCGATTCTGCTTCCCTGCCGGCCTTCCGACAGGGGCAGGAGGAGCGACCACACGCTGAATTCATCCCGGGCGAATCGCAGCAGCGCCACAAAGACCGCCCTACGGCAGGCGTGGACAACATGTATTTGCCTCATGTTTTTGTGCTTTTGAGGTACGCCGCCGCTTGGGCAAAGTCGACCACAGCAGTACTACAGCAGCACTACTACTTGTACTACCAGAGTTGCGCCGCGCACAACCCCCGTGTCGCTCGGGCAGAGCCGATCTAGCAGTACTACAGCAGCACTACTACTTGCACTACCAGAGTTGCGCCGCGCACAACCCCCGTGTCGCTCGCTGATTGGCCTGTACTATGGTGCACTATGGGGAGGGACTGTGTAGAAAAAAAAAGAGGCCTAAATGGAGCCTTCTGATTGGCCTGTACTATGGGTAGTACTATGGGTAGGCAGGTAAGACCATGGGGGTCGAGCCGAAAAAGGAGTGCCCCGCCTATGCCGCAGCCTTGGCACACAGGGTACAGCAGTCTGATTTCTTTTTGTGTGCGTATCTCTAGGTCATGGGGTTGCGCACATCGTTTTTTTTTGCACTTTCGTTTTTTCAAAAAAAATAATAATGATAATAATAATAATAATAATAATAATAATAATAATAATAATAATAATAATAATAATAATAATAATAATAATAATAATAATAATAATAATAATAATAATAATAATAATAATAATAATAATAATAATAATAATAATAATAATAATAATAATAATAATAATAATAATAATAATAATAATAATAATAATAATAATAATAATAATAATAATACATATATACATACATACATACATACATACATACATACGTAGGGTAGGGGTATATTATTAAAAATCACTCCCCCGACAAAAGCGAGGAGAGCCTCCTCAAAAGAAAAATTGCACACCCTGTACAACTATGACTACCAACTAACTAGTTAGTTGGTCTGGGAGGCAACTACCGGGTAGTTGCCTCCAGGTAACTAGTTGCGCAAGATTCTGGACCGAGAGTTGTTTACAGGCAACTAGTTGCGCAAGATTCTGAGCCGAGAGTTGTTTTCAGGCAACTAGTTGCGCAAGATTTTGAACCGAGAGTTGTTTACAGGCAACTAGTTGCGCAAGATTCTGAGCCGAGAGTTGCTTACAGGCAACTAGTTGCGCAAGATTCTGAGCCGAGAGTTGTTTACAGACAACTAGTTGTGAAACATTCTGAACCGAGAGTTGTTTACAGGCAACTAGTTGCCCGGGGAGAAGAACAACTAGTTGCCCGGGGGGTTGTTATATCAGAACAGTACGGCCCTCAGATGGCCTCGCTCGTAGACAGGGTTGATGAAAGCGAGGCGTAGACTTGGTATGCGTGCTTGAATTTCAATTTTTTCTTTTTCTTGGTGTGTTCGGCATCGACGGTACAGTAGTAGTAGTTTCAGTTTAATGCTTGCAGTCTCTTCCTCTTTTGCGACCAGCGTGGTCACCGTTTTTCTGGAGTTGCTCGGGGGATCGCTCCCGCGCAAGAGAGGACCCGCGGTCATCGACCTAGTTGGACGTGATACATGCACGAGGCAGCAGGAACGACCCAAATTAAGTGCGCTCTATTTTCTGCTATTTTTATTTTTGTTGTCACAACTATAACCAACTAAAGTTAGTTGTTTCGGAGGCAACTACCGGGTAGTTGCCTCCAGGCAACTAGTTGCGCAAGATTCTGAACCAGTAGTTGTTTACAGGCAACTAGTTGCGCAAGATTATGGACCGAGAGTTGTTTACTGGCAACTAGTTGTGCAAGATTTTGGACCGAGAGTTGTTTACAGGCAACTAGTTGCGCAACATTCTGGACCGAGAGTTGTTCACAGGCAACTAGTTGCGCAAGATTTTGAACCGAGAGTTTTTACAGGCAACTAGTTGCGCAACATTCTGAGCCGAGAGTTGTTTACAGGCAACTAGTTGCGCAAGATTCTGAACCGAGAGTTGTTTACAGGCAACTAGTTGCGCAAGATTCTGAACCGAGAGTTGTTTTGCAAGCAACTACCAACTATTGTAGTTGTACAGGGTGTGGAAAATTGGTATCATACCCTGGTATGTTACACTTTTTTTTCCTTCATTCCGTTTATCGTGTCGTCGCACTACTCTCGCCCTCCCTCCCAGTATAATAATCGTGGTAATAACTCAGATCCTGGGTGGTAACATCTAGCGGGCCCTCCTCCCCCCGTTCCCCACACTGCGATACGTGTGCCTTCGTTTTTATCTGTTGTTGTATCGCGAGAAGAATTCAGCATTTTTTTCCCCTCGTCGACTCGCTCGCGTAGTTGAATTGTACCGTACGTAGCATGTGTATATACCACTCTTGTTAAGGAATTAGTGGGGTATTAGTCCGTTTGACCACTTGCACAAGGTTAACCAATAGCTTACCCAAACTAAGCCTTATAACACTCTCCCCCCCTGAAACGGCGGGATAGCAGGTCGGCCGGATATACGGGCGGACCTGTCAATATATCCAAGCCGTTTCATTTCCTGGGTATACCGGGGAGAGTATTTTTCAAGTTCGCCATGGGAAAATCTGAAGAAGTTTATTATGGTGGATGTGGGGATCGAACCCACGACCCAAAAGCCCATGGTCTGTCGACGACGCCATTTGTTAAGGAATTAGTGGGGTATTAGTCCGTTTGACCACTTGCACAAGGATAACCAATATCTTACCCAAACTAAGCCTTATAACACTCTTCTGTCCGGAAATAAGAAACGTTTCATTTCAATAAAAATGCACCAAACAAAGTTGATTATATTTCCGCACAGAGTGGCATAGATGTATACACATAGTACCACGTAGGGAAGTATATTATTTGGAACGTTGCCGGTGTTCTTTGGCTTTTTCTTTCTGTCTTTTTATTGTCCTCGGAAACGGTTGCCTAGAAACTCTCTCCTCTTTACCCCTGTCTGTGCTACGTACTACATACTACTTCGAAGTACATACACAGCACAATAGTAACAACAGTAACAAAACCAGCGATATTTATGTGGACATCGAATTACCGCTTGTGATGCTTCCGGGAGAAGTAAGTGCATGTGTTATGAGGCTTAGTTTGGGTAAGCAACTTTTTCAGACTTTCCTCATGTCGAACTTGAAAAATACTCTCCCCCTTATACCCAGGAAATGAAACGGCTTGGATAATTGACAGGTCTGCCCGTATATCCGGCCGACCTGCTATCCCGCCGTTTCAGGGGGGGAAAGTGTTGTAAGGCTTAGTTCGGGTAAGCTATTGGTTAACCTTTGCAAGTGGTCAAACGGACTAATAATACCCCACTAATACCTTAACACATAGATGTAGTGAGGGCTCGGTCCCGGTGGCTCCAGAGGGCAGGGTCAGTGGGACATGGACGCACATGCATCTAGTATTATTCGTGTATATACTATGTAGTTGTTTGTTGGATTCATTGTTGTGCGCCTTTTTCACTCTTCTTCGTGGTCTGTACTTATCTTCTTTCGGGGCTTCTCGTTATATATTCTATCGTTGACACGACGTAACAACGCTGCACATTTTCGGGTGGTAAACTAAAAATGATAGTAACAGCGAGTTGTGATTGGTGGCCTCGCCCTTCGTGTTTTCGTACGGCGATTGCTACAACTACTGGTATATACAGTATATAGGTACATACCTGACCTCGAGCTCGCACGGTTGTGAGCTCCATCCACATCATATAGGAGGGTTGTATATCTTATAATATAAAAATTAAAATACACTCCAGCTGGGAGATCGAATATTTTGTCGAAACTCATCTTTGCAAGCTGTGTGTGATACTCCGATCGAGCGTATTACGGGTTGTGTGTCCTCATTCAAAGATATAGGTCGGCGACTCCCCTTGCAACTACAGTGTAGCTATCAGGGTCAACAGGGTGATGTTAGGCAGTCTGTGCGCGGAAACAACAAAACCCGTTTCTGAAGGGGACAAAATCTGACAGCTGTGGAAGGAAATGCATCCGTTTATCAAGTGAATCCTGTAAGTCGAATATCCGGTGAGGGGAGGGTGGAGTTTTTAAGGACGTGGGGGCCTGATTTTGATCAAAAGGGGGCGGGAGGAGGGAAGGGGGGGGGAGGGGACGGGTGGGGTAGGTCAATTTGTGCCTGGAAACTATAAATATTTCTTGTGGGGGAGGGGGGGGGAATGTGGCGGGGGGGGGGCGGGGGGCGAGGGGGGGGGGGCTTTAGGTCGCATAGATGTAGGGGTTTGCTATACGCGTGGTGCTAGGTCTAGGCGCTGGTGCGGGTGGTGGGGAAGGAGGGGGCGTTATATTATAACAGCCTTATTTTCGTTAGACTCCGAGTAGCCGCATCCTCGATCCTCTTTCCAACTTCCGGATGTTTTGTTTGACATCCTTCGACTGCCATGTGATCTGTGCATCTATCTACGTACGACTATTCAGGGTGGCCTAATGTTATGGAACGCCTTCGATCTTCTGTAGATAGATAGTCCATTATAGATTCGACGTAAATAAAATCATGTCATGGTTGGGGCGAAACCAGGTGAAAATAGACGTCATAATATTCACGCCCCCCCCCCCCCCTCCCCCCCATCCCTCTTGTTCAAACGCCCCACCTAAAATCAAAATCTGCCTGAGAGTAGTAAGCACTACCAGCCAGCTGATATCACCCCCCCCCCCCCCTTTTTTTTTCCCGCCCTTTTGTTCAAACGCCCCACCTACCATCAAAATCGGCCAGAGTAATAAACACTTCTACGCAATTGATATCACGTCATTATCTTTCTAGCCATCCATGACGTAGCTTTCATTCACCCCCCGCCCCCTAACGCCCCCTCCTTCCCCACCACCCGCACGATCGCCTAGCACCACGCGTATAGCAAACCTCTACATATATGCGTAGTATGCGCGATCGGAGTATCACACACAAGCTTGCAAAGAGGAGTTTCAACCAAATATTCGATCTCACAGCTGGAGTGCATTTTTATATGATGTGACCTAAACCTCTTGAAAACCCTCCCCCCCCCCCCCTATTTATTTATTTTTTTCCGGTCCATCTTGCTCAAATGCCCCACCTAACATCGGAATCTGCCTGAGTAATAAACACTTCCACGCACTTGATATCACTTCATTATCTTTCTAGAGCTATTCATGCCTCTGCTGCAATTCACCCCCCCCCCCCCCCAACGCCCCCTCCTTCCCCACCACCCGCACCATCGCCTAGACCTAGCACCACGCGTATAGCAAACTCCTACATCAATGCGACCTAAAGATGTTGTTTAAAAACCCTTTCGCCCCCCCCCCCCCCCCCCCGCCCCCCCCCCCCCCCCCCACCCCCACCCCCTCGAACGCTCCGCCCTCTCGTCACTGGTTGTACGACTTACAGGGTAGGATTTATAGTTTCCACACACAGATTGAGCTGCCCCGCCCGTCCCCCCCCCCTCCCCCCCCCCCCCTCTTGATCAAACCCAGGCCCCGACGTCCTTAAAAACTCCGCCCTCCCCTCACCGGATATTCGACCTACAGGATTCACTTGATGAACCGATGAATTTCCTTCCACAGCTGTCAGATTTTGTCCCCCTCAAAAACGGGTTTTATAGTTTCCGCGCACAGACTGACTAACCCCACCCTGTTGACCCTGACAGCTACACTGTAGTCGCAAGGGGAGTCGCCAACCTATTTTTTTTTATCCTTAATGAGGACACACAACCCGTAATGCGCTCGATCGGAGTATCACACACAGCTTGCAAATATGAGTTTCGACAAAATCTTTCGATCTCACAGATGGAGTGCATTTTTATTTTTATAATATTAACGTCAAGACCCCCTCGTAGACGGGCAAGAATATAACGTTGGTATAGTGGTCCAGGCTCACACTCCATATCATTCGCCGCCCTGCTCTCTCTCCGCTTGCCTGTCCTATATAATATACCGTGTTCCTCTAGGGGGTGATGTCAGCCTTTTGTGTCTGAAGACAGCGAGCCAAAGGAGAGACGAATAAAGACACCAGGAGCCATGCTGAGGAGAATGCTTACCAACACCGACACAACAACCCTGCATCCTCCACGGGGACCTCTTCGCGGCTACTATTACTACTACTACTACTACTACTACTACTACTACTACTACTACTACTACTACTACTACTACTACTACTACTACTACTACTACTACTACTACTACTACTGCTACTACTACTACTACTACTACCATCCACCGTACAAAAGACTCCGCGTGCGCAAGGATGCGAAGGAAAACGATAGAAAGGTATATCGTAGGCGCGGAAACAATGTTAGAAGGGAAGAAGGAACAACACGTGTCGCCCTGTTGTGCGTGTGTTTTCTTCACATCAAATCGTTCTTTCTACCCAACGAACGACATCATCCAGTACAGCCAAAGTCCGGGCTGATTCTTCATCCTAATGGATACAAGTTATACTCGTATGTTGTCACAGACTGTGAAAAAGAGTAAACCAAAACAGTCGCAATTCATTAAGGTAAAGCAAGTGAAATATGCTCTAGGCCATGAAAAAAAAATGACAGGTATATAGAATAGGCGCGGAAACAATGTCAAAAGCAGCCAAAAAAGGGAAGAAAAGCACACACGTGTCGCGCTGTGAAGGCCAGAAGAAAAAAAAAGGGGGCCCGAAGTGCGGGGCCAAAGGGACGGACGGTCGCACAGGTCGGGCCATTGGCCGAAACACAAGAGAGGAAGAGAACGGAACACACTGCGTAATACGTAAGACAATGTCAGGTCCTCAAACGCGGCGCCGAAGAGGCGGGCGGTCGGGCCATTGGCCGAAAGGCATGATAGGAAACCACGGAACACTGCCTAAGACGATGTCAGAATCTGCAACGACAGACCTGGAAGGATGACGTGGGCTGGTGGGATCATTGGTCGAACATAAAGCCCCCCCCCCAACTTTTGTTTAACGAAATCGCCGGCTTTGAAACCAGCTCCCGCCCGTGTCTCCTGAAATATATACGGTGCCCCTCGCCACCCCGATATTGATTATCGTTCGAAAGTCCTTTGCAGACAAGAAGAAAAAGGCATGACGGACACAGTTTTTTCATAGCATTTCCGTCCCCGTGTCGAGCGAGCAGCCATGAAACGTTCGTTAAAGAACATATCGCTGGTTTTGGGGGCGGGGGCTATCGAATAGAATCAGCCCACCACAGCTGACTAAAGTTTTTTTTTTTTTTTTTTTTCATTTTTTTCCCTCAACAGTAAGAATAGCACTGCTTGTTGTGCTTGCAAAGCCGTACGGAGTACTGACCGCTCTACACAAATCACCCCGCACTAATTATGAGTGCTTTGTCCCTGAAAAGGTGGGTGGGTGTGTGCAGTTATTTCTATGGGTTGAGGGGTCCCCCAACAAGGCGGTCTGATTAGCGCGGTATCCCGATATAAGGCGGTCCAAATCCCTTGACGCGACTGGGCAACCGCACTCACAACCTGCGGAATGAATAAGACGGCTTCCCCCGATAAGGCAGTCATATTGCTCTGTACCACCACGGCCTTACGGAGGGAGCCCTACTGCTACACTGTATGTAGTAACATTTTAATGGAATTAAGAAAATCTCATTTTGGACCAGCCCAATAATATTTCCAAGTCAGACAGAGGGTGTGTGTCCAACATGAAAAAAATCTCAGTAAAATATAAATGAAAGCAGAAGAAACTTCGGCTGCATCCCCATCCTCACATCGAAGAAAAAAAAAACATAGCGTAGGATTGTATGACTCTACGACGACTAAATAAAGGCGATAATTTCTGTATCTTGCACATCGCCCGAAAAAAATGGTGACTGACTCGCGGTTCGAGATGATGGCCGGTCGCCCCGGTGGCGTATCAGGTTATCTTCGGGCCTGGTATAGGTCAGTTTCGTGAGTTCGAGCCCCGCCGAGTGCATACTCGTATAAATTCGTTGGGACTTTTTCTTGTGCACAAATTGACTTGCGGAAAGCGCGAGAGCGTGAGTTAGATCATGAACGAGCAACAAAGTGGTACGATAACGTTTGGTCTTAGCAACACTCGATGGAAATCGGCGAGCAGTGGGATTGCTGAACCCTATGCGCGATAAAAATTGAAGGCAAGAACCGGGGGGGAGAAGGGACGACACCTGTGACCACAGCTTGTCCAGAAGCTGGAAAGTAAAAGTAAGTGTGCGAAAAAAAAAAAAAAAGAAATGATGGCTCAGAATCAAGCTTTTTTTTTTCCCCCACTTACTTCTTTGAGATCTAACAGTAGTATAGTCTAGACTATTGTTAAGGTATTAGTGGGGTATTAGTCCGTTTGACCACTTGCACAAGGTTAACCAATAGCTTACCCAAACTAAGCCTTATAACACTCTCCCCCCCTTAAACGGCGGGATAGAAGGTCGGCCGTATATACGGGCGGACCTGTCATTTATCCAAGCCGTTTCATTTCCTGGGTAAACCGGGGAGAGTATTTTTCAAGTTCGCCATGGGAAAATCTGAAAAAGTTTATGATGGTGGATGTGGGGATCGAACCCACGACCCAAAAACCCATGTCCTGCCGTCGACGCCATTTGTTAAGGTATTAGTGGGGTATTAGTCCGTTTGACCACTTGCACAGGTTAACCAATAGCTTACCCAAACTAAGCCTTATAACACTATTTCGACCGCGTTGTGGGCAACGTCGCACAATTATTATTCTTAGTAACGTTATTTTTTTATACTCCGGAGCATAATATATCAAGGACGTCAGCCGTGAGTTCGACGAAATTCTGGTCAACACTCATTCTCTTTGCAAGCCGCGATGTTAATTTCACCAACAGTTAACAGCGCGCACGCACACAAAAGTTGTCGACAGCAAGCAGCAAAAACTACAAATAAATAAAATATTATATCCTGCTGCGCCGGGTTCCTGTTGTTGGTATGTGTGATATGCGATAAATGCGCACCCCGGCACTAATTACTTGCGATAATTACTTGCGATAGCGCCATATCACACATACATCACAATACAGTATGTAATACCATCCATGGTGGATCGTGGTATATCTCGGTATTATCGTCCGGTATTATCGTCCAGTATCGTACTTCTCAGGTAAAAATGAACGGATAATCAACCATTCGAACACACAGACTCAACAACAGAGAGTGTAGAGTGATCCCTTTTCGTTGTTATTATGTGTGTGTGTGTTCTTCACATTAAACCGTTCTCCTACTCGTCGACATCCAGCACACCCAGTGTCCGTACTGATTCTTCACCCTAGAAAGATCAGCTCTGTGGTCACAAGCCACGACACAGAGATAATGCATCGTAATGCATTCGACAACGCAATGTCATGCCCTAGTACTGGGTACGACAGGCACAACATACATACGTCAGCAACAGAAATACATTGGAAGAGAGAAATACGAAATAAACAAAAACAAAAACAAAAACAAAAAACAAAAACAAAATAAGAAAACAAATAAAAACAAAGATAAAAATAAAACAAAAAATGAAACAAACAAAACGAAGGGGAAATCGAAGAAACAACCCAACCGGAAAGGAGAGCCAAAGCTCGGAAAAGAAACATAATAAAATGAAATAAAATAAAGTAAAGTAAAACCAAAATAAGATAATCCGAACACGAGCCAAAAACCTGGACACGCAAGGAGGGAACAAAGGGGAAAAAAATACCCCAGAAAAAGACGAAAAGTGCTATGTACCTACTAGTCGCCCTGGTACCTTGCTACCCTGTCTGCCATCTTCTCCTTCCTGCCTTCGTCCACCGCGGTCTCCCTTCTATTCCTCCTGTTGCCTCCCCTGCCCCCATTCCCTTGGACGGCTTTCCTTCTACTCCTCCTGTTTCCCCCCCTCCCCCCTTTGTGTTCTTCTCATTAAACCAAAATACCTTGTAAAAGAGAGAAACAACGAAAGAAACCAAGACAAAATAAATAAATAAATAAATAAAAAGGGGAGCCAAAGCACGGGAGATAGAAACATACCCCGAGCATGAGCCAAAATGGACATGCAAGGGGGAAAGAAAGGGAAAAAATACCCCGGAAAAAAGAAACAAGTAAAAGAAGGAAGACTGGGAGGGCCAAATAAAACAGGCTCGTCACCTACCCACCATGCAAGACTCCCTTCATAAGGATAAGAAGGGTATAGTGTGCCGGTTACCCGCTACGACTTGTGCTATATTTTAAAGCAGAAAAAATACACTTCATCAGCTAGCTAGCTGTGAAATCGACCAAAGGGAATTTTTATTGGTCATCAAAACTCAGCTTTGCAAGCTGCGTGTGATACTCCGATCGCGCGCATTACGGGGTGTATACCCTCGTGAGGGATACAGGTCAGCGACCCCCCTGCTAATGCCAGGGTCAAGAAGACTAAGACGTTCAGTCGTGTTCTTCGCACGGAAACTGTATAACCCGCATTGATTGTGAGGGGGACAAAACCACATTTATTTGTGGAATTCAGTACGCATAAAATTATTAATGTTCACGTTTGGAGTGGGCTACTTGGGTCTACATGGTATGTTTCTTTTCCGAGCTTTGGCTCTCCTTTCCGGTTGGGTTGTTTCTTCGATTTCCCCTTCATTTTGTTTGTTTCATTTTTTGTTTTATTTTATCTTTGTTTTTATTTGTTTTCTTATTTTTATTTTTTTTTTTTGTTTATTTCGTATTTCTCTCTTCCAATGTATTTCTGTTGCTGACGTATGTATGTTGTGCCTGTCGTACCCAGTACTAGGGCATGACATTGCGTTGTCGAATGCATTACGATGCATTATCTCTGTGTCGTAGCTTGTGACCACAGAGCTGATCTTTCTAGGGTGAAGAATCAGTACGGACACTGGGTGTGCTGGATGTCGACGAGTAGAAGAACGGTTTAATGTGAAGAACACACACACACACCGGGTGTGTACATATTTCATTTTATTATGTTTCTTTTCCGAGCTTTGGCTCTCCTTTCCGGTTGGGTTGTTTCTTCGATTTCCCCTTCATTTTGTTTGTTTCATTTTTTGTTTTATTTTTATCTTTGTTTTTATTTGTTTTCTCATTTTGTTTTTGTTTTTTGTTTTTGTTTTTGTTTTTTTTTATTTCGTATTTCTCTCTTCCAATGTATTTCTGTTGCTGACGTATGTATGTTGTGCCTGTCGTACCCAGTACTAGGGCATGACATTGCGTTGTCGAATGCATCACGATGCATTATCTCTGTGTCGTAGCTTGTGACCACAGAGCTGATCTTTCTAGGGTGAAGAATCAGTACGGACACTGGGTGTGCTGGATGTCGACGAGTAGAAGAACGGTTTAATGTGAAGAACACACACACACACACCGGGTGTGTACGCAGCAAGTTCCTGTGTATTCCCGTTATATGGGGCAGGCCAGCGGGGGTCCAGCCCAGGCCTAATGCTCGGGTTGTTAGTGCTGTCGAGCCATGATGGAACATGCGGTGGACGTCGATCATGACTGTTCTGAAGTGGTCTTTCTTCTGCTCTTGATGTAATGCAAAGGCACACTCACACACCTGTATTGATCGAATGAAGACCGACGAGTGAGATCTGTGGCGTTCTGCATGAGGTGTCGGGCGGTGCACACTTGATCCTGAAGCTCATCGGGCGCCCATCTCACACACTACCAGGGAATATAAAAACTAAAGCGTGGATCCAAAACGCCAGAGCCCTGCACTCCCTACAGATGAAAGCTCTAGCGCTAAAACGATAATGGAATAATGATCAAGAGTGCGTGTTGCGCCGCTTGTAGTGCCTGTGAAATCGCTTAGCTCATACCCCTGGCATGGGAAACGCCTGTAGTGGCAGTGTTCGGAGTAGCGTCGGATGCCGCTTTAGTGCCGTTGCTTCCGGCACTATAGAGGCACTTGCAGGAACTATATATAGAGGAGTATAGAGTCAGTTGCCGCTATAGTGCCAGTGTTTCCTGCACTATATAGAGGCACATGCCGGAACTATACGAGAAGGACGACTACAGCTACTATTGATGTGTATACACATAAAGGTCATGCGACCATTGACTTTCTCTCACAGCCAATCTCGAGTTCATCAGCCAATCAAACATCAATGATCGACGATCGTGATCAGTCATGGAAGGCAACATCGACACTACTATCTGTGGTTGAGGCGTGACGATGTACGATATATGATATGATATTTTATAAAAAATTGAAAAAAAGTTAGCTGTGAGTACGACCGATTGAATGATTCAAACATAATACGATACCTGGTATATATGAATGAATACAATAACAACTACTACAGCAGTAGTGTTCCTGACCGTAGGCCTCACCCAATCAACCATACCAAATCAACCATGTCTGCCCAGGGCTCTAGACCTCCTCTTCGTCTCGTCCACAGCAAACAGTGTGCGTCAAACATACACAGTTAAGACAGTCGAATAGTTTCGGTGATGTTATTAATAAGGTTTACTGCAATCATGTAGTGCAATAACAGATAATATACCTGGTGTTTGCGATGTACCAACTTCGGTTGGTTAGAGTTTGCGATGTACCAATTTCAATCGGTTATAGAAATCGCGATGTACCTGGTACACCAGCTTTTTTGCTTGCTTATGAGCTGGGTACTGTAGAGGAAAAAAAAGTAGTATAATAGTAGTCTAGTAGTTTTGAAAGTCGGTCAAACGTCAGAAAACCCAAGGCCAACCCAACCCACGAGAGAAAGGTTGAAATTGAAAAAAAAAATGGTTTCAAGAAATATCTTCATGTTTTCATTCGTCTGTGTCAAGACCATTTTCACAGTTTTTTCCAACTCCGCAGAGGCTGGAGGTCGCAAATATGTAATTTCTGTCTCCTTGTAGTTTGTGACCACATCAGAGAGCTCGTCTATCGTAAGAGGCATCGGCACAGACACTCTGGTTGACTCGGATGAGCAATCGATGGGTGGAAATAACAGGTTACAATCTGAAGATCGCACACGAACATATATATATATATATATCCGCGCTTCACCGTCTGCGTCGTCCTGCAACAGAACGGCGCAGTGCACGCGAAGATCCATCATTGCATTGCTGACGTCATGTCGCGTTTCACGCGAACGAGCGGAGCCCCAAGAGCGATCTGTGCGCCGAGCACCGCATACATAGGAGGCTCCACCATCAAATGGCTGCCTGCCTACCTGACACACCAGGAAACCATAGGTGGTAGCAGTACTCCAGGCAGTCAATACCAGGAGGAACGTCATACCAGCCAAAAAAAAATTGGGCACTTTGCATAATAAAACGTGAACATACATCATTAGTGAGTGTGGGCCACTCTCCCATCAATATATTGACAACAAGCCGGCCTGAAACAGAAGGGCTCGCAAAACAAAACAAAACAAAAATACCCACGCACTCACGCACTCACTCCCCCCATCCACCCACCAACCACCACCCTCCCCCAACCAACCCTTCCCGCAAAACCGACCTTTTTGCTCTACAGCAATTACTATGAATAGTCCAGCAAGTATAGTAGTATCATAGTAGACCGGGCAACGCGTGCTCTCGATACACACGGCTGGCCGTTATTACATTACAACACCAACACCGCCAAGAGACTTTTGACAGCCAGCAGGCCGGCTGAGACTTAAGACAGTCAAAGTCAAACTCTCGTGACTTCGCCATCATCTACCAAAAACAAAAACTCCACCCTTCCCCCTCTCCCTCACACACCCCTTCCTTCCGTCTTCCTCCACTTATTAAGATGTTTCTTCTTACTTCGACTTTTTCGGCTGGCCGCAAAATAAATAATAACAGACAGGGGAGACCAACAACACCACCAACCTACCTACTGAATCCGCACCAACCACCACCCACCGCCCCCCTGACCTAACCTGTCGAGCCCGAAAGGCAAATCATCCATAAGGCGGTAGTCCTCCCCCCCCCCCCCCCCCCCTCCCAATCGCCATCCAACACCACCACAACCATCACCAGCAGCACCATGGCAGCAGCAGAAGCCACCATTACAGCTAGCTGGCCGAGAAAAAACAACTCTCTCTTATAATCTCTACGCCCGGTGCCTCAAAGCGTATCACCGACCGAACCAACCTTTTTAGAGGGACCGAAAGAGTCCCACACAAGTTTTTGTTTATCCAAAAATCAAGGTAACGCAAGCCCAGCCTAGCCCGGCCCACCTCGGCCCGTTCCACATCTCGGCGCGTCCCACGTCCACTGCGGAAATCACGGCAACGGCGGCGGCGACTGCGAAAGAAGTAAAAATAAATAAAACTATCGTGTAGATCTGGCTATATGTCTCTTCCCGGGAGGAAAACCAACCCATAAGGGGGGGGGAGGGGGGGGGGGGGGGGGGGGTCCTTCGGTGGGTGTGTACGTGTGTGCCTGGGGACGGGGACACAGCCTACTTCTCTTCCCTGCGTCTTTTTTTCCTTTCCCTTCATAGACGGAACAAGAGATTTTTTTTCGCCAAGAGAATAACCTTTCCAGCAAAGCAAGGAAAACGGGAAGAACAATCGCTGTCTACTCTTGTCCACTTCACACCGGGGGGATGTAGAGGATGGGGTGAGAGAGGGGGGATCGGGGGGGGGGGGAAGCAGTGTTACACGAGGTAGCTTGCACCCCGCTCGCACCGCGCGAACGCCAATTGCGCTTGTCTTCTGGTCCTTCCCGTCCACACCTACCCCGTCCACACCACCTCTCCCTGTCCTCATCAACGCGCGTATTGATCTCTCGACGCCCCACGTTCGAACAAAAGAAAAAAAGCCTTCAAAAATCCCCACACGACAACTTCAGCTTTCCGTTTTTTTTTTCTCTCTCGCGCGCAACGTACATGCTGCTCGTGCCCTCGCGCATCCTACCGGGTCCCACCCACGCAGGCAGCGTCCCTGTGTAGATTCTCCGCTCCTACCACCACCACCATACCTCCCCACCGCTACTAACCCTATGACGACTGCTCTTGCTGCTATGAGAGTGGTATAACAACCTAGAGCGCCTATTTCCTTCTCCCTTTTTACCGGGGAACTACGACTTCTGTCTGCCTGTGTCTGCCTGCCACCCTCTCCCGACAATCTCACCCGACCCCGTTTGACACACCCAGCCCTATAGCCTCTGCCCCACCCCCAACCACACGCATCTTTCGATAGCCAAGCCAAGCCAAGGCGAGCAAGAAACCCTTCGAGGAGGCGTACGGCGTCCCCCCCCCCCATCCCCCCAACTTTTTGTACCCTATCCGTTGTCCAATGCAAGAAACCATCCCATCTATGCATAAGCCCCCACCCACACCTACCGACAATATATAGATGCAGCCACCGCCACCGCCACCACAAAGCCAGCCTTTCCTACACATGAACCAAAAATAAACCAAAACCAACCAACCGGGCCGGGAGCCTGCGCGCATGGGTTTTCCCCAAAGGGCGTGTCCCACGGGAAGGGATGGGGGGAAGGGGGGGAGAAAAAGGGAGAACGTTCAATGTCTGCTTGCCGGACGATAAGCCGGAACGACCAAAGCCGCATTATCGGTAGCGATAACGACAACGTTACCGACAACAACAGCATCAACATTAACGTCACCATCATTACTGTAACTGTCACCGTTTAATCAACGCCACCAACAACGATCGCAACGACAACGTTACCACCGACAGCCGCAGCACATATTTAGCGGCCTCGGAGGGCTAAACGTGCTCTCACCACAAGCCGCGTAAAAATAAGAAAAGGGCCGCACGGGGCAAACCTTTCACCTCAATATTGCGTTGCTTCGTTCTTCTTCCCGACTTTTCGGCGTCACCAACTCAACCCACCTGCATCCACAGCCACAACCTGCCACTCCCCTTCCCCCTCCTCTCCCAAGAAACATACGACAACCATAAATATATATGAAAACCAAAACCATACATCTTGCTGACCGCGCGACGAGAGCAAAAAGGTAAAAACAAAACAAAACACACGCTTCCCCGCCTCCACTATACGTAGTCGCTGCCTGCTCACACACAGCACACACCGAAGCGCAGCGCAGCACAGGAGAGCACAGCATTGCGTGGCAACAAAGCCACCCCGCTACATCCAATCTCCCAAGAAATATCGTGTCTAATCTCAACCAAACACCAGCGAGCGCAACGCCTCCCGCCCCCCCCCGCGCCGCGCCCATTCCTACAAAGGCACGGCAGATAAACAGATAAGACTACGGCAACCCTATACGCCACCCACCCATCTATCAACCCTTCCACCCATCCACGCATCCCCAACACATATCCCGTCGCGAGGTACATAATTAGTCGTACCAGCAAACGGAGGGGGGCAGAGGAGGGGGGGGACGGGAAGTGGGTGGGAGGAAGGCTAGGGGAGAGAAGGAGGCGGGGGGAACGGAACATAACCGGTATTGGCAATCATCACCCCCCTTCGAAAACGCCTTCCGACCATTGGACCTCCGGGGAGACATCAAACAGTGAGCCTACCCGACAACGCGAAGAAAACGGCGGGACCAGCCGACCGCACGCATGCACCGTCACAGCGTCAAATCAACAACTTCGATCCTTGTCTTCACTGCCGGCCAGTGTCTCATCCAGAGGAACTGTGCTGAGCCCGTACCCCGCCATTAACGCTACCGCATTAGTTGCACGAGCAAACGGAGGACAAAATACGACACCCAAGACGAAAGAAAAGAACGCCTCCTCTTTCTCCTCCCCCTCCCCCCCCCCCCCCCCGCCCCGTCTCATGAGCGGTTCTTGAAAGGATGCAGTTCCACACTTCATGCAACTCACCGAGTACCTCAGGGCGCTTCGCGCTTGGTGCAAGCAATGCCTGCCTGGTTGAACACCCGACGTGCTCCGTCCCGGCATAGTAGGGATGCGAGGGTCTATGATCATACGACTAAGGCCATGCACAAACTGAGAACCCCTCCCCTCCCCCCCCTTCCCCGCCCCCCATCCCCTATACCCCCCTTCCTCCTACTCGTTACCCTGTATCCTGCTTTTTTTGGCCTGAGGCAGTTGGGGCCGTCGTAGTAAAACTGACGTTGGTGCAGCCCCCCGATTCCGATGGCCGCAAAAGTCTTACCCGCCTCAAATCCTTGCTGCGCCTTTCTCGCCGCATATCCGCGATCGCGTCCCGCTCTAAGAAATATAATACTGCACGAAACAAGGGTGGCGTTAACCTACGAGTAGTGTGGTCGGATCAGCGACGCTTCCGTCAACGAACGAAAGAAACATCAGGCAAAAAAGGTATCTATTACGGCAAAAGTCCACCCCCAAAGAAGGAGCGCGCAGAAACGCAATCCACAAAAAAAACACACACACAAAAATCACACAAAAAAAATAAACAACCCTAATACATATGCAGACAGAGAACGAAAAAAAAAAACGAACAAAAGACGAGCAAAAAGAAGAAAAAAAAAGGAAAAAGCGAGAAAATATGTATCAACAAAAGAAGCACAGAACAAAAATACAAAAACCAGAAATACAAAAAGAACAAACAAACAAACAAACAAATAACCAAACAAAGCAAGAACAACAAAAATACACACACATACACAGAAAGCTTTCCTGAGGCATCGAACTGTACCTGGTTTTCTGTACTACCGCAACCGCTGCTGAACTGCTCTTGTCTGCCAAGAAAAAACAAAATCTGTTTTTTTGATGAATTTGCTACGCCACCGCTATATCGCCGTCGCCGCCATCGCTTTTTCCTCTCAACCTGTCCTAAAAAGAAACCGGGAATTGGGCACACGCTACACAAAGCGTGTGCCCGGAACGCACAGCGCGAACAGCCGCCTACCCTAATATAGAAAAATAAAAGTTACAACTATCAAGGGGCGAACATCAACAGTGTGCTTGCTCATGGCCCTGCCTGGCCCTATAACCTTCCCGCCCCCTGTTATCAATAGTCGTTGTCCTAGCAGACTATGAGGGGGGGAAGGGGGGGGGGTGGCTTATGGATGCTGTGCCAATCTACGACACGGTTTGACTCTGCCGCTAATCTAAGCGCGGTCTCGATAAAAATCGCGGCCGTCGCTTCTCCCTCCCCCCCCCCCCTCCTCTCTACTTTCTTTCGAAGCGGAATCCCCGGTAAGAAAAATATATACGCGAAAAAAGAATGCGCCACTTAGCGAGTGAAGGGAGCGCACCGACTAAAACAAAAAACAAAACATGGCACGCGAGCACGCGTGGCGTGGACACAAGAGACGAACGCACGGGCTGGCAAACGCAAAGCAACGAAGGCACGCACGCGCATACAACGCGCACGGCTGCCTAAGACTCTGCTTCACCATCCATCCATTCCCCATCCATCCATCCATCCATCCACCGATCGGCACAAGTTTCATCAATTTGACACTTCCATCAACCACGGACAAGAAAAAACACACCGCATACCGCACCGGTCAACGGTCCCGACACGCGCGCGCAGAGCGCCACCAACGAACGAACGACCGACCGAGTTCAAACGCCAGAACCACCCCCCCCCCTCCCCCCCTCTCCGCGTCAGGTCAAGCTCATGGCCACAAGCCACACACCGCTCGTTCCTCCCTTCAACACCTAAACTCGATCCCATTCCCGTCTCCGATCTCCATCGCCAACCAGACAGCCCACCAAGCCCCTTCGCGCACGTGCCCCGCACCCACCAACCCCCCGGTCCCTCCGGGTCCCCGCCCCGATCGATCACCCGCGATCCAACGCCACCAGGGGGGGCAATCCCCAGGCAACACCCAACCAGCGAGACGCAACGCGCGGCTTACAAATCGACCGGCATCGTCGACGTGGTGACATGTGCGCCCAAAGCCAAGTCTCCGCTGTCGGAAAAGGTGGTCGGGAACGCGCTGCTGCTGGGCACCGCCGCCGCCGCTATCGCCGCAACCGCAGCCGCCGACGCCTCCGGCATAGCCCCCCCAGACCCGCTCCCAGACCCGCTGCTGCTGCTCCCTTGCTGTTGCGCCAGGGTCGGCAGCGGCGGAGGCCACCACGACCCGCCATCCTTCTCCGGCATAGGGGAAGGCGGGGGCGGGGGCGACCCCCACCCAGCGGACCCAGCGTGGGGGCTAGCGCCGATAGCCACGCCGCCGAAATTAACCGCGAAGTTCTCGATCGCGTTGCTTCCGCTTCCGCTACCACCACCACCGCCAGCACTACCGCCACCAGCACTACCGCCACCAGCACTACCGCCACCAGCACTACCGCCGCCGCCACCACCATCACCACCACCACCACCACCACTATCGCTGTCCGCTGAGTGTTGCTGAGTGAGACTCTCCGCCTTCAGGTGCACCGTGGTGCCTAGACCTTCTCCCGACCACTCGGCTGCCGCGCCGGGGCTCGCCGGGAACGACGCGAGAGGCGGTATGGGAGAGCTGTGTCGCCGCCGCACCAGGCCATGCCCGTGGTTCACCCGCGACAGTGAGTGCGGCATCTGCTTCTGCTCGCCCGTCGAGTGCTGCGAGCCAGCCAGCCCGTTGCTCCCAGCAGAGGACGACGAAGATCCCGCAACACCGCCGCTGCCACCACCGCCGCCGCCGCCGGAAGACAACACCCCGCCGCGAGGAGACGGGGTGGGCGGTATGCTGTGAATCTCTCCCGACGACGACAACCCCCAGTTGTGCCGTGAAGCAATGGAGCCCCCCGGCAAGCTCGTCTTACCGCCGTCCCCAATCCTTACGCTCCAGTTTTGGTTGCTGCCGTTGGACACTTGGAATCCCCCGCCCAGGTTTATGCTGCCGCTGGCAGCAGCAGCGGCGGCAACAGCCGCGGCGGCGCCAGCCGCCGCCGCCGCAGAGCCTCCGGCCGCGGGTGCGTCGATACCGCCCTCCCCGCTCCCCCCGTGCCGCGGGGCCGACCCCCAGCCGCTACTGGACGACCTCCGGTGGCTCCTATTCTGCGCATTAGCGGGTGACGAGGTCGCAAAAGCGGTCGCCGCTGCGTTAGCCGAAGACGGAAAGTACGACAGGTCCGCGCTGCTCCCGCTACCCCCCGCACCCCCCCCGCCACCCCCACCAGCCAACGGAGAGCTCGCGATATCGAACCCGCCCGCCGACGCCCCTCCCCCGCTGCGCGGGGAGTGCTGCGCGAATCCCATACGGGGAGACATCCCTGCCTGCGGAGACCCGGGGAACCTCTCCGAAAATCCCCGCGCCCCCACCCGCCTCGCCTTAGGGCTAGGCGCTCCCAGACCGTTGGCGCCATGCTCATTAGGCGACGGTAACACAAAGTGCTCCGGGAAAGCCTCGTCTCCTCGTCGCCGCCCGTTCGGGCTCGGGGCCATGCGTCCACCTCCCGGAGTTGTCGCATGGGGAGTTCCGGGGGTTGGGGGGCGGGGGGACGACGCCACTCTCGGGCTGCCCTCGCCGCGGAAGCTGTGGGCGAGAGAGGGCATTGACATCCCGCGACAAGCTTTACCGGGCGTGTACGGCCGGGGCGGCACCTGGCTCCGGGGTCGGCCCATCCCGCGAGGCCCTGGGCGGGGCGGTCCGCTGCTGCTGCTGCTGCCGCCGCTGCCGCTGCCGCCGCCGGTGGCGGCGAGCGCAAAGCCGGCCGCGACAGAGGCCGAGGCGCCAGCAACCGGCGAGGCGGAGCCCGCGGCGTGGCTGGGAGATACACCAACACCGCCGAACACCTGGGTGGCGTTCACGTGAGGAGAGCTGGCTCCGCCGGCCGACGTCGAGCGCGGAGTGCCCCCTCCCCGTGGCTGTCCGCCGCTGCCACCCAAAGCGTGCCCGGCCGTGGTGCGCGGAAGGGGCGGTAAGCTCGCCCCGACGTTGTGGAGGTCAGGGAAGCTGTGGTGCTGTTGCTGCCCGTGGGGGTGCTGTCCCTGGTGGTGGCTCTGGCCGTTCGCCTTCGGAAACGGGCTGGAGATATCCTCCCCTTCCAAGAGCTCGTCCATGACGCCGCCAAAGCTGTCCATCAGGAGGGCGTCCTCCAGCTCCTGCAAGTCTTCCGGTGACACACGCTGCCCCTCCACGCCGCCGGAGCCGCCACCACCGCATACCCCTGTGCCCCCGCCGCCCCCATTACCGCCGATACCACCGCCACCCACCACAGAAGAACCGTACCCATTCGCGTCCACGCCGCCCAGCTCCCCCGACGCGTACGCGCCTCCACCGTACCCCGCCACACCGTCGTCGTCGTCATCGTCGTCAAACTCCAACAAGTGGGACGTGTCCAGGCTTTCGACATCAGTCGACGCCGCGGAGGACGTCGTCGACAGCCTCTTTTGCGGCCGGAGTGCTCCGCCCCCCCCAGGCCTAGCGTTAGCAGGGGAAGGGTTCCGCTGACCCCAGTGGTGGCTCCCGCTCCCACTCCCACCACCACTCCCGCTTCCAGACCGAGCGTACGCAGCTTGGAGCAGCCTGGGACCGCTCATAGCCCCGCTCGAGTGCAACGCGCCCCCCGGCAACCCTCCTCCCGCTACCGCCGCCGCCACCGCCGCCGCGGCCGCGCTCTGTGGGTGGTGGTGATGGTGCTGCTGGTGCTGATGCTGAATGTGCGAGGGCATCACACGCGTCCCTCTCTGAACAGGGGATAGCGAGTTCTTCGCCGCCGGAGAGAACCCGCCCGAGAGTGACCCCCCCGGGGAGAACCGGTCGCCCCCCCCCGGACTCGTCCCGGCCACCAGGGTCGTGCAGCTGCTCGTCGGGCTGTCCAGCACTGACTCCTGCAAGCCACCGCCGCCGCTGTCCCGACCCGACACCGACACCAAACCCCTCTCCGAGGCGCCCGCCACGCTACGCGCGTTCACCGGCGTCCCCTGCTTCCCATACTGCTGGGATCCATACCCGCCGATATTGCTGTGCCCCCACCCATGCCGGGGGTACTCCTCCGCATTCACGCCGTGGCCATGTCCATGCCCACCACCGCCGCCGCCACCACCCCCGCTATTTCCGCCGAGGGCACTTAGCGCCGGAGACACGCTCGTCGTCGCTGATGCCGACGACCCCGGGCGGTGCAAGCTTCCATACGCGTGCTCGATGTTAGCCGCGTACTCTTCGTTGGACGTTGCAATGGCGTCTACGATGGCGGGGGGGCGGGGGTGGCGCCGCGCGGGGACACCCCCAGGGCGGGCGCGGTTGTTCAAGGAGGCCGACTTCGCCGCTGCCGCTGCCGCTGCCGCTGCCGCTGCCGCTGCCGCGGCAGGAGACGCGGCGGCGGCGGCGGCAGCCGCCGCTGCTGATGAGCCCGAAGTACCGTTACCGCCCGTCTGCACGCACGCGGGAAGGGAGCCATCCCGCTGCACGGTGGCGATAAGGTCGACAAGGGGCTTGCCTTTCACGCGCTTGCGCTTTGTGATGGTTTTGAGGGCGGCGCTAAGCTTGGGCATAAGTTCTGGGTTGCCGAAGATGTCCTCCTCCGAGACGTTGGCCGTGTCCGCGAGGTAGAGGGCGTTCCGGACGTTCGGATCAACGCCGACAGCCGCCCCTCGGGTGATGAGCTGCTTTTTCTTTAGAGCGGTCTCCAGGAGCTTGCAATACCTTCATTGTTGGTTGCGTTCACGACGTTTAGGAAACGTTGGGGAACGGGGAGTGGAACGGGCGCGAGGGCGGAGGGGTGGCGGTAAGAGTGGCAGGCGGTCTGAGACAGATGACGGGAAAAAAAAGGAAACTCAGGGTACAGTAGCAGGATCCGTGCCATGTATATTATAAAAATTAAAATACACTCCAGCTGTGAGATCGAATATTTTGTCGGATCTCATCCATATATATAGATATTATAGACATTCGACTTACAGGATTCACTTGATAAACGGATGCATTTCCTTCCACAGCTGTCAGATTTTGTCCCCCTCAGAAACGGGTTTTATAGTTTGCGCGCACAGACTGACTAACATCACCCTGTTGACCCTGATAGCTACACTGTAGTTGCAAGGGGAGTCGCCGACCTATGAGGACACACAACCGTAATACCCGCGATCGGAGTATCACACACAGCTTGCAAAGATGAGTTTCGACAAAATCTTCGATCTCACAGCTGGAGTGTATTTTCATCCTTTATAATATATAGACCTGCTTTTTACCTTTACGAGCATGTAATGTACACCTGGTACAAATAGCGCGAAAACATTTTTACAGCAGCAGTATACATACTGGTATATAAAATACTATAATTCTTTTTGGTCGATCTCACAGCTGGAGCGTATTTTATTACATTAAAAAATATACGGAGTATATTTTATGAAGAAAATTCAAGGACGTCAGCCGTGAGTTCGACGAATTTCAGGTCAATACTCATCTTTGCAAGCTGCGTTGTTGGTACTTGAAATATACAATGCAGATGAGTTTTATTTGGAGGGTCGTATTTTTGGTCCACTACAATGGTAAGTGTTGGTATTTTTACTTTGGGTGGGGAATTTCGAGCTAAATCTAACATCACATCTCTTTTATAAATGTAGTACTGTAGTTTCCACTATTTCGTCAGGGTGCTTTCTCCCTACAATCGTACAGCAGCTCCGGCTACTCGCACACATGTACAAGTATACCAGGTGCAATGGTACATACGCCACACCAGGGGGGGAGGGTTGGGCCAAGAACAGTCCAACTACTAATATTATTTATGACAGCAACATGGGCTGCTCATGCACAATCGGTTTTGGGCGAAGACACGGAACCGCGCACCACCCTGCGTACTGCTTCAGTTACCAGGTACTGAACAGATGGATGGTTGCTCCCCGTATACATTGCTCGTGAGCGCTGCGTGCTGGGAGGCGCCGGGACGACGCGCTGATATCAGTTTCCTTATGGTGTACCAGGTGCCAGGAAAAACGTACACAAGCCATAATATATCTCGTAAGAAATATATGCTGCTGGCGATGAAAAGAAGTTGGTTGAACTACGCTGAAAAAAAAACGAAGATAATCTGTACTTTGCCGTGTCTTTCAGATGTTAGATGTGATCAGGATTTTTTTTTTTTTTTTCTCACACTTTTACTTTCCAGCTTCTGGACAAGCCGTGGTCACAGGTGTCGTCCCTTTTCCCCCCCGGTTCTTGCCTTCAATTTTTATCGCGCATAGGGTTCAGCAGACCCACTGCTCGTCGATTTTTCATCGAATGTTGCTAACTCACGCTCTCGCGCTTTCCGCAA
Source organism: Undaria pinnatifida (assembly GCA_012845835.1). Lineage (NCBI taxonomy): Eukaryota > Phaeophyceae > Laminariales > Alariaceae > Undaria > Undaria pinnatifida. Next base: position 7,505,738 of record JABAKD010000009.1, on the reverse strand, counting down.
GTCAATTTGTGCACAAGAAAAAGTCCCAACGAATTTATACGAGTATGCACTCGGCGGGGCTCGGACTCACGAGACTGACCTCTACCAGGCTCGAGGATAACCTGATACGCCACCGGGGCGACCGGAGGATAAAAGCATGCGGCGATGTTCCTACCCCAATAATATTAATAGGGCCATTCGGAACCCAATATGGTTGCTGCCCCAAAAGTTGGTTAGATTTGTGTTGCTAGTTGCTGGCTGGCTGTTGTGCTTTATGGTTTCATTTTTGTCGTGCCGTCCTACTTCCGATTCCTTCCAATTGTCTTCTTCTCCTTTTTTCCTTTCGTATCCATCTTTTCTTTTTTTTGTTTCCTTTTTACCGAAATAGTCTCGTGGGCTGGCTTGCACAATTTTGTTTTTTTGCCCGCGCGCTCATCGCGGTTGGCATTGCATCGCCAATGCATCGCCAAATCCCCTTGCTGTATTTGCGACGTTTATATCTGTCGAGGAGTTTGCGACCACAGGGCTCGTCTCCATGAGGCATAAGCAGGGGCACTGGTTGTCTCGATGTAGAAGGGTGGTTGGAAATATCAGTGAGTTTTCTTCCCATCAAATTAATATGAAAAAAATATAGCATATGGAATATGGGTCTCACGCTCAGGGGGAGGGGGGGGGGGTTGTGCTGGATGTGGAAGGGTGTAAATATCAGAGTGTGGTCTTCACGTTACCCCATCATCAAAAATGAATATGGAATATAATATGGAATATGGGTCTCACGCCCGGGAGGGGGGGTCAACCACTGCTGCTGCTGTTATTCTACCGCAATACGAGCAGTTTCGTATCGTAGCAATATTGTTGCAGCAATGCGGTTGTGTGCAGTGTGGTTGCGCTACCGTGGCTAGGCGAGCCGCGGGGCATGTCACAAGCAAGCCCGCGAACATCGTTATCGTTCGCGCCATCGTGTCCTCTTGTGGACCCACAAAAAGCGTTGAAAAACGAGAGAGGCGATCGTACCACTCATGCAAAATGGGAAGAGCTCACACCTGTACGGGTAGATACTCGTCCCCTACTCCAGCAGCTCGGGCCGCTTGGCTTTGTTGATGCTGAAAAATCGCCACTTACATTCGTCATATTTTTCCTCTCTTAAGCCCCAAAAGTTGCGCTTCCGCAACACGGTTGCGAAAGGTTCTTTCGTACGGTCTTGTCATACCCGTCTAAATACCGTCTACTTCCCTCTCCGTCAGAGAACATTCAGTTCGTATGATACCAGTAGGTCGTAAAGTACAAACATAAAAAAGAGACAAAGCTGCGTGTTCGATCAAACCGTTACAGGAGCCCTTTAGGCACCCAACACCCACGTATGGCGACCTACAAAGCGTCAAGTGCGGTCTTATCGACCCTTACCCATACACAGTACCAAGAGCCGGCGAGAGTACGATACAAAGTAGCATCAACCTGCGCGCCCGTCGTACAGTCTTACGTTGCAGGTCATGCACATCTCTTATCCCGGAACCCCGGGCTGCTTCGCGTGTCCAATGCTCTTAGAAATCGTCACTTATCTGTGTCCGACACTTTTCTCTCCAAGTCAAGTTCCAGAGGAGTTAATTTGAGGCTTCAAAGGGAAAAAGCGACGAAAAAACATTGTTACGACGCATAAAAAGTACGTCTACGTAAAAATATCAACTTTTTTTCCCTGGCTTGCAGATCTTCGGCGGCCGAGGGTTGTTTCGGCGGCCGAGGGTTGTTTCTCGCGCTTTCGGCTGTGGGGCAAGCAAGGCGACCATCGGTACGTTACAGCGCATGTCTCGATCCCCGGCCGAGCTCCGTGGCGGTGTGCTCTTGAGCATCCAACGTCGCTGACCTGGCTCGTTTTTTCAAGGGGTTGCGCTCCGCCTCGCTGCTCAAGTTCAAGAGATGTTGGAGCACCCCAATTTTCCTATGAAATAAGCCCGCTCCCCTCTCGCATTTTCATTCTTGTATTCGCCCCGCTTTCCCATCCGTCGTACAACATCGTCAGTCCAATTATTGTACCCACTCTGCTGTCTGCTACGACACAGCAGCAGCACCAGCAGCGGCAGCCCTCCTTTGTGGCAGCAACGGATGGTGCTTCTGTGTGTATGCGTGTGCGCTTCTGTGTATGCGTGGGCGGGGTGTGCTGTCACAAGTACACAGAACGATCAAGAACAGCGGTGCTTTTGTTTTTTAAAAGCAGCCGCTCAGCCTAGCAGTCACGAAAGCAGTATACAGCACTACAGCACGAAATCGAACGACAGCATTGAACACGTCCAACACAACAGTCGAACACACATCGTCGGACCTCATACTAGATATACGAAGCATAGAGCACCAGCAAAATCAGTACTGGGGCTGAAGCTCAAATCTGTACATATCATTGGAACGCATGTGGTTTCCCGTTTCGACGTGCGACGCCCCCTGGATATCAAATTTAACCCCATGCCCAGGGGGAACCTTGAACATTTTAGTTAAAATGCATCCTCACACGAGGTGGGTTAAACCCTATCATAGCCACCTTATAAATGCGGGTGATCCGAAAATAAACCCTTAATTAGTTGATTATGCGTCGACGACTGACCTTTTATACCAGGTTCCATTTTCAAAAAAATACGAAGGAACCCTGGCCCCGTGCAAAGGCATCGCAGATCATACCGGGTAAGATGAAGTACCCGAACTTCAACGCAATGAGTGCGGCAGGCTCTCTGCATGGCACCATTGATACTTGCACGGCAAAAGCTCACGCCAAAAGGGGCGAATGAGAGACCACACTTCGTGCCATTTAATTCGTCGCTATGTCGGGCTTGCAAAGGGGTACCATACCGCGCGGTCGCTTGTGGCTTAACATGGCACCCTCGTAACTCTAAATAATAGGACTTTAGCAAGCTGCGTGATATTTCGGTCGTGCGTCGTGCGTCTGTTGTAACATATTAAATATACTTACGGCTTCCTGGTACTTGTATACGTAGTCCTTTCGTAGGCAACAGATAGATGAGGAGGTTCGTACATACGAATACATACGAGTACCGGGTACCAGGTACTGTACGTATATATTATAAAAATGAAAATACACTCCAGCTGTGAGATCGAAGATTTCGTCGAAACTCATCTTTGCAAGCTGTGTGTGATACTCCGATCGCGCGCATTACGAGTTGTGTGTCCTCATTAAGGATATAGGTCGGCGACTCCCCTTACAGCTACAGTGTAGCTATCAGGGTCAACAGGATGATTTTAGTCAGTCTGTGCGCGGAAACTATAAAACCCGTTTCTGAGGGGGACAAAATCTGACAGCTGTGAAGGGAAAGGGGGGGCCTGGTTTTACGTATATATTATATACCAAGTATGTCTTACCTACTATTCTGTAGTCGCCCAAACACTAAACAAAATACCCCAAGTACCAAGTACCGAAAAGTCGAAATAAAGCCACAGCAGATATGACGGATGGTGTTGCACACTGCTGTACACACTAACTGCGATAAAAGGTGGAAGGAAAAATGGGGTTCGAGGATCACTACACATTGACACATTATTTGGTCTTCTTGGGCCCCTCTTCCCTCACCCTGCGGTCCTTTTTCTTTCACGTCCTTTTTTTTTATTCGCTCAGCTTTTCGTTCGTTATTTCTTTCTGCCTTACTCTTCTTTTCTTTCTTCCTTGCACGTTGTCTGGTGTGCTGGCCTGCATATGTTCCGCCCCCGCATTAATTGCGGTTGGCATTGCATGGCAAAACTCGCCTGTATCCGCAATGTGCATCTTTGTTTTGCGGTTTTGTGACCACAGAGCTCGTCTCCTCTATAGGAGAAGGCGTCGGCACGGACACTGGTTGCGCTAGATGTATATTAGATGGGTGGAAACATCAGTTAAATGTGAAGAACACGCACCCTGAATCAAACTGTAAGAGGTGTGAGTGGTGTGGTGAGAGGATAGGGGAAAAACTTTGGATAGAGCGAGCAAAGTTGAGGGTGAACTCAGGAGAGAACAAGGACACGCCGAGCGCCATGTATCAAAAGAGAAGCGTCCCGCAACAAAGAAGTCGGTTGACTGGCACCCATGGCCTCTTGCCCCTTGGCGAGCAGCCTTAAACCCTTTAGAGTCCCAAAAACTCTCCCTATACTACTGCAGCTCTGAGCGATGTGTACCCGAACAAGGGTTTCCAGCCGTAAAAGCGTTCAGCCGCAGAGGAACTCTATACTAAACCTACTAACAGTATACTACGCTGAGGAGGCTTCACGGGCCAAAAACCAGACCGCCAACCGATATCTTTGTTTGACAGAGCCGCATATCATCAGAGCACAGCAATAGTTGAACAAGCACAGCACAGGAGCACAGACATCATCCGTGAGCCCCTTCGAGACATCGGAGGGAATAAGTGACCACAAAAAACAACTTATCATAGCAGCATAGACCACTCCGCTTGGTCGGCCCGCGAGCAGTTACCGGTAGCAAGCGAATCACAACACGGCGAGGACCACGACAAACGACAACACCTGCGTTTTCCTCCCTGTTCGACCGACTGCCTGCCAAATACACAGCGCCGAGACCGTGAAAAAAAATGTTCACGCAGCCAAAAATCGGCTAAAAACCGTCAAATTATGTCGTACGGCGACGATTTTATTTTTCTCGTCGAGAAAGAACAATTAAAGAGCGATCGCAACATCATATTATAAAACAACGGTGTTTTAAACGTATCAGGCAGGTATTGCTATTATTATTATTATTGTGGTTGTTGTTGTTGTTGTTGTTCTCACATTCACTCGCATGATCAAGTCCGCGGTCACAGGACAGGCTCCAGATACTTTGGAGTGGAAGACTACCACAGATATGCTGTATTTTGTAGAATTTTGGCAATGCAACGTCAAGTTTATGTTTCCGTGCGCAGAACAAGGCTGAACGTCTTAGTCGTGTTGACCCTGGTATCAGCAGGGGAGTCGCTGTCCTGTATCCTTCACGAGGGTATACACACCCCGTAACACGCGCGATCGAAGTATCACACGCAGCTTGCAAAGCTGAGTTTTGATAACCGATAAAAAATCCTTTAGGGTCGATCTCACAGCTCATGTGTATTTTTTTCATTTATAAAATCCATACCAGGTACTCGATACAGACAGTAACTCTGTGCTTCAGGTACCTGGTATATCGTACGCAGGAGCTGTACCTGATATAGCACTATCTAAATGCAATCACACATATCACATAAACAACTTTATCTTGATTAACATGAGCTAAGCAAGTTACTGCTGGTGCACTTTGTACCAGGTATATCATAAGTCAATGGGTGGCGAGGGTGGTGGTCGAGCAACGACGTTTCACGCTTCGCATGCAAAATATCAGCAACATTTTCATCACGCGGTCACCTTTTCCAGGATAAGTACTACCGCTGTTGGCTGTTGCAGCACAGCACCAGTGAACGTCGCAACATGATACGTTTTGCTTCTACGCTCCCACCATCATCAGGATTACTAGGCTCTAGCACCACAGCTGATGGCTGTTGCAAAACAGCATCAGTTACCTGATAGCTTTACGTCATACCTGGTACCTGTTATGATATACTTCGTATACGAAAAAAAAACTTCTCCTCACGGAGTCTCGTGTACAACCAGTACGAACAATACAGCAGTCTCGATAACAGAATTTTTATGTGCCATATTGCTTTGCGTGGCGCCGGCTACCAACGAATGCTGCTGATATCCCATGCCATCTGCCTCTCCGCGCAGGTAATAATTTGCCCGCTTTCTCTCGCTGCCCGTTCCCCCCGAGTGCCTTCCGCAACCCCGAGAGATACCGATAACTAGCTCACGATCACCGTCTACACCAGCTACACTCAAGACAATACACCCTATCGGACAATTTTCCGAGCTGATTTTCTCGACAACGGAGGACAGTAGTATACGTATAGACAAACGCCGAGTCATGCATCTACGGACAGACCCCGACGAGAAGATGTCCAAAGCGGCCGTTCTCGCTGCGCCTGCCGCCGAGGTTTTCGAGTAAACAGGCTCGAAAATTCATCTTTGGGGGGGGGTCACTATTCCTCTTGTTGTCGGTGCCATATGCACTGCACGATACGCTCTGCTTTCTCCTGAAAGACTAGATAAACTTGATCCATTCCCCCATTTGATTGGCTGATTCTTGATTGGCTATCCCCAACAGGCGGGCCGAGCGTCTGAATACGTTACGAGTAACAAGTACGAGATATTGTGGCTTCTTCTCGGCCAAAATCGCGGTACCCGCTATATATCCACAGGACACTGAACTCGCCGCCGCTAATGCACATGTATTTCCTCGCTCCTCTCCTCTCACCCTCGACGTAAAACATCACCACGCACCAGTTTCATACAGTAACCAGTAAAATGTATCAGGTAGTGTTTACCATAGGCACAACTATCAATCACACCAGGTACACCAGATGACGCGAGAGGAAGGGGCGCGTCCATGTTTTTATCTCTGGTTCTTTTTTATTTATTTTTTTCGCACACTTTTACTTTCCAGCTTCTGGACAAGCCGTGGTCACAGGTGCGTCCCTTCTCCCCCCCGGTTCTTGACTTCAATTTTTATCGCGCATAGGGTTCAGCAATCCCTCTGCTCGTCGATTTTCCATCGAGTTTTGCTAACTCACGCTCTCCGTTTTCCACAAGTGAATTTGTGCGAAAAAAAAGTCCCCACGAATTTATACGAGTATGCACTCGAGGGGATTCTAACTCACCAAACTGACCTATTCATGGCTCGAGGATAACCTGATACACCACCGGGTCGACCGGCTTATACATACCTGGTGCTACGGCTTCGCATACACCGGTACCATTTTACGTTTCCAGCGGACAATTTCACCGCTGTGAGCACAATGCAAAATCTGCCCCTATTTATGTTTCCAGCGGAAGATTTGCCACCGCCGCGAGCACAGATGCACACGCTGCTGTGCTTGTCGGTTGTACCTCGTACAGAAGTAAACGTTTGACGCCTGGACCCGCCCCCCCCATATCCAACCCCTCCCAAGACAGAAGGCAGTAAGTATCATACGTTGGATCACTACAACTGACGGCCGCGGTTAATAAAGGCCAACTTAGGGTCGGGGCTCAATTTCTTACATTCGATGGGACACACCAGCAATTTTTCTTCAAAAACAGTTTCTTGCGTCCCCAGGCTACCTCCAACTTATTGTCCTGTTGCACGGCTTGAGGTCCGTTTCTTGCCCCAAATTTCTTATTTTGCAACAGAGGCCGAGCCATCATTCAAGACCAATTTTTCTCGAGTACGGGCGTCAGCAGCTGTGTAGTACTCCTTAGGGACACAGGTACAGCGACCTAAGAAACGAAAAGTAACTGCGGTGTCTTATCACCGAGGTGTGATTGGAGTAGTGATCAGAGTGTATTACCACCCGGGTGTGATAGGAAGAGCATCCAGCAATACAAATGCCAGCATATGCTGCCTGCGCGCGCGTCGTGCGGCTTCTTGTGTTGTACATCGGACACATCCCCTACTTGAACATCCGGGGCTGCTTCGTGTGACCGATGCTATGATACAATCCACACCATTTTCCGACACTGTTTCCCTCGCAAGTCCAGGGGTTGATGTCACAGATTCGATCTATATATTGTAAAATCGAAAATACCCAGCTGTGAGATCGAGGATTTTGTCGGAACTCATATATATATGCAGGACGGGTGTGCAAGAAGCTTCCTGCCGGTCGTTAGTCTCATCGGTCGGGGCTGGCCTTTCAGCCACATGATTTTTTTCGAAAGCACACCACCGCAACACGCGCGACTGCCCCTGCCGACCTCGAGCACCCCAGAGGCTTGGAGTAAGGGTCAGGACTGGGGTTGGTTTGATCCGGGCCGACGTGCAAAGGTGAACATGACCACACACGACAGCCAGGAAGGTCGTTCCATGTCCGTTCTGCAGTTAGGGGGAGCAGCCGGGTTGATATCCTAGGGTTTTCGACATGAACCGCGTGACTCCAGTACGGGTATGGCAAAGTAGAGGAGGTCTGGTCGGGTCTTCTCAACGCACACATCGGCTCGAGAAACCCAAAAACGTGGTCGCTACTGCCGTTACAGAAACCCGTCTTGCACGACTTCCAGCACGCACGTGTGATAGCTATGCTGAATACTTGTCTGATTACAATACGCAAACATCGACGGGTCTGGTCGTCGACCGTCGGCAAGTACTTGACGGGTATCAGTATCATCAATCGTCGGCAAGTGTTTTAGTTTTTTCTCGCATACTCGCATGAAATTACTTGACATATGCTGTACCAGTACCAAGTACACTCTGCTACAGGCAGCACTTTTATTTCGTAACACGTCAACAGCCGGTCGCCCCGGTGGTCTAATGGTAGTCCTCGAACACTACTACAAAGGTTGGAGTCGGGGTTTCAAATCTCGGTATGGTGGTATGGAGACTTTTATTTTCCAGTTACACCTACTACCGGTAGCGCTTCATAGCGTGGGCAATCACAATTCGACGCGAGTCGACGAGGGAAGAAAGCGCTGGATTATTCTCGCGACAAAATCGAAGGCGCGTCTTGTAGGGGAAGGGGGAAGAAGAGCCTGCTGAGTGACCCCGGATCTGAGTCCCATTTATTGGGCGAGAGAAGGAGAAGAAAAGTGCGAACATTATATCGTATGCATACATGTGATGAGCAAAAAAAAAAAAAAACAGACTACACATTACACATCAATGTTCAAGAGGTTTGAACGCGACTGAAGAGCAAAAACGCACCCATAAACTTAAACTTAAACTTGCGACATGCTCGTGCGACGTTGTTGTTGTTGTTGTTGTTGTTGTTGTTGTTGTTGTTGTTGTTGTATTGTTGTTCTCACATTAACTCGCATGATCAAGTCCGTGGTCACAGGACGCGCTCCAGTCACTTTGGAGTGGATACCCCACGGAAAAAAACACATCACCAAAAGTGGTACACGCATATATTATAAAAATTATATACATATCATAGCTGACTCAACTAATGCCTCCGCCAGAAAAATATAAAAATGAAATCGGGAGTCAACCTACGACGTGCCAGGTTCATACTACTGCACATATATCTTACCAGGTACCTCCTACAAAAATTTACAGCAGCAGCATGCACACATGGGGTACAGCACTAAAAATACGTCGAATACGCATAAAAAAAAAATCGTACCAGTTGGCCAGTTGACACGTGGACACTGCTGCCGGATAACAGGGAACTTCGAAATAATGATGCGCCGATTATTACGTACTGCCAAGGTAACCAAGACAGAAAAGCGAAAGAGTCCGTGATACTGGCACTACTGCTACATGCTGCCACCGTGTTTGCGGCTTAGTTACGTAGGGCTACTATAATCAGGTATCGTGAATACTTATATGGTATGACATGAATATCATATTCTGCCATGGTTCCCAGAAATGACATAACACGCAGAGAACAGCAGCAGCAGTGCCAGCAGCAGCTTGTATGAATGGAGTGTCGATGTTTTGTGCCTTCATGTACAAAATCTATTAACGTGGCTAGTGTCATTGATGTATGCCGCCGCTGCGAGCTCTGCCCCAGCTCACACCTCGATGTCACCGAGCAGGGACTCGAGGCGTCACGATGCGTCTCCGCATATGATATGTTCATTCACGTATGATATAATACGTCAACCAGTTCCAGAACTTCAAGCCCAACAACGATCATGGGATAACGAGATAAACTAAATATGGTCATTTTCTAGAGTAACCACCACCAGTACGTTTAGGTAGCCCCTTCACACGTAACCCGTGTGTCCCTGCTGTGTGGGTGTGTATGTATCTGACATGCCACATACCGCCCTCGGCCGATACGATATGACATCTGATAGCGTGCAGACGCTCTGTGCACATAATACGAAGTGTCTTACAACCCACACGTATACTCCGTAGTACCAGGTACGCTTGCTACTGAAAATATATACTGGTACACGTATTACATAGACGTACTTGGTGTAAGAACTACGTACGTATATAAGTTAGCACTACACTGGACTAAGGACAGTAAGACTTGTCGTGCACCTGTCTCGTGTTTGGCTCCAGGACAGGCACCATATATACGTACCAGCACGTAGACCTCATACTGTTTTGTACATACACAGCACATCATAGCATAGGGCAGTCGGTCGTAGTCGTTTAATACGTCAAAACTCTTCACCCCTTCGAGTAAGAAGCACCGACGATCACACACCTTAGCCTGACTGCCCAGGGGAAAAACAAAAACAACAACTTCTGCGAGTGCATTATACTGGTACTGAACAAAGTGCTCTGCACTCAGCAACAAGCAGAACACGCACAACGCACAAGGAGCTTATCGTACCCACCCACACGTCACGTCGTTCGATACACGTATGATCCCGACATGGTATATACGCGAACAACTTGAATAGCTGGTACAAAACATGAGTGAAGCTGGGAATAGACCACTCGACCGGTACAACTCACAGCTCATGTATTTGAAATAACTACGTAAAAAACGCGATTATCATACCACATATCATACCACCCGGTGACCGTAACGATATGAGTACAACAGGCTCTACGTACCGCGCACGAATGCGACGTATACCATACGCGCGATACGCACAACGACAGCAGCAGGAGCAGCAGCAGGAAACACAAGCATAAACACAGCAAGCTCTCACCCCCCACCCCCCACCCCAAGTTTCGTATAAACAATACGACGTGAGTACGTCAGAGTACGTGCACGAAGGCGCGACGTGGACTTGATGTCCATCCTTTAGAAACTGCCTGCACCCATGTCACGTTTTTGGAGAAACTACATGGAATTAGTTTGGGGTATAAATATCTCGAGCCGGTCGCCCCGGTGGTCCATTAATAGTGGTTACCTCGATCGCTACGTCGTACTAGCAGATGGTTCTGGGGTTCGAATCCTACTGTACGCGGGTCGGACTAGAGAGTTTATTTGCAAATAAAAAAAAAAAGGAAGCAACTGCTGAGAGCACTCACCAGCGTGGGTTAGCGCAATTCGATGCGACTCGCCGAGGGAACAAAGCGTCTGAAGTATTCTCGCAATAGAAATGACGGAACGTGCCGTAGTCGGGAGGGGGGAGAAATAGCCTGCTTAGCGACCCCGGATCTGAGTTACATCTAGGGAGGGAGTCATTTTGAGAAAAATGCGGAGATAATAGATGTGATGGGCAAAATTGAAATAAAAATAAGATAAGACATTTCGCAGCCGCACTAAGGTTGAAACAAAGCAAACAGGGATCATCGACAATCAATAACCCGAGGTGAACAACTACACACTTGCCGGCACAGAGCAAGCAGCAAGAGACAAGAGACAGGGTCTCGTCGCTCGCCTCGCAAAACGAGAAACGCTACGTACTTTGAACCAGAAATCGAGCTAAAAAGACCAACAAAGATAGTTGGGCATTCGTTATCTGGTATAAAAAAGGGCGATTCGCACCCTCTCGGGAAACTCGGATTTTTTACTTTTTGTATGACTACTCATGTACCCACTTACTACTCGTATTATACACATCATACGTCGTGTGTCTTCATATTAAATCCGTTCTTTCCAGCCAACGTCATCAGTAGAACACCCAATGTTCATCCAGATTCTCCATCCTATCATCATGCTGCTTTTAGACTGTGGTGGAGAGATACAAATTCTGTGGTCACAGACAAAAATAAATTAGATAAAACAAAAAACAAATAATCGCAAATGAACAACAGAGGACAGCAAAAGAAAAGTCACCGACCGTACCGGGTACGAATAAAGAGCAGAAAACCATGAAAACAAACCACCCAGAGAAGAGCTCGTACAGGCCAGCGTATTTAAACAGCAGTGAGTTTTTTTCGACAGCAGTAACATTCTTGATATTAAAAATCAATGTCCTATGCGATTTTCCTTGAGAAAAGATATAACGAAAACAAGCGCCCGCGTATTGCAGCATCGATGAGTCCGGCCGGGGGCTCGAAATAGTTCAGCAGGTACGTGGTACCTTGTAGTGTTCGTTTTCCGTAGTAAAATGCAATGTGCTAGTTACGTTGTTACGATATGTGCATCAGCACTGCTCCCTCTGTATGGCTGCGAGCTTACACTATCAAAGACGGCGCACTTTCCCACTACCTGGTCATCCAACAAGCTATAGCCGTAGTAGGATCTAAAGCCTGTGATGCTCAAAACGGTTGCGGGTAATTGCGGTGTTGCGCGGAATATGGCAAGCAACTAACCGCCAACAACGTACGTACCTGGTGCCTACTGCAATTTGGACCTCGGGACAAATCTCCAAACATATATCAAATGCATGCAGCACACATAATGTTCGTAGACAAGTCGAAGTCAGCAGCACACATAACAGATAATGTTTGTAGACAAGTCGCGAGTTAGTATCAGGAGTATGCTGTACGATAAAGCCACGTGACAGGGGTGGCGACCACGCGCAAAGAGAGCTTGCTCCCGCCAGCGAGCGCCGTTGCCGTAGGCTGTGGAAACCGGAAATGTTCAAACCTTCCAAAACTTCGTCCCACAGCACACAGCCAAAACAACTGCTGTGGGAGCGCGCAGCGTCCTCTGTTCAATTTCTGGGGATCCACTTCTTGATCATGATGCAAAACATGTTATAGCAACATCTCAATAGGGTGATCGAGGCGCAACTTCGACTTAAATTGTGAGAGCGAACCGCCATGCTTCGTGAATGCCAGATGATCACGAATATAATGTGGAAAAGCAAAACACCAGGCTTGTGTAGAGGAATGTGACCCCGGAACTGAGATACTGAAAGTGAGGGTGGGAGTATAAGCGGGAGGATAATAAACAGCTGGTAATAAATGGGATCAACAAAAGAAGAAAGAAAAAAAGGAATTGTTGCACACATACTGCAGTCCTTAAAAAGGCAAGAATACAAGAATACTGAAATTTTTGGGCAAAAACGACGAGTCAGACAGAAGCGGCGGTATCGACCGACGCAAAACAGACGTGAAAAAAATGACTGCAATAAACAGCCTGCGTATCGAAGTAAGCTCTTGCTTGCGTTGCGACGTGCACTGACCTAATTTTGAGGACGCTACATGCTCCACATGATAGGTCGACGCTACATGCTCCACATGATAGGTCCTTGTCGCGGGGAGCAGAGACTTTAAGTGTAGTACATACTTGTCGGCTTTGTTGTCGTGCGTGTTCGTCAAACAGCAGTACACATCAACGCAACAAAATCAATATCCAAATATTTGTAACAAACATACAACAGCAGTACCTAGGGAGAAGTACGTGTAGTAGCTAACATTATAACGAGTGCTGTTGATGTTCAGCCTGGCAACACCCGTAGGACCAACGATTGGCCAGTGTATCACGCAGCTCGCAAAGATGAGTATCGAACCTAAATTTGTCAAACTCACAGCTTACGTGTTTAGAAGATTTTTAAAAGATACCAGTCTCGGGAAACTTGAGGGGTGGTGGGTGGGGGAGAATAATAAAGGCGCTTGTTTCATCGATCGACATAGTCTGAGGCAGCTAATCATCTAGGATAGTATGAAGAAACTACTAAAATCACGCCAAAATAATCCCCGTCCCCTTCACCAGCCAAACAAAAAATTAGCGACACCAAAAGCAAGAAGTCTACGAAGCAATTTGGAATCTCCGTACAGCAGTAGTAGCAGTACAAGTACAGTACTGCTTGCCTCACCTGGCTCGGTCGGCCTCTGTTCTTGCCCCATCCAGCTGGTCGTGCAAGTCCTCCATAGTCTTGTTGATGGAGTCTATCTGTCGGAAGGGCCATCGAGGCATGCCTAGCTTCCGGCATAGCCGCTTTATCATCTACCAAAAAAAAAATCCAGCAAGAAAAGCACAAAAAAAAACAGAAACAAAACGAACATGGTTCGGTGACGATGCTGCTGTTGTGTGGTACCCTTTGTCTGGGGTAGACTACAGCAGTGTACCTGGTAGGTGTGGTTTATGTCGTGGTATGTCCGCAGGAGGGCAAGCAGGGGAGCAAAATCCGATCTTAAGGTTGCTAGGGGCACAACCACAAATATGCTGTCTTCAATCTACCAACCTGTATCATCACCAAAAAATATGTTTATCTACAAGTAGCATGCATACAAATAGGAGTACCTGGTACATACGTAGACTCGGATCATAATCTCCGACGTGTAATCTTCTAATCTTCGGCTCGGGGATGCTGTGTTTATGTTTGCCCTCTTTTGTCACGAATTACGGAATAATCCTGATCATTAGAGACTTGAAGAGTAGAGTATCCCTTAGGAGCGACGACCATCTTTTACCACGTACTGCTACGTGGCAACAAGGCAGCTGCTGCACTATTGCCATGTCTGCGCTCGCGAGATGAAGCAGAGCAAAGGTGCAAAGCACACGCGTTGAAGCACAGGACACACACACATGCGTGTTCGAAAACCTCTACACAAAGGTCGCAGTGTGGTTTGCAACATTCCAACTCAACATTCATTGCACGCCGCTCGTCTTCTACTCGACGTATATCCACTTGATTTTGGAAAAAGAAATCAAAAACATTAGCCCGTGGTCCGCTCCCCCCGCCACCCCCTTTGCTCCAGCAAGCAAAGGTCGGGGTCTCTATCCTCTCTCCCTTGCCCCCTCTCACTTACCGTCAGGCTTACGCCTAGCTCCTCAGCGACCGTGACCAGGGGCTGATGAAAGTGCTGCTGCAGAACTTCTATCGTTATTCCCGACCCCTCTCTCTCCTCGTCAGGAGCGACAGCAGTCGCATTTGCAGGGCGCTCTCCTCCCATTGCTCCAACCTATGCTGATAAATGAATAGCGTCTGAAATACAGACAAAAAATCGGCCGAGATACTTTTTTGCTTTTTTGGCTGTCGCCGCTTTCCGCTTCCAGCGCGTTGCTTATAGCCCGCCGGCGGCGCACCCCCCCTCCCTTCTATCGCAGATTTCACGCGCACTCCCTCACGGTAGCACCACTCTACGCGGGTGCGAGCAGGGAGAATGCTTGAGACAATCCGTCTCCGATAGGTCCCAGGGGCTCCAGTGACAAAAGCAAACACCAAAAGTGGTAGCTACTCATGCGCGGCGTGTGTCGCTTGTCGCAATCGGAAGACATGGCATAAAGATCAGTTTTTAGAGTGGAAACCCCGGGGACGACTGGTATTTTCGATATATTATTCAGTGCGAGTGTTATTTGTTTTCTTGTCCCCCCCCCAGGTTTTGGAGTTTTCTGTGGGTCGTCTGTTGCTCTTTTTGGTGTGTTTCCGTTTTGTGACAGAAGAAAAAATCAATGGAGAAAACATAATACGAAAAACAGAACACATCATCACGCATCTCTGAGAGCAGCTGCCTGTCGTGGCTGTGCATCGTAAAGGCCTCGATTATCCGAGGTAGTAGGTGTATAGTCCACATGCGCGTCGCCATGCTGAGTACTACCGAGAGCGTCGAGTATGTTGGAGTGCGAGACCCAGAAGCTCATCACCAAAATAACAGCATTGTCTCTGTATTACAGATATGATATACAGCAATAAAATAAACAGAACACTACAAACATACCAGCGTATGAATAGAATGCGTATTATACTAAAAACTCGTAAAGAAGCAGTGAGGTCAACCCCTTGGGACTGCTGTTGCAAGCAGTCGCGGCTGCTTCTTGCTTGAAAAAGAGTACGAGACCTCGGGAGGAAGGGCAGCATGGAAGAAAGAGAGCAAGAGGCGGAAACTGAGATACCCACGGCGGCGTGTACTACGGTGTTACAGCAGTTCCTAGTGCGTACGTGTGCATACATACATGAAGGATCGGTACACAATCAACGCAGTATATACATGCAATCCAGAAATCATTATTATTATTGGCTGGCTGATATGATTTGCACCACAACAAACAGAATATCATCGTACAAAAAGCCAAACTATCACTATTTTCAAGTAGTTTTCCCCCATGGGGAGTTTAGAATACGAAGATTAAGGTTTGGTCGACTTTTTCAAGCATACTCTGTTTTCGTAAGAAAGCGTTTATTTAGTGCAGTAATTACTATGCGAAGCGGGTCCGAAGTGAAAATCTGTACAAACAGGTAGATAGTGTGGGACCGCGGTGCTCCACAGCACATACATACAATTGCATACACACATACCACCAGCTCATACATAAGAATGCGTTGATGAGCTCGGCGCTTTTGGCCGAACGTGAAGAAAATAAGCTGTCGCGTATTGTACGACTGCTGTGCGACTAATCAAAATGTATGGCATATTCTTAAACATATTGTTATTATACATGAGATAAATAGTAACGAATTGATGATTAATACTCCGGAGTATGTTCTAAGGCTTAGTCTTTCGGGGCCGTCAAATTACCTGCATGTGACGATAAATACTCGTAGCTATAATAAGGGCAAGGGGTCTACTCTCTGTATGTATCTATGGCTTTGCCGCAGTACGTACAGGTAAAGACACCCATAACGCGGACCTGGTAATACGTATTAAGACTACACAGCTCTTCTTGAGTATAAATCCCTGATAAGCATCTACAACAGGACCAGGTCCTATATGTATATATATACAGGTGTGACAGCAGTATATGGTATGGCTATGTTAAAGTACAGCATAAATAATACCACAGATACATCATACCATAGGTATTATACACAACAAGTATAATACGTATATGTAGTACGTATTTTCTTATCACCACTTTTTTCCTACCGATCGTGCACCTGAAAGATTATTGGGCGGAGACACAGCGGGTCCCCTGCAGGTCTGCCAATTGAGCAGGTCCTCGGAGAGTACTCACTTCCTTAGCCTTCGTAGTTGTAGCTTTATTCGATTCCACCAGAGAGAGCCCCGGATGGCTTCTACGATCGGAGGCACGTGCCTCCGATCTATTTCCTGTCTATCCCGAATATAAAACACCAACCTTATCATGCGAAACCCATCCGAATGATCTCGAATACGGATAATTACAGGCCTTTCGAGGCCGTATCTTAACACACTAGCCCACCCTGATGAGCCGCATATGCAGAAATATGGGAGATTCGGGGAAACTCCGGTTCTACAAACTAGACCATGAGTCGAAGATGCGGCTCCTCAAAACCCACTCCCACACCTCTAACGGCCTGACTATGGAGCCAGGAACGCGCGAAGAAAAGCAGTGTTGAAGGAAACGCGGACCCTACAACAAGGCAAAAGTGTAGTGGTACAGCTATGCAAGCTAAAAGAGCTTGCCTTGGGGAGAGAAGAGAACCGAGAAGGTCGCGCAGCCCAAGGTCGACACGTTCACTGCTCCGACGACGCCAATTGTAGTGGTACTCCGAGTGGGGTATGCGTGGTTGGTCGGTGTTGGGAAGCGTGCTCCTCATGGGTTCCGGTGCCCTTGTTTGGTCTCTTCTCATGGCTCGCTGGAGAGACTCAAAAGCTTATACATTATTTCCTCTACATTAAACTCTAAGAGACAGACGAAACAGGCCTAGGCACGATAGGGCAGGGTAGAGCACGTAGAGCAGGTAGTGCGATGTGGGGCGTCCTGCTTGTCCCATCATCGTCACCTACATTATCGCCCATCTATGGTGGCCTTGACGTTAATGTGACATCTAATGTCACATGGTTTCACCTCAACCATGGCATGGTTTCACGTCGAATCTATAAACTATCCTTCTACGGAGGGCACTCCATTACCAAAGCCACCCACCAAAAACCTGCCGCGTACCGCCAGTGTGGCCGGGGGGGGACAAAAAAGGCTCTAGAACCTGCCGCATACCGCCGGTGTGGCGGGGGGGGCGCGAAAGGCTCTACGGCAAGCCAACCACAGGAAAGGTACTATGGCAGGGCGAGCCCTCGTCGATGTGGAGGGGAACACAGGCGCTAACACAAGGAAGAAGTGATATGAAAAGCCTCCAGCGGGCCATCGGCATGGCGGGGGGTTAGACGAAGAAATGACAAATACCCGGAATGAAAGGTGGCCGCACTTGCAGCCCCGCGAGGGGGGGGGAGTGTGTAGCCGAAAAAACAAAGTAGAAAAAGTTCAATTAGATCTAGCTCACAATTCCCCACCTAAGTAAAAGTACCAACACCAACCTTTAGGGTGGAGAAAAACAAAATATATGCACATTTTTTTGAACCAAAAGTTTAGGACCCCTCCCATTAAGAAAAGACTCACCCACATAGTATATTACAAGTACCAACAACGCAGCCTGCAAAGATGAGTATATTGACCCGAAATTCGTCGAACTCGCGGCTGACGTCCTTAAAATATTTTTATAAAATACAACACACAAAAAAAATGAAATAAAAGATGACATATACACAGGCCCGTACGTAGCCCTGTGCCACGCTACGCGCGAACAAAGTTACCCTAGTCGCCCCACTGCTCTGGGCTCAGGAGGGCGTCGGCAGGGCGAAATTGAACAACCACAAAAAAGCGACAGCCCTGCGCCTCAGATAGCGGCGTTTTACCCTAACCCTGGCCCGGCACTGAGCAAGGGGTTCGGCAGGACAAGAAGAAAAAAAATGGAAAGAACTGCCCCAAAACCAAACCAAGACTCAGAACACCACAAACAACCCAAATACAAAGACTCAAACCTCATCACCCAAACTAAATGGAGAACAATCGAGGAGCGGTGGCGGCTTGAAAGTCAACTGGCCACGACCGCGCCTCGAGATTCGTCTACGCTACGTTGGGTCCCCCGAGGAAACGCACTGGCGATGTGAACTTGCAGGCACCAAGAGCCTCGTACGGCTCCCGTCGAAGTTGTGAAGCGCGCCGGGGGAAGAGGAAGTTTAATCGGTCCCGGGGTCGTCCAGAAAGTGGACCAGATATACCTTGTCCTCGGTAGTGCTCGCGCTGATTTTCCAATCCATCATAACCCATCGTCTCCCTTGTACCAAAAGTGGGCTCCTTCAGGAAGTACCGTGTCGTGGTAGCGACGGAGCCAATCGGCGCGGGAAACACACGCGTAGCCCGGCGCTAGGAAAAGTTCCTCGTTGTTGCGGGAGAGCTCGCGCTGTGCCGCCCCGATCTGCATTCGGCGGTAGAGGCGGTTGGTTTGGCGGTACTGGTCCGGGGTTTCGGCCCAATAACGCAAGATGTGGGAGCCGGAGAGGTGGAGGTCCATTTCCCGCTCCCAGGGAGGTTCGGAGAGTCCCGCCCAATGTGTCTCGTATAGCACCGCGATGACGCCACCTCGCCCCCGTACCGACTGATGACCGGTGATCTGTTCCACCTCCAGCCGTTGGAAGGGGGGGTCGAAACGTCGTCTTGAGTGACGTGGTACGGCGGGGACTTGTTGGAAAATATTGTTGAGCATGTACTGCGTCAGCCCCGCCGGTAGGTATTTGGGCATGTCCCCGCTGTCGTGGGGTTTGGCGCAGGGTTTGCAGCGCTCCATGGCCACACGTCGACGAGCGGCCGAACCGGACAGGTCGGAAGGGAAATCCAAATAGAGGAGATTGCTCCCGAGCGACGAACCGTCCGGGGTCTCGGCAGCGGAGCAGGGACCGACTGCTAGGGTCTTGTACGGGCCCGTCCAGTTAAACGCGAGTTTGGCCTTGAGTACCTTGGCGTCGGTGTTCGCCTTCACACCCTGGCGGATGGTAAAGACAGAATTGTACACCCATGCCCAACCACCCGTGGCGAACTTAGGTGCTGAACGCAGCGCGTCAGCGAGGGCGGAGTTTCTGCGGTTAACTCGAGAATCGGTGAGGGCGTGGTGTGCGCGGACAATGTCGTTCGCGCGCTTTTGCCGGTCGGTGGCCAAGTCGCAATAGGCCAGGTGGTCACGGGCCAGACTCTGGTGTTCCACGACACCAGTGCGATCGAAAACCGTCAGGGGGAGCCGTGGGAGTCTGTCCATGTGGACCGCGTTGGGCGCCAGACCCGTCGCCGCGCTGACGGAATTGTTGTAAGCGAATTCGACGTGGGGCAGGTGCAAGTCCCAATCGTCTTGTCGCTCGTTGACGACAATAGCCAGCATTGGGGCCATGGTGTGGTTTACCCGCTCAACGCCCCCGGTACAGGTGGGATGATAGGAGCTTGTTGCAAGCTTGTGCAAGCCCAACAGCTGACATACAGCTTGCGAAAGCTTAGAGCGGAAAACTGCAGTCCGTTTTCCGAGAGTATGGTGCGCGGGCACCCTCACAAGGGGATGTATTGGTTCACCAGGATATTGGCTGTATACAACCGCTCCAGCATGCGCAACGTGCGCGTGGTGCCAAGGCGACAACAGGACGTCGAGTAACAAGCTTGCATGATCCAAGGGCGCATGAGCAGAGGTATGTAAATGCAAACTGGCTTGTCGTTTAGCAAGTAAGCACCTCGTCCCACAGAGCTGGGTTTGTCAGACCTTGTTGGCGGCCGTGTCGGGTTACGGACGGGTAGGACAATGTCGTCGTCGGTTGTATGTAGTCGATCCTTACCCGCCAGCTCCTGGATGCCTGAGAGGGAGGGACGCTTGCGTGAGGGGTAGCACGCCAAGAAGTTGGGCGGCAGGGCCGACGGCCGGCCGATAGAGATGTAATGTATCGTGGCGTGGCACGTCGGCTCAGCGTGCTGTTCTCGCTTCCAATCGGCATGCAAATAACGCGCGACGGAATCCGCGAACCGCAATTCAGCAGTGTCGTCGAGGGCATACGACCTTGTATGTGCAGTCGGCGTGTCACCAGGAGAACGCGGAAGCCGTAGGAGAGGAGTTCCCATAGGCTCTGCGTGATCGTGGTCGGACGGAAGTGGTACCGTGCGGGCCGGCGGGTCGGCAAGAGCAGGGGTCGCGGCGGCGGGCGGAGCAGGCCGCGGCCGTTGGGCTCGCGGCAGAGTTGTAACTCGTCTGGAAGGTGGCCGAGGGGCCCTGCCGGGCCCGAAGCCATAGTCGACAGCAGGGGGTGCCTTGCCAGCTGCTTTTGCTGAACGTCAGCGCGTCCGAGTGGAGATGCGGTCTGAAATAGGCGTCATCGTCTGGGGCGCCGGAGTGCCAGGCAAGGTAGAGACGGGCGCGATCGGGCCCGTGGGCTCGACTGGGTCAGTCCCTTGCACCGGGCTCCGGGAAGGAGTCGGTTGGGCGACTGACGCGTGGCAGCCGGGATTTCTGCGGAGTTCTTGCTGACGACGGTGGGTACAGCAAAAACCGAAGCGAAATCGTAGTTGGCTGCACGCGAGGCCCCCTCGAGGCCGGGAGAGCTATCGACGGTAGCGGTGGATGCAGAAACACGAGTGACGAATCTCCTGGAAGGAGTAGGAAGGCCGTCAAGCCTCACACGTGGCCCGTGTGTGCGAAAATTACAAAAATCGGCAAGCGTAAGAGGAAGCCTACCCAAGGCATTATTTTCGGTGCGGGGAATTAGCCCACCTAAGCCGACACCCGGAATCGGAGAGGAAGGAGTGTACAGCCCGCAAGCCCTTATGAGGTATACGCCACCACCCTCAAGAGGGGTGAGACTCGTCGAACCATTGCGGTCGTGTTCCGTGGCAGGCTCAGGCAAGCGAGACAGGAAGTCGGCGTTGCCGTTCGCGCTTTCTTTTTGGTATTCGAGGGTGTAATCGAATTCGGTGAGGAACTCGAGCCATCTCTGGACTCGGGCGTTGTGGTTCCCCACTTTGCCTATGCTTTCCAGAACCTTGTGGTCTGAGAATATTCGAAATTTGGTGCCCCAAAGGTAGCCGCGGAGGCGTTTGACAGCCCAGACGATGATGCTAGTCTCCACATCGAGAGGAGTCCAATGCCTTCCCGAGTCAAGCGTAACTCGCCTGATGTACGCGATGGGTTTTATGGAGCCGTCCGTCTGCTCCTGTTCGAGAGCGGCTCCGAACCCGTCGATGAAGGCGTCGCAGTACACGTGTAACGGGCGTGTACCGTCGGCGACGGAGTCCCAATCAGGGAAAACGAAGACCGGCGGGGTCGTGAGCTCCGCCAAGATTTCTCGCACCAACTTCTCCATAGCAGGCATGAAGGCAAACTTAACCGCCTTCCGAAGGAGCGCGTTAGTTGGACGAAGCCTCTTCAATAAGTCGGGCAAACATTTGCGGTAATAGTTGACACCACCCATGAGTGCGCGCACCTCCTTAACGTCTGTGGGCATCGGCATATTGGTCAGTGCCGACAATTTTTCCGCGTTTGGGCGTAGGCCTGCTGGAAAAATGGAGTGGCCTAGGAAGTTCGCATCGGTGGCGCCCAATCGCGCCTTCGAGGCGGAAAGCTTGAGATTGTGCTTTCGAAGGCGTTCGAAGAGGGAGCGAATCGTCCGAACATGCGCTACCGGGTCGGAATCGAACACGATGACATCGTCGAGATAAGCTCCCACCTGTTTCAAGCCCTTGATCACCTCATTGATGACCTTGACGAACCACCCAGGCGAGGCGCTGCTGCTCTGAGGCCTAACGAGCCACTCATGGAGGCCTGTGGGTGTGCAGAAAGCTGTAAGGGGAACTGTGTCCTTGTGTGCCGTTATCTGGTGGAACGAGGAAACCAAGTCGAACAAGGAGAACACCCGACCTGAGCCCAAGGAGTCCAGGACCTGGTCCACGCGGGGAATCGGCAGCTGGCTGAGCTTGTTAATTTGGTTGAGCTTCTTGGAGTTCACCGTGCGCCAGGTTTCTTTGGGATGACCACCAGCGGACTCCAGTACGGTGAGGTTGAGTGCTGAATCAGCCCAGACGCGAGGTACTGGTTAAGCGACGCGTCCACTTCTTTGGCCAGTATAGGGTTTATGCGATGGGGCCGTGAAGTGACTGGAGCGCTGCCCTCCGGAACCGAGATTTCGAAGAGCATCAGGGAGCAGGACCCAAAATCCGTCTTCGAGGTGGAGAACACGTCAGGAAAGTCGCAGAGCACATCCCCGAGTTGCTCAATGGCCGGGGGATCCCAACCAGGGTCGTGTAAGTCGAACGCGATCTCCCGCAGGTGCGGTGGGAGTCGGGCCCAGACGCGTAGAAACGCAGAACGCTGGGCTGGGTTCAAACGTTCCATTAGCGCCGGCGAGGGCGGCGGCACAGCGGGAGCTATCCCCTCCGTGTCAGTCGAGCGCGCGACCGCAGATACCTGACTGTCCGAACTCTGGCCAGGGTGGGGCCCCGCAGCGTGGGTGGGGTGTTGCAAGGCTCCCAGCGGGATGCTCAAAAGTGGGGCGTCGCCAACCCCGACAAGCTCGCCTGGATCGAGGTCCGCGACACCTATTAAGGGAAGCATCTGTCGTCCTGAAGCAACAAAGTGTTTCTTCCCCCAAAGAATGTCCGGCTGCGGCAGTATGTCGACAAAGTAGTGTCCTGCGAGCGCAGGGGAGCCGTTACTGCGCACCGAGTTGACCGCGAGCAGTTGGGGCTTGTCCGACAAAGTGACACCTGTAGTGCCATCATGACGAAGATGGAAAGCACCGTTCGAAGCGGCGGGGTCGACGGCATAAGCCTCTACGCCTGTTGTGGCGTGGTGGGACAACGTCAGCTCGCCCAAAATGCGATTATCGGGGGGACGAGGAGGCAGGGCGCGGTACGAACGGGTGTTGAAGCGCATCCAGCTGTCGCGGCTCAGCAAGACAGCGTGCTGCATGACCGATGGAGGAATCACGCATGCCCACACCGCGAGAGAGCACGTCGGTTCTTTTTCGTGGAAGAATTGAACGCTCAGACGGATGTGGGTCGCGGTCCGTAAAGGGGTGGATTCGCCAAAACCACCCCAGGAGCGAGGGCTGCTGGGCCGCTCGCACGCCGATGAAGCGGCGCCTATCGATGGCATACGATCCTACACGTCACGTCGAATGGAGGTTTGGGGGGAGGGAGTGTCGAGGAGCGCCGTACATCTGAGGGGCGCAATGGCGTCTCCTCCGCTATGTATTGCAATCTCGGTAGTGAAAGAAACTTCGTCCAGCGTCACGGCACCCCCGACGAGGCAGGGGCCATGTTCTGGCAGTACACGGTCTGAGGCGCCGCGAGAAGTTATCGCCGAAACCTACGTTCTTTGGTCGGCGGGTACGCCCGAAAAATAAGCCGAAGGAGGACCTTGGTCAGCGCCGACCGCGGTCCCCAGGCGCGACTGCTGAGCGGACCAGATTTCGTGGATTCCAGCATTTCCGGTGGGGCTGCGGAATCGACGGGGGGAGGCCGGGTGTGGCGACCCGGCCTCGCTGTCGCGAATTGCTTCGCGAACGGCAGAGAGTGCCTCACACAAGATTTTTTTTTCCTCTCCACTTGTGCGGGTCCTTGGCGCGGGGGTCTTCCGCCCGGGGACCAATACCCCACACTGGGTCCAGAGGACTGGTCTCTGCCAAAAGTTTGTTGCCAGTGCTCAAAAGGCGAAGTGTCATGGCTGGGTTCTGCGTAAATTTAGCATAATTGCTAGATAACACCGCTTGGATATTGACAGGTCCGCCCATATATCCGGCCGACCTGCTATCCCGCCGTTTCAGGGGGGGAAGAGTGTTATAAGGTTTAGTTTGGGTGAGCTATTGGTTAACCTTTTGCAAGTGGTCAAACGGACTAATACCCCAATAATACCTTAAGAAATGGCGTCGTCGACAGAACATGGTTTTTGGGGTCGTGGGTTCAAATCCCACACCCACCATAATAAACTTTTTCAGACTTTCCCCATTTCGAACTTGAAAAATACCCTCCCCGGTATACCCAGGAAATGAAATGGCTTGGATAATTGACAGGTCCGCCCGTATATCCGGCCGACCTGCGATCCCGCCGTTTCAGGGGGGAAGAGTGTTATAAGGCTTAGTTTGGGTAAGCTATTGGTTAACCTTGTGCAAGTGGTCAAACGGACTAATACCTCACTAATACCTTAACACACCACCAATGGTAACCTAAATTGCCAAGAAATACACCTTATACTCGTATGGTAGATGAGGCGGCCGAGAAGGGGATAAGAGGAGCTAGTGCGGGGAGCGTAGCCGACACGAGACAGGGGCGAACCAACAGGCCCGGGGATGGCGCGCCATCCTCGTCCGCAGGCCGGGGGGGAGGCGGGGGAGGAAGGGGGGGAAAGAGGAGGAGGCGGGGGAGGCGCGGGCGGACAGCAAAGAGAGTGAACATAACGAGGGTGGTGGAACGTAGGAAACCGAAGGGACGGGAACACGGGCCGGGGTTGGAAGACAGGAGAGGCAAAGGCGAGGAGGGAGGGGACACGCGATCAACGGCGGCCGGCTTATCCCACCCAACGGCGAGTCGCCATCTGGAGGAGGGTGGGGAGAGGCAATCAACGGCGGCAGTGCTTATTATGCAACCCAACGGAGAGTCGCCATCTGGAGGATTCCCAAGGGGCGAAAGGAAGGAGAAGGGACGCGCCCCAGGGCCTTTCGGGGCAACACTCAGGGAAATGTAACGTGCGGAGTTAGCTGTGTGACGCTCCAGATCAGGCACCAAGCGGTACACTTCCCGTGTGGGTAACAGCGTCATGTGCTTCACACTCGGTGTGTGGTTGACCCTCGTGAAAGTCACGGCGCGGGCACCATTCCGCTGCCCCGCAGCCAACTTGCGGAGCTCAGCACCTGAGACGGGTCGCACTGAGGGCAAACAGTCCAAGCGGACCCAGTTTTTCACAACCGGACCGCGCGGATGGGAGCGGGAACCATAGGTGACGCGGGGCTACCCAGCTGGGGGCTACGGATGGGACCAGAACAGCTGGGGTGTAGGGCCACCACCCACCACAATTGATGATGTTGCGTTGGAGGACCTGCGGCAGTGCTTTGCAACCGGGAAAAAGTGCAGCCGCAACGGGCAGGCACACACGCGCGCCTGAGCCTGCACGTGCTTGGCATCCTCAACCACGGTATGGCAAAGCACCGGTCGAACCGAGACTCGGCGACGCCCAACTCGCTCCTGCAGGTTGTTAAGCTTTGGTACATCATGCCGCCCTTGCTTCACTCACCAGAGGGCCGGATCAAGAGGCGCCAGAGGTTTGTTGGTTATATAGCACTACCCACTGGCCCACGAAGTTGGGCCAGTGGGTAGTGCTATATAACCAATAACATATATTATTTCCTTTTTTCTTTCTTCGTAGCTACGTGGTTCAGTGGGTAGTGCTATACAACCGACAAGGTTCGCGCTGACGGAGATCCTTGGCATAGTCCTCTTGATCCCGAGGCTGATGGCGTACATGAGGCGAGGGTACTCGAGGAAACGAGATGCCGCCCCAAAAATTCGGAGGACGAACAGCTCGAACGGTCGTCGTCGGCGTGTCACCACGCGAGAGGGGTGAACGTAGCAGTACGCACCCTTCTCGCAGAGTGGATCTCAGCAGGCATCGAGGAGACGTGGGCCATGCTGGTGTCCAAGTTCCCGTCCGAAGACCTCACCGCCGTTATCCGCGGCCGCGGCGAATGCAATGCTATCGAGCGCCGCCGATGTAGAAGATGGAAATACTCCCCCGTGGCGCCCGTAGAGATCAAGTTACCTCGAAAGGGCTCTGGGCACGGGGTTGTCCCTCGAAGCATGCAGAAGGGTAGGCGACGGGGCGCGGTAGGCGTACGAGAACATCCTTGAGCTATCATACCAGGAGTGCCGGAGGTGAACTTGTTTTTCCAGGAGGGATAATCGGCTGAAATTGCGTCCTCACCAGCAAGCCCAACACGCCTTTGTACCGGGGCGGGAGGGTTAGGGGTACCGTTCACGGAAGCGAGGCGTGGGACTGCCTTTATTTTGAGTAGGTTGGCTTCTTACCAGAGGTTCTGACCTCAGTGGCCCGATAGGAAACCGAGTGAAGAGGAGACTCCCTGAATTGATGATCGTCATTCAGCTTGGCGGTAACTTGCGGGAGATTCGTGACACATTGGGGGTCACAAAAGATGGCAGACGTCGTCCCCGAATCCTGGCTGGATTGGTGTCTCGGAACAGAGGCCTTATCAATAACATTACACGAGCAGTCAGCAAGGCCAGTGGTGTGACGAGAAGAAACACACATCAAAAACAAGGAGGTTTAGATTGAAGTGATCAATTTAAAGCTGTGGAACCACACCACGTATGAATCCAGATCGGTGCCAAGTGCCTGACGCGCCAAGTACTGACATGATTCAAGGACACGCAATAAGTACAGAGGTCGAAATGATGGATGGAACCCTACGTAAAATCCCAAAAAGTGATGAAGGGATAGAAATGTTGAGGAAATGATGCACCAGGTACCACATTACCGACGGCCGACGGCTCAAAGGGAAGCGAGAGAGCAGTTCCTGGTTTCATACGGCCTATCGCACTGCTGGTGGTAAAAATATTGTCCGTCACAGCGAATTGATGACGCTCCAGGCCCGTGCGAAGGCAGCAGCATTATTGTCACCCTGCCTTCCGTCATGACCGATATGGTTGAGCCCGCCGCTAATGCTGCTCCTGCTGCTCCTGATAGTAACTGCCACGACGTTGCCGCCACCACCGTACGCCTTTCGCCGACAACAGAAGGATTGTCTCCCCTATCCCTCGTGACCGCACAGCTTCGTTGCGGTGACCACAAGCTGTAGTATTGGATCGGACTGCTATACCGTCAGAACATGTCCAACACTCCGAGGCTTGACTCCCCCCCGAATCCGATCCGATGGACGTCTTTTGAGGCGTGACCACGGCAGTGCATGGCAATCGACCCCCCCCCGCCTGTCGGTGCTCAGCTTGACGCCCTCACGAAAGATCGGTCGATTTCTATGCGTTTTGCTATCGACCGAAGATTGCCCGAACCTCGTCATCTTCAACGGCCCGTTCTGGCAGCATCTTCAACTGCCCGTTCTGGCAGTTGTAAAAATACGATAGTTTTTCGTCGGTCTTCTCTCGACACATCCAATGTGAAATAGATAGTGGTGGGAATGACTCGAGGCAGTCAGTACACACCTAAGGCAGTCAGCACACCTCTGCGGCCCCCCCCGAGCCGTTTGCTGGGTTGCTTCGTCTTCCAGAGGCATTCTTCCGCGATCTCCTGCGGGCCTAACCGCGCACCCCTTTTCTCAGCCCCGACTGGACGAGGCGGTCTGAAATATCGGACCCCGCGCACCGCCCTAACAGAGTGTTGACCGCACGAGTTTCTGTGGAATAGCCTAGCAGGTCTTGCGCGCACAGGAGGAAGACGTATCACCAACTTTGTTACCCCGTTTGGGTTGATGGTTACAGAGAGCAAAAACGCCGACCAGCTCCAACCAAGTTTTCGTAGTTTGGTTTTATTCGTTAGATATCCCGCCGATGGGATTATGTATGGGGTTTCTCTTGCAGTTTTTTTTCCTCAAAAGCTACTCAAGTGGGGAGCCTAAGAAAAGTTACGTTTTCCCCCTACCGTTGCCCTTGTCCTACAGGTGCTCGATGTGAAGTCGTCGGCGGCAATGCACGCGCGGTGGCAGAACTAACCTCGCAGACGTCTTTTGTGCATAGGGCGGGAGCTGGAGCGCTCTGGATTCGCCGTTCGTTGTCCGGCAACTTTAGCAGAGCGACGGCCTCTCGTTATCTGCGCAGAAAAACTTGTGGTTCTGTTGAAATGCGTAGCGCAACCACTGCTTGCTGTCCAACAGGCAGCGTCGATTGCCGTGGAATGATTGTTATGTTGCGCATTCAGCAAAAAGTACAACCTCGGTCTAGTTGTTGTGCTGCGCGAAAAAAACAAATATACAACCTCGATTTGTCTTGTGTCTGTTAAACCTGGGCCCTAGATGATATGAACCAAGGGTTGCAACGCTCTTTGTAGTCAGCGCTACGTGCTGTGGAAGTGTAGTTATGTTGCATTTTTTAACAAATTGATTTCGGAGCCACACGCGGAACGGCGGGGACCAAGGACATACCTTCGTCGACCGAGCCAGTGGCATACACAGCACAGCGCACCTGTCAAGAAACAGAAACGCTGGTCCAGGCTGGGTTTTCATATATTTCGGGAGAGGGGCATGTTTGCAAGCTTCAATGTAATTGCTCCCGGGTTTCTTGTGTTCCTGACTTGAACAAAAAAACGAGCCTGCCGTTTTCACGACCGTGTTGTCTTAGGGTGCTGTTAAGGAATTTTAGTGGGCTATTAGTCCGTTTCGGACGTGCCAGTATCCAAGCGGTCTCATTTCCTGGGGATACCGGGGAGAGTACTTTTCAAGTTCGACACGGGGAAAGTCTGAAAAAGGTTTTATTGTGGATAGTGGGATTTGAACCCACGACCCAAAAAACCCATCGTCCTGCCGACGACGCCATTTTTTGTAAGCAGTTAGTGGGGTATTAGTCCGTTTGACCACTTGCAATAGGTGAACCAATATATTTTCCAAACTAAGCCTTATAACAGTGTCCCGCATTGTGTGCGCGAAACGTGTCGCGCTTTAGCGACACCCTTGCGATTTCCGTGATCGGACTGCCGATACCACAGGTACCCAGCAGCAGCTTTACAGGTATACAGGCCGTCGGTTCGGTTGGTGTCAAGGTTCCGCGTCACCTGTCCACGAAAAATCGTCGAAGAAACACAGGGGGTTTATGGTCAAGGTTTTGCCGTGTACGACGGGATAGGTAAGCCAGTTGGAGGGCGATCGCTGACAGCCCGGTCTAGGCTTCGGCAATACTCTACCAGTCACTTTTAGGGCTAGCGCGGTGTGTCTGCTCTATTTGTTTAACGTTTGAAAGTACTTTTGGGCTCCGTGATAGGCAACGCCGCCATCGGAAGTTGTTTGGAACGCTGCGCCAAAAAGTAATGTTTAAGCGCGTTGTTTTTGGCGAGGTATTAACGGAGCCAATCGCGGGAGTGGCCTACACCTATACTCGACAGTTAAAACGGAGGCACAGTACTATATACGGTATGTTGTCTCTGATGAAGTGATCACGTTTACGGCTAGCTAGCTAGAGCGCGAGTCGCCACCCTGTTTCTTTGCAAGATATAAACCTTTTGTGGGCCGTTCAGTTTTACGCTATATACACCGCCGCCGCCGTTGACTTATTCTACGATATAGCCCACACCTAAAATCAGCGAGGTTCTTTAACTCACGGTTCATGGCTGCTCGACACGAGGAAGAGGCTATGAAGAAGCAACGTTCGAATAATTTATTGTCCGCAGCCGCCGTGGACGTGTTCGATACTCCGCCAACGAAATGTGTACACAGTTCGTTTTTAATCGAGGTGCAGAGCTGTCGAGATACGGCCTCGAAAGGCCCGTAATTAACCGAATTGAGATAATTTGGATGGGTTTCGTATGATAAGGTTGGCGTTTTATATTCGGGACAGTCGGGAAATAGATCGGAGGCACGTGCCTCCGATCTCAGAAGCCATCCGGGGCTCTGGTGGAAAGGAATAAAGATACGTCTCTGCGAAGACTAAGAAAGTGAGTACTCTCCGAGGACCTGTTCAATTGGCTGACCTGCAGGGGACACTCTATGTCCTCGCCCAATACTCTTACAATATGGCGTCGTCTTTGGCTTGACTTGCTATTGTGGCAGCGTCCCTCCAATCTCTCCGATAGTTGTTTTCGTAGCGGTTTTGCTTTTGCTTTCCATCGAGCCCACAACCCTTGTTCCTTCACGGGTGGCTTCCGGATGGAGGGAGCGCCCTTCCCCCTCCAACGGTGACCACAACAGCAGTGAAATGGCAGGGGCCCGTCCTGTTGGTCACCAGGCACGTACCACACGCGTCGGCGAGGCACTTTCTGCCGTTAACGAAGCTATTCGCGACAGCGAGACCGGGTCGGCGCACCCGGCCTCCCCTAGTCGGTTCCGCACCTGCACTGCGAATGCAAGAACCAAGAAATCTTGTCCGCGCCGCGGCCGGGCCGTCAACAGCGGCCAGCGCTCGCAGAGCTTCCCCTTCGGAGTTTCCGACCTATTTCTCGGGCGCGTTGGCCAACTAAAAGCCGTGAAGTTGTGCAGATAGCTCCTGGCGTCGGCCCTGACCTTGTGCTGTCAGAACACGGCCCCTGTTTCGTCGGGAGTACTGTGACGCTGGACGACGTTTCGTTCACTATTAAAATCGCGTATATCAGTCGAGCAACGCTCGACTCGGAGAGGCACTGGACTCCTCTAGATTTAGGGATCGGCAGCATTGTTCGGGCTCCCAAACGCCTCCGAGGGTACTGTGGAGAACAAAGTTCCGCAAATCCTCCGGCCACAAGACACAGGAGAGCATTGGCAAAGTGGGGACCCTCAATGCACGAGTCCAGCGGTAACTTGAGTTCGTAACCGCGTTAGATTGCACACTCGAGTACCGCAAAGGCAGCACCAACAGCATCGCCGATTTTTTCTGGCCCGCTTTCCAGAGCCTGCTACTGAGTACGACCGCAGTGGCTTGACCAGCTTCAACCCCGTGGGGTTGACAAGCCCCAACCCCGTTGTTGGAGATAGCGCTATCTACCTCCTACGGACCGGCGGGCTGCGCGCTCCCTCCTCGCCGATCCCAGGGGTCGGTTTGGGTGGACTCGTGCCCCGCACCGAAAGCACTGCTTTGGGTGGACTCGTGCCCCTCGCCGAAAGCACTGTCTTGGGTGGGCTCGTGCCCCGCACTGAACATGCTGCCTTCGGTGGGCTCCCTCTCACCTCTACCGCATCTCACGATTTTTGCGCGCACGAGCCACGTATAAGGATTGACGGCCTTTCTGCTCCCCCGGGGCGATTCGTCGCTCGTACTTCTGCCTCCGTCGCCACTACCGAAGGCTGTACCGGCCGCGGGTCGATTTCGCCTGCCCCTGACACCGTTTTCGCTTCGGGTTTTTCCATACCAATCGAGGGCGGCACGGGCTCTGCAGAAGCCCTGGCTGCAGCGACGCCCATCGCACAGCCGACTCCTCTATCAAGGAGTTCTACACAGGAGACTGCCTCCGCCGCGACCATCGGTTCGTCTGCGTTTGTTTCTGCCTTGCTTGGCACTCCAGCCCCTCCGTCGTCGACGACGCGCCGACGAACAGTGGCAGCAACGGGTAATGCACCCTCGCTGTAGATTATGGATTCGGGCCCGGCGGGGCCCCTCGGCCATGTTCCAGACGAGGTACAACCCCGCCGCGAGTCCCACGGCCGCGGCTGGCTCCGCCCATCGCCGCGACCCCTGCTCTTGCCGATTCGCCGGTCCGCACGGTGCCACTTCCGTCCGACCGCGACCAAGCAGAGCCTATGGGAACTCCTTTCTTACGGCTCACGCCTTTTCCTCGTGACACGCCGACTGCACATACAAGGTGGGACGCTCTCGGCGACGCTGCTGAATTGCGGTTCGCTGATTCCGTCTGGCGTTATTCGCATGCCGATTGGCAGCAGAGCAGTAGGCTGAGCCGACGTGCCACGCCATGATGCGTTACATCTCTATCGGCCGGCCATCGGTCCTGCCGCCCGATTTGTTTTGGCGTGCTACCCCCCGCACACACGTCCACCCTTCTCAGACATTCAGGAGCTGGCGGATAAGGGCCGACTACATACAACCAACGACGACATCGTCTTACTCGTCCGTAACCCGACACTGCCACCGACAAGGTCTGACAAACCCAACTCTGTGGGGCGAGCTGCTTGCTTGCTAAACGACGAGCCGGTTCGCATCTACGCCCCCCTGCTCATGCGCCCGTGGATTGTGCAAGCTTGTCATTCGACAGCCTCTTGCCACCTTGGCACCACGCGCACGTTGCGCATGCTGGAGCGGTTTTGTTGGTGGATTGGCAGGAATATGTGCACCCGGTGGTGGCTTCGCCACTGCTTGAAGTGCCAAGCGCGGAAAACCCCACGGCTGACTGTCCGCTGGCCCATCATCTCAATGCCTCTATCGGAAGGTCCAGGCGTCGCCGTCAGTGTTGACTTCGGCCCCCTCCCGATCACACCACGAGACAACACCTAAATTCTGCTGTTCACCGACCGCTCCAGTCGGCGGGCCGTGTTTCCCGTCACTGCCGCTGAGTTCACCGCGGAGGGTGTACAACCAATATCCTGGTGAACCAATACATCTCCTTGTGAGGGTGCCTGCGCACCATACTCTCGGACAACGGCCTGCAATTCTGCTCCAAGCTTTCGCAAGCTGCATATCAGCTGTTGGACGTGCACAAGCTTGCTACAAGCTTCTATCATCCCAACTGTAACGGGGGCGTTGAGCGGGTAAACCACACCATGGCCCAAATGCTGGCTATGGTCGTTAACGAGCGTCAAGACGATTGGGACTTGCACCTGCCCCACGTCGAATTCGCTTACAACAACTCCGTCAGCGCGGCGACGGGTCTGGCATCCAACGAGGTCCACATGGGCAGACTCCCACGGCTCCCCCTGGCGATTTTCGACCGCGATGGCGTCGTGGGATACCAGAGTCTAGCCCGCGACCACCTTAACTGTTGCGACTTGGCCACCGACTGGCAAAAGCGCGCGAACGACATTGTCCGCGCACACCACGCCCTCACCGCTTCTCGAGTTAACCGCAGAAACTCCGCCCTCGCCGACGCGCTGCGTCCAGCACCTAACTTCGCCACGGGTGGTTGCGCATGGATGCACAACTCTACCTCCACCATCCGCAAGAGTGTGAAGGCGAACACCGACGCCATGGTACTCAAGGCCAAACTCGCGCTGAACTGGACGGGCCCGTACAAGATCCTGGCCGTCGGTCCCTGCTCCACTGCCGAGACCCCGGACGGTTCGCCGCGCGGGGGCAACCTCCTCTATTTGGATCTCCCTTCCGACCTGCCCGGTTCGGCCGCTCGTCGGCGTGTGGCCATGGAGCGCTGCAAACCCTGCGCCAACCCCCACGACAGCGGGGACATGCCCAAATACCTACCGGCGGGGCTGACGTAGTACGTGCTCACCAATTTTTCCAAGAGGTCCCCGCCGTACCACGTCACTCAAGACGACGTTTCGACCCCCCCTTCCAACGGCTGGAGGTGGAGCAGACCACCGGTCATCAGTCAGTACGGGGGCGAGGTGGCGTCGTCGCGGTGCTATACGAGATGCATTGGGCGGGACTCTCCGAACCTCCCTGGAAGCGGGAAATGGACGTCCATCTCTCCCGCCCCCACATCTTGCGTTATTGGGCCGGAACACCGGACCAACACCGCCAAACCAACCGCCTCTACCGCCGAATGCAGATCGGGGCGGCACAGCGCGAGCTCTCCCGCAACAATGGGGAACGTTTCCTAGCGCCGGGCTACACTTGTGTTCCTCGCGCCGATTGGCTCCGTCGCTACCACGACACCGTGCTTCCTGAAGGAGCCCACTTTTGGTACAAGGGAGACGATGGGTTATGGTAGCTTGGAAAAACCAGCGCGAGCACCACCGAGGACAACGTATACCTGGTCCACTTTCTGGACGACCCCGGGACCGATTAAACTTCCTCTCCCCCCGGTGCGCTACACGACTTCGACGGGAGCCGTACGAGGCTCTTGGTGCCTGCAAGTTCACATCGCCAGCGCGTTTCCTTGGGGGATCCAACATAACGTAGATGAATCTCGAGGCGCGGTCGTGGCCAGTTGAATTTCAAGCCGCCACCGCTCCTCGATAGTTCTCCATTTTGTTTGGATTATGAGGTTTGAGTCTTTGTATTTGGGTTGTTTGTGGTGTTCTGAGTCTTGGTTTGGTTTTGGGGCAGCTCTTTCCATTTTTTTTCCTTTTGTCCTGCCGAACCCCTTGCTCAGTGCCGGGCCAGGATTCGGGTAAAACGCCGCTATCTGAGGCGCAGGGCTGTGGCTTTTTCGTGGTTGTTCAATTTCGCCCTGCCGACGCCCTCCTCAACCCAGAGCGGGCGGGTGACCAGGGTACCCTGTTCGCGCGTAACGTGGCACAGGGCTACGTACGGGCCTGTGTGTCATCTTTATTTTTTTTGTGTGTTGTATTAGTTCTAGTTTGTTTTTTCGGCTAAACATTTCCCCCCCTCGCGGGGCTGCAGGCGCGGCCACCTTCCATCCCGGGTATTTGCCGTTCCTTCGTCTAACCACCCGCCATGCCGATGGCCCGCGGGAGGTTTTTCACATGACTTCTCCCTTGTGTTAGCGCCTGTGTTCCCCTCCATATCGACGAGGGCTCGCCTCGCCACAGTACCTTTTCTGTGGTTGGTTTGCCGTAGAATCTTTCTTGTCCCCCCCGCCACACCGGCGGTATGCGGCAGGTTCTAGAGCCTCTTCTCCCCCCCCCCGCCACGCCGGCGGTACGCGGCAGGTTTTTGATGGGTGGCTTTTGCCTTGTTGTAGGGTCCGCGTTCCCTTCAACTGCTTTTCTTTGCGTGTTCCTGGCTTCATAGCCAGACCGTTAGAGGTGTGGGAGTGGGTTTTGAGGAGTCGCATCTTCGACTCATGGTCTAGTTCGTAGAACTGGAGTTTCCCCGAATTTATCATATTTCTGCGTATGCGGCTCATCAGGGTAGGCTAGTGTTAAGATACGGCCTCGAAAGGCTTGTAACTACCCGAATGGAGATAATTTTGATGGATTTCGTATGATAAGGTTGGCGTTCTATATTCGGGATAGTCAGGAAATAGATCGGAGGCACGTGCCTCCGATCTCAGAAGCCATCCGAGGTTCTGGTGGGATCGAATAAAGCCACGTCTCTGCGAAGACTAAGAAAGGGGGTACTCTCCGAGGACCTGCTCAATTGGCAGACCTGTAGGGGACACTCTGTGTCCGCGCCCAATAAACTTACAGAGCCGCTCGCGTGAGTGGGCCCTACCAGGGTACTCCGTAGTAAAAATGCGGCGTACAGTGCTAACTACATAGTCTAATACTATAAGTATATGGAGGATTGGGCGGAGGTTGCACGAAACATGTGTCGCCACCAGCTCCGTATTGCGCAGCGCGCCGTGTATGCATGTTGAGCGGGTGATGACGTCCGTCCCTTTCTTCGCATGCCAGAAGGGAAGCCAAAGCACGGCGAGGATTCTCGAACGCCTGCTCTCTCGCCCCCAGGGAAATCGAAGCAAAAACTCAGTACTCGACGACGGCTACTCGGCAAGCCGGTTAGCGTTACAGCCCCATGAACAAGCGCACGTGAGCCTATCCATGGAGACCGCGAGGTTGAGGCCACTACCGGCCGAAGCATGGAGAAGGTCAGCGTCCGGCTGCAGACTCTGTGGCAAGTAAACCATAACCATGGAGCGAGCAGTCAGCGCTGACTGCTAGCTCAATGATGATGGTAAATCTCTTACCCTTTAACAAAAGCGCGTCTGACTGTTAAGCCTGGACCTCAGATTTACCCTAGCCACTGGGCTAACAGTCAGCGTTGACTGCAAACCCAATGGTTTGTGTTGTATCTCCAACAGAGCTTAGTGGCGACGGGGCCGGGCATCTTTTGCTGACCTCTCCGGCGTACTGCGAAGGACAGTTGGGAGGGAGGTGCCCAAATCGGACCTCGTCCGCCGTATCTAGGAGTGCGTGAGGGACTTTCGCGACTTGTGCGGGTAACCGACGAGACACTAGCGAGCGTTGTCTCTGAGAGAAATGTCGACTGGTGTTTTCCACGCTGTGGAGAACGGTGCATCGGGGCGGTCGGAGGTTGATTTGTTGACGCTGACTCCACCAATTCCCGGTAAACCCCAACACAAACTAGGTAAGTAGGGTGCCAGTATGTCGCCCGAGATGAAAGGTAAAATGTCGCCCCTCTTGGGGCTGTAGACGCATGATACAAGGGCGCGGGAGAGCACGTTTTTCTGGGAGAGGGGCTCCCCACTCTAGGAGTGTTATGCGCACCTTACCAAAAATCTTGCCTTTTGATCACTATGAAAGAGAATCTGGACGAACAAATCCCAAAAGGCCTATTGCTAGGTATTCAACGAAAAACAAGTTGTAAGAAACCACGAGTAAACCACTAATGGTGCTGTTACAGCGATTCTCCGTCTACCCTTTTTTTTTTTTTTTTTTTTTTTTTTTTGCTCTCGAGGAGTCCTGTTAGTCACAAGCAACAGCAGTTGTCGCTAAAAAAACAGCTGTATATCAGGACTTTTGACGGGTCAGATCACTTCTCGCGGATCGGGTCGGATCATGGCAGGGTGACTCGACCCCGCCCTGTGAAATTTTGAAAGTCTCCTGACCTGACGCGATCCGGCCCGTGATATTTCCCACACCCCCTGACCCAATCCGACTCGACCCGCACGGTTTTGAAAAACTCCTGATCCGACCCGCGGGCTGGGCCATGGTCCGTGAAAATCCCTGCTATATATCCGTATCGTAGCACAATCCGACTCGACCCGCGAGGTTTTGAAAAACTCCTGATCCGACCCGCGGGCTGGGCCATGGTCCGTGAAAATCCCTGCTATATACCCGTATCGTAGCACTCGACGCCAGCTCCTTGCAATGGCGCGCCTACCGAGTACAGACAACAAATGGGGTGCGGATTGAGACTAGATATCAGGCCAAGACCTGGAAAAAAGTCGGTTGAGAACCGGCTACTGCAACCTGCTTGAGAGCGGGGTCCGTGGATTAATCGCGCGTCACACCAACAACCCGGGGGTTATCGTGTTTTGGAGGATTTCCTAGCGGTGAGGTGCTCCTGCTGCAGTGGAACAGACGTCAACACCCGGTACGCACGCATGTGTGCTACGGAGCAGGTGCGCTCAGGTGAGACATGTAATAAATCGACTGCCTGTTCGCCTCTAAGCGGAAAGCGGTGGGCTTTTGAACGCTGACAAAGGCTTCCAAATGGACATAATCGTCGTCAACGTCATCATCCTGGCCATTGCCAGCATCATCACTCATCATCAGTATCATCATGATCGTCATCACCACCGTCATGATCATCATCAACGTCATCATCTTTATCGTAATCATCATCATAATCACCGTCATCATCACCATCATCATCATTATCATCATCATCCCCATCATGATCATCATCATTAACGTCATCAGCTTCATCGCAATCATCATCACCATCACCATCATCGAGAGATCAGGCGTCTGAGATGATACAGCACCAGAATACACCGCAAAAGGGTAACCCCTCGTCCACAAGCGGGGGTGCACGCGCTGGCACTGTTGATCAACAGAAGGTGTTTACGGCGGGCAATCGAATTCAGCTGCTCATCACAAACCTTGCAGAGCTTCTCGCGGCAAAAAAGCTTCGCGATGACCTTGCTGCGGCAGGAAGAGCGCGACGCCGCCGCTCGGCCGGCCACAAAGTGCGTGGAACCGTCTCTGAACGTTTAAAAAAAGCCCTGCAAGCCAGCCCCCGACAACTTGCTTGGCAGTCCCAAGCAGGTGTATGAATTATCCAGACGATACGAGAGACTCCGTACTCCAGGTGCAACCAGCTCTTGCAGCTTGTGGCGGCTCGTCCGAGCCAGCGGTATGATCAAAGCATTACATCATCCATGCGCAGCGAGAGAAACTCTGAACCCCACGTATTAAACTATCCACGAGCTGCGAGAAAAAGCTCTCTGCCACAGGTGGACCAGAGTCAACGTGGGAGAAGGCAGTTCCATCCTACTTCCATGGAAAAACTAGCTCATGTCGACATGAAAGGGGGCCATTCCATCCAGCTAATGGAAAAACAGGAAACCTCAAGATTAGCCGTTCCCCTACACTCCACGCCTTACCTCCCCTCTTGCTATAATACCTCCGCCAAGAATAAACAACATCTTGGCCAACGCCATATGTCCCGTCTTCCAAAAATACAACATTAATAGAGGACACGCTTCGCCCAACACGCTTCCAAAAGCAGCATCCCTTGAGCACTGGTACCAAACGTTTGGATGAAGTGTACATAGTGGATGTGTTTCACCGAAAAACAAGAAATCGTGTCGTCTCCTATCCCCACCGCAAGCAATACAACATCCTCTCCCCGCTTTACGGAACGCCTTCGTAGTTGGCGATCGACTCGGCTTGTCTTCAATTCCTCGATTCGCTCCGGTCTGAGCCTTTTGATTAAATTTTCCAAAAATAAACATCTCACACTAATTACAAGTACTTTGTGCCCAAAACGTGGATGGCGTGGTTCTATAAGGGTTGAAGAGTCGCTCAGCCCCTCTTTCACACTAAACCCAGGTACTTTGTGCCCCAAACGTCGGTATATATCCAAAGGGATGACAGTATTCGATTCGCTCGGTCTCTCTTTTCTCGTTCGGTCTGTCTTCTCCCGTGGCGCATACTACCTGGTACCCGCAAGAAGAAATGGAGGGAAAATAAAAGAAAACCGGAGAGATTGAAAAAAACAAAATGACTGCCGCTGCGACAAATAAAAAATAAAAAAGACGCTCAGAGGGTCGAGCTCTGGAGGGGCGAGGAGCGTAAAACCGCGTAAAACCCTCAGCCCAGCATCGACTGATGTCCTGCCGACGATGCCATATTTTACCCGAGGGGTGCAGGGTAGTCGGTGCTGGATAAGCCCTCTCCATGGTTCTTATATCTAATTCATCTCCAGGTACGTGGCTCAGCTCCATGGGCAGACATAGACGAGGAAACAACGTAGTGGGAGATGAGTAGATGTTCGAGGTACGTCTCGAAAACCGTCAGAAACGCCATCTCACGTCATTCACGAATCCATGACACGAAAGACCTGCACTAACATCCATCTATAGCTACGAGTACGTATGCCGCATGGGACACCATAACATGTACCTGCCTAAAATTACCCGGTTACTGTTACAGACGCGCTCTTAGTCGCGCCAACGGAAAAATCACCGGCTCGCGATACTTGCCTTCTTCTTAGTTCGCCTTCCATCGATGCGGTGCTCACCGTTTCTCCAGCCCTGAGGACTCTCCTCTGATAGGTGGCCGGCTCCCCATCAAAATGGACCACAAACAGCGCGCTTGTGCTACTTATAGGTGTGTTGTGAACGTTAAGCTTACGTAAAATTCTAGAACTAAGTACTACATGGAAAGTACACAACTCCGACCTTACCATCTCAAACACCACCACAGTCGCAATACGAGCTACTAGGCACTTAGGCAAGACCCTGCTATTATGGGTGACAAGAAAAACGTGAAACCAAAGTTTCGATACGCCTACATAGTCGCTACGCACTCCTGAGGGGATCGAGATAAGCTCGTCAAGCGTCGGAAAAAGGTGCGGGCATGGATGATGCTTCTCCCAGCAAGGAGTGAAAAACACTTTTTTTGGTTGGCAGACCCCCACACGTACCCCGACCGTTCCAACCAGACACCAGCAAACGCTCTGTTCTACGGGAACAGTATCGGGACGCCTTGTCTCATTTCGCTTCTCCCCCCCAACCCCGGTCACGCCATTTATCCCGAGCTCCAAACGCGAAGCAAACACGCCGAAAGGACCGTGTGCCTCATCTCACCGAAACAAAACAAATCACGATTACGCAGCTGTCCAATCCATACAAACGTGTGGCACAAGACCGCAGCAAGACCGCAGCAATAAAAAACAAAGACGACCAAGCGAGACTAAGCTACGGGAAAAAAGTCGAAGGCGTCAACTGACGGCACAGACTACACAACTACACAGAACGATTCAACCGGCCAGATCAAAACAAAAAACACTGCCACGCTGGGCGGCAGCAGCAGCAGGTGAGGTTTTACGCACACGTGGAAAACTGCACACAAAAAACCTCTCCCCCCTGCAATGTATGAAGAAGCGTAACGAACGCCCACATAATGTTAGAGGAGTATCTTGTTAGGCGTAGGAGCGGTGCTCCGTCTCGAAAGGGATGCGTGGTCAACGGCCAAAGAGCTAAGGCAAGCAACAAAAGAGTACGCCCCCCCCCCCCTTCTACGACTAAAAACAATACACGCCGACTCCTTAGAGTGCCACGCCATTAAGCGCCACGCCATCGAGGGACAAAACAAACCGCTTGATACGTCTTCCACCCGTGCGCCACCACCCGCCAGGCTCTGGTGCGTAGCCCTTATGAGCAAAAAGTACGCGCGACCTTGCACGTGAGTTCCGCCATTCGCTTGGAATAGCCCCACTCGTTGTCATACCAGGCGTAAATCTGCAAAAACGCAAGCAACGAAAAAAAAACACCAGATTAACAAAATAAAACAAAGTAAAGGAGGTCGCGGTGCAGGAGGCGAACGCGGGTGGGTGGGTGGGTGGGTGGGGGGGGGGGGGGGGGGCGAGAGGGCGTCCGTGGCGAAACGAAAGAGCGGAAACGTCGCCCTGCAAAAAAAGTTAAAGAGGGTGAATCTAACCGTTGGCTCCAATGCAACTTTTAATTTTTTGACCATCACTTGTATTCTCCAGCTCAATCGGTATGAGGTTCATTTACCCTCCGCGGCCTTCTGGACAAGCCGTGGTCATCGGTGTCTTCCCTTCTCCGCCCCGGTAATGCAATAGAAGGAGCATCTACTCGTGCATTAACATATAAATGAAGTATATTACCAAGATATATCGATGTTATTTGCAGACGCCATCCATATAGATCTAATCTACACCGGCGCAGCGCTGTTACCGGCTGACGGCAGTTGTACTACTGTGCGTAGTGCGCCGAGAGAGGAGGGAAGGAAGCACCTGGGTAGGAACATCAACAAGTTGATGCCTCGAGCCAACCCTCCCCTTTGTAACTGCTCTCACTTTTTTGGGAAAGTCCACTAGGGGTTTGCGTGGAATGATCCAGGAATTTGCGTGGAATGATTTTTGGAGTATAGTGAAAGCGTTGAGGGTGCACTGTACCAGAACATGAGACCGCGGGGGGCGGGGCTCATTAGTTGCTTGCCTTAATTATCTGACCATTGACCAGCACGCATTCCCTCTTGCAGCAGTCTCTCCTCCGAATAGAGACACCTCCAACATTTGGGCGCTCATTACGCTTATCGTCATATTTACATTTAAATTATTTTCGATTGGGGTCGGCCATAACGAACGCAAAAAAAAAACACGATTCCTGACATTGTTCAGCTTCAATAATGTCACGTTTCAAAAAACAATTCAAACTCAAGCCCGTTGTTTGCCAACAATCTTCACATTAAATATTTTTTTATGGAAAACTTTTCAAAATCAGGACTCGTGACAAATATCACGATTCATGAAAACGTCACGTTTTTCTTTCACGATTCCTGACAAAAAATATGTGTTCGTTAGGAAGAAACCCTCATCTGAAGGTTTTTGTTTTGTCAACAGTTTTCGGTGCGCCTACCTTGACGCAGGTGCCGTCTACCACCATGGTTGAGCGTGCATCGACGATGCCGGAGCGCTCGTCGTTGGTGTAGTCCGTGGACACGAGAGGGCGCGTCTCGAAACCGAGAATGCCCTTGAGCGGCCCGTCTTCCGCGGCGCTCTTCAACAGCTCGTTCACCTCCGTCGCGGTGGTGTCGCGCTTAACCTTGTTCAGCGTTCGTTCCAGAAAAAAAATAGTAAAGGGATTTACCAGCAGCATGTAAAAAAAAAGAAGACAGTAACACCAAATAAAAAAGTGTACTACTGCACGAAGTACATGTTAAAAACATAAAAGAGACTAAACAAAGGTGTACCAGAAGATGTTGACAAAAACGAAAACAGTAATGGGAGTTGTGCTCACCCTAAGACTCACGTTTTTGGGAAAAAATACTTGGAGTTAGTGCGGGATCGTTCTTTTAACGGCAAAAGGGTTAACCTTTTTTGGCGCTCATTCGAAAGAAGAAAAAAAAAGTTCCAGGTATATATGTAAACAAAAAGGGCGCGGAAGGTTCGCTTACCTGGCACCACCTGCTAACCAGCGGGGCCGATGCGAGAGCCGATTGTCGGCATCGTGGCTGGCCGTTCCTTTAAACGACCACGACAAGAGGGATGCTTACCGTCATGGCGACAACGACAACGACAAAGTCGATGCTGCCAGCAATGACACCCACATGACAGAACCCATTATTAACTGCTACAAAAACATGACGAGAACAACGACATTCGAACGACATAACTCATCACTCACTTGCTACAAAACGAAAACGGCACAACGCACACAGCAATACCCGCGCGGCATACCAGGTTGCCCAT
Organism: Undaria pinnatifida; assembly: GCA_012845835.1. Taxonomy (NCBI): domain Eukaryota; class Phaeophyceae; order Laminariales; family Alariaceae; genus Undaria; species Undaria pinnatifida. The sequence continues at coordinate 7,463,121 of JABAKD010000009.1, read as the reverse complement.
TAGTCACGGCCACAATAAACCATGATACAAACCAACATACGCACAACCCTACGACATCGACAATGACACCCACACGACAGACCCATCACATACTGCCGCAAAGCAAAATAAAAGACACACACAACGACGACGACAACGACACCGACACGACATAAACCATTGTCCACTGCCACAGCAACAACAGGTAACAAGAAATGCCGCACATCATTGTTGGATGCCAAACATAATAATGACAACAACAACGACAACAACAGCAACAGCAACAACAACAGCAACAGTAGTAGCAATACAAATAATGAAGATCACAATGTTGATAATAGCAATAAGAATGATAGGCAAGAAGTCACCACATTTACCTCAAACACGCAGTCCGTAATAGACGAGTTGAGCATGGGTACGCGGATGGCGAGGCCGTTGAGCTTGCCCTTCAGCTCCGGAAAAATGGTGGCGATTGCCGTCGCCGACCCGGTCGAGGTCGGGGCTAAGTTGAGCATGCCCGAGCGGCAGCGTCGAAGGTCCTGTCGTGGAGGAGGCGGGGCGTACTCATTTGTTGTTTGCCATATTCATTTGACCATTGACCACGCATTCCTTCGGCGACGGAACGGGAGGGGGGGGGGGGGGGGTTGAGCGACAGTGCCAGCAGCATGGGACCAAAATTGAGGGGTGCCGTTCGGGATCGAAGAGGGCAGGGCCGCCTGGCCAAATTTTTCACCACGTGACATCCTGCTTGCGCTCGCTTCACTTTCTTTTTCGCCACCGTTGCGCGTGCGAACAAAAGCAGGAGATGTTCCCGTGAACTGCCGCGCGGGATCGCTTCTTGTCGAGGAGCGTTGCTATCCCAAAACGCTCTGCGGAAGTGCAGTACAATACAGGCACCGGTGGCCTTGCCGCGCGGCGCCTCACACGCATTCATTTGCGTCCTTTCCGAAGGCAGCATTTTCCTTCCCCGCTGGGGTGGTCCCCGAGGAGTTGCATTCCAACGGAAGTAAAGGAACGAGACCTCCCCTGCAACCTGACCATGGCACTTCCTTACCTGCGGCCGGGCACAGACGTATCCCTCCCCCGAACTCCGCCTTCAAACACGCTTCTTCAAATGTATCCCTCCCCCATTCTCGCGTTCAACTCTAACATCTGCACCGAAACAGGAAAACACATAAAACTAGAGACCGGGGGGGGCACCCTATATATCGATACCTTCTTTTTGGTCATGGCCATGTCCGTGATGGGCTGCGTGCCGGTGACGTTATGGATGGTTGTGATGCATCCGTGCAAAATCTCGAGGCTCTCGTGGATCACCTGTCCCGACCAAAACAAAAACAGACGAACACACAGCGAAAATCACAATGCGGGGGCGTCCCACGTCGCCATACATTTGTGCGATGGCGGTGACCGTGCTGTTTTTTTCCCCGAAGCTGAGGTTACGCAAATGTGTTTACAGGAGTTCCATTAATAGAGCAATTTCTTCCGCAGTGCCCTTTTTCGGAATTCCTGATTGATCGGAAACCCAAATTGGGTGAATAGTTGCCCCCCATTCCCTTGTCTCCTTCCAACAGCCTTGTTAAATGTGCACCACTGTGCATTAGCAGTCAGGGCTGGAGTTAGTTAAGCGCTGTAACCACTAAGTTAGCTGTCAGAGTTGTCCGCTAGCTCAATTGTTACGGCGGGCGAGAATCTATCACACAATCCGGGGCCCATCTCGCTGTTAAGTCTTGACGGCTTCGCAGCGAACAAGAGAGGTCACACAGCGACAGTACCAATGCCGAGTTAGCTGCTGGAACGAGACGCGCCGGGTGCCGCGCACCCCTGTTGCTTGCTCACCTTCACGACGGGCGCAAGGCAGTTGGTCGTACACGAAGCTGCGGTGCATATTAGGTGTTCCGGCGCCAGCAGACCGTCGTTGCAGCCCATCACCACGTTCAAGACACCCTCCTGCTCAGCCAACGGCCACGGCGACGACGGAGGCGGGATTGGAATACACGCGGGTTCCTTCTGCGTAGTGTCTCTCTATCTCTCTCCCTTTCTCTTTGTTTCTCTCTCCCGCACTCCCCCCCCCTCCCTCCCTCTCTCTAACCCTAACCCTGAAGAATGCTATGAATGGTCAATATATCGTAGTGCATTCTCTTACTCTGCATGTAGACACTTGCCTAGCCATTGGTCATCATCCAAAAACGATTTTCGAGAGAAAAGAACAAAAAATATAACCTGACAATTAGTCTCGTAGCCTGAGGTAAATAACGGATACAGAGTAACGGTTACGACATCGTAGTGTATTCCTACTACTTGTAGACACTTGCTCAGCCAGTGGCGATCACCCACAAAACAGACCTTTGACAGAAGAAAAACCCGAAAAGTGCAACCTAATGGTTAGCCTTGTGGCTTGAGGTACATAAGAGATACCAGGCATGAAGTATTGTGAACCATGTTGGTGAGTGCTCTCCGTAGATGGATGGTCTATAGATCCGATGTGAAACCATGTGATGGTTGAGGTGAAACCAGGTGATAGTAGATGTCACATGGGCAATATGTAGGTGGCGGTGAGGGATCGGCCAGGACACCCCCTCATCGTCCTGCTCTACCTGCCCTGCTCTGCAACCACAAATGATATTCCAACGGCCGTGTGTAGTTTCCCCATTGAGGAGCCGCGGCAATCACAACTATTCGGGGCAACAGGTGCTTCCGCTATCATACCGCGCGTCGATGTCTTTACCTCCTTAACCGGGGCGGAAACTACGACTCTCTTCACGCCTCCGTCGAAGTACGGCTGCAGCTTCTCCTTCGTCAGGAACACCCCCTGACAAGAAATCGGTGGAGGGGGGGAGGGGAAATTCACTTGTTGCTTGCCTTTGTCATTCGACCATTTATCACGAATTTCTTTCGAGACGGAGCAGTGAACGGGGGGGGGGGGGGGGTATTCATTTGTTGTCTGCCTTGGTCATTCGGCCATTGATTAGGCATTCCTTTCAGGACGAAGCAATAGGGGGTGGTCGGGAGGGGTAAGGAGACGGGGTGGACTACGGAGAGGGAGACAGAGGAGGCTTGCACGGGCGGCACACGCGGGAGAACACCTCGACAAACACGTCGCAAACACCAGCACGAATACAACCACCAACAGCACCATGCAGTGGCGTCTCGAAGAAAGCGACGTGGCCACGCTGTGGCGCACGCTTGGCGTGTAGAGTGACTCTTTAGCGGGAGGGCCTGCGATGGGACGCTGTCGTCATGAAAACTGTTGTAACTGTTTCTTTACTGCAAATATGATCCAACACGCGAATTCCGAGTAACACGTCCCCAAAAAGGCCGGCCTTCTTAGTACCGGTAGAACACAAACCGTGTATCACATAATTTCCAGGTTGCCTATCCTACAACACGTGGGTGCGGCGTCTGTATTGATATGAGGTTGGGGCGTAAGGTTCTACAGCAGAATGCTCTTGCGCCGCACCAGGCGTGCAGCAACACCGCTTACTGCGCTTGTCAGGTTGGATTGAGTGTGATGCGTTCCATTTTGTGCTACTTTTACTTCTCCAGCTCAATTCGCGGGAGTTCTCTGTGCTCAACGATCTTCTGGACAAGCCGTGGAAACAGGTGTCTTTCCTTCTTCCCCCCGAAAAAGGCCTTCCTTTTCGTGGCGCGTTGGTTTCAAAAATCCCACTGCTCGACGATGTCCGTCCAATTTTGCTAACTCGCGATTTCGGTTACTGCGGACGATAAATTGTTACTGTCGTAATATAGTGGCGAGGGGCCGGCATTCCGTAAGCAACTCCAGAGTGTGGTCATCGCTTCTCCAACACCGTTGACCCTTTTTTTATCTTGGTATCCCCGGAACGAAGCAATACGCTGTATTTACCTCTTCACCGTAGCAAAGACTAAATTAAGAAACCCTACGTCACGGCCCGCGATGGCGGCGGCACCTCAACTTGAAACAAAAATAGCAGGGCCCGTGCGCGCGTGAGCGCAAGCGATACCTCAGCTCCACCCAAAAGAACGCTCACTAGTCGGCAACACCGCAACTTCCGCTGTGCGCCGCCAAACCAGTATCCCTGACAGCCAGCCCGCCCCCCACTATTACTACCGTCAATGCTCTAGTTCTGCTTCGCGTGACTACGACCTTGGCGGTCAGAATGACGCGCATGCTTTGCGCCCAGTCTTCGCGTGGCAATAAAAACGGCAATCGGGATGACGCGCATGCCTTGCGTCACATAGGAAACCCCACTCTACAGCGGGGATTTCCCGCACCCTTTGCCTCTACAGAAAGGACGAAAAACTCACGGTGCAGCAGCAAACGACGTCGACCCCGTGGGAGGCCCAGTCCGTATCGTCGATCTTGGCATTGACTGTTACAGGCACGCGTTTACCGTCCACGTAAAAATGATCCGCATCGTCTTCGAACACCACGTCGCGCTCCCTGCGACACCACGCCACGATCGGCAGTAGGAGTTAAGCCAGATACGTTCGTGACGAAAGAGTTAGCCAAATTGTCAAGATTGATGAAAAACTCGTGACGGTGAAGAGTTGGCCGGTTATTTGTGGTAAAGGTGGCAGCCACAGTGCTGTAGTGATGGAACTGGCACGATTATTGTTAGGTTGTCATTTTGTTTTCCTTCATACAATCGTCATACAATCGCTGTTTCCCTTCCAGCCCAACTCGCGGGAGTCTTGACACTCGGCGACCTTTTGGACAAGCCGTAAGCCGTGGTCACAGGTGTCATCCTGTCCTTTTCCCCCCGGCACTTTGTTGGTGTTACTGGGTCGGTTTTAGTCCTTCCGATTGCTGCGAACGGGGGGGGGAGTTCACGGAACTAGTGGCCTTTCTACAGCGGCCAGGTTTTCGACGGTTGCTGTTGTGATACTGTGTCGTGCGGCCTCGCAACGTGGAAACCCCGTTACATGCTCTCAATACATGGCACAGTAGTTCCGCAGAACCAGCGCATGCTGCCAGCATCTACCGGGAGGGGGGAGGGGGGGGGTACTCATATCATGCGCGGCCATAGTGATAAAAACCATAGGCCCTCGCATACCTTCAATGCTGGAACGGAGAACTTCGGGTTTTCAACGACCACGCAGACATTGCTTGCACCAAGCGAAAAGCGCCGCGAGGTGTTCGGCGAGTCACATAGAGGGTGAGCTGCATCCTACTAAGAGCCGCTTGTGAGGCAGACTTCGGCACCTTGTACGTACCTTCTTGCACATGGATGGCGGCGTCGAATGAATTTGCCGGGGGGGGGGTGTACTCAGTTTGTGAATGCCCGTAGTCGTATGACCATAGACCCTCGCATCCCTACTATGCCGGTACGGAGCACGTCGAGTTTTCACCAACCAGGCAGACATTTTGCACCAAGCGCGAAGCGCCGTGAGGTGTTTGGCGAGTCGCATGAAGGGTGAACTGCATCCTTCCAAGAACCGCTCGTAAGACAAACTTCGGCACCTTGTGCCTACTGTCTTGCTTATGGATGCCAGCGCCAATGGGTTATACTTCGTTTTTTGGTGTGGCCACTCCAGAGACAGCAATGGATATTACTGAGGGCCCTGGTTCAAATCCAGGATGGCCCACCAGGATGGCCCATTAGGGGGTATAGCTCAGTTCGTAGAGCGTTGCCTTTGCAAGGCAAATGTCAGCAGTTCAAGCCTGCTTATCACGAAACTGCCTCGTGGGTGCCTTACCATATTCACACTACGCGATGCGACCGATCATTCCCGTTGTGGGGAATTGGGGTTCTCCAACCTGCACAATATGATCTTACTCGATGACCATCCTGGTGACCGCCAAAAACACAGAAACAAAAACAAACGGTACCCTGGTTGTCTAGCTCACGCAGTGGTTGGCATGTTTTACAGCGTCGTTGCCTTCTTGCCGGGGGGGGAGGGGAACGGAGGGGTGGTTTCCCAGAGACGGTCGCTGTGGTAGCTGCCGCCTCTACCATACAGAAAACAAAGTCCTAATGCTGCACGTAACGTCTACTTTGTGTACCCCTTGGGGGATCGGGCATGAAAACACAAATTGATTACGTCACGGCGAGGCAGGTTAGCAGGAAGGGCAGACGGATATGTGTCGAGTGAGTGCCAGTGAGCGGGCGGGGTGCAAGAAGAGTGGTTGAGTGGATGCGTGAGTGAGGGCCGTCTCTCAGCAGTACCGGGTTTTTTGGACCACCCGCGCGCCTTCCGAAGGGATTGGACGAAGTCTGGCATCGGCCATCACCACCAGAGTGTACGTCTCGCCCAGGCACAATCAGCTGGTAGCAACAATAGCGGAGGACCGCTTGGATCTCCGCGCGTGCCCACAAAACCTTAGCCTTTCCCGCGACTAGCACTTTACATTTGCTGCTGTCCTTCCTCATCCGGCTTCCGTTTTTGTCTTTGGACGATTTGCTTTCTTGGCTTTCATCAAATTTTGCTTTGTTGTGCTCCTTATCTTTACTTTTGTTGAGATATTTTGTTTATATGTGTTCCTGGTTGTCTTGTTCTATATTGGTCAGAAGGGATATGACAAAACCCACTGCCTTGCTCAAGTCGCGCAACTCTTCTCCGGCGCAATCAACCAACCGCAAACCACCGTACTTACCGGACCGCTGAAGGCCAATGTTTTCATCATGTCTTGGTTTACGTCTTGTTTATTTCCTAGTCCGTTACGCATAATACCGCTGCGTATGTATACTTTTTTTTCAAAAGCTGGAACGTGTTGCGACTGCAGTGTACATACACCTGGCATACCGGTAAGCTCTGGTATCATGTTTGTACTTTTGTGATGGGAGCTGATACACCACAACGCGAAGCAATGCCATGGCGGCCAGACCCGTCATGCGGGGGCTGTGCAAGTTCGCTCTATCGGGCCGTACTGGCGGGGGCCCCGGGTTACGCGAGATCGGCGGTCACCGGCATGTCTGCGGACCACAGAACAAGCAACAGAGTTAACTGTCCTACGTGCTCCGGTTCACATTCTGAACATAATATACATCGAATAAGGTCGCGGGCTCGCATGGTTTCACTGGGCGCAGCGGTGCCGCTTTGTACCGGCATTCGCAGAAAAGAGGGAGTGGCGGCGAGCGCCTAGTTGGCGATAGAGCTAGTAGTCGCAGAAAGGACGAGATGTGGAACGGGGTCATTTGACGGAACTTCGAACGAAAACATACTTCGTACACCCACATTGTCGCCCAATTTGGGTACAGTCGTGGTCCCCTCAATAATGCCGGTATGTCACAGCCGTAAAAACCACTCTAGCGGCAACCGGCACTACTCCGTATACTGCCACTACCGATGGTTCCCATTCGTGCCAAGCGATTGCGCAGGCACTATAGCGGGCAACCGGCACTACTCAACCGGCACCCTAGAGGAGCCTCTACCGCACCGGGATTCGCGAAGCGCTCCGTCCTGGCTGGACCACTGAACAAAAACAAACGTTGCCTTTGGGGCTACTCCGAGCGATTGAACAGAAGCTTATTGCACTAACTGGAACCAATACGCCCGCGATTTGGGGACGACAATGCCTGCGTGCCCCTGAAACCCAGCCAAGTGCTGTACTATAATGTGCCCAACAATAGGTGGCGGGGGAACAACACACCCGAATGCTTGTTCTCCGGTATCGGGTACTCTCCAAACATTATGTGCCCGCAAGTTTGCGCTCGAATAGCCCCCACAATCGTACCGCGAGAAAATAGCCATGTACGGACACTCCGAGGAAACGCTGTGCGCACGCTGTGGACGCCAATGGGGTATATATCGAACCAGCTCGTCCCACATAGCCAGAAAAGTGTCGAGCTGCAAGCGAAATGGTCAAAGCTAACGACGGCTTCGAGACGGCGCCCGCTACGGTGTCGGGAGCAGGAAGAGTCGGGTTGCGGAAGCGCCATGAGTGCGAGCGGACACAGCAGGGCGCGGAGTCTACCCCACGGTAGAGGCAGTCCGCCCCGAGGACCTAGTCGTTCGCAACGATGTGACACCATACTATCGTCAGTTCTTTCACCTCGCAAACAACCTCTATCCTCCCGCTTTGGGTTCGTCAAAAACGCACTGCTTCACGGGTGCGCGTCCTTCAATTACGAGCAGAAGCATTGGACCCAACATCTTGCAACCACCTTAGTAGCATCGCTGGGGGCTCCGACTTTATTAGCTGCTTCTCGTTTCATTGTTTGCACGACAGGTTGGGGTACCGTCACCGTATTACAAGTTAACATAAGCAGCGTAGTTTTATCATTGGTGCGTGTTCCTTACCTGGGCGCGCAGACTAGATTCTTCGCGACTTTTCGCATTAGGCAGCGACCAATGATCTCTGACCTAATGACCAAATGTGAAATCATTAACAACAACAACGTAGTCCCATTCGTCAAGGGCGTGCTCGTATGATAGAGACAGTCCCCGGCGGTCCATACCGTGAAGTCAAATTCCGTAAGGTATGCCGAACGTGCGAGAGCGCGAGTTGGCCAAAATTCGATGCAAGTCGACGACCAGTGGGAATGCTGAACCCTCTGCGCGACGAGCTCAAAGGCACGCACCGGGGGAGAGAAAGGATGTCACATGTGACCACGGCTTGTCCAGAAGGTCGCTTAGGGCAAAACCTCCTATGTTTCGAATTGAGTTGGAAACTACCAGTATCAATGAAAGGAGCCGTATCCATGGCCATCCATACCCCACACCTGGTACTTACTGTACAGAAAGGCAGGTAGATACCAATTACAGACCCTAGGCGCCGCTAAGATCGTTGCGCAGAAAAAACGGTTGAACGGTATTATACTGAGCATGACTTACCTTCTGGAATCCGGAGAGCTGGAGCGTGTTTGACATGTTGCATGATGGATCATACAACAGTGTTACGGTATTACCCTGGGAGCCTAACAAGGCGTAAGATATAGGATACGGCACATCCATCGACGGGGAATATTTGGTACATTTCCAGACGACCCGGGACCGATCAAGCTTCCGCTTTCTCCGGCTCACTACACGACGTCGACAGGACGTGTCCAAGGTTCCTGGTGCCTTCAATTCCGTCGGGGTAGATTAGCTGCACGCGGGATTCAAAGTAACGTACATGAATCTCGAGGCGCGGACGTGGCTAGTTGACGTTCAGGCCACCACTGCCCTCGAGTATTTTGATCCGGTTTTCCCGGTTTTGAATTTTGCTTCTTCGGGGGACATTCGTCGGGTTTTTTATTCAGTTTTCCTGGGGAGATTTTGCTGGTAATTCTCCGTCCGGTTTCGACGTCGCCCCCGTTGGGTGGGGCACCATGTCCATATCGCGCGCGCGAGTTGGGTTTCGTACTTGGCGCGTTCTGGTACGTTTTTGCGACCGCTTGGGGTTTTGCTCCCGAGGTTTTTTATTCTTCCGCCTTCGACCCCAGCGCTTTCGCATTTTGTTTTTTGTCTAATTTTCTGTATAGTTCCAGTTTTCCCTTTGCCCTGCCCCCGTTTCCCTCGCTAATCTGCGGAAGTGGTAGCTCTCACGCCTGTCGATCCCGCCATTCGCTGGAGTGTTCTGGACCCATTTCCCCTCGTCCGTTCTTTGTTCAAGATTTTCTGATGCAGCATTTTCCCTGAGGCTTTGTAGCCTCGCAAGGTAGAGGTGTGGGAGTAGGTTGTGAAGAGCCGCAGCTTCGAGTCATGTTCTAGACCGCTGAACCGGTGCTTCCCCGTGTTCGTAGAGTCCAAGCCTGGATGCCCTGACCGCCTCGCGGTCTGATGAGTGTTCTTTCCTTCGTTGTATTAGAGGACAGAGAGGAGAGAAGGAGCAGAGAGCGTAGTGCTGGAGCTCTCCTCTCATGAGAGGAGAATAAAAACGTCTACGAATGTATACGCAAGCCTCTACAACTTTTGTAACCGTCGTGCTGTGACGATCCAAACTAACACCCTCCCTGGCTCTTCACAGCAGTGACGAGACCGAACGGGCATCCAAAACAGAAAGCTAGGACCAAAGAACAGCTAACGACAGTCCCGCAGAAGGAAACCCGGCCACCGGGTCAAAACCCCCTGTATGTCTTACATCATCCAAACCATTGTGATTGTAACAATGGTCGCATTCAAACGATGACCATGGCCAGAAACTAAAATGCCAAGTAGCGCCCTACTCACCCATGCCCCTCAAAAGAGCGTGGGGTGGCGGCCTGACAAATTACTCCTCGCATGACTCAAACATGGTACTCATTGAATAATGCTCACACCCCTTACTCATCAGCCAACGGTAGGTTCAACAAAAACTTACGGTGAGATTTAAAAGGGGTCGCAGCAAGGGATTTCGTCAAAACATCCGCGTGCTGCTCTTCCGAAGCTACGAATTGAATGCCAATTTTCTTTGCACGAAGTAGCTCTCGGACGAAATGGAACCGCACATCTATGTGCTTGCTCCGCGCAAAACTAAGAGGGTTTTCAGCCAGTGCTATGGCCCCCTGAATATCTTCAAAAACTCGGACACACGATCCGGTTGGCTCTGGACAACTACAAGATAATGCTGCCCCCGTAAACAGAGCCTCCTTCACCCCTTCACCCAGGGCTACATACCCTGCTTCTGCTGTAGACAACGTAACGCACCTCTGCGTGCTACTTCCCCAACTGACGGCAGCACCCCCCAAGGTAAAAAACCGCCCCGGACACCGAGTGCCTGTCATTCGACTTATCAGCGTAGTCAGCGTCGCTATATGCAGTCAGATCCAATCTCGAACCCCTTACAAAAGTCAAACCCATACCCCTTGTCACGTGGAGGTATGCCATGATCTTCAGTACTGCTTTCCAGTGCCCGCTTGAACGTTCCCGCGGCGTCCGATTTGTGGCGAAAAAAGTAAACCCACGTATACCGTGAAAAATCGTCGCGCATGATGAGAGTATAACGCTTTCCCCAGTGAGACTTTACGACCTTGGGCCTACTTAAATCCACAAATCCCCCCCGAGCTTCGTATCTGCTCGAGTGTGTGTAGATTGCTTGATACCTCGACGGAGACCCTTCGCTATGGAGCACCCTTTGCACTCCAGCAGTTTTCCCTCGAGGACGACCCCTTGCTGCTCCGCGGTCTTGCGGAACAATGCCTCGTGGGAGTGTCCGACCGCGCAGTGGTAGTCGTTTATGTTGAAAACGGGCTTGTTTGGCAATTTTCCCGGGGCGAGTACAGCACAGGCATCTCCCCTAGTGCTGCAGTCGACCCGGTAGCCGTAAAGGCTGTACAGGTTCCCGGTCAACGGAAACACGATCGAACGCTCAGACTTGAGCTTGACTACAATCCCTGCGGGACGTCCTTCAAAATTGTGACCGTGCCTCACGGGTGGCTAGGGAAAAGAGATGGCATCGGAGGTCTGGCACGTGCGCAACATTCGTCAGCGTTACCTGTACGAGACCGTTTTCGAATCGAAAGACAAAGTTGATATCGCCATATCCTTCGATCGTGCGGGTTGAGGCGTCAGCAATGCGCAGTTTCAAATTGCAATCTCTGTAGTTGATCATGCCATCTGCGGAAGACGTCATGTGAGTAGACGCTCCACTATCGCGAAGCCAGGCCTCTTCCCCTACTTGCCAAGGCGACTCCCCTTCCCCCTTTCTGCCCGAAACATTACTGCACTCGCCTGTCTTTCTGGCCTTGAAAGCTGAAAAAGCCTCGACCGTATCATATTCATCATCGCCGTCCGACGCCGCCAGCACAGCTTCCTCTTTCGGCGTGGAGCAGACATCAGCAGCGTGCCCCCGTCCGTGGCATCTGCTGCATAGCTCCTCCGTGCAGTCGATCCTCCAATGGCTTTTCTTGCCACACCTGTGGCATCTCACCTCGGAGGTACCACCATCGGCGGCTTTGGCGCTGTTGCCATCACCGCCGGCAGCGGCGGCCGAGCCACCACCGTCCTCGTTGGTGCCTTTACCGCCGCGTCCTTGCCGTCCCCGACGTCCACCTTTTCATTTTCCGTGGCCTCCACCTTCTCGTGGGCACCGCCGCCGGCCCCTTTTCTGTGGCCACCATCGCCGCCGCCGGCGAACATAGCATGGCTGGCATGGCCAGCATTGAACCCCTTCTTCCTGCTTCCAGAAAGTCGGTGATGCCGTCCTCGTACAGCCTTGATGATGTCATCGCGGCCGATATTGTCACGAGATGCAAGATCCCTTGCCTCCACTTCGTATTCGGCAGGCAGAGCGTCAATGAAAATGGTGTTCAGCATGTGGTCATCGAGGGTCATTCCTGCTGTGCGCATTTCTGTGGCAACATCTTCGATCCTGCCCATCTCCTCTAGAGGGTTACTCCCTGGCGCCATCTTGAAACTATTGAGGCGGCGGGAGAGGTCGGATTTGGCCCCCGTCGTTCAAGGGCCGTACCACGCGAGGAGCGCGTCCCATGCTTCTCGCGGCGAGGTGCACCTGTGCAAGATACTCTTGCCGCTCTTGCTCTTTAGGGCCGTCGATAGAAAATTCCACGCGAGTGCATGCATGTGTACACTTTCGCGGTTGTACCCTCTTCCGACAAGTACCGAGTTTTCGGTATCCAATTCCCCTACGGGAGCGTACTGGGGTGGATCCGACACAAAAGCAGAAAGGAAACCTACTCATTTCGCGTAGTACCTGGCGTCTCTGGTCCAGGCAGTGAATTCGGGCTTTTTCCCACTAAATTGTGGGGCAGCGGTGTGTTTGAGAGCTAGTAGTCTACACAGAGGCATATCATATCCTACTCCCAACTCACCGCCGGGGTATGACCCCCATTCTCCAGCCCCCCTTGGATGATCTGGCTGACCCCTTGCTGGGCCAACCTCGATAGGAACAGCGGCTCCGCTGCGTTCCGCCACTCCAACACTACGCGAGGCATCCTCGCGAAAAGTCGTCTCTCTTGCTGCTGTTGTATATCCTCGCGCTCCGCCTCCAGCAGTAGCAGCACCAGCAGCAGAATTTTTTCGTGCCGCAGCGGTGGGTTCAGCCCCTTTTTGGCTACCCCTTTCAGCAGCGCTGTCCTCAGCGCCGTTCCCCCTCACAGCAGTGGGTTCAGTCCCTCGCGGACTGGCCCTTACAACAGCGCTGCCCTCAGCGCTGCTGGACTCCGACGGGCCGTTGTTCCTCATGAGCTCGGCCATCATCTCCCTCATATCGTGCATCATCGATGCTTGTCTCTCCTCTATCACCAACTGGAGCTCATTCCTCAGCTGCTAAATATCATCCGAGGAGTCTCTCTCCTGTGCAGGCAGCCTTGGCTTCTGGTACCAGAACTTCTACTTTCAAGCCACTAGTGTGTTCGTAGAGTCCAAGCCTGGATGCCCTGACCGCCTTGCGGTCTGACGAGTGTTCTTTTCTTCGTTGTATTAGAGGACAGAAAGGAGAGAAGGAGCAGAGAGCGGAGTGCTGGAGCTTTCCTATCATGAGAGAATTTGCATAAAAACGCCTACGAATGTATACGCAACCCTCTTCAACATTTGTAACCGTCGTGCTGTGACGATCCAAACTAACACCCCGAATCTTCCAGATTTCTGCATATACGGCTCATCAGGGTGGGCTAGTGTTATGGTATTTCCCTGGGAGTCTAACAAGGCGGAAGGTATTGGATAGGGCTGGATATTACAGTGTTTCACATGCCTTTGAAGGCATGTGCGTACAGGAAAAAAGGGAAGATGATGTTTTTGCCTCGCGGAATTGAACGCTATTCAATTCGTCCGTGGCGTGCGTGGGACTAAAACAAAAGCTTACACACCTCGGACAGATCAGATCACCGTCGCTCGAGCTAGCTCTTTATGGAGCTAGCTCACCGGTGAGCTACGTGAGCTACATGAGCTGCACATGTTTCCCCCGGCTTGAGCTATAGGCGGTAGCTCATCTTCACAAGTTTCGAAGGCTTGAGCTATAGGCGATAGCTCATCTGCCCCCGAGATGAGCTATAGGAGCTACATGAGCTACACATGTTTCCCCCGGCTTGAGCTACAGGCTGTAGCTCATCTGCACATGTTTCGGAGGCTTTGAGCTATAGGCGATAGCTCATCTACACATGTTTTTAAAGCTTGAGCTATAGGCGATAGCTCATCTGCACATGTTTTTTAAGCTTGAGCTATAGGCGATAGCTCATCTGCACATGTTTTCAAGGCTTGAGCTATAGGCGACAGCTCATCTGCACATGTTTCGAAGGCTTGATCTATAGGCGATAGCTCATCTGCACACATTTTCAAGGCTTGAGCTATAGGGGATATATGCGCTAGCTCACGAGCTGTATAAGTGATCAATACAAGTACGCATAATAAAACGACATCAACACAAACAACCATATACTTTTACTTTTTGTACGTACTGGTCCAAGGTACAGCAGTACCAGGGATGTGATATGATATTATATTAGATCGGATCTGCTTCTGTTCTGAATATAATATACCTGACGAATAGGTCGACACACGGCAGAACTTGCTGTCAGCTGTCACCGTACAAGACGCGCTCGCACACACCACAACACCAACACCACCCCTAGCATGCCCACGACCCGGGGCAGCAGCTCTAGCGGCGCTTCGGCCGTAGACCAGGCTGGCGGCGGGCAGCCAGCGGACCCATCGATGGATGTGGACCCCACCAACAACGCCATCGATGTGGATGAAGACTGCTATCTGTGCCAGCGTCTTCTGCCATCCTCGAGAGGGACTTCAGCACGGCTGGGCGTCTGATCACCGGGTCCCGGAGCAGCCTCTCCGCGGCCTACGCGGAGGTGGTGCTGTTCCTGAACGGAAACCAAGACCACATTCATATTGAAGTGCCCGCCCTGTCAGCTGAGCAGGCGCTTCAGGCGGTACCTCGGAGGCTTTCTAACCCTACGGCACAGGTGGTGGCCCTTTTTGCGGGCGAAGAGAAGGACGACGACGCCTGCGACGAGTGCGAAGGGGAAAGCTCAAGCTTCACCTAGACGCCTTGGGGATAAATGCGGGCAGCGGCGGATCTTTTGTGTTTTGTGATGAGAGTTCATCTGTTGTCTGCTTGTTTTTTTGGCGATGTAGATGGTTATGGTTTCTTGTTTCTGTCTCTCTCTTGTCTCTTCTTATTTTTGCACCTTGTGGTAGGCTGCAGCCACGCAAGCCGTGTTTAAGGAACGGTAATGGTGTGTTCGGGATTCAGATTATCCTGTGATTCAATACAGTATAGCCTTACTAATGGGTGGTGGGTGGGTGGGTGGGCGGGTTGGGTGGGTGGGCGGGTTGGTTTTCGCTGGCGTTGCAGCGTACCACTAGTAGTAGTAGCCATATTAATCGTGCTCATGTAGTTTTTATGAGTAAAGTATAAGTATGCGAATAAATGCTAATAATAACATCAATATAATATTAATATTGATAAGTCTTAATGCTGTCCTGTCGCTCGTACCGTCGTTGAAATTTCATATGCATGGTAAGCTGTACAACCCATATTATTCCTATACATTCGCACGTGTTCCGGAGGGTGGGCTTTTTCAGCTACTCATCTTACATGCATGTGTTACCGAGAAAGAGCTACGATGAGCTGCGTACATGAGCTATGATAACGTTCTCCGGGGGTGAGCTATAGGCGATAGCCCATCTGCACATGTTTTCCCCGCTTGAGCTATAGGCGGTAGCTCATCTGCACATGTTTCGAAGGCTTGAGCTATAGGCGGTAGCTCATCTGCACTTGTTTTGAAGGCTTGAGCTAAAGGCGATAGCTCATCTGCACATGTTTCGAAGGCTTGAGCTGTAGGCGGTAGCTCGTCTGCCCATGTTTTGAAGGCATGAGCTATAGGCGATAGCTCATCTGCACACATTTGCCCAGGCTGAGCTATAGGCGATAGCTCATCTGCACACATTTGCCCAGGCTGTGCTATAGGAGCTACATGAGCTAGCTCATCCGTCCCCGGGATGAGCTATAGGAGCTACGTGAGCTGCACATGTTTTCCCCGGCTTGAGCTATAGGCGGGAGCTCATCTGCACATGTTTCGAAGGCTTGAGCTATAGGCGATAGCTTATTTGCCCATGTTTCCAAAGCTTGAGCTATAGGAGCTACATGAACTAGATCATCTGCCCCCGAGATGAGCTATAGGAGCTACATGAGCTACACATGTTTGCCCCGGCTTGAGCTATAGGCGGTAGATCATCTGCACATGTTTTCAAAGCTTGAGCTATACATGACAGATGAGCTAGCTCATGAGCTGTCCGGGGTGTGAAAGCTTATCTAGTACAAGTGAGTGACCAACATGGAACCTGCCTAGTAGAGAATCCTGCAAAAAGTGGCCTGTGTCTGTAACCGCCCCTTAATCTTATTATAACAGTACAGCAGTAGTAGCAGCGGCGGCAGGGACAACAGGACGATACTATTTTCAACACCATTATGACATACTTCGTCGCAATATAATATGATAGTAGGAGCTCTTCAGCAGTAAACTACCAGGCTATGGCAACAAGCATGATTTCTTACTACCGCGGTCAGAATAGGGCTTCTTGGCAGTATAATGTATCACGAGTCATGCTTCGGAAAGTGACGGAAAGCGACGGAGCGTGCTTCTGCTTCTTCGGTGCGTGCTGTGCCGCTTCTTGGCAGTTCATGAGTTGTTTGAATGAATGTTACACGAAAATATCAGGACGAGTTCAAGTATTATACTGGTGTATCGTCGTGCAGTACGGTAAGAAAACATGGACATGTTCTGGTTCTTGCGTTTTTACCGTTACATTTTAACAGAAGTTTACTGCAAAAGGTGGCAAGGTTCACGATGTTCTGGAGAAGTTACTTCTCTGTGACCTGAACCCTGAACCGACATCAGTCGAACGCTTCTCGCCTCTTCAATCAGGTAAAAACGTTCACGAAACCATTAATATTCCGATGACCAAAAATAACGAAGACATGAAAACGAATGAGCCGTACGACGACTATTCGTACGAATGATATAATAAAAGACATCAGCATACAGCAGCACACGCATTGCATACGTTTACACGTATCGTAGGCATTTACCTACGCTAACCTGTAGTCGTACGTATGATATTGACATTATATACGGCTGTAGGTCGCATACACCAATAACGGCCTGCTACCGCGGCGAGTCTTGAACGTACCGGGCCAGATCTGCTTTGCATTGACCAATCATAGAGCTTTATTTGCTTTGCATCGTAATGCACCCATTGTATCGAAACCCCATTTTGCTTTGCACTGACCAATCAGAAGGCTCTATTCTGCTTTGCATTTGCTTTGCATCGCGCCGCAATTCAAACTGCTCTGCACGCTCCCCACTCGAACACTACCCACATTTTAGAAGCTCGAATGCCCTTCTACACACATTCCTGGAATGTCATGAGCTGGGTATCACCGTGCACATACCGGTAGACCCTAATAAGCCAACGTTTTCGGTGAGGATGGCCCCCTGCGTCGACAACCACCACCGCCAAAAAAGCGATACAGATCGGGTCTAGTTGGAGCGACACTGGAGCCTTGACCTGACCGGGCGAGTCTGTTTTCCGTGCCGTACGCGCAGCAGCAAGGCCAGCAACATGCAGCAATATTGTGAGTAGAAGGGTGATGCTTTCGCTGGTACTTTCATGCGCTTGATTGGTTGTGTATCGTTGTCTCGTAGGCTTCGTTTGACTAGATTCTGGTCAGGTTTGTAGGCGGTGTCTTCGTACGCTCCATTGCACGAATACATAGCGCACGGATACAACCAGTGCACGAAACAGCAGCTACCAACTAGCTGCTGTGTTGCAACAACAATAGGCCGCGGACAGCGGCGGTAACAGTACTAGGTACACCGCAGAGGGTAACAGACTGCTGGGGCTGCTACTGTACAGTGGTAGAGGTAATGCACATTGCTTTGAGCGACTGCTGCGGCGGTCGCGGCTGCTGTCTGCGGCATCCTATTATTGCACGCGTTGAGCACAGTCATCGCGTAGTCACATGTGGAGGATATTGGCGGAAAAAGGTTCACCATCAACAGCAACGCGTGACAGCGGCAGCAGCGGCAACTGGGTTGCTACATGTATAGAGTGATAGAAGCTGTGTCAATTACTCTTTTAGACCTCTGCTGCTGCTGCTGCTGCTACTGCTACTGCTGCTGTGTCCTTCTTCTACGGCTACTGCTGCTGCTGCCCGCGGCTTCCCAACGCACGTACCGTATTGCCGGACAACATGCACACCGCGCACGTAGTCGATATACTGTTTTCCCAGGTGTGGAATAACAGCGGCAGTGATAGGCATGTCAACAGCAACTGTCACATGAAGCAGCAGTAGCCGCTGCAAAAGCTGGGGTTTATGCTGTACAGTATCAGTAGTAGCTGTGTCGGTTCCGCTAGCTGTTGAGGATGTTGATGCTGTTGTTTACGGTGTCCTGCTGTTCGTATCGCCGAGCAACTGTCGCCGTATACTTACGTACACTTACACAGATTGTCCAAGTACACAAGTTGTTAAGTGCACAGGTACTGTACTCTGGTTGGTAGGAACCTCAAGTCATCCAAGATAGGAGTCAGCAGCATCTGTACAGCACCGTTTCTCTCTTCGCCCTTGCTTCTTGAAAAAAAATGCTCATAGATTGATGGGATCCTCAACGCCGAAGCATCCATCGGGAGCACAATACGGCCTTTGGCAGGAGTGAGAAACGCGGACAAGGGGAAAGGATTCCGCCACGTTAAGGTGAGGTTGACTGGTTGTCGAGTAGATGGCGCGAAGGGACGATTCGTTCATGTCTCGTTCAGGCTTGAGCAACGTGCACCGCAACGCGTGTGATGCGTCACGTTCTACCGTGGACGTTCATCTCTTGAACTTGTTTCCATCCCATACCTCACATCCTTTCACGTTCTTCCTCTCCTCAGATGTACAGTATTGGCGTAATGGCGTCCAGACTATTTCTGCCTGCTGACGTGTGACTGGTGATACTGTTCCCTACCACTCTTTTAGGACGTTGCGCGGTGGGCGTGAAGGCCACCACGCGCACCGATCATGCGTCTGTTCGTGGAGTGGGGCTCAGAGCCGTGACGGACGACATCGGCGCAAAACCATGCATAGCATTCCCGGGGAGAGCGATGCGGTGAAAGTCAGTTGTAAATGTTCATGTGCTCTCCCCATGTAATACACTTCTACGTTCAGTTTTCAATTTTGTTGCTTGAATCCAAAACCGCCCCGTCAGTGTGAAATATGCATTGACGAGCATACCGCCGTTGGCCCCTTGATGTTTTCTACTTTCTTTGTGGTCGAATCTGTCCGGCCGCCACTGTTTTGGTATGACAAGGCAGCGAGTCAAGCAGAAGACGCCCGTTGGGCCGGAAGAAAATGATACTTCGCGCAGTCGTTCTGTCCTAGCAAGCACAGTGATACGTTAGGTTGTGCTGGTAAGTTTCAAACCCTCCGGCGTGTCATATATCGTGTCGGGGTTGAGTACCAATTTACTCAAAAAACACTTGAAGAATCACAGGTGACAGAGATAAAGATTGCGCTTGGAGTGCGAACCATGTGAGCGAGTACGATGAGGTCGCGTCTCAGGGGCCTTTTTTTTCCTTGTTTCGTGCGTGTACCTGGGATTGCAAACGATTGCTTGCCTCGTACGCCATGACCGGTTGGCGGAAATATCGCCTTGCTGCTTGTCGCCCGTCCCCAAAATCTGTCTTCCTATAATCCCAATTTCCAGCGCCCCAGACGGCGAGTCTCAGTTGGAGCTCCCGACAAAATTAAGCCGGGTGCGGAAGACCTTGGCCTATTGGATCCGGCCTTCGATTTTATCTCATCAAGGTGAGTTTAGACGTGCTTGCGCCGGGGGGGACGGGGGGGGGCTGCATAGCTATGGGTAGACAATACAAAGAAATATCTTGGACAGGGCGGCTCGATTGCTTCGTAGATCATTGGGGCTATACCGTTGTACGGCGCCACACAAAGTTTGACCGCATTGACTATAATTGGCTCACTGTCACGACCGCAATAAAAGTGCGACTTCGGTATGGTTGGGATCTTTGGAGATCGTCAATTAATAACTCAACTCACCTGGGCGCAGTCAGCATCGTCGAAAACTATTGTTTGCGTGCCATCGTGTATGATGTCTTCATATTTAGCGAAGTAGTACAGTAGGCATATGCCGGAGGGGGGCGTGCTAAGCTCAACGGAGAGTTGCAATGTACCAAGTAGGCAGCACTATTTATGGGTCGCTTTCGCTCGTAATTCAATAACAGTCGCTCGCTCTGCGTCCAAACCAGCCGCGGTGAACTCTAGTTCTGGCCACCCCTCTCAAGGATCGTTGTCGACGCTAAAATCCCCAGTAATTCCAACGACGGCACAGGGACACGGACTCGGAGTTGCTAGCGTTTGCTAGGGGTTTACGCTCTCTGCTGATAGACAATTTTCTGGAGATACAGCCTCGTGGTAGTCGACCCCACTTTTCAATGGTGGGATTGAAGAAGATATCACATGCCGTGGATTTTTTCTGTGCTAGTGGCCGCGCGGATTGTTAGCGAGACCAGCGTGGGGTTTGCATTTTTTTCGCTACATCTGGAGGTGACGGTTGAACACCAGCTGCTCTGTATGGAGCTGCATTCGTGCATCGTTCTTTGGACTCAATGTATACTGCCTGCCTTTATTCCGTTGCCACTTCGAATTGCGGCGTTATGATAGCATTGAGTTTTCAGTGACAGATAACCCCTCGTGTTGCCATCCCCTGTGTCCTCCCTGCTGTTTGATCTGTTCGCGCCGTTAGCAGGATGTCTGCCGGGACACTATCGTCAAGCCTTTCGCCACCTTAGTATCTCGAAAGGGAAAACTCCGCAGGTACTGGACTTCACTGCCTTTGCGGCGAGCCGGAATGAAGCTGTAGCAATTCCAGAACGAGGTGCTGGCCGACCGACTAGAGGTGGAAGGCTGCGAGTGCAACTTTTTCGCAGGAATTCAAGAAAGACGTTGACGCGAAGCGGGCAATATAGCAACAACACCAGCAAGAACACCACTCTTCCGAGGGTCCCTGCGTCGCAAACAGCTCAAGCATGACCAGAACCGTCTGGCTTTGCTTGTGCTGTAAACGGGGTAGAGGTGGAGGGGGCAGTCTACCTTTTGTTATGGGGTGTTGGTGTTAGGGAGGGGAGTGGGTGATGTGACGACCGAGGGACTAGAGAAGACGGTGACGTTGGCAACACTGACGTGAGAGGTGGAATTGTGGGCGGAGTACCGCCAAAAGTAAGATAGAACGCTTAAGTGGGAGGCTGCCGTTTGATATTCCTACGCAGACGTGTAGCACGTGCCAACCAGTAGCGCCCAGGTTTGGCTAGGGTGGACCCACGGCTGATGGGCAGGAGGTCTGAGCAGGAATAATTTTCAGATACAAATATGATTCCAGTCAAGCTTTGACACGTCGAGGCCGCGTCGTCGCTGTCTGTGCATGCGCGCAAAGCAAACGATACCTACAGGGGGCAATGCCGAAGGTAGAAAGGCGAAGTGTGTTTAGTATGGCATGAGGAGCGTACACAAGCAGCTAATCCAGGCTGCGGTATAAGCCAGTGCAAGCCTCGCACATACATGCGTATTCGTACGTGCGTTGTATGGGCCCATGTCTCGTCTCAGTGGTGTGGCCCACGAAAGGCCGCATGCACACGTACGGATTGCAACTGAAGATTATTACTATCGGTACTCGTACTATACGGCACCTGCTACACACCAGGCTATATGGTAGGACAATATGTACTCTCCGTCCGGAATTCAGCATGCTGCTGTATTTATTCGTGAACCTTCCGCATGCTGTACGTCTCGAGTCCCGAGGTGCCACATCTTCCGCGTATCCTACCAAACGGTAAAAAAGATATCGCCAGAATATAGCACGCTACAGCAGCATTGCACTCGTTGCATAGACGACTACCACGGCCGTGCGTGACATTCTGATGGACAGGCAACCTAGTCAACACCCGTTCCACACTCGTAGTCGACACAATAAGGGATATGGCGGCACAGAGCGGCTGTAATCCCTTGCGGCATCGCACCCAAAACTCTGCTTTTTTTCCCTTTAGACTAGTCTAAATACGATAGGGGTTTCCACAAAAATTCCACGGGCTTCGCCCGCGGAATTAAATTATAAAAAGCTGGCCCGGTACATCCCAAATTTGCCTGCTACCGCCGATATTATGTGCTTTTTGAAAATTGAACCAACCAGTGCGCGAGTAGGCGCACGCCGTTAGATGCGCTTGTGGTCTGTTTACAGCGTATGGTAAAAACTCTTCACCGTTACATAAAACACACAAGACAACACACCCCCTAGCATGACTTTCAAAGCCGACTTCCTCCAAAACCGGGGGGGCACACTCGACGACAACACAATGGCGGCGTTGTGAAGATCTGATCTCGTTGATAAATTTCCTTTTACATGTGGAGGCCAGGAGATAGTACGTACGTACGCGTCGTAGACCATGGAACACGCCTGTATACAGATGGCTACCGCAGTGGTGAGGACCAGTCAGGACTCGAGTATCCCAAATATCCCCTTTGACCTTTGACCTAATATACACAGACGCATTGCTCATTGCTCGGCGTTTGTTCGCTCTCCCCGTGCGTTGTCGGGAAAATCAGCTTGTAAGTTCGTTCGAGGGGAGGTGCTCTCTTGCGAGTGATATCATACGCACATACGCACGCACCTGTCTGTGTTGCTTCGCCCATACTTTTTTAGTCAAATATACTACAAATTTATCATGTATGAAAAGAATCACGCGTGGAAGCACCTCTACCAACGCCGTTTATTTGTTTATTCTGTTTTTTTCGTGCAGCCAATTTTCGGAATTCCGCCTTCTTAATAGATAACTACTACTCTAGCGTCACATCTAATGGAAAAGTGCACTCCCCTGCGATGGAATCTTAGGCGCTCTCACGACAGTGTGGCAAAGCGGCAACAGTAGTAGTAGGAACGCGACAGTGTCACCGAAGTTCGAAAGTGTGGGTCCATGTCGTTGGGTTTTCTCTTTCGCATACTGCTGTGGCCAAGGTATTTTTCATGCGTAGGCGTTGATCAGTGCCACAGTACGTATGCACGAGCAATATTAGAAAGAAAAAACGTTTTTCCACTTGTTTTTTTCTGTCATCTAGCGCTACTTCACTTCAACGCGGTGTTTTTGTCCACATTTCCTTGTTTTTTGAAGCACACGCCTCGCGCGATTGCGACGTCGGTTGCACAAATAAAAAGCGTCCACCACCACCCTGGGATACCTTCCTTGTCTGTATACACGAGCACACGGAGAATGTTGGGCAATTTCATCAACGTTATTATCACCGCGACAGCAGTAACCGTGAAGACTGCCTAAACTGGCGGCGCGATTGCTAGGAGCGTACGTAGCTACGGCGCAAACGATACAACACTACATGGCCGCGGTGGACCGGATTTCTCCAATTCTAGCAAAAGACACAGGCCAAATCAACTACATATCAGACTTTATTTCCAAAACCGTCACATTTATCCCCTCAAAATAATGTATAGTTTCCACGCACATATTGAGCTGCCCCACACGCCCCCCCCCCCGCCCCACCCCCCCCAATAATATACTGGTGCCAAAACCGTCAGATTTATCCCCTCGAAAGGATTTATAGCTTACATGCACAAATTGCCCCCTTCCCCCCCCCCCCCCCCCCTCCAAACCCGCTCGCTTTTGATCAAAACCAGGCCCCCACGTCCTTCAAAACTCCGCCCCCCCCCTCACCGGTTATTCGACTCACAAGATTCACTTGATAAAAGGATACATTTCCCTCCACAGCTGTCAGATTTTGTCCCCCTCAGAAACGGGTTTTATAGTTTCCGCGCACAGACTGACTAAAATCACCCTGTTGACCCAGATAGCTACACTGTAGTTGTAAGCGGAGTCGCCGACCTATATCCTTAATGAGGACACACAACTCGTAATGCGCGCGATCGGAATATCACACACAGCTTGCAAAGATGAGTTTCGACGAAATCTTCGATCTCACAGCTGGAGTGTATTTTCATTTTTTATAATATCAGACTGTATGATGGCTTGGTGGGGTTCCTACGGGCGTGGTGCGTCATTTCAAGTCTTCAGCGAGAAGCACGGCGCCGGTGAAATACCACACAGCGTTGAATGACCCACAGGGAAATGTGCGGGGCTGTTTTCGACAAACCCCGGTTTCAATAATATTTCACGTTCATAGGTCGAACCGCATTTTTTGGTTAGTGGGCGAAGCAGCACAGAGGCGCGGTGTGCTTGAATGTACAGAACACCGGCGTCTCCTGTCCCGTGTCCGGGGGTGAAGGTCGTAACTGTGATACTAATTCTAAGGTCGATTTGGCGAGTTCGAGCACCCCAGAGCACGTACGTAGTTTTTTTTTCTTGCACAACGATTGATTCGCAGATATTGCCTGGCGTGTGTACGCAAAACTTCGACGCGAGTCGACGAAGGAAGAAAATGCTCAACAGTTCTCGCGTTATCAAAGAAGTCACGCGCCGTAGTGGGGAGCAAGGAGAAGTGTCTTCTGCGACCCCAGATCTGAGTCACGAAAATGATAGTGGGCTGAACAAATAAGTGAATAGACACGAATGGGACAGGAGAAAAAGCAAGCATTATTCATACCCGAGTTCCCTAGAGCGGCGTAATCCGTTGTTTGTTGGGACACGAAACAATTTGGAGCTACGGTTTTACGCCCTGGTAGAGGCCCACTATCTTTCGAATCTATCAGTGATTTGCGACTTCGTACAGCTAGGTAGGCCCACGTCGGACTGCAAAGAACGTTGCCGTGTAGGCAGTGCGACCAGAGCAGTAAAATTGACCGTAGCTAGTCAGCGATGAAGCGGTAGGCCGGCTGTTGTGTTACGTCTCGTTTTTTTTTCCGCGCGGGGTGGCGAACGCACCGTTTTGCGCACACAAGCGGCACGGGACCAACGCGAGCGAGGCGGAGCCTGGAAGGCGAGCGGAACGCCGTCCCCACGAAGGCGGGGATTGCCGGGGAGGACCACAAGCCACACAAGCATATCACCCCAGCCTGGAGGTGCAGGCGGGTTTCAGCTCCACGATGGAATGGAGTGGGGGCGACCACACGTCGGGGAACGGGAACGCCAGCGTGATGCGAGTGCCGTTCGGGAACAAGCAGACGCAAATCGATGTCGCGTCGGCGCGTTCAAGGTCACGATCAAGGAACCACGCAAGTCTCAGAAGGGGCAGTCGAAGTTGTGGCCACCGAGGCGGTTGGCCTGCACATGTAGCACGATTACGCTGCACCCCCAGCTCGTCGACGCGCTCCGAGATGGGAACCACTGCGAGAACGTGGACGGAAGAGGGTCCGCGTGGAGGCGATATTGACCCCGCGTGGGGGCGATGTTGAAAACAAAGAAGCACGGAAGATCCGCATGGCGGCATGGAATGACAGAACCTACTGTCCGCAAGACGTGGCTCCTTGCTGGAGAAAAACAGTTAATGGTATCTTGAACACGAGAGCAGCTCCAGGATGAATTTATCGACATCGCGCGGGCGACCGCCTAAGGTGGCATCGCAGGCCGGCTGTCCCTCGCATCGCTCGATGTCGCAGCTTGCATGCCGAACGTCCAACAGAAGGTCACCGACGCCACCCTCCTGTACGAGCACACGGATATCACGGTTGACGCCGTGTTAGTGATCGTGGGGGTACGGAGCACACTCGCCGGAGAGCGCGACGCGCTCTGGGGCCTGAAGACCGCGTTCAACGAGGGTACTGCCATGGTGCGCATCCACTGTCAGACATATTGCGCAACCGTCGAGACAGACCTCCGACAGCAGCAACAGGCATGACGCCGGTTGACGGCGACCTCAAGCAGTGGGCGGCGTTGCTGTTCTCTGCTTTCGTGTTGACGGGCTAACAGTTTAGTCTCCCCCCCGCCAATGTGAGGAAGTTAGACGAATGTGACGACTATGACATGGAAGAGTTCGGTGGACTAGAGAGTAGCGAGAAAACGATCGCTATCCTAGGAGATAGATGGGTGGTCACAGACGGCGAAACAGGGAGGGGATAGGATAAACAAACATTTGTGTAATATATGGAAAAGCGTAATGAGCGCCCATATGTTGGTGGTGTCTCTATTAGGGGTAGGACCGGTGCTCCGTCTCGAAAGGGATGCGTGGTCAGTGGTCGAATGACTAAGGCAAGCAACAAATGAGTACGCCCCTCCCACCACCTCTCGCCGATTTTGGTGATCTACCTCCCGTGGTGGTGCCGGAATAAAGCAACCTACACGGCTACACGGTCAACGGCGGAGCCATGAACGCCGAACACCACGCCGACCCCAGATCGTCCGGAAGCGGCACCTGCGGTTCGGAAAGAGGCGGTCCATTACCGCCAAACGCGGGCGAAGATGGAGCAGATAGCCACGCACTGCTTCGGTTGGACCAAAAAGAAGAGCTGCCGTTTCTCGCAACGTGCCTTCCGTCACTACCCGTGAATAACTATAGCATACACTTCGCAGTGCCACACAATTAGACGGATCCAGCGCGCCCAGCCCGGGAGCCCGTGGATCGCAGATCGGTACGCCAGCCGGAGAACAAGTCAGGGCACAAGGTGCCCCGGCAGCTCGCACGGCCGCCTCACGTAACAACACGTACGGGAGCGGGCTCCGCTCATCGGCGGGGCCGACTCTGGTCATGGTGCGAGCTGCACCTACCTGGAAGGAGGCGCCGCTTGTACACCCAGGGTCGGCACCTGTATCTCGCGAAGGAGCAGGACCTGGGGGAAATGGGTACCAGTCTATGTTCCGGGGCTTTGGCATCCAGTGCATTCGGTGGTCAGCTGTGGGATCGTTTGAACGCACTTACGAGTCAGACTCCCGGTCGTGGTTCAAATTTCGCGGGATGATACATTGTGATCCTTATTTTCAGCCGGTATAATCGGACTTCGCCATGCGATAGATTCTTGTCGATTTCGCGGCGTGGGGTTCGGTATCTGAAGGAAACCAATCGGGGACGATTTGAGGTGAGCTAGCCGACGACATCAGGAAAACCAACAATCAGCTGTCTTGTTTGGGTTTACGAGCTCACACGCTCGCGGCATAACCCGCCGCGCACGCCTCCCGGTGACACGAGGAGATGCTACCGGGGGGGAACAATGTCGCCCCGTCTTGGGGCAATGGCGGTAGCGTTCTGTGGCATGGTTTAGGGATGTAATTTTTATTCGTTATGCGGTCGGGCGAGGCGTTTGCTGGTGCATCGGGCGTCCTGCGCGCCGCACACTGCCTTGTTCACGACAACGTCGCTTCCTTGCTGGTGAGCGGCAGTTGGGGATACTGGAGCGGCACCGTGCCGATCGCGTCGAGGTAGTACGCTTCCAGGGCCACAAGGGTGATGAGGGCAAGCACGTAGGGTCGCAGTTGGGAAAATATTTCGCGGTGCGGGGTCCATTGTTCGGGGCTGGACACCGGCAGCGGCGCCGTCGCCCTCATGGCAGATATTTTGTCGTCCTGCCCAGCGCTTTCCGAACATACCCTTCATTTCTCGTATCGTAGTGAGAGCAGAGCGAGAGGGTGTGGGGAGATGGCCTGGCGCTGCGGGCGTTGACAGATGTTCTGGCGCAGTCAAGAGGCAACCGTGACGAGTAGGCGCTACACCCCCCCTCCGTGTAGGAGTCGGGTTCGTGCTCGCGGCGATAGGCGACGTGTCCGAGCAAGCGATCCCGCGTTAAGGACGGCGGAAGTCGGAGGCGTACAAGGTGTATACTACTCGCAATGACGTAGAGGACGCGGGACAAGTCTCTCGCAAAAACAGCGGCAGCAACAAAGGGTCTGATACAGCCTGATACAGCCAGGCCAAGGTGTCATGTGGGGAAAGTCATGGAAGTCTCCCGCGACAATGCGATTGAAGGAATTCCCACGGTGTCGTACCTCGGGGGGACTCAGTCGTCGTAGACTGCATGGGTTTCGGGTGGTTGTGTTAGATTCAACTCTCGGGGGCACTCTCTCTCCGAGGTCACAGACACAACAACGATCAAGCGATTCGAATGATATCAAACCGATAATAAAACACGATGGCGACAGACTTCAGACAGCAACACGCTGCAAGTAACCTGGGAGTACGTAGTGCGTGGGGGCGGAGATTTCCTTGTATACTAAAGTCCCTGATCATATTTGAGATTTGGCCTTTTACGTTGGCCTAGGCCCCTTAAAAAAGGACCCGACCTTGAGAGCCCCCAAATTCTCCTATGCTATTTTCAAGTAGTTTTCCCCCATAAGGGGTTTCCAGTTGTAAAGGAGTTAAGGGACCAGAAGCCAAAGGTGCCTTTCAAAGGGCCGCGGAGGACGAAAGGTCGGCGCATGGTGGTGGCACACATCTGGCACTTTTTTTTTCTCTTTTCATCTCATTTATTATCCTCGCACTGCTCTCGCGCTCCCTCCCAGTGGTAACTCAGATCCGGGGTCAGATGGCGGGCCCTCCTCCTCCCTCCCCAATACGGTACGCGCCTTCATTTTTATCGCGAGAAAAAGTCAGCATTTTCTTCCCTCGTCGACTCGCGTTGAACTGTGCCCGAGCACATAATAGCTCGTTTTTCTAGCACTATGCTCAAAGTTGTTCAAGCGACAGATGTAATGTTGGCCCAATGTAAGTAGCTGTGCTTTAATGACCTGGGCGCCCATAGGGAGTGTTGCGTCTTGCGCCCACTACTCGTACGAATGAGAGACAAAAGGGGGGAAATGTTGAGCAGAAATATGAGGTCCTTTTTCGTACGAGTACGAGTACTTGCACCTGGTATATATGGTATGTGAATACCAGATATTGTTCAAACGCCCCACTTACAATCGAAATCGGCCAGAGTAATAAACACTTCTAAGCAATTGATGTCACTTCATGATCTTTCTAGCCATCCATGACGTAGCTTCCATTCATCCCCCTTCCCCCCTCCAACGCCCCCTCCTTCTCCACGCCCCGCACGATCGCCTAGACCCAGCACCGCGCGTATAGCAAGCCCCTGCATATATGATTAATACGCGCGATCGGAGGATCACACACAATGTTGCGAAGAGCTAAAGCTTTATTTTTCCCCATCCGCCGGAGGATAAAAAAAAAAAAAAAAAAAAAAAAAAAATCACTGTCGACCAAATCCTTGATCTCGTAGTTGGAGTGTATTTTAATATCATGTGCCCTAAACCTATTGCAACTTTTTATTTCTTTTATTTTTTTCCCTCGCTCCCTCTTGCTCAAACGCCCCACCTAATATCAAAATCCGCCAGAGTAATAAATACCTCCACGCCCTGGATATCGCCTCATTATCTTTTTAGAGCCGTTCATGCCGCTGCTGCAATTCCCACCCCCCACCGCCCCCAACGCCCTCTCCTTTCCCACCGCCCGCACCATCGCCTAGACCTAGCAACAAAGCGTATAGCAAACCCCTACATCTATGCGACCTACAGCCCTCCCCCCCCCCCCGCCCCCCCGCCACGTTTCCCCCTCCGTCCCCCACAAGAGGGATTTATAGTTTCCACGCACAATTTGAGCTGCCCCACCCGTCCCCTCCCCCACCTCCCCCCCTCCCGCCCCCCCCTTTTGATCAAAATCAGGCCCCCACGTCCTTGAAAACTCCGCCCTCCTCTCACCGGTTATTCGACTTACAGGATTCACTTGATAAACTCATGCTTTTCCTTCCACAGCTGTCAGATTTTGTCCCCCTCAGGAACGGGTTTTATAGTTTCCGCGCACAGACTGACGAACATCACCCTGTTGACCCTGATAGCTACACTGTAGTTGCAAGGGGAGTCGTCGACCTATAATCCGTAATACGCGCGATCGGAGTATCACACACAGCTTGCCAAGATGAGTTTCGACAAAATATTCGGTCTCACAGCTGTAGTGTATTTTAATTTTTATAATATTCGTAACGTTTTCCTTTATGGCGGGACGCGGGATACGACGTATGATTAGATTGTCCCTCGTACGTAGGTATAGTATCTATATACGCGAATATTGGTCGTTTGTCGCTTGCACCGCACGTGTGTGACTCGAGTGATTGAAGCATATCTCATCCGAAACGAATCAATACCTCAATACGCATGATACAATGGACTAGGTGAAGATAATACTGTTGTGCTGTTGTATGTACGTGGATGCAGTACGCACTTGGGTGCCTGTGAATCATGTGAAGATATCACAT
The DNA here is from genome assembly GCA_012845835.1 of Undaria pinnatifida. NCBI lineage: Eukaryota > Phaeophyceae > Laminariales > Alariaceae > Undaria > Undaria pinnatifida. Next base: position 7,433,158 of record JABAKD010000009.1, on the reverse strand, counting down.
CAGGTAGCAGATCTCGTGTGGCTGCTATGAATGCCTGCAGGCTCGTCTAGGTAACAGAGAGAGCTGGAAAAGCTATGATGCTGGTGCTTCCTCTCTGTGTCACAAGTACGAGGTACTTTGATTTTGCTTGGCCTTGTTAAGCTACTTCTTTCGTTCTTTCGTCATCTCTGTTATATACCTCTCCTTTCCGTCCTTCTTCGCGGTGATAGTGATGCACCACCACCACAACACTCGTCCAAAACCTACGCGACACGTGAGAGAAACAAACATCCACGAGAGAGAGGGTGAACTCGTTTTGTCTTTTCTCATTGCGTCTTTCTGCCCTTGTTTGTCTGTTTCAAGTCGCATCCAGAAGTGCTTCCGTTTTTCTGCTATCTACTTCTTGCTGAGGTAACAGGTGGTATGCTTTTCGTTTCGTTTTGTCTGTTACACAGCTGGAGTGTATTTTTACCTGAAAGCTTAATTTTCCCAATCCGCCGGAGGATGACAATAATTAAAAAAAAACTACTAGTAATACTAGTACTATTATTTAGTACTATAGTACTAATAGTACTAGTACTAATAGTACTATTAGTACTACTATACTATTAGTACTAGTACTATTAGTACTAGTACTAGTAGTACTACTAGTAGTACTGGTACTACTAATATTAGCACTAGCACTAGCACTACTAGCACTAGCACTAGCACTAGCACTACTACCACTGCTACCACTACTACTACTACTACTACTACTACTACTGCTACTACTACTACTACTGCTACTACTACTACTATTACAATACACCCGCACCATCGCCTAGACCTAGCACCACTCGTATAACAAACCCCTCAACTAAAGCCCTTCCTCCCCCCCCCCCCCCCCCCCCCCTCCCCCCCACCCCCCCCCCCCCCCCTCCAACGCCCCCTCTTTTCCGACCACCTGCACGATCGCCTAGACCTAGCACCACGCGTATAACAAGCTGCTACATATCTTTGATCTCACAGCCGAAGTGTATTTGAATATTATTTGTGACCTAAACCTCCTAAAAAATCTCCCCCCCCCCCCCCGCCCCCTCTTGCTCTCCCTTACTCAAACGCCCCACCAAATATCGAAATCCGCCACATTAATAAACACTTCACGCACAGGATATCACCTCATTATCTTTCGAGAGCCATTCATGCCGCTGTGTCCCCCCCCCCCCCCCCCGCCTCGAACGCCCCCTTCTTCCCCATCACCCGCACCATCGCCTAGACCTAGCACCACACGTATAACAAACCCCTCACCTAAAGCCCTTCCTCCCCCCCGCCCCCACCTCCCTCCCAACCCATCCCAACCCCACCCCCTCGAACACTCCACCCTCTCTTTACTCACTGATTGTACGGCTTACCCCAGGACATACATGATAAACTGATGTATTATTTCCAAAACCGTCACATTTATCCCCTCAAAATAATGTATAGTTTCCAGGCACATATTGAGCTGCCCCACACGCCCCTCCCCCCCCCCCCCCCCGCCCCAACCCCCCCTCCCCCAATAATATACTGGTGCCAAAACCGTCAGATTTATCCCCTCGAAAGGATTTATAGCTTACATGCACAAATTGCCCCCTCCCCCCCCCCCCCCCCCCCCCTCCAAACCCGCTCGCTTTTGATCAAAACCAGGCCCCCACGTCCTTCAAAACTCCGCCCCACCCCCCTCACGGGTTATTCGACTTACAAGATTCACTTGATAAAAGGATACATTTCCCTTCACAGCTGTCAGATTTTGTCCCCCTCAGAAACAGGTTTTATAGTTTCCGCGCACAGACTGACTAAAATCATCCTGTTGACCCTGATAGCTACACTGTAGTTGTAAGGGGAGTCGCCGACCTATATCCTTAATGAGGACACACAACTCGTAATGCGCGCGATCGGAGTATCACACACAGCTTGCAAAGATGAGTTTCGACGAAATCTTCGATCTCACAGCTGGAGTGTATTTTCATTTTTTATATATATATATATATATATATATTTTTTTTTAGCACACTTTCACTTTCCAGCTTCTGGACAAGCCGTGGTCACAGGTGTCATCCCTTCTCCTCCCCGGTTCTTGCCTTCAATTTTCATCGCGCATAGGGTTCAGCAATCCCACTGCTCGTCGATTGTTCATCGAATATTGCTAACTCACGCTCTCGCGCTTTCCGCAAGTCAATTTGTCCACAAGAAAAAGTCCCAACGAATTTATACGAGTATGCACTCGGCGGGGCTCGAACTCACGAAACTGACCTATACCGGGCTCGAGGATAACCTGATACGCCACCGGGGCGACCGGTCTACTATAATATACTAATCTGACTACCGGTGTGCTGGATGTAGATGGGTGCAAGTATCAGTCAAATGTTTCAAGGTGAACACACAAAATATTTTCTTCTTCGGGTTGTTTTTTTAGGTGTGTGTGTTATTCCAACCCGGCTGACATTTCATTTGCTTTCCCCTGCTCACTTGCGAATTTTTGGCTTCGGTTTCTCTGTTTCAGTCTTGTGACCACACATAATCTGTACCGGTATCTCTCTAGGCAGTAGGCTCTTGCTATTTTTTTTTCTCTCACACTTTTACTTTCCAGCTTCTGGACAAGCCGTGGTCACAGGTGTCGTCCCTTCTCCCTCCCGGTTCTTACCTTCAATTTTCATCGCGCATAGGGTTCAGCAATCCCACCGCTCGTCGATTTTTCATCGAGTGTTGCTTACTCACGCTCTCGCGCTTTCTGCAAGTCAATTTGTGCTGAAGAAAAAGTCCCAGACGAATTTTTACGAGTATGCACTCGGCGGGGCTAGAACTCACGAAACTGACCTATATATACCAGGTTCGAGGATAACCTGATATGCCACCGGGGCGATCGCTATTAATAGGCTTCAGGATGAATCGGGATGAACACTGGGTGTTGTCCTGTTTTTTTATTTCTGCTAGTAGAATAACTAGTCTGGTGAGTCGAGTGAGTCGTGAGTTGCATATATTTATATTTTTTTCTGCCCGCGTTCTAATTGTAATGAATTGCGGTTTGCATTGCATGGCCAATCACCTTCAAGCTTGCTGTTTGCCTTTTGAACGTGTATCTCTGTCTAGAAGTTCGTGACCGCAGACCTCGTTTCTCCATGATAAGGCATCAGCACGGGCACTTGTTATGCTGTCCGGGCTTATGTAGGTGGAAATGTCATTTTATGTGAAGAACACGAACGAACACACTAGGTCTACTACTACTGATGATGACGTTGGGTACAGAAAGAACCAATTTAATGTGAAGATAACACACCTGTATCGTATCAGGTACGGCAACAAAAGACGGTGGTATGCCGATGCCTCGATGCATTGGCACTGTTGGACTCTGCCACAACGAACGCCCTGCAGCCTGCCGGAATTCGCTTCGACAACAGCAACTACAGAAGATCACCTAAAACAGGATCAAGGTATTCACTGCGCTAGCGTTCAACAAACCAAGAATACACCTTTTTTTCACCAGCGTAAATGTATGGTTCCCGGTTCCTCCCGTTGAAACACCACACATCATACAACTACAGTCGGGTTCCCCCAATAAGGCGGTCTAAGTAAGGTGGTATCCCGATATAAGGCGGTCAAAACCGATTACCGCGAGTGGAAAAACGCACTCTAATAACGGGGAATGAATAAGGCAGCAACCCCCCACAAGGCGGTCATGTTGCTCTGGCACACTACCGACCGGACCCCTACTGCTGCTGCGCAGCAGGTACCACAGGGCATCATCGCAACCAGTGGAATCAACTTTCATTTTTATCGCGGAATGAACGTCATCATGTCAACCAATCGCCGCAGGCAGCAGCGGTGTAGGCAGCAGAGCATCGTCGATTCTGACTGGAGCCGATTTGTTTCAGTTTTTCTGTGATATTCACGCTCACTTACCAGGGTGCAGGCTACGTGGAGTGTGGGATAACATTAATAATGAATACGATGATACCAGCTCGGATACCTGGTACATACTTGGTGCATGCTCAACAGGAGACCAGAAACATGACGAAAACAACAAGCACCTACAGGATGTACGAATGAAAGCATCGAATTCCCGCCCCCCCCAACAAATCAAGCGCAGCACCGACGACGTTTCTCGTCCTGCTCTTCGTCGTGTCGTTGTACCCCACAGCGCTCGTGCATAATAAATAACAAGTGGCGCAAAGCACGGCCGCGCGAGAGGTGCACACTGCTGTGCGCTCGCTCGCACAGATACCAGCCCTAGCTGCGGGGGACTCCCAAGGCAGTCGGAGAAGATATGACCAACTGACCGTGCTGTGTGACGGCGCTGCTGAGCGTATCGACTACTATTAAAACTACTCGACTGTTGGTGACGAGTTTTTTCCACGATGTACTCTTGACTCACGCTGTTTGTGTATGATACGAAAGAGTGAAAACGTGCCTCTGCGAGATCTATGATGTCCCATCTCGATACCACTGCGCATACGGCGAGTTGGACTGGATGACTGCTATGGACTGACTCACCAGGTTCCGTGAATGGAGTCGTACTTGAGCAAGTAGCCCGCGGTCTCAGCACCTCCCACGATCTCGTTGACCAGCACGATATCTGAAGGAGTCGAGCGTTGAGCCACACAGAAGGACACAGCAGAGGCACGCACACCAAATCATTATGTGAAAATCAAAATGAACCAAAGCAATCTGTCTGTGCGTACGAGTAGTTGTAGCGGAGTCTTTGTTTGAGCAAGACGATGGAATGAATGTTGGCAATCAAGTAAGATTCCAACGGACGGCGTGGCGTGTCCTTGGAACATCGCATCGAGCGCGCGCTGCACTTCACACACCCAACCTGGAAGCCAGAGATGCAAGCACACGAGGGCTCGCCGTGGGTTCACGGTTTAGAGGCAAGCCCACCATGCCTGAATGCGATGATACAGCAGCAGCAAGAGCAGCAGTATAATTCGTACCGCCATCAAATTGAGGTGGTTCTGATTTCTTTGCTTCTCGCTCACCGACGTCGGACATATCCCACAAGAAGCGGAACAGGCACCTCCCAATCCTGCCGAAGCCGTTGATCGCCACCTTGACCACCATGATGTCTCTGCACTGCTTCTGCTGCTGTTGCTGCTGCTTCTGCTGATGCCGTGATGACTGCCTGCTGGTGTTGGCAAAGCAAGCAGCTTCCCTCTCCCCTTTGCGTATACCTGGCAATGTACGAATGCACGCGTATGCGCCACACCAAAGGAACGGAAAACGCGTTTCTTCAGCTCCCTCCCTTAGTTCTAATGACTTGATTCTAGAATGCATCCAAATCAGCGATCTACGATTAGGTATCTCCGAAATTTGAATTTTTGAACACTTTTGCTTTTGGGCGGTCTGACTTTATGGGTCTGGTTCTTGTTCTTCTTGTTCTTCTTCTCGTCCTTCTCCTTCCCGTCCATTGATCCTGTCTCTTCCACGATGATGCTTTGCGATGTGATGATGATCGAGTGCGGTCTATCGTGATACCAGTATGCTATCATAATAATACCCGCTGAGCATGCAACAGGTGATGACAACAACAACAGCATCATCGCATACAGGGTCGGCACGCCATGTAATACAGTAGCACACACACAGGCGACGCTGCTATTATTATAACAGAGCTATTTTATACCGGTATGAATACGTTACCATAGTTTATTGTTGTTGTTGTTGTTGTTCTCACATTAGTTCATAGTAGCCCGTCGCCAATAATTGGGTTTTAGTATAGAAGTACTACTTACTGTAATAGTAGTACAAAAAAATTAATACTCTTCAGTATCGTGTGGTGGTACTCCGAGTGGGGGATGCGTGGTTGGTCGGTGTTGGGAAGCGTGCTCCTCATGGGTTCCGGTGCCCTTGTTTGGTCTCTCCTCATGGCTCGCTGGATAGACTCAAAAGCTTATACATTATTTCCTCTACATTGAACTCTAAAAGACAGACAAAACAGGCCTAGCCACGAGAGGGCTGGGTAGAGCAGGTAGAGCAGGTAGAGCAGGTAGAGCAGGTAGTGAGATGTGGGGCGTCCTGCTTGTCCCATCATCGTCACCTACATTATCGCCCATCTATGATGGCCTTGACGTGAATGTGACATCTAATGTCACATGGTTTCACCTCAACCATTACATGGTTTCACGTCGAATCTATAAAACTATCCTTCTACGGAGGGCACTCCATTACACTAGGCCACCCTGAATAGTCGTAGATGCAGATCTCCTGCCAATCAAAGGATGCCAACAAAACATCCAGCAATGGAAAGGGGATCGAAGATGCGGCTATTCGAAACAATCGAAAATGAGGCTATAGATTCCCCCACACCTCGTAATAATGAGGCTTAAACGCCTCATTGCAAGATATACAACCCTATGATGGAGCTTACAACCGTGAGAGCTCGAGAAAGGGTATGTACCTACGGTATACCAGTAGCAATCGGCCTACGAAAACACGAAGGGCGCGGCCACTGAGCGCAAGGATGCGATCGTACGAAGTCGAGTGACGTCGTAGGGTAGTAACTGTAGTAGTTAATAAGTAGCACCAGAGGTAGTAGTTTGAGAAGTAGTAGCAGCGGTAGGCAGCTCGCACTGCAGCAGCACACACACACGTGTTAATAATAGTATAGACTATACGTGGTAGTCTTTCTTGGGTGGCAAGCGGTATAGAGTCGGTTTTTCCAGGCGTGAGTAATGAGGCGTATGCACCGGTATGGACCTGGCACATCGTAGACTGACTCCCGATTTCACTTTTAGTATATGTTTCTGGTGGAGGCATGAATTGCGTCAGCTGTGGTATATATGCGTGTACCACCTTGGGTTGTTTGTGTTTTTCCCTGGGGTATTCCTCAGCTCCAGAGTGCCTGGAGCCTGTCCTGTGACCACGGACGTGATTATTAGAACAACACCAATAATAGTAAGCACGTATGATAGTACGTACGTACACCGGGTGCAACACATCTGCTTGGCAGATTAGCACGTATATCAGCGATTGTATCCAGGGATTCAAATAAAAACACACTCCAGTTAGTTGTTCGTCGAAACCCATCATCTTTGCGAGCAAGCTGTGTGTGATACTCTACGATCGCGCGTATAATCGGGTGTGTGTCTTTAATTGCATTTGATTAAGGATGTGTGTCGGGGACTCCCCTTGGAACTGCAACGCAGCTTGTACCAGGGTCCCAACAGGGTGGTGTCAAGTTATTAGTCTAGTGGGGTATTATTAGTCTGTTTGACCACTTGCAAAAGGTTGACCAATAATAGCTTACCTAAACTAAGCCTTATAACACTCTCCCCCCCTGAAACGGCGGGATAGCAGGTCGGCCGGACATTAGCAGGTCGGCCGGACATACCGGCAGACCTGTCCATACATCCAAGCCGTTGCATTTCCTGGGTATACCGGGGAGGGTATTTTTCAAGTTCGACATGGAAATAAATGGGGAAAGTCTGAAAAAGTTTATTATAAAAATTAAAATACGCTCCAGTTTATTATCAGTGTGGGTTTGGGATTTGAACCCACGACCTGAAAAACCCATGGTCTGTCGACGACGCCACATTTGTTGAGGAATTAGTGGGGTATTAGTCCGTTTGACCACTTGCAAAAGGTTGACCAATAGCTTACCCAAACTGTTTAACCACTTGCAAAAGGTTAACCAATAGCTTACCCAAACTAAACCTTATAATATTATTATAACACTCTCTCCCCCTGAAACGGCGGGATAGCAGGTCGCAAATCGGCCGGATATACGGGCGGACCTTTCAATATCCAAGCCGGTTCATTTCCTGTGTTTTATACCGGGGAGAGTATTTTTCAAGTTCGACATGGATGGGGAAAGTCTGAAAAAGTTTATCCTAAGGTGGATGTGGGATTTGAACCCACGACCCCAAAAACCCATCGTCTGTCGACGACGCCATTTGTCAAGGACTCAGTGGGGTGATAGTCCGTTTGACCACTTGCAAAAGGTTATAAAAGGTTTAACCTTTTGCAAGTGGTCAAACGGACTAATACCCGCACTAACTCCTTAACAGTGGTGATTGATGTCAATCAATCTGTGCGCGGAAACTACAAAACCCGTTTCTGAGGCGGACAAATCTGACGGCTGTGTGTGGAAGGAAAGGCATCAGTTTATCAAGTATATATTTCAAGTCTTTCAACCGGTGAGGGGATGGCACCGAGATTTTTCATGCCGTGGAGGCCGGGGGCGTGTAGGGGGCGGAATGGTAGTAGTATACTAACTAGTAGAGGGGGGGGGCAACTTAATCTGTGCAGCAGCTATGAACCCTTGAAGGGGACAAATAGGGTAATATATATCCGGTCGCCCCCGGGGCGACGGCTGCCCGGTGGTCTAGTGGTTACCCTCGGATACTATTGTTAAGGAAATTAGTGGGGTATTAGTCCGTTTGACCACTTGCAAAAGGTTAACCAATAGCTTACCCCAACTAAGCCTTATAACACTATACTACTTACTAGCAGGGTTGGTCCTTGAGTTCGATTCCCACCACCGTGATGAGATTTGACTTTGTGTAATGGAGTGTCCTCCGCAGAAGGATAGTTTATAGATTCGACGTGAAACCATATCATGGTTGAGGTGAAACCACGTGACATTAGATGTCACATTCATATGTTAAAGATATTAATACAACATTCACGTCAAGGCTGTCATAGATGGACGATAATGTAGGCGACCATGATGGGACAAGCAGGACGCCCCACATATCACTACCTGCTTTACCTGCTCTACCTGCTCTACCTTGCGCTACCGTGTGCCTAGGCCTGTTTCGTCTGTCTCTTAGAGTTCAATGTAGAGGAAATATTGTATAAGCTATTGAGTCTATCCAGCGAGCCGTGAGGAGAGACCAAACAAGGGGCACCGGAACCTATGAGGAGCACGCTTCCCAACACCGACCAACCACGCACCCCCCCACTCGGAGTACCACTACATTTGTTTTCAAAAATGCAAAAAAATACAAGAAGGATCAGCAACAACTGCTGAGAGCGCCTAGCTGCGTGGGTATAGTAGGTAATTTCGACGCGAGTCGTCCAAGCAAGGAAGAAAATATTAATTTTTTCCCGCGATAAAAACGAAGGCACGTACCGCAGTGGGAGGGGGGAGGAGGGCCCGCTATGTGACCCCGGATCTGGGTTAATACTGGGAAGGAGCGCGAGAGTGGTGCGAGGATAATAAATAGGACGAAGGAAAATACATATATATACTGTATATTATATCGTGTGCGCCTATAGTATGTGTGATAAGGCTTACTTTGGGTAAGCTATCGGTTGACCTATTGCAAGTGGTCAAACGGGCTAAGGCCGTTTCTTATAGCATTGGATTCTCATCTTCGATTCCGCCAGAATCCGATTCGGCAAAATTCGGGCGGAGAAGAAAGCCCGACCTTTCTTATAGCGAACGGATTTTGTCAGACGGATTTCAGCAGGACTGACAATTTTTTTTGAAAACAGCGCGCGCAAAACCCAACACCACACAGCAGCAGCAGCAGCAGCAGCACACAGCAGACCGATACAGACATACAGACGCAGCGCAGAGGCAGCAGACCACACGCAGCAGACCACACAGACGTTGCAAACATGCCGGACCAAGAGGCACCAGCCCTTGACATCTCATCGTCCTCTGTGTCGGGCTCTAGCTCGTCTTCGTAGTCTTGTAAGATGAGGTCCCAGGTGGCGACACTACGCTGCTGCTGCAGATGGAAGGCAGCTAGCGTGGTGGCAAAGACAGCAGAAACGTCGACACCAGCTTTTTCTCTCGCTGTCGCGGCCATTTGATGGTGCACCACGCGTCCCGAGGGCAAGCCAAGTTCGTAGGCTAGCCCACGGGCGACGCCCAGCAGCCCTAACAGCGCCGGCACTGCAGCACGTATGTGGGGTAGCCCGATGTGTGTGTGTGTGTGCGCGCGCGCGCGGCGCAACCAGAGAGTTTCAAATAATCCGAGACAGAAATCCGGGTTGGGCAGCGTCTCGGATTTTGGTCAGGAATCCGAGTGGCCGCAACTCGAAAAGCTGAAATCGGATTTTTCCGAATTGGATTGTGCCAAAATCCGTGTCTATAAGAAGGCGGAAATGGGCCCGAATCGGATTCTGGCGGAATCGAAGATGAGAATCCAATGCTATAAGAAACGGCCTAATACCCCACTAATACCTTAGCATATGCTTATTATAGGACCACCTACTACGAGGTACCTGTCTCCAACAATGGAAGATATCGCATCAACAATTGGAGATTTTTCAATTCCGTCACCAACCATCACTTCGACCGCTTCGTCGCCGTTGCATGCCTTGCCTTTTTGCCCAGCTGCACTTTCACCCCACCTTCAGAGACCTGGACAGACAGCAAGTTTTTCTTAATTTTGACCCTTGACAGACTGCATTTTCGCCTCGACTAACCCCACACTGCTGGGTTTTAGTACTGGATACTACTCGGCTCTACACCCTTGACCACACCCGACTTTCCCTTGCTTGGCATGTTTTTTGTTGACATAATATATCTACTACTTACTGCTTGCTGCTGCTGCTCTTATTATCCGGATCCTGCAGCGTAATCTGTACAACCTTCAGAAGTGGTCGTAAGCTACGAGTTGCAGACAGGACCTGACATGTGAACGACAACGACGCTAAATAAACCAGAAATATTCAGCTACACTACTCGTACGAGCAGTGTGTGGTGGGTCTGCGGCGGTCGGTCTGGCCTGTCTAGTTTCGTGCGACCGCGTGCCACCATGATGGCTGAACAGATGTCCATCCTGGCTATCATGACGATAGATAGTATCACACGAGGTAGCTTTCTGAAGTAACAATGTTAAGGTATTAGTGGGGCATTAGTCCGTTTGACCACGCGCAAAAGGTTAATCAATATAGATTACCCAAAGTAAGCCTTGTAACACTCTATATTCCCCCCTGAAACGGCGGGGTAGCACGTCGGCCCGACATACCGGCGGACCTGTCAATACATCCAAGCCGTTTCATTTCCCGGGTATACCCGGGGAGAGTATTTTTCAAGTTCGACATGGGAAAAGTCTGAAAAGTTTATTCTGGTTGATGTGGGATTTGAACCCACGACCCGAAAAACCCATGGTCCTGCCGACGACGCCATTTGTTGAGGTATTATTGGGGGTATTAGTCCGTTTGGCCACTTGCAAGACGTTAACCAATAGCTTACCCAAACTAAGCCTTATAACACTTTCCCCCCCTGAAACGGCGGGATAGCAGGTCGGCCGGATATACGGGCGGACCTGTCAACTATCCCGCCGTTTCAGGGTGGGAGAGTGTTATACGGCTTAGTTTGGGTAAGCTATTGGTTAATCTTTTTTTGCAAGCGGCCAAACGGACTAATACCGATTAATAAAACCTTAACAAATGGCCTCGTCGACAGACCATGGGTTTTTCGGGTCGTGGGTTCAAATCCCACATCCACCATTATTAATTTTTTCAGACTTTCCCCATGTCGAACTTGGAAAATACTCTCCGCGGTATACCCAGGAAATGAAACGGCTTGGATGCATTGACAGGTCCGCCAGTATGTCCGGCCGACCTGCTATCCCGCCGTTTTAAGGCTTAGTTGGGGTAAGCCATCGGTTAACCTTTTGCAAGTGGTCAAACGGATTAAACCCCACTAATACCTTAACAAATGTGGCGTCGTCGACAGACCATAGGTTTTCTGGGTCTTGGGTTCAAATCCCACATCCACCATAGTAAACTTTTTCAGACTTTCCCCATGTCGAACTTGAAAAATACTCTCCGCGGTATACCCAGGAAATGAAATGGCTTGGATAATTGGCAGGTCCGCCCGTATATCCGGCCGATCTGCTATCCCGCCGTTTCAGGGGGGGGAGAGTGTTATAAGGCTTAGTTTGGGTGAGCTATTGGTTAACCTCTTGCGAGTGATCAAACGGACTAATATCCCACTAATACCTTAACAAATGAGCCCGCGCCCGACGCGTGCTTTAGACATTTTTAGAAATCATGTGTTGGGGAAAGTATGTACCAACCACGATTTGATTTTCACTACTACTATTGTAAAAAATGAAATATCATTGTTACCAGGTATGGCACAAGTCGTAGTGCTTAGGAATTAGATGGGTATTAGTCCGTTTGACCACTTGCACAAAAAGGTAAACCAATAATAATAGCTTGCCCGAACTAAAAAATATGGGCCGTTCTTATCGGATACCTTTTTTTGTCTTTAACTTTCTAAATTTATTTCCTAAATTTCCATATTTGTGAAATGTGTCTTAAAATACGGAGGCGTTCTGCCATAATTTGTGAAATTCTTCAGCCCAAAAAATATAGGAAAGTTAGCAATCACAAATTAGGAAATCCTGTCGTCGATTTCCATATTTCGAAGGCAGTGCTCCGGCAATCGCCGTGGCTCAACGCTGGGACCATCAGGTAGCTTCAAACGTTGACCAGGGTGGTCCAACCTTATGACCAATGGAAGGAAGCGGCCTGGGCCTCTGGAGGACTCATCCTCGAGTCGGACGAAACAACGATTCAGCCTTCCCAATTATCCAGACACGAGGCGCAGAAACATGAAGAAAGCTATCGCTGGTGTCCTCGTCGTGCTCGGCGTGTTCCTGACACCAGGGGCTACTGTCGCCGGATTGCACGAATCTACTTGGCCTAGGTGCTTTCCTCTGCGGTCTTCCGGGATGTTCGCTTATGCTTGCTGTGTGACGACGTGTGCGTGACTGCTGGTGTAGGTGGTGGCGGTCTTGCTTCATGGCTCGGCTTTCAAAAATCAGGGGAAAAAAAGGCAAACAACCCCGCGCTCGATAATAATGCAGACGTTTTTTCATGAAAATCTTGGAAAAAAAAGAGGAAATTTTGCAAGTTCACATCTCCGATAAGAACGGCCCTAAGTCTTATAACACTCTCCCCCCCTGAAACGGCGGGATAGCACGTCGGCCGGATATACGGGCGGACGTGTCAATATCCAAGCGATTTCATTCCCTGGGTATACCGGGGAGAGTATTTTTCAAGTTCGACATGGGGGAAATCTGAAAAGTTTTATCAAGTATGGTGGATGTGGGATTTGAACCCACGACCCAAAAAACCCGGTGTGTGTCCGAATGGTTAAGGAAATGGACTCGAAATCCGTTGTGATTTCACGCGCGGGTTCGAGTCCTGCCGACGACGCCAATTGTGGAAGAATCGTGGTGCCGGAAGGTGTGAGGGGAGGGACGCAGGGGTATCAGCTTCGCTTGGAGACAGCACTGGTTCTTCTTTGTAGATTTTTTATTGTTGGCGTTGAGCTATGAGAAGCTCGAGGAGACAGGAAAGGAGGAGGGGTGAGAGCATGGGGGTGGGGTGAGGCTCCAGAGTTCGCTTTACCCCAGCGTCGCTGCTGTGCTCTCTTCTGGACCTTTACCTATGGAACGTACAAGGAACGTTCTCCTAGATGTTCTATATTCCCATGAGCGCTTAACGCGCTTATTCCTATCTATCTTGTCCAGAGGAGGGACGTTCCATATATTACCATGAGCGCTTAACGCGCTTACTTCTATCTATCTTGTCCAGAGGAGGAACGTTCCATTACCGAGAACGCTCTTGTAGCATAAGCTAGCTAGATTCTACGGGTTATCTTCTCCACTAAGAATATTCCGTTTCAGAAAATCTTCTTGTGGCCAATAGACCATGACTCCGCGGGCTATCTTACGGAATCTATTGCCAGCTATACTGACACTCTATTATGGTCTGTCGACGACGCCATTTGTTAAGGAATGAGTGGGGTATTAGTCCGTTTGACCACTTGCAAAAGGTTAACAAATAGCTTACCCAAACTAAGCCTTATAACAGTATCATATATGTATGTCATTACCGCTGAACCAAACGAACGAGATAATGTGGCTGGCTGTTGTCCTTGATTGGATGGCGTCATCCGCTTTGTTGCAAGTTGTGGTGGCTGGCTGTTGTTGTGCTCTTTCTCTTCCATTTTTATAGTGCCGTGCATGTTTCCTTCTTTGCTTCCAGTTTTTTTTTCTTATGCATTTTTTTTCATATTATCGTTTTCCTTTTTTTGTTCTCCCCCTCCCCCCCCCCGGCCTTTTTGTTGCAAATAGTCTGGTGTGCTGGCTTACATCGTTTTCTGTCCGCGTGTTCATTGCGGTTCTTCATTGATCGCATGTTGCATGGTGAACAAATTGCAAATAAATTACCTTGCTTGGTGTATTTGCAATGCGCATCACCTCTGTCTCGTAATTTGTGACCACAGAGAGAGCTCGTTTCTCTAGGAGGCATCGGCACACGGACACTGACTGGTGGTTGTGCTGGATATTGTTATAAGGCTTAGTTTGGGTGATAAGATACGGCCTCGAGAGGCCTGTAATCATCCGAATTTGAGATAATTTGGATGGGTTTCGTAACGTTGGCGTTTTATATTCGGGAAAGTTAGGAATAGATCGGAGGCACGTGCCTCCGATCTCAGAAGCTATCCGGGGCTCTGGTGGAATCGAACAAAGCTACGTCTCTACGAAGGCAAAGCAAGTGAGTACTCTCCGAGGACCTGCTCAATTAATTGGCAGACCTGCAGGGGGCACTCTGTGTCCCCACCAATAACCTTACACATGGCGTCGTCGGTAGGACAAAAAGAAGCAAAAGTAACTATTTGCAAGCGGTCAAACGGACTAATATCCCACTGGTACCTTAACAGTAAGCTATGACGGATCATGGATTTTGGACCGTGGGTCCGCCCCTATATCCGGCCGACCTGGTATCCCGCCGTTTCAAGGGGAGGGAGTGTTATAAGGCTTAGTTTGGGTAAGCTATTATTGGTTAACCTTTTGCAAGTGAGTGTTATAAGGCTTCGTTTGGGTAAGCTATTGATTAAACTTTTGCAAGTGGTCAAACGGACTTGCTATATTACCCCACTAATACCTTAACATTGTGAGGATCAGGTTAATGTGAAGAAAACACACATGATACTACATACATGTATTTTTTCGACCCCCCCCTGGAGGTCCTGGATAGGCCAGGAAACGTGTAAATAGTGCTAGCCGTACATCGTACCAGTACATCTACAACAACCTACATACTACTACTACTACTAGGACGAGAACTACTACTGCTACTACTACTACTACTGCTACTACAACTACTTAACTGCTGCTGCATGTATCTTTCGCAGGAATACCTTGCCGCGCGTTTTCTCAACCAACCGCGGCGGGTTGATCAAACCGACTCTTTCTTCGGCGCGCACCACATAACTTCTTCAACCGGCGTGGGGTGTTGGCTCCTTCCTGTATCATCATCATCAGTCAGTGATATACATTATTTGGCATTTCCAACTACTTTATTACCCCACCCACCCCCAGTCAGTGTTGATTGATGATGTAAAAAAAAAGGGGGCACTTCGGCCGGTATTTCGTACCAGGTATTGTATGGGTTATAGGGTTGGGAGGGTTAGGGTTAGTTGTATGTGTAGGCATGACACTGAGAAAAACACCATAATAATGTAGGACACCTTTCTGCAAAAATAACGTATGTGGGTCACCTTATCATTATAAAAATTAAAATACACTACTACAGCTGTGAGATCGAATATTTTGTCGAAACTCATCTTTGCAAGCTGTGTGTGATGCTCCGATCGCGCGTATCACGGGTTGTGTGTCCTCATTAAGGATATAGGTCGGCGACTCCCCTTGCAACTACAGGTGTAGCTATCAGGGTCAATAGGGTGATGTTAGGCAGTCTGTGCGCGGAAACTATAAAACCCGTTTCTGAGGGGGACAAAATCTGACAGCTGTGTATTGTAATGTACTCCGAGTATGTTGTAGTCGTAATACCAGTTGCTCTTAGTTAGGTACGCGAGTGCGCGCCCTGGCTCTCATATTCGGTCTGTTCGCCGCCCGCTGCCGTCTTCATTTTTTGACAACCTTCTCGTTTTCTTGCGTTTTGATGCCCCCATACTAGCGTGTGAGCTACCTCAGTACACGGCAGGCAAGCTGCTGCGTGTGGTGCATTCAGCTGGTGGTGTGCATGTGGTGCAGCTTCAGAGTCTGTTGTTGTTGTTGAACAGGTCCCGGAGATATCTAACGATGCCTGTTTAGTGGCAGAGCACCTGTCTGTAGTTTGCTATTATTACGTACGTACGTATTAAAGATTTAGCTATTAATAGTAGTACGTATAGTCTAGTCTAGTCTATGATATTATCTCAGCTTGTTTTTTTGTTGTTCGAGGAGCAACCTATAGCTCGTATGCGTGTGGTGCACCTTCAGAGTCTGTTGTTGTTGTTGAACCAGTCCCGGAGATGTCTAACGATGCCTGTTCATGGGCGGACTTGATTATGCGAGTTAATGTGAGAACAACAACAACAACAACATGGGCAGAGCACCTGTCTGTAGTTTGCTATTAGGTACGTACGTATTAAAGATTTCGCTAGTAGCGCGTGTGCGTTATTATCTCATTTTGCTTTTTTGTGGTTCAAGGAGCAACCATTATATATCACTAAACTTCCCCCACTCGCCCGCCACCCCGTTCGTGGGGAGTCGGGACTTGACTTGTTTTTTTAGCGTCCGCCCATGTCTTCTTGGGAACGATCCGTCTGTCATTTTCCAGATATGTGTGTTCAATGATCATGCTCTCGCGTGAAATGCGTATGATATCAGATACGTACGTACCAAACCAAGATCATTCCCCAAAACAAAGGTCACAAACGAGAGTTGGAAGTAGCTGGTTGGGGTTCTTGAAGGTTGAAGTGAAGAGCATCTATCTATTTTCGATTCATATATAAACACGCAATAACCGCCCGGAGGAATCCACGTTTCTCGCTCGTGCATTTACCGAATAGACTACAAGTGTATCATCAGAAGACAGCACTATCAAACACTACTTACCTTCACCTCTTCTTGACTAAAAACAACAACTTTTGTCTTCATTTTCCTTGACTGGCACCAAAAACTACAAGTTTTTACCGGTAGCAGTGCCAATCGCTCGCCCTAATTTGTTATGTTTGTCCCCAGTGGTGGGGTGTTCTTCCACTCCAGAGTGACTGGAACCTGTCCTGTGACCACGGACTCGATTATGTTAACTTGAGAACAACAACAACGACAACAACGACAACAACAGCAGCAGCAACAACAACAACGACAAAAACGACAACGACAACAACAACAACAACAACAACAACAACAACAACGACAACAACAGCAACAACAACAACAACAACAACAGCAACAACAAACTCTCTTTCACAATGGGCGTTCGTCTTGCCTTGCTGGACACGTCTCCTGGTCGTAGGAGTCTTTGATATTTACTGTTTACTCTTATCTTGTCCATGGATGGATACGCCTCTTCAGGGGGGGGGGGGCTGGGGCTTGTGGCAGAGGCCGTATGGTGCCTATCGAGGTCACGAGGTCACGGTGGGAGATAGAATACCGTCGCGATGTTGCCATGGACGGCTGGCCGACCCCTTGGTTGCCTGAATTCGCGCCTAACAATGTCTCAGTCAAACCCCGCACCCAAGAGCCAGAATCCGATCAAACGCGTTGTGTCAGAGAGGAACGAATCATCATCATTAAGTTTAACCCGTTTTGAGGAAGGAGGCGAGGTAACCACGTATACGGTAGGGAATATTTGCGGGGGCTTTGGGCCGCGGTGCTTGAAGCCACACCACCCGACCCGAGCCCTATCATTAGCACATACAGCCATCGTCCCGCGATGGGGGTGTCGCACCTTTCGGGCCAAACGTTTCCGGACGGTTCCGTCAGCTCCTCAAGACCCGTGCTACGGTGGTGGAGGTATACCTCTTTTTGGCTATTTTGTTTTCTGAATCACGGGGCTCCTCAAACCCAATCATCTTCGTCGGAAAAAAAATAGGCCATTTTTGACTGATTCTTCTACGATAGCCCGCCCCCCCAAAAAATCAGCGGTTTGCTTTAACGAACGTTTCATGGCTGCTCGTCGACATGAGGAAAGGGTGTTATTAAGTCAAAGTCTCCATGTCTTATATTTCTTGTTTGCAAAGAAAGGACTATATATAGAACAGTGACGTCGGGGTGGCGAGGGACATCGTATTTTCTCGGGAGGTACGGCCGGTCCCGAGCTGGTTTTCAAAACCGGCGATTTCGGTAAATAAATGTTGGGGGGGGGCTGCCGTAGAACGACTTTTTTTTTTTGTTTCGCATGATTCTCATTGTGTACCTACTACGTAGGCCATGAGATTCTTCATCCGGTGCTGTATACATTTCGGAGATCCACTGTTGGTAGGATGGAAAGCATGAAACGAAAAAAAGGGGGCAGAAAAGCGCCCGCCTTTCTTATTGTTTTTAATAGCGCTTGCTCGCATTTTTTGTTGTTGTTGTTGTTGTTGGTCGGGTCTTCCCACCAGGTGTACAGAGGCCCAACCGAACCGAACACAACAAACAGTCGTAGCGTAGGACAGTTCGCCTGAAAGATGGCGGGGGGTGGTTTCCTTTTTCGTGTGTGACGTAATCCTGTCCCCAACAATAATGGATCTCCGTAAATAATATCCCCTCCCATGTGAATGAAGGAAAAACTCACCCACGTAGTATATTACAAGAGTACCAACAACGCACCTTGCAAATATGAGTATTGACCCGAAATTCGTCGAACTCAAGGCTGACGTCCTTGAAAAAAAATCTACTGGTAGTAAATATCAGTTTTATTCTTCATCCGGGATCAAACCGGTGGTTGGGTTGCGAAAGGTCTTTCTAGGCTTTTTCCCGAACTAAGGAGAGAACCTCAGAAAAAAAAATGCGGTGCTCCTCTATCATCGTAGCACGCGTCTCAACAGAGGAACTCTACCGGTTATTTCTCGGATATTGCTACCAGTGCTGTTAAGCATATTCGTGCGCAGGACTACTGTAACAACGCAGAGCATTCTGAGGTGTTGGTGCGGGTCTGCGCGAACGAAGAATGTCTTCAACGCCCCATGTTTTGGGTGAGATATTGATTGAGATCCTCGCGTTAGGAGCTCAAAAAATTCTTTAAACAATCTGCTGCACCCCTGACTCGTTCTACGGTAAAAGCACACCCCAACTTTTCCTTCACGAAGTCGCCGGTATTCAAACCAGCTCCCCACCGTATCTCCTGCGATACGGTGCCCCTTGCCACCCCGACGTCATCGTTCGATAGTAAGTAGTAGTAGAAGTAGTCCTTTGCCAACGAGAAAACATACATGTTATGGAGATAGTGTTTCCGTAGCATCGTTCCTCGTGCCGAGCAGTCATGAAACGTGCTCGTAAAAAAAAACCGCTGGTTTTTGGGGGGGGCTGTCGTAGAACCAACCCCCTCCTTGTGCGTGGGGGTGTCTCCCTAACGCTTAACCTTTTGGGACTCCATAAACGCCATCAACACCAACGAGGTGTGGTATACATGAGACACATAAATATGTGCGGTCTTATCGTATCAACAACCACCTATCATATATCATCACAGTTTTTTTCAGGGCCCAGCAGAATGATTGAGTAGCATCCCATGCTGCCCGCGTTTAGAGCACAACAACTCGTTGGACTGCATCATACCTGGGTAGCTCAGAACGTGAACTGACCCGCCCACTAATAAAAGACGCCAAGATGATCCCGCTACGCCTTCGTGTGGTCTCGATGCCGCAACCGCCAACAATTCACTTCGTTACATTTTTTGCCCTGTTGAAGCTCCCCAAGAGCCTTACTCCAGGGTCTGGGGAGGGGCTGCGGGGGCCGCCCCCCCGCGTAGGGACCGCCGGAGGCTATTGCTCGCGATACATGCGTGGATATTCCCCCGAAAAACTTTGACAAAGTGGCTTTAGACGCCCACGAATAGCGTTTTTAATTCGCTTACTACGGCGATTACCTGGGCAACAGTACCTCAACACCTCTGTTCTCGGTTCCGGCGAAAAAGGCAAAAAAGCGCGACATCTTTTTTTCGCGCGCGCGGGGGAAAAAACGTAGCGCGGCGCGAAACGCGTGTTGCGCAAAAAAAAAAGCACGCCTTCCAGCGCCTGTTGTGTGCTAGCACAAGAATTCCGACTCGAATGTCGCACCAGTGCACCAGCTAATCAATGCCCTCGCGGCAACTACGTGGTGTCAACCGACAAATAAAAATAACATAAATCTCCACTAACAAAACCCAAGGGCCGAACGGCCGATAATAAGGCCTTCTGTCTGGAACGAAGAATAATCGCACCCGCTTCAAACCGAGCTCTTCCATATTTTTGCATAGATATCGAGCTCTCGCGCGACGGGTTCATAAATAGGCGAGGGCGGGGCGAGCTGTCGAAGCTAGAGCATCACAACGCGTACCCGCAACACAAAATAGAGCTATTTTTACGACCCGCAACAAGAAAAGCAAACACGCCTCCTCTGGGAAGAACTCCTTACCAATACCCCCCCCCCCCTCCCGTTAACCCTTTTACTGCACTGCTGGAAAACGTATCCCACACTATTTCCAAGTCGTTTTATCCTCAACATCGTAGGTACAGTTCTAATGGGGTCTAACTTAACACCTAGCTAGGTTAAAATTCGTCATCGAAGGCAAATACCGCCCAATCACCCGCGGAGTGCGTGCCGCACACTGATTCGTCACAACGAGTGCGTATCGCACATCGGCACCTCATCAAAAAGAAAAATGCATGTACATAATATGCTGCGGAGTGTACACATACTTTACTATTGGGCTATAGGGTGCACAGAGCTCGTCTCTCTAGAAGGCATTGGCACGGACACTGCTTGTGCTGGATGTAGACGGGTGGAAATATCAGTGCAACGCCAAGGACACACCCATTATTGGACTATTTATAGTGCAACGCCAAGAACATACGCACTATTAGACTGTTGGGTACAGCGGGGCACGCCGCGGCCGGAAAGCGTACACCAAACTTGAAGGTTTTAGGTATGATATATAACCCCAACCCAGACCCCAGGATACAAAGTTGGAGCAAACGCCACCGCCATATGCGGCGCAGAAACGTGTTGCTGCACTACCGTCCCCTTCATGAGAAAGAGCTGCACTACCGGACCCTTCATGAGAGAGAGCTACACTATAGACTAGGCCCTCTCAAAAGAAAGAGGTGACACCACCGGTCAGAAAGAGCTACACACCACCGGCCCCCTCTCTCTCTCTCTCACAAACAAGAGCCGCACTGGCGGCCCTCTCACAACATAGGAGCCCCCCGACAAAAAACGTATCGCTAACATCACGACAAAATAAGATGCTCGACACCAGTCGTCACACCGAAGTTTTGTGTAGGACACACCCTTTTTTGCAAGGTAAGAAATCTAGCCCCAAAAACCGACATCTCTCGGTTTCTTATCGGATGGCCGTTCGTTGTGCTGTACAACCGGAAAGGGTGCCCATCTTGAACCTGTGCCCTGGATGCGCAAAACCCCGATACAAAAATCGATTCCACCCGCGGCGTCCGGTTGCTCTGTTTTTAGCTTATGGTACAAGAGGCAGGAGCCAAAACACCACACACACCGCTAGATGGCACAGAGCCGTGCTGCCACCACTGCCAAGGTGCGCGAATCCTGAGCCTATAGCCTGGATGCGCAACCCCGATCTAATTTTTCCATCCACGGCGGTTGGCGTCTTCGTTGACGCATGCCACTAATACTACGGTATAGGCGCACTCACGAACTCTTTTTTTTCTTCTTCAAGCTCCCTTCGCCGAGGACCTCCATAGACCTTTAACCAAAAAAGGTGTTCTTCTTTTTTCAACCGAGAAACGAAAAATACAACCCCGATTAGTCAAATCCTCATGCCCTACATATACAAGGAATACATATACTCCTGTTAATTGAGCACCACAACACGGCATGTCAACGATGTTGAGAAGTAGTTCCGTTGAGAAAAAAGCGATGATACACATCATTGATTTTTTCAACCATTTCACCCCCGTGACGTCATTATGACGGCATTTCGACCGGTATTTGGTGTGGGTTAGGGTTAGCTCCCATCATTTCAAAAATCCCAATAATGCCAGTCACCCGCAAAAAGCCTCGGCACTAGTAGTAGTCGCAAGCGTTTTGGGCCATAAAAAGCTACCCCCCATCTTAAGCACGCTCTGTTTTAACTTACGGCATACAAGGGCTGGCCCCTAACACGTGCCAGGTACGGCAACAAGGCAGGAGCCAAACACCACCGCTATACGATACAAAAATTGTACCGTCACCACCGCACAAGCGCGCGGCCTAAGCCTGTACATGGCCTGGATACGCAGACCCCGATAAAAAAAAAACAACTATCCAATGCTTTGTTGAAGTCTTTGTTCTCTCTGCGTTAACTTATGGCTCAAGGGCAGGAGCCAAACACTACCACCGCTATACGACACAGAACCACGCTGCTCTGACTTTTCATACGTCACCGCAATATTGGCACAGTAGCACCACCACCATGCTACAGTAGCACCACCACCATGCTACACACCCAAGCACACCGTATCACGGACTGTGGTTGCTCAGTTATCAATTTTTCTGCACATAAAGAGGCAGTTCGGGGCCCCACGTTTCGCCCCTGGTAGAGGCTTCCCCTTAGCCTCGGACATCGCGGGGGCGAGGGAGGATTTCGTGTCGAGGCGTTTCTCCACGCCGTCTCTAGTGAGGGTTGTCCGTGGTGTGCGTTTCGTCGTCTTCGCTCAAAAAGCTAAGCATCTTCAGCATGACGTAATTGCGTACCTCCGTCCTCGCCGGGAGCTAATAATAGCTGCTGACCCTGCCCTTCAGCACCAGCTCGGCGACTGTCTCGCGAGTCTGTTTCCACATGGCCAGCTTGCAGTCTCGCGCCTCCAACTCCATCTATCGTTCCGTCACAAGGCAATACGGGCAGCGTCACGGTTAGTCTGCAGGAGCCAGCAATTAACTACTTAGATACTTCACAGAATGTATACACAGTATAAGGAGGGGGGGGGGGGTGCTCGGCAATGCCCTCCCACCCTCCTCCGCCCCTCCCTCCACCAGAATCACACTCTTTTCTTAATAGTCACAAGCTCTACCCGTTGAGCTACTTGAAGAGTCACGCGACTACTAGTACCTCAACTGGTAGAGCTTCTAAAAGTAAACACACCCTCTTGCGGCAACAAAAACGTAACGTTCTTAGACGATCGCGTGATGCTCGATCCGCGCGTGCAACGGCAGGTGAGCACTCCCTCCACCCTTCGGGCGGTCACAAGACATTCCCGTCTAGACGTTAGCGACACGGCCACCACAAAAAGTGCGGACGGACGCACGCTGCTTTAGGGGGTGCACCTAAAGCGCGTTTGAGAGCACCACAAACCTCCTCCTCACGCCAGGAACAAAAAGCCCTTATCCCTGACCCATGAAAGTAGATTTTTGAGAAAAAAATTTGACGGGGGTACAACCGTTTGAACGATCCCATGGCCTGGGTGGCAAAAAAAAGGAAAAAAATGCAACGTGTATGAACTTTCAATGATGTTTGGTTGGGTATAGGACATGTTGGTTGAGGAGCCCTGTCGGTGAGAAAAGTTCAGGCCAGAACGTGGTACGCAGGAGTAGCCTCCCCCCCCCCCAGCGAGGAGGAGGTGGGGGTGTGCGAGAGCAACGTGACCGCCTCATTACGGGGGAAAACTGCCTTATTCCTTCCAGGTTATGAGTGCAATTCCTCAGTCGCGGCAAGGGATTTTGACCGCCTTATATCGGAAGATACCGCCTTACTTCAGGCCGTCTTATTGGGGGACCCCCACTGTACAAGCGATTTTGACCCGCCTTATATCGGAACACCACCTTATTCAGACCACCTTATCGGGGGATCCCCCACTGTATAAGCGATTTTGACCGCCTTATATCGGAACACCGCCTTATTCAGACCACCTTATCGGGGGACCCCCCACTGTACAAGCGATTTTGACAGCCTTAAGCGATTTTGATCGCCTTATATCGGGACACCGCCTTATTCAGACCACCTTTTCGGGGGACCCCCACTGTATAAGCGATTTTGACCGCCTTATATCGGAAAACCGCCTTATTCAGACCACCTTACTCAGACCGCCTTATTGGGGAACCCCCACTGTACAAGCGATTTTGACCGCCTTGAGCGATTTTGACCGCCTTATATCGGGACACCGCCTTATTCAGACCGCCTTATTCAGACCACCTTATCGGGGACCCCCGCTGTACCCCTAGTGTGGCACGCGTCTGCACTCCACATTATTGTCTACCTCGCACTCACCTCGTCGTACTCCGACGGCGTCAGGTCATACGCGGCCTGCAGGTTAAGACACAAGTCATCGTTCGCCACCTGCGCACGAGGGGCACCAGGGGGGGGGCGTGAAAGATGAAACACACGTGGACAGCAATACGGTGCGGGGGGGGGGCAGAAAGAAACACGCCCATCATTCACAGCATATGGGGGGGGTTAAACGCGCACCTTCATAGCATACGAGGGGACCAATATCACGTCCGCGGCATACTGGCGGGGTTCAAATCATGTCCAAAGCAGTGTCAACGAGACGATGCTGCAGGGGACGAGGCTTCACGACGCAACAAGATGACCGCATTCTACGAACAGTTCACTGGCAGCGCTACGTGGTGCGACGACGCCCCCCCGAGGCATGACACGGAGCACGTGAACACACAGTGGACAGGAAATGGAGCGAATACAATGGCTGCCTTCGGTGTTTTAGCAGGCTCTTGTCTCTCCCACACCGTGCAAGCCACTGCCCCGCCCCCTGTGACGGCTTAAAGGAGGCTTTTTTCTGTCGTGCGCCGCATTTTCTACCCTCACCCCCCCCCTATATTTGCGGCCGGAATTTACTGCATGACCTTTCTCGCTCGGCGGCGGAGCCCAGCCTCAGCCGTTAATTGCTTTTCCCGCATACTCTTGAGCTCTCCGCCACTTTGGCAAGCTATGGGCCCACCAACAACACCTAAAACTTTGCAAAGCTTGAAATGCTGTTTTGACACCAACCTTGGTGGGCAACGTTCAGAATAGGTCATTATATAGGATATAGAGTGGAGCTCGCCGCTGAGGACGATTTCTTAGTTCAAATAACTCAAGCGTCTCTCCAAAAGTACGCCGGATCTTCTTGTCGGCTCATTGCTTGCTCGGAGGTCTGGGAGGCCTGTACAACTGTACAGCACGGGATACCAGGGACTGTCTGCCGCGGGCACAGATCTTCGCGATGACCGCAACGCCGTTAAGCCAATCTTGGGAAAGCTTGCTGCATGTGCACGGGGGCCATACTATTAATAGGCCTTCGAGTCATCCCGCGCTAGGTGTGTAGTGCAGCAAAACGTTCCTGTAACTCGAGGAGCTCAGTATCCCAACCGAAACGTGACTGTTGGAGGTATTCGCTCGCGCAACCCGATGAACAATTCTACGCAAGGGTAGCTCTATACTATTGATGGTATAGACGCGTGCTACGATAGAGGTATACCTTTTTTTGGCGAAATTATGTTCTGAATGACGGGCCTCCTCAACCTGGGCAAAATCGTCGTAAAAATAGGCCATTCTTTTTCGCATGCTTCTCGTCGCATACCTATTACGGGGGACCCTAGTAAATAGGACCTACGGTGGACACAAAAACCTATATATTCATCTATTTTTACTAACAAAATTTGGTCCTATTTACTATCGCCCTCCGTCATAGGCGCCATGGGGATTTTTCATCCGCGATAAAGTAGGTCAATTTTTTCATCCGGGATCAAGTCAGTTTTTGGGTTCAGAAGGACATGTCTCTTGACCTCCTAAAGTGAGGGAAGTGAGGGCAGTATTAGAAAAAAAAAGTGGTGCAGCACCTGTATCATCGTAGCACGCGTCCGGTAGTATGCGTGGACATTCGTTCGCGCAACCCGACCAACCTTTCTGTGCGGTAGTACTAAAACAAGGATAACAGCTGGCATACCCGTAAAATTATCGTGCTGACAGATAGCTCCACCTTTTGAGAAGCTCAACCTGTAACAAGGTCAGAAAAACATTCAACCCAGAAAGTGCTACCCCCTACCGCACTGTAGAGGGATGACCCCTTTGTCTACAACACCCCGTGCTTGGACAAAGGTAGCACGTTTTGGCCACATCGTTTCGTGATTGAAGCCGTTCTACGGTAGCCCCCCCCCCCCAAATTTTCTTCAACGAAATCGCCGGTTTCGAAACCAGCTCCCGGCCGTATCCCCTGAAACACGGTGTCGCTCGACACCCCGACGTCATCGTTCGATAGACCTTTCTTTGCACACAAGAAAATTATATGCATGTTTATTTGTCAATAGTATCCTTCCTCGAGTCGAGCAGCTACGAAACGTTCATTAAAGAAAATCCCTGGTTTTTGGGGGGGGCTATCGTACAATCATTGGCGGGGCTCCTCAACCGAGCTCTACACCATAACGTACACATGTGTTTTACATTGTTTTTTCGTCATTTCATTTCATTTTATTTTATTTTCTTTTATTTTTCACACTTCTACTTTCCAGCTTTTGGACAAGCCGTGGTCAATAGGTGTCGTCCCTTCTCCCCCCCGGTTCTTGCCTTCAATTTTTATCGCTCATACGTAGGGTTCAGCAATTCCACTGCTCGTTGATTTTTTTCATCGAATTCTGCTAACTCACGCTCTCTCGCGCTTTCCGCCAAGTCAAATTTGTGCACAAAGAAAAACTCATCTACGAATTTATGCGAGTATGCACTCGGGGGGACTCGAACTCACGAAACAGACCTATACCAGGCTCGAGGACAACCTCAATGATACGCCACCGGGGCGACCAGGCTTGGTTCTACACGACCGCATCTACGATAGAGGCACCACTTTTCGGCTTTTCGACTTTTGTTTCTTCGAATTGCGGGTCTCCTCAACACAAAATCGTCGGAAAGCCACCACTAATCTTGCAACGCGTGTTTGGCGTCTCACACCTCAAAGGCTATAGAAACTATTCATCAGGCAGCACTTTCAGATTTACGTCGCAACTTTTTTTTGTGCCTTTTTGGTCAGGGTTGCTAGGTGTAGAGGTAAGCTCCCCCAAGCGAGGACGC
This sequence comes from Undaria pinnatifida, assembly GCA_012845835.1. Classification (NCBI taxonomy): domain Eukaryota; class Phaeophyceae; order Laminariales; family Alariaceae; genus Undaria; species Undaria pinnatifida. The sequence goes on along the minus strand of JABAKD010000009.1, from coordinate 7,406,263 downwards.
CCTCGGAAACACTTCGGCACGAACCCCCGCCGTAGCATCTACCGTAGCGTTGTCTTAACTCGGGCCATGACGTTCTTAACATGACATTCTTAACGCCTTCTCGAGGGAAAACGCCTTCTCGAGGGAAAACGCCTTTTCGAGGGAAAAAAAATCGACGAAATAAATAGACGATTACAGCGCCGTTCCCGCGAAACAAAGCGGGTTTTGCTGTTTTGCTGGCGTAGGGGTTGGCTAGCTCACGCTCCAAATTACAAACGGATATGAGCTTTTTACGACGTGCGCGCAGCAATATACCACCCACGCTGCTGCGCGCCCACTCTATCGGGTGAACAAGGCCAGGCCGCACGCTGCCCCACGTCTTGCTTACCTTTTTATTTTTAATGGCGCTTTTTTGGGTCCGAAACGGGTTTGGGTTAATGCCTTTCATTTTTTTTTTTCCTTCAAAAAGTCAGGTTTTCTGGGCGAGGCATAGAGCTCCTGAGAAGAACCGAGATGAGGAAACATACAGTACGTGCAATGTATACATACCATTGCCGTCTCATGCGTCATCGTGACTCACCATGCTGTGGACACGGGAGTTCCAGAGGCAGGGGTAGGCTTTCAGAAGAGACGATGCCATCACCAGGGGCTTCTCCAGGAGCAGAGCTGTCGGTACCTGTCAACCACAGGATGCCGAAACCGGGCTATTGGGGTGAGGTGCGTGCGCATTTTGGAGCACTCAACCAATACCACATGGGCAGCTCACATTAGAAAAAATGAAAAATACGCTTCAGCTGTGAGATCGGCCAAAATTATTTTTTTCGATCAAAACTCAGCTTTGCAAACTGCGTGTCATAATTTGATCGCGCGTGTTACGGGGTGTGTACCCTCGTGAAGGATACAGGTCGGTGACCCCCCTGCTAATGCCAGGTTCAACAGGACTAACTAAGACGTTCAGCATTGTTCTTCGCACGGAAACTGTATAACCCGCATTGATTTTGAGGGGGACAAAACCAGACATTTGAGCCCAAGCTGTACCAGACGCGCAGGATCCGCAGTAGTTCGCTGCACCCGTTGCGTAAACGACAAGGGCAGGATATGTTACGCGTAATATGTCCCCGGTGCGCATGCGGAGACGAGACAGATGCGGCATCGTAAAAGGGAGGGCCGCCGTGCCCAAAGCCGTGTTCTGGCTTTGTTCGGAAGCCGTTTTCGCAGGGCCTGCCTCCAAATATATCTGTTGTTTCGTCATTCGTCTAGGGCGATCAAAGCGACAGTCCAAACCGTTGCCATTTTGGCAACAACGAGGGACGGAGTGCGTTTTTTTCGTCCGTCAGCTTCCTTCCCGATCTACACAAGCAAAAAGTATCAGCGCAAAAAATTGGCCCGCCCCCGCGCAGCTCAACGGAATACTCGTCGACCGTTCCGCGACGGTTTTTGGCCGCACAGTCACACACAACGAGCGGCGTCACGCGAGACACTTTACGCCATCTTGCAACCCGCCTTGAAGAAAAAAATCCAGCTCATGTGACGAGTAGAGTCAATGCTCTCGTCTGAAAACTCCAACCAACCGTTGAGACGAGCTATTCACTCCCTCGTCTCACAAACTCTTGACTCTTGTGACACGAGCAATTCACTCCCTCGGCTCAAAACTCCAACTCTTGCGACGAGCGATTTTTGACCGTACCGACGACGTCGCCCGGTCGTACTCGTAGTCGTCAACGGCAGCCGCGGTGACGACGAAGTCGCCCTGGCTTATCCGGGCGTAGAAGTCCTTGTACCTGCGACGGGCAGGGGCGTATAGGTCAGCACAAAAAACGTCGAGTCATCATCACGGTAGGGACTGCATTTTCTGCGCCAAAAAAAGGTATGCCTTTCCGGTTGAGCTCCTCCAGCGAGGAACTGCCGGTTATTCTCATAATTTTACGATAGAGGTATTAAGGTATACCTTTTTTTGGCGAAAATGGTTTCTGAATAACGTGGCTCCTTTACCCAAAATCGTCGGAAAAAAAAGAAATAATACGACATTTTCTTTTCTTCTTGGTTCTTGTCGTGTAGCCCTAGGCCGTGGGATTTTTCATCCGGCAGCAGAACTGTTGTTCTCCAAAACAGTTTTTGGGAGAGGTCTTGAGCTCCTAAGTCGAGAAACCCTCAGAAACAAAGTGGTGCATCTCTATCGTAGCACGCGTCTATAATTTGTTCTATTAATAGGACTGTTTAGGGCATGGAAGCGTTGGTCGGATTGCGCGAACGAACCCCTTCCAAGGCATGATTCGGGTCAGACGTTCATTCAGCCTTTTCCTCATGTTGGGAGGTCAGAATATTCCTGGAAGAATATGCTGCAAAGGTCAGAAAATTCTTAGAATATGCTGCACCCCTACCCCGTGGGAGGACTCCGGTCAGTATGCCCGACTTGTGTGCTTTCCAGCCGGCGTTCCGTTCTACTGACTGGGGTACTGGCTGGCTTTGAAGCCGCCAGTGCTACGCCGAGCGAACCGTGCGCATGCACGTGGCGTGGAAGGAAAAAACGGGCCTGAGCATACCGCAGGGCGCTCAAGGCCTTTCTGAGTTGTGAGAGGTTTGATGACCGTTCCAACAGCTCCAGGCCCTGCTTCATCTGCTGTCCGCCCTGCAGCGGTTCGTTTGCATGCCCAGCAAGGAGAGCGGAAAGCCCCAGGACAAAAGCAGTAGCGGTGAGCGCGCCCGAGGTGTTTCGGTGTAGTCTCTCTTCGGTCTCCAATAAAGCCCTCCGAATGCCGTCGAGATACTTCAGCCTGCGGCCCAAAAGAAAGCGGCTCGACCTTCGGACGTTTCTCCGCACTAACATTGCACCCTTTTACCGTGGGGAGAGGATGCAAGCTTCCCCTTTTCACCCCCGCCGTTACTACGAGAGCAAAACCACATATACGGACTACCTCGGTTTCCGGTATAGCGATCGCAGGATGGTGTTTGCCTTCGCCGTGCCTGGCACACTATACGGTGTAACTGCTCGCAGGGTAGCGATTTCCTCGTTAAAAAGAAGAAAAAAACTCCGCGCACGGGAACAAAAAAAACATGGTCTACGATGTAACGTGCGCGTCCTCAAGGAAAAGCTTGTGCCCCCCCTAGCCCCCGCCGCAATCTCGCTCACTCAAGATTGATGGCTTTTGTGTAGCGGGACGCAACGCAGGGGTGAGCTTCGAGCTCCTCCGCCAAATCACCGGAAGAGCCCACGGCGTCGAGCGAGAAGTTGTCTCTGCCTGCAAGCGGCCAACGTTGGCGTCGCACGATTTTTGCGGAAATATAGGGGGGAGGGGAGGGAATCCTCGTGTCACGAACGGCCGAAGTCCGTAGGACCATAGACCCTTGGGTCTATATAGCGCCGGGACGGAGCCTAGTTGGGTTCTCACCCACTATTAATAGGCAAACATTGCGTGCATCAAGCGGGGAGCACCGTGAGGTGTTTGGCGAGGCGCGTGAAGAGTGACCTGCGCTTTACTAAGAACCGATTGTGAGGTGGACTTCCTCACCCTCGTGGTACTTTCCTGCATTTAGACGATAGTGTCGAATGCCTAGAGCGCGGGGGGGGGGGAAGGGAGTCAAATGTCTCGCACTCCGGACGCTATTGAATGGATGTAATCGGAGCGGGCCGGGGGCGAGGAAAATGTTGTGTTCCTCTAAAAAAAAATCGCGGTCTACCTTTTCGGGAAAGAGTTTCAAAACGGTCGAGGTCCAAGGCTCGCTAGAGGCAGCACGTTTCATAGGTGTACAGCCGTAGGAGCCTTGGTGTTTGTCTGCAGGTTTCATAACCGTATCATTGGTCCTTCCTTACGTTTGTAAGCCTTGCACTTTATTCAGCACCGTATGTGGAATATGGTGTCGTATGTATCTACGAAGTGTCTTCCCCGCCTAAAACTGGGGTCGGTTTTCGTGGTCAACCTACCGCCAAGCCGTGCGGAGAGGGGAACGGCCGGGCAACAACGCAGTCACAGCATCGCACACGATCGAGGCACCGTGAAAAACTATACATCGCGCTATCTTACGACCGGCTCTGCCGTTTTCCCGTTCGTAAACAATACTTTGCGGTAAATCTTCACACATACCAACGTCACGACAGTGGGCATCGGCTGCACATCCACCGCGTTTTTTTTACACTAACTCCAAGTAATTTTCCCCAAAGGACGCGGGTGCGGTGCTGCATGGGGGGGCGGGGGCGGGGGGGAGGGTGTACTCGATTTTCATGCATGATCGTAGTGGTATAACCACATGGTATAGACCCTTGCACCCCCTCAATGCCAGGACGGAGCACGTCGGGTTTTCACCGACCAGGCAGGCATTGCTTGCACCAAGCGCGAAGCGCCGTGATGTTTCCGGCGAGTCGCATGAAGGGTGAGCTCCATCCTACTAAGAACCGCTTGTGAGGCGGACTTGGCACATGGATGACAGCTTCAGTGAGTTAATTTTGGTTTCCGGTATGGCCACTTCCAGAGACAGCAATGGGAGTACTATGTAACTGCCTCGTGGGTGCATTACCATGTCGGGGGGGGGGGGAGGGGAGGCTCATTTCATGCGTAGCCGTAAATATTAAGACTATGGACCCTCGCATCCCAACAATGCCGGGACATATCCGAGGTGCGGAGGGACGCTTACCATTCGTGCACATCGCCTCAAGGCAGGAGAGCAAAGTCTTGTAGTCTCGACGCGAGCTGACCAGGATGCCCTTCACGAAAGGCACGATCGGGAGCAGCGACAAAACAACAGAACGAAAACCGCAAATTGGCACTGTTTCTTAGCGAAAAAAAAATCCATCAGCCCCCCTGATATGCATCACTGACGCCCTACCACCCTACCCACCCCTTGGCGCCTCAGAGGGCACGAGAGCAGACTATCGATCCCCTCTACTGTCAGATCTCCAATCATTCCTAGGAAGGAAAAAACAACTTCGTTAAGTCAAGTCGATGAAAACAGTTGAGAGTGTGTCCCAGCAAACCTGGAACAACAATCTGCATAACAGCAGCGCCTCTGGTCCGCGTCCCATGCTTCCCCCTTTCTAGCCAGGTGACTGCGAGAGAAAAACCTTATCGTGTTCACGGGTCGGGTCACTTCTCGCTGGTGGGGTCGGGTCTGGGTGACCCGACTCCACCCGTGAAATTTCAAAAAAATCCTGACCCAGCCGGACCCGACTCGTGAGATTTCGATCACCCCCTGACCCGACACGACTCGCCCCGCGAGATTTTTTAGGCCTCCTGATCCGACCCGCGGGACGGATCATGTCCCGTGAGATTCCCCGAAAGCTCCCTGAAATCTAGCTCGTCTATAATATACACTAGCCAGTGTCCCGGCTTTCACCTCTCCTGTCCACCACGCCTACCTGCACCACGAAGTTGACCCGCCGCGTCTCCCCGCGCCCCATCGTTCCGTCTGTGCTTGCGCCGCCGTCAGTGCGGGAGGGGAAAAGCCCCGTGCTGGGTCGGGGAATCTTCATGCCCCCCGTCGGCAAGATGGGATACACGACGCCTGGGTGGGGGAACAGCCCCCGCAGGTTCGTTTCTTTCTTCCGCGTTGGTTTGTTTGCGTGGGGGCTTGTTTGGGGTCCCCACCCCTCGTAGGCCTCCTCCAGCAGCTCTTCCCACCTGCGGGGCATTGGTGAAAATAATGATGGATGCTGATGATGATGATGATGATGATGATGATGATGATGATGATGACGATGGTACTACTTTCACGTCTGGTCTTTTTTTCCTCAAATTTTGTCCGTGTCCAGCTCGAAAAAATGCTTGAAAAAAAGCTTCTTAATTGTGATGGCGATGACGATGATAATATTATCACATCTGGTCATTTCCCTCGAATACAGTCATTCCGTGGCTTACAAAAAAGGCTAAAAGAAGCTTCCTAGTGGAACGCAAAACGAGGTCAGAACAACCAATACGTGCACCGACTGCACTCGAGCTGCGATGGTACTACTCCGGGCTGCGGCATACCATCCCGTATCACTTGCAAACCAAACATCGCCACGAAACTATTGACTTATGCTACGATCGAGGTATCGCTTTTTGGCTGAAACGCTCTTTCGGACAACGGGGCGCTCCTTATAGCCCGAAATCACGCGGACGATTTTTTTTTCAATATCTTATCTTAGGTTTATACCTAGCTAGGCCATAGAATTATTTATCGGGCAGTTAACATTAATAGCGCTTTTTGTATAGAGCTCCTCAAACGGGGAGCGGCAGGAAAAAAAAAAAACCCGAAGGTGTACCTCTACGGTAGCAGAAGCCCTATCCATGGTTATAATACGTGCACCCCAAAAAAATACGAAAAGGAATACGGAGGCAAAAAAAAAAGGCGTTGTTCGAGGCGTGGTGAGTTGACGGAATCGCCGGGCTGGCGTTTTGGGTCCCTGAGGCTACAGGGCCGCCACACGATGGAATGACACACGAAACGTTGCCGGAAGCACGGGTCAACATCAGCAGCCGTTCTGCTTTGGCAGCATCATGAGCACCAGTGCATACGATATATAGCCCCTGCCCCACCCCGACACGCAAAAGAAAAAAAAAAAAGTCGAACAAAAACGGGGTTGGGGGTGGGTGGGTGGGCGGGTGGAAGTTGAGGCATGGGTACAGTAAGCCCTTGGACCTTCGAACTGAACGCTCACCAGAGGCAACGCCACGCCACCTTTTGTCGCGTTAAACCGCCTGTTAACGGTCCGACTGGTTCTCGAGGCTGCTGGCATGATTTTCGTGCCACCATCAATAACTCGGTCTCACCTTTCCACCTGCTCTCCGTAGACGGTCAAGAATGTCGGAGGGGGTTTCTTGCCCTGGCTGGAAGCAACACCCTCCGCAAAGTCGTGCGCCGCCGGGGGCACACCTCCGTTTTCGAACCCCCTAGACACGCCGTGCATGTTCCATATGGAAACCTGGTACATGGTCGAGGGACACGCATGAGTCGTGAGAGTGTGCCGTGCGCACCAAAGAAAAACATGGATCAACAAAGGCAACAGAGAGAGAAGAAAAAATAGCACCTGTCATGGTGGAAACTAGTTTCGCGCCGATGCCCACGCCGAGGGCGTGCGTTGTCGCAACGAGACGACAGAGCGTACCCCGCCCATGAAGTGCGCGGAGGGCCATATGCTGTTGTTAGTGCCGCTATAGGCGTAGGGAGAGAGGGGCGGGAGGGTGAATACGCTTGCCTATCGAGAGGCATGAACTTAAAAACTGTGGTTGTCTCGCTAGGACGTTATCGCTCGGCCCCAACGTTTGCAGTAAGTAAACCGATCCGTTTGCATGCGTAGGCCGCTTTCCCAAACACTCGCGCTTAGACTGGCGGTGGTTTTGGAAAGCCTCTTGCTAGTGGAGGGTTGGTCAATCTGCGCCTCAGAAACTGGGTGAAACGTCCGGCCTGTAGATACCAATTTTTTTTTCTCCTCCCAAACAAAGCCGAGAAGCAGGGACAGCAGGCTCCAGCGGTGTCGCCTGCTGGATGCGCCGTTTTATTCGTGTTCGTGGAAGGACAACGAAATAACGGATCAAAGCGAGCGACGGTTGCGCCCGGCGACGATCTCTAAAACACTCTTTGGCATTGTGAAATGTGTATCTTTCCCCCCCCCGGAGTCTTTCGACGCTGTCATCTATATGCAAGAAAAGCACGCACAAGGTGCTGACAGTCTGCTTCACACGCGGCTCTTAGCCGGATGCTACTCGCCCTTCATGCAACACGCCGAACACCTCACGGCGCTACATGCCTGGTGCAAGCAACAACTGCCCGGTCGGTGAAAATCCGACGTGTCGCGTCCCAGCACTGTAGGTCTATGGTCTTACGGACTACGGGCATTCATTTTACACTGATTACCCCCCTTCCCCGCCCGAGAAGCATGCTCATTGCCGATAGCAAGCGCTCGTACACACACAAAGGCCTTTGGTGCTAACCGATAAAGGCCCGTGCCAGACGCGGACATATCCACGACCGAGCGTGCTCTTCAATCAAGGAGGAACCGTCTACAGCCACGCCCGCTAGAGTTCCCAAGAAGGCATCCGCGCTTCCGCCCGTACAACTCCGATCTCACGTTTACGTTCCACAGTAGCGGCCCCATAAGCTTGGCGCCCAACTCGTGACGGCCCGGGTTTAGAAGAACGTTTAGGTCCATGTACGCCGTGCATAGAACGGAGACGTCGAACGCCCCCTCTCCTCCCGCTTTCCCCATCGACCCATGACCGCCAGACCCGCCGGCGCCAAACCCGGCGCTATTGTCTGATTGTGAGCTCGGCGACAACCCCAACTTCCCCGCGATAGTCGAGTTCCAAACGATTTCGCTTCTGCTCGTGTTTTGGTCGAGCGGCGACTCGGGGTCATGGAGGGGGATGACATCGTAGGCGCAGGGGAGAAGCTGCAGGAAGCCCTCCGGCGGTTTCTAGCAGGATTTATATGGAGAGAGAAGAAAATGGCGACACCGCGCGGTGAAAGCGCGCAAGGGGAGCGCACGAGGGGGGGGGGGGGGGGGGGCGTACTCATTTGTTGCTTGCCTTAGTCATTTGACCATTGACCACGCATCCCTTTCGAGACGGAGCACCGTTCTTACTCCTAATACAGACACCTCCAACATTTGGGCGTTCATTACGCTTCTTCCATATACTACATAGAAACTGTTTGCTCTTATCCTATCCTCTTCCTGTTTCGCCGTCTGCGGCCACCATCTATCCACTAGGATAGTGATCGTTTTATGTTCTCGCCACTCTCTAGTCTACCAAACGCTTCCATGTCACATACGTCTAACTTTCTCATCTCCTCTAACGCATCTCGTTCCTCCATGTATATTTCATATTTTCCGACTATGTGAGTCCTACTCTCTATTGTTGTGCCACACGGGCACATATGCGTAGCCACGTCCTCCTCCTCCCGACTGCTATTATATCGATCTTTGTTCTTTCTGGTAGGTCCAGGCCCTCTACACGAAATCGCAGTTTCAGCTTTTTGGCGTCGTCCATTGGGCCGTGCAGATACGTTTTGATTCCAATACCTTCCCTCAATCCCCCGTATATCTCTAAGTGCTTCTCTTGCACCTTATTTCTTAGCGCTTGCCTTTCTCTTTCTTCTATTCTTTCTTTTACTTCTGTCTTGTACCCGCCAAACTTCTCTATAGACGACACTTGGTCTCCCCCTAAATCCTTCCATATTATTTCGACTACGTTATCCCATCTTATTCCAGCTCGCCCTTTTGTTATTTTCTTCCATACAGCCCTATCAACTATGGCTGGCACGAGGGGGGGGGCGGACCCGGCATGTGCGGTGGACGAGACGGCCGGATGGTTTCGGGAGTTGCGGAACATACATTATGATGTTTTGTTAATTTCAGCATTGGCTTCGGCGTATACAAAGGACGACGGCATCGGGGATTCTGTCTTCAACGAAGCTATGCATGCGCACACGTTCTCAACACGAGCTCGTCTCGCACGTCCACGTTCCAGGCTAATGGGCAAAGACGTCTTACACTACGATTTCATCACGCTCCCTGTTCCGTTATTCTCAACGCGCCCTTTTGCCGTCAATCGTGTGCGGCAAGTTTTACGGTGCGCACGCACACAGCAGTGCCAAGGTTTTGGAGAGCTTCTCTCCTTAGAGACGAAGGGGACAATGCCTTGGAGCAGAACATACCTTTAGAACAGCGGTGACTTGATACCCCCAAGACATCAACACGCACGAGAACATGGACACTGACGTCAGATGGTAGTCTGGGGAGTTGTACACGACAGCTCGCCGTCCTGCCCCGAGAGCAATCTGTCACAGCGGTTCAAATGTCATTTCCATGACACGCGTTGCTCAGCATGCGCGTTTCACCCAAGGTCCATCAAACTGCACGGGGCGGTTTGTGATACAACACAAGCATGGATCGCCTTCACGCTTGACATTCGAGACTACGTGGGCCCAGCTTTCATTAAGACGTCGCATCAAAGCAACGGTTTACTCTTTGGTTCTGCCTCATTCTTTTTGGGGTTTGAACCACATTTTACATCATGATTCTGATATCCGAAACATCGACGTTGACTCCAACATCCGAAAAATACACGATAAAGGTACTGGTCATACGCTCTTTCTCACTTTTCAGAACTGTCAGTGAGGGGCTCGCAGGCGCTTAGTTTAGTTTTCGCGAGCGAACACTCGTGTGAAAAAATATCCTCGTGCCGCGATTTGCTACATACCTGAAGACGGGGGGTGCAGTCGGAAGTTGCGTCAGCTCGACTCCGACGCACAACGCAAGGCGAGCAAGATAGAAAAAGCGCACACTAAAAAGTATGCATCTACGAACGTACCCTGCGGAATTTTTAGGGGTTGCATTGGGCTCCTGGTTACCAGGAGTTGCATCGGGCTCCTGGTTGCCATGAAGGCCACGGATTTACTTACTCCGCATATGGCGTTCGAGTGGCACATGTCTATTTACAACTTTGGTCAACACTATGCTATTGTCATCCATCTGGCGGGGCACGGACGTTACTGTGGTCTCATTCGTGCACCCGCGTCTCATGCCCGCAACGGTATCACACACGCAAATCTCCGCCCTAGCGCTGGACTGTGCCTACCTACCTGCGTCCTCTCTCTTCTTGAGGCGCCGCAATCATAGCTCTCGGCTGTCGTGCTCCTGGACATAACTAACCGGTTCGCGAAGTCCCAGAGCTGCAATCAGAGCGAAAAACGGAAGGGAACAGAAATCGGCGACGCCAGCTTTTGTTTTCAACAACCACGCTTGCGTTGCTTTACCAAAGAGCTCTAACGGGCGTCATTAACATCTTCTTTTCGGATTACAGCATTTTTTTCGTTGATTCACCATGTGGTTATGAAACTGCATTTTCCGTATCTATGGACAAGCGCGTTTTCCCATGTTTGTGTGCGACACCTGCGCGACGAATGCCGCCACAAGGATTCCACAATATTCGCACACGCTCGATCGCACGGGCATACAAGTCGTCCGCAGGGAGGCGTACTTGACCTTCGCGAGAGCGGGAGAGGGAGCGAAGCAGCTTGAATCAGCACGCTGGAAGATCACAGACGTTGGTCGGGTGATCGCTGAACTATACTCGCAAGCCACCACCCTGGTCGTCAGCTACGATACCTCGAACGCTCTTCACACATCATCACGCAAGCTCCGAATACCAAGGGGTGGCAAAATATGTGTTCTTTTGGAGCTCTATATGACACCGCACTGCGGTCTCGCGCGCCGCCGTAGCGTCGTCCGCAAGCAAACGATAAAGCAAATAAGCAAGAAGCTCTGCCCCTACTTTATATCATACGCGGGCGCATGCGCGATCGTGTGTCGGGAAGGTCAGCAGGGCCAGTAGGGACCCGCATGAGCCGCCGCACCCCGGTATGGAGCCACAATTCACCTGTAAATCCCACCGGTTAGCTCTCACGAGGCGTCGCCCTGCCTCCCCCGGAGGTAGGGAAAGCTCCTGGGGCTCAGGGAAGCCCTTTCCATCCCAGCTAAGTACATGTCACAGAGGGGGCGGGACGAGGTGCAGGGCGGCATACTGGCTAAAGAGGAAGAAGGAATTATCCCGGGGGGTAGTTGGCGGTAATATCCGAAACAGTCGTTTGAGGGGCGGGAGAATGAAGGTGGCATACTGACACGCGCTGGCTAGAGACGGCGCGGATTGCAGATTTGACGCCAGGGCGAGCGCTCTTCGTGAGCCCCTTCCCATGATTGCCATTGTCACTGCGGACGTCAGCTGCAGTCACGCATGGCAGCATGTGAGGAGCGGCGCGCGCGCGACGTCATGGGTCGTTTTTTCTTACGGGGCGTACCTGGACGTTTCCGCAGCTGCATCGCCGGCGTCGAGGTAGGGCACGAGCAGCGAGATGTCTGTCGAAAGACACTCTTCTCGCAAAATCACTTCGAACTTGCCCAGCACGATCCGCGCCGCCTGCCGCGCGCCAAGCCGAGAGAAACAACAACAAAAATAACGGTCTTGTCGTCCGTGACTTGCCAACACCTCCAGAAGAAGAGGTGTCCGATCTTGACCCAGCGTACGCCACAGAACGGGAGGCTCGGCTCGCGTCACGTGTGGTTGCTATTGTGGGCCGTTATCTTCCTATCTTATCCTTTCTCGTCAAGAAGCGGGCCGCACTCACCACTCATGCCGCACTCACCACTCGCGCCGCACTCACCACTGGTGACGTGGAAAGCAACCCAACTTCGCCTCGTTACTCGAGGTGCCACCAACTTGTTGCGGTGTCATCATGCCCGCGTGTAGCAGTATCAGCATGAAGGACGCGTGCTATGATAGAGGTGCTGCACCACCTTTTTTTTTTTTCTAATACTACCCCTCACTTTGAGATCTTTGAGACGACCTCTCCCAAAAACTGTTTCTTTCTTTGGAGAAGAGTAAAACTGCTACGTACTGGATGAAAAAATCCCATGGCCTTGGGTACACGACAAGAATCATCCCCCCCCCAAAAAAACAAAAATGGCGCATTTTGGACGATTCTGGGATAACGAGCCCCAGTCAGAAACCTTTTCAGACGAAAACTGCTACCTCTGTTGCAGCACGCGTCGAAGCCTCGACTGTGGCGACCAACTCAGCCCGTCTTCAGCTCCGTGTCTGAAACGCGCATACACGCACGGCTCGCTCACCATGAGTTCCGCAGATCCCACCCCTCCTGGCGGCAGTTCCCACGCCGACTTTCCCGCCAGCACTCGAACCAGGTAGTTGTCCACGAACTGGTAACCCCGGTACTTTGTGGAAGAGTGTGTGGCAACATCTGGAACAAAAGGGAAGCCAGTCGCCAACGGGGTTCGGGGGAGGCAGCGGAGGGAAGAGTGTTGGAACACACAGTAGACCATCGCGTCTGTATGTCGGAAGATCTACGATGGTACACGATGCGATTATCAGCAGGGTCGACCAATCCTGGGGCATAGGAACTACCCCCTCCCCGAATCCAGGCTCATAACCTGTTGGGATGAGGTGGTGTACATTATCTCGAGAAGAGACTGGCGGATGGATGTAACATAAGAACGCTTAGTCCAGACGAGATGAAGCCGTACAAAGAGTCACCCTCCGACTCTCTAGAAACCCAGCGGAGGGTCGTAGTGGAGGGAAATCCTCGATTGCACGCGTACACGGCTTTGTCGGCAACAAGTGAGCACGCTGAACCTGGTGGGCTTACCAAATCCAGAGAAAACTGTAGCATATGGTGGAATGTAAGCGGATTGCTGAGATCGTTTCTCTTAAGACCGCACACGCTAGCCTTTCGTCTCAAGCGCATCAGCGTGGAGCGTCAACGGCATCCCTCCGCGCACGATGCACTCCATCTGACGGGACCCAGTTCGTCCAAGGTATTCAGAACACAAACGATCTCATGTATCCCTCACTCGACACGGGTCAACCGCGTTGCCGACTACCCCTCCACGAACCCGGCGAGCTTCCGTTCACCCCGCCCTTCCCCCCCCCCCCCCCCCGCGCGCGCGCTTCCACCCCAACGAAACCCACACAAGAGCGGCTAGTCCTTTTGATATTCGTCTCACCTTCGTCCTCCATCCAGGATACCGATGCCTCTAGGTCGATATCTCCTTCGCGAAAGTAGGACAACATTCGGCGTATCGGATGCCCGACCGTAACCGCCGCCACCGCTGTCTCCGCTTCCGAGCCGCTCGAAACGAAACCTTGAAACCACGGTAGAGGCTGCACATCCCCCCCCGCCCCATCCTGATCACCGCTATCGCCGGAGGGGTTGCCATCCCTGAGCGAGCCAATGTCCAAAAGGAAAACGTCCGACCCCCCGCCGTTGATAAGATGTCGAACTCGCAACGAGGTTTCGTTCCCAGAAGTGTGCGTTCTCTGGTGACTGGTGTCGCCATTGTCCTCTCGAAGTCCTTCGTTCTGGAGGCTTGGTGTTGATGGCGCATCGTACGCGTACGCTGTTAGGGCCAAGGCTACGCAAGTTGCCGGCAGGGCTCGCAGGAGCGGTGGTGCCATTTTGGCGCGCTACCCAAGAGCAAAAGCGTGGCCGGGAGAATTCCGGCCTTTTTGTGCAGCTCTTTCGCGCTGTGCAATGGTTGGCGAAGGCCCTGTTGTACGCCCCCGGCCGAAAACACGATGGAGCTCCTTACTTATCAGCAAGCAATTACTGATGTGTTGTAGAACTTCCAAGCCCGCCTCTCGGCGGGAGCCAATGGGGTGCCGTCGTTGAACCAAACTATACCACCACTTCGCCTGGTACTCCCCGCGCCTGTCACGAAATTAACGCGCACGATCGACACAAACCGAGTAAATATCTCACACAGCAGTACAGGTGTATAATAGCTATCGCTAGGGAGTCGCGCAGCAGGACATGAAGTAGTCGCCGTCAACTTGTGTGCCTTGGTAGCCACGAAAAGCATGCACGTTTTACAGGTGTATAGCTGTCGCCAGGTGTCGCGCAGCAGGATATTAGTAGAGTTTACCGTCAACTTGTGTGCCTTGGTCGTCACGAAAAGCATGCACCACCCGGAGCAAGGCTACGGTATTGTAGTATCATACCCCCATTTTAGCACCCGATTTTCACCAACTCGCACGCGACTCTTACTATACCTGATTCTTACTACGATAGCCCCCCCCCAAACCAGCGATTTCTTTAACGAGCGTTTCATGGCTGCTAGACACGAGGAAGGGTGCTATGGGCAAAAAAAATCTCTTCAGATATTGCCCTGTTTGCAAAAGGACTTTCGAACGAAAATCAATGTCGAGGTGGCAATGGGCACCGTATTTGGAGAGATACGGCCGGGAGCTGGTCTCAGAACCGGCGATTTCGTTGAAGAAAAGTTGGGGGGGGCTACTACCGTAGAGCCACTCCTCACGGACAAAATTGACTTTGGACGATTGATCTGGCGCAGCGTGGCTTACCATTCCATCGCGGATTCATACGTCATTAATAAAACAGCACGAAAGCTTGTACGATTTTACAACTGGAAACCCTTTTTTTTACGAATCAACTAGGATTTATTATAGGGAGGGATTTTGGGGCTCTAAAGGGGTCAAGGTCGCAAAGGAACAGGGGGGCGGGGGGGGGGTAACTCGCGCGAGTGACCAACGAGCGACTGCAAAAAAAAAAGGCTCCAAACGTGACACCCCTAAAAAAAAGGCCTTCGTCACCCTTACAAAACCTACGGCAGAAATATATTACAACATGAAAAACGGTTTCTGAAAGCCGAGCGCGCCGCGTCTGTACCGGTTCCAGTGGCACGGCGGCCGGCCGTTAGAGCTACGAAGATATGATGTTGAGCACGAGCACAACACATGCGCCACAAAGCACAAGATTCGCCGGCGCCGTAGCTTAACCCCCTGAGAACCCCAGATTTTCCCCTCTAAACTAAATTCAAGCAATTTCCCCCCCCCCAAAAAAAACGGGTTTTCCGGTTGTGAAGGCGTTAATGCAGTTAGAGCATTGACCAATGACACATGCTACGGTGTGGGGGTGCACCACTTTTTCTTTCTGAGGCTCCTAACCACTTGAGGGAGGCCTGTCATGTGTCATGTGTCTCCGACTCGAAGAAAATATTTTGAGCAAAACCGAAAGCGCAACCCGATGAACAGACCCGTGGCTTCGGCTAAAAAAATAATCCTGCCGCAAAGAATGGGAAAAGACGTTCCGGCGTCTTTTTTTTCAGTGCCCCATGTACGGCTGGCGATGAAACAAGATAAAAAAAGCACGGTAATATCGTGGCGCGAGCGTAGTTTCCGTGCACAGATTGATTAACATCACTCTGTTGACCCTGGTTACAAGCTAGATCTAAGAAGGGGAGTCGCCGGCCTATATCCTTCATGGGGACACACGCCCAGTAGTACGCGCGATCGGAGTATCACACACAGCTTGCAAAGATGAGTATCGACGAAATCTTCGATCTCACAGCTGGAGTATCAACACACAGCTTGCAAGGATGAGTTTCGACGAAGCCTTCGACATCACAGCAGTTGCTGGAGTGTGTTTTATTTTTTGTAATAAGTCTTCAATGTGAAAGCAAACAACACACATACACACAAGCGAGCAAGACAACAAGTGTCATTACTGTCGCTTTCGCGCTCCCCCCATTGAATTCATCGAAAACAAACAAAACGAAAACTACCACTTTCTAGGAGGTTCAGGCTATACTATAACATAGTATTAACAGTAGGACACGCTCCACTTATTAGTCGAACTGGTGCCTTGCCACACGATCTACATTTCGTTTCTGCATTGATCTACGACAGCTGTATCAGTACGCCCCCCGCTCCCCGGGTTTCCCCTTGTCCCTGCTCTTGGCGTCCTGTGCTGCGTGGTGCAGCCAGCTCTTCTTTCGCCTCGCCCCTGGGCCGTCTCGTCATGAAGCGGTCACCCGCGTCGATGACCCCCCTGGGTACCATTTTCCACACTTCTTAGCCCCGCCCCTCGGCCATACTGTTAATATTACCAGTATGATACCCTTGGGTAGCTATTACGCGCGATCGGAGTACGATAACACGGCTTGCAAAGATGAGCTTCGAAGAAATCTTCGATCTCACAGCTGGCGGCCATACTGTTAATATTACCAGTATGATACCCTTGGGTAGCTATTACGCGCGATCGGAGTACGATAACACACGGCTTGCCAAGATGAGCTTCGAAGAAATCTTCGATCTCACAGCTGGATGGAGTGCATTTTTAATTTCTATGATACCTTTTGCCTGGTATACTATGCGACAAGCTATACATCTCAAAGTGGCTTGTCTGACATATAATATCATCCCGGTGGACATTCCGACGCTTACACAAGTCACTATTGAATACCTGGTACAGCAGTAGTTGTCATGTTGGGTAGTGCTGTGTCGATAGTTCTATCAATGCGGTCATTATGTCCAACTATCCTCATAGTCCTCTTTTTTTTCTACATATCCTCCGGCGGATGGGAGAAAAAAATACAGCCTTATAGAGCTCACCACACTTCCACGTATTTTCATATCGTACGCGTCGTGTGTCGATTTAACTCAGTTGCTTTCGCAACCCAGCGCTAGCTGGCGCGTCCTTCGGATCCCACTATAGCGATAGCGTGAGCTGTCCCTATCAGCGGTCCTCGTTACAACCCCGGCAGCCCAAGCTGCCGTTGTATACGGATGCGTGGGTATGTCGACCCGGCCTGCCCCCTGAGGGTCAGGTTCGGTGGAGATAGCCACCCGGAATGTCATCTTTCCGGGTAGTGTGGGACTTGCGCAAGCTCACCCACTAACAAAACCCCCGGCCATGCATGGGAGATGGCCTTCCGCCAGACTTGGTCCTAATACTCCATATACTGTACCTATAGTATATACGACCATTTCCAAAAATGGTTACCAGGTGTCTTCTTTTGATAGCTGCCTACGTATCATATACTCGTAGCCAGGTATGGTTGTTCGGTAAACTCGTTCCTAAAACGAAGCTATTATTTCGGTAATAATCGAAGGTTTCGGTTGTTTTTCAGTTCTTGGAGGAAAAAAGAGCCATCCCACGGTAGGTATGGTTTTAGCATGATCAGATCAGTCCCCCAGCTCCTCACACAAGGAACTCAACATCTCACCCGAAAAAATGACTCGGAAGGCGTTCGTTCGCACAACCCGCCCCAAGCTTCTATGCCTTACGAGTATGATAGTCCAAAATAGAATGTACTCGTGAAAATACTTCATTGACCGGCAGTTTCTCACAACATGAGGAACTCAATCGCGCCCAGGGACTTTTTGGCGCAATCTTACAACTGCAACCCCTACCGTGGGATGACTCAAAAGTAAAATTTTAGGTACAAGGGTGCAGAGGATCGGGCAGCGGCACCGCTCGAGCTGTGTCACCACTCGCGAGCGCACGAGACTGAGCAGGGTCGTTCCCAAGGCCATTGTCAGGTCATGGCTGATCGCAGAAGGCGCGGTGAGCTTCCGAGCTCTCGTCGTCGAGTCTCTTGACAAAGCGACCGCACCGAGGCGGCCGACCGAACGAGCTCGCTGACGGCAATAGCTGAGGTCATTCTTGTCACGTTGGGCGATGTACCGCGACGAGTAGGCGATGGATTTCACTTCCCAGGGCACCGACACCTGCCTACGAGTAAGGCCGACTCCAGTGGGACAACCACGCGCGTGTCTTCCGCGAGCGTTGCTGCAGTCTGTAGTGGTGGTTCTGTGCCGGGTGGGCGATTGTTTTGCGAGCCAACTGAGCGGTGATACACAACATTATTGTGTATTTTATGTATGATAGAACACCACCCCAACTGAGGCTCGTACTCGTGAATGTTCAACCTTCGCAGATTTCAGTAAAATGCCGAAATTTCATCAAAGACTGAAGTGCTGCTGTGCGTACCGTCATTTGGAACGACCCTTTGACCAGGCATAGTTCGACTGGACTGCGCGTGTTACCCGAATGGCGAAAGGTCCCCAATGGTTGTCTAGAGCTCAGGTGACACCGCCGTCGTATATTCATTCAGACGATCTTCCATTATTTCACACATACAGAAATACCAACTCAACCGCATAAAATACCAGAAGTACCGTCATACGTTACGTAGTACTATCTCCACCGAACCTGAGCTATCTCCACCGAACCTTACCCTCAGGGGGCAGGCCGGGTCGACACACACACGCATCCGTATAAAACGGCAGCTTGCGCTGCCGGGGTTGTAACGAAGACCACTGATAGGGACAGCTTACGCTAAACCTACACTGGGATCCGAAGGGTGCGCCAGCTAGCGTTGGGCTGCGAAAGCAACTGAGTTAAATCGACACACGACACGTATGGAAATACGTGGAAGTGTGGTGAGCTAAAGCTTTATTTTTCCCCATCCGCCGGAGGATGAAAAAAAAAAGTAGTACTCATATCATGCGGTTCGGAAATTGTAAAACCACTACAAAATTCACGTAGAAAACAGGACCACATATATTTTGCTCCCATCCACCTCATAGAATATCTTTGAAATATTGGTTATCTGCATTTAGCATGCAGGTGAAACCTTGCGCTCCCGTCCCCCCCTTCCCCCTCCCAACCCCCTCCCTCCGTCCCGCGCCGCCCCACCAGAAACAAAAACCGCCATAGTTTTTAACACCACCCGCCGCAGGTGAAACCGTCTCTTTACCTTTCGAGCCATCCATTTATCCATGAAGTAAAGCTCTCTAATTCATTCACACGGTCTTTAAGTTCCAGCTCACCCCCCCCCCCCCTCCCGCCGCCCCCATACCGTAAGTTCCATTTCATCCCCCAAATACAGGAGATGCTTAAGAGACATCCCCGCTAGGATTGAAGCGCACGTGAAAAAATGCTGCGCAGACCTATATTATTTTGTTTGGCAGTTTATCTGCATTGATGACCTATTATTTACCGCTTGCCACCGAGGAAAGACTGCCACGTATATGATGCATGTACGTAGTACCTATCACTACGCATACGCACGACAGACGCATGCATCACTACACATACGCACGACAGACGGAAGTCAAATGGAAAAAAAGAAACAACGAAAAGAAAAGAAGATGAAGGAAAGGAAAGAAAAGGGCAAGAAAGCGAAAAAAGGAAAAATAAAAGAAAAGAAAAGAAAAGACAAGAAAAGCAAGGAAAGACAAGACAAGAAGAGGAAGCAAGGAAAGGAAAAGAGAAAAAAAATCCATACTATTAATATTAATAGCAGACCCTAGGAACTGACTAAAGACGGCATTGGGCTCATAGAGGGTATCAAGCTCATCATCAATGGCACTGGGGAGAGAACGCAACATGGCGAAGAAGTCAGGGCGATCTTACGCTGTTGTTGTTCTTGTTTTCTCACATTAACTCTTGTCAAACATCTAGAGTCCGTGGTCACACAAAGGTGCTGGAGCCCTAGGAAGATCCGAAAAACCACGTGAAATCAAAATTCGTCAGGGAAATACTACGCTTTCCCGCCTAAAAACGCACGATACGGAAAAAAGCGCACAGGTGAGAAGGTCAAATGTGCCAACTGAACTCACATGGCCGCGGGTATCCACTCAACTACAGCATAGAGTTCCCCCGTCCCCACAACTAACCAACTCGCGGCTACAAACTACAGTGTTTGGGCTGCCTGCACCGTACGAACCGCACGGTAATCGTGCGTATAGACGAACGCGCCTGCTGTCTGGAGTGCTGTCAGAGTGACGACCCGCGGGCATGCAGCAAACAAGAGCAATGGAACCAAAAACCACCGTACAGATATCAATGATCGCCCCTCCTTCCCGAGTTATTTGACAGGTTGCAGCGCAGCTACGATGCCCGTTCCTGAAAATTGAAAATTGCGGCGGGTCGTTCCCCGTGAAGGGTATACAACTCTTCTACAAACTCTACAAAAATCAGAGACGTAAGTAACATGTTGTACTACTGCCTCGTAAAAATAACCCTTGAAAAAGAGACGATCGCTGCTCTCGTGATGATGATGTGCGTGCCGGTCGTGGGTCTCCGTGTGCCGTCCTCCTGCTGTGGTTCTCCGTGGCCGCCTCATCGCCTTAGCTCACTCGGCCAGCTCCTTCGCACTTGCTCTCGTTCACACTCAATTCCAGTCGGTTCCCCTTCTCCCCCGTCCAAAAAAAACAAAATGCTCCACGCAGTTTGCGGTGCTGATCTGAAAAAAAAAATTCTCGTTCAGGGAGAGTTCAATCCGTCTCTTCCCCGCCCGTCGACGGCCAGTCGCCCTCCTCCTTCGTCGTCGAATCCAGCCTCCTGCCGGCGCAGTTCCCTCCACGCAAACCGAGACTGCGCCGTAGCGTGGCATGTGGTGGCGCCTGCCTCCGCGCACGAGCATCCCGATTAAGCATTGCTGCTCCGCCGCTGCTGCCTAAAAAGACGCGCGAATCGCAGGTGACCATGCCTAACGCACCACGTACGACCCAACTCTACCGCCACGCCTAAGCCTCGCGGCCACACGCAGCAAGAAGGTATCACTCCTTGAGGGTGAGTCCGGCCTTACACCCGCCAGAAAGACCCCCCCACTCTCGCTACAAGCCTGCTAGAGCATGCTTCGCAGCATGCCTTACCGAGGCGGCAAGGGGGAACGAAGTTTTTACGCTATCTTGTGACGGCCATTGGAAGGCCCACAAATTTCAAGACGATGATGGCCAGACCCAGACTTTAGTCTCTAGGGCATGACGCCCGCCCTTCACCCCTTCGCCCCTCCCCTTCCTCCCCCTCTCCCCCCTCCCCCCTCCCCCCCCCTCCCCCTTTCCCCGTCCCTCCTCCCCCCTCCCCCCCTGCCCCCTCCCGCTCTCCCCCCTCCCCCCCTCCCCCGCGACGGATGGGGAAAAATAAAAAGATCAAGCTCGCCACACCTCAACGTATTTTCATACACGTCGTGTGTCGATTTAACTCGATTGCCTTCGCAATCCAGCGCTAGCTGGCGTGTCCTTCGGTTCCCACTACAGCGATAGCGCGAGCTGTTCCTATCGGCGGTCCCCGTTACTAAGCGTTGCCGCATGGTCTTATCTATCCATTTTTTATTTATTTTTTTCCATCCCATTTATTATCCTCGCATCGCTCTCGCGCTCCCTCCCAGTAGTAACTCACATCAGGGGTCACATAGCGGGCCCTCCTCCTGCCCCCTGCCCACTACGGAACGTGCCTTCATTTTTTTTTTATCGCGAGAATAATTCAGTATTTTTTTTTTTCCCCTCGTCGACTCGCTCGCGTCGAATTGTGCGTACCCACGATGCTATTTAATATTAATAGGCGCTTTCAGGCGGTGTCTGAACTCCTCCCAACAGCGCTGGAACGCTTGGAAATCTGGAACGACAAGAGTAATCTCGCTTGTTGTTGATTGGTTATCAAATCGAATAGATTTCTAGCTAGCGTTCCCCTGACGAGAGTACCTTCAATGCCGCTCTTTCGAGAACATGGTTGACATACTCTGTAAATCCTGACCCAATGAAACGCCACCAACCAACCAATGTACGGTGGATACCCCCGTCGTCTCGTGACGCAGCAGTCAGTGTGCGTCAACCATGTTGTCGAAAAAAGCGGTGAGCTCTCGTACTGGCCCTGATCGGGGCCGTAAAATTTTGTAAGAGGAAGAATACGTCCCAAAACAGTTTTTCTTTCGTATGCTGCAAAACAGAACGGCCCCCTTGGACCGAGATTTATACTGCAACTGATCTGGTGCTGGAAGTGGTTCTTCATATGCTCGAGGCCCACGAGGGCATGGATGCACATGGTATAACGTAGGAACTCACGGGGTGGAGCGTATGTGGACGCCGTAGGGCTCGCCCGCGGCAGGAGCCGCACGATGCCGCCATGGCCTGACCAGGAGGCTCCCGAGGCAAAAGACTGGGTTGCGAACGAGGCTCTGGCGATATATGTTCTGGCAAACGCGTGGGACCGATGTTCGTACAACTTTCAGCAGTCTTTGTCGAGCGACGAGGGCAATATGACAAGTTATAGTTCTAGAGATCTGTCCCGACGGTGCCGCTAGGACAGCTAGCACCGTGGTCTGTGAGGCTTGCCTTGAGATCTATTTGCGAAGAGTGAACTTGTTGTCCTGTGTCAGGAGCAATCGCTGCCCACGTGACGGTGCCTCTACTCCCGACCCGCGAGCTGCACGGTCCCGCCGCAAAGGTCTCAGTTGCGCTATAATCTGCTCGAGTCGCTTGACCCCAGTCTTACATCGGACACACACAGGTTGGAATTTGAAGGGGCGAAAGCGAACAGCCTCGCCCCATTTCAACCGTTCCAACAACAAGGTCGAAATAAGCCAAGACACATCCTCAGCAGTTGATCCTTTTTTTTTTGCATTTATTTATGCCAAAAAATGCCAAATCTCACAACACGGTGGGAATCGAACTCAAGGACCAACGAGCTAGTAGAATTCGGGGGTAACCACTAGACCACCGGGGCGACCGGTTACGGAAAACTTTTAAACGCCCCTAGGGGCGCATATAGCAGCAACCGGTCGCCCCGGTGGCGTATCAGGTCATCCTCGAGCCTGGATTAGGTGGGTTTCGTTAGTTCGAATCCCCCCGAATGCATACTCGTATAAATTCATGGGGACTTTTTTCTTGCGCACAAATTGACTTGCGGAAAGCCCGAGAGCTTGAGTTAGCAACACTCGATCAACAATCGACGAGCAGTGGGATTGCTGAACCCTATGCGCGATAAAAAATTGAAGGCAAGAACCGGGGGGGGAGAATGGACGACACCTGCGTGAAACCACGGCTTGTCCAGAAGCTGGAAAGTAGATGTGTGCGAAAAAAAATAAAAGTAATAAAGTATAGGAATAACAATGCGCCCCCACCCAAACAAAACATTGTATTTAATGTACACCCCCCGATCCCGTCGCGTATGATTTTCGGGCTAGAGGGTAGGGCTGAGGCTCCTGGCCGGGCTGGGACCTTTTCTTTTTTTTTCATCCCACTTATGTCCCTCGCACTACTCTCGCCCTCCCTCCCTCCCAGTATATACTGTAGTAACCCAGATCAGGGGTCACATAGCGGGTCATTCCTCCCCCTTCCCCACTACGATACGTGCCTTCATTGTTGTCGCGGGAAGAACTCAGCAGTTTCTTCCCTCTTCCACTCGCGTCGAATTTCATGGGCTTAGTGCCAGGTTATTGGTACACTCTACTATTAATGGCAGTACGTAAAGCAGGGGTGCATTTTTTTCGTTTCCCCCCCCCCTCCCCCCCCCATTTATTACCCTCGCACTACTCTCGCCCTCCCTCTCAGCAGTAACTCAGATCCGGGGTCACAGAGCGGGCCCTCCTCCTGCCCCCTCCCCACTCCTGGTACGTGCCTTCCTCTCATTTTATTCAGTTTTACTTCATTGCATATTGTTCACACGTCTATATACTTTCCAGCTTCTGGACAAGCCGTGGTCACAGGTGTCGTCCCTTCTCCCCCCCCCCCGGTACATGCCTTCATTTTTATCTCGCATGCATAGGGTTCAGCAATCCCACAGCACTGCTGCGTCGATTTTTTCGTCGAGTGTTGCTAACTCACGCTCTCGCGTTTTTCCGCAAGTCGATTTGTGCACAAGCAAAAGTCTCAACGAATTTGTACTAGAACATGTTATATACACCCCTAGGGGTGTTTACGAGTATAAGTTTTCTGTAACCGGTCGCCCCGGTGGTCTAATGGTTACCCTCGAACACTACTAGCGTTGGTCCTCGACTTCGATTCCCGCCGTGGTGAGATTTTGACTTTATTGCAAAAAATACAAAAAATACAAAAAATGATCAACTGCTGAGGGCGCCTAGCAGCGTGGGTACAGTAGTAGTAGCAGGTAATTTCGACGCGAGTCGTCGAGGGAAGAAAATGCTTGATCATTCTCGCGATAAAAACGAAGGTGTTATTATACCGTAGTGGGAAGGGGGGAGGAGGGCCCGCTATGTGACCCCGGATCTGAGTTACTACTGGGAGAGAGAGCGAGAGTAGTGCGAGGAAGTAAATGGGATGAAGAAAAAAAATATGTACAGTATACGTATATAATAAGTTTGTGTATTCCTTGGGAGTGTGTGAGATGGACGCTCGAAGAGCTTTGGGATCATCATGTGTGCACCGTGTGTGCACCGCCCGACGCCTGATGCAGAACGCCAGATCTCAGTCGTCGGTCTCCATTCGATCAATACAGGTGTGTGAGTGGTTGCGCCTTTGCATTGCATCAAGAGCAGAAGAGAGATCGCTTCGGGGCAGTAGCGATCGATGTCCACCGCATGTTCCATCATGACTCGGCAGCAAAAAAACCCGAGCATCAGGCCTGGGCTGGACTTTCGCTGGCCTGCCACATATGCAGGGAGTACACAGGAACTTGCGTACAACCCGGTAGACCCAAGTAGCTCACTCCAAAAGCTAACTCACACATACTGAATTCTACACATGTCTGGTTTTGTCCCCCTCAATGCGGGTTATACAGTTTCCGCGTGCAGAACAAGGCTAAAAGTCTTAGCTCTGTGGAGCCTGGCATTAGCAGCGGAGTCACCGACCCGTATCCTTCACGAGGGCACACACCCCGTAACACGCGCGATCGAAGTAATCACACGCAGCTTGCAGAGCTGAGTTTTGATCAAAATATTATTTTTGGTCGATCTCACCGAGACTGAAGTGTATTTTTCATTTTATATATTTTATAAAAATGAAAAATACACTCCAGCTGTAAGATCGAAGATTTTGTCGAAACTCATTTTTGGCAAGCTGTGTGTGATACTCCGATCGTGCGTCAATGTGTTGCTAGATCTATCACCTGCGCACAGAGTGCCTCCAACGACATTGGTTGGATGGCTTCATCTACTTTGTTGCTATATACCACTCCTCTGTCTAGTTGTTTGTCTGCTTCGTTGGTTGGATGGCTTCATCTGCTCCTTTACTCCTACGAGTTGGGTAGTTGCTGGCTGGCTGTTGTCTTTTTTTCATTTTGTCGTGCCGTCCTGTTTTCCCTCTTCGCTGCGACGACATTGGTTGGATGGCTCCATCTACTTTGTAGGTATATACTAGTCCTCTGTGTAGTTGTTTTTATGCTTCGTTGGTTGGATGGTTTCATCTGCACTTTTACTGTTAGTTGCTGGCTGGCTGTTGTCCTTTTTTCATTTTGTCGTGCCGTCCTGTTTTCCCTCCCCGCTTCCTTTTTCTTTCTCCCTATCTATATTTTCTTCAACAAATATCCCAAGGGTACAACTGTACCCAAAAGCAAAAGGAACCAGAAAGGGCCAAGCAAAAAGGAAAAATACAATAATGCAACACTTACAGCTGGCGTTTTTTTTCCACCCTACCTATCGTTTCTTCAACAAATACTTCAAGAGTACCCAAAAGCGAAAGAAACCAGAAAGAACCAAGCAAAAAAGGTGAACACAACAATAAACTCACAGCTCCGGCGTTATACTAATTTTATGAAATACAGAAACATTCGAAGAAATAAGCAAATAAAGCAATAATAGGCGTAAAGGGACAAGGAACGAAGAAAGGGATAAAAAGAAAGGGATATAAATAAAACGGAAAAGGCGAAAACATAAAACAGGTTCCGCGAGAACCTGCATACCGGCGGTGGTATCATAGGGTGGCGAAATAATGCACACAAGACCGGCAGATGGTTTCGACGAGTAGAGGAGGGAGCAGAGTCATTCATGCGGAAATGGCATGACGCGGAGAGATGCAAAACTCTGCAGAGCGACACGCAAAGGCCGCGGCAGCGGTATCCACCGTCGGCATCTATAAGCGGCCGGGGGGAGGGGGGAAGGGGGGGGGTCCTGCCCAAGAGGCTGAAGTCTGGGTCTGGCCATCATCATCCTGAAGCTTGTGGGCCTTCCAATGGCGTCACAAGTTATCGTAACGCCGGTCTGACTTCTTCGCCTTGATGTGTTCTCTCCCCAGTGCCATCGATGATGCACTTGATACACTCTTTGAGCCCAATGCCGTGTTTAGTCAGTTCCTACATAGAGTCTGCTAGTGTCGTGTTTTATTTTGTTTTTCTTTGCTCTCTTTGCTTCTTCTTCTAGTCCTTCCTTTTCATTTATTTTCCTTTTCTTTCCCGTTTCGCTTTCTTCTCAAGTAGTTTCCTTTCTTTTCTCTTCTTTTTTTCTCTTTTCTTGTCCTCTTCCCCGTTTCGCTTTCTTTTCAAATAGTTTCCTTTATTTTCTGTCTTTTTTTTTTCTTTTTTTTCCAACTGACTTGAGTCTGACGTGCATACGAGTATGCGTAGTGATTGGTACCACGTGTATCATTGTTTCTCAATATACGAGTATACGTTGTAGTCTTTTCTGGGTGGCGAGCGGTGTAGTCGGGCTTTTTCAGGCGAGAGTAGTGAGACGTATGTACCAGTAGTACGGTATGAACCTGGCACGTCGTAGGCTGACTCCCGATTTCATTTTTATATTTTCCTGTCGGAGGCATTGTTAGTTGCACCAGCTATAATATAGACTATGCGTGTGCCACTTTTGGCTTTGTGTTTTTTTCTGTGGGGCATCCCTCCACTGTAGAGTGACTGGAGCCTGTCCTGTGACCACGGACTTGATCGTGCGAGTTAATGTGAGAACAACGAAAACAACAAAATGAACAAATACCTACCGCGGTATCGGCTGGACTTGGGACTCGCGTGATCATAATTATTCAAAGTATTTCCACTTATCTAATATACACTACGAGCTAATATACACCCCGCACTAAAGAACGAACACACACTACAGCAGTACAGCAGTACTGCGAACTAGTATCCGCGCTTACTATATAACGCCAACATATCATACGAAAACGGCCAATTACCTATCAAATCAGATAATTGCAGGGTTGTAACGAAGACCACTAATAGGGACAGCTTACGCTATACCTACAATGGGACCCGAAGGGTGCGCCAGCTAGCGTTGGGCTGCGAAAGCAGCTGAGTTAAATCGACACACGACGCGTATGAAAACACGTGGAAGTGAGGTGAGCTAAAGCTTTATTTTTCCCCATCCGCCGGAGGATGAAAAAAAAACAAAAAAAAAAACAGGCTTGCTATACACAAGTGAGTGTGGCCATGCAATGGTGAGCGCACAACTACGAACGCGGGGGCGGAACATATGCAGCACTACTTCGTATTATACGAGTATTATTAACAGAGTTGTACACTATGAAACTGCTGTGTGTGTGTGTGTTCTCCACATTAAACCGTTCTTCTACTCGTCGACATCCAGCACACCCAGTGTCCGTACTGATTCCTCACCCTAGAAAGATCAGCTCTGTGGTCACAAGCTACGACACAGAGATAATGCATCGTAATGCATTCGACAACGCAATGTCATGCCCTAGTACTGGGTACGACAGGCACAACATACATACGTCAGCAACAGAAATACATTGGAAGAGAGAAATACGAAATAAACAAAAACAAAAACAAAAACAAAAAACAAAAACAAAATAAGAAAACAAATAAAAACAACGATAAAAATAAAACAAAAAATGAAACAAACAAAATGAAGGGGAAATCGAAGAAACAACCCAACCGGAAAGGAGAGCCAAAGCTCGGAAAAGAAACATACCAGGTAATAAAATGAAATAAAATAAAGTAAAGTAAAACCAAAATAAGATAATCCAAACACGAGCCAAAAACCTGGACACGCAAGGAGGGAACAAAGGGGAAAAAAATACCCCAGAAAAAGACGAAAAGTGCTATGTACCTACTAGTCGGCCTGGTACCTTGCTACCCTGTCTGCCATCTCCTTCCTGCCTTCGTCCACCGCGGTCTCCCTTCTATTCCTCCTGTTGCCCCCCCTGCCCCCATTCCCTTGGACGGCTTTCCTTCTACTCCTCCTGTTTCCCCCCCTCCCCCCTTTGTGTTCTTCTTATTAAACCAAAATACCTAAGCAAAAAACTTGGTATCCAGCTGCACTGAATCTCGTGTTGCCGGGCCGTCGAGTTTCCTGCAGGCCAATGAAGTCACAGCCGAGTTGCTGGCCTTTCGCCAGTACACGCTCGTCATGCCCATACCCGTTCTTCCCCTTTACGGCCAGGGTACGCACGTTGTAGGTCGCTACCGCCACAAGTGCCGCCTTCCGTCTCTTACGAGTCTCGCGTGCTGCTTTCTCAGCCAGCCGACGAGAGGCTCGTCCCCTCCTCCGTTTCTGTTTCTGTTGTTTCTTTTTTCTCTCTATTAATGTGATGATTGTGGCTCTCCGTTTCGTAGCCCGGTTCGCGCCTTGGTTTCCGCTGGCTGGGTGCAGCCGTCCCAGCCAACGCCGACACTCCCATCCTTCCTGTCGTGCATGCGTACCCACGCGGTGGCCAGCCTCTCCACTCCCCAAGCTGCCCACGCTGCGCTCTCTGCTGTGGTGATGTACCCGTCCTGCCCCGGGGATGAGCTCCTCGGCGTCGGGGTTAAAAAGAAAACCCATCACCACCACCCCACGCGGTCCTTAGAGTGAGCAGTTCACTAGCCAGACCGCGCAAGGTTCCCTCTCTACCCAGCCCGAGGCTCGATGCCCGTGTGACTGCCGCTAGACCGCTGCAGGTCCTCGCGGGCTTCCTCGGCCCACCCCAAGGACGGGGCAGGCCGAAGGAGAACGGTACGAGAGTGTGTATAAAGTGCCAACAACTATATATTAATAGCTGTCAGATTTTGTCCCCCTCAGAAACGTTTTTTTTTTATAGTTTCCGCGCACAGACTGACTAAAATCACCCTGTTGACCCTGATAGCTACACTGTAGTTGTAAGGGGAGTCGCCGACCTATATCCTCAATGAGGACACACAACTCGTAATGCGCGCGATCGGAGTATCACACACAGCTTGCCGAGTTTCGACGAAATCTTCGATCTCACAGCTGGAGTGTATTTTAATTTTTAAAAATATTAATACAACGGTACAGCAGCACACTACTATATACTTCGAAGTATTACTATATACGGAGTATTCTGTTCGTAGTATTATTATCCCTCTGGTACTCATAGCACTCTCACATCACACTAATACTCGTGCTGCTGCTTTTTTTGGTACGTCTCTCACATCGGAAAACTCGCCCGAAAAAGAGTCGGGGTATTATTGCTGCTGGGCGCACAGAAATCGCGGAACAGATTTATCTTCAGCAATGACGACAGCTGAACTACTCGCTTGTGCAGTGAAGAGAAAGTACTCGCGACACGATGTACCCATGCACCAGGCGATTCGCAGCAAGGGCTGGCTAGCCACACCTACACAAGCAAAAAAATCCCGCCGACCACCTCGCGTGGCTGCAGCACACGTGGTCAGAAGAGCTGTGGCAGGGCTTCGGGCAAGGCTGGGAGGGAGACCATCCACTGACCCCAATTTTGTGCCCACATTCAGGGCGGTATACCACACCCAAATCTCCTTACGCGGAAACTCGCTTACGAGAATACACAGACCTGCACACCCACTCGCAGTACAGCAGTACCATAAACAGGGCGACGACGAGACGAGGCACAGACATAACAGCGCACAGCAGTGCAGCAGCGGCGCCAGTCTCGTAACGCCTGCCTACTACTCGCGGCGTAGATGTGCGACGTCAGGCGGGCGCCGGTGACTACGAATTTAGGGCACGCGTTCATCCATACTCCTATTATACTTGCCCCACGCATCTTTTCTGTCAGTCTTCAAACAGAATTTGGAACTTTTCCACCCACCACCGGTTCTTACGAGAGTTTGCTATACCCCCGCATCGCTTATCCGTACCTGTGCCGGCGAATGAACTCGCTGCTGAAGTCGCGCAGGTGGTGCTTCTCTGATGGTTGGCTTCGCCGGGCTCCGCGTATAGCTACGTAGCTGTCGGCGGTGCCACGCCCAGCTTGAGCTCGCGTGCTTTTGAGCGAGCGAGCGGAGAGAGAGCGAGAGAGCGCGGTGAAATAAGTTCCATCGCCGTTGTTTTTCACGACGATCTCCGATGTTTTCATTGGGCTATTCCATATACCTAGCCAATCACATAACGCGGGACTGTCACACACGAATACGGTAATTCCAAAGTTGCGCATAGGGGCACGACATCACGAACAGACTCGGGCCTGCTGCCCACCGCTTACAGCGCCTACAGCCCTCTGCCTATAACCGCGAACCGGCCGTGTGTACTGGGTAGCAAGACCAGCAACATCTCGATCTCGAGTTTATGTACGAGTAGAAGTTTTTCTTCCCGTACATACAAAAGTGTAGGCCGTGATCTGCTGTGCATTCTAACGCTCTACGAATAGCACTGGGTACTATATACTATAGAGTACTAGTAGTACTGGCGTACATAATGCCTGTTGCAATTTTTGTAGTAAAAAAAGGCTATTTATGCCGGTACTATTAATACGCTGTTAATACGATGTTACCCTGCCTCAGGGTCTGTGACCACATATCAATTTGTATCTCCCTTAGAATGAAGAATCAGCACGAACACTCGACGTACCGAGGTCGTTTTTTCATGTAATACAACATGTTGAAGAGCAGGCAACGCACACTCTGTAGTACTGTTCCGTCGAGGGTACCTGCAGGTATACCAGGGTGCATTTTTTTGTTATAAAAATGAAAGAACATTCCTCCAGCTGTGAGATCGAATATTTTGTCGAAACTCATTCTTTGCAACCTGTGTGTGATACTCCGATCGCGCGTATTACGGGTTGTGTGTCCTCATCACTAAGGATAGAGGTCGGCGACCCCCCTTGCAACTACATACCTGGTAGTGTAGTAGCTATCAGGGTAAACAGGGTGATGTTAGTCAGTCTGTGCGCGGAAACTATAAAACCCGTTTCTGAGGGGGACAAAATCTGACAGCTGTGGAAGGAAAAGCATCAGTTTATCAAGTGAATCCTGTAAGTCGAATAACCGGTGAGGGGAGGGCGGAGTTTTTAAGGACCTTGAAGGCCTGGTTTTGAATAAAAGGGAGCGGGGGTGGGGGGGGGAGGGGGGGGGGGGGACGGGTGGGGCAGCTCAATTTGTGCGTGGAAACTATGAATCCTTCGAGGGGATAAATCTGACGGGTTTGGAAAGAATGCACCAGTTTATCATGGGGGGGGGGGCGGGGGCGGGACGGGCGGGGCAGCTCAATCTGTGCGTGGAAACTATACATCCTTAAAGGGGATAAATGTGACGGTTTTGGAAAGAGCATGCACCAGTTTATCATGTATATACTGTAAGGCGTACAACCAGTGAGTAGAGGGCGGAGTGTTCGAGGGGGTGGGGGTGGGGTGGGGGGGTGGGGAGGTGGGAGGTGGGCGAGGGGGGGGGGGGGGGGGGGGGGCGCATAGATGTAGGGGTTTGATTCACGCGTGGTGCTAGATCTAGGCGATGGTACGGGTGGTGGGGAAAGAGGGGCGTTGGGGGCGGGGGGAGGGGGGGATTGCAGCAGCGGCATGGATGGCTCTAGAAAGATAATGAGGTAATACTCTGTGATATTATGATATGATGTGATACGTGCAGCAGTTGAGCAGCATCATTTTTGCCGCAGCACAGCCAGCACGATACAACAAAGCAATAAAAATAATAACAGTTGCTCCAGCAGTAGATGAACATCATGGACAAACACGATCTGTTTGCCCCACCCTACCGCCCCGTGTGATTTGAGCACCACCACAAACACTGCTGTTATTCAAAGCTCCAGACATGCGCTGAAAGACTTTGCGGAATTTCGACATACGCGGGGATTTTTTCATGGTGTTTCCTATCGGGCACGATTCGGGCACGAGCTTGAGCGAGAAACGGCGGTAGTTGCTTCTTCTGTACAGAGTACCAGGTACATAGTACGGAGTACATGTCATGTGATACCATGTACTACCTGTAACACCTATATATAGTAGTACGAGAGGCCCCACACCTAGTTTGTGCTAATGAATTATATATGTACCTGGTATCATAGATACCTGGTACACATGGAAATGCCGTCTGCATGATCACCTGACAACCTCTGCCAAACGAAGTGGCACATACCTAACGAAGTAATGTAATTGAGCGCGGGCACATGAAGCTTTTCTTTCAAAACACTGACGATTTGCCCTTCTCCTCCTCTCGTGGTCAATGGTGGTGACATTGCATGACCACATCACCTCGCTTGCTCTAATTGTAATATAATGTATCTCTGTCTTGGAATTGGTAACCTCAGAGCCCCACATCGACAAGGTGAAAATCAGGTAAAAATCATGGGTGTATAATCGTGCATTTAGCAAATAAATAATAATGTGAAAAGGAGGTACAGGCAGATATGTTGCAATTGCGCCGTAGACCACACTACTAACCTAGTACGTAGGTGAAAAGTCTTATAACGTACTGGTAAGGTATTTCCTACCTACCGTCTGCATGATCCTCTCCCAACCTCTGCCATAATAAGAAGTATGCCTAACGAAGTAACGTAATTTAGAACGGGTCCATCAAGCGTTCCTTTCAAAACACTGACGATGAAGAGCCGGATAGATAGGCTGTTGGTACAGTCTCTTGAGAAGTGACGGGGTCGTGTTTAGTACTAGTTGGGCATGAGGTGAATTTAAATGGACTACGTATTAAGTGGTTGTTTGGTGAGGGCTACATACTTATCCTCGACCTTCAGCCGTTTATTTTGTTTGCGGTTTATTGTGTCAGATGCTTCTGTTTGGTGCTTTGAAACCTGGCATCGGAGTTCCGCTTTTGCCAAAGGCTTAGGATTTCTTCGCCCGTCGTGCTTTTCTTCTTTTTTTGCGGTATGTTATTGAGCTACCGACGTTGCATTTTGGTGGAGGATTATATTGTATGTGGGCAGACTCAAAAAGGGGTAGACGGGTCCGTCCCGTGGAGTTGCGTGGTGCTTTCATGCACGTCAATTTTGTTCACATACGGACTTTTAGTCTTTGAATGGTGGTCAGGCGATCAAAAACGCAGTGAAAAGGCAGGGGGGAGGGTTTTTATCGAGGATTTCCCTCTTATGGCCCCTGTGTTTTCGGTTTGTTAGGCTATCCTCGAGGTCATTATTTCTGTTAAGAGCTTTGCGGCTTTTTACCCTTGGCTATACAGTCACAGGATTGCTAATAGCATATTGCTCTTGTCATCGCATTATTATGCTAGGGGGGATGTGTAAAGGAGTCGTGGTGCCGGATGTTGGGAGGGAAGGGACGCAGGGGTATCAGCTTCGCTTGGAGACAGCACCGGTTCTTCTTTGATGATTTCTCATTACTGGCGTTGAGCTATGAGAAGCTCGAAGGAGACAGGAAAGGGGACAGGAGTGAGAGCATGGGGGTGGGGTGAGGCTCACAGAGTTCGCTTCACCCTCCAGCATTGCTGCTGTGCTCTCTTCTGGACCTTTACCTATGGAACGTACAAGGAACGTTCTCCTAGGTGTGCTATATTCCCAAGAGCGCTTAACGCGCTTACTTCTACCTATCTTGTCCAGAGGAGGACGCTCCATTACCGAGAACGTTCTTGTGGTATAAGCTAGCTATTCTCTACGGGTTATCCGCTTCACTAAGAATATTCCGTTCTAAGGGAATCTTCTTGTGGCCAATAGACCGTTACTCTGCGGACTATCTTACCGAATCTATTGCCCGCTATACCGACACTCTATTACATTAGCCCACCCTGAATAGTCGTATATGCAGACCTCAAGACGGTCGAAAGATGACGACAACGTTCATCCTAAAAGACCGGGAAAGGAGGTCGAAGATGCGGCTATTCGAAACAAACACATGAGGCTATAGATTCCCCCACACCTCGTAAAGAGGCCTAAACTGCAAGGATAGGGCTATTCACCAATAAAGCAGATCGCTAAAAGACAGGCCACAGGAAGAGAGAGGAAAACGGAAAACCAGAATGGAGTAACCTATGTAGAGTATTGAAAACTTAAAACCAAAAAGGAAACCCGAAGACAGAGGGAAGGCAGCTAAGAAATGCAGAGATCAAAGCGAAAGCAAAGGGAAAACAGAAACATATTACCGGAGCGATCTATGTAGGGCCCAGGGGGGAGCGAACGGAGAGTCGTTCGCCGAACAGGATCGGTTACTCGAAAGCTCGCAAAGGGGCATCACCCAAATTCGAAAGTATATATGGCCGGGAGGCATTATGCGTAGCCGCGTGGCCAAAGCCCGAAGAAAATGAAAAATAACACGTAAGACAAAACCAACGCTGCTAGGTTGCCGTAAGGCTTGCTAAAACTAAGGGGCTGCTAGGACCACTTGGTAGAACGAACAACGTGGCGACTTGGGAGGTCTGTTTGCGCTGGGAACAAAACCGGCAAACGTAGCAAGGTAACTCAACCAACACGAACAGAACGTCAGGGTAGCCAAAGAGGTACGCAAGTGGATCGACCTAATTCGTTCGAACACAGAAAAAAAAAAATGTCAGCAGCGCTGAGCGACGGAGTTAGCATGCCAAAACAGCGCCTACAGGGGGGTCGACTGGCGCGTCATATAGCGTAGAATGGCAACGCAACGTGTACACCTAAAAGAAAAAAAACAGGAGCCAAAAGACTCATAAGCAAGGGAGAGCATAATTACCGCCGTGATTGGGAAGTTCACGGGAACCTGAGCACAGTTCGAGGGGATCAACCGTGGCAGGAATATGGTTACTGAGAAGTCGACAGCCTTGTGGGGCGGCAAAAGCTACCGTGACCCAAACACGAAGAAAACACGAGAATACAAAGAAAGAAAGAAAGGATGGCCGGCATTCCGGTGGTCTTGCAAGTCTGCAAGGCTGCCGGGGCCCTACTTGGCAAAGTGCGCAAAAAACCGATCAGGCCTAGAGCTCGGCGATGCCGTCAGAGCAAAGCGGCACCGGCGGCGGTCAGGATACAACACAAAGATCGAGCGCCTAGGGGCAAAGTCACCGAGTATCGGCGGAGGAATCGTGAAGTACAAACACAAGAAGAAAACGAGACGACCACGGTTCGAAAGCCTGGACGAAACGAGACTAGCGGAGACCGTAGTGGTAGAGAGAAAACAAAAGAAAAATAAATATATAAAAAAGAGAGGGGGAGAAACACCTTAACACACCCTAGGTACGAGGCGGTTCTGGTTCGATAGCCATCACAGAGTGGGGCAAAGAAAGACCGGGTCGTCAGACGGGCGTACCTAAAACACTGCATATTGCAGAAAATTATGAATACCGCTCTATCACCACGAGTTGTCAGCCGTCACGGAGTGGGACAGACGGAATCGATGGTGGTGAGAAAAAGAGGCAAACGCTGGTATGAAGAACAAACCAAAAGCGGAGGTATTGCGAGGGACACCTCAATGTTAAAACCAAATTCAAGCCTGATAACGGTTGTAGGCTAACCACGAGAAGACATGACGAAACAAAAAACACTCTAGGTCGGAAGAATGACCACGATAATACCACTAAAGTTACTGCAGGTTGAAGGCTGACTATGAAGAATCATTCCCAATGCTACCGTTGGTGAAAGGCCTAACCATGAGGTAGTACTATCGAAACTGTTGTAGAAGGCTGACCGTGAAGGACTAATCCCAAAACTACTGTAGAATAACCAAAAACAGATAAAACACCCGAAACTAACCAATGGGGGGAGTTGGAACGGTAGGGGCACCGCGGGAAGCATCAGAATTCCGTAGCACCCCACGGGATAGGCTCCCATGCCCATGGCGTTGAAGACACCACGATCCGGAGACGGCGTTCCGGGCGGTAGTGTAGCGAGCTGGCTGGAGGTCGATCTTGATCGGGCCGGGGTCGTCTAGGAACCTGATGATGTAGGAACTACCCGGGGGAGGGTCCGGGGGGGTTCGCGAAGAGGCGTCCGGTGGCGCGCGGTGAGCGATCTTGCCTAGCCACCAGAGGCCGTCACGTGCCTTGTACCAAACGTGTGCCCCGGAGGGGAGGGTGGAGTTTCTGAAATTGCGAAGCCAAAGGTCGCGGGGGACCAGGGTGTAGCCGGGGGCGAGGAAGAGTTGGCCTTGAGATCGGGAGAGCTCGCGGTGTGCGGCGCCGATGCGCATCTGGCGGTAGAGGCGGTTGGTCTGACGGTGTTGTGTCGGCTTCCCGGACCAGTAGAGTATAATATGGCGCCTGAAGTGTTGGAGGTCGAGCTCGCGTTCCCACGAGGAGCTGAGGAGTCCGGTCCAGTGGGTCTCGTATAGGACGGCGATGACTCCGCCGCGGCCGCGTACGAGTTGGTGGCCGGTGATCTGCTCAACCTCAAGGCGCTCCGGTGGTGGTGTGACGTCGTCGAGGGTGACGTGGTAGGGGGGGGACTTGGCAGCGGAAGCTGTGAGGACGTATGTTGTGAGGTCCGCTGGTAGGTGCTTGGGTATGTCGCTGGTGTCGTCGGGGTTGTGGCAGGGCTTGCACCGTTTGACGGAGACGCGTGGTTTGGAGTCCCGTCCCGGAAAGTCTGAAGGTAGATCGAGGAAAAGCAGCTTGTCTTGTAGCGGCCGGTTGTCGGGGGTGTCGGAGGCTGCAGTCGGGCCCACCGCGAGGATCTTGAAAGGCCCGTTCCAGTTCAACGAGAGTTTCGTCTTCAAAACGGTTGCGTCGGTGCCCTTCTTGGCACCCTGGCGGATAGTGGAGGCGGAGTTGTAGACCCAGGCCCAGCCGCCAACGGAGAAAGGGGGGGAGGCGAGGAGGGCGGCCATGATGGGCGCGTTGCGGCGTTGTAGACGCGAGACGGTAAGTCGGTGGAGCTCTCGGACGAGGGAGTAGGCGCGTTGTTGCCGGTCGGTGGCAAGGTTGATGTAGACTAGGTGGTCGCGATCCAAGCTCTGGTGACCGCCGATGTTTTCGGGTTCGAAGACCGAGAGCGGGAGGCGTGGTAGGCGGCCGATGTGGATCTCGTTGAGCGCCAGTCCGGTGGCGGCGTTGACAGAGTTGTTGTAGGCCGCCGACACGTGCGGCAGTAGTACGTCCCAGTCGGTTTGCTTCTCGTTGCCAACCATGGAGAGCATCTGGGCCAGTACATGGTTGACCCGCTCGACGCCGCCGTTGGTGCAGGGGTGATAGGCGCTGGTGTTGACCTTGCGGATGCCGACGCGGTCGTAGACGATGGTTGCCAGCTTGGAGGTGAATTGTTGACCATTGTCGGAGAGGAGCGCCACCGGGCACCCCCAGAGAGGAATGTACTCGTTGAGCAGGATGTCGGCAGTTCCGGCGGCCGTGAAGTTCTCTGCCGATACAGCGAACATGTCGGCCCGGCGGCTGAAGCGGTCGGTAAATAAAAGGATGTGTACGTTCCCGCGCGGTGTGAGAGGTAGGGGCCCGAAGTAGTCGACGCTGACGGTGATGCCAGGGCCGTTGGGTAAAGGAAGGGAGAGGGTCGGCCAGCGAATGGTGTGTCGGGAGGTCTTGCGCGCCTGGCAGTGAAGGCAGCGGCGGATCCACCAGCGGGCGGAGACGTCCATGCCGATCCACCAGTAAAACCGTGCCAGCATGCGAACCGTCCGGGTAACTCCAAGGTGTAGGGAGGTGTCGGCGTGGCATGTGTTCAGCACCCAGGGGCGCATCAGCATTGGAACGTAGACGCGGGGGGGATAGGGTGCGGGTGGCGATAGGCTGTTCCCGGGTTGAGATGTGGGTGGACGTTGGATCAGGAGGGCTGTTTCGTCGTCAGCGCGGTGGAGTCTGCCTTTGGCGGCAAGTGCGAGGACGTCGGAGAGTAGCGGGCGCTGGGCGGAGGGGATGGAATCCAAGAGGTCAGCCG
This sequence comes from Undaria pinnatifida, assembly GCA_012845835.1. Lineage (NCBI taxonomy): Eukaryota > Phaeophyceae > Laminariales > Alariaceae > Undaria > Undaria pinnatifida. The sequence continues at coordinate 7,368,333 of JABAKD010000009.1, read as the reverse complement.
GCGGCGGAGAAGGGGAGTCCAACGATAGGAAGCGGATGGCGGCGTAGCACGGGCTCTGCGCGTTGTTCGCGCGCCCAGTCTCTGTAGGTGTAGCGCTCAACGCGGGCGAGGAGGTGGGGGTCGATGTTTAGGTCGACAACAGGATCCGGGAGCAGAAGTGGCGGTGTTGATCGGGACGTCGGAGAAGTCCTCGAAGGAGGGGCCGGTCTTGGTGCGGTTGGTGCGGGTGACGCGGGCGGCATGGGGACGGAAGCTGGAGGCGTTGTCGTCGGGGGAAGCCTTGGTTGGGCCCCGGCCGGGGGCGTGTGCGGTCGACGGGTAGATGTAGATCTTTTGGATACGGTTGGTTTCGGACGGCGTCCGAACCCATAGTCTGCGGTAGGTCGGGGGTTTCCCGCGGCGGCGGCGGCGCGATGGCGGGTCCGTGAAGAGATCAGACCAGAAGGCGGTGGTTCCGTGGCGCCAATGGTGGACAGCGGGGAGACGACGGGTGGCCTGGAAGCCGAACCAGGAGGAGCGCCGGTGTTCACGGCGGCATTCTCGGAGCTGACGAGCGGCCTGGCGGTGGAGTCGCGGGTCGAAATAGGCCCGACGAAGTTGTTGGGGATGCCGTGGTGCTCCATGCGTGGTCCCAGTAGGCAGAAGTCGGTATAGTCGTCGGCGGTGAAGGGAAGAGGCTGGATTGTTAGAATGGGTCTTGAAGGGGGGGACACGAGCCCACCCAAGCCGATACCCGGTGTAGGCGGCTCGTTCGGCGCGAAGCCGCAGGGGCGGATGAGGTAGATGCCAACAGTGTCCGGGCCAGTGAGGCGGTTGCGTCCGGTGCGGTCGGCGTCGGTGGCTGGTTGTGGTAGGCGTGAAAGGAAATCGGCGTTGCCGTTGGCCGTACCTTTGCGGTACTTCAGTGTGTAGTTGTAAGCCGAAAGGAACTCGAGCCAGCGCCGGACGCGAGCGTTGTGCTCACCAACCTTGGCGATGTTCTCGAGCGCCTTGTGGTCCGAATAAATTTAGAAACGGGTGGACCACAGATGCCCGCGTAGTCGCTTGATCGCCCAAACGATGCTGCCGGCCTCGAGGTCGAGGGGTGTCCATGAACGTTCGGAGTCCAGAGTGGCGCGGCTGATGTAGATTATCGGGCGGACGGAGCCGTCAAGTTGTTCCTGCTCGAGAGTCGCTCCAAAGCCGTCGATGCTAGCGTCGCAGTAGAGGCGGAAAGGGCGGGAGTCGTCGGCGACGGCGTCCCAGTCGGGGTCGACGAGGATCGGTGGCTCGGTAAGTTCGTGGAGGATGGCGCGGATGGTGGCTTCCATGGCGGGGGTGAAGTCGAAGGTGGTGCCCTGCTTGAGTAGAGCGTTGATGGGGCGAAGGCGTCTGGAAAGGTTTGGTAGGAACTTGCCGTAGTAGTTGATACCTCCGAGGAGTGACCGCACCTGTTTCGTGTCGGTGGGCATGGGCATTTTGGTGAGGGCGGCGACCTTTTCGGAGTTGGGGCTGTAGCCGCCAGCGGAGATGGTGTGCCCTAGGAAGTCGGCGGTTGTGGCGCCAATTTTGGCCTTGGAGGGAGAAAGTTTGAGGCGGTGCTTACGGAGGCGACCAAAAAGGGCTCGGATGTTGGCGACGTGGTCGGTGGGGTCGGGGTCGAAGACGATGATGTCGTCGAGGTACGCGGCGACGCGTTCCAAGCCTTTGATGACCTCGTTAATAACCTTAACGAACCAACCGGGGGAGGCACTGCTTCCTTGCGGCATCACAAGCCACTCGAAGAGCCGGTCTGGCGTGCAAAACGCCGTCAAAGGGATGGTATCCTTGTCGATGGTGATTTGGTGGAACGAGGCGACCAAGTCGAAGAGGGAGAAGATGCGCCCTTTTCTTAAAGAATCGAGGACCTCGTCAACGCGGGGGATGGGAAGCTGTCCGAGGGAGCTGATGGCGTTCAGCTTCTTATAGTTGATGGTGATGCGGACACCGCCGTCCTTCTTCGGGATGGCGACCATGGGGCTGGAGTAAGGTGAGGTCGAATGCTGAATCAAGCCGGCGGCCAGGTACTGGTCGAGGACGGCGTCGGCCTTTTTGGCAAGGATGGGGTTGATCCTGTACGGGCGGGAGGTAACTGGTTCGCTGTCCGGAGGTACGGTGATCTTGAACGGCATCAATGAGCACGAGCCGAAGTCGGTCTTGGAGGTGGAGAAGACGTCCGGAAACTCGCAGAGGACATCTCCCAGGCTGTCGATCACCGATGGGGACCATCCGGAACCGTGGAGGTCGAAGATGATGTCGCGCAGATGCGGCGGCAGACGGTCCCAGAGGTTGAGGAAGCTAGTTTGTTGATCGGTGTCGAGGCGTGCAAGGAGCTGTGGGCACGGGGCTGTCGGTGGGTCGTGGGGATTGGCTGGTGGGGGGTTCTCGCTGGCCACAGGGATGTTGTCGTGTAGGGCATGTGCGCCTGGCATAGGTGGAGGGGCTGGGGGGTCCAAAGAAGGGTGCCCAAGGGTGGCTAGTGGTACTTGCACCAGTGGGGAGAGGGAGGTTCCGAGGAGGTCGCCCGGTTCGAGATCGGTTGATCCTGACAATGGGATAGTCTGGTGTCCGTCGGAGACGAAAATTTCCTTGTCGGTGAGAAGGTCCTCGCGGGGGAGCATGTTGACCATGTACTGCCCGGTAAACGCCGGGGCGCCTGACTGGCGCACGAGGTTGACCTTGATGAGCTTCGGCGAGGGGGAAAGCGAAATAACTTTCGTGCCGGTGAACCGGAGGTGGTAGACGTCTTCGGTGTATCGGTCGTCGGGAATGAAGGCGGAGGCCCTGTTGGTGTCGTGGTGGCGCAGGGAAAGTTCGCCCAGGGTCGGTTGGGGGGGCTGGTGTGGCAGCTGGGGCTGTCGCGGGAGCGTGGTATACGAGCGTCGCTCGAAGCGCATCCAGCTATCTCGCCCCAAGAGGATGGGATGCTGCATAGTTCCTGCAGGAACGACGCAAGCCCATACTGCCAGGGCGGCGGTGGGGGTTTGGTGGTGCTTAAACTGGATGCTTGAGCGGATGGAAACGGTGGTGGAGAGGGGAGTCGAGGTTCCGAAACCTTCCCATGAACGAGGTGAGTTCTGTCGCTCGCACTCATCCGTTGCTGACCGGGACGCCTTCAGTTGTTCCACGGCGGCGGCGGTGATGAACGACTGGGGGGAGCCTGTGTCAAGCAGCGCCACGAGTTTGCAGCGTTTGGCGGCGGTAGGGCCGCTGTGGACTAGAACTTCGGTCGTGAACGACGCGTCGTCGACAGTTAGGATGCCGCTTGTAAGGCACGGTCCATGTTCTGGTATCGTCGGCGCGGTAGTAGCGGGGTATAGGTTGGTTGCGCCGTCGACGGCGGAGACCTGAGCGAAGTGGCTGCTGGGCAAGGCGTCCGGGGTGGAGGGTGGCAGAAGGAGTCCAAGCGGGGTACTCGGCGTTTGTCGAAGGGGGGGGGGGCTTGTCTCGTGGATGCCATCTGCGGTGGGGAAGACCCGGCTGGCGTCGGTGGTGGTGGGTGTTGGCTCAGCGGAGCAGGGGGCGAGGGCGCTTGTGGCGTGGAGGCTTGAACGAAGGCGTTCGCGGACGTCCATAAGTACCCGGCCTAGCAGGTTCCGACCGCGCCAGCGCGCCCTTTCGCAGGCAAACGGGTGGTCGGCCCTATAGCCGATGCCCCAGATGAGGTCGTACGGGCTGGCCTCAGCGATGTGCTTCTCGCCAGTTGCCTCGAGCGCTTGTTGTAGGTCCGGGTTTTGGCTGAACTTGCAGAAGTTGGTGTTGAGGACGATGTCGTAACGGTGTCGCTCCCAACACTCCTGGTCGAAGCCGGACACGGTGCGTCCAAGAGATTTTTGGTCGGCGGGATCGGGGGTGGTTCGGATGAGGAGCTCTGTCGCGGTGTCACCGAAGAGCGCAGCCTTCTGCGCCATCATCATCTGTTCGGCGCAGTTGTACGTGACGCTTTCGTACTCGATGTCGCACAGGTACCACTGTGAGAAGACGGACGAGGAGTTCCAGAAAAAATGGAAAGAATCCGGGGTGTCCGCGGTGTCATGTGCTGGCGAGGGCGAGTCGTCGGAAGGGTGTTGCAGGGGTGGGTGTCGGCGATTGTTGGTAATGTTGCCGTGTGGCGTTGTCGGGGGTAGAGTCAGGTCCGATCGGGCGGTGCTGACTTGGACGCCCGAGTTCGCGGGGGAATTGCTCGGCAAAGCCGAGGTACCGGGAGGGTCCACGCGGTGGCGCGCACGCTGGGCGGGGATACCCTGAGAGGTCCTGTCTTCAGGCGTTTGGAGAGCAGGGCTGTACTCGCTAGGGCATGCAGATCCTGTGGCCCGAGTCCACGCAATGCGTGAAGCCGGCGAGGATGACGGGGCAGGGTGCTCAGAGCATGTCCTGGTCGACTGTGATCGCGAGTCTTCCATCTGTACGACGGGGCTGTCCCTCGAGCTCAGGGACAGTGGTGCTGTCAACACCGTGGCAGCGAGTGGGAAACCGTCATTCGCGGGCCCAACGTTGCCACTAAAAGGGCGCACGTCCTGCCGACGACGCCAGATTGTAAAGGAGTCGTGGTGCCGGATGTTGGGAGGGAAGGGACGCAGGGGTATCAGCTTCGCTTGGAGACAGCACCGGTTCTTCTTTGATGATTTCTTATTACTGGCGTTGAGCTATGAGAAGCTCGAAGGAGACAGGAAAGGGGAAGGAGTGAGAGCATGGGGGTGGGGTGAGGCTCACAGAGTTCGCTTCACCCTCCAGCATTGCTGCTGTGCTCTCTTCTGGACCTTTACCTATGGAACGTACAAGGAACGTTCTCCTAGGTGTGCTATATTCCCAAGAGCGCTTAACGCGCTTACTTCTACCTATCTTGTCCAGAGGAGGACGCTCCATTACCGAGAACGTTCTTGTGGTATAAGCTAGCTATTCTCTACGGGTTATCCGCTTCACTAAGAATATTCCGTTCTAAGGGAATCTTCTTGTGGCCAATAGACCGTTACTCTGCGGACTATCTTACCGAATCTATTGCCCGCTATACCGACACTCTATTACAGATGGTACGGTTCTGTGACAATTCCAAGAGTTGCTATGACAGAGGCGTTTTCGTGATAGTAGGGGCCGCGATATTTACGTCCCCTCCCCAAGTCGGGTGTGGCTGCCCCACCCGGACACTACAACCAATCTTCAACCAAACCACCTATTAATTCCTTGGGTTCGCGTTCATAAACCCTTCGGATAAGCAATCAAGTTACCATTTATACACTACTTTCTCGGGAGGCTTCCCATCTTCACCACCTGCACAGGGAACTTGCTCTCTCTCTCCGAGGAACGCACAAGCGCCTTCTGAACTCGGTCGTATCGGTCCTTCGGAGGTCAGTCATTATGAATACCTGAGGCGTGCTACAGATATAGCCCATATATGTGGACATTGCGATGCTAGTACGAGCTAGATATCGTCGTCCGCTTCGCCGTGAATATCCTCGCCTGTCTCACCCTGACTCCAGACCTCACTGCCTAGGACACGATTCGTGACACTTACTTCTCCCCCTCGTGCTCAATGGTGGTGTCATGGCATGACCTCATCACCTCGCTTGTTGTATTTTGCAGTATATATATGTCTGTCTTATAATTAGTGTCCCCACCCTACAACCTTACACAACCTCAGAGCCCCACATCGGCACAGTAAAATCATGCCAACCTATCGATTCAAATATTAAATCTTGCGATCCATGTACAATGACACACCATGAAGCTAACACACAGTGTATACCACACCTAAAAAATGTTTTGTATACCACACCTAACATCAAATCTGCTAGAACAATAAACAATACCAGACAGGTGATATAAACTGATAGATTCCTTCTACAATCGTCAGATTTGTCCCCTTGAAGGATTAATAGTTTCCGCGCAGAAATATTGAGTTGCCCCGCCCGCCCCCCCCCCTCCGGATCCGTCTTGTTCAAACGCCCCACCTAAAATCAAATTGCTGCCAGAGTGCAGGTAGCCGATATCACCTCATTATATTTCTAGTAGTAGTGTTAAGATACGGCCTTGAAAGGCCTGTAATTATCCGAATTTGAGATCATTTGGATGGGTTTCGTATGATAAGGTTGGCGTTTTATATACGGGAAAGTTAGGAAATAGATCGGAGGCACGTGCCTCCGATCTCAGAAGCTATCCGGGGCTCTGGTGGAATCGAATAAAGCTACGTCTGTACGAAGGCAAAAAAAGTGAGTCCTGTCCGAGGACCTGCTCAATTGGCAGACCTGCAGGGGGCACTCTCTTTCCCCACCTATGAACATACACTAGCCATCCATGCCGTAGCTCCATTATTTTCAGCCCCCCCTACACACACACCCCGCCTCCACCCCCCCCCCATTTTTTTCCCCCCGCTCCCTCTTGTTCAAACACCCCACCTAAAATCAAAATATGCCAGAGTAATAGACACGACCATGGTCCAGGCAGTTGATACCACCTCATTATATTTCTAGCCATTCTTGCCGTAGGTCCAATTCCCCCCCCCCCCCCCCCCCCCCCAAACGCCCCCTCCTTCCCCACCACTCGAACCATCACCTAGACCTGGCACCACGCGTATGGCAAGTCCCTACATCTATGCGACCTAAATAAAGCTGTTGGAAACCCCCTTCCCCCCCCTCCCCCTCCCCCCCCCTTCGATCTCTCCGCCCTCTCCTCACTGGTTGTACGACGTACAGCATACACTTGATAAACTGATGCATTTCCTTTCTTTCCCACAGCTGTCAGATTTTGTCCCCCTCAAAAACGGGTTTTATAGTTTCCGCGCACAGACTGACTAACATCACTCTGTTGACCCTGGTACAAGCTACACTGTTGTAGTTTCAAGGGGAGTCGCCGACCTATATCCTTAATGAGGACACATACCAAGCAATACGCGCGATCGGAGTATCACACACAGCTTGCAAAGATGAGTTTCGACAAAATCTTCGATTTCACAGCTGATTGATGGAGTGAATTTTGAATTTTATGATACTTTAGACTAGACCTATACATGAAGATACAATAAATATTTCGATAGTAGTTCCTACAGTAAAGCCCATAATAATAGCCAGTGTCTTTATTGGTCTCTCATGGCTCGCTGGATAGACTCGAAAGCTTTCATGCATTATTTCCCTAAAGATGATACTAAAAGACAGACATAACAGGGCTAGGCACGGTAGTGCGGGGTAACGCAGGGAAACGGAGGGTAGAGCAGGTAGTGAGATGATGGGCGTCCTGCTTGTCCCATCATCGTTACCTACGTTATCACCCATCTATGACGGCCTTGACGTGAACGTGACATCTAATGTCACCTCAACCATGACATGGTTTCACGTCGAATCTATACGAAAAACTATCCTTCTACGGAGGGCACTCCATTACATCGGTGCCGCCGTTTTTTTATCACTACTTTGCGCTTCAGCATATAGAAAACTAAAAATAATCTACTACTGCTGTACTTCGTACTTGTGCAAGTATGCGAAAGAAGTCTTAAGAGTGTCATGTCTCATGTTTCGGTTGTTGTAGGCTGTGGTATAATACCACGTTCTAGCCTGACGAGTGTTGTGGTGACATTGATTTCAACGCCTAGGTTAGGATCATGAATCAATGGTGTGCTGCGGAGCACATGCCACAGCAGTGAAAACTGCAATCTCGATGCCGAAAGGCCTTTTAATAGACGTATATGGTACGTATACAGCAGTAGTATCATACAGAACCAGATGTACCGTATGCCTCGTACATGCGTCCGGGACCATAAAAATATACTGTACCTCGTCACTATTAATAGCGGCCCTGGAGCTACACTATTTTATAGTGCGAAATATGAAGACAGGACTCCGACGGGAGGTCTGGAACACAGACAGGAGGAGTGGAACGCTTTGTACACCAAGTGCAACAGCGACAGCAAGGAAGCACCTCCTGCTACGAACTTCCGGGTGGAGCAAGGGCCAGACCCTGATGACTATAATACCATCAAGCTAGTTAGTGGAGGCTTGAGGGTGGCTGCATGAAATGGGAAAGAGGATCTCGGACAAGAGGTTTGAAGGCATCTTACTGCAAGGCCTGGCCGATGACAGCGGGTTCGAGAAGATGACAAGCTTTTCACAGCCCAAACTTTGGCATCGACGCCATTCAATCAATGATGAGAATCTTGTACGTCGACCGTCTCTCGAGACCAGGACATGTAGTAAACAAGCTAGCCGGCAGAGGAGCGTCAATGACTACTGTCAAAGGATCACTGAAGGTACGATGCTACAACTGCCAATAATTCGGACACATTGAAGAGAGATTGCACAAACAGCAAGAAGGACCGATCTGCTACACCAAAATGGTGCTCGCTCAACAACTTGACGACACACAGGAATGCCGAGTGCAACGTTCAGGAAAGGAAACACAACGCGGAAAACCAACCACAGGGAGAAATGCAAATTGCCCACACGGTGACTGAGTCGACGGCGACGGAAGAAGAAAGCATCGGTATGTCTTCGCGGCCTCTGGGGGTACCTAATCTGCGGAGTTCCAGGGAATTGCGCAGACAAACAAGAGAAGGGAGGCTACTGCTGACACACCCAGACTTGCTCCAAAAATCTTGATCATGCTGGCGAATAGCGGAACATCCGGGCATTTCTTTGACGACGAACTTCACCCGAATCTGAAGGACAAGCTGCTAAACTACACGCCACTCGAGAGACCCCACAAGATACGAGCTCTCACGGTTGTGAGCTCCATCATAGGGTTGTATATCTTGCATTGAGGCGTTCAAGCCTCATTATTACGAGGTGTGGGGGAATCTATAGCCTCATTTTTGTTTGTTTCGAATAGCCGCATCTTCGATCCCCTTTCCAATTTTGGATGTTTTGTTGACATCCTTTGATGCGCAAGTGATCTGCATCTACGACTATTCAGGGTGGGCTAATGTAATAGAGTGTCAGTATATCTGGCAATATATTCGGTAAGATAGTCCGCAGAGTCATGGTCTATTGGCCACAAGAAAATTCTCATGAGCGGAATATTCTAAGTGGAGTGGATGACCCGTAGAATCTAGCTAGCTTATACCACAAGAGCGTTCTCGGTAACCGAACGTTCTTCCTCTGGACAAGATAGATAGAAGTAAGCACGTTAGGCGCTCATGGGAATATAGAACATCTGGGAGAACGTTCCTTGTACGTTCCATAAGTAAAGGTCCGGAAGAGAGCACAGCAGCAATGCTGGGGTGAACCGAACTCTGTGAGCTTCACGCCACCCCCGTGCTCTCACTCCTCCTCCTTCTTCTCCTCTTTCTCCTCCTTCTACTTTCCTGTCTCCTCGAGCTTCTCATAGCTCAACGCCAATAATGAGAAATCTATAAAGAAGAACCGGTGCTGTCTCCAAGCGAAGCTGATACCCCTGCGTCCTTTCCCTCCCACCTTCCGGTACCACGACACCTTCACAACCGCGGGACGGCGCATTCTACTACGAACGGCCACCGGTATGGTTTCCGGGAAAACCGTCGACATGGTAAGCAACGAGCATTAGCTGAACCTTGAAGGCTTGATTGTGCCTGGGTTGGAGCATCGCCTCTTCTCAACATCGCAAGCAGCAAAGACCGGGATAATTACCATCATCGACTCTCATCCGTGTCTGAAACGAAATCAGCACGTCCAGCCACTGCAACAGCTGAACATGAACCAAGAGCTTCTCTCCTTTGACCTCGAGATTGCTGAAGCTACCAGTGATGAGGTGGCCCTCTCAGCGATACGGGTACCGGCTGACATTTGGCACAGACGAGTGGGACACATTAACTCCCAAAGTTTGAGGATTCTGCGCGACAACGGCGACAACGGCGACAACGGCATCATCTACAGTGATAACAGATCGCCAGTGACGTGTGCGCGTTTGGGAAAAGAAAGCAATTGCACCATCCCAAGACAACTACGCACACTACCGATCGGCCTTTCCAACTGGTTTACACCGATCTTCTCGGGGATTTATCCCCACCTGAACTCGGAGAATTTCGTTACGTCAGCATATTCACGGATCAGCACAGCAAATGGAAGAAGGTATTTCTCATCAAAGAGCAGGGTGATGCAGTAAGCACACTCCAACAGTTCGTACAGACCGTGGTCATTCTCCGGGGCCTGCGGGTCGGACGTCTTCGCACGGACCGGGGGGGGAGTACACGGCAGGGTAGTTTGAGAAGTACTGTCTAGACACGGGGATTCGTCACGAGTTTTCCGCCACCAACATTCCTTAACAGAACTAGAAGGGCAAATAATTGCCAACATCGCACGCTGCCTACTGAAAGATGCGGGGTTCGCAAAACTTTTTTTGGGCAGAAATGTTTTTCACGGCAACGTACTTGGCCAACCGCATGCCGCACTCCGCGCTCCAATCACAAGCTCCACCTTCATGGTACTCTTCGGCGTACCCGCCAAGCTGAATCACCTCCGCATGAGGGCCTTTGTACACGTCGAAACACACACGTCGAAGCTCGAGGACAAGGCCTGGGGAGGGAGACTCTGTGGATACAGCATATGAACAGCGAAGCAAAGCACACCGGGTATACAGCAACAAGACGGGACGAGTGACAGGGAACCGCAACGTCATCTTCATTGATACCCCAGCGTCGACACTGGTCGATTCCAACGAGGGCATCACGGAGACAACTCGCTGGCAGAAAACACGAACGACATCCGTATCAACCACCTGCAGCGAAGAGATAGACAGCCTCCTGAAGAAACTGTCGGAGCTCACGAGGAGGAGCCGGTCGTGTATGGCGCCGGCAATGACCAGACACTCGAGACGACCCAGACAGGAGCATTGCCGACAGATCACGAACTAGGGTGCGCAACACGTATGGGCACACGCGCAAGAGGTGCCGTAACTCCCGTCTCACACGAAGGACAAAACCCTCCCCAGCAGCGAGAGCTACAATACGTAACCTGGGATTGCTCACCAGCCCAATGGCCAATGACGCAGAGGTTGCGCACGAGAAGGAAACATGATGGAAAACGCGCTGGTAGCTGAGACCGAACACCGGTCAGATGGAGAACAAGAACACAAGATGGAAGTATACTTTGACTACACCCTAGCCACTGGAAAACCCGTCTCCGAGCACCGTTCGGATGGGGAGGTCATTACGATCCCGAACACATTGAAGGAGGCGATTGAATCGCCACAAGCGACCAAAAGGGAAAAATCCACAGACAAGGAGATGGACAGCCTCCAGAAACACGCCGTCTTAGACCTGGTATCTCCAGACTCAGTACCACCGGAGCCCAAGGCGGTCGGGATCAAGTGGGTCCTTAATGTAAGGCCGACCGCGCGCCGAAAGGTAGAGTATATCCAGGGCTGGAGGAAAGTACCGGGAATCGACTGTGGCTGCGCATATGCACCAGTATCCCGTATCCAGAGCATCCGCATGACATGCGTCATGGCTGCGAGTGAAGACTGAGAGGTAATCCCAGCTTGATGTACAGACGACGTTTTGTAAACGCCGAGGTACAGGAGGAGGTGTACTTGTATGTGAAGACTCCTCCAAGCTACGCATCACTCAACGCTACAACCGGACGTCCTAATGTGTTGAAACTCAAGAAGAGCCTGCACAAACTTCGTTAAAGCCCTCGCAACTGGTTCAGCGCCATCGACAATTCACTGAAGGACATGGGATTCACAGCGACTACAGTACATCTGATCCATGCGTCTACGTCTTTGGCTCAGACGACAACCTCAGCATTCTTACCATCGTGTACGCAGATTCGACCTCCTTTTTGGAGGAGACACACCACTACTGGAGGACCTTAAAAGTCAGCTGATGGGCCGATTCGCCATGACCCACATGAGGGACGTCTCGATGGTGCTAGGCATGCAAATCACCGGAGACAGGGAAGCTTAGACTCTGACCATTAGCCAAGAGCACTACGCCAGGCTAGTCCTGGCACGATTCGGCATGGCAGAATGCAACCCAGTGCAAACGACGGGAGCAGGAGCGGAGTTATCTCTCAACCTCAGCCGGACACGATGCTGCTAGATTCTACGGGCATCCAACTTTACCAGGCGATCATGGGTTCTCTGATGTTCCCGAGGCAATGCACACGCTGCGACACCACTCACGCCGTCAACCAACTGGCCCGCGTCATGAGCAAACCATCCCAGCTGCACATGACAGCAGCAAAGCATTTTATCCGCTACCTAAAGGGAGATATGGGCCTGGCAACCACGTACAAGACAGGGTGCTTCAAAAATGACGGGGGATTGGATGCAAACTGGGGAAACAAACCTGACAACGGCAAGTCAACCTCTGGCGACTTGTTCATGCTGGCTGAAAGACCACAGAGGATCAAGACTGCGCTCTAGAACGTGACGGCGCAGTCGACTCTTGAGGCGGAACTCATCTCCATGGCACTCACAAGCAAATAGGCAGTGTGTCTCTCCAACATGTTGATGACCGAGCTGGGATTTTGAAAGCTCTTCGAAAGTGCACCACTCTTTGGCGATAACACCGGAGCCCTACATACACTAGCAGGAAACAACACCTATAGCTCGCGCACGAAACACATCGCTCTACGCTTCTTTTGCTTGAAGGAGCTAGTCAAGGACGGAAAATCACCATCCACCACGTGGCGAAACATAAACAACTGGCAGACGTAGGCACTAAGCTCCCCACGAAGAACACGCGTCGACACCTAGTGAACCTTATCGAGGCGTACACAACAAGAAGCGAGATTTGAGGAGGAAGAGAGCAACCCAAGTTCGACCCGAAGGAGGAACATGCCACGACGACAATGCCAATGAGCACACGTCAAGAATCGACAAAGATGGGAGGAAGCACTCCAAGATCGATGTGAACGGAGGCCAAGTTATGACGACGACATGCGTATTGTACGACAGGGATTCGACAGCTACACTACACTACACTACAATAGATAGATAGATCGAGATCTGGAGGAGACATTTGAATTAGCCATACACACCACCACACACGAAACCAACATACGGAATCAACGAGTGCGGATACGCCTACATAAACCCATTTTCAGCGATCAGCCAGGCGAGGAGGAACCCTTCAGCGAGATGTCATCTGACGGCGGCGAGAGCACAACGACGCAAGGCCGAGAACGGCGAATACGATTGTACGACAGGCTTCCTTTCCTGGAAGAGCACTACACAAGAAAGGAGGCAACGGCGGAGATCGCCAACTGGACCACCAAGCAGGGCGTCGAAAACTATCCCGATAAGTCGTTTGGAACGTTTGTGCACGTGATAGAAATAGCGGAATATGATGACTTGACGGAACCACAGCGCTTCTGAGTCATCCGACGGTAGGGGACCGGTGTTGCAGTTGTTGGACTAACTAATAATGTACCTGTCCGATTGGGTTCCTCAAGTGAGGAACTACCAGTTGTAGTCATCAATCAAGTAATTTCACGAGTACATATTGTTTTAGGGCGAAGGCATTGAAGCTTGGTCGAGTTGGGCGAACGAATGCCTTCGAAGTCATGTAGTATCGTGTGAGTTATTGAGCTACGAAGCTCCTCATGTTAGGAGCTCATAAAACTCTTAAAATACGCTGCACCCCTGCTGTGATGTGGCTCTTCTTTGGGCTCCTCACCAGCGCATGGACCAAAGCTGCCACCCCTAGTTTAGATCAGATGGTCTCAGCCCGAAAAATCTCGATAGCAACGTGCAGGTCAAAGCAGTTGACCGCGAACGGGGGGCGTGGAAGAAGTATTATGTAACGAAGCTCAAGGAGAAGGAAGACGAATGCCGGCGCAGCCTCAGTCGTACGAAGGCTAGACTCAAACGAGAGAACGAAGCATGTCCAGTGGAACTTACACACAGTCAGAAATGATTGATGATGTTAGATCAGAGATGAGGCAGACCTCGTCGGAAGCGACGGAGGCGATTGCCCACCTAGCTGAAGACACTATTTGCTCTATAACATCCACCGTGTCGCGTAATGTCAGAGCTGAGTTGCACAACTTCATTAGGGAAAAGACCTACCGACCGACGGGGTGTGTGTGTGTGTGAAATGATTTCCGGAAGATCTCAACATAGCATACGCAAGCTGAGCAGAAAAAACATAACATACTCTGCCACGGCATTTTTTCTGCACATAATGCTTTAGACCAGGAGAGTACTGTAGAGTAAAGCTGAGCAGAAAAAGATAACACACTCTGACACGACATTTTTCTGCAAACGATGATTTAGACCAGGAACGTAAAGCGGTGATTGAGGTAGAACATGTTTGATAGGGTAATTTCATCTAAGGGGGAGTGTTGAAAGAATATGCTAGGATCCACAAGGGATCTATCCGTTAAAGGTACATGCTCATTACATACGTCAAATAAGTGTATGCAGAGTACTGGGTAAGCTGTCGAACCATGGATTGGACGGTGATTGCTTTGAGTATGGAAGGGGACACATACTTTGAGTATGGAAGAGGACACATACTGTGTACGGTATTTCACCAAGTAATAACGTGTTGACTGAGTAAACGTTACGTTTTCTGCGTAAGATCGAAGTGCTGACTAGGTCATGTGCGTAAGATTGAACTGGGTGTCGTATGTAGTGGATACTACCATACGAGATTATTAGTTACCGTCAGAAGGAAGAGGCACGAGTGCTTGCACATCAGGTTCACTCTTCACACGTACATCTGAACTTGGACACTTCATAGCTACGAGATAGGTTTTTATTGGCCCAACTAGAGCCCTTTTAAAATTATCAACCATCGCCTAAACCATCACCAGTCAGGCTCGAGCTCGTCTGGCCACGACTCAGTGTTAGTCTCTGAAGACCGTCATCGGTCATTCATCACATTATAACAAAAGTGCGGTGCGGCGTCTGCATGTACAGGGAAGATGGAGACCCACTGTCCTTGCCCACATCGCAGGGTGGATCGTAGGAAAAAACCCTTTCTTCCGGTGGATGGAGTTACCGATCTAGTTTCGGGACCAACACCAGTATTGCTCTCCATACGCGGTGTACACACGTCGACCTTTCTCTGCACCATATTTGTGAGACGAAAATTAAAGTGCCCCGAAGCGAAAGTTCATGTGTTATGTGCTCTATGGTCATTTTTTTAATAATTCTCAGACGACGCGTGCTACGATAGAGGTACCTAGCACTTTTCGTCTGGAATGGTTTCCCAATGACGGGGCTCCTAAGCCCAAAATCGTCCGAAATACGACATTTTTGTCGCATGTTTCCCGTCGTTTACCTAAGCCATGGGATTTTCCACCCGGCAGCATTTTTATTTTTCTCCAAATCGGTTTTTGGGAGAGGTCTTAAGCTCCCAAAATTTAGGAAACCTCAGAAAAGTGTGGTGCAGAACGCGTCGGACTGTGCACGTTTTTTATCACCGTCGACTGGGCGCATCGCCGCGGGCGTTGCCGCGGACATGTCCGTGGACATGCCGTGGACATTGCCATGAAAATTGACGCAGGCATGTCCGTGGACATATCCTTGCCGTGAACTTTGCAGCGGACATTACCGCGGACACGTCAGCGGACTTTGCCACGGACATTGCCGTGGACCATTGCCGCGGACATCACTATGGGCATTGCCGTGGACCTTACCGCAAGAACCTTACCGTGAACACTGCCGCGGACCTTGCCGCGGACATTGCCCGTGGAACCGTGTCGCGAACATTGTCCGTGGACATTGTCGCGGACGTTGCTGCGGGCATTGTCGTAGATATGGCCGTGGATATGGCCGTGTATGTTGCCATGGACACGACCGAAGCTATTGCGGTGGGGCAATGCCGCGGAATAACCGCGGACATCGCCGCGGGCATTGCCATGGACACAGCCGTGGACGATACCGTGAATATTCTCGTGGACATTGCCGTGGACATTGCGGTGGAGAATGTAGCAGACATTGCCGCAAACATTGCCATGGACATAGCCGTGGACATAGCCGTGGGTACTGCCGTAGCCTGCCGTGGACACGGTCGTGAGTGCCGCCGTGGCGCTTGCCGTGGGCATTGCCGTGGCAGGCCGTGGAAAATAGTGTCGTGGATTGCCACGGACACTGACGCGGATTCCCGCGGATTTCCGCGGCATGTCGCGGCAACCCGCGACATGCCACGGCAACCCGCGGCGAGCGGACTCCCACGGTTTCCGCGTCATATCGGGGCAGGACGCGGCATGCCGTGGCTAGCCGCGGGCGTCGCCGTCGGTTGCCGTGGCATGTCGCGGGTTGGCGCGGCATTGACCGTGGCAAGCCGTCGCACGCCGCGGCTTGCCACGGGCACTGCCGCGGATATCCGCGAAAACGCCAAATAATGTGCATCCGTGCTTTTGAGGGACCGTAGTGCGACGAGGTGGCAGGATACCTTGTGTCCCTTAACGCATTATGCCTCTCTTAAGGGACAAAGTCCCTTAAATTTGACCCGGCCGTTTATCTGTCACTTGGGGATCACGTGATTCATTTTTGGTAGCAAAAAAAGTGGCGGTTTTCAAGCGGTAAGCAGTATAATGGCCCTTTGTAAGGCGCCTGGGTTCCCTTATTGAGTTATGGATCCACTATAATCCCACAAAGCTTGCAAATATCAGTTTCGACGAAATCTTTGATCTCGCAACTGGAAAGTATTTCATTTCTTTATTATATGGGAGGGGGTAAAATAGGGATAAAAAACTGTGCACCTAACTTTGGGATCACTCGTATGCCGCGTTTCCTTATCGTGGGGTTCCTTACAAAGGGCCACCTACTTGTGCTTCGCATGTGACGCGTGACATGCATCAACATCGTGAACGATAGAGGAACACTCGTCAGTCCAGAAAGTGATACCATAGCGTACAACCAAGAAGGAATACTCTTTCGCATAGCAGATTTTCTGTGCTGGGAGGTCAACGGTGAGTGGTCTAGTTAATTTGGCAAGTTAGTTCAGTACATTGGCACAACGGAACAAATGATCATATTTTCGAACGCAATGTTTTTCTCGGGGCAATGACACGTGCTTCGTACACACATGTTTACGCGTATCGTAAGTAACGCCCCCTTGTAAAACGGCAAACCGCGTTGACAATTGGTTTTATTATGGCATACAAAAGTGAACCGATGTAGTGGTGGTAAGTTGCGGCCGGTCTTTCCCACAACAGCATGCTTTAGATACATCCGGTAGGGCGTCGACGTCAAAACTCTAAGGCGCTAGTAGCGGTCGCCGTCTTGTCTGCTCCTTGTACAGAACGCCGAAACCACACGTTAGGGTTCCCAACTACACTGTACCCTAGGCGATTCATGACGATCAGTCGGCACAAGTGCAAACTGACACGCGATATTCCACGTGTCTAGCAGCACGCCATCGCTATCCCTCCAAGTAAAGCGTAACTGCCTGGTCTCTGACTTGACAGGTGTTGCTATGCCCTCGAACAGGGTGGAACCACGGTTGTACGAAGACCTGCGCTACACAAAGTTGCCACCAATATTACGTAAATGCCCACAGCAATACCTGCCCGCTGCCCACACACAACCCGAACATGTCACTCCAGCTTATAAACAACAACAACAACAACAACGACAACAACACCAACACCAACACCAACACCAACAACAACAACAACATAACTACGAGCAAGACACCACTTCATTACTAGCCTCCCGTTAATGCATTACCTGCAAATGCAAGCAGTGTAGATCTTCGTTAGTCCGCGCGCTACTGCATGTTTTTTTTTGTTTTTCAACCGCGAATGACAACGACTCGCTCGAAGGGGAAGGCATCCTGAGACGAATAACGCCAGTGCTGAGACCAGGTTGGGCATGTTCCACCTCCGCCATCCCCTGGAGCTTAAGTAACTGCACGAGAAAGCAATTAAACCACACAGGTAAGACGTTCGACAACCCAAACATTAATACCACTTGAATACTATAGATACTCACAAATGCGAGCGGTTTTGCGTTGTATTAGCACCACGCGCAGTTTTGGTCTTCAATCGGGAAGGAAGACGACGACTTGCGCGAAAGGGACGGCAATATGCGGCGTGTTACTCCAGTGCAAAGACCTGTATGGGTACAACCCCCTCACGCCCCCTCCCCCCCTCGCCCCCAACATCCCACAACTAGGCCGAATAAACTCCAATACGACACCCCTTAATCATTCAACCTGTAGACGGCGAAACATAATGCCAGAAGGTCTCCTTTGCGTCAACCGCGCCCGCTACTTTCTTTCTTTGTATCGCTACGGAGGATGGCGTGCGCGAAAGGGACGGTATTCCATAGCGAATAGCGGCAGTGTTGAAACAGGCATGAGCATTACCATCCCCGCCACTCCCGGGCGCTGAAGTATTTGTAAGAGAAACTAAAGTATCCCACAGCTAAACCGTGTGAAAATTAAAATAGGTGGAAAACTTTAATGAATACTCAAGATGCAAGCAGTGTCCCTCTGTGTTAGCTCCAAGCACTACCGCATGAGGTCTTTTGTTCCATCGCTAAGGAAGACGACTTGCGCGCAAGGGACAACATTCTGCGGCGCATGACTCCAGTGCAAAGATCTGTAGGGGGTACAGCCTCCTTGCGCCCTCCCGCCCACCCTCCCGATACCACACACCTAGGCCGTATAAACGTCAATATGAAACCACCTAATTGTTCAAGCTACGGCGAAACGCAATGCAAGCAATGCCCTTTGCGCCATCCCCCCGCGCTGCTGTACGGTATGTTTTTGAATCGCTAAGGAAGATGGCTCACGCGAAAGGAGACGGCATTCCGCGGCGAATAGCGGCAGTGCTGAGATCGGCATGGGCATTTACCACTCCCGCTACCCCAGGGCGCTTAAGCGTTGTCTTACTGGGACCAGTGAGGACTCCCAGACGAGTCGCCCTGGGACAAATCAGCCTCAGAATTCGACAAGGGTAGCCGGGCTGGGGCGCGACCAGGGCGAAGCCGGCCGTCTTTCGACAAGCTGCGCCGGCCCGCGATCGGCACGGCGCTAACGTGGACTTTTCGGGCACCTTATGTAGCGTGTTCGAAGATTTCACGAGGAAAAAGACGGGCCGCTTCGCGCCGGACCGTGCTCGACATGGCGTGGGCGCGGGCATTGGGGCGCCCGACGCGGAGGATTGGGGCTTTCAAATGCAAGCAGAGGGTGGGACTGCCGTCGGAGGGCATAGAAAACCCCGCCCCCGGGCCGTGGGCATTGGAGCCGTCGGCAAGGGCGGCCGTAGTTTGGGACGATATTCGTACCTCTCGTAGAGCAAGAAATCGCTCGGCCTTCAAGGGTCCACGTTTCTATCGTCCATGTTGTCTGCGTTACTATCGCACCTGTCCTTTTTCGGCGAATACTGGAGATGGCCCATGGGTTTCCCGTGGGCATCCATGGGCGTCCATGGGCGTCCATGGGCGTCCATGTGTCTCCCATGGGGTGCCCATGGATCTCCCGTGGGCATCCCGTGGGCATCCACGGGCGTCCATGAGTCTCTCGTGGGCGTCCATGGATCTCCAATGGGCGCCCATGAATTTCTCACGGGCTTTTGTGGGTCTGCCACAGGTCTCTCGAGGGCGTCAATTGGCGTCCATGGGTCCCGTGAGCTTCTATGGGCGTCCCATGGGGCACCCATGGGTCTCTCACGCGCTCATGGGAACCCACGTGAGACTCGTGGACGACCATCGGAGCCCATGGGAGACCCATGGGAGACCCATGGGAGACCCATGGGAGACCCATGGGAGACCCATGGAAGACCCATGGGAGACCCATGGGAGACCCATGGGAGACCCATGGGAGACCCATGGGAGACCCATGGAAGACCCATGGGAGACCCATGGGAGACCCATGGAAGACCCATGGGAGACACACGGATGCCCATGGACGCCCACCAGAGACTGATGGATGCCCAAGGGAGACCAACGGGAGCCCACGGGAGACCCATGGACGCCCGTGAACGCCCTCGGGAGGCCCACGGACGCCCATCGACGCATGCGGATGCCCACGGGCAACCCTTGGTCGCCCATGGACGCCCACGAGAGACCCATGGACATCCCTAAAGAGCCCACGAGAGAATCTTGGACGCCCAGGGCAGACCAAAGGACGCCCGTAAACGCCCACGGGACGCCAATGGACGGCCAAGAAACACTCATTGGCGCCCACGGGAAAACAATGGTCGCTCATGGGCGCACACGGGAGAGCCATGGGCGCCCATGGATGCCCACGAGAAACCCATGGACATGGGCGCCCATGGATGCCCACGAGAGACCCATGGACGCCCGTGGACGCCCACGGGACGCCCACATGGGCTCCCATGGTCTCCGACGAACGCCCATGGGACTACCGTGGGTACCGGCTGGTGTCCATGGGTCTCCCATGGATCTCCCATGGGTCTCCCATGGGTCTCCCATGGGTCTCCCATGGGCTACCATGGCCTCCCGTGGGCGTCCGTGGGCGTCCGTGGGCGTCCATGGGTCTCCCATGGGCGTCCATGGGCTCCGATGGATCTCCCATAGACGTCCCTCGGTCTCCGGTGTGCTCCCGTGGGCTTCCACGGGTCTTACGATGTCTTCACGATGAAGAGAGCCACCCACAGCACGAACCTACTGCTGTTGATGCTTTTCGTGGCTTTTCCAAGTCATGATAGTAGTAGCGCTTTGCGTACCGGTATTGGATTATTGTTATTTTGGCCAGGCTGAGCAGCGCAGGCCGTTGAGCGTTGCCACAGCCCGGCTTCTCCCGGAACTTCTCTTCTTGTTGGCGCGAACCCCAACCTGCCCGGCTCAACGAGAAAAAAAATTCCATGCATGCTGGCGAAACGCGTACTTGGTATTGTATACCACTCTCTAGTAGACAAAATTTTGAAAGTATTCGGTAGTGCGCCGTGTACGAACTATTCACAATGTATTCAATCATTCCGCCGTGGGTCTCGATTGACAAAGCATCATGTTCCAAGGTATTATCTAGGCCTCCCTTGCTCGTAAGTAAATGCTTGTAGACTTTCAACGGGACTCTACGCCGTCAATATACGGGGGCACCCTGCTTGTGATGGTCGCCGCGTTCGCCGAGACTCCACCCCGCCGATTTACTAGTAACTCTACAAAGAAAATATCGGCGTCGTTCCACCCCCCCCCCCAACCCATTTTTCGTTGATGGGTATCGTTTTTTATCCCACGGTGGTAGGGGTTGCAGTTTTTGGGCTAAAAAGTCCTTGGGTGATTGAGCTCATCATGTGATAAACTGCCGCTCAATGAAGTAATTTCACGAGTACATGTTTCTTTAGGACTAAGGGGCATAAAAGCTTGGTCGGGTTTTTGCGAGCGAATGCCTTCGAATGTTTTTTTCGAGTGAGATATTGAGGTACTCATGTGAAGAGTTCACGGGCTTTCTGCTGCAACCCCTACCGTGGGATGGCCCTTTGTTCACCGGACGCGGTTGATTGTACACTCGAACGGTCTGTTGTACGGTAGATTACCTAATATTTTATACGGAATGTACAACTCTCGTACCCCCTGCTGCTAGATATGTGACTGCAAATAGTCATTGCTTCGTCAGGCGGGAGATTTCTACCACGTAGGACGAGAACAGCACCTGGTTTGCAAGCGGCGATTTGATTTCGCTGTAGATTGGGCGATCGCAGGTCGCCAACGGATACATGTGCTATTAATGGGTTCCAAAAAATTAAACCGTGCAGAAGAGCAGGAAGGTGCGGTTTCAAACGTAGTTAGATTTACATTTCCGAAACCAAGGAAATTTCGAAATACCCCCCTGGAAATTTCAGAAGAAAAATACAGGAATCTTCTTTCTCGGTGCTCTCCTGCTCCTGTCAGAGGAAAAAAAAGGAAGATTCAAATTCCAATTCGATAAATTTCGAGCAAGTTTCATGTTCCAAACCAAGGCAATTACCAGCAGAACGAATAGACATTTTATTTGCTCGATATTTTCGCCGGGCTAGAATCGTAGAAAAAAAAAGTGCTTAAAGGCAGCACTAACTACTACGCGCAGAGTAATGTCAAATGGCATGATGACATATCATGCGGCCAAAAAGCACACACTTACATGTACTTTTCCCAGAATCCCAGAATTCCGAAATTATTCCCAGGTAGGTGTCAATAATTTACGACGTAGTCCGGTTTGTTAATAAAGTGTAGGGCCGGCTACTCTCAAAAAGCGTCGGAAGCATGAAAACACGGCTGACTGCTCTCGTCGGCAAGAGCAAGCCCAAAAAATTGCGAAACTTATGATGATCATCATTTGATCATCATCGACAAGCAGTCTGGTGTGTGTGCATTTTTCGTCCAGCATCATGGCGAGGTTAACACCCATGATCGGCATCATCATCATCGTCATAATCATTATTGCCATCATCGCCATCATCGTCATCGTCATCTTCATTGTCATCATCTGGTGGATGCGTTGTATGTCATAATATATCTGGTGTATATGTACCGCGCGCCCGCTGGCTGTTGGGCTCCCCCTGCCCGCTACATACCTACTACGATGAAGAGGGCACTTCGGAACCAACGTTCTTGCTGCTGCTGTCTGGCGCGGGGCTCTCCCCGGCGGAGGGACTGCCTGATGATATCTTTGCAAGCCCACTAAGTTCGCAATTAATCCTTGTTTGTATCACGAGACGCTGCTGCTGTTTGTTTTCTTTTTAAATGAAATTGCATCACAAGACACTGCTTTGAGCTGTTTATTTTACTTTTTTTTACTAAGTAATAATAAAGGTACACTTCATCATCGATCGGTGCTTTTTAGTACTTCATTCAGCTAGCTGTGAGATCACGAAGTATTCGTTGAATTTCATACTCAGTATTTTTTTTAGGCTGCGTGTGATAGTTTCAATTGTATGTGTGTTGCGTATGTACGTGTGAACGTGCACCTCCTGCGAGTCAGTGGGCTTGTTCGTTGCACCACTGGGGATATATATATATATATGTGTGTACTGCATTTATGGATCTAAACCAGTGCTGGGATGAGGCATCAAAGAAAGCAGATCAGATGTCTGACGTCAGCGATTAAACCCCGTCATGAACATATTAACATCACCTCCCCCATATCGGGTGGTCGAGGGGAAACGGGGTGCTCATCCCCTGCATAGCCGCGTAGTTGTATGATCATAGACCCCTGCATCCCCACAACAATGCCGCGACGGGGCACGTCGGTTTTTCACCGAGACTAGGCAGGCATTGCGTGCACCAAGCGGGAAGCGCCCCGCGAGGTATTCGGCGAGTCGCGTCAAGGACGAACTGCTTCCTACTTTGACCCAGTTATCAGGCGGACTTCGGCACCTTATGGGTGCTTTTTTTCGAATCAGATGACACCTTTGAATTGATTTGTTTTCTGGTATGTGTCATAAAGCTTAGAGTGGGTTAGCTATTGGTTAACTTTTTGCCAGCAGTAGTAGTCAAACGGACTAAAATTTCCCACTAATACCTTAACAAATGGCGTCGTCGACGGACCATGTTTTTTTTTGGGTGGTGGATTCGAGTCCCCACATCCACCATAATTAACGTTTTCAGACTTTCCCCATCCATGTCGAACTTGAAAAATAATCTTTCTGGTGTCCCCAGGAAAAAAATGAAACCGCTTGGATATTGACAGGTCCGCCTGTATATCCGGCCGACCTGGTATCCCGCCGTTTCAGGGGGGGAGAGTGTTATAAGGCTTAGTTTGGGTAAGCTACTGGTTAACAGTGCAATGAATGGGCATACTATGAAATTTCCTCGTGGGTGCCTTAGTTAGGGCGGGGGGGCGGGGGTACTCTCACTTTTTGCTTTCCTCCGTTGGCCATTGACCACGCATCCCTTCCGAGACGGAGCAGCACCGTGACCACTTCTAGCAGAGACACCTCCAACATTTGGGCGCAGCGGAGTGAACTGGGCGGCGTCGGGGGGTGAAGTACTTAATGAACTTCCACATCATTTATTTGAGGGAGCTAGACGATGATAGATAGTGCTGTCGAGCTCCTTATTTTGCGAGCATCCTGAGAAAGGCCAAGGTTACAACAAACAGGGTCTAGGACCTAGTGTTTCGGTTGGTAAGAGCCTCTCGAGCTATTATAGTAGAGTGTCTTCGACGACGCCTAATCTCGAGATGCCTGACTGTGCTCTTTCTTCGGGCTCACGACCGCACGCATGCCACCGGCGTGGTGGGCCTTGTTTTCGTTACCCTGCGCGGAACCAAAACAATTCCTGCTCACTCTACAGAGTGGTGCAGGTTCACTCGTCGTGCGAGTGGTCTACAGTACTCGGGGTCGTAGCGAAAAGAGGGGGTACTCCCCTTAGCGTAGCCTTTGTTTGAGAAAAGCGCTACATCAATCGATACCCTTTCCGGCCGTAGCATGCCTCCGCCATCGAATACATGCATATGGTGCGTGTTCCAAGTCGTCTTGTCAAAATGGCGTGGCGAGTATGCGTGCCGCTTGCACGCGCTCGTTGGTTGAAACCCATGAAATTTCGGTTTTAAAACTTACAGTTCGTTGTTCTTGTGTTTCCACTTCTTGTTACTACAACAGCGATGATGCACGAGCTGCAGGTAATCGACGTGGTTGGATATTGAACAGACACAGCACATCGTCCCGAAAGCCCCAACCGCTCACCGCACAACAAGAGACGAAACGCACCGTGGGCCACGCCCTCCCCCTCCTCCCCCCCCCCCCCCCCTTCGATCACAACAAGAACTGATACTCCAGGCTCCACTAAAACCTTTTTCGTCACTACTATGCAAAAGACACTGAATATCCCACGGCATTATTGTTGGTCGGTGGCCACGGCTCTTCTGTTGTTCATGAGGGTCGAGGTCAAGGGCGAAGTATTTACCGTTCAGGCGGGCGACAGCATTCAGGTATGATACGACGGTACACTATACGATGGCAAGCTATAACTCGTGCTGTGGTAGACTCTTTGGTTGACTGACCTACCGGCATGTATGTTTGAACGAGGGTGCTGGTGCTACAGCAGTAGACACGGTGATGGTTCGTGTTGTGTTGCTCATGTGGGGTGCCTGCTCAAGTGTTGCAAGGAAAAACCGCCATCAGGGCGTGAGCCTCATGTACGGGTGTTGCGTGTATGTATCGCGTCTAGGGTGTTGCGTGTATGTGCCCGCATCCTAGAGGGCACAGCAGCAGTATACAGTAGTAGTGGACAGTCACAACAAAAACGGCGAGAATCTTTGGTACACTACGCTTCGTACGTGCGTGCATACCTAGTATCAGGGTTCGGATAAGAAGCAATCCTGCTACAGGTACATTATATATATATCGTCTTGGCAACAACAACAACACACCTTTGGGCAAAAACTGTGTGCGGCAGAGATGTTATCGAGGTACACTGCGTTGTCGTCGTATCATATGGAAGGTCGAAACAAGTTCCATATCGTTTCGTGTGCTCGGTAATATCCCGACGAGCACGGTGCAAGTTTCTCCTGTTCCGCAGTACGTACACAGCATGCCATGTGCTCTGTTTGGATGCTGGAATAAATCCTACTTACTAATTAATGGTGTTGTTTCCGGGCAGTACTACTGCAAGGGACGGGATGGATGGTCCGTGTCATTTACACAACAAGCGAGCCTACGTCCTCTCAATCAAGATGCTGCAACAGTCCTCTCAATCAAGATGCTGCAACAACGCTGTATGATGCGTAAGAGTGATACAATCAATCGTGGTGATGATGCTTGGACATAAAATTAATGAACGACCGCGTCCGTGTAGAGGGGCCATCGTGCGTGGGTTCTCGTCGTGAAACGATGAGTAAACTATCAACAGCAGTGAGTGGTATTGATTGATATTAACAGTGTGATGGCGCGGTAATGATTACATTCCTCCTGCTATTATTCCTACTGGCGAAGATGCTGACAATCAGTATATATATAGTAGAAATGCGAGAGCGGCGGGCTTATAGCGAATACCGTAATAAGGAAAGACGCAACCCGTGGGTCTTAGCTGTGCGCGTGAGGGACGCAAAACTCAACCCGCTGCGCCGTGCCAAGCGAACTCTGCCTGCTGCAGTATATTATGTACACAACTACACTATTACTGCTGTAGTACCACGCCGCATCCGTTTCGAGCACTATCCGACGGCGCTGGTACACAATGAAAATAGATATCGCAGCCGTTACTTTTTGGCTGCTCTAGACTAGACTATAGACTACTACTGTTACTGTCCATAAAACGAGTGAGTATGTAAGGTTAGACTATTGATGTGGGGACACAGAGAGCCCCAAGTAGCCGCCGTCAGAGCCATTAGAAAAAAAAAAAGATGCCTGCCCTTCCTTGTGGAATTATTTTTAATTTGCTGTTAATAGAGAAACGGACGAATCGAAAGCGAGCGTGCGCATAAATGTCAGAGGTACACGACAGCATGATGATGTGTTAGGGGCGAAGTAAGGCTGCCCCAGAACCAAGCTTGCGGGAGCTCAGGAGATGGGCCGGGAAATTGTGCTTCTAATAGGATCTTGAGCAGTATGATGGCTCCGTAAAACTGCATCTACCTCTGGTATCCTGGTGTTTGCTACCGCCGTGGGTATAGTCTATGATATACGGAGTAAAAAATAAAAATGAAACTCCAGCAGCTGTGAGATCGAAGATATTTTTTTGTCGAAACTTTCGTCATGGGTAGTCTATAGTCTAGTCTAGTATATTACAAAAACTTGAAACACGCTCCAGCTGTGAGATCGAATATTTTGTCGAAACTCGTCTTTGCAAGCTGTGTGATACTCCGATCGCGCGTATTACGGGTTGTCTGTCCTCATTAAGGATATAGGTCGGCAGGGTAGCACACGGCGTATTGCTACGTAGACTACATGTCCATTTTTGTCTGTATCATCGTCAAAAGCGACCGTTCGTTGCCTCTGAGTCACAAGCAACCAACAGCGCAAACTCTACGCACATGCTTACTTGTGTATGCATGCATCTATCGAGCACTGTGCTATAGCTTCGCACGGAGTTCGAATGTGCGTGTCAGCAGACGCGGTGGTAAGCCGCGGCGGTATCGATATAACCTCACATGCATCATGCCCACCTGACACCCCGGTTGGCACCGAAATAAAGAAAAACGCAGATTATAGATGGTAGTTTACGCGATGGAGGAGAGAGAGTGAAGGGTGAACGGGATCGAAAGTATCGGGTGAAATTGAAAGGCTGTCCTCTCTGTATAGTAGCCCAAAAGCAAGGAAAACACGTCAAAACGGTACCACTGCATGGTATGCATGCCGTGTCATTTATTTGCGCAGTGTAAGACCACCACAGCGACAGATAATAAGACAGATATGGCCCAGGTGTTGTCGTTCTCACATTAAATCGCATAGTCAAGTCCGTGGTCACAGGAGAGGCTCCAGTCATTCTGGAGCTGAGGAATACGCCAGGGAAAAACACATACCAAAGGTGGTACACGCATCGACTATATCACAGCTAGCTGACGCAATTCATGCCTCCACCAGAAACATATAAAAGTGGAATCATGAGTCAGCCTACGATGTATGTGCCAGGTCCATACTGGTGCATACGTCTCACTACTCGCGCCTGGAAAAACCGACTATTATACCGCTTGCCACCCAAGGAAGATTTTACCAAGTATATATTGCACGTAGTACCCATCACTACCATACGCACGGCAGACGCAAATCAATTAGAAAAAAAGAAACAAAGAAAAGAAGATAAAGGAAAGGAAAGAAAAGCAGGTGTATAGACCTTCACAAAGCAACACAGCTACCAAGCAGGTAGCTGGTATTATTCGTCACAATAGCCAGTCATTATCTTTCTGACCATCCATGACGTAGTTTTCAATTTTTTTCCCCCCAGCCCCCCCCCCAAAAAAAACCCCTCCAACGCCCCCTCTTTTCCAACCACCCGCACGATCGCCTAGACCTAGCACCACGCGTATAACAAGCCCCTACATATCTTTGATCTCACAGCCGAAGTGTATTTGAATATTATTTGTGACCTAAACCTCCCAAAAAATCCCCCCCCCCCCCCCCCCCCTCTCGCTCTCCCTTGCTCAAACGCCCCACCTAATATCGAAATCCGCCAGATTAATCAACACTTCACGCACAGGATATCACCTTATTATCTTTCGAGAGCCATCCATGCCGCTGCTTCCCCCCCCACCCCACCCCGAACGCCCCCTTCTTCCCCATTACCCGCACCATCGCCTAGACCTAAAACCACACGTATAACAAACCCCTCACCTAAAACCCTTCCTCCCCCCCCCCCCCCCCCCCCGCCCCCCCCGCCCCCTCCCACCCCCCCCCCCGCCCCCCCCCGCCCCCACCCCCCACCTCCCCCCCCCCCCCAACCCATCCCAACCCCACCCCCTCGAACACTCCACCCTCTCTCTACTCACTGATTGTACGACTTATCCCAGGATATACATGATAAACTGATGCATTATTTCCAAAACCGTCACATTTATCCCCTCAAAATAATGTATAGTTTCCACGCACATATTTGAGCTGCCCCACACGCCCCACCCCCGCCCCAACCCCCCCCATGATAAACTAGTGCATTTTTTTTTTTTTTTTTTTTTTCCCCCAAAACCGTCAGATTTATCCCCTTGAAAGGATTTATAGTTTACACGCACAAATTGCCCGCCCGTCCGCCCCCCCCCCCCTTTCCCCTCCGCCCCCCTCCAACCCCGCTCGCTTTTGATCAAAACCAGGCCCCCACGTCCTTCAAAACTCCGCCCCCCCGCTCACCGGTTATTCGACTTACAGGATTCACTTGATAAAAGGATACATTTCCCTCTACAGCTGTCCGATTTTGTCCCCCTCAGAAACGGGTTTTATAGTTTCCGCGTACAGACTGACTAAAATCACCCTGTTGACCCTGATAGCTACACTGTAGCTGTAAGGGGAGTCGCCGACCTATATCCTTAATGAGGACACACAACCCGTAATACGCGCGATCGGAGTATCACACACAGCTTGCAAAGATGAGTTTCGACGAAATCTTCGATCTCACAGCTGGAGTATATTTTCATTTTTTATAATAACCAACAAACAGCTACTTAGTCTACAGTGTAAGTGAATGACGAAATATGGCGAGCAGTGTCGTAATTTCGTAATTTCGCATTTATTTCCGAATTCCGTTACGAGTCCTTCAGTTTCGTAGTTTCTTAAAATCGCCACACATTAAAAGTGAGTGCTTACTTTTGGTGGCAGATAAGAGTTAAGCTTCCTAAGCTAGATAAGTTACCACGCACTCTGTTTGGCTAATTGGCACCAGGTATCCTGTAACCGGCTCAATCAATCTATGGATATAACTGAGTGGTATTTTCCAAGCCACGGCATCCCGATCCGGCCGACTCAAAATGGTCTTCACTAAACACTTCGAAGCATTTGCTTTGAAGCGTCAAACCTGCTGTATTATAGTGGCTAACGGTTGGTAAGATATGGCCTCGAAAGGCCTGTTATTATCTAAATTGAGATAATTTGGATGGGTTTCGCAAAATAAGGTTGGCGTTTTATATTCGGGATAGTCAGGAAATAGGTCGGAGGCACGTGCCTCCGATGTCAGAAGCCTTCTCCCCCGGGGGGCCCTGGTGGGATCGAATAAAGCTACGTCTCCGCGAAGGCTAGGAAAGTGAGTACTCTCCGAGGACCTACTCAATTGGCAGACCTGCAGGGGACAGACACTCAGTGTCCCCGCCCAATACTCCTAACAGATGGCGTCGTCGGCAGGACCATGAGTTTTTTGGGTCGTAGGTTCAAATCCCACCATCCACAAAATAGTAAACTTTTTCAGGCTTTCCCCACATACATGTCGAACTTGAAAAATACTCTCCCCGGTATTCCCAGGAAATGAAACCGCTTGGACATTGACATGTCCGCCCGTATATCCGGCCGACCCTGCTATCCCGCCGTTTTAGGGGGGGGCGGGGGGGGGGGTTAGAGGGGTTCGTTTGGCGCAAGCTATCATTAGCTAACCTTTTGCAAGTGGTGAAACGGACTAATGCCTAATACTACCCCACTAATACCTTAATAACACGGCGACAAGGTCCGGACAATGTCAAATGCCCCGAGGATCTCCCCTACGTACATACAGCTACCAGGTACTTTAATAGTTTAAAAAAAAGCGCATTTATTTATGTCAGCTGGTATGATAGTATTTATTGCACATGGTAGACCAAGCAAGGCTACTAGTTACTGCTGCCGCTGTTGTTGTTGTTGTTGTTGTTGTTGTTGGAGGGGGTGCCCTTTCTTTCATATACTACCGGGTTTGAGCCACTCGCACGAGTGACTCTTCTGTGTACCTCGCACCGAGAAAAAAAAAACTTTATTTAGGCAATTATTGTTGTTTTGTGGCGCGGCGTAGCATCTTGTATATATAGGCTATAATATATAGACGCCGCGGGGCTGTAAGTGCTGCATCGATAAACGACAACTAAAATACCAAAAACGGTCTGCTGCTGCTGCTAGTACTTGCTAATTAATCAACAACTCGCAATGTATACCATGATCCAGATGACTCCTGCGTGTGTTCTACCAATTAACGACAACGAACGTTGGTTTTGCTGGAAGACAAGTACTCCGGAGTATGAATGAATACAGCATGGATACCTACCATTCCAGTGCGGGCTGATATCATCGCACAGTTATAACAACAGCACGGAAGGTTAACGCCTTTCTCACTTTACCACTAGAAACCCTTTTTTTTATTTTACAAATTTACTTGAAGTTAGTATACGGAGGGATTCTGGGGCTCTTAAAAAAAGGGGGGTAAGACCGCAAGGAGCAGGGGGCGGGGGGGGGTCACTCGCGTTATTACTTGAAGTTAGTATAGAGAGGGATTTTGGGGCTTTTGAAAAAAGGGGGGTTAAGACCGCAAGGAACAGGGGGGAGGGGGTCTCTCGCGTGAGCGACCCCGAGCCACTGCCTGAAAATTCCCCCCTATCCACCCCACCCTGCACTTTCTAAGAAGTTTCTGAACTCCTAACATGATGAGAAAGTGCGCGCAGAACTGACGGTTAGTCCAAGTAATTTTACGAGCATAATAGTTCGTTTTTGCTGTAGGGCGAGTCGCATGAAGGGTGAACTGCACCCTTCCAAGAACCGGCCGCAATACGTTGAGAGGGGGAGGGGGGGGGGGGGGGGGAGGGGGTATTAATGGTATATTCCCACCACAAGAGCACACAATGGCCGTCCCACGGTGGGTAGTTGCGCCTCTTGCGGGTGAAACGTTTTTTCTGACCGGTTTTGAGCTTCTCGAGTAGTTAGAGTGGACCTGCCGGGTAGAATGGCGAGTTAACAAGTACAGTACGTGATTTAAGGACTGTTAAATAACCCATAGAAGCGTTTGAGGTGGGGTTGCGCGAACGAACGTCTTGGATGTCTCGAGTGTCTTGGAAGGCAACGCGTCGGGTGAACTGTAGAGCTCACTCGTGGTAGGAGCTCAGAACTTTCTGCCCCATCCGCTACAAGAGTGGGACGGCTCACAATCCTTTCAACATAAATGAATGCGGGCGCTCTCTTGTTAACGCGTTGAAAATTGACTCTCCCTCCACCTCGTCGTCGACAGGATGCCCTCGACCGCGTCTCCGCCGGGGACACGATTCAAATTGAGAACGGCAACTACTTCGAGGATCTCCAGACCAAAGTGAGCTGGACTTTTGTTTTTTTTTTCAATGCCAGATTTCGTCGTGTTGAAAACTGGCACCTGGTATGCTACGGGCTGTATCAGTTTATTTATTCAGTTTTTTTTTTTCATCAAATACGCAAGCTGTGAGTTCGACCAGTTGAGTGGTCGAGTCTCACTCAGCATGATTGCGTGTTGAAAACTGGCACCTGGTATGCTACGTGCGTATTTGTTTATTTATTCAGTTTTTTTTTTCATCAAATACGTCAGATGCGAGTTCGACCAGTTGAGTGATCGATACTCAGCACTACTATTGCAAGCTGCGTGACACATGTCCTTGCGAATTGCTTTGAACTCTATTGCGCTAGTGTGTACGAAGCGGACCGGGTTTCCACACTGAGACCCAGAATAGATGGCCATCACTTTTTTTTCTTTTTTTTTCCATCCTCCGGCGGATGGGGAAAAATAAAGCTTTAGCTCACCACACTTCCACGTATTTTCATACGCGTCGTGTGTCGATTTAACTCAGCTGCTTTCGCAGCCCAACGCTAGCTGGCGCACCCTTCGGGTCCCATTGTAGGTATAGCGTAAGCTGTCCCTATCAGTGGTCTTCGTTACAACCCCGGCAGCGCAAGCGCCGCGTTAGCAAGATAGTATATAACGTGGCAGCAACAAAAAACGACACTGACACAAGGAACTGATCAACCAACACGAATTATACTTCGTTACTGCTTTATTTACCTGGTCCAGCAGGTAGGAGGTGCTGATCAGCTACACCATCAATTTAGCAACAGGCCACTGTCTGTACGCGTGTTCTACCAGTCTGCCAGCACCCGTCCCGTGCTGCATCCACTTACTTGGTATTTCCACTCACTCAATCATGTGATAAACCGAAACCATATGGCACGTTACTGCAATAAAAACGTAAAATTCTCATCGACCACGTAACATCGCACCAAAAGAAACCGCCTGCGTAATAATTATTGACCACGACAACCCAAGGATACGTTGTGCATAGCTCTTCCTTTTGCCTACGGGGTATTTTCTTTGTGTCGGGAATGCTATGAGTGATCAACGTTGAAGCTCATCGTGCCGCCTGCACATTTGTCAGACGTGGCAAGCGCAAAAAAATACTCCGTAATGAATATCCACTCGGGAAAACGTTGTCCAGTCTACCGTCTGGAACCTGGGGAAAGTTATTTTTTCGGGGATTTTGCTCGAAAAAAAAAAAAGGTCGGTGAGTTCCAGTTCACTTTTCACGTCATGATGCCTTAAGATGGAAAACGCCCTTGTTTGTGCTGTATGGTGGAGGAAATGCTGTCGTCGTGGTCGCTGGAGTGGTAACCTCTCTGCTGTAGACGGCGTAGCTCCAGCCGTCACAGGTTTGATGATTCGGTCCCTCTATGTCTAGCTCAAATAATCCAGGGTTGTTCACGCGTAACGATCCGACCCGCGGGTCGAGTAAGGAAGTATTCCAAATCTCGCGGGTCGGGTCGGGTCGGGTCGGGTCGGGTCGGGTCGGGTCGGGTCGGGTCGGGTCGGGTCGGGTCGGGTCGGGTCGGGTCGGGTCGGGTCGGGTCGGGTTGGGTCGGGTCGGGTCGGGTCGGGTCGGGTCGGGTCAGGTGGTCGAAGTCTCACGGATCGGGTCGGGCCAGGAGAGTGGACATCTCACGGGACGGGGACGGGACGGGTCGGGTCGCCCTGAATCGGCCCGACCCGCGAGAACCGACCCGACCCGTGAACATCCCTGACATAATCGCACTATTATTGACTATGCGGACGACAAGAACGGCGCGCTTTAAATCGACCAAAAAATATTCAATTAATTGTACCGTGTTTCTCCTCAAGACCAGGAAGGAGTCAACGGGGCCAACCCATAGCTACGACAGTAAGGGAGTCACTTTTTGGGGCCGTTTTTTTTTATTTTTTTTTGTGCAGTGGAGCTCGGGGGTCACTCGCGCGAGTGACCCCCAGGCCCCTCACTTCCTTCCTTCTTCTGCAGCAATGTTAAGTTTTCGTGCTATTTTTTTTTTTCTAGTTTCTTGTTAGTTTTCGCGATAGAAAACCGCAACGGGGTTATTGTATGGGTTGGATACGCTACGCCGCGCCTAAAACAGAACCTCAACTGACTTGCTAAGTCGTCGTCGGTGAGGTGCGGAGTCGCTCGTGAGAAAGGGGGGTACCTCGGGCGGGGGGGTGGGGGCTACCGTGGCTTCGGCCTCGGTTGTTAGACCAACAAACTAACGCACGGTGCCCAAGCCGTTGAAACACCTTTTTTTTTGCATTTTTTGGTGAACAAAGAACATGTTCTGGTTCGAAACCGAAGGCGAGCTGGGATGGCGCTCATCGGGGATGACACGCTTTCGGTTGCTGTATCCCAAAATCCATCTTTTTTGGGGGGGGGAGGGGGGTGGTATATTCTAAAGCTAATGTTGTAGCTAGCTAGCTATAGCCCCTCAAGCGAGGGCGACAATCTTGTTTCGGACCGAAGAGCGATGGGATGGCTCACATCGTCGAATACGGCACTTTTTTTCGGTCAAAGCCGCGGTAAGGGTATCACTTTTCGGGACCTTTTTTTTTTGTTTTTTCTTAACGCCTTCACAACTGGAAAGCCCTTTTTTTTTCGGGGGGGGGGGGGGGGGGGGGGGGGAGGAGGACAAATTTACTTGAAGTTAGTATCAGGGAGGGATATGGGGGACTCTCTAAAAAATGAAGCTTTCGCCCCGATTTTTTTTTTTTTGCGTGCGTGCGTGCGTGCGTGCGTGCGTGCGTGCGTGCGAGATGTGAGTCCGCGATGGAATTTCTAGGGATAGAAAAAATCGCCTAAATTAAATCATTTTTCTCGTCAGTGAGGCGGCGCAGAGTCGCTCGTGAGGGTGGAGAAAAAACGGGGGGCACCCCCACGGCCGTGTCGTAGTCCTGGTCTTTTCGCTTTTGTTCAGGGTGTTTGTTTTGGGTGGTATTATGTAGAGAGCCTCAGGCCGGGTCGACGGACCCACGCATCCGTATACAACGGCAGCTTGCGCTACCGTGGGTTGTTGCGAGGACCGCTGATAGGGACAGCTCACGCTATCGCTACAGTGGGATCCGAAGGACGCGCCAGCTAGCGCTGGGTTGCGAAAGCAACTGAGTTAAATCGACACACGACGCGTATAAAAATACGTGGAAGTGTGGTGAGCTTAAGGTTTATTTTTTTCTCCCATCCGCCGGAGGATAAAAAAAGAAAAGAGAAGAAAAAAAAAGCCTGCCCCTCGGAAGACAAAACAAAAAAGGTGAACGAATTATAATTGGCGGTCGCCCCGGTGGTCTACCTAGTGGTTACCCTCGAACACTACTAGCGTTGGTCCTTGAGTTCGAGTCACACCGTGGCGAGATTTTGAAAATATTCGCAAGAACGCAAAAAAAAAGGATCAACAACAACTAACTGCTGAGATCGCCTAGCAGCGTGGGTACAGTAGGTACAATTCGATGCGAGTCGACGAGGGGAAAAAAAAATGCTGAATTCTTCTCGCGATAAAATGAAGGCACGTACCGTAGTGGGGAGGGGGGAGGGGGGAGGAGGGCCCGCTATGTGACCCCGGATCTGAGTTACTACTGGGAGGGAGGGCGAGAGTAGTGCGAGGATAATAAATGGGATGGAAAGAAAGTATAGCCTATATATATTGTTGTAGCAAAATGCCGTAAGAGCTGTGAACCGGCACCAAGTAGTTAATGGGTCGGACTAATAGTTAGTCGTTTCCCGGAGGTCTCGACTGTTCGATTTGCTACTCGTATATCTGGGAAGGATTGTGTGGAGGCATTTTGTGCTTGGGTGGGGGGAGGGGGGGGCGCTTTTTACCCTCGGACAGGTGTGGCTAATTCTGGCTTGCTTCGCCTGCTTTAAGTCGGCAAGTCGGCTGGCCATCAGCTGGCTTCGCCAGGCGACTTACCGACTGAAGTCAGTTCGTTGATTGACGGGCACCTAGCGAATAGTTTACTCGTCGTGAAACCCTGCCCGCCCGACACACGGCTCTAGTAAAATGTTCCCTCTCCTTCTTTCGAATCTTGCTTGCTTGCTCGCTTGCGTGTACTTTACGTTGTTAGGTGGACGGCACCAAAGGCGCGAGGATCACTATTGAAGCGGCCGGAGGGACTAGCGACAGGGATAACGTGGTTCTGCGTGGCACGGGAGAAGAGGCAAGGGTGTTTCAAGTCATGCACGACTACTACACTATTCAGGTTCGTACAGAACATACGTGCTGCTTTTTTTCCAATTTTTTAGGCTTTTTTTTTGCTGGAAAGAGTTTTACAGCTCTACGACTCACACACCGCGTTTTTGTGACAGCAAACAAAAACAAAAAAAAAACGTTTTTCTACTACAATGAATGACACCAGGGCTCCTTAACCCCTTTAGAGCCCCCGAACCCCTCCCTATACTAAATCTAAGTAATTTTGTCCCGAAAAACGGGTTTCCAGTTGTACAGGGGTTAACCCCCCCCCCCAAAAAAAAAAACATCGGAAGTTTTTATTATTTCACTCTCCGTATGTATTTTGTGCTGTATACCTAGACCATAAAATGGTTCATCCAAATAAGTTTTTGCCTCAGAAAGGCATGGGAGACGTTCAAGCCAAGAAGAGGGAAAACGTCCAGCGGTCAAAGGAGTCAAATCGATGATCGTTCCATGACAGAGCCTAGTAGTTTGCCGTCCCAGTCAAGGGGAAATTATTGTACTGGAAAAGTTTGTCGTCGGTCAAGGGGGGGGGGGGGGGGGGCCCCCCAGTGCCGTGTCTCCTGACTTATTTTGCTCAAGTAAAGATCTTCTCATCGTGGGGCCGTGGTGGCACTGACTGGCAGACCGGGATTACCCGGCGATTTGCCCTTTCCGGAGAGTTTCGGCATACATCTCGGCTGCACAGCGGATGGGGTGGCACTTGACCGCGGGGCACTTGTCCCTCGTAGTTACGGCCGGAAGGGGCCGGGGTAACCTGCCGCTCCCCGCCGCCCGTGTGACAGACGCCTTGCAAGCCCGCTTACGGACGGGCGGAGATGCCGAACTATTCTACGATTCACTCCTTCCGCGTGGGAGGCGCCCTCAGCCGAATCGCTGCCCGGGACGGCGGTGGCTGAGATCATGGAAATTGGCGGTTGAAAGACGGAATCGGTAGCCAAGTACTACTTCATCGATCGGGGCCGCCTCTTCTAGCGGAAAAGGGCTCGGTGTAGCAAGAGAACACGCGGCCAGAGCTACGCGAACGCGAGCGACTTGCCGTTGTCGCCTGAGCTTCGGAAATGTTTCGCAGCGTGTGCACGAAAGGTTTAATGCCAAGAATTTTTGGGTGAGACAGTCCCGCGCCTGACCAGTGGTCGACTACACGAAGACAGCCCAACGTCACAAGGAAGTACGGGGCGGGACGACGGGGCGGCGCAGGAGGCCTCACCAAATCCTATACTTACATTAAATGATCCATGGTAGGGATGACAGGATACAGCGGTAAAAATGCGTCCTACAGCAGTATAAAATAGCAAGTACGCGACAACCCCCCTCCCCTTCTCGCTCAGCGTTTGTAAGACTGTGCGGGACAGGACAGGACGAGTGATACAGACTACCGCAAGAAACAGGTTATTTTTATGACGAAAAGGCTGGCTGGTTGGTGTTGACAGGGGAACGAAAGAAACGTATTTGAGAGCCGCCATATGCCGACGTTAAATGTTGAATACAACCTCCTCAGAGCTCTCCAACGAAGAAATCCGGCCCGTGAGCGAATTTTGTAGTATAGTACCCCTGGTATATATCTTGGGTTTGATTTTCGTTGTTAATAGAGGTGTGCTGTAGTACACTACTCTACGTGTACTTGCTTGTACACTCCATAAACAAACATAGTTCGTTGTTGCGGATCTTCTGCGATCCGCGCAGCATTGAAATCGGAGGGCGTCTGTGAGTGAAACAGAGTGATGATGTTGCTGTTGTGGCTGTCGTTGCTGCTGTTGTTGTGGATGATGACGATGATGCAGGTCGTCGAGTTGTCTTTTTACCGGGAGTGTTCGGTCGGGCGATCGGGCGATCGACCTCTCGTCCCTCGGTTGACATCAGTTGGCGGTGTTGGATCGCGGTCAGTCGTCGCTCGCGCCGTCGGTCGGTCGGTCACGCGGTCACCCTTCCTTGCGACAAACGTTAGTTGTCATGCTATATCGGGCAGACAGATTGTACGCGACCGTGCTGTCGGAGTAGCCTCCAGCTCGTCTCGGCACCTACTACGCTGATGCCGTCTCTAAAACGACCCATGGCCGCGTCGTGAAGAAACATCTCTGCCACTACATCGCATCCGCGATCAAAGCAAGCCAACAATAATACCTGCGCGCCCTCCGCAGCGGTACTGATCGAACTGAACTGTGAAGTATCCTAGTTTATTATAGTGGATCAGGAACAACTTAAAACAAAAATAACCGCTCCTTCTATTCGTTCAGGAACAACTTGAAAGAAGACAACCTCTTTTCTTCTATTCGTACGCTTGGTGCCCCCCTCCTCCTCCTTCTCTTCTCCTCCTTCCTCCAGGACTTTACGATAGACGGACAGGCCGTGGACGACGTCGACGACGTGGATAGCGACAACTACGAGGACTCTTTTAGAGACATCCTCCTCTTCGCTACTGGTAAGCGAGTTATTCCTATAGATAGGGTAGACTTTTGAAAAAAAAAACAGAAAAACACTGCTGTTGTTGTCGTTGTTGTTTCCAGGAGGAAGGAGGTGTGTCATTCAATATTATGTGACGTTTTTGGCGGCCAAGAGATGTTTCTTTCAGGCCTTTTTTTGTTAAAAACGGCCAAAATAATAATAATCTCCCCACACCAATTAGAGGCTTGAGCGAGAAAAACTGCCGAATAAAAATGACGATTGCGGCATTTGTCACACGAAGAAACGCGGGCTGCTGGATGGCATGATGGCAGGTGTAGCGTCCTAGCCACCGTGCAAAGAGTTGCGCGACCCTGCTCGTACTTTTGCGTGACAATGCTGGACTGGACGGTTGGTTGGCGAAACCACACTTATTCTGTTTGCGTAATGTATGCACCTGGGCCCCAGAAGTTTATTTCACGATATTTTTCTCCGAAAAACACGAGCCCGGGTGCATTTCTGAAACGCGCATTTCTGAAAGAGGCATCGATGCCGAGTCATCCCGCACGGCAGTGCGGGGTTGCATTTTTTTATGACCAAAACGTGTCTGGCCTCGTACTGATTGGTTGAGCTCGTCGAGCGAGGAGAGGAACAACTTGTTTCAGGAAGGCTTGGTCGGATTGCGCGAACGAATGTCTACTTCGAAGTCGCAAGTCGGGTGAGATGTTGACAGGTATCCTCCTCATGGTAGGAGAGCCCAAGAAAAATTCTTAGAAGCTTATTCTGCTCTGCGCTCTGTCGTGCGGACGAAACGGTAGAAGAAGGTGTTCAAACGTTTTGTTTTTGCTTTTGTTTTTGTTCTGATAAAAAATATTTTTCAAGGACGTCAGCCGTGAGTTCGACGAATTTCAAGTCAATACTCATCTTTGCGAGCTGCGTCGTTGGTACTTACTTTTGTTTTGCCCTTCTGAGGTTCTCGGCTTGAGGAGCTAGCTCTACCCCTCACCCCTCCTCCCCCGCCCCCGCCCCTCCCAAACAACAACAACAACTTGATTTTTGAGTGAACTGAAAGTGTAGCCAATCCATCCATGGCCCACTGTTAAGGTACTAGAGGGGGTATTTGTCCGTTCGACCACTTGCAAAAGGTTAACCAATAGCTTACCCAAGCTAAGCCTTATGACACTCTCCCCTCCAGAAACGGCGGGATACCAGGTCGGCCGGGTATACGGGCGGACCTGTCAATATCCAAGCGGTTTCATTTCCTGGGGATACCTGGGAGAGTATTTTTCGAGTTCGACAACATGGGGAAAATCTGAAAAAGTTTATTATGGTGGATGTGGCGCTCGAACTCACGACCCAAAAAACCCATGGTCCGTCGACGACGCCATTTGTTAAGGTATTAGTGGGGTATCAGAGTCCGTTTGACCACTTGCAAAAGGTCAACCTATAGCTTACCCAAACTAAGCCTTACAACACCAGGCACATACAAAAGAAAAATCCCGCAAAAAAACAAGAATGATCGCTCTCCCCGTCGATTTTTTTTTTGGGGGGGGGTGAATGAAGGAGCTCCCGCACTTCAGCTAAAAAAAAAAGGCTGAAGAGGGCTCTACCGTATGATACCTGGTAAGCTCTGTCGTTCGTGGGGTGCGTGTGTGTCGATGGATTTTACCGTTGGATGAAGTTGGATTGTTTTTTTACAAAATTAGACTATGTTGTAAAGATGATTATTGCTGTTTGTTATTATTGCCCTCCGATAATATAGCGTACACAGCACATGATTCCGTTTCGACATAGTCTAGACTATATATACGTATATTTCTACCCCCACAGACGAAATCAAGAAAAAAAACCCTTAATGCAGGATGCTTATATATATATATATATTTTTGGCCCTCCGACATTATAATAGCGTAGATGCCGTTCCGATGTAAATCGAATATCCTTTCATAAAGCCGCAGCAGTACCTAATATGAAGTCGAATGGTCGCACCATAATGCAGTGGTATCTTCCGCCAACCATTTGCCCGTTTCCTTTCCCCACATCTTCATAAATCGAGTATCCTTCAGTAAGGTAGTGGTATTATCCCTCCTATGACCCTCCGCCAACCAATCGGTACGTTATTGCAACAACAGTACGAGTGAGTGGCTATCTATCGATCCTGAGTAACACAAGCATGAGCATGGGGCTCTACGCACATACTCGTGGCATGATCGCCTCAAGGCCAATATACCACAAAACATTGTTCTATAGAGAACAGAGTTACTTGATGCACACGCAAACAGCACCAACTCAGGACATTTGCGCGTTGTGAGCGCGCTTTGCCTGTCGTAGAAGATGCAAACCCTGTGGTATCAATGTGCAGCACTCCAAGCAGTCAGCGTGGAATTAAAAAACCCATAGGTCTGCGTACAGCAGTAGTAACTACTGCTTGTCGTTTGTTTGTGTGCAATCCACAGCCGGTCGCGAACCTTCGGAGCGGAGCGGGGGCTACATGTCCGCCCTAGACGGGCTGGAAATCATCGGGATGAAGATTCAGAATGCCGGCGGCGAATGCATCCGTCTCCGCGGTGAGCGAGCTTTTGTTAAGGTATTAGTCTAGTGGGGTATTAGTAGTCCGTTTGGCCACTTGCACATGGTTAACCAATAGCTTACCCAAACTAAGCCTTATAACACTCTCTCCCCCTGAAACGGCGGGATGGCAGGTCGGCCGGATATACGGCGGACCTCTGTCAATATCCAAGCCGTTTCATTTCCTGGGGATACCAAGGAGAGTATTTCTCAACTTCAACATGGGGAAAATCTGAAAAGTCTAGAGATTATTATTGTAGATGTTTTTTGTAATGATAGCGTTCTATTGCAAATCGTCGCGGTGAGCGAGCTTTTGGTGATAGCGTGCTATTTCAAGTCGTCGCGTTGAGTAAGTTTTTTTTTTTTTTTTCATGATAGCGTGCTATTTCAATTATGAGCAACCCGTGGTTTCAATGCTAGGACGACGTTTGCATCATCTTGCGTTGCGTCTGAAGCGTCAAAACAATGCCTGGCTTTTGAAAAAAGAAGCAATAAAGCCGATTAATAACAGGAGTGTGTGACACCCTTCAGCTGCCGAAGCAACAGTCAAGCGAGTGGTCGACGCGAGCCGCCAAATCACAACGCGATGCTAACCGCATAGTCTACAGGCACGAAGCTAAAGGCCATGAAGAATACGTATTCCCTCCCCCCCCCCCCCCCCCCCCCCCTCTCCCTTGCCCAACCGTGATCAGTTGCATCACTGCTCGCGCGTGCGTCGATTCCCACACAAAAAAAGTCGGTTGCCCGATCCTAATAATGAAGACGGCACGCCTGCAGAACAAGGCGGTTGCGCGGCATCATCAAAGGCGGGGGTCGACTACTATAATATACGGCGCGATGGTGTACAACACACACCCTACATAGTATTAGTAGTGAGGGTTTTCAGAACCGAGTTCTTCCCACTTCAGGGGGGACGACAAAAACACACACACACACACACACACACACACACACACACACACACGTCGAGACGGCGGGGAGTTTGTGGTTTTTTTTTTGCGGAAACTTTTTTTCGTCGACATGTTTCTGTACACAGACGCGCGTCGCTGGGCGTCTGCCCCCCGCCGCCGGCCTTCGACAAAAACAGGCTTCGGTTTTCAATCGAGAGTAGTATGTGTGTGACTATTAACCTTGTCACAGACGGTAGCCTCCACATCCAAGCTATCGATCGACGTTTTTATAGGACCCATGATGGCGGATCTGGCAGACAACCAACAAAGACGGAGGGCGCGTGAGTGCCGCCAACGATGATCTCATAACGCCCTAGCCTGTCGTCCTACGCGCGCCTCCCTCTCTGGTGTATGCTTGGCGGCCCCCGTGCTTGTAGACTTCGTTACGTACGCAGACATCGACGGGAACGAGATCTCCGACTGTGGGCTGTATGACTTCGTGTACAACACCACCGGGGAGAAGAACGGAGAGGGGATTTGTGAGTATAGTCTATATTGGACCGACTATAGCGTTGCCTAATAAATCAGAGCAACGACAGTACCAGGTATAACTTTTGAAACGCGTGGCACGATAGAGGTATTGAGGTATACCTTTTTTTGGCGAAAATGGCACGATAGAGGTATTGAGGTATACCTTTTTTTGGTGAAAATGGATCGGTTTCTGAATGACGGGGCTCCTTTTAACCCAAATTTCGTCGGAAATAGGTCACTTTTTCTTGCTTGGTTCTCGTCGTATATCGAGGCCATGGGGGTTTTTCATCCGCTATAAAGCGGGTTTATTTTTCATCCGGGATCAAGTCAGTTTTTTGGGGGTTAAGAAGGGCATGTCTTAACCTCCTAAAGTGATGGGTAGTATTGGAAAAAAAAATGATGGTGCACGTCTATCATCGTAGGCTCACATGCTACGATAGAGAGGTACATGCACTTTTCGTCTGAAATGGACCCCAGTTTCTGAATGACGAAGCTTCTTAAACCGCGATAAAGTCGGAAAAACAGGCCATTTTTTTACGCATGATTCTGGTCGTGTACCTAGGCCATGGGGATTCTTTATCCGCGATAAAGCAGGTTTATTTTTCAACCGGGATCAAATCAGTTTTTTGGGGTTAGGAAGGACATGTCTTAACCTCCTAAAGTGAGGGGTAGTGTTAGAAAAAAAGTGGTGCACCACCACCTATCGTAGCACGCGCCTTACGTGATATTTTTAGCTGACGGGAGTGATGCAGACCGCCCGCCCTGACCTCAAATGTAAGGATCGTTTGGTACTTTTTATCAATACCCCAACTCGGTCCCTATGATTTCGTCCAAAATGGTGTTAAACTCCTGTCAAACTGCACCCAACGTGCTTGGGGGGGGGGGGGGGGGGGGGGGGGGACGACTTGGAGTTACGGCGTGGGACACGTTTTGCAGCATCAAAACGGTAGGCTTCTATTGAAAAAGCAAAATATATATGAACTTGTTATGTCGACGATATTCACACAACTCATCAGCGTGGAACGCCGATCACATTGCCCCGTTTTTGTCTCGTCTGGTGTCTCCCCCAACTAGACATAGGGACGGCAAGCAATCAGTGGGACGACGGGAAAAACTACTCGGACGACCCAGACGCATCCGTCGGGAACGTCGTCAGGAACAACATCATTGCGACCCATGTGCGTGGAGGCTTTCATCCCTTCTTACCCAACAGTGTTATTTATTGTCAACAAGCGAAATCCCGATTGAGTATGGAACTGAATTGAATAAAGACGATGGTTCCTACGGTATACCACCGTCGAAGGTGGACGTTGTCTTTGTCCTTTTTGTTTTTCTATATCCTCCGGAAAAGAATAGAAGGTAGGTGGACTTTAATGCAAAACGTCACCCGGCATGACATGAGAAGTTTGGTACACTATAGATAGTAGCGGGGAAAAGAGGGCTATACCTGATATGTTCAAAATCAGATGGTGGCCACACACGGCCAGAACAGGAAGGGGATACGATAAGCAAAAACTTGTTCTTGATGTAATTTTTGGAATGAGACGTAAAAGGAGCACCCAAATGTTGGAGGCATCTTCACTAGAGGCGATCAGGAACGGCTACCTGTTTCGAAAGGGGACGCGTGATCAATGGTCAAACGGCTACGGCAAATAAACAAATGAGGACGCCCCCTCCCCCGCCCCCGCCCCCACCAATTACTACGCATACATGGTCGGATGACAAACACGATAGCCACAATTAAAGTACTTAATTATTTCTTCTTCGTTGAGTGCTCGTTGATTCTTGGCACGTGTGCTTGCTGGAACGGGTGTGCGTACTCCAACACGCCTTCCCCCCTCTCTAAGCCGCCCGACCCAATAAACCGGTGTGGACGTGTCTGTCAGGGAAACGAGGGCGTGGACGTGAAGGAAGGCTGCCTGGACACAATCATCGAAAACAACGAAATTTCCATGCAGAACGATCCGGAGTCGGGAGGTGCGATTTTGCTTTCAGGTCTTCTTGCCGCTGCTCACTCTGCGCAAAGAACAATATGTCCGGCCGCAAAATGTGCAGACGGGGATAAGAAAAACATGTTCCGTGGATATATGTCCGAGGTCGGTCGCAGTGTTGCGGCCTTCGAAAACGCATTGCAGAACACTTGTAGGGGTATCCCCATATAAGGCCGTATCCCTTTACAAGGCGGTATCCCGATACAAGGCGGTCAAAATTGCTTGGCGAGACTGAGGAATTGCACGCATACGCCGGAAAGAGTAAGGCGGCTTCCC
Organism: Undaria pinnatifida; assembly: GCA_012845835.1. NCBI lineage: Eukaryota > Phaeophyceae > Laminariales > Alariaceae > Undaria > Undaria pinnatifida. The sequence goes on along the minus strand of JABAKD010000009.1, from coordinate 7,324,005 downwards.
CCGATAAGGCGGTCATGTTGCTCTCGCACATCGCCGCGTTGCTGGAGGACCCCTATACAGTGCTGTATATGACGGATAAAACGCGGTTTACTTCTTCTGTTGGAATGGAGAGTTAGGCATGTTTTCTGTCCGGGATCTGGGGTCAGATAGAGAAACGAGGACGACCAGTCTTTCTTGGGGGGAAAACACATTGACGGGGGCTAGGCCAGCAACTGCCATGAGCCGCATTTATTTGCTCGCTGAGAGAGCAAATAAATGCCTGGCGAGTGAATAAGACCACTCGCTATGCTGCGCATGAATACACCATAGACTTGCGGGCGGGGCTGGCCGTTCTTGGTCAGGCCATACTAATTTTAAGTAGTTTCTCCCCAAAAAACGCGGGTGCAATGCTAACGGGGGTTAACCCTGCCCCGACACTTTAAGGGTCCGACTGCAGCAGGGGTGTCCCCCCAGCGAGGCAGAGTTGTGCCAGAGCAAACATGACCGCCTTGTTGGGGGAAGCCGCCTTATTATTTCCAGGGTAAGAGCGCAATTCCCCAGTCGCGCCAAGCAATTTTGACCGCCTTATATCGGGATACCGCACTAATCAGACCGCCTTATCGGGGGACCTTAACTGTGCCTGGAATTACAGTAGCGTGATATCTTTTTTTTTCAGTGGCAAAAACGGGTTCGTGGAGCTGCCACAAACAACCCGACTAAAAAATGATGCAACATTTGGTTGGTTTGCCGAGTACGGTAGTCACAATACAACCATTATTCCCGCACTTTTGCTGTTCTTCGCCGCATAAGCATAGTAGCCCGTTTAAGAACGCGATTGCGGCACCTTGCTGTTCTTCGACGGTTAAGCGCAGTCACCCAGTAAAACGATTCAAGCAACCTTGCCGTTCTTCACCAATTAAGTAGTGGTCCCAATAGAACGATCCCCGCTTTGTTCGCCGACTAACTACTAATTACGACGGCCCATTAAAACGGTTCAAAACCATGCCGTCCTTCGCCGACTAAGTACATACGGCATTCCTCCTGCAACACTTCCCGCACCTCGACGTTCTTCGCCGGTACATAGCAGAAAACGATTCAGAGGCACCTTGCCTTTCTTCGCCGATTTAGTGCAGCGGCTCGTCCGACCTATTTCCACACCTTGCTGTTATTCGCCGATCAAGTGCGGTGTGCAGAAGGGCGGTCGCGTCTACAGTAGCGCTGCCTGGTGCATTACCGTGATTGTGACCATTGGTACACACCACGCCTTTCCCCTCCAATTCTTCAACAGGTGGTCCAGTAAAATTATTTATGCACCTTGCCGTTGTTCGACGATGAAAAAAAAGGTGTAGTGGTCCATTGAAACGATTCGCGCATCTCGCCGTTTTTTTGCCGATCAACTACTTTTTCCCCAAGAGCGTAGGAAGGTGCGGTTTAAGGCGCCCATTTAGGACTGACTCTACGATAGCCCCCCCCCCAAAACCAGCGATTTGCTTTAACGGACGCTTCATCATGGCTGCTCGACGTGAGGAACGATTACATGAAAAATACAATCTTCCGTATATGTTTTTGCTTGCAAAGAAGGGACTAACGAATGATGACGTCCGGGGGGGCAAGGGGCACCGTATTTTGGGAAATGCGGCCGGGAGCTGGTTTCAAAACCGGCGATTTCGTTCAAGAAATGTTGGGAGGGGTACCGTAGAACGACTCTTAGGAGCCCCAAAATATCTCCCTATCTATACTAAATTCAAGTGTTTTTCCCTAAAAGAGTTCCAGTGGTGAAGGCGTTTTATGGGGACATTAAAAGGGTTGAAACCGCACCTACGCTCTTGGGGACAATAACTGCTGCTGTACCAGGATTTAGAGCGGGGGGGGGGGGGTAGCGTTTGAACTCTAGTCATTCGTCCCGATTAAAGTGCAGCGATCCAAAAAAAAAAAGATTCCCACACCTCACAACGTTCTTCGCCCCGACTAAATGGTAGCGGTCCGTTAGGACAACTTCCCACGCTTCCACGTTCTCCGCCGACTAAGCAGCGGTCCATTGAAACAAATTCAAAGGCCTCGACGTTCTTCGCCGACTGCGCAAATGGTGGTCCTCTTAAGCGATCGCCGCCCCTTCGTTGCCGTGCTTCGCTGTCTCGCGTGAAACGGGATGCGACAGGCATCGCTAGCCACGGAGATGGGACCATCATCGAAAATAACTTGATCGAGAACACGACAGGGGCAGGTGTACGCGTAGGCGGCAATGAAGTCGACGGGCGACAATACGGCATCAACAATCAGGTGTGTGTGTGCGCGCGGGGAAAAAACGCTGCTGCGCTTTCTCAAGGCGTACGGACAAGGGTATGCGCGGTGTAGTTCAGCAATAGCTCTTGTTGACGCAACACGCACGTTGAAGGTTTGCTCTGCGATCTGCCGATAGCTCGACGGATATGGTGACTATCTCACCATCCATGTACACACACGGTACATGCATAGCTTTGGTGTAACACGGTCATATACATATATATATATTCCCACGTATACGCTGCAGACCTACGATCTGTGCGTGAATACTGCGCAAAAGCCAGCAACGCCTGTCATAACCAATGTACCGGCAATTGGCATAGGTATAGATATACCTACAAAATGTGCGTATTGCACAAAAATAAGCCAGCAACGCCTGCCATAAAGCAAGAGTTACCGGAAACTGGCATAGAAATGGCCACGGCCACGGTGCTCTCTTCTTCCCTAAGCGACGACAGCGGCGGAAGCAGCAAATAATTTGGTCTTGGCGGCCGATCACACACCGACTAGTCGTCGCACCTATGTGCGGATGAAGCACAGAAAGTCGATCATTTCTAACGAGCACACCATGCTATTGCGGGGGGCCGACCACACAGTACTAATCAGGACTCAATTCGGTTAGTAAAAGACAGGGGGGATTAATCGTGCCGGCGCCCCCGGTGGTCCAGTTTCAAGCCGCACATCTATTGAGGTCGAGGTCGTAGGTTCGAATCATCACAGGAGACTCTTTCTCACAATACAAATCGACAGGACGAAAGCGTGAGAGCGCGATTTGGCGAAATTCGATGCAAAATCGACGATAATAAAAGTATGAAAAGTGAGAATGCTGGATGAACCCTACATGCGCGATAAAAATGAAGGCAAGTACCGGGTGGGGCGGGAGAAGGGAAGAGCACCTGTGACCACGGCTTGTCGTCTAGAAGGTCGCCGAGGGTAAACAAAAACGAGTTGAGCTGGAGAGCCGAAGTGCTGGACAAAAAAAGAGAGAAAAAAAAATAGCCGTTCCCACGCTAAATTCAACATGAAGGTACCGTGGGTTCTGTTTACTCTGTATATATGATAATGGTTCTCCGCAATACTGACTCTTTTCAATCCTTCGATGCTGCGCGCGCTCTCTATATATATACCCCCCCGATGCCTGTAGACACGCCTAAGCTGGGCAAGGCCTACCGACCAGAAAGTATCCCGCCTTGGCCTGCGGGGGGCTGGTCGGCACCATTCAGGTGCTAGGAAAGGAGAGAGAAGTTGTTGAATTAGCTCCGAACACAAGACAACAACCGATCTTAACTCTCAACTTCATCCCCGAATCCCCATATCAGAATCCAGAAGAGGATAAGTAGAAAGCCCTACTACAGTTCTCTTCAGGTCTAAATAACGTTCACACACCACATCAGATCCTCAACAGTCAATCACCACCAAGAAGATCAACTATCGTATCTTACCACCAACACTACACACTCTCTGGTGCTCCACTGTCCACATGCCACAGGCGACCGACCAACCGTGTCTGGCAAGCACGGCAGCTGTTCTTGTGTTTTCTTAACTCTCTGGCTATCGCATTTTTTGTTCTCTCGGAGATCGAGCGGGTTCGTTCGTGAATCTATCAGAATTTCCATCCACGTCTGCTTCTACAAACCCCACTTTTCTACGTGAAGTTACCAGATACACACATCAAACACATCGTACGGCCACTAAACTCTTTTAGAGCTCTACCGCCCTTTTCGGGGCGACAAACTACTTGAAAATAGTGTGGGATACAGTTTTTTCGGTGGTAAAGGATCGTTCACCATCATCCGACCGGCCAACCAACCCAACCAAAATCAAACCATTCCGCAGGTGATCGACTTTTGGGAGCACGAAACACTTGAAACTTTACGTGGGATACACATATTTTCGGTGGCGTCACAATGTGTCATTGACCATCCAAACCGGCCACCCAAACCGGCTAACCAACCCAACCCAACCCAACCAACCAAACCAACCAAACCATTCCGCAGGTGATCGGCAACACACTGACGGAGTGCAAAGCGTACGGCATCAAGACCGTGACGAGCCCGCAGTCGATCATGTGCGGAAACACCATCAACCTGCCGTCGAACACAGACGAGGACGATGTGAGTCCCGTAACCCTACCTCTCCAAATTAACACCCCTTCGCGAATAATCCAACACAACCGCACTTTCTAACGCGCGCCAGACTAGGACGACCGACGGAAGGCGGTTCTAGACGCGTGCTTCGATAGGTGTAATAGGGTATACCACTTTCTGGCTAAAACGTTTTGTGAACGACGGGTCTACTTAGCCAACAACCCTTGGAAGGTTATCCATGTCTTCCGCAAACATTTCTTTGGAATACTTAAGCCTCCATGGTCTTGTTCACCGGGCTGCACTTGTTTCTATCAAAAAACAATTTTTTTTTGGCGAGGAGTAGGACTCCTCGAGTGGTTACGAGCCTCTACCGTCGTGGCGTGAGTCTCTAGACGTGTGCACATGAGAGGCATTGACGCGTGCTACGACAGAGGTAGCACTCTTCGTCTGAAACGGACCAGTTTCTGAATGACGCGGTTCCCTAGTCCAAAATCGTCGGGAAAAGAAAAAATAATAGGCCATTTTTTTTTTTTGCATGATTCTCGTCGTGTGCCCTAGGCCCTGGGATACTTCACCCGGCAGCCGTTTTTGTTTTCCTCCAACATATTTTTTTTGGGAGAGAGAGGTCTTAACCTCCTAAAGTGAGGGGTAGTATTAGAAAAATAAAAAGGTGCACCCCTCTATCGTAGCACGCGTCGCCAACGGGATTTTTCATCCGCGATAAAGCAGGTTTATTTTTCATCCGGGATCAAGTCAGTTTTTTGGGGTTAAGAGGTACATGTCTAAAGCTCCTAAAGTGAGGGGTAATATTAGAAAAAAAAGTGGTGCACCACTATTTATCGTAGCACGCGTCACAGTTGAGAATCATCCCACGGTAGGGGCTGCAGCGGAAGTTTCTGAGCGCTGTTAAGGTGAGGATCTCGATTGAGGCACGCTTCGGTACAAAGTGCTCAGTTTTTCTGTTTTTGTTTTTTTCTGGAGCTCCGCACTCGAGGGGCTCTACATCTGGCCCCGATAAAAGAAAAAAAAAAATGTTTTTAGCAAAAGCTTAAGTTCCGTCGGATGACGAAATCCATGGCCTAGTACTGTAAGGTATGCAAAACATACAGATTTTTGAGAAACAAGGAACGACCTCCCGACGGCTTTGTGGGGTTGCGGGGGGACCGTTCATCCGGCACGTATTTTTGGGCGAAAAGTGGTGGCGCACCTTAATGCCGACATCTCAGCGTACTGTCAACACCTCACCCGAATCATGACGTCGAAGGCCGGCAGCCTATCGCGCAATTTTGACCAACAATTGTATGCGCTATTAAATTGCCCTAAAACGAATATGTTCCCGCAAAAGTATGAGACTAACCGGTAGTTCCTCAGTTGAGCAGGTCAAGAAGTGAAACCCGTACGGTGGGATGTCTCATAAGGGGGGGCGGGGGGGAGGGCGTACTCGATAGTCATGCATAGCCGTAGTCTTAATCTTATGGCCGTTGACCCTCGCACCCCTACAATGCCGGGACGGAGCATGTCGGGTTTTCACCAACCAGGCAGGCATTGCTTGCACCAAGCGCGAAGCGCCGTGAGGTGCTCGGCGAGTCGCATGAAGGGTGGCCTGCATCCTACCAAGAACCGCTCGTAAGACAGACTTGAATATGGATGGCAGCTTCGATGAGATAATTGGATTTCCGGTATGGCCACTTCCAGAGACAGCAGCGGGAGTACTATGCATCTGCCTCGTGGGTGCCTTACCATAAGCGCTACGTGATACGATCATTCCCCTTGTGCGGAGCAAACGTTCTGCACCCCGCACAAAAGATCGAACTCAACCGCCAGCTGTGATCGGCCGCCCCTCGCGACCAAAAAAAACGGTACCCTGGTGGTCTAGCTGAGCTGCATGTTTTGCAGTGTCGTTGCCAACCGACACCAACCCAACATATATGAAAATCAGGGAGGGGCGAGCCATGGGGGTGGTAACTATTGTGTCGTCTCCCCGGACACGAGAATGAATTGACCAACCGGGACCAACCATCCCATATTTACAGAGGCGAGGCGACGCGAAGCGCGGAGCGAAGGAGTGTTAACACGCGTCGCCGGGGGGCGCCGAGACCGCCCTAGACTACGAGTCCCCATACAACTAAAAAAAAATAGAAGGGTCTAAAATTTACTCTCTCTTTTCTCTCTCTTTTTTTTCCAGCTGCTAAAAAGTGTCCTACAGCAGCAGGGGTCCCCCAGGAAGGCGATCCGAGTAAGGCGGTATCCCCATATAAGGCGGTCAAAACTGCTGATCGCGAGCAGAAAACGCACTCATAACCCGGAATAATGAAGGCGGCTTCCCTCTACAAGGCGGCCATGTTGCTCTGGCACATCCCCACCTCCGCCTTGCTGGGGAAACCTCTACAATACTGCTACTGGGTGTAGGCTAAGTCCAAGTGTTTTGTTTCCAACTACGGGAGTTCAGTGCGAAAAGGCTAGATAGATCGGGGGTAATAAGGAATGTGGATGAGGGCTAGGATAGACTCTGTCGGTAGAAAGATATTGTGAAAAGAATGTGGGGAAAGGAAATGAGGAAACGGTCGGCAGAGAGGGTCGTAGAAGAGATGCTACTGCCTGCTCTGTGGAAGGATATTCGATTTATATCAAAACGACATCTACGCTATATTGCCGGAGGGCCATAACGGCAACAAAAATTAATTACTTCATTGTGGGGCTGGTTCTGACGGATTATTGTTCATGTGCTCGGGGAGACGATACAAAATCTTGATCCTCTTATTTCTTTTTTTTTTTTGCGCGAGATGGTATTTTTTTTTTTTGCCACCCTCCAAGAAGCGACAGCATTGTTACAATAACGGTGGTTGAACACCCCGCGATGCTCCATAGGCCCCCCCTTTAGCTAAAAAACGTGTGCGTATCATAGCACCCCCCCCCCCCGCCCGCACACCAACGCACCCAAGTACGACATCACGGTTCGGTTCAGAACGTTAGTGGCCCGTGCCCCCTCCCCTAACCGCCACCCGCACATCACCGCACCAAAGGACGGCATCACATACTTCACAACCAACAGTGACTCCCATCTTCCCCCCCCCACATTCATCCGGCTGAAAAAAAACTCGTTCAGTACTACTACTCCGGGGGAGATTATGGCGACGACTACAGTCCGCAAGGAGAATGCGGGGATAGCCCGAGCCCAACTCCCGCGCTGACTCCTGCGCCAACTGCCTCGGCCGGTGCGGTGTACTACGGGTGTTATAAAGACGTGTCTGGCGCGCGCACGATGGGGTACGAATACCTGGACGAGGACAACCTGACCAACGAGGTGAGCAAAAAAAAGGGGCGGCGTAAGGCCTCGCGTGCGCTTTCGTACCCCATTCTCGCGCTTGCTCGCTCCAGTGTGCTATTTTCCGAAAGGGGGGGGGGGGGGGGGGGAGGGGGAGCGAGGACGGCAGTTGCACACTGGGATAGGCGCCGTCTGCTTTATCTACATGGGATCGCTCTAGTTAGCTCTTTTCCGGAGGGGGGGGGGGAAGGAGCACGCCGGGTTTTCACCAACCAGGCAGACATTGCTTGCACCAAGCGCGAAGCGCCGTCGTCGTGAGGTGTTCGGTGAGCCGCATGAAGGGTGAACTGCACCCTTCCAAGAACCGCTCGTAAGACGGACTTCGGGGAGGGGGGAGGGAGCAATCACAAACAGCAATAGATGCTTCCAGTTCTGGCTTCGTCCACCCTCGGTCACAACCGTGCCTGGAAGTTAAGCGTGTACGGGCACTCAGGCCCGCGCTCGATCCCGCGATTTACAAATATCACCGATACGGAAGAATATTGTAGCCCCCTCTCGTGCCCGTGTTCCCACACTCGCTTTCTCACGTTGTTCCTTTAGCAAGTCCTCACGCGGTAGGGGGTGGGGGGTGCAGCAGATTCTATGAATTTTCTGAGCTCCTAACATGAGGAGCTCACCATCAGCATCCCACCCGAAACATGCCTCCGAAGGCGATATTCACGCAGTCCCACCAACACTCGTATGCCCTAGCGTGCGAAACAAATGAACTCGTAAAAGTAGCAGGCTGACAACCGGTAGTTCCTTGCTTGAGGAGTTCGACCCCGGCCCCGGCCAGAAAAATTTGGCCCAAGAAGTGCAAACCCCTACTGCTGTGTGGCGTGACTCTACAGATATCTCCTGCCGATATTATCGTTTCATGTCTGATGGAGTATGGACGCGTTCAAGCGACTGCTGCCTCGCCTCCCTCGTGCTGGCGGAAGACGTGTACCATGTGACCCTTTGTGTGCGCCTCCCCTCCGTGTTGCCGTCGTGAATGTTTGCCCTCTCACTGCATGCAGGCCTGCATCGCGCGCTGCAAGGAAGACAACAACATGTTCGCCGGGACATTCGGCGGCAAATCGTAAGTAGTGCAATCAGTTCCCATTGATAGCAGTCAATAACAAATCAGCAGCAAACGAGATCGAGGTACACGTAATCGCATCGTGCATACCTTTTGATTTCGTCGATTAAGTCCCTCCGGCTAATGGGGGGAAGGGCGCGCGGCGGAGCGGGGGGGGGGGGGGGGGGGGGGCGTAGGAGGAAATTATTTTGTATGCCGATTTCCGGTAGTTATGGAGATACTCCTGAACGATCGGTGTAGATCGTCAGGCCGTCTAACCTGAACGATTCGCTCGCATGGAAACTTGATCGAGTAGAGGGTACAACGAAACTACCCGGCTGCCTCTCTTTCTCTCGCTCTCGTCCAACAACGTGCGGTCAGCCGCAGACCAAAGCGCGCCATGAAGAGGACACAGCAGTAGCAGTTTAGCTATATAAAGGGTCGAAAGCATGCACAGCGTTATGTCTGGCACACCGCGGTAGGGTGTGTTCGTGTGTGTGTCACCACCGCTCACGCTTCTTCCATTCCCGTCTGAACACAGCCGCTAAATCCAATTTCCTGCGCGCTATCACACAATAATCACCCGCGGTAGCCCCCCCCCCTGATAAGGCGATCTGAGTATGGCGTTATCCCGATAGAGGGCGGTCGAAATCGCTTGGCGCGACTGGGGAATAGCACTCATAACCCGGACTGAATAGGGCGGCTTCCCCCAATGAGGTGGTCATGTTGCTACGGCACTTCAACGCCTTACTCGGGAATCCCTACTGTATCTGTATGCTCGACCAACGCACCGAAAACACCGATTGCGTCAAGAAACGCCTTTTGAGCCACGCTGTTAGTCGTCCGAAATCGTGCTCTGAAGTGAAGGTTCATGCCTCGGTACCCGTGCCATCGCTCTCCGCGTTTTTCGCCCAATTGTCATCGCGTCAAATCGAATATCGGTGTGGTGACCAGGAATCTTGTCATGTTGTGTACCGTCCATGCTTCTGCTTTTGCTAACTACGCTTTTTTGCATAGATGCCGGTGCTCCGTGGTGGATTGGAGGGTGGACCAACACGGAGAGAGCGACGGCTGCACGATGGAGTGCCCCGGGGACGCCTCAACGACCTGCGGCGGGGATTGGGCCGTGACATCCTGGGAATTGCTGTACTGATTTGTACTTGTTCATTATTATTTCATATGCCTGCAGACAAATGTGCGGTTCAGAATTAACTTTAAATGCGAAAACTTTAGTCTACTGATCCTAAAACAAAACGGCAGTTTTGTACGGACGAGACGACAAGAGAGAGAGGGTGTAGCTGCGGGGGTGGAGATAGGGGTGAGAGGGAATAGAGTGACAGACATTGATGAGAGTTTCGTGAAAAAAAAAGAACCCGAACGTCTCCTCGGGCCCAGGGCTCCGAGTACGGGTCATGTTCGTCTAGCGGTTGAGTGGTCGAATTTCTTACTTTGCGGGTGTGTGACGTCACGTTGTAAAATTAGCTGTAAAAAAAAACTGAACATCTGCCCCGACGATGCTACTGCGTGACACTACAGCATGTCATGTCGCAACATGGCGGGTGCACTTTAAGGCGAAAAATCGCTGCGTCTCCCCGTAGCTCCCCTGGTGTAGATTCGAATCGACGACGACGATGACGACGGCGGCAGGACGCGTGCTTCGATATAGGTAGAGGCGTATCGTTTTCTTTTTTGCCTTATAAGGCAAAAAACAAAACCAAAGAGGCTCGAGGGGATACGCCAACCGAGGAGGAAGCACTCAAAATAATCGCCGGGAAAATACATGTCGTGTGTTTGTTTACGTAGGCCATGTTGTGATTGTTCATCCCGCTGTGCACTTTCATGTTTTCTCTAAATATATATATATACTTTTTTTTTCTTTGGGGGGGGGGTCTAGAATCTAGAGCTCCTCAAGTAAGGGGACTCACAGAATTTAACGCCTTTACAACTGGAAAGCCGTTTTTTGGGACAAATAACTTGGAATTAGTATCCGGGAACAATTGGGGCTCCAAAGAGGTCAAGCGCCTCGCCCTATCGTAGCACGCTGAGAGTGGCGGCTGGTTCGATAAAGCAGAATCATTCAGCGCGATAAATGAGGCATGCGTACAATAGGTATACCCCGACGTGTGCTTCTGGCCGATGTTTTCAGAGCCATTGAGGCGATCTGTCTGAGGTACCTGATATGGTACAGTTTCAGCCGAGTGTTTTTCGGTCGTTTTGTGAGGGGGGCATGCCTTTAGTGTGATTAGGGTTATTTGGTTACAGTAGGGGTCCCCCAATAAGGCTTCACCCCTGTATAAGGCGGTAATTCCTATATAATGCGGTATCCCGATATAAGGCGGTCGAAATCGCTTGGCGCGACTGGGGAATCGCACTCACACCCTGGAGTGACTGAGGCGGCAGCCCTCGACAAGGCGGTCATGTTGCTCTGGCACACCACCGCCTTATTGGCGGATCCCTAACGTATGCTAGAATACCTCCTAGAGGTAGTTTTGCTCTAAATTTTTGCTCGACTAGTACTACTCGTTAGTTGCGGTTTCAGTCCACCCCGCGTGCGCTCGAGTCGAGGGGGAATCCCATACGATTTTGACTTCGACGTGGTGCCGTTCTCGCGTAGTGTTATTTACGTGTTTTTTTGTCTGAAGAAGTGCTTGTAGTACCCAGGTTCTGGTTGTATTTTGCAAGGGGTGTGTGTCCTGGCGGGGTGTATTCTATACGCTGGGGAGTTCCGAGGAGGGCCCGTCGAATAGTGCCACTGCTCTCTATAGTGCCGGTGACCTCGCTTGGCACGACTTGAGATCTCTTTAAAACCTGTTGATTGTATGCTCGGATATGTTACGGACATGATGACGGTTAAGTACAGTATTAATAGGGGTTTCCAGTTACATGGCAACGGGATATCGGGATGGTGGAAAATATTCTGGGTTTAATTGGCCGCCGTTCTTCCTGACGAGCGCACTCTTCGTTGCTCTCCACGTTGCGCCTCGGCATGGAGCCATGATAATACAACATATTCATTATGCATTTGTCTACCTGGCTGCTGACCCACCACCCCACGGCCGACTGTGCAATGGATAAGCCCTCCACGCTTCGAGGTTCAGGAAGCAAAACCTCTCAACGCTAACCCCATCCCGATAGTGTCGGTGCCCTGGATAGTGCCAGCATGTTGGCCCGGCACATACCGGTAGTACCATTGGGAGCCCCCCGCTGCACGGTACTGGCGTATCGGCAAAAAACTTGAGGCCTTAGTTTTTAATGCGTGACATTTTTCGTGGTATTTGGAGCACATCAAGGTGTGCTGAGGCTTGCCTGTGGCACAGGGATGTTGTCAGGGTAATTTACAAGTTATTGTAACAGCGTCAGCAGTGAGTTCGACAAATTGAGGGTCGATACTCATATTTGCAAGGTACGTAATACGGAAGATATTTGCGCCAGCAGTTATTTTATGTGTTTGTTTAATTTCGTCTGGCAAGTTTCAGCCATGGCCGAGGCGGCCGTCACTTGTCATATTTTATTGCCATTTTTAACATCCGGATCTTGCCACTACAGTCTGTTGCGATGATAAAAAAACGACTGGAGTATTTTTAACATGAGTTTCTCACTGTCGTTTTTTCTGTTGTCTTTTTTTTTAGCGATGTCGTGTTCGTTCGGGGTTCCTTTTAATCGCTTGTAACGATTTGTCGGCAGTTTGCGGTCATCCTCGTCTTCCATATGTCACGCACTGCAAAGCGACCAGGGCGTGGCACGGGTGACGTCGATTCTCGCGGGTCGGGTCGGGTCATCGTCCTTATCCGACCCGTGGGATTAACAAGCATCCTGACCAGATCCGACCGGACCCGACGCGACCCGACTCGTGGGACATCCTGACCCGACTCGACTGTACGCGCGAGAGTTTAGAAAGCTCCTGAACTGGCTCGCGGGTCAGGTAATGACCCGTGCAGAATAAGTAGGGTTTTCACGGGTGGCGTCAACTCTCACGGATCGGGTCGGGTCGGGTCACCCCCCCCACGACCCGATCCATGAGACCAAAAAGCCTCCTGACCTGACCCGATCCGATCCGATCCGTGAGATCTTCTGGCCCGACCCGACCCGACCCGACCCGACCCGACCCGACCCGACCCGACCCGACCCGACCCGACCCGACCCGACCCGACCCGACCCGACCCGACCCGACCCGACCCGACCCGACCCGACCGCGGGTCAGGTCAAGACCGGTTCAGGGCGGCCCTGAAAATGGCAGGCCGATATCAAAGGCGGCGCCTTGTGTGTGTGTTCCAAGGCGACAACGTCATCCTTGCCTCTATTTGTAGCTCGCTCTCTTTGCCCTTGAAAACGTTTACCCCTACAAAAAATGAGTCCCGCACACACTCTTCACACTCTTCACACTAGTCACGGCGGAACCTATTAATAGCATTGAGGACCAAATACGTTCGGTAAAAACAAGGGAATCTGTAGGTTCTTGTTTAAATCGTGGGTCCTATTTACTATGTGTGTGTTGTCTTCACATTGACCCGTTCTGTCTACCCAACGGCATTAGTACACCCAGTGTCCGTGATGATTCTTCATCCTAGAGGAATACAAATTATGTGGCCACAGACTGTGGAACAGAGCAAAACCAAACAGTCGCAATACATCAAGGAAAAGCTAGTGAAATTCCAGCGTACCGGGTACGACAACACAAAAAGAACAAGCCAGACCATAAAAAAAAGAGCAAAAAAAGAAAAAAAGGGAAAAACAAGAAGAAAAAACAAAACAACGCAAAATAAACGACAGGTGTTCTAAAGAAAGTGATTCAAGAAGATCGGAAAGGAAAGGAAAGGCTGCAAGAAAAACGACATACGTGCTGAAGAGGAACAGATACCTGATGCACGGACAAAAAATCACGAAGAAGATACCTGCTGTTGCACGGACTAGAACAACACGAAGAAGATAGCTGCTGTTGCTCGGACAAAACAACACGAAGAAGAGAAAGAAGATACCGGCTAAGGCCGGCGGAGGGGAAAATAAGGGAGCAATCAAAGAGAAAAAGAAAGAAAAAAAAGAAAGCAAGAACGACAGCAAGTGTCACTACTGTCGCTTTCGCGCCCCCCCCATCAAACTCAACGAAAACAAACAAAGCAGGTACTACCATAGGAAATTCAGGCTATACTATAACATAGTATTAGTAGTAGCGCACGCTCCACTCATTTGTCGAACTAGTGCCTTGCCACACGATCTACCATTTCGTTTCTGAATTGATCTACGACAGCTGTATCAGTACGGCTGCCCTCCCCCCCCCCGACCCCCCGGTTTCCCTTGGTTGCTGCTCTTGGCTCCCTCTGCTGTGAGGCGTAGCCAGTTCTTCTCCGCCTCGCCCCTGTGTCACCTCGCGATGAAGCGGTCTGCCGCGTCGACGATCATCCGGTGCCAATCCCCACTCTTCTTAGCCGCCTCGACCGTAGCGCAGTCTCTACTCCGAACAGCAAAGGGGAGCTATCCGTGGACCCGTCGGTGGCTTCGAATACCCTGACGTCGTCTGCTAGACACTGGGGCCCGTTCTTTTCTGGTCGACCTCATCCCGGGTTCAACCCACTAGCCATCGTCCCGACCATCACGTGATGGGTCAGTCGCTCATTGGTCGTCCGTTGTACGGCGCCCGCAAAGAGGAGGCGTCATTTGCGGATAGACGTCTCAACGCTCTCACACTGTGCCTTCTTGAGAGCCTTGGCGTACGACATGCGGTGGTCGGTGCGCTGTCAAAGCTGAAAGTCAATGATCCTTAAGAGGAGGCTGTGGTGTGCCGTTCGGAGCTTAGCGAAGTGCTCCGGGCCGAGAGTCCAAGTCACACACACACCTACAGCAGGGTCTCCATCACCTCGATCTTTATAGCAGGCGCGCCTTTGACGTGAACGGGGAATCCTCCATATCGTACAGCTCGCGTTGAAACGATCGTAGCATGCCCACGTGAGTCGGACCCGCCGTTAGATCTCCATGGCATGATGTCGACGTTTGCGTAGACAAGACCGCCCAGGTACAGAAACTGCATTGTATGCATATACGTTTGGCACGTTGCTTCGACGACGGGTGGTGAGGTCGGGAGCACCTGGCTGAGTGTGCGCACCAGCACTGTCTCCGTCTTCTTTTCGGACGCGGTGAGTCCTGCTGTTTCGAGAACGGTCACAATGACGGCCTTCACCTTCGCAAAGCCTCCCTCCGATTCAGGCACAAAAAAGTCTGCGTCGTCGGCGGTAGCATGCCCCAGACCGACCTCCGCACACATGCTAGTGGCTCAGCCTCCACCCCGTTTCCCCCGAGGTCCTCCTCGAGATGAACCAGGTCCCTGAAAAAGTCTGAGTCCTCATTGAAGCCTACCAGGACGGCATGTATCGTAGCGGCGAACAATACTATGGTTCCCCTTAAAACAATTCCAGGTAGTATCATAGCGTGCCTCCAAAAGGCGGGTGCAGTGTTGTAAATAAGTTAAGGGTGGATCTCCGAAATGAGGCCAACGCGTAACAATTGTTCTGCGACACACTTTCTCGAATAAAGAACAAGGCGGGGGAAAAAAATGCCGCTTATTCATGGCACGCCGAACGCACACAACGGCAGCCGCCGTCACAGACATTACAAGCTTGTGCGGTGCGGTGCGGTGCGGTGCGGTGCGGTGCGGTGCGGTGCGAGTCCTCTGGAGGGTTGAAAGGATATATCTCGCAAGAGGGTTATATCAGATCCTCCCGGTTATTTTCTTCGCCCTTCTTTCTCCTTCCCCGTCTTGATTAGTAAATCAGATCCTGGGTCACAACAAGCAGCTTCTTCTCCCCTCTCCCCACTACCGAGCGCGCCTTCGTTTTTATCGCAAGAAGGGTACAACAACTTCAGACCTAGGCTATAGGGTAAGTAAGGGGGGATACACCCCCTTCTTCTTGCTACCGGGGGAGTTTAAGCCACTCGCGCATCGGTGACTCTGTTCCTCTGACCGAAAAAAACAAAAAAATAGGCGATTATTTTTTTTCGGGCGCATCGTAGCCGGTCATATTCCATTGCTGATTGGTATCGCAAAAAACTTAGCAGCTCGAAAGCTGAAGACCGCAAGGTACAGGGGAGCTCGCTCGCGCGCGTGGCTCCCAGCCAGAGCAAGAAAGGGTCCCGAGAGTGACCAGGCTACGGTAGGGGGGGTACCCCAATTTTCAATCGCCGAAAGTGACTCGATACTTCGCGGACGAAAATACTCTATTAATAGACGATTTTTTTTCCTGCGCAGCGCAGCGTAGCTTGCCAATTATCCCACTGCGGATTGATATTGCCAAGACTTGAAAAACACACCAGGGACTCTTCTTTCTCACCGCAAATAGTCAGGGGTTGCTCCTCGCGCGAGTGACGCAAACAAATGTCCCAAGAGGGACCCCCCTACACCGTCGATTTGGTCTCCATCCATCGTCGATTTCGGGTTGAAGTGTGCATGCAAACGCTAGGCGCTACCTGCTGTCGGTCGATTTAGTTCAAATATAAAGAACTTCGGTGGAGGTGGATATGATGTATCTTTAGTTTGACAGGGCGTGTGCTTCTGCGGCAATCAACCATGAGCGCGGCGGTTAGCAGAGTTGGCGCAACGTTGTTGTTGTTGTTGTTGTACTCGCTTATGGACACAATCTACACCACGCTCATAGGTCAGGCGACGCGTGCTACGATAACGGTGCACCATTTTTTTCTGAGGTCCCCTCACTTTCGGAGCCCCTAAAAACTGATTTGGGGAAAACTAAAACCGCTACCGGATGAACTTCCTATGGCCTAGGTATACAGCGGGAATCATGCTAGAAAAAAAAAACTGTTTCCGACGATTTTGGGCTAAGGAGCCCGTCATTGAGAAAACTGGTCCATTTCAGACGAAAAGTGTTACCTCTATCGTAGCACGAGTCAGGCTTCAACAATACCCTGACGTGGAAAAACGTCTCACGAAACAAGAACAAACAAACCAAACGTAATACGAAGTATACGTATAATAAATCTCGGGCGGGGGGGGTCGAGCTCAAGGAAGCTTGTCGTGCGCAGGTGTTGTTTGTCAAGCATTTGCTCAAGTTACGTCTGAAGATGAACCTTAACGTGTCGAGATTATCGCCGAGTGTTCGGCTGACGCTCTCCCTTCGTGGCCTTCTTCGGGAGCAGCTCTAGCCCTTTCTTCATACCAGGTACTACAAAAACCATCCCACACTGATCGCTCGTTTACTACTTTGTCCGTTTTTGTTTTTGTCTTGTTTTTGGATAGGCGCGGCGCTGAGAGCGCACCCAGCGCGAGTGTATCCCGGGCGAGGCCTCCTTGCTGGGGCAGGAGGCCTCATCTAGTCCAATACTTACTTTAAATGATTGGTTTGGGCGCACAAGAATACAAACAGTAATTTCTCTCCACAAACGTGTGGGCCACTCAAAAAGAGGCTATAACGTTATAACCAAACCAGCCTTAGGAGTTCCACGCGGAGCCTCCTCCCGTCTAGGAACTCCCGCCTCCACCCACCACACGAACGGGCGACCATCACCCGCTTCGGTGGCAGCCGCCGCCGCCGCCGACTCGCACTGCAACAGTTTCCATCACTAATTCCTACAAGGTCCGTTCCACGTAGTAGTTTGTCCTGAAGAAAGGCGATGCATTTTCACAGGTCGCGATGGTCCCCGGCGCACCAAAAGAGGCACATCGCAACGCTGGATTGGACCAAAAAAGCCGCTGACCCTGCACCGCGAAGCTAGCACTACCACCGTTTTTATCTGCTAGAGCGCTCGCCAAGCTTTGCACGGGTACCCTACGAGTAGTACCGCAATGAAGACACGGACACACTTCAACGGGCTAAAAGAAAAATGCTGAAATTATTGCAGTAGCGTCTCTTCTTATATACAATCCATTTATGTCTGCACAATGTAATCACGCAACAATTCCACGTGCAAGGACGCGTGCGACGATAGATACGACACACGACGAGGCCCTTTAACCCTGGATCGCCGGCATGTCATTCTTGTTTCTCAAAAACAATTGTTTTGTATACCTGGGTCGCGAGTTTTGTCAATCGGATTGCTCTTTCAGTTTCGCTCAAAATCAGGTTTTGGGTGAGGTCTAGAGCTCTTCAAGCCAAGAACCTTGCAGGGCCAAAAAAAAATGGTGCACGGCGTATCGCAGTTCTAAGGGGAGGGGGAAAGCAAAAAAAACTATACACGGTTGGTCGAACCCCCTACTGCCCGCTTTAAGCCCCGCATCGGCAGCGCATGCTAATATAAACCCCCCAGGGCTTACATACCGTAAGCATCAAAGACTTTCGGTCTGCGCCTGTTCACCAACAATCTCTTGACAAGAAAAAAACACACACACATAGGACAGATCAGATCCCAATGAATGATCCGCCTTCCAGGGCAGATGTAGATCATTAGTATCTACAATCTGCACGGCCTAGATCAGATCCCTCTGAATGATCTACATGATCTATGTCTATCAGGGAAGACAGATCAGATCCCACGCGAGCGATTCAACAGAACTTTTCTGAGCTCTTAATATGAGGAGCTCAACATCAACACAACCCGAATCAAGACTTTCGAAGACGTTTTCGTTCGCGGCAACCCGATCACCATCTCCATGCGCTCGTAGCACTAGAACAGCTATATATACTCGTGAAATTATCGTACCAACCGACAGCTCCACCACGCTCGAGGGGCTCAACCGGTCAGAAACGTTTTGCCCACAATTGCAACAACCCGTATCGCGGGATGACTCACGGGTCATAAATCACGATGCCGGATCGGAGCTGCTCTCGGTGATCTTGGTACATATTTCCTTCGGTTGGACCTGATCTGTACCGCACAGATCCTGCACAGCATGCTATCACAACAGGTATAGGATCTATGTGATCTAGGACGCGATCTGTTCCATGCGTGCAAACGGTCACCAGAAGAAGAGCGAGCATAATTTCCGAACCCAGCGCGCGCCAACCCGCCCCAGGGCTACCGTGTAAAAAGCAACCAGCACTCTGGGTCCGCGGCAGCCCTCCACAAAATCTCCAACGGCGTGCTTAGTAGGGTACTTTGAAGTGTATGCTCTGCGGGTACCCGTCGTAGATACCCGAGTATCACCAATACCAGTCAGATGTGGTACTCGTGTACCCTGGAGCTTCGAAGTATATACGCTGCGGGTACCCGGCGTAGATACCCGAGTATCACCAACACCATTCAGATGTGGAACCCGGACAACCTGGAGTATACTCCTTGCATAAAACTCTTAAAAACCTTTCCTATCAACAATATCCCTACCCTACGGTATACCTCACACTAAAAAAAACGCATAAAAACAGCTCCTCCGACGTTGTTTAGTCACCAGAACGACGAGTATTCTTTCCGTAACACGGACGCGCGCCTCTTGGCGAGGTCCACGACGACAAGGCACACATCGTGCGGAGATTCTGAGCTCGTCGGCGGAGTCGCACGGGCCGCGTAGGAACTACCGGCGCTATCGGGGGAGGCGGTGGTGCAGCGGGGAGGGGGGGGCGGAAGGCGGACGCTGTTCCTGCCGTTTGTGCCGGTAACGCGGTACACCTTACACGGGGCTATTTCCAATTCCCCCGTGGAGGTGTTTTTCTGGACTGAGACAAGGTCCTGCAGCGGTGGCGGCGGCGGCGGCGGTGGAGTATGGGGGAGGTGTGAGCGGCGTGTGTATAAGTGTTGAGCGTAGAAGTCGGGGCGTTCTTTAATACTTGCAGCGTGAAAATACAACACTCTAGCTTGGAGGTCGGTCGATAATTTTTTTTTGTCGAAGTTCCTTTCTCTTAGGGTTAGGTTAGTGGCTAGGATTAGGATTAGCTTTGGCGATTTATATCACATAAAAAAAGACACCTCTCAGCTCTGGAATCGGTGGATAATTTCGTCGAAAGGCGTCTTGGGAAGCTGCGCGTGATACTGCGATTGCGCGTGCTGCCACGGCGGTTTATGGTCTCGCGAAGGGTACACACAGACCGGCGGCTGTTTATACCGATCGCTGCATCTCTGGAGGGGCGTAGTGGCACGAGAAATCTGAACGTTTCGTACATTTGGCGTGTCGCCTATGGGTTCCAAGCTGGAACGATGGCCTACTCGTGAGCGACACGGAACAACGCGGATTTTTTGTTGTAAGAAACAGAAAATGCATCCCAGCTGCGATATTGAGGATATACGTGAAGCTCATATTTGCATGCTGCGTTTGACAGATAGGAAAATAGCGTCTCATCAAGCTGTGAGATCGAGGATTTCGTCGAAGCTCATATTTTGCAAGCTGCGCGTGATGCTTCGATCGCGTGTGCTATACACATGGTGTAAATGTATTCATGAAGGATGCAGGTGCGGTCTTGGAGGATTGCCAAGCAGCCGGACGCGGATTTTTTACCATGCCACGCTATACCTCCACATTCAACTACAAGGATAACCTACGTGTCAGTCAACACAGAGAGCCATCATCACGGTGGGTGCCGTTAGTTTCGAAACGCAGACAGCATGCGATGCGATTTCGGCGATTTCTACCATGGACGCTGGGCGTTGTTGTAACCAATACCTGGTGAGTACGAAGAGAGACTACCTTAGGTTGACTGAACACAGCTAGCTTCACGCGAGAGCTGAAATCTGCCAAGTAAACAACTTATGTCCGGCGTCTGCGTATTACCTGGCATATAATCAATGAGGCCACTCACGAATGTCTTTCGAGCTCCAAATACAGTCTCCCTTCCCCCTTCGCTCCCCCCCTGCCCCGTCCTCCACCGCTCACGTTCACGACGGTATTTCGAACTCCCAAAACAGTACCCCCCCCCCCCCCCCACTTCGCGCTGTCACGAAGGTAGTGTCACTTCCAAACACAGTACCCCCCCACACTCAAAGGCACCTTGTAAAACGTCTTCGTCAACGACAAAACTGCAAGCGGCCTGATTCGGGTGAATCGCCGCCCCTCCCTGCCCCCCCCCCCTCCGCCTTTGCCTGGTCGGCGAAAACCCGACGTGCCCCGTCCCGGCTTGGTAGGGCTACGAGGGTCTTCGGTGTAAAGACTACGGTCATGCATGATCTGAGTACACACCCGTTGCTCCGTCTCGAAAGGGATGCGTGGTCTACGGTCAAATGACTAAGGCAGGCAACAACCGAGCAAATTTCCCCCCTCGCAGGGTCGCACCTTGTACAACGTCTTGGTGGCCTTGGTGTAGGCCTCGAGGCGATCATCCGGCTGGCAGACCCCCCCCCCGATGCAAAGAGCACGGAACACGTGAAACAGGAGCTCCCGCTGCTGATCCGGCCCGAACGTGTCCGCGTTGTCCGAGTCTGGGTTGAGCAGCAGCTCCCTCAGGCGGTCTGACGCTGTCACTCCATCAAAAGTGTCGTCGTAGCACCCGCGGATGTCTCCGGATTCGCTAACGATCCCTGACATTTTTGGGAAAGAAGTCATGGGTGTTGGTTACGGTACAGCACGTACAGCAGCACGGTCAGCGAGGATTTTTACTTTTGGAAACAAATCAGGGCGGTGTTTTTTGTTCGTGTTTAGCTCATCACATCTACTTCATTCGCACTTTTTCTTTCTCCTTTTCCCTCCCTAGACGTAGCTCAAACTCGGGGCAACTCAGCAGGCTCTTCTTCCCCCTCCCCGCTACGGCACGCGCGTTCACTTTTATCGCGTGAAGAATTCAGCACTTTCTTCGCTCGTCGACCCGCCTTGTAGTGTGCTTACCCACGCTATAAAGCGCTCTGCCTGCGCGTTGGCGTCTCTAGCAAATAACAATTTCCATCCCGATGTTTGGACCCCTGACTCCAACCGTTGTAGTGTTCGAGGTTAACCACTAGACCAATGGCGCGGTTTTTGATTACGGTACATCAGTGAGGTTTTTGGAAAATAAATTACCTCAGTGGGGTTGAGTGCGGTACATAGCAGCACAGCAGCTTTTGGAAATACATGACGGCGGTGGGTTTCGATTCGCACGGCATATTAGTGAGAGGTTTTGGGAACGAAATTCCATCAGTGGGTTTCGCGTTCTGTACGAAGCAGTACAGGCTTCGCAAAAGAAATCGCGGCGGGCTTCGTTGCGGCACGTAAGACCAGTTGTAGCACTTTAGTCAGTGCATTTTTTCGGAAATATGTCTGACGGCGGTGACTTTAGACTACGGTGTACCATCTGTAGCACTACAGTCAGTCGGATGTTGGGAATTAAACCAGACATAGCCGGTCGCCCCGGTGGTCTAGTGGTTACCCTCGAATACGACTAGCGTTGGTCCTTGAGTTCGATTCCCACCGTGGCGAGATTTTGACTTTATTTGCAAAAATGCAAAAAAATGATCAACTGCTGAGAGCGCCTAGCAGCGTGAGTAGGTACAATTCGACGCGAGTCAACGAGGGAAGAAAATGCTGAATTATTCTCGCGACAAAACTGGAGGCACGTATCGTAGTGGCGACGGGGGAAGAGGGCTCGCTATGTGACCCCGGATGTGAGTTACGACTGGGAGGAAGGGTGAGAGTAGTGCGAGGATAATACATGGGACTAAGAAAAAAGGAAAGAAAAGAAGAGACGGGTTTCGATTGCGGTGTGCCAGGTATAGCAGCACGGTTAGTCGGGTTTTCGGAAATAGATTGCGGCGGTGGGTTTTGTGCATGGTATACTAGGTGTAGTGCTACACCCAGTGAGGTTGTGGGAAATACATCAGACGGTGATAGGTTTTGACTGCAGTAATATCAGACGGCGATAGGTTTTCACTGCAGTACGACTACGGTATACCAACTACAGCACACAGTACACTCAGTGAGATTTACGGAAACAAATCATGGCAGCGGGTTTGGATTTCGGTATACGAAGTGCAGCAGTACAGCAGTCAGTGAGGCTTTTGGAAGTAAACCAAGACGGCGGTGGATCTTGATTACCTGGTACAGTATATGATATAGCCGGTCGCCCCGGTGGCGTATCAGGTTATTCTCGAGCCTGGTATTCGTGCACAAATTGACTTGCGGAAAGCGCGAGAGCGTGAGTTAGCAACACTCGATGAAAAATAGACGAGCAGAGGGATTGCTGAACCCTATGCGCGATGAAAATGAAGGAATGTACCGGGGGGGAGAAAGGACGACACCTGTGACCACGGCTTGTCCAGAAGCTGGAAAGTAAAAGTGTGATACATGTGTATATATTTAAATGATACCGGTACCAGGTACAGTACTAAGAATACTGTCAGAAGGGTTTACGGAAATGATCAGAAGACGGTAGGTTTTGATTACGGTATACCAGGTCTAGGACGCGCGCCACGATAGAGGTACAAGTGTTTTTTCGCTGAAACGGTTTCCACGACGGGGCTCCTTAACCCAAAATCGTGGAGATTCCAACCTTTTTTTGTTGGCAACGTGTTGCGGTGTTTACCTATAGGCCATGGGGTTGTCCATCGGGGGATAACTTTAACTTTTCTCCAGATCAGCCTTTGCCTCAGAGGGGAATAGAACTCCCTCAATAGGTTAAAAGCCTCAATAGGTTAAGAGCCCCGAAAAAAAAATGGGCTTTGAGTCGTTTTACGGCAGCCCCCCAACTTTTCTTTAACGACATCGCCGGTTTCAAGACCAGCTCCCGGTCGTATCTCCTGAAACACGGTGTACCTCGACACCCCGACGTCATCGTTCGATAGACCTTTCTTTTGCACGCAGGAAAGTTATATGGATGTTTACTTGTCAATAGTATCCTTCCTCGTGTCGACCAGCAATGAAACGTGCTCGTTGAAGAAAATCGCTGGTTTTGGGGGAAGCTACTTGTATCGTAGAATCAGCCTTTTGCACCTCTACCGCAGTAGCAGAAAAGTCAGCGTTTGTTTGGGGGGTAATAAATCAGACGACCATGGGTTTCGATCGCGGCATGAAATAATAGCACAGTCAGTGCGGCGATGTTAGACAACACGCGCGTTTTAGGCGCGCGCCGTCGGTGCTGTTCACGGTCGTCTCGGATGTCGCGTCGGTCGATTTTTCCGACCGAGTCCGTGGGCCAAAACTCTTTTCTCCTCATAGGGTCATTCCTAACCGACCGAAAAAATGCCACCAACGATGTATAAAACACCGACAACTTTGCTTTCAGAGAACGTGACAAAACACCAACTTACCTACCAGGTGTATATGTCACAAATCGCGATTTTTTGGGAGGACTGTTGTGGTGATTTTACGTCCGTTAGGAGTGACCCCGCTTTCCTTCTGTGTATGCTTGTCACGGAATAACCGACGTCATGAGGACGGGGGAACAAAACACCGGTTTCCTATCGGATTTTTGTTCAACATGTCCTCGCCCGCACCTTTGTCGACGAGGCAATCAAAGAAGTCCATGGACAAGACGGTGCACGTCAAAGCTTCCCATTCCACACTCTGGATGCTGGGAGCGCTCAGCGCCTGCATACGTCGGTTTCAAAAGAGCGCGAACCCGCACGAGGGCAAGAATGATATGGTTTGCATGTAACCTGGAAGAATGTTCCGGAATTGGAACACCTCTTGACCTTAATATCACACAGTAAAGTAGGTCGCTTGTAGTATCGGTACCTATTCGGATCGATCTGAGGATCGATGTGGATATGTCTGCTTAGTTTCGGCGAGCTAAACTTGATGCCGTTCCAAAACGGCAAAGCGTAGCAGGGTGACAAGCCCGTAGCGTAGCGCTTATCGCATATATATACCCAAATATCGCCTTGCAACACTTATTACTTGAACTGCTCCGAGTTCAACAACACTATCACACACGCGGTTATTGGAATAGGTGTCATACCAACTGCTGTGCCAGCATCTCTCTGGCTGAGGCAGCAGCAGCACGACACATGGCCGGGAGAGGCGCGTCTTCCGATCAGCACGTGTGAGGATGGCCGCGTAAGGCAACAGGCCACGGTTCCGAGCCTCGCTGTCAACAACAAACGATAGCAGCAATAGCACCGTACTGTGTACTTCAGGAAATCATCCGAGCATCGTAGCGCATCGTTACCCGTCACGGGTTAGAACAACGGCTAGCTGGCACAGTATCGCCCCTCCAAACACGCTAGCGTTCTAAATAGCATAAACGTGGCGAACACCCGTGTCCATTGCCCCTGACGACGACTACCGTACAACACGCAAGGCAACACGCTTGAACACCGCTCGGACGAACTTGAACGCCGATTCGAAGCGACCACGGAGAGGGTGCAAGCGCCTAGCGACGCGGCTATGGAAATATTCTCGACGAGACACACATTTCCAAATCCACCATTTTCATTGCGTGTGCCCCCCTGAAATTGGGCAAAATTGCGTGTGCCCCCTTGAAACTGGACAAAACCGGGGCATAAGGTTCCTCCTCCAACGCCCATTTATCTCGACAATGGGGAAGGTGCGAGTTCTTAGCGACGCGTGTATGGAACGATCTCGACGAGATACGTACTCCCCAACCCGTTATTTTCGTTGAATATGCTTCCCCCCTGGATAAAAAATGGGGTCATAAATTCATCCCAGGGTGTGTGATGTCTTGCGCGCGGTACGGCACAGGGGTTGTCTCCCGTAAATAAATGAATTATTCGAACCGGTCTGACGAAAAGCGATAGCTTACCCCTTTACACCCCCCCCCCCCCCCCCCCCCCCCCGCATTCCAAGTCTTAAGACTACGGCTATGATTGAAACGAGCATACCCCCATACCAATTCTAAGTAATTTGTTCTCCGAAACGGGTTTCCAGCTGTACAGGCGTAAACCCCTATAGAACTAACTGCACCCACGTTAGGGGGGGGAAATGCTTGGAGTAGGGTAGAATCATTTTTGGAGGGGAAACAGGGTTAAGCTTATGGTGGAGAACTGTAAAACCTCTTGCGGTTGCAAGAGTGTGGGAGGACATGAATTGCGTTTGCAGGGCCTGTTTATATATTTTTTCAAACGCTCACGCTTGATCCCTTCTCCTCTTCGGCGGCGAACGCAAGCAGCTGTCTCAAGAAGCTCCTCTCCTCGTGCGCCCTAAAGCACGGGCTGAACTGGACCTGCGTCACCGTCAGCGATCCCTCCATTCCCCTGTCGAGTAACGTTGGTGTCGTCGTATAACACGTGTACAGTCGTGGTCGCTGTTTAGTGCGGTGCCTTGCCAGACGTCGATACCAGCACTAAAGTGGGATTCTGAACTATCCCGGGATGATGCGGTGGATCATGAGCACTATGTAGGACGAGCAATGCCCTGATAAAACGATTCCCACCGCACTAAAGGGTACCGCACAAACGTGGGACCATGACTGTACTATTAAGGTGTGTAATACTTTGAGCGAATGCGAGTTTCTTGTGAACACCGCTTGCTCTTTTTTTTTCCTGTCGCACAGTCTGTGGCCGCATAATATTGTACATTTCTAGGACGAAGAGTCAGCACGGACACCGGGTATACCAATGTCGTTGGGTGGAAAGAACGAATAAACGTGAAGACAACACACGCCACGCCAGAATATGGGAACCAGTTTCGATATGTGGCTGTTACTTCTCGGGTGCGCGATGCGACCGCTGACCGATGAACAAGCACCAATGCACACAAGTTGACGCCAGTTTACCCGGCCGCGCGAGTGCCTAGTTGTACCATAAATTAAACCGCGCCCCAAAATAGGGACCTGTTTGAACATGACTGTTACGTGTTACGCCCGCCGACAGCCGACGACCATTGCGCATAAAATTTTGACGACAGTTACGAGTATTCTGTTGTGCGAGTTTCTGGCGGCAGCTATAGAAACAACTAAAATTATGTCCAGAGTGGCCGCTAGGACTAGCCCAAGCAGTTTGGCTGTTAGCGCCAGAAGCTGCGGCAGGCGACGATGCACAGCATGAATTGCCCGCAGCAGGCGGGCTTTTAGCGTCAGCATCCAAGGTGACGTGCGTACGGAACGGATAGCCCGTGCTTCGTCGGTGATGACAGCAAACAAACGCGGACGAATTGTTTGCCCGCGTCCGCTCGTCACTGACTTCATTGGCACAACAACATGAACACACACGCAGTACTGGTGATTTAGTTTTCAAGTTAAACACGGCTTTTATAATACAACTCTCACCGTTGCCTTCTCTGTCGAGGCAAAGACAGACTGTGGTTGCGCGAACCACAATTAGTGTGATGGTGTGATGGTGTCGGCGTGCTGCTGCTGCTGTTGTGTTGGTGATCTGCTGTCTTTGATTTTACTTCATTAAAAAAAAATGAGCACTGTACCCGACAGGTGATGTCATCTCTTGACCTTTCGAGCGGTCCATGCAGTAGCTCCAACTCATTTATACGGTCGTCAAGTTCCAATTAACCCGCCGCTCCGCCTTCCCCGCGGCCCCCACCATTCATTGCCTTAGACCTACCACGCGTGCAGCAAGCTCCTATTGTTACGGAGTGCCATCCGTAGACGAATAGTCTATAGATTCGAGGTGAAACCAGGTGATAGTAGATGTCACAATTACGTCAAGGCCATGATATATGGGCGATAACGTGAGTGGCGGTGAGGGATCAGGCGGGACACCCCCTCATCGTCACTGCTCTACCTTGTTATGGAGCGCCCTCCGTAGAAGGATAGTTTACAGATTCCACGTGAAACCATGCCATGGTTGAGGTGAAACGACGCGACATTAGATGTAACATTCACGTCAAGGCCATCAAAGATGGGCGATAATGTAGGTGACGATGATGGGACAAGCAGGACGCCCATCATCTCACTACCTGCTCTCCCTCCGTTTCCCTGCGTTACCCCGCACTACCGTGCCTAGCCCTGTTATGTCTATCTTTTAGTATCATCTTTAGGGAAATAATGCATGTAAGCTATTGAGTCTATCCAGCGAGCCTTGAGGAGAGACCAATAAAGACACTGGAGCCCGTAAGGAGCACGCTTCCCAACACCGACCAACCACGCATCCCCCTCTCGGAGTACCACTACAGTTGACATCGTCGGCAGTGAACGTGTCGACCTTAGGCTTGCGTGACCAACCTGCCCAACTCTGCTCTATTTGTCATTTAGCGTTCTTTTAGAGAGTGATAGATGTAAAAGTCTTGTTTTCGGCAGCGAGCCTTGGGGGAGATGGATGAAGACACCGGAACCATGACGAGAACGCTTCCCAACATCGACAACCTCGCATCCCCCTCGGGTTACCTTGACCCTACTCATTTATGCGACCTAAAAAAGGTGACCCCCCCGTCCAACCCCCCCGCCCCCCCCTCATCGGTCATAGGACTTTATGCATAACAAACTGGTGAGTTCCACGACCGTTAGATTTTGTCCTCCATCAAACAAGGGTTTAGTAGTTTCCGCGCACAGATTGATGATCAAAAAGTTATTATATGATTAGAATACATACATTGTAACCTAGCATTTCTATTTTTTTCCAAGGCCGTCAAGCTGTGGAGATGTGGAAGGAGGGTGAGCCATAAGGGCAGCTGTTATAAGGCTTAGTTTGGGTAAGCTATTGGTTAACCTTTTGCAAGTGGTCAAACGGACTAATACCCCACTAAATTCCTTAACAAATGGCGTCGACGGCAGGACCATGGGTTTTTTGGGTCGTGGGTTCGATCCCCACCGTCCACAACAATAAACTTTTCAGATTTTCCCCATGGCGAACTTGAAAATACTCTCCCGAGTATACCCAGGAAATGAAACGGCTTGGATATTGAAAGGTCCGCCCGTATATCCGGCCGACCTGCTATCCCGCCGTTTCAGGGGGGGAGAGTGTTATAAGGCTTAGTTTGGGTAAGCTATTGGTTAACCTTTTGCAAGTGGTCAAACGGACTAATACCCCACTAAATTCCTTAACACAGCCCTGCATCCCGCCCAAAACAAGCGTGCTGCACTGTATTGCTGGACACAGCTGTTCGTGTTTTTTCTTTTCATGGACGCAAAAGAAAGCATACCTTTCACTAATGCGGTAAAGAAACCATCACATCGCAAACAAATGGCAGTCACAAAATCAAAAAACACATTTTGGAGTGGTGTACCCATACTACAAAGTAGCACGCAGCAAACCGAACAAACACGGTTGGATGAAAACCCCGGGGGTAGGAGGTTTTTCTCCCCGGTATTTTCCGGTTATAACTGGTAGGTTCTGCCAAAGCTGATTTGGGGTTATTACCGGTAATAGGCTCCGGGGTCGGGGCCACGTTATGAACATCCTTCAAAATAGAGTTGCAGTTGTTATTGGGGTTGTTTTAGAGCTGGTGCGATAGCCTGAGAAAATTAACGGCTGCGGTATTTAGACCGCGAGTAGTACCTGGTGCCCGGAGGTACCCGGTATAATCCCTAAAAGTGGTTATTATACGAACGTACGTACGTATTATACCAGGTAGACTTTACGTTCCGCCGCTGCTGTGCAGACGAGGATGTTGGCGTAACGATGGATAGTGGATATACTGCTGCTATAGAAGTCGTACGAGGGACATGCTTTCGCGTACGTCTTATTATGGGTGCTTGGACGTCATACGCGCATTAACTACAACAGCAGTAGTAGCAGGTGACATTGCAGTCTGTGGAAGCTCATTAT
Source organism: Undaria pinnatifida (assembly GCA_012845835.1). NCBI lineage: Eukaryota > Phaeophyceae > Laminariales > Alariaceae > Undaria > Undaria pinnatifida. The sequence continues at coordinate 7,294,844 of JABAKD010000009.1, read as the reverse complement.
CTGTGAGCTGCTTCGAATGTGGCATCTGAACGACACAGACAGGTAGGAATACACCGGTTAGGTGGCGTCAGCCAACGAAGAAAAAAAACTCGTCACGTTTTGGGACGACACCTGCTGTGACCTCACCACTGAATTATACTCTCTCTCAGCTCCTTTCGGTGGGGGCACGCGTTGTTGAATTTGTCCCCCGCTGCTATCTTGAAGTCGTAGTGCACGCAGGGCTCGGGTTGAGTGTGTCGGCTGTGTTGTCGTGCTGTATCCTTGTCGCTGGTGGTCGAGGAATTTCCAGTCGTCGAATTATCGCATAGGATGTCCATTTTGGATCCTGACCTGCGTTTGATAAATTTGCGACCTCGCCGTGCGAGGGTCGTCACGCAAGTGTGTAAGAGACAGGCGTATCGGCGCTGATGTGCTATTCAGCACTTGCGGTGTTTATGCACAGTAGTAATGCACAGGCAGCTTGCTCAAGCAATCTTAGAACACTACACTCACTAACTCACCAACACTTAGATTACCTGTTACATACGGGGTCCCTGTAAAACAGGTCGAACCGATGGTTTACTGCATATTTTGAGTGGAAACGCCAACAAGAACGCCGAATACTAGCAAATAAGGGGAAGCCCAACAATATACCCCGCTTTTGCGCCTGCGAGAGAGAGAGCGGGGTGCAGTCAGGAAGGTTTGCCGCGCTGTACACCGACGGGAAGTTGGTGAAGTGCTCATTCAGCAGTGTTGCCGGGAAGGCCTGCGCACGATGGTCAATCCGTTCGTGGAAGGCCAGCTCGTCAAAGTCCTACAAAGGCAATGGCCTGGGGTCAACAAAGAAGGAGGAGTGGCGAGAGTTTTCAAGATTAACTCCGACAGCACCGTCGCGGTTGCCTATGTTCTCGGGAACGAGAAGGAGTCTTCCGTGGACGTGAAGGTCAGTCCACTAAGCGTCACTGCTGTTGCTACTGTTGTTGCCGCTGCGGGTACTGCTGTTTGTTTTTACCGAGCGCTGCGCTGCGGTTGTCGCCTGCCAGATATGATACCATCTCACCTCACCATCATCGTTTAGTTGCGTCTCCCTCCAAATCGTTGAAAGTGATTGAGAAAATGTTGATTTTGTTTTTTCCTCGAGAGGATCAGTGAAAAACGAAATCGCGCCAAAACAGCAAAGAGAGCCCAACCCTCTGCCTCGTCCCATGACCGAGTCAGCTCCGCCAGGGGTAGGGGATCCGAAGCTCTTTCCCTGAAACGAACCACGACTACCGTGGGCTGATTACCATTGAACTCCACGCAGGCTCCGACTCCGTGGATTACACCACGAGCCGATGGGTGGCAAGATTTTCAAAATTGTCTTGTCCGTGTCAGAGTGCAGCATATTTCAATTTTTTGTATTTTTTGCAACTCCCACGACATCCAGCCTTGTGTGTCTTCGGCTCTCGGCCTCGCTCGATCCCCGACCAGCGCAGTAGGTACCATCTCCGAGAGGGACTCTCGCTCTTCCTCAAAATTTCTCGGCTGCCGACACTGCTTCGGATCTAATCACGCGATCGTCCGTCGCCTGCGACCCCGCAAGCCCTTTCCCTCCCACTAAACTTTAAACCAAGACACGCGCCACACTCCCACCTCACGTTTTTTTAAACATCATGAAAACAGCGCCAAATCGCGAGATCCTGCAGATCCTGCTGCCGAATCTTGCCCAATCTCTGTTTTTATAAATCAATTTCATTTTCAATTCTTTGTTTTGATATGTTGTTTTCCGTCTGCAGGCTGGGGCGGCATTCGTTATTGGTCTTCCGTCTTTTTTTTTCTGCTTCATAAGTTAGTGTTGGTGCAGGTTGGGGCGGCATTCGTTATTGGTCACCAAGTACGAGCACAGTTAGCAGTACACTCGCAGTACGTAGCGGCGGCTCGAACTGGAACCTCTCTTCCTCCTCTCTTTTTATCGTAATTGTCCAACCAAGCACCTGAACCTCTCCTCTCCTCTCCATTAGCCGTACTCCCGCAAGAGAGCTCTGCTGTGCATACGGCAACATGTAACATCAACATTGTTGTGTGCCTGGTACGCGGTAGATGTTTCTCACTATTTCGGTTTCGTCTGCGGAACGTTCATGCTGCAGTGGACTCGCTCGAATCTATAATACGAATATCCCTTTACCGTCGCTCGTATCTTGCGCATCCTACGCTGCTGTACGAGTAAAGTAATGCGCAACAGCTCACATCGGACAGCTCATGATCTAGATAATCTATTACTATCGTAAATCGTACATCTGTCGTTATGATACAAGTAGGTATTATGTGCAGGATCTGCGTAATTGGTATCCTACTCAGGGAATACGTGCTGTTAACAGGTCCTTCAGATTACCGGCTCTCACCGGGCAACATGATCTATAGGATATGCAGATGATGTGGTTCAGGTGTCTATCTACCCTGAAAGACAGAGGCCATGGAATGGGATCTGATCTGTCGGATATGTGTAACACAGCCAGCAGCAGTAGCAGCAGCAGCTTAAATCTACCGGTACTCTGTACTTTTTCACACGTAAGACGTGATGAGCTTGGTACCTCACTTGTCCCCCGTAGACCACCCCAGACAAACTTGTGTAGAAAAGCCACCATCTACCAGGTAATACCGTATTATATCTGGTACGTAGCTCACACCCGACAAACATGCCACAGCTCATGTAGCTCTTGCTACTCACAACCGCACGGGAAATATGTGAAGACGAGCTATGTCCATCGCTCACCAAGGGCAACCATGTGTAAAGAAGAGGTACCAGTACCGCTCCAATTTTCCGTATGTAACGATGTATACCGTCCGGGATGTATGTCATGCCCCTGAGTATCTCGGGTGATGGAATGTTTCAAATCCCAAAACAACCACTTGGTTTATTTCCCGGATATATTGTGTATCCCAGCCCCGGCGGTGTCATGCCTCGTAATTGGTATGACTCCCTCAAGATATCTGCTCGACCAAAGTGCAGGACAGGTACGGCAGCAACCTTCCCACCAGGCGTTTGTGGTCATTTTCAGTCTTGCACGTCGGCCCAGACCAACACGACCCTGTACATAATCCTAACCCTAATCCCAATACTTTTGGAGGGCTCGGGGTCGGCAGGGGCAGTCGCGCGACTCTTCACTGTGCTGGCGGTGTGGCAGTCCTTGGTAACCACAGTTATGACACCCCTTGCAGAATGTTCTCGCTCGGTAATGGGCTTCACTAATTTCCAACGGCCACCTAATTTGTCACCGAGAGACGTTGTTTACCACACACCTGGAGTATAAGCCACACCAGGTGATATTTTTGGACCCCAAATGTTATCACCGAGGGTGTTGGATGCACCGTCGTATACGGTAATATTTACTAGGTATATCATAGGACTTCACAGCAGGCAAGCATGTGGTATAGCTTTTGTACCAGATAGCTCTTACAGCTCACGGGGAAGATGTACTTCGATTTTTTTCACAAATTCTATATACGTCGAGTGTATATTTCCATGGGCAAGTTTGTGGACAAGAGTTATCTGATAGTAGCTCGCACGCGGCAAACATGTGACAGCTCATGTAGCTCTTTCAGATACTGATCGATCTTCCCCGAAATGAGCTAGCTCCGGGCTAGGGTGAGTTAACCTGTCCTATTTGTGGACGATATGTCACAGGGCGGAACCGCTAAAATATTCACGAGTAGCTCACGTACGTATTTTTATAGCTTTCACAGCTCACCGGCGGGATATACATGAATATGTGGAAAGGCTACTGTATCTGTCTCCATAACCCACCGCCGGCAACAGTGTGTAGGAAAACTATCTACGGTAAATAGGAGTTCTACACCATGCAAACATGTGATAATTCATGTGACTGTTTCAGATATGTATTGGTGTACCCGAAATGAGCTACGAGTAGCTCCGAGCGTAGGGTGAGCTAATCTGTCCTGCGGGTATACGATTTGTTAGTTTTTACCCTTTAGTCTAGCTATATAGTATCTACCGGATAGCAAAATATCGTCTGCAGCAGTCGTTTACCTTTATCAGAATCATACCTGTTGCGATACCTGGCATGCATAAGCTATTAATAGTACATAGCGTTGCCTGCGCATCGCGCTTGTTTTGAACTATTTAAAGCACTGATCCTACTGATTACATTATGCAACAGCGGTATGGTAAAGCTGAGGTCGAGAAAATGCCCTCCGATGGCTCCGATCGCGACACATGGCGGCCCTCTTTTGCAAAATTAATTAATTTCAAACCCCCTTGAAAATTATTCATTTGTTTTGAAAATCTCTAGACTAAATATATTACATGATACTGTGTATAACCAGGTACCAGGGGGGCTTCGCTGCGACGGGTTGCTGCCTGCCTTGGCTCCGCGCTTGCCCGTAATTTTCGAGGATGCATGTCATGTATTTTGAGTGTAGGATTATAGGTAAATCGAGGCTGTCCATGCGACAGAACTGCCAAAAGGTACATTAATAACAAATCGCGTGTGAATAACGAGAAAGAAACACTGGAATCAGGTGCAATGGTATTAACCACGGCAACGAATTGCGTCATTCGACAAACGATGACGATCAACAGCAGCAACAGCCGCCGCACAACTCGTGTTATGTACGTGTAATTTCAACAACAGCAGGAGCGGCAGCTGCGACAGTTCGACAACAGCGAGCAGCATTTATTTCCAGTGTAGTTACGTTCACAATAATATTTTCGCCTTGCTTTGACCCGGTACATAAATAACCAAAAGAAGAGGGAAGAAAGAAAAGTAAAAGAAAAAGGGCCTCGGACAATGTACACACCCAGGCTCGAACCCAGAGGGAAGAAAACAAAGACACTCACTTGAAAAAAGAGTATTTCACCGAGACTCGCGGCTAACGATTAACAATCGTTCCGGGTTACCCCTCAAGCTACTGTTATGCGATTACTACAGGCAAAAAAATGTTGCGCTATACCTGCGACTACGCACTTGTTTTGTTGCAACGGAAATTTGGCAAGAAACAAGATTTTGCGAGAGCTGTTACGACACGAAGCGAGAGCGGCCGAGGCCGCCTCCGGCAGAGTCGAGAGGGGCGAGCAAGTTGAGGCACGTCCAGGGAACAGCGCCCCGAGAGGTGGACCTTAGCTCGAGTTATCTCGAAGACGGCTCAAAACCTGTCTAAATCGGACCCTTCGGTTGCTCTCGTGCGAGGACCAAGATATTTATGCATGTGCTGTATCTGACTTGTTTGCTTTGCTTATTGACCAACCATTTATCAATGCGCCCCTTGCTACCTATCATCTTTGGATAACGTTAATTTTCGGTCAACTGACGCTTTATTAGACTGACATACGCTCAACGCATCGTGGGTCTCGTGCCCTATGCCCCATGTCTCAAATGTCCCCGTTTCTCCACATGCCATCTGCAGACGTCTTCCGCTTACGCTCAACAGCAGTAGTAGCTCTTCCTGTACAGTAGTACCTGGTATAATGCATCACCTGACATACATACCGGGTATGTTGTTGTGGGCCCACATCGCAATGAGTCGCGATGTTCGATCGCAGTAAACGAAACGCCTGGGATACACACATTCATCGAGCAACCGTTTCCTGTGCGCTGTTGTATTATACATGAGCGCCTGGTGTTGTTCATTTTCTTGACTTGAGTTTCTCGAGCACGGCTTTTGGTGCCTGGCTATCACTGTTAGTCCTGATGTACGCGAGATGTCGCGACGATGATAGTTGCGATGCAAGAGATACTCCAGTACCATACCGATGTGCTGCATATAGGCGATGCATTGGGAGAAAAAGGGCACACACGAGTAAACTAGTAGTGCTGCTGTATCAGGTGGCATGTCGCACTTTTTTGAGCGCGATTTTCGACACTGACTGGAAGATTCTAGTATTCTAGCGTACGGCCGTGCTATGTGAGATATGAGGCTGTGACCTGCGGTACCTCGGACCTGGTGGGATCTCTCGCTTCCCGTCTCCACGATTTGGTTTGATTCAAGGAGCCTCGACGACGGTGGCGATGTGGCCGATAATACTTGTACATGCGCACCATTTTGTGTTTTGCTGTTGTGATAGGCGGTGGCGTACACGGGGGTCGATAACCCTGACGTCACACCCCCCGCCCCTCCCCCCCGAGTGCTTGATAACGGAAGGCACATTTTTTTTCTTCCTTTTTTTAATTTCCAGCTCAAGTCGTATGATATAGAGTTTCAAGACCTTCTGGACAAGCCGTGGTCAGAGGTGTCTTCTCTTCTGGCCCCCGGTACTTGCATTCATTTTTATCACGCATAGGGTTCAGCATTCCCACTTTACAACTTTTTATGCCCGTCGATTTTCGTCGGATTTTAATTTTGCCAAGGCCATCTCTTATAAGATCGTATTCAAAACAGAAAATGAGCTTGAATTTCGGACGGCAGAATCAGACGGGCAGAATCAGATCGACGACCCTTATACTGAAACCCGAATTTACAGATTATTTTATTGAACAAAGTTCTCGCGGAAAATAATCAACAACGGCAATCGCTCGACCACGTACATACTCGCACAAGTTCGCTGCACCAGAGCATCTCAGCGCACGCGCAGACGAAGCTTTGTAGATGGGGCGAGGAAAAACACGCCGTGTGCGCTTGACGCGAGGAGGGCTGTCTTCCCCCTCGCTCCCGTCGATCTCGTGCATGAACGACATGTCGCAGACGACGGCTGTCTGTCCTCGTCCTCGACAAACACGAGTAGCAGCAGTGTATGTCTCTTGTGTTTGGCGAATACTGCAATCGCGACTGTGACGAGAGTGACAAGGCTCTTGTAGTCGTCACCATCACCGATCTCATCGGCACGTGGTGAGGCCTGAGGTGTGTGCCAGCGGATAGCGGGACACGGCAGCAGCAGCAGCACAAGTACGCCTATGAGACGTGTTGCGTGCTCACAGCAGACAGATAGTTGTTTCCGATGCGCGTGTCTTGTGTCTTGTACTATTAATACAACAGCAGTACTAATACTGTTTTCGAGGATTTACCAAGCTTGTTGCCTCCCATGACATGTGTAAAATCATATCCAGATGCCGTTTTGAGATGGGGATTTCATCTGAAAATGGACGCCCTTTTTCTGCTGGAGGCCGATCGGAAAACGATATCCGAAAATGGAAGCCTGAAAATTCGCCATTTTCGGGTCTACCAGGTATAAGATAGCCAAACAGGATTTGCGATCCGAAAACGTTCATTTTCTGTTTCGGATACGCTACTACAAGAGATGGCCTAACCCACGCTTTCGCGCTTTCCGTTCGTCATTTTCTTACGCTAGAAAAAGTCCCTAAAAGCACGAGTATGCCCTCGTCCTGGACATCAGTAGGAGCAATATTTACCTACTATTAATACTCCGTCGCGGACGCTGCCATTGAACCCGTACTCCCAAGATCAAGTTGTCGATATGGATTTACTTCGTGCCTCCTCGTCGATCTTGAGATCTTGACTTTGCAAGTTGGTTAGTTGACATTATGGTGATCTTGGGGCCTCGCGTCCGACCTTGACTTTAAAAGTTGCTCTGAGTGGCACTTTGATATTTTGACACGTAGTTGCGAGAGCGCACGATCACCCCCCCCCTTGGTACCTACCTTGCCACCTACCCGCCATCTTCCATCTTACACTCAGCGTGCTGCGTACTCGAATCCAGTGTGCCGGACGTGCGAAGGTGCTCCCCACGCGTCCGATCTTGACTTTAAAAGTTGCTCTGGGTGGCACTTTGATATTTTGAAACGTCGTTGCGAGAGCGCACGAGCAACCCCCCCCTCGGTTCCTACCTTGCCACCTACCCGCCATGTTCCAGCGCACACTTTGCGTGCTGCGTACTCGAAGCCAATGTGCCGGACGTCCGAAGATGCTCCCCAGCGAAAACAGCTAGGCCATCACGCAACCTGTCCTCCCTACCCAACGAGTCCCCCGTCGTACCTCCTGTAAGGGCAAAAGCTGGGCCTTACCCGAGCTCCAGCTGCTCTGGGCAGCCGAGAAGATGGAAAGACAGGGCGCCACCGGCTCCTTCTGCGTTTGCGATCTCGGGTAATGCAGACTGCACCTGCCAGGTAGCCCCCAGCCTGTCGCGCGCCGATGCAGACATGTGCAAGAGGTGTCTTATCTACGTGAGGGGCGTGCGATATTTGCCGTGCCAGGCTACCGGGTCGGCTCCGGCTACCTTGTTTCGATCTTGCGTCAGGGTACTATATTAATCAATATTTCGTACCAGGTATATAGTGCGAGGTACCATATCATTTTAGTTCTGGGTAGACACTTGTCATCCTTCTTGCCTTTGTCCCTTTTTATTTCTTGGCTTGTTGCATCGGTGATTTGAGAACCGAAACAGATGCAGTTATAAGCTCAAGTGTTGCATGCAGTGTTGATACTGGTATACCTGGCACTGCTGCTGCATTTATATGGAGTGCTGGTATGTAGTGTGAACATGGAGTGTCACCGAGGATTCGCGTCTTGTCGCGTATTAAAGTGTGACGGTGCCACTTGCACGACGCACTCAGACTGCTGTTAAACGAGTGTTTGCTGCTTTTTCGAACACAAGCGCTGTATTAATCTTCCAGCACAGCTTCTTTTGTACTCTTGTTACGAATCCGCCAAGCGCCGATCGCGAGCGAAACCATCCAACGATCCTGGTCGATTTGTCCTCCCGTACCATCTCGTAGAGGTACCACAGTACCGATCTGAGCCATGCATCGGCCTCGCGCGTGTTATAGACGAGATATACAACATACGGACAATGGTGCTGACGATGAAGAGTACAGACATGACTCTAAAACCCGCCCTCCGTTCTTTACGTGTCCACGTACGCTCTGTGCTGCCCCAAACGAATGAACGAACGCATGAACGAACAGTTTGTTCAGCCATATGAGGTGAACTCGGGCGGAGGGCCGGGAGGAGGGAGAGGGCGCAACAGCCGGTCGTCCACGAGGTCATTGCGCGGGGCACGGTCGGTGAAGGCGCCGAAGCAGTTTGACGAGGTTAGTCGGTGCCAGAGCCTTTCATGATACTCGTACAGGGTCGTTCGTGGTCCCGCGTCAGTCCGGCAACCTTCAATGCTGGCCCCCAACAGAATGCGGTAGAAGCCACTTGTCACGACCTCGTCCTATAGATATATCAATATGCCGGAAGATTAGGGGGTCCCACTTTTAGGGCGGGTATTACCATCGGGCATGGTACCGCCCTGTAAGGGACCACAACTAACTGTACTTTCCGGTTTAAATCGAAGGAACGTTTAAGCGCTGTTGGGACCAAAGATGTTCGGAGGCATGTCAAGCAAGGGAAAACGTGGGCTGTCAAGGGTGTAGGGCCGAGTGGTTCACACTACAACCTCGTAGTTTTTAGCGTTCGTCTAGGCAATTAATCGGAAATTTGCTCTCTGTCAACGGGTGCATGTGCTGTTTCCTGCGATCTTTGATTGGGGCCCGTATCGAATCCCTCTTTTGCCAAATTAATCAACTGCAACTACCCCCCCGTATATGGTTCTCCTTGGTACCTCTTCCCTTCCCCCTGTGTTATTTTTTCTTTTCTTTCTTTTTTTTCTTTTTTCTTTTTTTTCTTAATCACCTGGTATTATTTTTCTTCGTTGCGCGTTGTCTGGTGTGCTGACTTGCGTATGGTCCGCCCCGGTATTTATTGCGTTCGGCATTGCATGGCCTAATCACCTGGGTTTGCAATGTGTATCTCTGGTTTATAGTTTGTGACCATAGAGCTCGTCTCTATCTATTGCCATTATTAGAAGGCATCGGCACTAGGCACGAGACACAGGCACTGGGTTTGAGCTGGATGTATAATACGATGTGTGGAAACACCAGTTTGATGTCAAAAACACACATATGTTTGGTACATAATACGCGCGATCGGAGTGCCACGCACAGCTTGCAAAGATGAGTTTTGACGAAATCTTCGATCTCACGGCTGGAGTTTTTATTTTATTTTTCGTTATACTGCATTTATGAATCAGTTCATCTGATACCAATACCTGTGATGTGTGGTCGACAACTGACGGGCCCGACTCTTGCAGAGTTTTGTGTTAAATCGACCAACAACACGAAAAAAACTTTGAACCGGCTATTAAGGGCGTCCTCCAGCACGAGCACTATCGTGCTGCACGCGTGTCGCACAGCTCCTTGCACTGCAGTTGGGACACCCAGCAACCAGGGATACTTCGTATGGCCAATGCTGTAATTGTCATTTTTTTCCCCACCCCGTTTCCCCTCTGAAGTCTCGAAGGGATCGATGTGAAAAACACACACGAACGAATCATACTTGCAGTGGTCTGTGCGTTTCAACTTTTACCTCATGTTTCGTATGATGTGTACCAGCATGTGGTATATGTCATTGCAGCAGCTGCCGTCCTTTTTATCCGTCGGGCCTCTTAGGAGTCAGATTCCATGTGTTGAGCGGGTTGTGCGTTTGGCCCGCCCAATCAGAACTGGAACCTGAAAAAACGTTTTTCGGGGATAACATACTTGAAATTTGAGTTGGGCCACTTTTGCAGTAGGAAAATGGTCAACCCCTTCAGAATTGAAGCTTGAACTCGTTTTCCGGGCCCTTTTTTGCAGTAGCGAAATGATCACCTCAAAACTGGATCCAGATCCGTACCTGCTTGCTCCGATCTGGATCCAGGTTTGAGGTTATGATGTTGCTGCTGCCGAGGTGACCCACGTTTACTGCAATTTTAAGTAACTTGTCCCCGAGAAACGAGTTCAAGTTCCCTTTTTCATCTTTCGTATGCCTGGCAGTGTAGTTTTAGTGTAGTTTTTGCATAGGCATCGTCGATGTGGTACCGCCGTTTGATTACACATGATCTGTTTGTTTTTATTTTGTTTCAGTTTCAGTTTCAGTTTCAGTTGTTTTGGCTGTAGAAAGGCGCATGTATCACATAGTAACACCAGCCGCCGGCGTAAAGTCAACTATAGTAAGTGGTTCATTTTTCGACCTTTGTTTTGTTTTGTTTTGGTTTTGGTTCGTTTCTTTTCTTGAATGGTTTTACAGCAGTAGGTTCTACTCTACTCTCTTGTTATACCAAAAGGGCGACGTGGCGCTTGTACAGCAGTTCCTCTTGAAAATGGCACGCATGTTAGCCCCGCTCTAGCAACGTGTGTGCGGGCGAATTAGTACGTGCCATATGCGCCGAGCGGATCCGTGCGCGTTGTATATGCAGTACCCTTGTACGGTTAGCTGGATATGCTCTGTTTCGCGAGTGCCGTTCCCTTTTTAACGTACATGCCACTCTACGTCGACTGCTAATACTGGTAAGTGTTTTTCTTGGGTTTGCGTCCCTCCCTCCCTCCCTCCCTCCCTCCCTCCCTCCCTCCCTCTCTCTCTATTTCCCTCCCTCCCCGGATTAAAAAACTAAACAGACGGTGGAAAAGACCGTTACGGTGACCAACTCCCATGAGCTTCCGGAGCTCCCCCCGGGCACGCCGAAGTTCATAACTCAACAGGCGAAGGACATGGAGCGTGTCATCGCTCGGATTGAGAAAGAGGACTCTTACGACCTATTCCGCGACGGTGGCGATCCGATCGACAACCTTATAGGCTCGGGAGGATCAGACGAGTCCAGCGGCGACTCGGGGGCGGAGGGGGAGGCCACGGAGGTGATTGCGCCGCCGGTGGTAGGGGCGGCGGCTGCTGATGCGCCCGCTGCGGCCGCAGCTTCCGCCTCCCCTACGCTGGGCGCTAGCAGTACCCCGGCGGCCACCCGTGGCTGGCTTACTCCCGCCCGCAGCAAGAGCCCGGTGCATAGGCAGACCACGCCGTCGTCGCCGACCCATGCTGTCGGTGCTGGTGGTAGTAGCGATGGTGATGGGGGTGGTGATGGTGATGCTGGTGGTGCGCCTGTGGTGGAAGGGGGCAAGGCGGATGGGGTGGTTGGCGGATGGGAAACCCCTGCCGATAGGAGACGGCCGACGCCTGCGACCGAGCCGCCGGGGGGGGACGGGGTTGGGGGCGGGGGCCGGGGGACGCCGTCGCGCAAGCGGCCGAGGAAGGGAGCTGAAGCACTGGCTGCCAGGAAAGGTTCTTCGGGGTCCCGCTCCGACAGTCCGCCACCCTTGCCTCCGCGGCCGCCGCCGCCGGTGAACCTCATGGATGTCCAGGAACAGGGAAAAAGCCGGGGCGTTTTGGAACAGGGAAAATGTCAGGGCGCTTTGACGGGTATTGAACAGCAGCAGCAGCAGCCGTTGGCCGCCACTAGCCTTTCGGAGAACGGGGCCTCGCCTCAGTGTAAGAAGACCCAGCTCGTGCCGCGCCGCGCGGTGCCGATGAACCTCCCCCAGATCAGGGAGCGCTTCGTGAGTGGGCACTACCTCCCCCTGCCGGGGAGCTACTTGTGTATGACTGAGGCTGTGGGAGAGAGCGGTGGGGCGACCCTTGATGCATCTAGCACTGGCGCCCCCGCCACTTCGACCGGGCTGGCGTTAAAATCGGCGAAACCGACTTCGACTTCGAAGATATCGATCTGCGCTCCTAAAGCAACTAACAATGACTCTATCACATCTCCACCGCCGCCGCGGGCTCCGCCGGAATTTCCACAGCTTCCACCCCAGCAACGGCAACAGCAGCAGCAGCAGCAGCAGCAGCAGGAGAAGGAGGACACGCACGGGAAGAAGGCCGCGATGACTGCTGCTGTTGCTGCTTCTGCGTCCGCCACGGCCGCTTCTTTGGGAGCTACCCCTGACCGTTCCGAGGCTTCTGTTGCGACCGCGACCGTGACCACCCTCGCTGCTGGCGCTGCTGCCAAGGGAGAGGGGGAGACGCCCCCGTCGGAAGGTGCCCCCCCGAAGCCCAAGGTGGAGCCCCTGGTGGCCCTTACTCAGGACGGGGGTCGACTTGGCGAAGGCGCGAAGCTGACCTTTGAGTACGAGCCGCTCCTGGACTGGGCTGGCCTGCGGGCTGACCTTGGGGAGATGGTAGCCCGTATGTTGCGCGGGGCAGAGGAGTGGCGCGCGGAGAAGAAGGGAACGGTGGGGGGGAAGGGTTGTGGTGGGAGTGGGGTTGGCGAAAGTTCGGGGGGTGGGGCGAGGACGGACATGGAGGTTGATGAAGAGCAACGAGAAGATGATGACGAGTCGGATTCGGAAATCGAGCCGTATCTGGAGAAGGCGAAGCGGTTCTTGGCTTCCGCGGAGGACATCGTTACCAAGCAGCAGGAGCGCGCGGAAAAGGAGGTGCTTATCGTGCTATATAGTTAATAACGTAGACTACGTCGTGCCTGCTGTGTTCGAAATGGAGGTGCTTATCGTTTGAGTTCCAAATGTAGACTTGAATCGTACCTGCTTTGTGCATATCGGAAACGTGCGGAAATAGGGGTGGAACAGAATACAGACACGTAGCCTGACGTTTCACGTTGAACCCTTTTTTCAACTGCGAAAACGGCCCCACACCAGTTCCAAGTGGGTTGTGCCTTGAAACGGGGTTGTAGCATACTACGGAAGTGTAATCGTTATTTTTTTCACTAGCGGGTTGGCTAATTTTTGTTTATTTATTTTTATTTTTCGTTGTCGGGAAGGATAGTTATTCATGCTTTAGTCTCTAACCGCTGATGTGATTTAACACGAGGGCGTCCTCTTCTCCCCCCCTCGTTCCTCCGTCTACCGCGAACGCATTGTTTTTCCTTGTTTTGTTTTTTCTGGGGGGATGCCTTGCGCTACTCTCTTCCCGTGTCGGTCCTTTCGTTAACACGTCACCTCTGCGTGCAGCGGTACGCTCTTGCGATCAAGAGGAGTGTCGAGGAGTTCACAAAGCAGTGTCAGGCGGCCGCGATGCAGGTGAGCGGGAGGTAATCCTTCCTGAATGCACGCTTTTTCGTTTGTTTCTTGTTAATTTGGTATATCTGGGTGTCTTGCTTCCTCCTTGCGACCCTTCGAGGATTTGCACACTTTGCTGTGTTTTGTCTCTCTCGATTTTGGTTCATTTGTGGGTATATTCCCTTGCTCCATGTGTTCCCTTTCTTTGTAAGTAAACGCACGTAATGTATGTTTGCCCTTTCTCCCGGAGCATCGTTTTTTTGTTTTTTGTTTCTTGCTTTTTTCCTTGCTCTTGTTCTTGTATTTTTTGTTGATCTTTCTCGGGTGCGATTTTGTTGTCCCTTCCAGAAGTTGAGTTCAATCTTTGTTTCATACTACTCGTAAGCAGTTTGTTTTGTTTTCGTATCTTCACTTCCGCCTTACATATCCTTTCTTCCGAATAATTGCACTCGTAGTTTTTTATTCGCCTCGTGTTATTTTATCTTGATTTTTCCTTCCTGTTACGTTTTTCGCTCATTTCTTTCTTTTTCTCTCTTCTCCTGCAATTTTGTCATCTCTTCCAGCGTTTCGCACTTTTGTTTTGTCTCGTTTTTGTGTATGTTGGTTCCTTCTGCTTCTATATACTACTTATATTTTGCCATAAAAGAAAAAACACGCAGCACGATTTTGCCTCATGCTCTGAGCTTTGCTATTTGTAATTTATTTCTCTTTCTTCCCCTTTTTTTTTCATGTTTCTTGATTTTTCCATTTCTCTTGAGTTCCTTTATTGTTCTTGCTCTTCCTCTCGTGCAACTTGCTCTGAGCGTTGCTACCTGTAATTTATTTCTCTGTTCCCCTTTATTCTTATGTTGCTTCTTGTTTTTTCCATTCTTTGGTTCCTGTATTGTTCTTGCTCTTCCTCTCGTGCAACTTGTTGTGAGCGTTGCTACTTGTAATTTATTTCTCTGTTCCCCTTTATTTTTATGTTGTGTATTGTTTTTTCCCTTCCTCTTGTGCTCCTTCATTGTTATTGCTTTTGCTCTCCTGCAACTTGTCTGTTGCTGGCCTTTGTGGGCTCGGCTGTTGGTATCCAGTACGCGTTGCAGTGCTTGGCCAAGTCTCCTTATGTACTGCATTTGCGATGCACCAGGCATACCTCTGTTTTGTAGTTTATGGCCTCATTACCTGTACCAGTACCAGGGATTTCTCTTAAATAGAGAAGCGGGACGGACACTGGGTACTGGGTTTGCTGAACATCGATCAGAGAAATATCCGTTCAATGTGTAAATAACACGCTCTTCTGCCGACGATGCAAAATTAGTGACATGATATGTCTGTACGCGGGATGCCGCGCATATTTACTACCGGTATTATTTTGCTCTTGAAGTCCATGGCACATATTTTGTTTTCATTTACGTTTTTCCTTTGGTCTTGTTTCAGCCCCCCCCCCCCCCCCCCGTCACCATGATGGTTATCGAGTAGATCATATTGTGCGGGGTGGAGAACGCTAACTCGGCGCAAGGGGAATTATCGCATCACATGGTGTGAATATGGTAAGGCACCTACGAGGCAGGTGCATAGTAATACCCATTGCTGTCTCTGGAGTGGCCACACTAGAAAACAAAGTATAACTCATTGGCGCTGTCATCCATAAGCAAGAAAGTAGGCACAAGGTGCCGAAGTCCGTCTTACGAGCGGTTCTTGGAATGATGCAGTTCACCCTTCATGCCACTCGCCGAACACCTCACGGCGCTTCGCGCTTGGTGCAAACAATGTCTGCCTGGTTGGCGAAAGCCCAACGTGCTCCGTCCCGGCATAGTAGGGATGCGAGCATCTATGGTCATACGACTACGGCCATGCACAAACTGAGTACCCCCCCCCCGATTTCCCCGGAAAACGAAACACCAATCGGTAGTTTACATGTTTTGTTTTCCTTTTTTGGTTTGCAGGCTTGTTTCTGGCCGGCGATCGCGACAGACTAACCGTTACCCTCACCCGTACCGTTGCCCTTTCCTTTTCCCTTGCCACCGTTTTCCTTGCTGTTATCCTGGCAATTAATGGTTACCCTTATATTTTCTCTTACTCTCACCGTAACTCTCACCCTTACCATTGAATATATCTTACCCCCACCCTTACTTTTATCCTAACTCTTATCCCGTTGCCCTTACGCGTACCCTTACCAATACCCATAACCTTACCCATACCCTTACCTTATTGCCCTCACTTTTATCCTAACTCTTACTTACCCTTTTGCCCTTACCCTTACCAATACCCGTGCCCTTCTCCATACCCTTACCTTTGTGCCCTTACTTTTATCCTAACTTTTACTCACCCTTTTGCCCTTACCCGTACCCTTACCAATACCCGTACCCTTACCCATACCCTTACCTTATTGCCCTTACTTTTATCCTCACTTTTACTTACCCTTTTGCCCGTACCCGTACCATTACCTATACCCGTATCATTATCCATACCAGTACCCTTACCAATACCCGTACCCTTACCAATACCCGTACCCATACCCATACCCATACCGTTCTAGAGTGAGGGATGGAGTAGGGCTAGGATGGGGGGTTCAGTAGGGATGGGGTATGGGTTAGGGCAAGGGTAAGGGTAAGGGTTTGGGTTATAGGGTAAAGGCAGGGGTAAGGGTTACGGTTTCTTGTCCTGTTCACGGAGTGAAGGGGCGGGGTTGTGTTTCTTCTGGTATTCCTTCAGACCGCAGAGCGGGAAAGTTCCGCGCCGAGGTCGCCCAGCGATATCCGCTCGGATCCTTTGCCCTTCCTTGTGAGGAATACCTGAAGAACACAATCCTGCTCCTGAAGTTCGTGAACAAGACAAGAAAGCGCAGCCCTTACCCCTACCCTTTCCCAAACCCTTGCCCTAACCCGTATCCTTACCCCCACCCCTTGCCGTTACGTGTAACCCTTACCCTAGCCCATACCCTAACCCATACCCCACCCCTACTCCATTTCTCACCCTATCCCTACGTAATCCCATACCCTATGCCTAACCCTCACCCTTACTCTGTAACAATCCTTCACAACCCTCGATTTTCGACGGCGGATGCTGCGCGGATAGGGCGACCTCCGCACGGCACCTCTCCCCTTCCTCGTGTTCAAGGAATTCCTCAAATGTGAATAATAGCCGTTCCCCGAAGTTCGTGAACATGACCGAAAGGCGTAACTTTTACGCCTTCCATTCCCCTTACGCTTTTGCCCTAACTCAAACCTATACCTTTTACCTCAGTCTTAGCCTTAGGCTTTGGCTTTCGCCTGTCCGCGTCCACGCAGGATACCTTGAATGATACAAGCCTGCCCGTGAAACTTGGTGAACTAAACTAGAAAACCAAGGGAAAGGCTCAAGACTTGAGAAAGTCCACGAGGTCGCCCTGCCCGCGTCTACGCACGATACCTTGAAGAGTTCCATGCCTTTCCCTGAAATTTGGTGAACAAAACAAGAATGCGAAGGGCAAGGCTATGACTGAGGTTAAATATGTGGGCATGAGTTACGGCAAGCGTAAGGGTAATGGAAGGGGTAAGGGTCACGCTTTCTTGTCTTGTTCACGAAGGTTAAGGAACGGCTGTTAATAGTAATATGTAGGTATTCCTTGTACACGCTGACGGGGAAAGGTTCCGTGCGGAGGTCGGTCCCCGCCCGCGTATACAAAGAACACCTTTAATATTTGGATTGATACCCGTTCCCAAAACCTGGTCAACACAAGACAAGAACGCGAAACCCTTACTCCTTCCTTTACCGTTACCCTTCGCTTTTTTGTTTTGTTCATGAAGGTTCCGGGTCAGGCGTGTATTCTTTAGGGCACCCTGAGTAAACTCGGACAGGGCGACCTCGCACACGTCCTCGAGGTCGCCCTGTCAGCGTCTACGAGGATGCCTTAAAGAACGCAAGCCTGCCCCTGAACTTGGTGAACAAGACAAGAAAGCGTAGCCCTTACCCCTACCCTTACCCTTACCCCTGCCCTTACCCTTACCCCTGCCCTTACCCTTACCCCTGCCCTTACCCTTACCCCTGCCCTTTCCCTTTCCCTTGCCCTTATCCTTACCCTTACCCTTACCCTTACGCTAATCCTTACCCCAGCCGTTACCCTAACCGGTACCCCAACCCATACTCCACCCATACTCCATCGCCCACCCTAACCCTTGCCCTTCCCCTAGCAACAACCCTCGGTGCTCGATAACTGATGCTGCTCGGACAGGGCGGTTTCGAGCTCAATTTACCCCCTTCCGCGTGCACAAGGAACACCTCAAATAAGACAAGCCTGCCCCTGAAGTTCGTCGGCGAGACGAAACGCATGACCCCTACCCCTACCTTGACCCTTACCCTGTCTCGAACCCTTGGCCTTAGCCTTCGCCCTACCCTTACCCTTTTCTCTTTTCCTCAATCCATAGCCTATATGTTACCCCAACCCAGCATACCCCAACCCTACTCCGTCCCTCACTCTACTCCTTAAACAACCTATCGTAACCCAACCCTACGCCATCCCTCAACCTAACGCTTACCGTTCTAGGAACAACCCTGATAGACCCTCGGTGTCGGCGATGCTGCTCGGACAGGTCAACCAATCTCGGCGCGGAACCTTTCCTCCTCCGCGTGTACAAGGAGTGCCTCAAGTAGTACAAACCTCCCACCGAGCTTTGAACAGGCCACTAAAGCTGCACCCTTCCCCTTTCCCCAACCCAGACCCTTTGCGTTATCCTTGCTTACCTTACTCCAATCCTTCCCCCAACCCACACCCTAACCCTTACCCCAACCCATACCCCACCCTTACTCCCATCCCTCATCTTGCCCTTACCTGACAACGACCCTTAACCCTCGATGCTCGATCACCGATGCTGCTCGGACAGGGTGATCTCCGCGCAGAACCATTCCCCCTCCGAGTGTACAAAGAGTACCTCACAGAGTACAAGTTGGCGCCGGAGCTCCGTGCTGCAGACCGAAAGGCACTCGAGACCGAGCTAAAGTCCAACCTCCCGAACGGCTCCCAGGTTCAGGTGGGTGCCATGGCGAGGATTGTGTTCGTTGCCGCTTCGACGCAACAGTATTGTCTTGAGTAGAGGCCAGTAAACTGCTACGAGCAAGGATGCATTGCACGTTACCGTTTTCCCGGAGTCACAACCTACCGGTAATTACCTAAGAGGCTCAATGTCTGCCACGAGCAGGGATGTGTTGTACGTTCCCCTTCAACTGAGCAAAAAAATACCTGTAATAGCCAAAGTATGCCAAATGTCTGCTACGAACAGGGGTGTATTGTACGTTACCGCCTCCCAGAGTAGAAAATTCCGGTGATTTCCTGAGCAAGCCAAATGTCTGCCGCGTTACCGCTTTTCCGTAGTCAAAGTCGCCGGTAATTACCTAATTTGGCCAAACTTCATCACCTAGGTTTTCGTCGGGAATACATAACCTTCGTTTTTTGGAAATACCACATACTACCTGGACACGGCCTCCTCTCGTGACTTCCGGAACGGTCCAGCTTTTCTTTGATTTCTTCCTTCGCATTTTTTTTGTAGTTGCACGCAGCTTTCATCATATCATACCAGAAGAGGTCCCATCCTGATGATCTCAGGTTGGCTCATCAAATCATCAGCTCAGCTCTGCCCAGAGGCGAACAGCAGCGCTAGCTCAGCAGCGTAGCGCTAGTCAGCAGCGCAGCGCCGTGCAGTGTCGTTCCCTGACGCGCCCTGGTGTGCCCTGCCGTGCGGTGCGGTACTGCTGTACGATGCTGTGCGATGCTGTGCGGTACTGCTGTGCGATGCTGTGCGGTGTTGTGCGGTGCTGTGTCGTGCTGTGCCGTGGTGAGTTCATGTCATATGTCATACCAGAGATTCCATCGTGGTTTAGGTTGGCGCACATCATCATCAACTCGGCTCCGCTCAGCAGAGTGCACCGCAGCGCCAGCTCAGCAGCGCAACGCCGTGCAGTGCCGCGCGGGTTCGTACCCTGCCGTGCCCTGCCGTGCCCTGCCGTGCCCTGCCGTGCCCTGCCGTGCCCTGCCGTGCCCTGCCGTGCCCTGCCCGTGCCATGCCGCGCGGTGCGGTATTACTTTGCGGTGATGTGCCGTGCTGCATGTGTTTTACTGCACCATTCCTACATGCCAAGTGTCATTCGAAGTGTCATACCACCGGTAATACTGCTGTGCGTACCAGGCACTACATTGTTGGAACCACAAAAAAAATGCTCTCACAGCTCAGCTCGGCCCAGCTATAGCTCAGCAGCGCAACGCAGCGCAGCGCAGCGCAGCGCAGCGCAGCGCCGTGCCGTGCCGTACGGTGCCGCGCCTTGCCCTGCGGTGCTTTGCAGTGGTGGGCTGTGCTTTATTTCGAACGTACAGCAGTACCAGGTATAATGCGATACCCGGTACCGACCGGTTGTACCAGGTATGTACGGATGTACTCGTCTTTTTTTCGTTTTCTTTATTTGTGTTTGATTGTCCTCTCTCGGTCCTCCTTTCCCCCCCCGAAAATTACACCCATATTGGCGATCAGAACATGACATCGCCAACAAGCACACGCAGCACAGCACAGGGCAATCAGCTCTGCGTATAAAGCAGCTCTCGGCATATCATCAAATCGCTAGATGCATCAAGTCGTGGGCCTCTTCTTTCTGCCGCCTTCGCATTTAGTTGTATTCAGTTGTATTCTTCCTTGCGCGAGCGTAGCGGGCGACGTCAGCCGCCCGCAGAGCGGAGCCCTTGTAGTCTCGTACGTTTATTGTACTGACCAATATTTCCGCACTTAAGGGCCTCAATCAGCCAGAAAAAAAAATGGGCCTAAAAGTGCAAACCCCTACTACCGTGGAATGGGTCAATCATCTATAGGGATCTGACCCAGGCCATGCACACCATGTAGACCAGGGATCCACTTCGTGTATGTGCCCTGGAAGACGTCGGCCATGAATAGGAAGGGACCTGATCTACCCGATGTTTAAAACTTTCGCAAACTCCTGTTTGTACCAGGCCACGAACCCTCTGGAGAACGGGCCCTCGATGGTCGAGGACAAGGGCCCGACGGAGAAGCCGAAGGTCCTCATGAAGTACAGGACCTACGGTAAAGACGGACGCGTTGTCGAGACGTCGGATGCAGAGGACGGCCAGCTCGAGGTGAGAGCCATTTCGAGTTGGGGTTGAGGTTGGGATTGGAAGGGGGTTGCGTTTTGTTGTTGTTGTTTGTGCGGTTTATCCTTTTTTTATACCGGTACCAGGTAATACATCTACTTAGTGATGATGATGAGGTATTTAGTCTCTTTCAGCTTGATTCAGTTAAAATACAAGATTCGAGCGTTTGTTTGTACCTATTTGTTTACTTGGACTGATTGATTAGGTTGGCTTTTTTTAGGACCGGAAACTTGGTGCAAGGCCGTATATGTATACCAGGAAATTCAGTTAAGAGATGACCATGATGAGGTACTTGGTCTCTTCAATTTTATTCAGTTAAAATATAAGACTCGAGCGTTTGTTTGTACCTCTTAAGTTGACTTATTGGTTAGTTTCTTCTTCTTCAGGACCGGAAAACTGGTGCACGACTGTATTTCCCTACATGGTAGTTTTGTGCTATTTTTTTGCGTGAAAACTCGTCACGGTAGTTTTGGTTGAAAGGAAAGTGTATACACGTATGTATGTACGAGGATTTCGTTTAGAAACCGAATAACCCCTGCTTTGTACTAGTTGTTGACGGTGACGTTTTTCATGCATGATGAGCGCCGGAATTTTGGTGGTTGCTGTTATTTGCACTGCCGGGGAAGTATCAAACACTGTTATTAATTTTATAATACTACTTTACAATGCGCGCGTCAGCTGTGAGTCCGATCAATTCAAGAGTCTATGCTCATCTTTGCGAGCTGCGTGATACACCGGCCGCTCGGTTTTGTAGATGCATTACTCCTTCAAGATATGTTCTACGGCAGCGGGGAGGTAGGCGACCGGTTCCTTCGTGTGGTTTCTGTGTTGTTCGTCACTCCGCTGTTTTCTTATTTTGTGACAGGTGTTGGCCTTTCACTTTTTTTTTAATGTTTACGTCAGCTTTGAGTTCCACGTACCGATAGGCCGATAGGTAAGTTAGAGCTAGGGGCCAAAGCACGCGGAAAAATACAACATGGAAAAACGAAAAAACAGGAAGCATGCAGTACTGCAACTATACATCGCGAACAGCACGCCCGCCCCCCCCCCCCGGCGGCCCTTTCCCCTTTCTTCATCGTCGCATTTAACTGCCTCCACATCTATCCTCCACCCCCCCAAATCCAAAACGACCCAACCCAACCTAACACCTACCGAACCGGAATCTTACCCCGAACCCTGCCCAACCCATCCCGACCCAACCCAACCCAAAACCCACCCCGCCCCGCCCCAACCCAACCCAACCCAACTCAACCCAACCCAACCCAACCCAACCCAACCCAACCCAACCCAACCCAACCCAACCCAACCCAACCCAACCCAACCCAACCCAACCCAACCCAACCCAACCCAACCCAACCCAACCCAACCCAACCCAACCCAACCCAACCCAACCCAACCCAACCCAACCCAGGAGAGGAGCGTTTGGGGAATAGACTGCTACACCTTCAAGAACCTCCAGCACGTTCTGGACCTTACCATCGGCTTCAGCAAAGAGCAGTCCAGCTCCTGGATCAGGAAGGTCCTCCTCCCCGCACTGAACCGGCAGAAGGGGGCAAGGGGCGTCGACATGCTGCCGGCTCTGCGCGACCTCTGCAAGGTCGTGCCGGATGGAGAAGGGGAGGAAGAGCTGGCGGCGTCTCGAGAGAGGGCAGAGCTGGAGGAGTTTGACCTGGGACCGAAGGCGGAAGGGCAGGACCTTGTGGCCGCAAAGGCGTTGTTGCATGCCATTGAAGGGTGAGAGGCGGTGGGTGGGTGGGAGGGGGGTGAGAGGGGGGCAATCCTTGTCGTGCATGGCTGTAGTCCGTGGGACGATAGACCCTCGCACCCGTACAATGGCGTACTCTTCGATAGACATTCATCAGTTTGGTTTTTGGGGCTCCTCTCCTGCGGAAGTCTATACCCCTCTGAGGCCAACTGATTCAGGGAAAAACAAAGAGGTGCTATTTTATAACGCGATGGACAATCCCGATGACCTAGATGTTGCAGCGAAAAGTTTTGGAATACAAAAAAATACGTCGAAATTCGGTCGATTTTGGATCAGGAGCCCCGCCGTCATCCAGAAACGAAAGACAAAATGTGCTACCTCCATCGTAGTATGTCTCCAGAATGCCGGGATGGAGCACGTCGGGTGTTGACCGACCAAGGCAGACATTGCGTGGTGCTAGGGAAGCAAAGTGTCGAGGGAGGGAGTGGGGTGGGGGGATGGGGAGGTGCAGGAATCCGGGATATGAATAGTTTTTTTTGTTCTTGTCTGTACAAGAAAGCCATGGGGCGAACCATGAAACGAGGAAACATGCACAGCATAGCCGTAGCCCCTTTGATGTTTTCTCTCTCTATATATATAGCGATGCAACCAAAGCATGAACACCCTTCTATTGATAGCACCCATCCTGCCGCCGGCGTTTTCCTACCCTATAAACCCATCTCTTGTACTCCGTTGCGTCTACTGATGCTCGGTCTGTGGTATGATACGTAGCTTGGGGCGTCCTGGCGTATCTACGGGCCTCGTGCTGACACGGAGGCGTGCGTCTGGTTTCTCGAACCGTGCCATGGAACACCATGGAGACTCGGGACCGTCGCTGACGACGACGTTGCTATTATAGTTCACTCTGTTTCCCTTGTGCTTGTTAATCTGGGTCTTTATGTCGAGCCGAGTGTGCAGCGAGCCTGGCCCCGGGCTCGTGCTAAATTGAGGAGTGTTAGTGTGGAGGTGCGTGTTGTGCCCGCTGGCATGTGAGATTGGGTGTAATTGTTGTGTTGTGCTCGCTGAGTCGCGAGACACAATAGTTCGAGCTTCGAAATTATCGTGTCTCTCGACTCAGCGAGCACAGCATACCTACACCCATGAACTCAGCAGGAGTCGCTGGAGGTCTTTCTAAGTGGGGGGGGGTGTTTGGTGTGTGGAGGTGTGTTGTGCTCGCTGGCCTGGGTATATTTCGTGTGTTGTGCTCGCTGAGTCGTGAGGCACGATAGTTCGAGCTTCGAATTATTGTGTCTCGCGACTCAGCGAGCACAGCATACCACGTTGTGCTCTTGCTCGCATCTCAGCGAGCACAACACGCAGCCCACACCTGCAGCCATGAACTTAGCAGGAGTGGTGTTGGGTGTGGAGATGTGTGCTGTGCTCGCTGGCATGTGAAACTGGGTGTATTTGGTGTATCATGCTCGGTAGGTCGCGAGACGTGTATAATTGGTCGGTCATGCTCGGTAGGTCGCGAGGCGCAAGAGTTGGAGCTTCAAATTATTGTGTCTCCCGACTCAGCGAACACAACGTACCATGTTGTACTCATGCTCGCATGCCAGCGAGCACAGCACACACACAAGTCCCCTCTACTTAGCGGGAGCTCTTGCTAAGTTGAGGGGTGTTGGGTGTGGAGGTATACGTTGTGCTTGCTGACATGCGAGACGGGATATAATTGGTGTGTTGTACTCGGTAGGTCGCGAGACACAATAGTGCGAGCTTCGAATTATTGTGTCTCGCGGCTCAGCGAGCACAGCGTACCGTATTGTACTCATGCTCGCATGTCAGCGAGTACAACGCACACCCCATACTCGACACCCTTCCACTTAGCGGGAGCCCCTGCAAAGTTGAGGGGTGTTTGATGTGGAGGTATGCGCTGTGCTCGCTAACATGCGACGGTAGGGACAGCTCACGCTATCCCTATCACGGGAACTGAAGGACACGCCAGGTAGCGCTGGATTGCAATAATGCAATATGAGTTAAATTGACACAAATGTGTGACAGTACGTAGAATTGTGGCGAGCTTAAGCCATATTTTCCCCACCTGCCGGAGGATAAGAATAAAAGAGAAAAAGAAAAGCGAGACTGAAAATCATTGGTGTGCTATGCTCGGTAGGTCGCGAGACACGTATAGTCGGTGTGTTATGCTCGGTAGGTCGCCAGACACAATAGTTCGAGCTTCGGATTGTTGTGTCTCGCGACTCAGCGAGCACAGCATACCACGTTGTACTCTTGCTCGCATCTCAGCGAGCACAACACACAACCCACATCTGCACCCACGAACTTAGCAGGAGCTCCTGCAAAGTTGAGGGGTGTTTGGTGTGAAGGTGTGTGCTGTGCTCGCCGGCATGTTTGACTGGGTATCATTGGTGTGTCATGCTCGGTAGGTCCCGAGACGTCTGTAATTGGTTTGTTGTGCTTGGTAGGTCGTGAGGCGCAAGAGTTGCAGCTTCGAAGTATTGTGTCTCGCGACTCAGCGAGCACAGCATACGATATTGTACTCATGCTCACATGTCAACGAGCACAACACACACCCCATACTTAACTCCCCTCTACTTAGCGGGAGCTCCTGATACGTGAGTGGTGTTTGGTTTGGAGGTATGCGTTGTGCTCGCTGACGTGCGAGACTGGATATAATTGGTGTGTTGTGCTCGGTAGGTCGCGAGACACAACAGTATTAAACTCAGCGAGCACCGCATACCATTTTGTACTCACGCTCGCATGTCAGCGAGCACAGCTTACCCCATACCCAACATTCCTCTAGTTAACGGGGTCTCCGGCATTGTTGTGGGGTGTTTGGTGTGGAGGTAGGTATTGTGCTCGCTGACATGCGAGACAGGATATAATTGGTGTGTTATGCTCGGTAGGTCGCGAGACACAATAGTTCGTGCTTCGAATTGTTTAGTCTCTCGGCTCACCGAGCACAGCTTGCCATATTGTACTCATGCTCGCATGTCAGCGAGCACAACGCACAGCCCACACCCAACACCCCTCTACTTGTCGGGAGCTCCTGCGAAGTTGAGGGGTGTTGGGTGTGGTGGTATGCGTTGTGCTCGCTGACAGGCGAGACTGGATATAATTGGTGTGTTCTGCTCGGTATGTCGTCAAACACAATAGTTCGAGCTTCGAGTAATTGCGTCTCGCTGCTCAGCGAGCACAGCATGCCATACTGTACTCGTGTCCGCATGCCAGCGAGCACAATGCACAGGCCACACCCAACATCCCTCAACCTTGCTAAGTTGAGGGATGTTGGGTATGGCCTGTGCGCCATGCTCGCTGACATGCGAGCATATGTACCATGTGGCATGCTGTGCACGCTGAGTCGCGAGACAAACTTATTCGAAACTCGAAATATTGTGTCTTGCGACCTATCGAGCACAACACCGCAACTATACTCAGTCTCACATGCCAGCGAGCACAACCACACACCTGCACCCCCAACATCCCTCACCTTTGGAGGAGCTCCTGCTCAGTTCAAGGATGTAGGTGTGCACTGTGTGTGATATAATTGGTGTGTTTGCTCGCATGTCAGCGAGCACAGCGCACATCTCCAGGAGTCCGGGACCAACCTTGTGAAGTCACGAATACTCGGCCCCGCAGCTGCCGGCCAGCTACTAGCAACAGCACGACTGTCTGCTTGTGTGTTCTACCAGTCTGCCAGCACCATCCCGAGCTGTATCCACTTGGTATAGCCGCTAACACGATCCACCACAACTGCCATGCCGATGCAATCAATGCCAATTTTTCAACCAGAGTTATGAACCAAAACGCCTCCGAAATTATCTCTCGAAACCAAAGCCAGATTATTCTTGGTGCGGTTCCCTACCTCTAATAATATTCTCCTTTGAGGGGAGTTGGTGTAGGGATGTATGTTTTGCTCGAATGATGGTGTCTCGCGATTCCGCGAGCGCAACTCACCATGTTGTATTCGGACTCGCACGCTAGCGAGCACAGCACACCTCCGCACCGACGCCCCTCAACTTGGCAGGAACCCGGGGCCAGCATCGCTGCACACTGGGCTCGGTAGATTAACCGAGGTCAATAAGAACGAGAGACGCCAATAAAAATGAGAGAAACCAAGTGATATTGTGTGCACGTCGTGGTCGGCGACGGTCCTAAGTCTCTGCAGCGTTACACGTTGCGACTCGAGTATCATGCATACCTCTGTGTTAGCAGGAAACCCGCGGATATGCCAGGATGTCCCACGCCGCCACAGACTGAGCGTTTCTCCGGTGCGCTTTTCTTTTTCCACTGCTTTCGATGTAATTGAAACTATCTTAACCTGCTTTGATTGTGTTCCTAATTTGTTTCTTGTTTGGTTCTCTCCTTCTGCTTCGCTGTGTTGTTCCCGTTTTTTCGTGTGTTTTGCGCCAGGCTTGCGTCCCAGTCGCAGCTGGAGAGGGGGGAGTCTCTCGCCCGAGTGTACTTCCACTGCCATCCGAAGGGGACCGGGGTGATTTGCAAGGACAAGACAGGGCTCGAGGCGAACGCTTTCATAACCGAGTACCTCGGGTAAGCGCGCGAGCGCAGGCATGCCGTCCGTGTTTTATGTGTTGTCCCCTCTTTTGCCTCCTGTTGTTGTCGCCTCTTGTGCCTCCTGTTGTTGTCGCCTCTTGTGCCTCCTGTTGTTGTCGTTGATGCGGTTGCTGTGGTTGTTTTTGCTTTTCGCGTTGGACGTTTTCCCACTCCTAGTTTTTCCCCATTCTATGTCCAAGTGTTAATTGTCCCGGAATGGGAAAGCTGAGCTCTTGGCCGTCATCTACTTCATTCATAGTCCATTTTCACGAGACAGACTCCAATAACTCGGGAGTGGAAGCATACCTGTATTGTGTGTTTTGTGTTTCAAGTTTGGTGTTTTGTTTGTGATTCGATTGTAGGTGTGTCGGCCGGCTCATTTATTTCTTGTGCATGGTTCTGTTTTGTTTGTTCTGGTCGGTTGATTCATTGCGTTGTATACCCAGTGTACGAGTACGCACTCTGGTGCTGCTGCGTCTGTGGTTTGCTGCTGCGTCTGGTGTTGCTACTGCGTCTGGTGTTGCTGCTATAGTCTGTTTTTGCTGCTGCTCCATCTGCTGCTCATCCTGCTGCTCATCCTGCTGCCGCGGTCGCCGCCGCCGCTGCTGCTGCTGCTTTTACTCCTGGATCTACTCGTGTTTTTGCTTTATCTCATCTCGAGCGACCTTCCGGTGTTTTACCGTTATGTCCGTGGGCAATCAGAAATCCTCTGACCGTTTCTCCTTCACGATGTCATCTTCACCCTTTTTGCGTTTCGCGTTTGTTTGGGTCGGACAGAGAGCTGTTCCCCGCGTGGCGATGGAGTGAGAAGACCGACGCGGTAGAAGAGGCTAAGTTAAAGCACGGACTTAAACCGGACCTGCCCGACTTTTATAACATCATCATGGAACGCCCACGGGAGGACGCCAGGGGCTACGGACTTCTATACGTCGACGTGAGCGCTCAGCGCGGCCGTGGTTAATTTTTCGCGTGGTTTCGACTTGCCCCATTTTCGCTAAAGTGGCTGAAACATATTTTTGATAGCGCGGGTCTGCCAAGCCGTATTTGGTGGTTATGACTTTGCCGCAGCTTCGATGTAGTGGTTGGATCATTGTCACAGCGTGGGTTTGTTGAGTGTTGGTATTTACGACTCGGCCCAGCTTCGATAACGTGACTGAAACATAATTGGCAAGCGGAATTGTCGAGCCATGTTTTGGTAGTTAAGGCATGCCTCGGCTTAGGTAAATGGTTGGATCACAATCTGGACAGCGCGGGTCTGTTGAGCCGTGTTTGATGATTACGTATGACTGGCCCCAGCTTCTACAAAATGGTTGAAACATAGCTTTGACCGCGCGGGTCTATTGGGCCGTAGCGTTTACTTCTTACGCCAGCTCTTCATGATGATTGAAGCATACCTGGTGCTCGACAGCGCTGGTCTGTTGAGCCGCAGTGGTTACGGCTTGCCCCAGCACCGATAGAATGTTTTTGGTTGAAGCATGGGTAACAGCGTGGATCTGGTGGGTCGTGGTGTTCATGACGTGCCCCCGCTTCGAAAAAATGGTTCAAACATGCTCTTGACAGCTCGGATCTGTTGCGCCGTGTTTGATAGCTACGACTTGCCCCACCTTCGATATAATATTTGAAACAGCTTGGTTGACAGGGCGGGTCTGTTGAACCGTGTAGTGTTCACGGTTTTCCTTTACCCCAGCTTCGACAAATTGTTTGACGCATACCTAGCGCTTGACGGCGCGGGTCTGTTGAGCCGTGTTTGATGGTTCGACTTGCCCCAGCTTCGATGCAATGGTTGTAACAACTTAGTTGACGGCTCGGGTCTGTTGAGCAGCAGGGTGTACGACTTGGCCCAGTTTTGACGAATTGATTAAAAAATGTATGGCCCTTAACCGTAATGTATAGCCGTAACCCTTAGCCTTGACCGATCTGGGGAAATGCTTCGGAATGGAAAGCTTCACGGAGGAGTTTGTGTGCACTGTCAATGTTGTTTGTCGAAGCTCGGCCAAGTCGAAACCCCTACTGGGCCTGCAAGCCCTACACTCCATTCCGTGATATTTTCCTTCTTTCTGTCTTCGGTGTCCGTCTCTTTCTGTCGCTGTGCCTTTGTCTCTTCTCTTTGTCTCTCTCGTCTCTTCGTCTCTCTCTTTGTGTCTCTCTTCTCCTGCCTGTTATCTCTTCCCCTCTTTGTGCTCTCTTTGTTCCCTTATCTATGTCGCTCGCTCGCTTCCTCTCTTCGCTGCGTCGGATACCTTATGCACGCAGGCGGGAAACCACGTAGGCAACTTCAGCAGCTCCCTGAGCCACAGCTGCAGCCCGAACTGTACCACGGCAACGGCTGTCAGAGATGGAAGACTGTGCGTCAAGCTGACCACCACCAAAGCTATCGCTTACGGTAAGATCCACAGAGCAGACAGTGAGCAGGAGGGGTAGGGGGGCTGCACTGACGTGTACGCACACCAAGAAGGCTAAGAAGAGGCGCTTCAACATTGTCCTCCCCACCCCCTTGCCCCTCCCGTTCTTCTTTGCATTTTGTTTTTATGAAATTGGCCAACAAATTCGTTGCTGGATTAAACCCTTTCTTTTATGTTTTCGTGTTGACCGTGGATTTGTTCCCGGCGAGTTGCTTGCTCTAACGCCCATTTTTGTTTATTATTATTAGCTCACACAATTTTTCTACTCGAAGACCTCGAGTAATTTGGACATGCCACAGAGACGATATCGGTTTATTTTATTTTTTTATGGGCGGCGATAATAATCCCTTTAATTCCACGAGTGTGCCTCGTATTGTTTTCCGATCATGGCGTTGTTAACCCCCCTTCCCGCCGTGCCACATCCTCTGTTTGGCATTCCGTGGCACATTCGCACGTTCCACGTCATCCATTGTTTTTGTCTGTAGTAACCCCCCCCCCCCCGTTGGAGATGATGCAATTTGACGTCTGTGACGTGGAAGAGTTTTGTAGACTAGAGAGTAGCGAGAAAACGATCGCTATCCTAGGAGATAGATGGTGGCCGCAGACGGCGAAACAGGACGGGGGTAGGATAAGCAAACAGTTTCTATGTAGTATATGGAAGCGTACTGAGCGCCCAAATGTTGGAGGTGTCTATTAGGAGTAGGAACGGTGCTCCGTCTCGAAAGGGATGCGTAGTCAATGGTTGAATGACTAAGGCAAGCAACAAATGAGTACGCCCCCCCCCCCCCCCCCCTCTCATCGCTCTGCCCCCCACTTCCCCGCCAGATCGCTCTGTCGCACGCATGCACAGGCACGCACGCGCGCGCTCGCTCACTCACTCGCTCACCCGCTCGCATTGACCCCTTATGCGGTATTGTATCGGCCGCAGGAGAGGAGCTTACAATGGACTACGGTGCTATCACCTCGTGCGAGCACGAATACAACCAGGCCGTGTGTTTGTGCGGGTCCCACTTGTGTCGCCAGAGCTTCATGACTTTTTCTGGTACCAGCAACCTTCACGAGGTTCTCCGCGGATTTGGGCCTTTGCTCACTTTTAAGACGTTAATCCAGGTAAGGCTTGAAAAGCGATGAAAAAAACGGCGGCTGGGGGTGAGGTGAGGGTAGGGATGAGCAGTGGGGGACCGGGTGTAGTGATGACATATCATGCATGGCCGTAGTCCTGGATCATAGACGGGTTAGTGGGAGGGGGGGGGGGCTGGACATGGGTTGGGGTGGGGGTAGGGATTGATAGTCGGGAGGGGCTAGGCTCAGGTTGAGGTGGAAGGAGGGATCAGTGGTAGGGGGCGCATGGATCGGTAGTGGGGAGAGTTCATATAGACTGGGGTTGGGGTGGAGGTAGGGATCGGTAAGCTAGGCTGGGGTTGGCGTTGGGGTTGGGGTGGGGATGGGTTTTTAGTGTTGGGGCGGATTTATTCGTGTGTGTTTTTTGTTCCTCCACGAGGTCCTCCTGGACTCGACTCTGATGACGTTCGAAGTCTGATCCAGGTTACGCATGGGTCTAGGTTCCCGTCCAGACCGAATCCTTGCTTGCATTAGGGTTTTAAATGCTTCAAGAGATCCGAAGCCGCGGAGGAGTTGGAGAAAAATACCACCGTTTAGGGGTGGGTTGGATTTAGGCGTGGGTAGTCGGGGGGGTTAGGCTGGGTTGGGATGGGGATAGGGATCGGTAGTGGGGTTGGGTTAGGCTGGGGTTCGGGTCGGGGTAGGGATGGGTAGAGGGAGGGAGTTGTTCGTGTCTGTGTTTTTCTTATGGGGGTAGGGATCGGTAGTGGGAGGGAGTTCGATGGGGGTTGGGGGGGAATAGTAGGGAGGGTATTCGTGCCTTTGTATGTGTTCGTACGCAAGGTCCTCCGCGGCTTCGGACCGCTCATGACTTTCAAGACCCTGATACAGGTAGGGCCTTGCGTCGGGGGTCCACCCAGACCCAAGCCTTACCTGTGTCAAGGTCTTGAATGTCATCGGAGGTCTGAAGCCACGGGAGACCTCGTGAAGGAGAAACAAAGACCGTGATTGGGGTGAGGCTGTAGTGCGGAGGGGTTAGGCAAAGTTATGGACTCCGCGTGTTGTGTATACACGCCTGGTATTATATATGATCGGTGCCTTGTTTGTGGGGTCGCCCCCTCACCCCCAGACTTGTCTGTTATTATTGTGCACACGATTGATGGGTGTTTTGTACCTAGTGTTGATTTGTGCCGTGAGACGTGTAGCTCCTAAAATTTCGTGTGGCGCTTTTTGCAAGGGTTGCTTTCTGATTACACCATTGTCGTCCCCGTTTCGGTTTAGTAGGGATGCGAGGGTCTATATTATGGAAACTACGGCTATGCATGAAAATGAGTACCCCCTCACCCCCCCCTCCGTCTCGCAGTCAATGGCCATATTACTCAAACAAGCAACAAATCGGCACCCCACCACCCTCCCTGCCCTCCATCCAATCGCGTTTGCTGTCGGTTTGCGTGGAACAGTCTGCAGCAGATACGCCGATAAGCCCGGGCGAGGAGGAGGTGCTCAACGAGTACGGTTTTCGGAAGTCGGCGCTCGGGGACAGTTGTCCCCTCTGGCTTATGAAGTTCGCTGCGATGCAGGTACAACTAAGCCTTGGTTTTATCGCGTCCCTCTTTGGCAAAGTTGCTTATTTACAAGTTGCATAGATGAGTGTCAAACAGCTTGCAAAGACGAGGATCGACCTTTAAATTTGATCGAACTCAAAGCTGACGGACGTACTTGTGCTTTTTTTTTAGAATACAATCTGTTTTGAAGTTCGTCCGAGAGGGTTGTGTTATCTGGGATGTTGTACGGCAAGCTTTTGACCGTTGTCGAGCTCAGCACCTGTGCGCGTACACCTTTCTTTTCCTGAAGGGCGTCTCTGGCTTTGGTGGCGGGTACTTTTTTCGGTTTCGCTGATTATGTCCCTTCCCCCTGTCCTCCGGGATTCCCCATTGGTTTTTATCTGCCCCTCTGTCTGTCTGTCTGTCTCTCTGCCTTTTCGTTGCCAGCTTCGGTACGTCGAGTACGAACGAAGGAAGCTTCCGCCCGCCCTACTTGAGGCTAGCGAGGACTACACATCCCAGGTAAGAAAAGTAGCGTCGCGCGACGGTGGGGGGCGGAGACGAGACCTTGGGGCGCCGTCTAGCGTCTGCAGCAAAATTGGACGACGGCAGACGTTTGTTGGTCTTGGATTCCCCCAGAGGGTGTGTTGGAGCGTGGACAGGGCACTATGACGCGTCGCTCGCTCACTGCGTCGCTGCTTTGGTTCCGTTGGTGTTGTTACCCCCCCCCCTGTATCGCTTCCCTCTTTTTTGCCAAGTTAGCTAACCCTCCTATTAATACTCCCGCAATTGAATATTTTTAC
This sequence comes from Undaria pinnatifida, assembly GCA_012845835.1. Lineage (NCBI taxonomy): Eukaryota > Phaeophyceae > Laminariales > Alariaceae > Undaria > Undaria pinnatifida. The sequence continues at coordinate 7,261,933 of JABAKD010000009.1, read as the reverse complement.
AACGCCCATTATTTCTATCTTGTACATCTATCTCTCTGGGGTAAATAGTCTAGCTCGGAAAAATTATTATTTTTTTTTCCACTCATTTCAAGATGAAGTTCCACACTAACATCAAGGTTTGCTTTTTCGGAGGGTCGGAAAAAAAAATGTAGACCATCTCTTACAATAGCGCATCCGAATCCGAAAATGAAATGGATTTTCGGGTTGTCGCCTTTTTTTCCACCTCTTGTTTTGTTTTGTTCTTGTGGCATAGCATTTTACCTCTTGCTTTTTTTCTCACGACCTCAGTTACACTGCGTTTTTTGTTTTATTTGTTTTGGCGCACCGCATTAATTTGACTTCTTGTTGTCTGTTGTTTTTTTGGCGCACCTCAGTCGGCGGATTCAGAGAGCCGGGCCGTGATGGAGCGTCGCGTGCAGAGCCTCGCGGACGTTCTTAGCGCCGTGTACCACTTTCTGCAGGAACAGAAGGTGGCCCAGCCGATTGCTTCGGGGGCCCCGGGTTCTTCTTTCTCCTCTGCTGCGGCCTCAGTGCTGTCGTCACTGTCGCCCTCGCCGCTGTCGTTGTTGAAGCGTGGCCGCAAGGGCAGGAAGGGCGGCGACGGTGGTGGTGGTGGCAGTGGCGGGTCTGGTCTGGACGCGATGGATGTGTCGACCGAGACTGTTCGCGCGGGGTCTGCGGTTGAAGATGGGTCGGTCGGTAGTGGGGTCGGTGGTGGTGGTTTAGATGGCGTTGTTAGGGGTCTTGGTGTCAGTGGTTGTGGCGTTGGTGTTGGTGGTGTTGGTGTTAGCGGGATTGGTGCTGGCGGGGGCTCCGGTGCCGGTGCCGGTTCGGGGAACGGTTTGGCGAGAAGAGGACCGTTCCACGCGTTCTCCGAGAAGCCACCGCTGACGCTCCTGGCAGACGCGGATGTTGTGGAGGCGCTTTGGAGCGGGAAGCAGAGCATGATGCGACGGCTGCTCCGGAAGCTGGAGACTGTGTACAGCGAGAAGTGCGTCGTTGAAGTTGTCGAGGAGGAGCACGTGGAGCAGGACGTGAAGGAGCCTCGATTGGGAGAAGGGCAGGAGACTGGGGAGCCAGGAAGGCGGGCGGGGAAGGAGCCAAGGGTGAGTTTTTCTTAATTCATTTTTTGCCGGGCCCGCGGCCTTTGGTCTTCGGGTAACCCGCGGTGCTTGCTTGTTGTGTTGTGTTTTGTTTGTTTATGGTGTTGTCCTTCCATATAATCTTCTTGGGACGTCAAGCAGCCCATGGCATGGACGCGTCTTCCGCGTCTATATGTCTATTTAGTAAGTAGCCACACTACATCGGAGTCTTATCGACCTGAACGATGTATAGAACCCTCCGCTTTCTCCGCGTTGACCCCCCCCCCCCCTCCCCTCACACCCACGCCTTTGATTATTTCACACTCACATCTTTGATTGATTTCGTTAATTTTTTTGCCTTCCTTCCGTTCTTCCTGACTGTGTGCGTCGTTCTGTCCCAACAGCGACCTGTAGGAAGTAAGGGCAGCAGAGGCGCTAGAAGCACGAGGGGCGGCAAGGGCAACGCTCCAGGGAGAAGGGCCAGTGCCGGCCGCGGCCGTGGCCGCGTCCGCCCTCAGGGTATTGCCGGTGGTGCAAGAATATCGCACCCGGTGATCCTGCGTGAGCGCGTCCTCGTGTGGGACACGGTTGAGAAGAGGTCCGTGTGTTTGGTTTTGCAGTTTTATATTTCGTGATTGCGTCTGTTTTTTTCGTGTGTGGTTGTGTGTGTTTTATGTGCGGCTGCATGTTTTTTGCGTGCAGGGCAGTGTTTCGTGCGATTTGTGTGTTTAGGTACGTTTGGGCTTGGTTTGTGTGCAATTGGCTGGGTTTTCTTGCGTATAAAGGCTTTCCCGTGTTTGGGGGGAGGTACACGCGCTGAAGCCTGCCAGGTATGGAGGTTTTTAAGATCGCCCGTTGTTCACCTGAATCGTATTTTTTTGTCGTTCCTTCGTTCCTTCTTTAGCATAAACCGATCACAAACAAACGTAAACTCGCGAAGTAGTCTCTGTCCGTCTGTCGTCCCTTTTTCTCGCTGCTCTCGTCCATGTTTTTTCTCTCGCGCCCTTTCATCTCTTTCTCGCTTTTTTTGTGCTTGCCGTTCTCTTCAGGTGTGTCATGAACGAAGCACCGCCGCGGGACGAGCTGGTGGAGTATTTGCAGGCCCACAACGGAATGGAGGTGAGCGCTCATCCGAGCCAATGAACCTCAAGTGTTTAGCCTTTTGTTTGCCTTAGACTATTGGTCGTTAGCTTTTTTTTTTGTGTCAAGTGTTTGCTTGTTGCCTGGCCGACGCTCTTTAGTCCTATTCCCTTAAGATTTGCGACCATTTTTCCGAGGTCAAACTACTTGCCCTAGGGGTGCCACCCGCCGGGTACCCGCCACGAACGGGTACCCGCCAAATTCTGGAGATCGGATTCGGACCCGCCACTGGGTCACCCGGCATTTCAGGGGACCGCAACCTGGTTCACCGGGCACCCGGGCACCGGGTACCCGGGTACCTGGACAACATATGGTCCCGTTCACGGTCGTCAAGCGGGCCTAACAAGTGGATTATAGGGCGTACTTCGATTGCATTTGGCAGAAAGAACTGCAAGTGTCAAACGGTACAAGCTTTGCATCCTAACGCAGGATCCTCCCTCTATTTAGGTTGAATACCATTGCTATTGGAAGCTCTTCTCCCTCGGGACCAACCCTAAACAAACTCGGTTCAAGCGTTGTGCTTATTATACTGGATCGTTTCTCTTGTGATGAAAGGTGTAGGGAGGTATTGTCAGGCATCTTGACTATGGGGACACGTTCCTAAACGGGTACCCGGCCCGAGATACTCATGATTATGGATGGCCATCGTAGCTGCATGCGTAATAGCTGGTAGATGTTGTGCGAGTATTGCACTAGATCGTTTGTTACGTGGTTGAGGGTTCTAGAGGTTATTGAAGTTAGTGTCAGGCACGCTGACCACGTAAACACGTTGATAAACGGGTACTCGGGTACCCGGCCCGAAAAACCCGGCGAGTTTTGGGTCGGACTCGGACCCTGTAACGGGTAGGGCCCGTCCGAGTAAACCCGCCAGGTACGCGGGTCCGATACGAATGAGTGGCACCCCTAACTTGCAGACAATCTAGGTTGATTTTTGGAGTGGTGAGAGGGTTATGCCTCATGCTTTCCCCCTCTTAGCCTTTTTATTGGGGTTTAGACTATGAGCGTGCCGCGTGTTCTAGCAGAAGATGACTCGCGCGTCGGTCCAACGTCACGTTGCGGGTGTTTTTTGTCGCGAAAACGTTCAGCCTAGCCGCCCCGCCCCCAACCATGTTATCGCTTCCCCTCCCCTTGCACCCCTTCTATCCCAACCTCACCCCCCTCGCCTCCCCTCTCCCTTCCCGTCCTATATCTTCGCACGCCGCGCTCGTGTGTGTGGAACCTTCTTATCGTTGGCGTGCTGAAGGTGTACACCGGTCAAGGGCAGCAGGTCGGTGTGGGGGGAGAAGGCGGTATCAATGCGGATGACGGCGAGCCCCGCACCCCGGACGACAAAATCTACCTGTGGCACGCTCTCGCGCGAGTGCGACTCACTCGCGATGGTGAGAGACGACGAGGGAGACAGTACCTTGTCTTGACTCTTTTAGTCACTACACCGATGTTTTTGGCGTTAATCTACACCTGAAATAGTTGGAAAATTGTCAGGACTTTTCACGGGTCATCACCCGACTCCGCTAGTGTCTCGGAGGTCGAGTCGGGTCGGGTCAAGTATCAACTAATCAAACCGTCACGAAAACGCCAAGCAATTGAACTGTCGAAGTGGACCAATTATTCGTTTATCGATTTCTAATATTCTCACTCTTGTCAGTAGTACAAAGCAGCTCATGGATCGAGTCAGGTGGGGTCGGGAGGTTTTCAAATCTCACGGGTCGGGTCGGGCCACCTTGGCCCTATCTCACCCGCGAAAAGCGGCCCGACCGGCGAAAAGACCCGGAATTTGTGTGGGATTATTTTTGTGGTACTAAAAAGGTTAGCGCTGCACCAACTGTTTTTTGGCGACGGGCTGCGTGGAGTTTTCGGGGGGATTTTTTTTTTTTTTTTTGAAGTAGTAGTAGTAGTAAAAGGGCTTTGAACATCTTTCGTACCCACGTTCATGTCGACAATCCAATTGGAAGTTGTGTGGGATTGGTTTTCATTATTTTTGACGGAACACAATAATAGCAAGACAAAAATGGCCAGTAAAGACAAGGGAGTATATAGTTTTTCGTGTATATCGTGGGTCCTCATTACTGTTGTTCTCCGTGGTAGTGGAAGTGATACCTTCCTTAGCGCTGCATCCCTGTTTTTGGCGAAAAAATAGTTGGAATCAGAGTGGGATGTTTTTCGCGGGGGTCCAAAATGTGTTGCGTGTTTGACTACGCTTTTTTTGTCTACGTACGAGCGTTTAATTGTGTCGGGGTGTAGACTATGTATTTTGTGTCTTTTGTTTCGCTTTTTGCCACCGTTCGCGTTTCCCCCGAGGACTTGCTTTTTCTTGGTTTTGGCATGATTGAAATCCGACGGACTTTTTTTTTTTGCTGTTGAGGAGAACCCGTTACTTTGTCATTGGTAGCACTTGTTGGGTTTTACTCACAAACCTGCGGCTCCCCTCTTCCCCTTTCTCTTTTGTGTTATTTTTTCGCTTCTCTCTCGGCGTTTCTTCCGTCTTCCGCCCCCTCCACCTGTTCTTTTGGCTGGTGTTGGTACTGTTCGTGTTCTTGCTGTTCTCGTTTTTGTTTTTGTCATGTGTTCGTCGGTTAACGATTGTCGGTGAACGCAGAATCGCCGACGAGGAGAGACGTGGCGGCATTCATATCCACACGACCGCACCTCTTCCTCTACGCTGGCCAAGACATGCCGCCGCACCTGGCATGGTACGGCGCGAGGGAAGCGAGGGGGGTCGCGGACGCCTACGCCGCTGTATCGGCGCTGGTCGGGGGCGACGAAGACGAGCGCATCCCGCTCTGGGACACGGTCCTGAAAGAGATTGTTTCTGGCGAAGGTGAGTGGAGTGGAGCGAGGTTTCCATGCCTTCGAGCGGCCGGGGAAGGGAGGCACGGGAGGCGGGGTTGTGCTGTGGAGCGAGGAAGTGGGGGTCCTGTTGGTGGTCGGGATCGTGAGGGGCCGTGGGGTTATATTCGATGTTGAGCACCTGAGTAAGCAGCCACACGCATTCGTACGCGCGATGTGCACACACACATATATGCAAGTGTTCGTACGAGCTGGGCTCGCCATCAAAATGAGCTGACAGGCGGCATCGTTTTCCCACGCTGTTTGCATGAAGTATCATCTGTAATGTTGACACGTGATTCGGAGCGAGGCCGAGGGGCCCAAATCAGAAGTTGATTTTTTTTTTTTCTAACGACTTACCGGCAATTTCAGGAAAAGTGAGATTGTAATTTTGCCAACAGGTGACTAAAAACACCAAAAATCAAGCATGTTCTGGTTTGGGCCCCTCGGCCATAGCGCTCCGAATCACGTGTCAAAATTACAGATCATAATTCGCAAAAACCGCATGGGAAATCGACGATGTGTGTTTGTGGCTGAACCCTGGTTGACAGGCAGGGGGAACTGTGAAGAAAAAAGGCCACGGAGAATAGCAAAATCGATATGTAGTCCAGCGAACATCGAAAAGAGCCGTGCCTGCTATGTTGTGTTGTAGCATCGACGAAAGGTTTCGTGGACATGTCGATGGCAGTGCCAGGTGGTATTTATTGCCCTCACCACGGTAAATAAAGGTACAATCAGTTCGATTGTAATTAAAATAATACGCTGACAAGAACGATTTAATAATAGAAGAAGACGGAAAACAATTTCCGCCGCATTTTGAAACCGCATTTCACGGGACTGTACCACGAAAAGTACCATATTCCCGGATAAGGTGCCGGATCAACCAATAGCTGTGACGTGCATGACCCCGAAGATTTGCTGAATGTGGTAGATACTGTGTTTTCGTTGTGGTTCCTCGTGGTTGGTGAGTTACGATCTGCCGAACAAAAGTGAGCTTTGCGGCGAGCCGAGCTTGTATGGCATTTCCACGTACACAGCAGTCGCAAACACAGACACATTTGATCGCCGTCGGTTCACCCCTTACCTGAGATGCCTTCATTGTAGCACGAAATTATTTGCTGGGATATAGTATGCAATTCGGGGAGTACTTTAAATGCGAGACTTAACATGGTCGATCAACTGCTGGTTATTTTTTTTCGGGGCGAAGTTCTATGGGTAGGGCGGCGTTGGGGTCAAGGTTAGAATTTGGAGCGTAGGGTCTACAGCAGTTTTTTTCGAGAAGTTTTTGTTATGAAAACGGTATAACTCCAGCCGTGGACGCATGGTCAACTAACTGAGGGGTCTATTTTGGCACCGCCCGTAATATAAACGGCATCACATCTCGGCAATGGGTAGGGTTAGACGCAAGTGTGGTGAGGATGCGTACACTACAGTATACCCCCCGCGTGTGGATCCAGTATTACGAGAAGGGATGGTATATTGTGTTGTACGCATCCTCACCACAACTTGCGTCTAACCCTACCCATTGCCAATATGTGACCACGTTTATCATGGTGGGCGACCCCAAAATAAACCCCTCAGTTGGTTGACCGTGCGTCCACGGCTGGTGTTATACGCAAGTTTTGGTGAGGATGCATACACAATATACTATCCCTTCTCGTAATACTGGTACCACATGCGGGGGCTACAACGAAGCACCGGAGTTCCACACTTTCATCCTAGTTACTGTTTCGGCGGTGTGTGTGCGAAACACACACGGGCCACATCAAAATTATCGGATATCCGTTTTAGAAAAATAATCGGCAGTGGGGTAAAGGCGGCTCCCTTTCCTCCCTCCCTCCCTCCCTCCCCCCCTCCACCCTTCCCTGGCAGACGCTCCAAAGCGCGAGGAGATCCACATGTTCCTGCGAACGCGACCTCACATGCAGCTCTACACAGGACAGGAGTACGAGCCCGTTATCGAGGAAGCCGTCGAGCTGCCATCGACCCGGCAGCAGCAGGAACAGCAAGAGCCGCAGCAGCAGCTGCAGCTGGAGCAGCAGCCGCAGCCGGGGCCGGGGCCGGAGCAGCAGCAGCAACAGTCGCAGCAGCCATTTTGCCCGCCTCAGCCTTCGCCGCCGCATGAGCCTCCAAGCTCGGCCGCAGCTGCCGCCGCCGCCGCCGCCGCCGCCGCTCAGCTATATTTGCAGCAGCCGCAGCAGCAGCAGCCGCAGTGGCAGGCGGGCGCGGCACCAACACCGGTACCTGCGTCAGCTGTTTGTTCCCCCCGCGATGAGCCTCACTACCCCGCTTCTGGGGCCGCGGCCGCAGCGGCCGCGGAACTTTCGCGCATGCAGGGACACCCGCAGGCGCACCGACAGTGGCCCGCTCCTGCGCCCGCGGTGGGCGTCCCTTTGGCGAGGGCGGTTTCTCCCTGCTCTACGGGCCATGGACACGCGAACGGTAGCGGCGTCGGTGGTGGTGGTGGTGGTGATGGTGACATTAACGGTGGTGGTGGTGGTGACGGTGGTGGTGGTGGTGGTGGTGGTGGTGGTGGTGGTGGTGGTGGTGGTGGTGGTGGTGGTGGTGGTGGTGGTGGTGGTGGTGGTGGTGGTGGTGGCGGTGGCGGCGGCGGCGGTGGTGGTGGCGACGTTGCTGCCTTTGCCACTGGCCAGGTGATGCCCCCCTCACCTCATCCTCTTGCCCAGGAAAACGCTGCCGTCGGTGGTGGTGATGGTGGCGCCGGCGTGCGCCCGTCACCAACCACGTCCCTTGCGTCGTCGTCCGTTGCGAACGGTATTGATGCGGACCCTTATTCTGAGAACGCGAGGGTACTAAGAATGGCGCAGCAACTCCAGCAACTCCAGCAACAGCGGCTGCGGCGGCAGCAGCAGCAGCAGCAGCAGCAGCAGCAGCAGCAGCAGCAGCAGCAGCAGCCGTCCTCTGCGGAGGCGGCTGTGGCAGCTGCCAGTGCTGCGACGGCGGCTGCAGCGGAGGCGGCGGCGAAGGCAGCGGCCGCGGCTGCGGCGGCCCACCTTCATGCTATTGGTTTCCAATTCCGCCACCCTCAACCTCCCCACCCTATGATTCCTCCCCAACTTCCTCCTCCCCCTGGGATGATGTCGCACCATGTACCCCAACATATCCAGCAGCAGCAGTTGCAGCACCACCAGCAGCAGTGGGCGTTGCACCACCAGCGACAGCTGCAACAGCACCAGCTGCACCGCCAACAGCAGACCCACCCCCCGTCGCAGGTTTGGATGCCTGCCCCCACTGTAGGTCACGACCCATCTGCGGTCGCGGCGGCAGCAGCGGCGGCGGCGGCGGCGGCGGCGGCGGCGGCAGGGGTGAATGGTTCGGACCAAGCTTCCCCTGGCGGGTATGGTGGTGGCGGTGGTGGTGATGGTTGTGGTGTGAATGGTGTTGGTGGTGGTGGTGATGGTTGTGGTGTGAATGGTGTTGGTGGTGGTGGTGTGCCCGTACGGGTACAGAGCCCGACCCAGGGAGGCTGGGCGTCAGTATTGGACGGAGGGACGCACAAGGTTTACAAAGACTTGACGGTGTTCGGCGCTGGGGTTTCATGGGGCGGAGGCTTTGCAGGCCAGATGGGAGCTTGGGGACTGCAGCCTTCGCCTCTGCCACAGGGGTGCAATCCTGCCAGGGGGCCTGGTGGCGATGGTCCAGGTGAGACTTGAACGAGAGGATATGCGGGTTTTCGAGGCTTGAAGGGGATGTTCAGGAAATGGAGGGTGTGCCGGGGAGAGTGGGAGGTGGCGTACTCATTTTTTGCTTGCCTTAGCCTTCTAGTGGTACTCCCGAAGTATGCCTGTTGCCGGCCGGTATGGCGGACAAAAACAAATTGGTGCTGTATCATCCTCTGTATGCAAGTACTAAAATAACAAAATAATAACGGCAGCACGGCAGTGCAGCTGTACGTACGGTAGTAAAGGTATCATCCTCTGTATGTAAGTACTGCAAAAACACAATATAATAACAGGGCAGCAGTACGGCAGTGCAGCAGTACGTTCGGTAGCAAAGGGCAGAGGAGTGCAGCAGTGGGGACGGCGGTGGTACTCCCAAGCACCAGTGGGAGGCCGGTATTTTAGAAACAAGAAAAAAAGGTTCATCTCCCACAGGACGAAAAAAGACTCCCACGTACGGAGCGGCCCACCCACCCACCACGGACGATGCAGTGCACCCTTCACCCACCCACCGACCAAACCTTTACTACATACAGCAGTACAGCAGTGCAGCAGTACGTACAGCAGTACACCTGGTACGCGAGGAGCAGTTATTTGGTTGGTTCTTGAGGACCTTGTATGAAACAGGAAACAGACGGGGGGAGTACGGCGGGGGGAGTTTCATTTTTTGACGATACTCGGCCATCTCGGGGAGCGAGCGAGCCGCCGTCCTCCACCCACCACCCACCAGCACGGCGAGCGGCGACGGCTGGACGCTGCTGTGGTTGGTCCTGGTGTTGTTGTGCTTGCTGTTGGCGCAGGCGCGCTTGTCGTCTCGTGCCCATGGCTCTGTCCATGGCTCAAGTGGCCAAAAAGCAATACGAAAGTTTAGTCTAATGTAGTTGGAGTTCGAATTCGAAAAAAAAAGAAGCGGGCAGCGACGAAGAAAAGCGGGGGGGGGGGCAAGCGAGCCGTCCCCGGGAGGGCGATTCCCACGTTCCCCCCTCGCCGAGGCGGGGCACCGACGCCCGTTCTTTCGCCGGCACGTCGTAGTGCTGCTGTGCGGATGGGACGTGGCGGCACCGCGAGGCCGCCGGAGGCCGAGTGGAGCTCGGGAGTCGCCGCTTTTTTGGGGGGGTATTATAACCAATATATTTTCAAAGATCCAAAAAAACGTCACGACCACCTTAGCGTATTATATGATAACGATTTCAAGGACATCAGCCGTGAGTTATTTTGCCATTGACCATGCATCCGTTTCGATACTGTGGGTGCAGGGCGGTTGCACTTGAGATGTTCGACGTTCAAGTTGAGCGATAGCAATAACAGCAATCACGACCATCAGTACATCAACAACTACACAGCAGCAAGCTTTAACCACTACAATTACAACAATAACCACAACAGTGATGGGACACAGCCCTCAACAACACCGACACCAGCAACAAACGCAAGCACATTGATGACGTTTCTACTGTGGTGAGTGCTTGACCCCATGCCCTACCAACACCTTGTCGCGTGCTAACTTATTTCTCCTTGGTTTTGCAGGGCTTGACCTGGCGGCTCTTGTGGAAACCCTTGCCCAGAACGCGGAGACGACCGAAGGAGGTAGCGTTGTTGACGCTTCTGCGGATGACACTGATGGTGCTGGTGCTGCTGGTGGTGATGCTGGTAATGACGCGAACGGTGTCGTTCCCATGGTGTGCAATGGAGACGCGGTCGATGCCTCAGCTTTGCCCGCCTGGGGCGGCGATGGTGGTGGCAGTGACGGAGGTGGTGTTGGCGGTTTTGGTCGCGACCACGATGGTGCAGCCGGGGAGGGGAGAGAGGCGAGTGTTGGTGATGTGAACGGATATGGGACGGCTGGTCGACCTTTGCTCGAGCCTGCTGCTTCTGCTCCAGCTGCTCTTGCTGCGGCTTCTACCTCTGCTGCTGCAGGTGCTTCTTCTGCTGCTACTACTGCTGGTGCTGTTTCTTCGGCGGTAGGTGATTCTCTCGCTGCTGCTGCTTCTGCTCCTGCTCTTGGCGGTGGCGGTGGCGGTGGCGGTGATGTGGAAATGGATGGTGGCAGTGATAGGTCGGCCGCAATTGCTTCGACGGGGAGTATCAGCGGCGACGTGGGAGGCGCGAAAGTCGGGGCACGGCGACCTCGTGAGGAGCACACGGGCGGGTGGTCCCCAAACCACCCCACCGCCCGGAAGAAGGCTAGGTCGAGGCAAGCCCCAGCGGTGCTCAGGGCTCGCGGTGGCGCTAAGCTAAAGAACCAAAAACGACCATCGCAGAACCTAACCCAAGGCCAGAAGAAGGGCAAGGGCTTGACCGCGACTTCATCCGAGGATTGCAACGGCGCCGTTAAGAGCAATGGGGCGACTGCGCTATCCCGAGTTGAACCTCCTTCCCAGGTGACGGGCGCTGAGATGGAGACCCCGACGAAGACGGAGTTGGAGGAGGGCGAGGCGTCGGCGATGTTGACGGGCGGGGTGGTCGCGGATGCTTCGGGAGATGGGGACGCGGATCGGAAGGAGAAAGGCAAGGGGACTCGATGGAAGGGTGCCGGAAAGGGGCCTGCGGGTGGGGGAGATGGGGGCGGAGGAGGGGGTGGGGGTGGTGTTGGAAGGAAGAAGCCAGCGGCGGCAAAGAGGGTGCAAGGAAGGGGGGCGAGCACGGGAAATTTTGTGGTTGGCAAGATGGTTGCGGTGGGGGGTGGTGGATTTATCTTGAGGAAGGAGACTCCTGGCGTTACGCCGGATGAGGTGTGTGTGGCGACAGGGAACGTTCTGGAGATAAGATTGAAAGCCGATAGCCATTGTTACATTTCACGATAGCAGTGTTTTCGTAGCGATATTTTCGGGATAAGTTGGTGATAACCTGGAGATAGTTCTAGAGATGCCTCTGCCCTACGCTGGCTTTAGAGATACCTTGGCGACGTTACCTCTGCTTTGCCTTTAGCTCAGCCCTACTTCTGATCAACCGCAGCCCTAAGTCAGCTCTGTTGCTGTACGTCTACTGCACCCTCACCACTGTAGCTCAACTACATACCTGCTTCAGTCCAACTACAGCTTTATACTCTATCGACTTGTTTAGTACGCATATCCGTGACCCGTGGGTGTTCGTTATCTAATAAGAAACTGATTGTTTCTGCATCCCCGTGGCCCGTAAGTTTTCTTTTCTAAGGTGTACTGAATGTTTGCCCTCCCCCAAAAACATGCATGATAACGAGTACATCTCCCCCCATCCCCGCCCCCCCCTGCCTCCATATGTATCACCAGCTTCAGAAGGTCCTGGCCGAAGGCGACCCGGACGACCGAGTAGCGGTGTGGGATTCGGTAAGGCGGAAGGCCCAGTGCGGACAAAGGGCTCCCAAGAGAAAGTGTCTTGCCGATTACTTGAGGGTGAGTGGGGATCAGTGGGCAGGGGGGGCGGGGGGGGGGAGGTTAAGCACAACAGTAACGCATGCCTTGTGAGCTTTTCCCCTGTGAACCTTTTTTGGTTTTGTTTTTATTTATTTTTGTCTTGTTTTGGGTTTTTTGTCTCCTTTTTTTGTGTGTGTTGACGATCTGGTTTACCAGTAGGTCGGTAATCCTTCCTTCCGCAATACATGGTTGCTTGTAGTAACAGTGAAGGGAGAAAAGTTATAAGAGTACAAAAGCACGCAATGGCGCTGCTCTAATGTACATTTTCAGAGATCCTCGGTCGCGAAGTATTTTCCGTTCCTCACCTCACCGCTCCCTCTGTCCCGTTGCGTCCCTTACCGATTCGATCCCGTACTCTTTCCCCCTCTCCGCCACCGCTTACCCCAGAAAAACCCCAGCCATGAGTTCTACGTCCGCAGGCCTCGAAGGACACAGGCTATACCCTCTGGCGGCCAGGCGCCGCCCCCAGTCAGCCAGGAACCGGAGGTGCGGGCGGAGGCGCTGGTGGCCGTTGAGGAGACCAAGCAGGAGGGCGACGGAGTGGTGATGTGCCGTCCCCTGGACCGCAAGGCGTGGTTGAAGGGGCGGGAGGTTATTGAGAAGATTCAGAGCATGCTCGACAACGAGCGCATCCCTCACAAGGGAGTACTCAAAAGGGTGAGAGGAGGGGGGGGGGCTACTCATTTGTTGCTTGCCTTGATCGTTTGGCCATTGACCACGCATCCCTTTCGAGACGGAGCACCGTTCCTACTCCTATTAGAGACGCCTCCAACAGCTGGGCGCTCATTACGCTTCTTCCATATACTACAATACATAGAAGCTGTTTACTATCCTATCCCCGTCCTGTTTCGCTGCGTGCGGCCATCTATCTCCTAGGGTAGCAATCGTTTGGTCGCTACTCTCTAGTCTGCCAAACGCTTTCACGTCGCATTTGTCTAAATTTCTCATGTCCTCTACTAACACATCCGTTCCTCGTATATTTCGCATTCTCCTACTATGTGTGTCCTACTTCATCGTTGTGCGAGAGGAGGGGGGGGGGGGTCAACTCGTATCATGCATGGCCGTTGTCGTAAGACCATAGAGGGTGTATGATTTGAAATGTGTTGAATGCGCACATTGTGTTCATGACAGTTATCTCGCGTTATGGTGATTGGACGCTACTGCAGTTATGCAAGTTGTTGCTATTTGAAAAAAAAAACGTAACAGGTATCCTTTTTGTCATATCAGGTTGGTGTTTGTAGTCACTCATTTTATGTACGTATGCGCTCGTTGTACGTAGTATGCGCGTGTGCATATTAGGGGGGGTGAAGTAAGGGTTTAGGTGTTTCGGGTACCGCGTGCTTAGCTCGAGCTTTGCCTTTTGGTGGTATGACGCAGAAGGCGTTTTCTGTGCGACCCACGACTGTGTAGCTGCAGGCTTAATCGCGTGGGTTTTGTTTGTTTTGTTTTGTTTTGTTTTGTTTTGTTTTTCTGTTGCTGGAGCGGGCGACATCTATTGTACAACAGGTTCGCAGTACGTAGGGTCTGCCGGTATCCAATTGTGCTGCATCGTACAGGCAACAAGCCAGGAAGCTATTGATGACAAATTTCTTTCATGTTTCGGCTTTGCCGTCGGTTCGCCGCGAATCGTTTTGTTCCTTCGACAGGTTCTGCTGAAGGTGCGGCAACTGCTTTTGGGGCTCCGATCGCTCCCGAACGCGCGGCATGGCGCGGCGGCAGACGTACTACTCTTACTGGCACACACGAAGACGTTCGCGGAGCCTACGAACTACGCCACCATTGTTGGAGACCCCGTTCAGGTATGGTTTGGTTTGGTGGGGTGGTTTGGTGAGGTGTGTGGTGTACGCGTGTGTTTTATCAGGTTAGGTTCGTTGCAGCAGGATCGCCCCCCGTCTGACACAGTCGCAATCGTTCGATACAACGCCAAAAAATGAAGTATCCATACGTATTCAAGACTTTTTTTTGCACACCCGAAGGAGGCGATAGTTATAAACTCCATGGTCACGGACAGGCGTGGGGGGTACCTGGGTAGTCCAGATAGTTGGGTGAACAAACACAATAAAATCAAGTGCGACATGGTTGAGAAATCAAACTAGAAAAAAGTAACGCAGGCGGTTGTGATGCGGCGCTTTTTTGGGGTTGCATATGGACGTGCTGGGTTGTTTTCGGTTTGCGCTGTTGGCGGTGCACCTTATGTGTTGGTGTGTAGGCGTTGTGTTTGTTGCCAATGTCGTCCCCGGTCCCCGGTATCATTACCCATGGTTGTGTGTGTATTACTGTTTTTTTTTGTCGTTTTTTTTGCTTTTTTTATTTGTCGATGACGCAGTGGTGGCCGAGGACTCTCAAGAGCTCTCTATATATTGATATTCCAGCGGTAGGGTGCTCCAAAGCCTCCAGCCCCTCTCCTGCCCGCCTTCTCATCTCTTTGGCACTATGTCAGTTTGTTATTGCTGATACATAACTGGTACTTCGCGTTTTTATTCATTCAAGCCCCCCCCCCCTCCCCCCTTCCCCCTCCCACTCTTACAGCATTAGCTCTAGCGCAGCCTGGTGTTGCTTTATTGTGTTTAATTAACTCCTGTATGGCTTTGTGGTGACGCCCGCCCTCGCGAATCGCGAATGTCTCCGCACGTGATGGTTGCGACGTGTGCAGGTGCTCGCCAAGGAACTCGGCAACAACGTGCCTCGATCAGTCCTGAAGCGTTACAAGAATGAGAAGAAGGCCGCGGCCAAGCGCGAATCCACGGCCGCAGCAGCGGCGGCAGCAGCCGCCGCAGCAGCAGCCCCGGAGGGTGCAGCAGCAGGAGTTTCGGGGGGAGCCCCGGCTGCGAACACGCCTCCGCAAGGGGCGTCAACCAAGTCCTCGACCACACCCGGCTCGGCTACAACGGCAGCAGCAGCAGCAGCAGCAGCAGCTTCGCCCGGTGTGGACGCTTGCCCCCCTTCCGCACGAGAGGTGAAAACACAGAAGGGAAGCGCGCCCGCGGCGGCGACGGCTGCAGCTGATGGTGGCGGTAGTAGTGGCGACAGGACCATGGGCATGGCTGTGAGTGACGAGGGGGGGGACGCCTCGGGAGACGCGACCGGCGGTGAGCGCCCAGGGGTGGGGATGAGCGAAGATGATGACGACGCCTCCTCCCCGGCAACGCCGACTTATGATAAACCCGGGGATGGGGGGGACGAGACCCCGGGGGTTCGCACCGCGAAAGGTTCCCTGGAAGGGAACCGGAAGGACCCGAAGGCGGCAGTTGTGGCCGCCGGCGCCGGTAGCGGCGGACCCAACTCCGGGGGTAAGGGTTTGGATGGAGATTCGGTGGGGGTGGGGGCAGAGGTGGTGGCGAAGGTGATGGCGGTGACAAGCCCTAAGGGGAGTGGTGGTGGGAAGGGCAAGAAGGGGAAGGGAAAGAAGACGAAGGTGAAGGCGAAGAAGCCGGCAGTCCTGAAGCCCCCCCCAAAGCCACAGGGTGTGGAGTCGTGCCTCAAGGGAGACGAGGTGAGTGGGTGGGTTTGAGGGAGAAGGGTTGGGGGGGGGGGGTGGCAGTGCTGGTAGCGTTTTGTTCTCCCCCTTCGCTTGGCTTCAAGAAGGTGGATAAGTTTGATGTATTGTTATTTTATGTTTCGTGTTTCTTGTGCTGGCGCCGGCTTTGTGGCTTGGTGCCTTGATGCCTTGCTTCCGCTCTGTCGCTAAAGGGTGGCGGAAACAAAGTCTGTGTCGCATTGCATGCGTTTATGTGTCTGTTTACATTGTTTTCAGTTGTGCATGGTTACTTACCGCGCTTACCTGCGCATTTCCCCCCCTTTTTCTGAAGGAAGGGGCTAACAGACGTTGGCTACCTATTCGATTTTTTCGTCAACAGCAAAAGCGACCATCCTTGGTCCCCCTCCCCCCCCCTCCCCTCCCTCCATACGTGTGTGAATACGTCCGCCTCCCGCCCGCTCGTACTGTTTTTTTTTCTAATCGCTTCCTTGTGTCGTTGTTTCTATCGTTTAGATTTAAGGTTCTACTCGTTTTTGTTCGCGTTGTTGACGTCCTTGTGTTGTTGTACCCATCGTTTTGGTATTCGTTTTGTACAAATTGGTTTGTGAGCCGTTTGGCATTCATTTATTTATTTTGCGTTTCGTTTTATCTCTCTTTCGTGTTCGTATCCCGATCGCCGTGTGTCAATCGCTGTTGCTGCTGCTGCTGCTACTGTACTTCGCAGGTTGTGCACGAGTACCTGCCGATCTCCGGCCCCCACTATGTCCTGGCTCAGCTTCTCCAATGGCACAACCACGGAGATGGCGGCAACCCGAACCAACCATTTGACGACAAACTTAGAGGGTGAGATGAAATCTGTACAGACCTTAGCCCTGCTTCGATTGAAGGATATAACACGGACAATAGATGGCTCTTTTTAGAAAGATCCGGAGATAGGGACAAACGGAAAAACGGTACGTAGCGTCCTGGTTTTTCTCGCCGCCGTTTTTTCCTACTTGAAAGGACCTCGTCCATTGTAGTGGACGCAATACTCTGTAAGAGACGTTAGGTCTCTAAAAAGGGGCCAACACTATGTAAAGCGCAACACAGGTTGCTAGAAAAGCGGGTCAAGTGTAGGGGCCACATTTGTTGATGGGCTTCGGTTTATAAGAGACGCTGCCGCTCCGATGCGCTATTCCCCCTTACAAAGGGGCCGCCTACTGTGCTACTTTAGTACTTAGATTTGAACCTTAACCTCCACCCTGACCGCCTGGGAATTTTTTAAGAATACAGATGTAATGCGAATTTAGATAAGGCTGTCAACCCTAGTGGTAATCGGCCTTAATCAAGCTATTGGAGGACAACAACGAGACAGACCGCGTTGGCTCCATCGTTGTTCTGGCCGCCTGTGAGTAAGTCTTGTAAAAAAGGAGATGCCACGAGGAGTTAAGGGTGGACTGTCGAAAACCTCTTGTGTCGATTCTGGTCCACGCTGTAACCACTGCAGTAGTACCAGGTACTTTTTTTTCATCCCATTTATCATCCTCGCACCGCTCTTGCGCTCCCTCCCGGTAGTAACTCAGATCCGGGGTCACATAGCGGGCCCTCCTCCCCCCTCCCCCCTCCATGGGTGGGTTATACAACACACAACCAAGAACACAAGAACACAAGAACATAAGGATACACAACTAGTATTACAGTATCCCCCTCCCACCCCACCCCACCCCACCCCACCCCACCCCACCCCACCCCACCCCACCCCACGGCATCTACCCCACCGCCTCCAGGTGCGTGCGTCTCCCAGACGTGTTGGAGGCCTACGACGGCACCGGTGGGTACACCAGCGACCACCGTCTTTTGCTTATGAACCACCTCATAGACCCCGAGCAGAGGAAGCATCCATGGCCGGCAAAGCTGGACAGTGCTTTCGGGGTGGAAGATCCCTCTGCGGCAGCAGCCGTCACCGCAGCGTCAGCGGATACGTCGGGAGTAAAGCTCGAAGCAGGGGATGGAGATGGGCGAGGTGACGCGGGTGGTACGGTGGCTGGCAGTGGTGGTGCTGGCGACGCAGGTTCTTCGCTCAAGAGGGGAGCTATGCCTGAGCGCGGTGGGGGGGGGCGCGGGGGAAGGGAAGGTGGTGGGAGGGGAGGGGGTAGGTTTAGCGGGAAAGGGAAGAGATCTGGATTTGGGGGGAAGGGGGGAGGGCCGGCGGGAGGTATGGCGGCTGCCGCGGGAGGGGTGGTGCTGCTAGGGAGTCCTATGGTTGATGCTACGTTGGAGGACACTCAGGGACTGAAGGACGTCATCAAGATTCTGAAGCAGGAGATGGGGCTTGTGACGGGATTGGAGGGCGACGGTGGGGCGGAGGGCGAGAAGGAGTTGAAGATGGAGGTGCGTCTGTATTGGCGTTTGGTGTTGGCGGGGGGGTTGCTGTGGACGTTTTTTGTTCGGACGGGGATGGGGGGAGGATCTGTTTGTTTTTTTTCTTCGATGCTAGTGATGGTGGTGTTTGTGTTGGTGGGCGTTTTTTTTTCGTGGGGGGGATGGGGGTGTCTTTGTGAATATTGTTGATCTACGTGTACCAAGTGGTGGCGTTTTCGCCGTCTTGCTTTTTTTGTTTTGCTACGTTGAATATGCGGGGAGTCTGAATAGGTACGGTTCTGCTCGCTTCTTTTTTTCTTTGTCTTACTGCTGATTATTGCTCTTTGCTTGTGAATTTTGGTTTCCTCTGGTTGAATGTGTGTTGTTCCGTTAGTTTTTGGAACCTTGTTTTTCTTTTGAATATTTTTTTCGTCCGTTTGCTACTTTTTCGTTCGTGGTATTTCACGCCTTTTTTGTTTTTGTTTTTTTCCTTGTCGACGACACGGCAGGCGGACGGGCCTCAGAGCAGCACCCGCACGCCGTGGGCTCAGTGCGATAAGTGTCTCAAGTGGCGCCGCATGCCATGGCATACCGACCCGGCGCAGTTGGGCGACACATGGTTTTGTTGGCAGAACACGTGGGATGTTGAGAAAGCCTCGTGCGATGTGAGTCTTCGTTTGTTGCAGTACGTAGATGATAGATGACATGCAGTTTGCGATGGTTTTGTTTTTTTGCTGTGTGCAGATTGCGGTATTATAAGCATGTTGCGGTATAACTTCTGCAGCATGCATTTAGCAGTATGAATATGACTGATGCAGTGCTTTGTCTTCACGCATTTTGCATTTTGCGCTTCGCATTTTGCGTTCTTCAATGTTCGTGTTCAATGTGATTTTGGTTACAGCTCCTCCCTGCAAGTTTGTATTTGGCTATTGCTGCTTGTTTTCTTGTTGCATTTTCTGCGCTTACGTGCTAAAACCTTCTTTTTTTGCCTTTCTGGTAATTTTGGCGGACTTAACAGGCGCCGTCCGAAGCAAACCAAGAGGACCCCGAGCAAATGTCGGTGGTGTTTACAGGATCTGCGATCGTCGAGCCCAAGACGATGGTGCTGGGCATGTGGCTCGACGTGTACTGCACCCGGACGGCAACGTGGTATCCCGCGAAGGTTGTGAAGATGACCCCGGACAGAGTGAGGGTTCAGTTTCATAACTGGCCGAAAAAGTTCAACGAATGGGTTTTCAAGGTACGTGAGGCCTGCTTGCGCACGCACTTTTTTTTTTTTGGGGGGGGGGGGGAGGGATTGTAGTTTTGGTTGTATATGTTCTGGAGGGGTTGTAGTCAAGGGGTCGGTGAGGTGGTGGTGGTGTTTTTTGGTGGGATGTCAGGGGAGGAGGGTGGTTTTGGTGTTTTTTTATGGTGGCGGTGGTGCGGCGCCTGCGGAGGTGAGATTATTCGCGCATGTGGTTCGTCGTTCTTGAAATTTGTGACGTGTGTCAGTTTTGTTTCTCTTTTTGCGGGGAAGTTTTTTTCTTTTTGCCGTGTTCCCTTGTTGGTGGTAACGAATACCAGTCATGTATGAACTACATATTTTGTGCTCACCGTCTTGTGCTTTATTTACAACGACGTTTTTTTTTTCGCGCCGTCGGCAGATTTGTATTCTGCCGTTATTTTTTCGTTATTCACCCCGGAAGCAATGTTGGCTGGTTACGTTGACATGGACACCAAACAACTTGTCAAGTTTTAATATATGTTTGTTTTTTTTTTTCTTCGTGTCTCGTGTGAACGTGTTGTTTGTTGCCGCCTGCTGCTCCAGGGGGACGAGGAGCGCATACGCCGGGTGCACACCCACACGGACGTGACGAAGCCCACCGCTAAGTGGCTAAAGTGAGTTACGATGGTTGCTGGAGCTATCGTGCTGGCATTGCCTGGGTCGGGAGGAACGGGGGAGGGGGGGGAGGGGTCGGTGAGATTTGAGAAGGGGGAGGGGGTGGGGATGCGGCGAGAAAGGGAGACGTTTCGTATTCGCCGCGACCGGCAACGAGACAAAAACGCCGCCTCAGCTGTCGTTTATCTTGTTCGGTTGTGTTACAAAGTTGTACTTGGCACATATTTTTCATGTGTATCGTATCTTGCCTTGCCTTGCCTTGCCTTGCCTTTCCTTGCCTTGCCTTGCCTTGCCTTGCCTTGCCTTTCCTTGCCTTGCCTTGCCTAGCTCACCCTGCTGTGCCATACGCAGTCGTTTTGCACTGCACTAACGGGTACCATTCGAACGTGATTGTTACGCCCGCGACAGGCTTGGCGGCGTGACGTCGGACCGCAGCAGTCGAGAAAGCGACACCTCCAGCGATGGCGCTAGCAGCGTCACCTCCGGCGCCTCACACCTCAAGGCCGTCGGGAAGGCCGCCCGGGTGGAGGTGCGGGCGTGCCGTGTGTGTCTCGTGTACTTACATAAGTGCATGAAAGTGTGTCTTGTGTGTCTTCCACGTGTTTGGTGTGTTTTCGTGTGTATCGTGATGAGTATTTTTTATTTTTGCGTGCTTGTGTGTGCTGTTTCTGTCTCAGCTTCCCGTGTGTTCCCGCTGGTGGGGTGATTGTCTGTGCCCCGCTTCTATGGCATATGCGTCTTGTTTGCACCCTGAGACAGAACTCTTAGAGTCGATTATGAGGTTCGTGATGCGGTAAAGTATCTATTGTCGTCCACAAACCTCGGTTCACTCTGCGTCGTATGTCCGTGCGTTGTGCGTATTGTGTGCTTACATCCTGGACAGCATACTCTATCGTCAATAATTAGGTTCGTGTTGCAGTGGACTGCCTAATGTCGGCTAAACAATCTGTTAAATTGGCTCGCTCTGAACGCTATTAAGCGGGCGCTTTTATGTCGACACCCGACTGGCCCCATTGTCTAGATAACTCCATTTAACGGACAGCTCCGGACTCAATTGTAATTCCGAAAGTTGATGGCAGCCGAAATCGATAAAACTGCCCGGAAAAATGTCAGCACATACACAGTATCCAGTATCGGTCGCTCGGGCAGTTCCCATTACCGGTAGTAAACAATCGCCGAAGCAAATGGTCCCCATCAGTAGACAGTATCCGAAATCACTTGCCCAGACATTTTCCAATTGCTGAAGTGTACCAGGTACAAGCTACCATTCGCTCTTCGGGATGTGGTTGGCTTGAAATCCCGGGCGTGTCGCAATTCGAAAAAGGGGGGGGGGGGGACTCTTGAAACTACTTAGTACAAAGAAGAAATTATTAGCCACCACCCGCGCGAGGAACCCAGCGAGTAGCACCGGCCAGCCCTGACGAGTTTTTAGCATACCAGGTAGTCTATAAATAGAAAAAAAAGTCCCATTTGATAGACGCAGTAAATTTACTGTACTGCATAATCATTCACGCTTGATCGATCCTCCAAACGTAGTGCGGTAGCCCCGTTACATCTACCCCATTCCGCCGCCCCATTCTCCAACCCCCTTTGCCCCCGCTCGCCCCCCCCCCCCCCCTGGTATTGCAAGCAACACATGAGTAACCCCCTCCCCCCCTCCCCACCCCCATCTGCCTGATCGGTGAAAAACCCGACATGCTCCATCCCGGCATTGTAAGGATGCAAGGGTCTATGGTCATACGATTACAGCCATGCATGAATATCGAGTACCCCCCCCCCCCCCCTGTTTTTTTATGGTTGATGTATTGTCTTGTCAGAAAGCCGAAAGCAATACCCCCCCCCCCTGACCCTGACGAATGCACGATTGATCCCACCAGTCCGACTACCTATACTACGAAAAGGAAATAGGGAAGAGCTCAAAGTCCCGCGAGGAACGAACCAAGGCCCGACGAAACCGTTCCCCCGCACCGACTGCCCAAGCCGCCGCTAAACGGCCGAAGACGGAGACCAACCTGACGCCGGCAGCAGCTGCTGCGGCTGCGGCCGCTGAACCAGGCGGCAAACCTACGAGTAACAGCAGAAAGAAACTTGTGGGGTCTGAGAAGCGGAATGTGAACCGCAAGCGCGAGGGTAAGACGGAGCGGGCAGCGGGTTCGAAGGCTGGGGGCACGCCGCGTGGTCGTGCTGGTAGGCTCGGTCGTGGTGGTGGTGGTGCCGGCAGGTCGTCTGCGACGGTTGGAGCGCCGGGTGCGAGGGCTGATGGTGGTGGTGGGGATGCGGGAGGAGGTGCACAGGCGTTCGGAGGAGTGGGGCAGGCGACGGAAGCGCAAGCGGCAGCGGAGAAAAAATCGCAGCGCTTTATCCAGGAGAGCGCGCAGAGGATGCGCGAGATGTACCACCCGAACCGCCCCGCCGACAGCTGGGCTGCCTCTGGGGAGAGGAGAGGGGCCATGGCGGCAGCGGCGGCAGCGGCGGCAGCGGCGACCACGGCAGCGGCTCTGCTAAAGGGCGGCGAGGCGCCAATAGAGTCGGACGAGGCGCAAACCGCCAACACCCTCTTGTCGGGTTTAGCTACTGCTTTCCACCCTTCTTCCTCGGTGCCTCCGTCGAATTCAGGCTTCGCCAATCGGCATACGACCTTTGCTTCGGTCATGGGGGCGGGGGGCAGGGGACGTTCGCAGAGGCAGTTGGCGTGGCCGTCTGCGGTGGCGGCGGAGGCGGCAGCTGAGGCTAACTGGGACGGTGGTGCTTCGAGAAGTTTGTCGCCGAGCTCGCGGCTGCCGGTCTCGCCACCGCCATGGGGACACCGGTCTCCGTCCCCCCTCTCCTCTGCCGCTAGGAAGCGCAAGGCTCCGTCCCCGCTGTCGTCCCCGTTGTCATCCCGCATGATGACGCCTCAGCAGGCAATGGAACACCACAATGGCCTTGCTCCGTTGGCGGAAGCGGCGGCGGCGGTGTCTACGGCAGACACCACTGCTCCTGGCAGTGGCGGTACGAACGCTGGTAGTGCTGATTTTGCGCGGGATGGGGAGGATGTGTCGGGGCGACGCTGCTGGTGGAAGACCGCCCGTCACGAGGGGGACAACCATATGGGTGACGGTGATGACTATGACGATGACCGCTCTCAGCGTAACGGTGACGTGTGCGACGGCTATGACGGTAACAGTAGCAGCAACGGGAACGGTCACCAGAACGGGGGGACTACCAACAGGAGTGGAAAAGAGGGCCGACCAATCATCGGTAGATTCCGGGGAGACGGACGGCGCTCGGAGTACAGCTTGGATGGCACCCACCCCGGCTCCGCCTCCACTTCCGGTTCAATGCGCGCATGCCACCCACCCTCTGCAAGAGCGTGCGCGGCCTTGCCTGATGGAGGGAGGCCCAGCCCGCAGAAGCTTGCGTGGAACCCACCGCCGTTCTCGGATGAGCCGAGCGAGCGTAGGAGTGGCAGCGGCGGATGGTATGCGACGGCGGGAGGCCGTGGGAGCCAAAGCGGAAGCAGTGGTGACGGCAGCGGTAGCGCCAGTGAAGACAGCAGCTGGATTGGGAGTGGTAGTGGGATGGGGGAGGACGAGGGGGAGGAGAGCGGAATGAGTGGTTCGATGCCTCGCGCGAATAAGAGACGGAAGACCATGGCCACGGCGGCGGCGGCAGCAGCGGCAGCGATGGCGGCTTCTGCAGCGGAGGCGCAAGCAGCGTCAGCCGCGGTGACTGCGGCAGCGGCAGCGGTAACGGCTAGCGGGCCGTCCATCGTGGGAGAGGGGGTTGCGGGAGAGGGAGCGACGGTAGCGGTTGGCGCTGTGCAGGAGGCTGGCGCGATGGCGGTGGGCTCGGGGGCCGCGGAGGTTCGCCGACCCTCGTCCGCGCCGTCCTGAGCTTGCCGGATGGGAATTGGGGATGGAGGATTGCGCCCTGAAATCGCAGGATAGGATGGGATGAGATAGTGTGCGCGTCCTTTTTTTTTCGCGTGTGCTGTAGTAGTAGCAGGCCACACGTTGTGGTAACAGGCCCCGCCCGACAGGATTAGTCTGGATGTGTTCAAATATACGTAGACTTATGTATAGAGATGCCTCGGTCAGCCTTGTGTTTTTTGGGGGGTGTTTGGCATATTGTAGGAGTGGGGGGGCGCGGGAGAAGAGGGGGGGGGAGGGGGGGGGGGGAGCACACGTGTGGGCGTTGGTGAAGAAGACTGTTCGTCCGCGATACTGGTATGAGTTATTTTTCCGACCTTCATCGTTCGTGACCTCCTGACTGTTGGTGTAGAAGAGCGCTGGTCCCGGTATATCGTGATGCTCCCGGTGTTTGGTGATACCCGCCCGCCCCCCGCTTTGCTCCTACCCCCACTCCATTTCTCATCCACGTACTTGATACCCGCCATGGTTTTGGTTTACATTTAAGTAGTAGAGTGAGGGAGAGAGTGGGAGAGGGAAGGAGAGGGAAATACGTTTGTAGGGTGGTCTGGTTATTGACCGAGATGGTAGTAGAGATGGAGGACTCTTTCATACCCTGGCCGATTCGCGATTTTGGGGGAGGGAGGAGAGGCGCGCTTGACGGGGTCGCCTGGGAGCGACAACCCCCACCCAGTGCGTGGTGGGTTGCGATTTTCTCCCCAGTCTTTTTCTTGTTGTAGTTAGTTTTGTTTTGAAGTTACGCGCTAATCCCTCGACCCTCGGCTGTCACTGTCTGGGGGCGGCGCGTAGAGAGATGGCTGCCTGCCCCCACTAGATGTGCTTGGGCAATGGCGGTGAAGGTAGTGGTGATGATGGGGCGGCGGTAGGTAAGCAGGGGCCTAAGACAACTTTTGGAGACTAACGCGATGGGTCTCGGCAATGCCCGCCGACCCGCGTCCCCTGAGCCTGTTTGGGATTGAGGGATGGATGGAGAGATTTTGAGGGGTGGGAGAATAGTTGGATGGATGGATGGAATTGATGGTGGATGGGTTGATTGGCCGATGTTTTTTTTGCATGTTGTGTGTTGTGGAGACGTTGCCCCCCTGTCCGTGTTTCCGCCCGTACTCGTCCCCCGCCTCCATGTTTTCGCCCGTGCTGTTTTTGTTTTCTGTTTTGGGGAGGAAGGAGAAGGCTCTCACCCGTGGTGTTTGTTGAGTCAGGGATGGAAGGCGGAGATAACCCCCTCGCGTACACCTTTTGCCAAGGTTGGGACAACCCGAAGGCTTTTGGGCATTTTTGCAATTTTTTTTTGGCTCCCAAATGAGAAATGAGGGGTGGTTGCCTTTTTACTTTTTTTGGAGAGTAAACGGCTTTCGTCCTTCATAACCTATTTTTTTGTATATGGGTTGGGGGGTGAAAGATAGAAAGATGCTTCGACGGTAGCTGATGTTGTTTATCTTTTGAGGGCGAAGTTGAAGTTGAAGTTGAAGTTGGGGACTTGGTCATCTCGCCCACCGTCTTTTAGTCTTTACCCTTGCCGATAGTGAGACTTTTCGTACGTACCTGGTAGGTATTATTAAAAGCGAGGGAAGAGATTGGCGTTTTTCTTTTTCTGGTCTCTTTTCGGAGGAAATGATTGCCCCTTCATTTTTCGTTTCTTCGTGCTCTATTTTTTCCCGAGAGGAAAGGATCCTTGCCCATGTTTTTTTTTTTTTTTTTGCGGAAGTTGATTTTGGGGTGAAATGGATTTGGAGGAAATCGATTGAGAGGAAATTTGTTTTGGAAGGAAGTTGCTCGCCCGCAATGCTGTAGTTTTTTTCAACCGATGGAATGGGACTGGAAGTAGTGGAAGACGCAGTGCTGTAGTTTTTTTTAACCGATGGAAGGGGACTGGAGGTAGTGGTAGAAGGCGTGTACACACATTTGCCGAGACAGCCCCGACGGCCTCTATGCATCGCGCGGACCCTTTTTGGTGAGTACCCTTGTGCCAGCATGGGATGATAGGTGCCTGGTATTTTTTTTCTGGTAGAGAGAGAAAGGAGACGCCTCCTTGCGCCCCTTGCACTATTTTTGTTTTTTTTTTGTGGAGGGGGGGGGGGGGGGGGGGGGGGGGGGGGGGGGGGGGGGGGGGGGGGGGGGGGGGGGATGGGATGCCTCCAGCCCACTTTTTGGTGGTGTTGAGGATGGAAGGTAGAGGTACCGTGCCCCCCGCGCCACGTGCGCACCTTGCCAAGGCCAAGCCGAGAAGAGCCCGAACGCCCTGGGCATCTCGCCGATCGCTGCGCTTTTGAGACACAATCACATGGATGGATGGTTGGGATGGAAATATAATTTATTGTTTCTGGGATTGGAAATGATATTAACACTCGCCCTTCATACTGTTTTTTGGGGGAGAGGGAAGATGACTGGCCCGTCACGGTTTTGGTTTTAGAGGTTGGATTGGAAAAGAAACACGATTCGCCCGTCCGTTTTTTTTTTTGCGTTGGAGAGGATAGTGGCTCGCCCACCATAGTTTTGGTGTTAGGGGGGGGTTCATAGAGGGTAGAGATGCAAAAAAAAAAATAGAAGGCAAGGGTGGGTTCCCTCAGGAGGAGCTGTCCGCCTGGCGGCTTTTCTCGCCAGCTCGCTCTTCGTTTTGTATTGATCTTCTTGCTTTTTACGCGTTGAATCCTTAGTTGGATGGATGGGGAGCTTATTGTTTTGTTTTGTTTTTGCAGCGGTGAGGAGGTGCCCTGTCCTCCCATGCCGGTTATTGGTGGATGTTTGATTTTTTTTCACGCATTTTTTTTTCATGCAGAATGCAGCATTTTCTCTCATACAGATTGCATTAATATGGATGCAGCATTATATTTTATACGTGTCGTAAAAGGTTATACATGAGTCTAGGATGCAGCGCTAGCGGTTTGTCATGTGAAAGTTGTACCTGGTTGGGTGGTTTGCACTAGTCGTGCCCACCATGTTAGCATGTAGCACTTGTTGTGCCATCGAGTTTTAGGGCACATCAGTAGTTGTGTCGCAGGTTTTATCCAAGGATACATTCCTTAGTTTCTCACTTTTTAGCACGGTTAAAATATTGGTGTTCGCAGTTAAACGTGGGAAGATTCCGTCACGTCTTTTTCGCCCAATTGATGCGGTGGTCATAGAAGGATGTAAAATCTCGCGCTAAAATGTCTGGGGGAGCTTTTTTTTATGTACGTCGCGCAGCAATGACTTTAAAGGGAAAAGGACAACCTGACGGCCTTGGACCTGGTGTGCCCTCTAGTCTGGGCCGGTGTGCGTAGTGTACGTGCGTTATACCGTATCGGGATGGAGAGCAAGCCGCAAGCTGGGGTAACGGGGAATTCGGGAGGGAGCGTGTTGGGTGTTGGGGTAGTCGTCGTGCAGTGTTTAGTCCGGGCTGGTGCGCGTAGTGTACATGCGTTGCGCCATGCTGGGACATAACATTTGTCGTGATCCGGGGCCTTCTTGAGGGCCCCCGCCCCTTTGTGACGCTGTTGTTGAAGGCTGGCGCCGCTTTTGATAAAAGCAGGCGGCGTGCCACTCGAAAGCGTCGTGCCTGGTACGTCTGCTCGGTTGAAGACTCCTGGGTGGTGTTCGCTGTGCCGCTGTTGTATTTTGTGCGTTGCACCGTGCCGGGATTAACGATCCTGGCTGGTGTGCGTCGACAGCTGTTGTGTGTGCATTGCACCGCGCCGGGACTTGAGCATTGTAGGGGCGTCTGCCGACCCCCTTTCCCCCTACCCCCTTCCTTGTTGGTGTGTTGCTGTTTGTTGTTGGAAGGCTTTGTTGTTAGGAACAAGCGTCCTGCTTCATTTTCATTGAATAGAGTGCCCTGTGAACTGGAAGCCGCGATGTTTTTTGGCTGTGTTATGCTACGGTGGGGGCGTGAGGAACGGTTTGAAGTTTTTTCTTGGTGTTTTCCTGCTGTAGTAGCATTTGGATCAGTAGTTGCATTATGCGGCGTTTCGTTGGAGTTTGCGGGGGTTTCTTCGTTTTTTTTCGTTTTTTTTTTCTGGTGTGTTTTTTCTTGTTTTCGCTTTTTTCGCGTTGTTTTTTTCGCTTTTTTGTTGTTGTGGGCTTGTTATCTTACATATATCGTAACCTATCGTTAGCGCTTCACACGCCGCGTCCCGGTTGTTGGTGAAGTGGAGCGCCAAGCACACAATCAGCAAGCAGCGCTGCCTGGGGTTATAGTTTTGGAGGAGCAGAGTTCCTTATATTTGGAAGGCAGGTTCGTCGATTTTTGGGGCCAGATTCATCGCCTAAGGCAAGATGCAGGGCGAGCGATGGTGTCACACCCTTGGGACGATTATACTACTGTCCACTAGAGTCAAAGTTGAATTTGCCGCGACATTTGACGCTCTGTCGGCGCGTATACCGGAATAGAGTGGTGGATGAGGGCGGGCGGTGGGTATTAGAGGATGTAGAGACGCCCCCTGTCACTCTTACGGAGAAGACGGGGAGGGTCGATTGATGGGCGGGCAGGCTTGTGTATGGCAGTGACGGTGAGGGCGAAGGGGATTAGGGGGATGGTGTCTCAACAGATGGAGGGAGGGATGTCCGAAGGGCCGCGGATGGCGAAGGGGCGAGGGGCGGTTGGTAGCCGGGTGGAGGATACAGCACCTATCTATTCACTACAAAATGCTTCAGGAGGTTTTCTAGGAAGGTCAGGAAGGCCTTCTTTTTTTGCCGTTGGGGGCGGAGAAGGGGGTGGTTACGGACGCGGGAGAGAGCACACACAGCACCTCGAACGGGATTCTCGGAATTATGAGTAGGTCGGCGGGCGAAGGGGATAGCTCGGCGAGCGGGGTGTAGGAAACATGTGTTAAGACGGGCAAAGAGCAGTTTCCGAAATGAAGAAGGGGGCGCCGTTCCTTCCTCCGTGCCCTCGAGGCGGGGGGGGCGGACGGCGGAAAGGGTGGAGTGGAGGAGATTAGGGGGATGGAGAAAGGGCCTTTTTGGTCAGATGTTCGTTTATCCTCGGGCAGTTTTTTTATTAGGCTAGTCAGTGTATTCCGCTTCTTCTGTCTAATCTATCATCCTGTGAGTTAGTTGTTGTATCGCAAATCGTTTATTTTACTTGACCCCGAGTAATTAATCGCGTGTTACGGCCTTGGCTTGACTGGCTGTCTGTGTAGGTATGATACATACGTGGCGCGTGAGAGCAAGCTGGTTGGTTAAAAGGCAGCAGCTGCCGAACGCAAGTTTTGATTGTTATTTTTATTATTTTCCACACCCCATCCGTCTTAGTTTTCGTGTGGTGTGTGCGTGGTCGTTTTTTCCATTAATAGAGAGGTGGAGGCGGTACGAGTAGGGGGGGTAGGTTGTATTTGGTCGTTGGCGTGGGCAGGGTCAGTGTAATGCATGTGGTGTACCTGGGATGCTGTTTTGTGTAAAATGAGGCCGCAGCAGATTATACTCGCTTCTACTGTAGACACATTCCAAACTGTCTGCGCGGTGGTCTATAACGAGGAGAGAGTGGGGGGTGGTGAACAAAAATATTGAAAGAATATGAGGAATGGATCATTTTCAATCGATGTATAAGGGATCGATCCTTGAAATCGATGTGTATTCTCCCGTACATCGTTTTGGTTACCATAGCATCATGCCAATGACATGGTGGCGTCACACTCATCATCGTAATCGCCAACGGTCTGTTTATGAACGGATTGCTGCGCGATGACCATTGCTTTCATAATGAAAAACATACGTTTTTGTTACCATGGCATCATGCCAATGACATGGTGGCGTCACACTCATCATCGTAAACGCCACCTGTCTGTTTATGAACGTATTGCTGCGCGATGACCATTGCTTTCATGATGAAAAACATACCAGGTAGATAAGACAAAGGTACATACCAGTTATGTTCGAGTCGCAACCCTCGAGGTGACTGCGTTTTGTTTTTGTTTCTTGTCCTTTTATATTTTCGCCCAGGTCGGTCTACGTGTACATCAACAACCGCTCAATCACCTGCTCGACCAGCTAGCTGCCCATTATTACCAGTCGTCCGTACAGCAGTGCTTATGTAAAACCGTAACAGCCTGCGGCAACCGCGTGCTGTTGTCGGCAGGGCACTAATGCCACTGCTGTGCTACATACTACATTTCCGCAGGGCAACGCAACACACAAAGAAAGTTAGCCCCAACACTCACTTCCCCTTGAGGGCAGGTATGGTACCAAGTACAACACTAGACACTAGCCCCACGTTGAACAAGCAGCAATACAACACTATTAGCGATTTTTACGCCCACCTTGCACAAGAACAACGGTGCGAGCAAACGCCGGCCACTGTAAAGCAAAGGCAGCCAGTAACAGGCAGGCAGCGACGTCGTCCAGCACTCGTGGTCCAGTGAGAAAAAAAAACATATGAGGGTAGTAGCAAAACCTCAGCCCAAGGTCCAACGAAGTCCGCAAGCCCACGGCTTCAGAACACCCAAAAACCCGAAAAAAAAACAATTAAAAGCTGCGAAAGGCCTTTCGGGCTCGCGTTCTGGGCCGGGCAAAAAAGCCCGCCCAGACCGTGCGAAGATATTACGTACGATACGACGAACGAAACGTTGAAAGTAAAACGCGATCCAAAAATCATTGGCACGAAGACATTTTTCGAGATGTCAACCATCCTTCTCTAAGCATCAAGCACCTTGGTTTACATTCCTGGTTTTGCCTGGTATTTATAGCCTGCACCTACTGGGTATGATATGATACGGCGTCAAGACTGCCAACACGTACCGATAATGCCTCGCCTCGCCATACCATGGACCAAAAGAAAACGCCGGTCAAAAATCAACATCAGCAGCACCAACACCAGCAGCATCAGCACCAGCACCAGCAAATGCCGACACAGCATCAGACATGTCCCCAAAACCCCAAAAACAGAGAGGCGTACGAAACTCTCAAGGGGGGCGATTACAGACCCTTAGCACAGTAGGGGTTCCCCGATAATGCGGTATCCCCATATAAGGCGGTATCCCGATAAGGCGGTATCCCGATATAAGGCGGTCAAACTCGCTTGGCGCGACTGTGGGAATAACACTCATACCCTGGAACGAACAAGGCGGCTTCCCTCTACAAGGCGGTCATGTGACTCTCGCACACTCACCGCCTTACGGGGGAACCCCTACAGTGCTGTACTGCCGAAACCAACCCGCACTGTTGACAATTCTCAACACCTTCTCTCCCAAAGCGTAGGTGCAGCTCCAACTTGAAAGGCCTGGGCACCATATCACACCACCGCAAAGGTAGCCCTTCATTCATTCCCCAGCAGCATGTCCCCGAAATGTTGGGTGTGTACTCACTCGTATACAAGCTTCCTCGCCGGGATATGGTTGGCTTAAAAACCCCTGGGAATGTCGAAACTACACAAGGGGAAAAAAAAAAAAAAAAAAAACTCTTGAAAACTCATTAGCACAGAAGAAATAATAAGCCACCGCCCGCGCAAGAAACCCCGTCAACTACCACCGACCAGCGAAAGACGGGTATATAACTTCGTCTACCTCGTACCAGGTACTTCTCAGGGGGGCTGCTGAGTTAGACCTTGACCCTCATTCTTGACCTTGTCCGTCCCTTCATCTGGAGCTGGCTCTTGACCGCCTTTTTCCTGGGGTCGGTCTTCTCTTCCTTCTTCTTCAAGAGGGCGCGTCTCTTCGCCTTGGGCATGTTCTTCAGCAGCTTGTTCTCGTCCTGGAGGGGTCGTTCATTCGTTCGTTGGTTCGTTGATTCGGCGGGGGGGAATCGTTGGTTAGTTGATTCGTTGGTTCGGCGGGCGAGCCGTTGGTCGGTTAATTGGTGCGTTCCAGCGAGAGCCGAGAAACAAAACGATGGAAGAAAAAATCAAGACATGGTGAGTGATACTTGAGCGCGGTGAGCTCGTGTCAGTGTGTATGCGAGAAGCGAATGGGGGGAGGGAGGAGGGGGGGGGGGGTCGGAGGTCGGAGAGAGCTCAAGGGGGAGGAGGTAGTTGGTTTTAGTTCATCTACATGGATAACAACTACATAGTAAAATACCCAAAACAAAACAAAACGAGAAACGCGTAAAATAAACACGAAACGAACCAACACCATACTATGGCCAACGAAGGCCTCAGCAAAATTGGCTTCACGTCGACTGCTGATGTTCTGCTTCTTATACCAAACCGCAGACAACCCTTCCACATGAAACCACACGCGTACGCTTGTGACCATATGCACGCGCCTTCGACCACGACCGCGTAAAACGACAGCACCCCCCTGCCCCCCTGCCCCATCTGCATACGAAAAACGCAAAACAAAAGGCGTTTCTTAGTTGCCACACCCAACCCTCCACACCCCACCCCACAAAGCATCATTGAACACGAAGGCATAACATAACAGCGCAACAAAGACACATAAAAAACATGCAACAAAAGCACCACAAACCCAAAAGCACCACAACAAAAAAAATAACACACCATGACAACATAACGAAGCACTATTAACGCCACAAAAAACAAGATGAAACACACACAAAAATTGAGAACTGACGCCGCCACCCGCACCTTCTCCTTCGACTTCCGGATCTGCCCCTTCGTCTTGAGCTCATCCCGCACAACCCTCCCCCCCGGTCCCTTCGTCCCCGCCTTGCCCCCCTTCCACTCCGCCTCTTCCCCCCCACCCGCACTCCCACCCGCCCCACCACCTCCAACGCTATCCCCCCACCCCCCGCGCCTTCCTCGGCCGCCACCGGAGCCCCAACCACCACCTCCGCTGGTGCTCGCACCGGTGTTGTTCGGGGTAGCACCGCCACCACCTCGGCCTTCTTCCTCGTCGCCTTCCCGCCCGACCTTACGGTTAGAGGTTCGTTTCCATTTGGCATAGATTTCGCCCTGGGGGGCGTTTTTAGCTCTCACCACGACGCCTTGAGAAGGATGGGAGGCGTTCACGGCGAGGGTGGGGGGGGGGGGGGGATGGGATAACTGAAGCAATAAGGCGGTATTCGTACTGTACAAGTACCGATATTTTGTTTAGTTTTTTTCCATCCCTGCAATTATCTCCGCCCTTTTTATTTCTCCTTCTCGCTCTCTAGATGCAACGCAGATCCGGGGTCACTAAGCAGGCACTTGCCTCTCCTCCCCCCTCCCCCACTACGGTATGCGCCTTCATTTTATCGCGAGAATGATTCAGCCCGTTCTTCCCTCGTCGACCCGCATCGATTTTGCGCTTACTCACGCTGCTATGCGCTCTCAGGGTTCGATTCCTTCGATTTGTTTCCTGTATTTGCAAATGAACTCAAAAGTCCGACCCACGTGGGACTTGAACTCAAGGGCCAACTCTAGCAGCATTCGAGGGTAACCACTTGACCATCGGGGCGACAGTACCGCTCGAAAATCACAGCATTATATACATCCTACGTGACGTAACTACTGCTGAATAAAATGATGCTGCACTTGGCACAGGGTGCGGCATAATATTACGTGGCGTAGATGTTTCGACAGGCAGGGCAGCTTACCACTCTCTGTTCTGATTTTCCTGGAGCCCCCCTTGCCCCCCTCGCTCAGCTCAGCCAAAGTCGTCTTGACGAACTTTTTCTTCCTGGAATCCCAGTGCAGCAGGCGCTGCTTCTTGGCCATGTCCACCGCCTCATCAGGGTTTACGTCAAGAATGGCCTCCTAAGAGAGCGACAGCGGTAGAGGTGGCGGTAGCAGTGACGATGGCAATAATGATAAGGATGACGACGACATTGACAGCGATAACGATAGCGGTGGCGGTGTATATTGACAACGATAACGATAACGATAACGAAAACGATGACGATAACGATGACGATGGCAATGACATGTCGATAACGATGGTTATAACGATAACGATGGCGATAGCGATATCGATATCGATACCGATGGCGATAACGATGACGATAGCGATAATGATAGCGGTAGGGATAGCGACGATACCGATATAATTAACGTTAACGGTGGCGGGCACCGAAAGCGATATCGATGGCGATAGTGAATACGATGGTGATAACGGTAACGACGAGGACGAACAAGTACGCCAGGCGTAAGAAACATGTGCCTCTGTCTGCATTATGTGCGTCTTTTAATCTGCCTGTCCAACCATGTGCCCAGACTGGTATGTCAATCTGACTGCCCGCCTTTCTCTCAGTGCTTCGTTTTTTTGGTTTTTACCTCGAGACGGCCCGCGGCGAAGCCATCCGCCGACTTCTCCACCGAACGCGGCTGTAGCGCCGCCTCCACGAACGATGACTCCTCCCTGAAATAAAAGAAAATAAAGACGCCAAAAACAGCCAAAGCAACGACGGCAAAAGCGAAAACTTTAGACTACCAACATCAACACGATCCGGTCAACCATACCAACGGCAGCGGCAGAAACGACAACATTAGCAGCAACAAACGCACCAACAGCAACAAAACTAACCACAAAACAACAAGAAAAAAAATGAGCATACCAATAGCACCGACCACAACACAACACCAAACAATGGAAGAAGACCAACAACTTAAGGCACCCGTCGGAGGGGATCCAACACACAAACACAAAACACAAAACACAACCACCAAATAGAAAGCCGGTTCTATTAACACTACAAAAACAAACACAACAAACAGTACTTCCAAGTACCTGGAAACAAACAAGAACAGCAGAAGCCAAACTGAACAGCTGCAACACTGTTCACTCAAATCAAAATGACAAAAACATCGGGTCCACGGGTACACCACAACATGCTATAGACAACCCATCACACGGCCATGGACCATCCCTACAGCAGCACGACCACAACAACGCCACGTTTTCCTTACGTTGTGCCGTAGCCAATGTAGAATGACTTATCAGCGAACCGCCCGGGACCCCCATTCCCCATAACTCCCCCCTCCCCCGCGCCTCCCACCGCCGCCATTCCCCCGCCCGTCCCGTCAGCAGCCTCGTCCAACTCATCCTCCAAGCCAGCTAACGCGTCCCCTCCCCCCTTCGCGTGTGCCGCCTCCCCCCCGCCGCCCTTGCCCAGCTTCTTCGCCCGCTTCCGCTCAAAGCGGGATAGTTTCCGTTTTACCCCCACCGTAGCAGCAGCACCACCACCGCCATTACCGTTGCCTATTCTAGTGCCGGCAGCGGCAGAAATATTTCCCCTCACCCCTTCCTCCTCCTGCCTGTCTTCCACGTCCATCGCCTCCGCCGCGCCGCCATTAATGCTGCTGCTGCTGCTTTTCGCGGACACGCTTCCGCCCCCATCCGCCGGCAAACCCGGGCGTCCCTCGGAATTATCCCCTCCCTTCACCACCGCCTCAGACGGGGTCCCTTCCCTTCCACCCTGACTACCACCACCACTACTATCTCCCTCCTCAGCCCCACCCCCTTGTTCTCCGTCTCGTTGCGGAGGAGGGGTTTCAACGTTGGCCGAGGCCGCTGTCCTCGCCTCCTCTACCCCCGGTGTAGTTTCGTTTCTCGTAAGGAGGCGGTGCACGCGGGCCCTCTTTCTTACCGCCCCCATGACCTCCTCCATGTCGCCCTTAGCCACGGTTCCACCGCCGCCGAGCAGCTCGAAAATGGTTTCCTTTGGCCGGAAGCTGTGTTCGATTTTCGGTTGTGTTGTGTATGTATACGCGGCAGAGCAGAGATAGGGGCGGCAACACCGGCAGCGGGGGCGGTGGTGGAGATACGCTGTGACCCAAAGAGGCGCTGTTGAGGTGAGCATGAAAAGGTAAGGGAACAGCAACCTAACGTAACCTAATCAAATCCAACACAACCTAACCAAACCAAAATATGGTCTTAAACCCCAACTCTAACCGAATCGTAACCCATTCTTTACCCAACACAATAGACCCAACCCAACCCACCCCAACCCAACCCAACACCACGCTAGCCGATCGACCCACCCTTCACCTGGACATCGCCCTCACCACTCCGTTGCCCCTTGACCCCAGCCCCAGCCCCAGCCCAAGCAAACCCAACCCAAAGCTAACACCACCCGAATGTAACCGAAGCACACCCAACCCAACCCGGCCCAAACATTACCCTGACCCAAACCGTCCCTCACCTAGACATCGCCCTCAAAAATTCGTTGCGACCGGCGTGCGCGGCGGCAGAGTGCATCCCCCTTGCCTCAAACTTGACAAGGATGGGGTGCGTCTCCCCCCTGTCCAGGAGCTTGGCTCTGATGATGGCACGACCAGAAGGGTCCGGCCTGGTCCTCCTGTACTGCTTCATCGCGTTCTGACACACCTGACCGTCGGCAGACGGTAAGTATACACAGATGCGTTTTGGGGGACGTAGAGGGTTTGTTACGGGGGAGTTTTGGGGAGGCGTTATGACTGCGATGAGGGGTGATACTGCTATAGATGATGGTGCTACTTCTGCTGCTCCTGCTAATGTTAGGAATACTGTCACGGCTGCTGTCGATACTGCTACTGTTAAGCTTGCTATTGTGCCTACTGCTACTGCCTCTGCTACTGTTACGCCCGATATTACGGCCACAGCTGTCACGCCTACTGCCACTGTCGCCATTCCTGCCAATGCCACTGCTAAACCACCCACCACCGCTACTGCCACTGCTACTGCCACTGCTACTGCAACTTGCACCTGCTACGGCTACTTCTAGTGTCACCGCTGCCGCCACCGCCACCGCACCAACTCGCCGATACATACATGCAAACATCAACACACCAATAAATGCATCAATGCACCAACAAATCAACATACATGCAAACGTCAAAATACGACATTACACGACACGACACGGCACCGCAAGTTCATTTACCCGATGAAGGCCGGCGAGGTTGGAGCCTGACCTTTCCAATAGCTCCTTCAGCGACTCGTTTTCGTCGTCCATCACCTTTTCAACACAAAATAAACATTAACATTGCAGTGGTGGGAGGGCATAAGAGCGCTTCCGCAGTCAAGACGAGATGGTACGCCAAACGTATACCGCTCTGCCCGGAAATATTAACAACCTCTTCGAACACTAACAATGAAATAAAAAACTTGATTTCTACTTCCGAGCAGAGCGGCATTATAAGACGCTCGGGGCAGCAAGCAGGTTCGAACCGCGAGCCGGAGAAATGGCTTTCGTACTACTACATTACAATCTGCATACAACCAGAAAATACGCCATACCCGGTACATACTCATACACAGCAGTAGCATACCGGGCACCTAACGCCATTGCAACTGGAGACCCGTTTCGGGGGTTCGGGGGACAAAATTACTTGGGATTAGTATAGGGAAAAGTTTTGGGGCTCTACAGGGGTTACATGCAGTGTCGCATGACTGTATTCCTGTAAAGTTGAAGGGGCGACAGCAGCGATGAGAGCGCGAGACAATAGCAGCAAGAGCGAGGTGCCCGGAACGGTGCCACCGCGGTACAGCAGTGGAACCCTCACCATTCCAACCCCTCCGCCAACAGCGCCGTATCTACAACATCGTTCGGGTACCTCCCCGCCCCCTCCCCCCCTCCCCTCCCCCTCTCCTCCTCCCCTCCCTCCCCCCCTCCCCTCCCCCTCTCCTCCTCCCCTCTTCCCCCTCCCCTTTCCTCCCTCCTCTTGTCTCCCCTCTCCCCGCTCCCCCCCCATCCCCCTCCCTCCCCCCTCCTCCCCTCTTCCCTCTCCTCCTTCCCCCTCCTCCCCTCTCCCCGCTCCCCCCCCCCACCCCCCCCCCCCTCGACACATGCTACCGTAGATACAGCGGTACAAACCCATTTTTTTTCCGAGGCTCCTGACCACTTTCGGAGCTCTACTTCGAAAATATACTATTAATAGTATACCCCTATTACTAGTAGTATTACTAGTAGTATACTATTAATACTATAGCCCTCTAAGGCAAAAACTGATTTCGACGAAGGAAAGACAACGAAAGCGCAGCCCGATGAACAAACAAAACTACTTGGGAATAATAGTACACAAAAACAAACCATTTCGGAAGAAAAGATGAACGTTCCGAAAAGATTTCGGGGTTATAACGCCTGTACAACTGGGAAACCCATTTTTGGAGACGAAACTACTTGGAGATAGTATAGGGCACGGCCTTGGGGCCCTAAAAGGTTTAATGCCTTTGCAACTGGAAACCCGTTGTCGGGGACAAAATTACTTGGATTTAGTATAGGGAGGGGTTTGGGGGCTCTGAAGGGGTTAACTAGCCCCATCGTTCAGAAAAACATTTTTTTTCGCCAAAAAAAAGCTACTTCTATCGTAGTGTACGTCCATTTCATCCCGATAGCCAACGCGCATAGATGAGAAAACCCACCTGTTGAGGAAAATTCCCGTAGTGGACCAGATCCGGCGTAAGCTCCGACACATCATACCCCACGATCGCCTTTCCCTCGCCCTCCGCTCGCCCACCCCCTACCTCCTCCCCCTCGCCCTTGCCGACGCCTTCCACGATTGTGGTTCCGCTTCCGTCCCCGTCGTCCCCGACAGGAGGCGTGTACACGTTGACAGGCTTGCGGCCCAAGAAAAGGTGTAGGTCCAGCATGTGCGGCATTTCTTCAGGGTCGACGATGGAAAACGCCTGGTCAAGCCAAAAAAAACAAAAAGAGGTTGGGGGGGGGGAAGGGGGAGGGGGGGGGCATGCATAAGAAACGCAAGGTGTCAGGCATTTCAAAGGTTACACCACCACGGCCAACAACAACAACAATGACAATAACAACCAAACTACCACCACAGCAACAAACACCAACACCAAAACCAACACCAACACCACCACCACCACCAACAACAACAACACAGCCACCACCACAGCCACCACCGCCAGCATCACAACCACCACCACCACCTATCACCGACCACCACCGTCACCAACGGCAACAACCTAACCCGGATGGCACCGCCGCAC
Source organism: Undaria pinnatifida (assembly GCA_012845835.1). Classification (NCBI taxonomy): domain Eukaryota; class Phaeophyceae; order Laminariales; family Alariaceae; genus Undaria; species Undaria pinnatifida. The sequence goes on along the minus strand of JABAKD010000009.1, from coordinate 7,223,425 downwards.
TACAGCAGCGGTTGTCCATTGCGGCCCTCACCGTTCCCGTCCTTCCCTGCCTAGCGGCACGGCCCACCCTGTGAACGAACAGCTTCGGAGCCGGAGGAAAGGCGTAGTTGATCACGTTGTTCAGGAGCGGGACGTCGATTCCTCGGGCGGCCACATCGGTAACCACAAGCAGCTTCGTCTACGGCATTCGTTGACACACGCACACAGGAAGGGAGAAAGGGAGGGAAGAAAGGGGGGGGAGAGGGAGGGAGGGAGAGACAAAGAGAGACATAAAGGCATACAGACAGACAGAGCACCTGAGCGGCAAAAAAAAAATAGGGGGCAGCACAAGCTCAACCATCACGCTAGAACGAAGAGTCTCGCCCGGTCGCAGACAGCAGTTCTGCCCGCCACAGGCTTGCCACAGTAAACATGCCACACCCATACGCTAGAATTCCTACGGCAGGTTCAGGTAGAACCTCCTACTCAAAGCATGCCTAGGATCTCCTGCTGCAAGCCCACAGCTCTCAAACCTATCAAACATCTCAAAAGCTTTAAAAGTTCCTCAAATCATCAAACACTCTTAAATCTCTCACGGTCATTTAAGGGCCCGAATTAACGAGGAACTTGCCAGATCGAATTTCGATTTTTTTTCTTAGAATTGAATTGCATCTGATTGGTCAATAAATGAATCACCAAGCAGGCATTCTCAGAATAATTACGAAAATTCAAATTCAACAAAGTAAAAAAAGACTTTCTCGGTCGAATTTCGTCGAAAATTGAAATTCAATTTGGGGAGTTTGTCCACCTAGACATGGCTTGTTCTGTGTAACCGAAGCCGGCCACGCGAATTGGTGCCATGTCGTCGGCTGATTGAGAGGCGAGAAGCCACCATTGCGAGAGGTAGGACCACCGGAGCAGCCGCAGCGCGGCCTCCGAAGGTCCTTAGCACAGCGTGGGCCGCCTGCGACGCTTCGAAAACAATCGAGACCGCGGCAAATCCAGTTTTTCGTCGCCCTGCACCTCGAAAGTTGCACGACCAACTACCACATTATGATTTCGCTCAGAAGTTCGACCGCTATATCCCCGTCGCTGCTGCCCGTGTCGGGCGGCGGGGTGGCGCCAGCCCATCCAAGAGACGCCTAGAGCCATAGCCTCCAAGCCGCTGCCGGCCAAAACGATCTGCCGCTAGCCGCGGCGCTCCGGGGAGGACGTGAGCCATCGCTCGCCTCGGTCGTTGCCCACGGGTGTTCGTTGACCCTTTTGCGTTTTTTTAATTTTTGTATTTCCTAGAACGCACTACGCCGTTCCTTGATAAGAACCAAAGTTGAAATTTTCGTGGATTCTTCATTAAAAAAAAAAATCGAATTACGATTTTCCGTGCTCTTCGTTAATCTGGGCCCTAAGCTAAGCTCAAAACCTCAACCCCCGAGGGTCTCAAACGCATTAAAAGTTCCTCAAATCATCCAAAACTCTCAAATCTCTCGCGGTCATTTAACCTAAGCTCAAAAGCTCAACCCTCGAGGGGTGAAACTTAAGCCGAAAGCACAGCCCCTTCAGAGTATGAACCCACGTTTTGGGTAGGGGGAAACGTACCCGGAGTCGCTCGTGTGGGATGTTTCTTGCGGCGCAGTCGCCGAATGCGCAACAACTTTTTTCGGACCAATAGGACTCGCACTTCTTTTGGACAAACTACATGGAAGCAAACAGGGCTTCTCATGGGTCGGATCACCGCTCGCTTGTTGGATCTGGTCAGGGTGCCCCGACTCGACCCGTGATACTTGGAAACTTCCAGACCCGACCGGACCCGACCCGACCCGTGAGATTTCGAACATCTCTTGAACCGACCCGACCCGACCCGACCCGACCCGACCCGACCCGACCCGACTCGACCCGCGAGAATTTTCAACCGTCCTGGCCCGATCCGCGGGCCCGGTTCATGACCCGTGCATAGCCCTAGAAGTAGTATGGGGTATTCCTTGCAGTGGCATTCCCTGAGCACTAACTGTACCCTCGTTCCTTAGGTGGAAATTCTTGGTGCGAACGTGGAATATGTATGTCCAACGCAACGGTATGATCGTACCATAGCCTCTTCATTTTTTTTGGGGGGGGCTCCTCATTTTGTGGAGATCCATACCTCACCCCCAAAACTCGAATTCGAGAAACCGTGTTGCTCTCTCCGCTCGATGAACATTTTCCATGATCTAAGGAAATACAGCCCATAGCTACGAAACGCAACTGGGTTTCCAAAACATGTTTGCGTAGTTTCCTTGGGGGTGAGAAGACCGGGGTTTCCAAACAATGTTGCCTAGTTTCCTTGGGGGTGAGGAGACTGGTCACAACGAAAATACTTGTCGAAACAGTGCTACCTCTACACCACCGTAACACGCGTGACATCTCTTGCAGCAGCGGTCTGTCAAAGGGGCGTCAACGGGCTCACCCTGCCCTTCCTGAACTTGTCGAGGTGGATAGACCTCGCCTCCTGGTCCATGGCTCCGTACACCACGCTGCTCATCGTGCCAGCCTCCTTCAGCAGCTGCGGAGGATGCGCGAACGCACAACAAAAACAACAGCGGCAGCATGAGCAAAGCAAACGGAATACATATACGTACAGGTCGACAAGGGGGTAAAAGCTCCTGAAAACTAACGAAAACAAAGGAGCCACCGCGCCAATTAAACCAGCAAATAACACCGCCCACCCCAACACGAGCGTACAGCTTAATTCTGTGTGAGAGGGACACAAAATTTAAGAAAAAACAACGAAAATGAGAGGGAACCGAAAAAAAAAACAAGCAACTTATAACAAAACAACAGACGAGTCCCCGCACAAAACATTCGAACAGAAAAATACTGCGAGTACAGAAAGGACTCGTTGTTTTTGTTAGAGTGTGTACGTAGGCTTTTCTTCAAAGAGTGGCAGGCTGCCCACCCTCGCTATTTCTACAGCAAACTCCAGCCTCACCAAGAAATGCTCACCCCAAAAACATGCGACACAAGCCGCCGTGGTCATTAGCATTATCCCCCCCCCCCCCCCCCCCCCCGGCTGGCGCCAAGTGCCTTCCGACCCCCCGCCCCCGCCCCGCCCCCCCGGCGCCGTCTATCACGCATGCCGCCAACTTTACCTCATGGAGGAACTCGGCGTGGTGGCGGGTGGCAACGAAGACGATGGTCATGTCTTCCGCCGGTATCACTTCCCGGAGGAGGAACAGTACGGCAGCTGGTTTGTCCGCGCTCCGGCACGTGAGGAACGCCAGGCTTCCCAACGATAACGATAATGGAAACGATAAGGGTGGCGGTAAGGGCAACGATAACGATAACGATAACGATAAAGATAACGATATTGACAACGACAGCGACAACGGTAGGGGTAACGGCAATGACTTCAACAACGTCAAGGATACCGATAATACAACAATACGGGTAACGACAACGATAACAATAAGGGTAACGATGACGATAATAATAAGGGTAACGATGACGATAATAATAAGGGTAACGATAACGATAACAATAAGGGTAACGACAACGATAACAATCAAGGGTAACGATAACGATAACAATAAGGGTAACGACAACGATAACAATCAAGGGTAACGATAACGATAACAATAAGGGTAACGATAACGATAATAATAAGGGTAACGATAACGATAACAATAAGGGTAACGACAACGATAACAATCAAGGGTAACGATAACCATAACAATCAAGGGTAACGATAACCATAACAATAAGGGTAACGATAACGGTAACACATAAGGGTAACGATAACGATAACGATAACAACAGTAAGAACAACGACAACCATAACGATAACGGCAAGGATAAGGACACCGACACATTTAAATACGTAGATACTTCAAAAAAAGAGATTTAACGAAAACGATATGGATGACGATATCGGGAATGATGAAGACGGCCATAACAACAGCAACAGCGAACACGAGACGGCGCTTATGACGTGGGGAGAAGATCAAGTACAGATGAAGAACACAGGCCAAGGGGTCGGACGGGACGGGGCGGGACGGGGGAGGGGGCATGCTTTACTGTTCCACCACCTTCATCACCACCCACCCCCTACGCTTCCACCACTACCAGCACGCCCACACCAAACCAGGACCAACACCCGCAACATCACCCCCCCCAACCTTAGCTCCGTGCTGATCTTGCTTTCTGTGTCCAGCCGAATTAGGGCGGGGTCCTTCAGCCCGGCCCTTGCGAATTGCACGAGCTGCTTCGGCATCGTGGCCGAAAACAGCAAGGACTGCCGCTCCTCAGGCACTCCTCGCATGATCTCGCGGAGCTGCTCAGCGAAACCCATCTCGAACAGACGGTCGGCTTCATCGAACACGATAACCTCCACGCTGCGCAGGGTAAACTCCGGTACTTCCTGGCGTTGGGGGGGGAGGGGGAGGGGCAGGAGTGTTGCTCGATTAACCTGGTTTTGACATAAAACCCTCATCGTTCTCTCGGTCGCTCTGGCGGGAGGGCCTAACGCGTGCCCTCCGGTTTCCAATTTAAACAGGCCGTAGATACCCTTGGCGTGTGGTGTCGGCGATGGCGAAGAAAGCGCTGCTTTCTACCGCGGCACAAACATCCCCCATGCCTGCCAATATGGCGCCTGCCCTCCCCCCCGTTGTCCTTCGCCTGCATAAACAGTAACCTCTCCCTTTCCTGGCCCTTCCCTCCGTCGAGCCCACAACTCATCTCTTCCCTTATCCCGGTTCTCATTTCCTTCCCCCACCCCCACCCCCAACATTCGCGTAACAGCGCCTGCAGCCCCCACCCCCCCTGCGCCTCAAACCTTCGCTCAACAATGTCTGCCGCCACCCCTCCCCTCCCTCTCCCCCTCCTTCACCCCTCTGCCCTCACCTGCAGGTGGTGCATAAGGCGCCCGGGGGTGGCGATGATGATGTCTGGGTTGTCGGCGAGTGCGGTGAACTGTTTGTCCATGCTATCACCGCCGACGAGCAGCGCCATCCGGAGGTCCTTCAGCTTCGACATCTTGCGCGCAAACGTCAGCGTCTACCGACGGATGGACGCGGCAGGCGGATAAGACAGGTCGGCAAGGACGGGCAGACAGACAAACGTAGAGAGAGACAAACAGGAAGGGAACTGTTACGGCCTCGTACAACACAAGTTGTTCAAGGAGGGGAAGGGAAGGGGAGGGGGGGGGGGGGGTACAGAATCGCAAATGTTCCTCTTTTTCCCTCGCCACGCGTCGTAATAAAGTGCTCAGTTTAGTTTCGAACGCCGACCCCCACCAGACTACCAAGGAGGGGTAGAAGAAATTTGCCCCCCCCCCATATCCCCCCGTCCCCCACTCGTCACACCCCATCCCCGCCCCCTGCGCGCAGACGCCTCTCAGCAAGGCCACCCTCCCACCATCAACACACCATACCATACCTGTACGGCAAGCTCGCGTGTCGGCGAGAGAATGATCGACCTGGCTCCCATCTTGGGGCTGTGCTTGGCAAGCTTCTCCAGGACTGGGATTAGGAATGCCGCCGTTTTTCCCGACCCTGTCCTTGCCATGACCACCACGTCTGCGCCGGCGAGGGTGACGGGGAGAGACTTCCGCTGGACCGGAGTTGGCACCTTGTACCCCATGGCCATAATCTGAGGGAGAGGGGGACGGGGGGGGGGAAGGAGATGGATTCCAGACACGACGACGGACAGCTGAGTCGAGGCAGCCGATCGTCGGCTACGAATATACTTCACTGGCTGCCTGGTACTCAGCGCCTGGCGGACCATCGTTTTATCACGCCAGAGTTTTTTGTGTTCTTAGTCACTTTACTCTCCTCTCCAGCTCAACTCGTAACAGGTTTTACTACGTTTTACCCTCAGCAACCTTGTGGGTAAGCGGTGGTCACAGGTGTCTGCCTGCCCTTCACCACCCCGGTACACGCCCTCATTTTTATCGCGCATATCATAGGGTCAGCATACCCACTCTTCAGATTTTAATGCTCGTTGAATTCCATCGATTTTTTCCTAACGCGCGCTCTCGGGCTTTCCGCTCGTCAATTTTTTATGCAAGAAAAAGTCCCTTGAAGAGAGTGAGTTAAGGACTCGAGAGGACTCGAACCCGCAATATTGACTTTGGTGGGGACCATATTTACCTACTTACCAATACTACTCCACTGGGGACACCTGCACCAATTTATAGCACGGCATGCTGGGTAAGCAACAAGCACTAACGCTCTGCTTGTCGTTACTACAGCAGTACATCACCACCGCCACCACCATTACCACCACCAGCAGCCGCAGGGGCAGCATTAGCAGCGGCGCTTCGTACTGCTGTCCAGAAGTCCAACCCAACAGCATGCACGCTTCTGGATCAATGACATGTGTACGGACTACAAACACCAGCACCTGTGTACAACCCACTCACTATCCCCATAACCGGGCTTGTATTGGCTGTGCGCGCGGTTCGAGCCCATCTACGACCAGCGATAGTAACGCAAGGTAGACATCTACCTCACACACCAGGGGGCTTATAAATCTTTAGCTCCTGTATCACTGCCATGCTACTGCTGCTGCTGCTGCTGCTGCTGCTCCTGCTGCTGTTTCTGCTGCGAACACGGCGGTGGAACCTCATGTCTTGTTCGCTCACCGCCGTGGAAATTGCTCAACAAAGTGCTCAAAATCGCGCAATTGATGGTTGCACCACCGACCAGCCCTTCTCTCGCTCACCCCACGGAATAAGTCTTGGCTGAGCCCCATGGCCTGGAAGCTCCCAACCTTCGGCTTCGCAGGTGGCTTCATGGTCGACGATGTCTGCTGGCGTAAGCAGCTGGGGATCTGCTGAGAGGGTGTGGAGGTGACGCCAGGCCAAACCCACCGCCTAAAACTCGAGCATAGGCATCCCGATTGCAAAAAGCTTTCACAATCGTGGAAACCCTCGTGTTCCTAGCTCACATGTACGCCCATAGTTAGCTCACCTTGCCGTAGAGTTGCCGGCTGAGTGTCGATGATTCGAGCCCCGAAAGTGGACGCCCGGCTAAGGAACACTCTTGCAGTGTTGGCTCGCGGGAGCTCTCAGCTTCTACGTGGCGGTGGAGGCAGCAGAGGCGCTTGCCATGGAGTGCTATCACGAGGTCTCTGTAGCCACTCTCAACAGCTAGGATGGGGGCTTGGGAGAAGGCAGTGGTCTTCCATCCATGAGGCGGCCTCAGAAAAGGTGTACAGGCGCACAGCAAAACATGGCCAGTGCTACTGTGTTGGGTTGGATTTTGTTGCTTACTCTCCTTTGTTTGGGCTTAGGCCTGACTTTGAGGTCAAGGAGAGAGGCGAAAGGTTTGAAAGACGAGGGCGTTTCAAAACGTGTGGTGATGTTTTCGCCTGTGTGCCTTGGTGTCGCCGAACGCTGAAACCAGTGCAATTATACCAGAAAGCAGCATCAACACCGCCACAGCAGCACAGCAGCAGCTATAAGCTTGATGCTTAAGTACTATTAATAGCATGGTGCACAGGCAACACGAGGCAACAATGCAAGCAGCAGCAGCAATGGCAGCAGTATTTGAACAGCCTGGCGACGTTGCGAAAGCATCGAGTGGCGTCAGCGATCCTTATTTGCCACGCCTTTCTCCAGTCTCTCGCTGCGTCGTATGATGTCGTATTTTCAGTGGCGACACGGGGTGTCACACTGGTCATTTCCACCCTGCAATTCCCTTTTGACCACAAAGCGATTTAGCGCATGTTCATGACAGCACCCTTGCTGATTCGACGCGTTACAGCTATATTTTGCCGGTGCCTTTTACGTAATTTATACCTGGTAATACTTGTTTACAGAATCGTGTAGCTCTTGGCATGTTGTCTCCTCCCAACTCACCTCCCTCCTCTTGACATTTCCCCACCCCTGCCCTCCCCTTCCTTCCCCTTCCCCGCCCTTCTTCCTACAACGCCTCATCCTCTCCCCCCCCCCGCTTCTGCCCGTACCCAAATGTCCGTCAGCCCGATATTCCCGTTGGCGGCACGGCCAACTCTTCTGCTGCCGCCGCCTCCGCCGCTTCCGAAAGTAGCGACGTGGAAGGCGCGGTTGCGACTGCCTCCTCCCCTTCCCTCCCACCCTCCTTCTCCCCGTCCGCCGCGCCAAGCGGTAACGGCGGCGGCGGCGGCGGCGGCGGCGGCGACGGCGGCGGTGGCCACCCGCGAACGTTCGTGGTGCGGACCCTGGATGCTTCTCCTTTACGGGTGACGGTTCCTAGCACGACAACCGAGGCCCTGGCGATGAATAGGTCCATACAGGACAAGGTGAGGCAGGATGCCACGGCTCGTCAGCGCACCGCCTCCTCTTCCATCGGCACCACCTCCGCTACCGCGGCTGCCGCCTCGGAGGCGCTGCAGGCTACGGCGTTCACCGCCGGGGAGTGTAGGGAGACGGGAGAACAGGGAACGATAGGGATGGGGGAGCGGGAAGTTGTGGGGGCAGGATCAAGCGACCACCACAACCACAATCGCCAGCAGCAGCAGGAACAGGCGCAGGGGCTGATGATGGTAACACCCAACCCCCGGTCGAAGTCTCTTAAGATACGCGTGCCGGCGACGACGGCCGAAGCGCTGGAGATGAACAAAGCCATGCGCTCCAGGTTCCGTGAGCCCCGGGAGGAGCGAGGCCAGCCCGCGACTCACGGCCCCAACGCCAGAGACAGGCTAACCGGGTGGGGGATGGCCAAGAAGAGGCAGGGTGGGAAGGGGGGCGGGGGCGACAGGGGCGGGGGGCGTGGTGGTGGCGGCGGTGGAAGCGGGTGGCAGGTGGCGACGGCGAGGGGGAATCACGCTGCTGAGGGGAGGGGAGGGGGGTGGGGGGCTAAGAGAGGGCCTAGTGGTGCGCCGCCGGTGTGGACGGTGGCGAGGTTGGAAGGAGAGGGGGAAGGGGATGGAGACGTGAGCTTTGACCGAACAATCCTGAAACTTTCGCGGGACCTGCAGTGGTCGAAGATTATTAGACTTTGGACGGAGGTGAGGGAGATTAGAGGTGGAAATCGGGAGGGGCGTAGTGTCCGGCGGTTTGTGGAGAGCAATTTAGCAATTGTTGAATTTATAACGCGTGATTGTGTCATATCGTACATGGCCCTAGTCGTACGACCATAGCCCCTCGCATCCCTACAAAACCTGGACTGGAGCACGTCGGGTTGTACTGACCAGGCAGACATCGCGTGAGAGAGAGGGGGGGGGGGCAAAGAGAGAGGTCGACAGAGAGATGCATAGCGGCAGATATTAGAGGTGGAAGGAGAGAGGGGTGTGGTGTCCGGCGATTTGTAGAGAGTGATGTAGAAGTGCTTGGTTTTGAGCGTGTGAGAAGGGGGGGGGGGGTAGAGACTCAGACAGGGAGAGAGGGGGAGAGGGAGCGCGCTAGCAAGGCAGAGACAGACAAAAGAGTCCGGAATAGAGGGAGGCAGAGAGAGGGGCGGGTATATTTGGAGAGAGAGCGTGTTGTGGTGTACCTACATAGCAGAGGAGGTTGCCGTTGTTTGTGCCCCCTGCCCTCGCGCTCCGGCGGCGGCACCCCACGTCGTTTCAATGCCTCTCGTTCGAGTAGAACTCCTTTCGAACGTCGATGCGCCACGTAATAAATGTTTGGGTGGGCGTATCCGCTTTCTTTTTGTACTTGCGCTCGAGAGCTGTACCTAGGCTTTGGCCAAGCTTCGAGAGGAGAAAGTTTGGCGTTGATTTGCTTGACTCTTTTAACCCTCTCGCCACTTCAGTAGATATGCCGCATTAAATGCTAGAATGGCGCCCCCCCAAAAAGCGTGGGCACAGTCCTTAAGAGGTTAAGCCCTAACCTGAACCCTCACCCAGGCGGCCTGGGAAAGTTATTGGAATGAGGATGTAATGAGGAGCTACTGTAGGCAATCAACCTTTTGTCGAAGTTGTAAACACTGCTGGTGGCGTTTTTTTGTGTTGTGCTGACTCTGCTGTCCCGGTGAACTGGTGTGTGTGTGAAATTTTATGCAGGAGATTGAAGAGCGAGAGAAGGAGGGGTTGAGGGTGAAGCTAAGCCCCCAATCTTATCAGGACGTCATGACAGCCTTCATCGACCACGTAAGCTGCTTCTGCTGTTGTTGTAGACCAAGCTGTGTGGTGTGCGTTGTATACTGTTGTTTGATAGGTGCTGGTTTGCAGGATGTCGTTTGGAAGCTTTTTTTTGTTTGCCGAGGTACTGGAGGTGTGTGCTTTGGGCTGCGTGCTGTGTGCTGATGTCGGCTGTGTGTTTTGTGCTGGTCGTTGCTGTGTTCAGTTAGTGCTCTTTGCTGTTGTTGCCTGTGTGATGTTGTATGCTGTGTTCTGCGTGCTGTGTACAGCTGTCGGTTGTGTGCTGTTATTTGCTATGCTGTATGGTGTGTGCCGTTACGCTCGTACCTTGTAGCTCGCCAACGCGAACAGCCTACCGCCCCAAAGACCGCGCGACCAGGTCGTTAGGCGAGCTCGCGTGCTGTGTACTGCTGTCGATTGTGTGCTGCGTGCTGTTGTTTGCCTTGTGATGTTACTGCTGTTACTTTTGTTTCTTGTATGGTGTGCGTTGTTTTTCGCTGTTTCGTAACCTATGATCCCATCGTGTTGCTGGTTATTTGGGCTGTTTCGTTAAATTGTTTCAGCCTGACACGGCAGTGGTGGCGAAGTGCGGGCGGGTGTTCGACCACCTTGTTGCCTCCGGTGCGGACGTGAAGCCGATCATGTACAACCTTTACATGAAGGTATGATGCCCGAGCTCAGTAGTATTACTTACCTAGTAACGATCGTGTACAACTTCTGTGACAAGGTGCGATGCCCTCGTACGGTAGACCTCGTCTATGGACCATACCTGTTGCCTGGTAGGGCATTAACTTATCGATAGCGCAACCGCAGTACATAGTAGAGTTATTAACGATTGTGTACAACCACTGCACAAAGAAGGTGCAATACCCTCGTGCAGTAGAGCTCACGGGAGAAGCTTTCGTGAGGTATTGATGTATTCTCAGCAATAGCTCAATTGCGGTAGAATAAATAGGGTACCGTGATCAATGCTCATGTTATTTCCTGTTTATTGTAGTTGTACTTGCGATTGCGGTTCTGCTTTCTTTCATGTATTATTGAAAATATTTATGTTTGCGATATATTATCTTATGAAAATGAAAATATACTCCAGCTGTGAGATCGAATATTTTGCCGAAACTCATCTTTGCAAGCTGTATGTGATACTCCGATCGCGCGTATTACTGGGTGTGTATCCTCATTATAGGATATAGGTCGGCGACTCCCCTTGCAACTACAGTGTAGCTATCAGGGTCAACAGGGTGATGTTAGACAGTCTGTGCGCGGAAACTATAAAACCCGTTTCTGAGGGGGACCAAATCTGACTGCTGTGGAAGGAAATGCATCAGTTTATCAAGTGAATCCTGTAAGTCGAATATCCGGTGAGGGGAGGGCGGAGTTGTTAAGGACGTGGGGGGTTGATTTTGATCAAAAGGGGGGCGGGAGGGGGGGAGGGGGGGGGAGGGGACGGGTGGGGCAGGTCAATATCCCGCCTTTAGTCGAAATGGCATTGCCAGAGCATCGCTGTCTAAGCGGAGGGACTACCCTCCCTCCCCTCCTTCCCCGCTTCGAACTGCCCCTCCCCCTTCCTCGGGCAGTTCCAGTAGCCTTCACGAGACGTCTAGATTATTATCTAGGATGAAGCATGGAAATCGGGGAATATTTGACATACTTCGGAGTATGAGTTTTGATTTGGTCGACCATATATGTTCAACAACAAAAACCTCCGATTTTTTCCGGACAAAGTTCTATGGGTTGGGGTCGGGGTTCGGGTTACGAGTTAAACGCTCGGCGAAATGTTACAGCAGTAATCTTGGAGCAAAACCCCGGGGACGGAAGAAGGCCGTCCCCGGGGTGGGAGAAAAGCCTGGTAGCTGTATAGGAAAAGCAACACCATCCCACTTGCATCGTCGGCTGCCGTGCAGCAGCTAGAGAGGTAGGAAGCGGTCAGGGAAAACAGAGCCTACTTAACAACCATGGCCATCGCAGCTGTCGCTGCGACCTAGGGTTCGGGTTTGGGTTCGGGTCTATAGTAATGTTTTGGGGCATTTTTTTTTCATATTTTCCGTCTCATAATACTAGAAGCACACGTGGGCCAAACCAAAACTCCCCGATTTCCATATTTTATCCTATATAATAATACGGAATTGCGGTTTTAAATCGGCTCCAGAGTTGCCTGGAGTAGCGGCTGAACCCGCTTAGTGTTGAGCATCTTTGTGCCCATAACTAGGGTGCAATGGTTGTAAAATGATTCCCCTAACCTTGACAACTGCGCCCACTTGCCTTCGTACGAAACTGCTTGAGGTCAGATTATTAGCACGTTTGAAAGCATCTTATTACTTTGAGGGGCCAAAGTACCGGGTAGTGTATGCGGTACGGTGAGGGTTAACCTCTGATAACAATGTACTCCTTCTTTTCTCCCCCCCTCCCTGCTCAAACCCTTCCCCCCTCGTTCAATTTTCTAACCCCTCTCCCCCCTTATCCAACCTCTCCCCGCTCGTTCCTCTCCCCACTCCTTTTTCAGGGGTGCAGCCTGGCGAAGCTCGGCACGCGCGCGGTGGCTCTGATGGAAGGACTCGACCGATTCCCGGGCAAGGTAAGCGAGTCCGCGGCGAGGCCACTCTAGAGAGGCGAACGTAGTGTTGCCGTAAAGGCCTCTTGCACACCGCTCATGCCCATACTGGTGCTGTTTCTATTGTTTGTTTGCACTTTGTTAGTGCTGACGAACTCTGGCACGCTTCCCTGCCGCTTTGTATGGTGTTGGCTTGCTTTTTTTTTATTGGTATTTGCTGTTGTTGGCTCTGCTCTGCCGTTCCTTTCCGACTGTTGTTCGTCTAGCCCTCCTCTGCTCTTCATCTCCCCTTAACGTATTCTTTACCTTTCCGCTTCTCTGCACGCCATCTCCTTTGCTCCCCTCTTGCTCCCCTTTTCTCTTGTACTCCCCTTCTCCCCTTCTCTCCTCCTCATATCCTCTCCTCTGCTCCCCTCTTCCCGCTCTCTTCTTCACCCCGTTTCCCCCGGCCCCGCCCCGCCCCGCCTCGCCCCGCCCTCCCGCACCGCAGAAATTCAAACCCAACCCACACTTCTTCTACAACCTCCTCTCGTCCACCTGCGCGGAGGGCATGGTGCGCGAGAGCAAACTTTACTATGGGCTGATGAGAGACATGGGCTTCGTCGCCAACAATCGAGTCTTCCAGGAAATGCTGGAAATGTACATTGGGGCGGTGAGTCGCCCCGAGCAATATTTTCGCCCTCGTATATGGTTTGCGGTGGTCTCACGCGCGTCGGGACGGGGGTAGATGTGGGAGGGAGGGGGGAGGGGGGAGGGGGGAGAATAGGGAGATCGAGGGGAGGGGGGATGAACAGGGGAAAAAGGGGTTGGGGTGGAGAGTCGCGTGACCGGGGGGGTCGGGGTGGGGGGGGGCTGTATCGGGGGAGAGGGAAATGGAGATCCCGGGGGGGGGAAGGGGTCGGAAAAGGGTTGGAAGAGGGTGGGGGTGGGGGTGAGGGGAGGGGAGGGAGGTTACAGAAGAGTGGTTGCCCTTGTTTCGTGACACGCAAAGCCTCCAGCTTGTGGCATGGTTTTTTGCCGCACGTTAGACCGCAGACGCGTGATTTGTCGAACCTTAACCCACGGCAGCACGCCACCATCTATATGAAACCATTGTTTTTTGTACGATGGATTGTCGTGCGGTAAGGGTGATTAATTCAACGGTACTACTAGTACGGCAGGCTTTGCCCTTGATGTCACTGACGGTGAGTGTACCGGCTTCGTGCCACGGTTAGGTTGAACATATTTTTTAAACGGTTTTGTTTATCGCTTTATTTTCACAATGTTGTGTACCGGTTTCGTGTAACGGTTTCGGATAACGGTTTCACATATCGAAATTTCGTGTCGTGGTTTCGTGTAACGGTTACATTTATCGGTTTCATCCACCGGTTTCGTGTATCCGTTTTGCATAACCGTGTCGCGTAACGGTTTCGTGTAACCGGTGGTGTAACCGGTGGTGTAACGGTTTCATGTAACGTTTTCGCGTAACGCTGTAGTGTGACGGTATCCAACCGTGTCATCTAACGGTTTCGTCTAACCGTTTTGCGTATCCGTTTCGTGTAACCGTTTCTTATAACGGTTTCGTGTATCGGTTTCGTGTAATGGTTATGCTACCGGCTTTACGACTTCGTTTGACCGTTGCGTATGACGGTTTCAGTTTCATGTAACGGTTTCATTCAGCGGTTTCGAATAACGTTTTCGGCTTCATTATACCGTTCCGTCTAACGTTTTTTTTTTTAGGTTTTTGCTTTGATTTCATTAAAAGGTTTCGTTTAACATTTTCGTTTGACGGTTTCGTTTGGCGGTTTCGTGTAACGATTATGATTTCGTGTAATGTTTTCGTTCAAAGGTTTCGTCTAACGGTTTCGTGTAGCGGTTTCGTATAACGGTGAAGGGTTCGTCACCTGTTTCATTGAACTTTTTTGTGTAAATGTTTCGTGGACGAAACGTTTTCGTGCAACGGCGTCGTGCAACCGTTTGCATTAATGTTTTCGTTGTGGTTTCGTGTAACGATTTTATGTACCTGGTACATGTTTCGTGTAGCCGTTTCGTTTAACCGTTTCGTTTAACCGTTTGTTTTGACGATTTCGTGTAACGGTTTCTTTTAACGGTTTCTTGTAACGTTTTTTTTTTTCATGAAACGGCTTCGTTTAACCGTTTCTTTTACGTAACGGTTTTGTGTAACGGCTTCGTGTAACGGTTTGGTCTAACCGTTTCGCGTACGCTACCGTTTCGTGCAACAGTTTCGTGTAACGGCTTCGTGTAACGATTCGTTACCGGTTTCATGGCTTCAGTTCGTTTCCTGTTTTATTTAACTGTTTCCTTTAACTGTTTCGCATAACGGTTTCGTGTAACGGTGTCGTGCAACCGTTTGTATTAAGGGTTTCGTTTTGGTTTCGTGTAACGGTTTCGTGTACCTGTTGGTTTCGTGTAACGGTTTCGTTTAACCTTTTCGTTCAACCGTTTCGTTCAAGTGTTTCTTTTAACGATTTTGTGTAACGGTTGCGTTCAACGGTTTCTTGGAGCTTTTTTTTTCATCCAATTGTTTCGTGTAACCTTTTTCATTTGCGTAATGGTTTCGTGTAGTGGCTTCGTGTAACGGCTTTGTGTAACGGTTCGTGTAACGGTTTCGTGTAACGTTTTCGTCAAACCTTTTCGCTTAACTGTTTTGTTTGGTTTCATGTAACAATTTCGTGTGACCGATTCGTTTACGGTTCCATTCAACGGTTTCGTGGAACGGTTGCGATGTTATGATTTCGTGTGACGGTTTCGTTTATCCGGTTCGTTTAGCGTTTTCGTCTAACGGTTCCACGTAGCAGTTAGATTACCGGTTTCATGGAACGGCTTCGTTTAACGGTTTCGTATAACGGTTTCGGTTTCGTGTAACGGGTTTCGGTTTCGTGTAACGGTTTCGCATAACGGTTTCGTGTAACCGTTTTTTCGGCGGTTTCATTTTAGTGTCATGTAACGGTTTGGTGTAACAGTTTCGTGTAACGGTTACGGCTTGGTGTAACGGTTTTGTTTACGGTTTCGTATAACGGTTTCGTGCAACGGTTTCGTTGCCGGTTTCATGTGGCAGCTTCGTGTAACGCTGTCGTGCAACTGTTTTACGTAACGGTTCGTCTAACGGTTTCATTGAACGGTTTCATTTAACGGTTTCGTCGAACGGTTTCGTTTAACAACGGTTTCGTGTAGCGCGTTCGTTTAACGGTTTCGTTTCCGGTTTAATGTACTGAACGGTTTCGTGTAACAGTTTCGTTTGACGGTTTCATTTAATAGTGTCGTGTAACGGCTTTGCGCAGCGGTTTCGTCTAACTTTTTTGTCGAATGGTTTCATCCGATGGTTTTCTAACTGTTTTATCTATAACGGTTTCGCCTGTGTGTTTCGGTTCTTCCGTTTCGTTTGTGTCCACCCTTCCTCCGTTTCGCGCTTTTGTTCCGCCACGTTTTGGGTTTGACAGGATGACAACATGGTCGATGCATTGATGGTGTTCGAGGACACCCATAACGCTGGTCAGTAGCGTTTGTTGCTGCCGCTGCCTGCTCTTCCTCTTTTTTATTGTAGTTGTCGTTTTCGTTTTTTCCGTGGTTGTTGAATGTTTCTATTTTGTCCAGGGCTTTTCACGGGTCAGGTAGACTAACGGTATATTTATAACCGTCCCGACCCGCGAGATTTCAAAACGTCCTGACCCGACCCGACTCCACCCGACCCGACCCGACCCGACTCGCGAGATTTCAAGAACCTCCTGACGAGGTCATCGGGTCGGATCCTGACCCATGAAAAGCCCTGATTTTTTCTAGGCTTAATTTTTGTGGTACTGCTGTGGCTATCGTGAGGGGGTTAGCTGTTACTGTCGTTCATTGTGTGCGTTGATGGAAAGCAGAAAAGTCGAACACGATGCAGCGAACATTAATAGTCACACACACAAAACGAACCGATTCGGTTTTATGTTTTTGTTGTTTTTGGGAGAGATCCCGGAGGTCGGGCGGGACTCGGAGATTCGGGCACGCGAGGCTAGAAAGGAGCCCCTATTTTTTTTGGCGCCGTCATACAATTTGAACCTTGCTTGGGTTGTGTTAACTAATGTTCGTGTCCCTACACGCTCCTTCCCCCCCCCCCGCCCCCCTGGCAGGCTATAAGCCGAGGGATACCCTGGCCAATAGACTGACGTACGCGTGTATGCGCCTTGGGGACGCGGAGATGGTGCACAAGGCGCTCGATCTCCTCCTGCTGACTGCCAACGTTGTGGTGAGTCGTCGCCTTACTCTACAAGTATCCCAAGGGTACGGTTAAGGGGGGTACCCCTTGTGGTACTTCCGGGTTTTAGCCACTCGTACGAGTGACTCTGCATGTATCTCACTGACAAAAAGTTATATTTAGTAGATTTGCTTGGCGCAGGCAGGGGAGATAGCCATTGGTTCCGTTGCGGATTCATGTCGAAACACTTTAGGCTGCGCGAAAGCCGACGATCCCGAAGGACCAGGAGGGTCACTCGCGCGAGTGATCTCGAGCCGCTGCAAAAACAGGCCCCAGAAGTGACCCCCTAGAGCACATGAGTACCCCCCCCCCCTTCCTGCCGTAGCCTTGGTAAATGGTTGTGACGACGCCAATGTGAGAATCAGCGGCGACTACAACAGACGCGTGCTACGGTAGAGGTGGCACTTTTTGGGTATTGTGTATTGTGACGACGCCAATGTGAGAATCAGCGGTGACTACAACAGACGCGTGCTACGGTAGAGGTGGCACGTTCAGGGGATGATGTATTGTGACGACGCCAACATGAGAATCAGCGGCGACTACAACAGACGCGTGCTACGGTAGAGGTGGCACTTTTGGGGTATTATGTATTGCGACGACGCCAATGTGAGAATCAGCGGCGACTACAACAGACGCGTGCTACGGTAGAGGTGGCACTTTTTGGGTATTGTGTATTGTGACGACGCCAATGTGAGAATCAGCGGTGACTACAACAGACGCGTGCTACGGTAGAGGTGGCACGTTCAGGGGATGATGTATTGTGACGACGCCAACATGAGAATCAGCGGCGACTACAACAGACGCGTGCTACGGTAGAGGTGGCACTTTTGGGGTATTATGTATTGCGACGACGCCAATGTGAGAATCAGCGGCGACTACAACAGACGCGTGCTACGGTAGAGGTGGCACTTTTTGGGTATTGTGTATTGTGACGACGCCAATGTGAGAATCAGCGGTGACTACAACAGACGCGTGCTACGGTAGAGGTGGCACGTTCAGGGGATGATGTATTGTGACGACGCCAACATGAGAATCAGCGGCGACTACAACAGACGCGTGCTACGGTAGAGGTGGCACTTTTGGGGTATTATGTATTGCGACGACGCCAATGTGAGAATCAGCGGCGACTACAACAGACGCGTGCTACGGTAGAGGTAGCACTTTTTGGGTATTATGTATTCTGAATGACGGGGCTCCTTAACCCAAAATCGTCGGAAAATACGCCCCCTTAATTTTTGCGAGATTCTCATAGTGATACCTAGGCCATGGATTCTTCATCCGGTAGCACATTTATTTTTTCTCTCCGTGTCAGTTTTTGGGTTGCGAAAGGTTTTAAGCTCCCAAATTGAGGAAGCTAAAAAAAAGAAGTGGTGCACGTCTAATCGTATAGTAAAACGCGTCAACAGGGGTGGCACTTTTTTCACCATTTTTTTTTTTTTTTTTTTTTTTTTTTTTGCAGACGCGGCTCCTCGACGAAGCAGCCACTCAACGTATCGTTCGCTGATTATATAGATATAATTTTTGTTTTCCCTTACATTCGCGTATTTTATTATATTTTACTTTATTTTATGATAGAAAGTATATATCTATATATAGAAACGTCAGCGGTGAGTTCGACAAATTTTAGGCTCGATCGATAGTCATGTCTGGAAGCTGCGTAATACAAATACACCGGCCGCCCGTTTGTTAGTAGTAAGTTTTCATGGGCCGAAACCTAATCAGTGAACACTAGCAATGGACGTTTAGGCCTGCAACGAACCTTGTTCACGTTATAAACCCCTGTAGAGGCCCCCAATCCCGCCATATACTAACTTCAAGTGATGTTGTTCTCAAAAAGGGTTTCCAGGTTGGAAGGCGTTAACAAAGTAAGTTTTCGTGAGTCGAAACCTAATCAACCTAATCAATGAATAGTAACAATGAATGGACGTTTAAGCCTGCAACGAACCTTGTTCACGTTATAAACCCCTTTAGAGCCCCCCAAGCTCTCCATATACTAACTTCAAGTGATGTTGTCCTCAAAAAGGGTTTCCAGTATGGAAGGCGTGAACAAAGTGAGTTTTCATGAGTCGAAACCTAATCAATGAATAGTAACAATGGACGTTTAAGCCTGCAACGAACCTTGTTCACGCTATAAACCTCTTTAGAGCCGCCCAATCCCTCCCTATACTAACTTCAAGTGATGTTGTCCTCAAAAAGAGTTTCCAGTATGGAAGGCGTTAAAACACCTACGGGTCTAGGCCATGGGGTTGTAGGTCGGGTTGCGCATTCAATTCTTTGTCGAAGTCAGTTTTTTTGGTGGGGAGGTATAGAGCCCATCAAGTGTATTTAGCCTTGGCAACATTAGGCACGCCCCTGTCGTGGCTTTAGTCTGCAACGTCTGCCCTAACGCTTGCGCGCGCTGCCCGTCCGATGATGTCCTCTGTTTTGTTATTAATAGATGCCGCAGACCGTCCAGAACGTGCTCTACCTGGCGACGCGCAAGAGGGACGAGGAGATGGCCATCAAGATGTGGACGGTGGCTCAGCAGTGGGGCCATAAGTTCTCCGACGTGAGAGATGCCCCCCGCCGCCGCCACGAGCGTAGCCTAACCGGACCGGACCGATTAGAAACGAAACGTTTAGAAACGATTTGAAACGACTAGAAGCGACTAAAAGCGATTTGAAGCGATTTGAAACGATTTTTTTAAAACGATTTGAAACGACTAGAATCGAACCGGACCGGACCGAACTCAACCCAACCAACCCAACCCGACCTGACCCAAACCAACCCAACCCAACCCAACCCAACCCAACCCAACCCAACCCAACCCAACCCAACCCAACCCAACCCAACCCAACCCAACCCAACCCAACCCAACCCAACCCAACCCAACCCAACCAAACCAAACCCACCCGAATTCAATCGAGCGGAGCATATCCTTACCTACCGTAACATACCACAGCATAACCTACCCTAACACAGCAGCATAGCATAGCCTATCGTACGATGGTATATGGCATTGGGTGGGATGGCATGGCATGGCATGGCATGACATTACATGGCATATCATGGCGTGACGAGGTGTAGCATGACCTAGCACGGCCTGGAATGGCATGACATGACAGGGTACATGGCACAACGTGGCATTGCGTAGCATCACATCACAAGGGGCAGGACATGGCATGGCAGGGGCATGGCACGACATGGCTTTGCATCGCATGCCATGGCGTAACATCGCACGGGCATGGGCGAGAAATAGCATGGCGCGGCCTAGCATCGCATAACATGGATCAAGAGCGGGAGTGAAACGTGCCCCCCCAGCCCGGTACATCTCACGAGGGCCCGACCGTTTATTGTTCGCGCACTATCAATGTCCACCTTCCGCTTGCCGCTGGCCTCGCTCCCGCGCGTTCTTGCCCTCCTGAGACCAACCTCCCCCTTCTGTCTCCCCTCCCCACCCCCCTGACCAGACGGATTATTCGCTGTTGGTGCAAACCTTCATGGCCATCGGGAAGGACGATAGAGCTTTTGCTACCCTGGTCCAGGCCTACAAGGCAAGTTTCGTTAAGCTACATTCAGTACATGATACGGCCGTTAAGCAATAGTGGAACTCCATCAAGACTTTGGCTGGCGGCCTTGGCATATCTGTACTAGGGTTCATTTTTCCGGCCACGTAAGCAAGCTACTCTTAACGGACATCCGTGAGAAATTATATTGAAGTTTGTGTGGCACGCACCCTCTCCCAAATAAGAAACCCCAGGCTGGGTGGTCATCAGTGTTTCTGTGTCTTTATTAGGTGTGCTGTACTGTAATTCTTGATACTGTGACTTCCACCACCAGAAAGCTGCTTCGACCAGCAGCGCGTAAGTTCAAGTAAAAGCTCCTGCGCCGCGATAAATGTTGGCAAGGGCGTGCCAGGAATCGCGCGCACCGTGGCTGAAGTCAGGCTCAGCGGGTCGGTCGATACAAGCATGCACACGCGGGCGGAGAGGTGTGATCGGCGTTTCCCAGACGTGGGTCGGGGAGGGGCGACGCACAGAGCAAGAAATGGCGCTTTGTGCACGCGCATAGTCGGCATTTTCCTTGCCGGAGCTTCCTTGTAACTGTGTGTTATCCTGGTGTGATTGTGAGTTGGCATTACACATGTTTTAGACGAGTGCTATGATATGGGGTGGGGAGGGGGGGGATGGGGGGGGGGATGGGGGGGGGGGCGTTCTCGTTTGCCGCTTGACTTAGTCATTTGACCATTGGCCACGCATCCCTTTCCTAGACGGTAGGGGGTCCAGCTAAGGTTTGTGAGGTGTTGCTTAGCTTTGGTGTAAGTAGATGTAGTGCCAAGTCATAAACGAGTGCCCCCCCCCCCCCCGATCCTGGCCGCCGACCTCCCCTCCCCCCCCTCCCCCCCGGCCTCCGTATTAATGCCTCGAATCTTGGACAGGAGGGGCTTGGGGTGAATCGAAAGACGTTGACCTTCTGCGCGCAGAGGCTGGCGGTCTCCAACAACCGTCTTGACGGGGCGTACTACACGCTGTCGGCTTTGAAGAAGAGTGGAGAGCCGGTACCGGTTGAGGCCGTCAATGCCATCATTGTCGGCTGTGCCATCAGGTATGACGTTTGGCGTATGACGTGTCGTGTGTTGTGTCGTGTGTTGTTCCGTGCTGTGTGTATTTCACGAGCTTGTCGTATTGTGGTATGTCGTGGTGGTAGATTGTGTGGTGTATCGTGTGGTATGCCGTGTTTGTGTATCGTGCTTTATTATGGTGGCATATTGTCGTGTACCGTGGTATGTACTGTGATTTATGGAATTATCGTATATCTTGAAGTGGTATTCGCGTGGTACATCGTGGTGTGGTATGGTGCATAGTTGTGGTGTATCGTGGTTTATCGTGTGATGTGTCGTGATTTATCGTGTTTCATCGTGTGTATCGTGCGGTATATCGTGTGGTATATCGTGGTATATCGTGCTGTATGCCGATGTGTGCTGCATCCTGCTGCGCAAAACACGACACAGGCAAGGAGTGGACCGATGCTTCTCCACGGCGGAAGCGCTGCCGGTGGTGTTTGAGCTTATGCCCAACCTCGACACGTACAACGCGCTCATGCATGTCCTCGGCAGCATGAGAACGGTGAGTGCTGGGATAGAGCAATGAAGGGGAAGGCATAAGGAGAGAAGGGTGGCGGGGGGGAGGGAGGAGGGGAGGAGAAGTAGGGGGGGGGGGCAGGAGCGAGGAGAGGTAGGGGGTGCACTAATTCCATGCATAGCCGTAGATGTAGGGGGTACGGGGGGGCGAATGACGGGGAGAGCGAGAACGAGGGGAAGGGAGCTATGCATGCGATGGAATGTTTTAGAAGCGCGGGTATTTATGAAGAGATGCAATGGGAGGGGGGGGGGGGAGTGACCGTGAGAGAGAGTACGGGATCGAAGAAGAGAAGCAGACAAAACAGGAAAACTGTAGGACAGGCTGCAAGGCAGGCAGCACAGATTTATTATTGGTAGGAGAGATGTCGAAACGGCGCGAAACAAGCAACAAAAAAGACCGTCAGGCGAAGCAGAAGAGATGTTAGTACCATCACATCCTCGTTCGGGTCGGATCATTGCACAAGGCCCGACATGCCAACATGGTATGCATAGTTGTGCACGGCACGCCTCTGTCGGTGAACTCCTGTTCACCCCTGGGCTGATAGTGGACCACTCCCCCCGCCCCTCCACGCGCTTCGGTCCCGCCTCCTGTCTGTGCGGTGTTTGCTCTCGTCTGTTCGCGCGCATACTGCTGTGTTATATTGTTGCGTGCGTGCATTTTGTTTATTTTATTGTTTCTGTATTGTTTTGTTTTTGCCTGCAGCAAGATACGGAGAACGCAGCGCTTGGCATCGGCATGTCACTGGTCGACAAGATGGAGTGAGTGGAAAAGGAGACGGAAGGAGAAAAGGGCAGGGGGGGGGAGGGGGACGTACTCAGTTGTTGCTTGCCTTCGTCATTTGGCCGATGACCACGCCACCCTTTCAAGACGGAGCATCGTTCCCACTCCTTTTAGAGACACCTCCACCATTTGGACGCTCAGTACGCTTCGTCCGCATATTGCATAACAACCTTTTTTCGTATCGTAT
Source organism: Undaria pinnatifida (assembly GCA_012845835.1). NCBI lineage: Eukaryota > Phaeophyceae > Laminariales > Alariaceae > Undaria > Undaria pinnatifida. The sequence goes on along the minus strand of JABAKD010000009.1, from coordinate 7,200,536 downwards.
CTCCTTCCTCTGTGGCCGTCTGTCGCCACCATCTAGCTCCTATTAATAGGATGGCGATCCAAAGGGAACGGGGGGAAGGCAGATGTTACTATGTCGAGAGAAGGGCTGTATCTGGGTGTAGGAAGACAGACTGAGGGTAGCAGATGCGCTATATCGTATACGCGAGCGTTTCGCCCCAATCCCGATTTTCGGCCGCCGTCCGCGGTTCTGGTGGACGATCGTGTGGCACTTTGCAGCCGTATACTATTTCAGTGGGTAGGTACCCCGATTAAGATCGCCCAGGATAAGAGCATTCGGGACTTAAGAGCGGTCAAGTCGGCATATTCCGCTTATGCTAAAAGCTACATAGTTCCCGCTACAGATGAGAGCAATGCGTAGTTAAGGGCGATTGTTTCGGCTTGTCACGGGACGCTCTTAAATCGGGGTACCCACTGTATACAAGCTTCCCTTTCGGGATGTGGTCTTGAATTCCATCCTGAGGCGTGTTGGAATTTGAAAAAGAGGGGGGGCGGGGGGGGTGGACACTCTTCAAAACTACGTAGGATGGAAACTACATTGGATCATAGAGAGAAAGTAGTTAGCCACCGCCCGCGCGAATAACTCAGCAAGTAGTACCGGCTGGGGTCAGTCCCAACGAGGTTATGGCGTAGTCTATACTGTGATATTTGAAAAATGAAAATTGCACTTTCTTCAGCCGTGAGGTCGAAATTTGAACTAAAACTCGCCTTTGCAAGTTGTGTGTGATACTTCGATCACGCACGTTTCGGGGTGCGTTCACCCATATATGGTGCCGTACGTTAATTGTGTCGTTCCGCAGGAGTTGCGCTAGTTGCTGGCAACAGTTCCTCTTCTCCGCTGTTGTGACCGACCTTCCCCTCCTCCCACCATGTTCCGCCTCGGCCTTACTCCTCCGATGCAGGGTTGAGGGGGTGAAGCCCAACCAGGAGACCTTCATGAGCCTCGTCGACCTCGCGTGCATGTCGGACGGGCTCACCGAGGTGTGCGACCGGACGTGTTTTTTTTGTTGTTCGTTTATAGCTTTGTTTGTCTGTTTTTTTTCGTTTTCCTGTCCTTGTTGACGCTTTTTTTTTTTTCACGCTCACCACGGTTCTATTTTTCTTTCAAATACTATTTATTCCCTGTTGTTGTTGTTGTTGTTGTTGTTGTTGTTGTTGTTGTTGTTGTTGTTGTTGTTGTTGTTGTTGTTGTTGTTGTTGTTGTCGTCGTCATCATCATCATACTATACAGCAGTGCATGCCATGTACAGGCACCACCTTCGTAAGACGCTCTTGTTTTGGGCCGGGCTCAAAGGCGTATATCGGGCAGGGTGCGTCCTACGCCCAGTTTTACACATAAAACATGTTCTCATGCGTATTGTGCACAACCGTCAAGCCAAAGATTCTGATCTTTCCGTGCCGCGCGATGTAGTCGCCGTTGCCGTACTTGTCGTTATTGTTATCACTATCGTCGTTGTTATCGTTATATCACTATCGTTGTCGTTATCGTTTTGACTATCGTCGTCGTCATCGTTATCGTTATATCACTATCGTTGTCGTTATTGTGATCACTATCCACGCTAGAACGTTGTTATGGTCATTATCGTTTGTCGTTGACGTTATCGCTAGTGCGAAAACGTTGTTGTCAGTACTATCATCGCTATGGCCATTATCGTATATCGTTATTGTTATCGCGAGTGCGCACTGCACACGTTTTTGTAAGCATTGGCGTCATTGCCATTACCGCGATATCGTCATCGTTGTCGCTTGTGCAAACGTTGTCGTCACTGTTATCGTCGTTTCCAGTATCTTGTATCGTTATCGTTATCGCTAGTGCAAACGTTATTGCCAGTATCATCGTCATTTCCAGTATCGTCTTCCGTTATCGTAATCGCTAGAGCAAACGTTATTCCCAGTATTATCGCCATTACTATTATCGTCTATCGTTATCGTTATCGCTTGTGCAAATGCTGTCGTCAGTATTATCGTCTGTCGTTGCCGTTATCGCTTGTGCAAACGCTGTCGTCAGTATTATCGTCTATCGTTATTGTTGTCGCTAGTGCAAACGTTATTGTCAGTATCATCGTCGATATCATTATCACCTATCGTTGTCGTTGTCGTCGTTATCATGATTGCTATCGGGTTGGCGTTCAGTTTCGTTTTCATTATCCCCACCTTGCATGTTTTGCGTACACCCTGTCGTCATCGTTGCTGTTTTTGTTCGTCGTGTCTAAATGCGTCTGTCCACGCCCGCACGTCGACGGTGGCACCATGCCTGCTAATATACACGTGGCGGTTGTCAGAGCGTCGCGAATAGCTTGGTGGAACGGATGACGGGGACGCACTCCCTTCGCCTCGAGCAGGACATCGTCGACACACTTGCAAGGTTAGTCGTACCCCCCCCCCCCCCCCCCCCCCCCCCAATCCGCCTCCACCCTTGCCCTTCCCTTCCCGACCAAGACCACATGTATTATAGTGTTATATTTTTTGACGGATGTATGGCTTGCTTAACCTATGAGACACGAAGTATACGTGTACCGCTTTTGGCTTGTGTTATTTTTTCCGTGGGATGTTTTCCCACTCCAGAGTGACTGGATCCTGTCCTGTGACCACGGGCTTAATTATTCGAGTTAATGTGAGAGCAACAACATAGTGTTGTATTGGTACTAGCGGCGAGGCCGCGGCTCCGCCCCTGGCGCTAGATCTGCGTTGCCCGTTGTGGTAGCTTAGGGCTTTGTAAGCAGTAGTACCGGTAGTGCGCTGTGATGCATGCACCGATCTGAACGAAAATGCAGGGACCATCGGTATATAAGTCTCGTTTCCACTCGGAGCATACAGCAGGCAGGAGACGGCAGACGGCAGACAGCAGTTGGGGAAATTGTCCACGGCAGTTATTTCGGAGTCTTGGTGGGACGGCCGCGCCTCGGTACCGGCTGTAAATCCTGCTGTAGTGGCAGCAACAACTGAAACCACAACTCATCAACCAACACCAACACCTGATACTCGGTCCGTGACCTTGCTCCTGCCTTGATTGACTATGTGGCATGTAGTGCGTGGCAGCGTTTCTGCGGCGGTGCTGATATTGTATCTCAGTCCGACGAAAAACGTAAGCTCGATATGGATTATGCTTGAAAAATGCGCGATACTCCCGATATCTCATAAGTAAGGGGATGATAAATGAGCATCCCCTGGGTCAACCAATGGATGTTTCAACTCCTTGAATCTACCTGAATGGGGATACGATTATCAAGGAGTCTTGAGGGTTCATGATAGCAGTACCGCATGGCCCCAATCCCATACAGTGTAGGTATTAATAGTGTTTTTCGTATCGAGCGTATGTTTAGTGTCGGACTGGTATAGATGGTACCATGTACCAGGGTAGTTTATTTCATAGAAATATTTCAAGGACGTCAGCCGTGAGTTCGACGAATTTCGGGTCAACACTCATCTTCGCAAGCTGCGTTAATTGTTCACTGATTTACGAGGGGGGGGGGGGTACGTAGTGACGAGGACCTACAATACACACGAAAACCTGTATTTGTTTCTTCAGTTTTGCGAACGATATTTGTTTCTGATTGGTACAGCATGTTTTCCCGAAAGAGGAAGTTTAGTTCAGGCGCATGTTACGATAAAGGTATACCTTTTTTTGGCGAAAATGGTTTCTGAATGGCGGGACTCCCACAATCGTCGGAAAATACGCCCCCTTAGTTTTTGCATGATCCTCGTCGTGTACCTCGGCCACGGGGGATTTTTCATCCGCGATAACGCAGGTTTATTTGTTCTCCAAAGCTGTTTTTTGGGAGAGGTCTTAACCTCCTAAAGTGCTGAAAAAGGAGGCTAGATAGTGACCCCCCCCGTACCGTACTAGATAGTGTATATATATGTATGTATTGCGGACAGTATGTGTGTAGTGTAAATAGGCTTCGTCTATCTTTCTCTCCCGTGTCGTACGAAAATACGTTTAGAAGAGGTTAAGGAGAGGGCTGCTCGCGTTTTTTTTTTTTTTCGCTTGGGTGCGATTGCGATTGCCGATTGCGGTTACATTGCACAACCTCTGCCAACCCCCTCTTATCCGTTCCCTTCCCTTCCATTCCCTGCCACGGATCCGTCTTCCGTGGCGCTTTTTCTTCCTGTGTCGTGTAGTGTTTGTTGGCCGTTGGGTGCTGGTGTCGAGAAACCACGTGCTGTTGTACCAGGTACAGTGCTAGTCAGATGCACTTTTTTTTTGCAGTAGACTTACTGTTGTACAGCATTAGAGCTCAGCAACCGCGCGTGTACATAATGACAGCATTTTTACTGTCACCTGTATACCTATGCAACCCACCCCGCCCCCTGCCAACCAAGGAGGTTGTGCTATTTCACCAACCCCCTTCCCCACCATCCCTTCTTCTGCCTCCCCCCCCCTCCACGAACCCGCAGCGCCTTCGAAGACCGAGGGATGGACTGCGCAGCACAAGAGTGGGCCGATAAGCTGCCGCCCCTAGACGACAGATCGGAGTCTCGCTCTTTCGGGGGGGGAAGGGCGCACGAGGGGGGGACAGGAGTCGGAGGGGGAGGAGGGGAAGGGGGGGGAGGGAATGGGGATTACTCGCGGATGCGAAGGGTGGCACAGGATAGGGGGCGCTATGCTGGCTTCGATGATGGCCGGCTTGGGGGTCGGAGGTCGAGGTCGGGGCCTGGAGTGGGAGGGGACGGCTATGGCCGCGGCGGCGGTGGTGGTGGTTACAACGGAAATCGTTATGGGAATAGCAGCAGAGGTAGCTGGGACAACAACAGAGGCGCTGCGGAAGGCGGAGATAGAGGGTTTTCTAGAGGAGGCGGTGGCGGTGGTGGGGACGGGGAGGAGGGAGAATTTTCTCAAGGAAGAGGAGGAGGAGAGGGTCGGGGCGGGGAATGGCATTCGAGTTCGAGGGAGGGGGCGGGGGCGAGGGATGGAACGCCTCCTCGAGAGAGGGGGGTGAAGGGTGGCGCGGCGGGGGGAGGGGGAGGGGGGGTTGATACTGCGTGGACTGACGGTTGGGCGGACAAAATCGGTCGAAGTTGAGGAGGGGAAGACTTTTGAGTTTGTACTTTTTTTGTATGAGTTTAATGAGCTCAACGTTTTTTTTTGGGCCCAGCGGTTGTAGCTTCAGCTTCCTTTCTTGTCTGTTTGTTGGCCCCTTTAGTTGCTTTTTCTCTACTCTTGTCTCGTGGGAGGGGTAAGGGTGGGTTGGGGCTTGTGACAGTTTGCTGGTCTGGAGCCCGTTGGTTTTGGTTTTTGTCGACGTAGTTTATCTGCTTATGTTTTCTTCGCTTGTGCTTCCATGGAAAGCCAAGCCTTTTGAGAATGGTAACAGCAGCGGTAGTAGCAGCAGTAACCACAGCATCAGCAGAAGCAACAGTTCGCCCCCGGTACCGGCTGCATCTTCGCTGCGCTTAGCGCTACCTTATGTCCCGGCAGAGTCCAAGGTTCCGACACCGTATGCTTATGCAAAAATAGCCAAGTTCGCCTCTGCTTCGGGTTGGGGTGCTCTTCTCTCTCGTGTGTCCTCCAGAAGGAGGGTGGAGTGGGTGTTGACCAGCTGGCGGGGGGTGGGATGGCGTCAAGCGTGGGTTTCCACTATTTTGGAGAATGTGGATGCATGCGTGTGGCCCCTCCAAGGGCTTGAGTGTTTCAGCGCGACTGCTGTTGTTGCGGCCGTCTTTTGCGCGCTTGATAAACTGGCGTGTACGTGCTGAGGCCGCGCGACTCTTGAACAACGGATATATTGCCATATGCTTTCGTCTGCACGCGAAAAAGGTTTATTTTGTAGTGGTCAGTATTCTAAACACGTCAGCTGCGAGTTCGATAATTTCGGGACCGATAGACATCTTTGCAAAGCTGTGCGATGCGCCGGCCGCTCGTTTTTTACAGATATATTACAAAAAATGAAAATACACTCAAGCTGTGAAATCGAAGATTTCGTCGAAACTCATCTTTGCAAGCTGTGTTTGATACTCCGATCGCGCGTATTACGAGTTGTGTATCCTCATTAAGGATATAGATCGGCGACTCCCCTTACAACTACAGTGTAGCTATCAGGGTCAACAGGGTGATTTTAGTCAGTCTGTGCGCGGAAACTATAAAACCTTATGTATTTTATCCTTTGAATGCGTGATGTTATGGGTCCCTGTGGATGCTGTCAGGGTGGACATGAACGATAAAAAGTCATCAAGTTGAACATCAACAAAACGTTATGAACGCTATTTTATTTCATGTATCCGCGCCTTTCTGGAAAGGTTTTTGGAAAGGTTTTCAGCCTTAACGTGCGACGGTTACCGTAGCATGCGCTCCTCGAGGAGGACAACTAAAGAGCGTCGCTGCGTGCGCTCCATCTCATTTCGATGTTCCCCTCCACGAGCTTGCCCAAACTCGAAGCGAAAGATGATAACGGTAGTGTTTTACAGCTTTAGTTCGCTCACGGTGTAGTAGGTATGTTCATGCACCCTGGGACATACCGCCATGCCACCCTTTACAATATAGTGCAAAAACAATGTTCTTGCTGTTTATTTTCCCCATCAAAGTTGAAACTCCCTCGTGTGTTGTAGGCTTTTACCTATACTACTAGCACTATTGCATTAGTACATTTATGGTTTGCTTTTATTTACTCCCTCCAACACTGCTGCTGCGACTTTCCACCTTGTACACCGTGGAAACTTTGCAGTAGTACTAGTGGACCGCACTATACGACACGGTGTTCGTAATGAGGACACACGCATAATTATCATAACGCGTACTTGGTGTATGGATGTAACTGTTGTACCTCAAGACTGCGGATCGATTACGTAACGCTTTTCAGCCAACGCTTCACAGCTCCCCGTCCCCACCCCGGCGCCCTTCCCACCCTGAACTTTTGTGCGTCAACACCGCGATGTCAGCAGCGGTACCCGCCTTTCCCCTCCTCTGAGGCCCTGCACATTAAATAAAAGCAACGTTCTTTTGCCCGCGCTTATAGAAAAAAAACCCTAAAACCCAAAGTCGCGTCGAAGCCCGCCCACGGTGACGAACCGGCTGGATTACACGGCAATCTAGAATAGTGTACTTCTAGCTGACTGCTCCTTTCAAACGTAAAACATTTTTCAATTTGTGTGAAATTCAAACGTCGCAAACGTGTTATTAGTCTCCATCTTTGCGCATCTGTGTCATGGGACCCCCTCTCCTTGTCGCCGCGGCATTATGGCATACTTCGAAGTATATAATGAGACGGGGGGCTGAATCAATACACGAGGTACTTTCATCATCCACTTTTTCCTATACGCACATGCCTTCAAAGGAATGTGAAACCCTTTTATACCAATATATCCCATAGCCCACACCATGGATCCTGAGCCTCTGCTAGGCTCCCGGGGGCAATACATATGTCGTAAGTGTGCCCCGATCATACTTGGCAGGCGTTATCGTATGCCAGAAGGAAGATGAACTCACCCCTTTCGTTCGGAAGACATCCAGCGAGGAAGAAAAGTAATACCAGATGTTACGAGTTTATCTTAGCTACCCGTCAAGCACCTTTTGTATGGCCTTCCCTTGCCTTCCCCCCCCCCCCCCCCCCCCTCCGCTCCCACAAACACGTTTCGCCCACCGGTACTAACCCCCCCCCCCCCCCCCCCCTTCCTTCTCTCCACGCCAGCACGCTAAGTCGTGCGGGAAAGATATCCGTCGAGAGGAAGAAACTAAAATACTAGATGCGACGAAAGTGTATGTTAGCAACCCGTCAAGCATCTTTTGTATGTGGGCCTTCCGTTGCACACACCCCGTAAACACGTTCGCCCACCGGTACGACCCCTCCCCCCCCCCCTCTCTCCGTGTTGGTTATCTAGCACTACCCACAGAGCTACTTACGCACGTGACTAAGTACCTTCAGTGGGTATTGCTATACATACCAAACATTCAGCCAGCACACTAAGTCATGCGTGGTGTGCAAACAGCTGACCGGGTTCAGCGTTTGGGCCATGAAGCGAACAGTGGAGGGCAGCAACCTACTGCACAGCTGACATATCATAGGCGTCAACGTATCGATTTTCACGCCCCCCCCCCCCCCCCCCCATTGAGTGCTCCGTCTCGAAGGGATGCGTGGTCATTAGTCAAATGACTAAGGCAAGCAACAAATGAATGCCCCCCCTTAACATGCCCCCCTTAACATGCCCCCCTTAACATGCCCCCCCCCCATTCCTCTCTCCGCCTGCAAGCTAGGTCGTGGTTGCCCTAGAGAGCAGGGATGCAGCGGGAATTGCCGAGCTCCACTAACACGAGGACCTCAATATCTTACCCCAAGAACATGACTTCGAAGGCATTCGTTCACGCAATCTGAGCAACACTTCTGTGCGCAAGTATAATAAGATTAACGGGCTGTTACAGAGACACTGTAGGCCAACCTTTGCAGGTTTCTCTACTCGGCAGGTTCGAGTCGTTCTACGTTAAAGCCCCCCCCCCAACTTTTCTTTAACGAAATCGCCGGTTTCAAAACCAACCCCCGGCCGTATCTCCTGAAATACGGTGTCCCTCGACACCCCGATGTCGTCGATCGTTAGACCTTTGTGCACACAAGAAAATATATGGATACCTTTTTCTCAATAGCATCCTTCCTTGTGTCGAGCAGCCATGATGATGAAACGCTCGTTGAAGAAAACCGCTGGTTTGGGGGGGGGGGGTATCGTAGAATCAGTCGTTCCATGTAGGTCACGCACTTGCACTAGATAAGCTCTTGTATTGGTTCCGCACACGCCACGGACGAACTGAATTTAGCGCGCAATTTCGCGAGGCAAAAGCAAGCATCATCGCCTTTTTTCCTATGATACGCACATGCCTTCAAAGGCATGTGAAAACCCTTTTGTATCCAACCATATCCCATATCTTACGCCTTGTTAGGCTCCCAGGGGCAATACCGTAACACTATTAATAACTAGTCCCTCAACAAATATACTCGTAATAAAAGTATCAGCATATGTCAGAGAAAATAACCGGTAATTCTTCACTTGAGGAGTTCAGCCCCCCGGACAAAAACGCATGGCCCAACAAGTGCAAACCCCTACCGTGGGATGACTTTTTTTTATCTTCATATCCTCCGGCGGATGGGGAAAAAAAGGTAAATATAAGCTCACCACACTTCCACGTAAGATTTAACATTTTCAAACACTTCGTGTGTGTCGATTTTTAACTCGATTGCATTCGCAATCCAGCGCTACTATAGCTGGCGTGTCCTTCGGTTCCCACACTATAATAGAGCGACATATAGCGCGAGCTGTTCCTCTGCTATCGGCGGTCCGCCGTTACCTAGTACGCGCATCGTTTGAACAGCACGAAACACAAAACCTCGCAGCTGTATCATGCTCGAGTAAAGTGTGTTTTTTAAACGTTTTAATAAAAACAAGCGCAAAAAACGTAAAAAAAAGAAAGAAAAAGGCCGAGCGGGCGGTGGGTGGATCTAGCGCAACCGAATAAATTCAAATGTTGTGTGCTATAGAAGCATAGTAGTAGTAGTAGTATGAAGGACGCGTGCTACGATAGATAGTGGTGCACCATTTTTTTTTCCAACACTACCCCTCACTTTAGGAGGTTAAGACATACATGTACTTCTTAACCCCAAAAAACTGACTTGATCCCGGATGAAAAATAAACCTGCTTTATCGCGGATGATGGATCCCCATGGCGCCTAGGTACACAAAACGAGAATCATGCAAAAAAAAAATGGCCTGTTTTTCCGACGATGTTGAGTTAAGAAGCCCCATCACACAGAAACTGGTCCATTTCACACGAAAACTGCTTGCATCTCTATCATCGTAGCATGTCTGCCTACGATAATGGAGGTGCACACCATATATTTTTTTATAAAACTACCCCTCACTTGAGGAGGTTAAGACGTACGTGTCCTTCTTAACCCCAAAAAACTGATTCTTGGAAAAAAACAAACCTGCTTTATCGCAGATGAAAAAAAATAACGTAGCAAACGGTACGTACGCAAAACAAGAATCATGCGAAAAAAAAAATGACCTTTTTTTCCGACTTTATCGCTGTTTAAGAAGCTTCGTCATTCAGAAACTGGTCGATTTCACACGAAAACTGCTTGTACCTCTCTATGGTAGCATGTGTGCCTACGATGGTAGAGGTGGACCACTATTTTTTGTCTAATACTACCCCTCACTTTAGGAGGTTAAGACATGCCCTTCTTAACCCCAACAAACTGATTTGATCCCGGATGAAAAATAAACCCGCTTTATCGCGGATGAAAAGACCCCATGGCCTCGATATACGACGAGAATCAAGCAAGAAAAAGTGACCTATTTCCGACGAAATTTGTGTTACAAGGAGCCCCGTCATTCAGAAACCGATCCATTTTCGCCAAAAAAAGGTATACCTCTGTCGTAGCACGTGCCCGAAGTGCTGTGCATACACGGCGAAAAACAACCGGTGCATGGTCACCATGGAGATGGAAAAACAACCATTGTAACGCGCGTGCTAAGTAAAGGTTAGATACGCAGAGAGGTGCGCCTTTTTCGTTTCGTTTTGTTTTGTTTTTCTGGCGCTCTTCCCTATACAGTAGTTCCACATCCCAGTAATATGCGCGATCGGAGTATCACACACACAGCTTGCGAAAACATGAAAAGTTTCGACTACATTTTCGATCTCCCAGCTGGACTACTGGGTTTTTAATTTTTGTGATACATATTCCTCGCCCAAAATAACTGTTTTTGTTTTGTTTTTTTGTTTTTTTTAGTGTAAACACTGAAAAGTGAAACCCCATGAACAAAAAAATCCCAGACGGCCTAGATATTATTATTATTATTATTAATATTATTATTGCCCTCCGACAATTCGTACGTATCGCGTAAATGCCGTTCCGATGTAAATCGAATAGCCTTCCATGAAGCAAGCACTAGTACCTGACATGAAGTCGAATGGTCGATCTCACCATAATACCATAATGCAGTGGTATCTTACGCCAACCATTGGCCCATTTCCTTTCCCCACATCTTCTCCTTTTCTCTACTACTGTTTCCTTTCCCTGTATACGGCCTAAATATACTAATAATTAATATCAAAAAGATAATTACACGAACCCCAAAAACTGATTTTGAGTAAAAAATCTAATGCCCAACACTCCAGATGAACAAAACCTAGATGCCTCCCTATTGATAGATATACTACCAATATATATATATATATATGCAAAACGGGAATAATTCCTCGACGACGTAGGGTTAACCCCTTCACAACTGGAACCCCTTTTAGGGAACAAATTTACTTGAAGTTAGTATAGGGAGGGATTTGGGGGGCTCTAAAGGGATTAAGGAGCCCCATTTTATTTCGAAACAATGAAAAAAAAATGGCCGAATACTTTCAAGTTCTACCTCCATTGTAGTACCACGGATGAAAAAAAAAAAACACGACACACATGTAGAAAACATGGATAGAAAGGAACGCCTCGACTGAATAAAAACTTAACTTTTCGACTACTGTAAAAAACACACACATCATAGCTCTGGTACCTGGTGTCATGTTATCATATGCACCAGTTATAACGGCCCTCGAAAGTCAACACCGTCAACTCGAAATGTAGTTTGAGATGAAGATTTTTTGGAGCACGCTCAACGAAAAACAAGCAGAACACAGCGAAACACAATATCCAGCGTGCACCATAGTGCGGCGGCTGTAACGCTACTACTGCCTGCACGAAGAAAACGAGGAACGCCTTGTTGCCCCCCCCCCCCCCCTGTAGTCTATACCGGGTATATTCATAGTACATCAACCGACGAAGGACGAAACCAGCCACCCCCGTCGGTATGGTAAGCCGCTCGGTATTGTAAGCCCCACCCACCCGCCGCCGCCAGAGCTTCGGTCCCCGCCCGAGTGGGATATTATTTTACACGGGATATATTCCGTGCCGCGGAATGTTCTTTCCGGCGAGATATCCCGGTCCCGTGCGATGTTACAACCACACTGCTGTCCTACCGCGGAATATTCTTTCTTTGTCGCGGGGTGTTATATCCCATCGGTTGTTTTCAACAAGCAATAGACTAATGCCGCACTCGGTTGTACCAGGAAATAAACAAAAACACCATATATATATATGCTCGGATAGCGTGACGAGTGCCAAGTGCTGTGGTTTGTAGCTTAGTTTAGGGTGACCGAGCGGACTCAAGTCGTTCTATCTACGGGAACAACCGCATTGAATTCGCACGAGGGGGGAGGCAGGGTGGGTGAGTGGGAAGGGGGGGGGGGGGGGGGGGGTAATCAGTTTGTAGGAAGGGGGGGGGGGGTGTAATCAGTTTGCAGGAGGGGGGGGGGGGGATTCCATGCTTTATCCTATCATAAAGCAGCACACCGATTGCTCCCTTTTATCCCCGGGGGGGGGGGGGGGGGGGCAACGCCCAATCTAGTCATGCACCAGCCAGGGCTGTTAGGGATCGGACACATTGATCACCCCCGTATCCCCCCGGGGGGGAGATCCCCCCGGGGGGGAGATCCCCCCGAGTGGAAGGCAAAAAATAAGCACACCATCTAATAATACACCAGTGCAGTTAGTGGTCCGGCAGCCCACCGATCGCCCCACTATCCCCGCCCCATCCGAACACGAACTCTATACCCACCCCACCCAAAGGCAAGCCGTAGCCCCCCCCCCCCCCCCCCCCCCGCCCCAAACCCTAAGTCTATACCCGCCCACCCAAACCCAAACCCTATACCCCCCCTACAAGAAAAAAAACACGAAAACGCGTTCCGCCTCTATAAATGATTCAGCAGCCATCAAGGCAGGCCTTTCGAGCATCGTTGGAGCGTCGCCGGACAAGCCCGCGTTTCCTTCCTCCACCCGACGAGAGCTTTTCCCCGTCGTCCGTCCATCCTCCGTTTTCGTTGTTGTTGTTGTTGTTGTTGTTGTTGTTGTTGTTGTTGGTGGTGGTGGTGGTGGTGGTGGTGGTGCAGTTTTGCAGCGCCCTGTTTGTGAGGGGGTAGTGGTGGGCAGGCGATGTGTTTCTCTCTCAATGAAGGGTTTGGCCGAAACGAGGAGCACTCTTGTGTAGACAAAGCTTAATTAAAGAGGGAAGTAGGTAGCATAGATGGGAGTTAGACTTCTCACATAGTATACCGAGGCTACGTACGGCAGGGGGCGGGGGGGGGGGAAGGTGTACCTGATATCCATGCAGGGCCGTAGTCGTATGGCCATATGTAAATTCGTTGGGACTTTTTCTTGTGCACAAATTGACTTGCGGAAAGCGCGAGAGCGTGAGTTAGCAACACTCGATGAAAAATCGACGAGCAGTGGGATTGCTGAACCCTATGCGCGATAAAAATTGAAGGCAAGAACCGGGGGGGAGAAGGGACGACACCTGTGACCACGGCTTGTCCAGAAGCTGGAAAGTAAAAGTGTGAGAAAAAAAAAAAAAATGGTATGAAAGACCCTCGTATCCCTACTATGCCGGGACGGAGCATGTCGAGTTTTCACCGACCAGGCAGACATTGCTTGCACCAAGCGCGAGGTGCCGGGAAGCGTTCGGCGAGCGAGTCGCATTTATGAAGGGTGAGCTCTGCATCCCACTAGATAAGAACCGCTTGTGAGGCGGACTTGCGTACGGATGACAGCTACGCTCGCGCAAGGAAGGATGCAACTAAAACATGTGAAGGGGGCAGAAAGAAGAGGCCCATGATTTGGTGCGAACAGCGAATTGATAATGCCGAGAGCCGCCTGTGCAGAGCAAATTACCCTGTGCTGTGCTATGTGCTTGTTGGCGGTGTGGCGTTCTGATCGGCAGTACAGGTGTGTAATTTGCGCGGGGGAAAAAACATGGGGGCCGAGGAGAGAGATAAAATCAGGAAAAAGCAAAAATAAGAGCACACAACACCACGTATACCTGGTGCTGCTACATGTTCGAAAACAAGCGTAGCACGACTCAGCACCGCGGAGCAGCGCAAGGCACGGCACGGCACGGCACCACACGGCGCTGCGCTGCCGAGCTATATGTATATATAGCTGGGCTGATGTGAGCGGGGCTCGCATTGTGACCCAACACCGTAATTCGGTAGCAGGGGGGGGGGGGGGGGACTTTTGGGGGCCCTTTTAGGCAGTGGCTCGGGATTATTCAAGCGAGTGAGCCCTCCCCCCCCCCCTCCCCGCTGTTGAACCCCCCCCCCCTCCCCCCTGCTCGTTTGCGGTCGTAAGCTTTCGTGATCAAGACTGCAAGGTACGGGGATGCTCCCGATTTTTGCCACCGGGTGTTCACCAGTCGCGCGAATGACTTGTGTACTTTCTCACCGACAAAAAAAAACTTGTTGCGGCGTTTTATTTTTTTCGGTTGCAGCGTAGCTAACCGTCCCTTTTCGTATTAATATCGAGAATGATGTTGAGCAGCGCGAAAGAAGCCTGTGACCACAAGGAGCAGGAGGGACACTCGAGCGCGCGAGTGACACCGAGGGCGCTGAAAAGGAAGTGCCCAAAAAGGGGGACCCACCTCCCTACCGCACCATTTGGCCTGGTCTAGCTTACCATTCTTCCATTGAGGCTGCAATGTGAATCCGATATGGAATGGTAAGCTAGACACGCTGCTGCGCCGAAAAAAAAAAACCCCGCCCGAAGTCCTTTTTCGTCAGTGAAGGTACAAGAGGCAGTGGCGTGCGAGTGCCTCAAATCCGGTAGCGGGTGAAGAAAAGGGGGGGTATATCGCAACATCCCCCCCCTCACGTAGCCTCGTTCAGTAGGTTTCCTGTTGTTTTCCGAGTCTTTTCTCCTCTCGGGGGAGTGTGATGAACATGTTGAGTTTGATCAACGTTGAAAATCATACCCTGCACATCGTGAAATGGCAAGCCATGTGCAGCAATAATAACGTACCTGGCATTATACGGTACACGTCTGCGGCATTTTTTTTTGTTAGTAGCAAGGTGACGGGCGGGTGGGGCCGGGGATGGGGCGGGGGGGCGGGGGCGGCGGGGGGGGGCTGTTTGCGCCAAGGCCGGTGGGTGAGTGAGTGAGTGAGTGTGTGTTTTTTGCCCACTATTAATAGTGTTTGGTTCGACCGCCGTAATGATATACATGCCTGTGGCACGGTGCATCCGATGAACCTACCCAAAACTATACAGGCCCCTTGTAAACAGACGGGTGTGTTTTCTTCTCAACTGTATGGAGGTCGGCCGTGATGATATACGACGGTACGTTGGTTTTGATGGGATGCTGTGTGTTTTCTCTCAAGTGTATGACTCGACCGTGATGACACACACACATATACGTACAGGTACATCCGATGATTGCCTATCGCAGCTACTGCTGCTGCAGACCCCTAGCGCACGGTGCGCGGTAGAGGCGACTGATTCTACGATAGCCCCCCGCCCAAAACGAGCGGTTTTCTTTAACGAACGTTTCTTGGCTGCTAGACACAAGGAAGGATACTATTGAAAAAAAAATATCCAAGTATTTGCTTGTGTGCAAAGAAAGGTCTATCGAACGATGACGCCGGAGTGTCGAGGGACACCGTATTTCAGGAAATACGACCGGGAGCTGTTTTTGAAACCGGCGATATCGTTCAAGAGAGGTTGGGGGGGCTACCGTAAAACGACTCAGGCGGGAGGGACGGATTCTACGAGGGATGTAGCGCTTTTCGGCACACATATTTTTTCTGGAAGACAGGGCACCTTAGCCCAAAACCGCCCGAATATCACACTTTTTTTTTCGTTTCGTTTTTTTTTTTTGGTGGGGGCGGGGGGGGGGGTTATCACTAGGCCATGGGGTTTGTTCATTGGGTTTCACGTTTTCGTTTTCTTTCCCTCAAAACCAGCCTTTTGTTAAGGTACAGAGCTCCTCAAGCCACCGCCCTCAGAAGGCAAATTGCCAGGGCTGTGCGCCGGCACGACTAAAGTCGCCGAGTATGTTGCTAGTCGGACCAGCAGTCAGCCGTGAAACGGAGGTGCCGACTGTCCGATTTATTGGGTTTTCCTAACTGTAGGAAGGTTTTTTCAATGCGGGGGTATAGTCGTTAATGTGAATTGCTGCGGGCTGTGGATACCCCTCACACGCCCTGTGACACTGCAGCGCACAGCGGAAGCTCCACACACACACGCACGACATACATGGCGGAACAGCGCATCTCTCTCTCTCTCTCGACGGTGCCGACGGCGTCAAGCCCGGGCGCACCCAATACCAACGCTGAGGGCGGAGATTCCGTCGGCGACGTTGAGGCCGTTGTCGGCCCGCGGACCACCTCGGCGAGTGCACGCGACCCCGAAACATTGTCCCTACCGCGTGAAGCATGAGCAGAGCCGCAGCAAGCCGCTCAGATCCAACAAACCCGCTGTAAAAGTTTTTCATGGTCTACCTCAAGGACTCGCTCCCTGGCATAGCCGTGTGCAAGCTTTTGCGAGGCGAACGGTGATTTTCGCCTATTCCGAGGTTTAGGTTCGGGTCCCGTACCCATTGGAGGCAGCATCTAGACATACGAAGAGGAAAGGGCATCTCGCGAGGCCCTGCAATGGCATGAGGCGCGTGGGGCGGGCAGCAGAGGCGGGGGCAGTGGCGGGGCCTCGAGAGTGAAGGATGCGGGGAGCATCGTTGCCTCTACATGGACGGCGTCAAGCGATTTCACGAGCTGGGTGGTTTCGGTTCGGTTCATCATCGACAGCTGTCCTGCAATCGTCGGTTTAGGACTCGCTTGCGGTCGTCGTCGACGCGCACGTTCCGCGCAAGGTTGGGAGAGACATGGATGAACGAATAACATCACGCAGGGATCCGCGGCCTTTTCTTTCGGGGGATGATTTTTTTTCACCGCTATCTTGGTGGTGATGAGCTTTTTTCGCATTTTTTCGCTCGTATCCCCCCGCCATGTATGCACCATCGCGGCTCAAACGATTGCCGCCACGTTCCTCTAGAGTCCGGGGTAATTTTGCCTCGCTCATGCGTTGTGCTTATCGTTTTTGGTGCACTTCTTGAGAAAATTGAAAGCGTTTTTGGTTTCTTTCGTTAGGAAACCTATTAATACGTGAATCTAGGTGATAATTTTTTTGCGCCGTTCTTGCGTAAAATGAAGCCAAATAGCGTATTTTTCGCCTCCGGAGGCGCCTCCGGTGGGATCATCCGGAGGCGCCTCCGGTCGGGCCCTCCGGGGGCGCCTACGCCGCGCCTCTCTCGGCCGGGGGGGGGGGGGGGGGTTACTCGCTTCGCGCTCGCCTGCTTCGCCTGCTTCGCCAGCCGACTTACCGACCAAGGTCTCAGCTATTATTAATAATAGTAATATTCGGAGTTATTAGTCGCGAAATGAAACCGACTCACAGCCCTAAAAATTGGTGGGCCTTCAGACTGCAGCACGCGTCGGGAGCATTTCTTTCTCTGGGGTTAGGGTGGGCTTTCCACCCGACCCAATTTTTTTTTTCTTCTTTTTCGGGGGGGGGGGGAGAGGGGGGGAGGTAGTGGTTCCCCTGCCCCCCCCCTCCCCTCCCCCCCTCCCCACTCCGATGAATAAGGTATTGTCCCATTTAAAAGGTAAAAAAAAACGGAGAACAAAGTGCTAAAACAAAAAAATGACATTCCAGCGATATTGGGTTTTTAAGGATCTGTGCAAATCCCGAAATTCATGAACGAAACGGGTTGAGACGGGGAGCATTTTTTTGTTCTGGGGTTTCTCAGTCTGACAGTTCTATACGCCATATAATACAAAAACTGCTGTGTGCGTTGTGTGTGTGTGTTTTTTTTTTTGGGGGGGGGGGAGGAATGAAGTGGCGCCCCGAAGAACAAGGTCGCGTGTCCCAGGTTAAAAAAAACGAAGAAAAAAAAAACAACAAGAAAACAAATATTTTTCTTCTTTTACATATTCCAGCGTTATTGGGTTTTTTTAAGGGGAGGGTCCCGAAATTCAGAGTCGAGAAAAAGAGCCAAAAAAAAAAGTGCTACCCCCCTCTCTCTCTCTCTCTCTCTCTCTCTCTCGTAGCGGGCGTTCCTCTTACAACATATAATGTGTGTACGCTTTTCTCACTGTGTGTTTTGGCCATGACGCCATACGGTCCGTACACGAAGTCCTTCGACGAGCGCAGCTACAAAACTCGCCGCCCTCGCGGCGGAAAAGCTTCGGGCGCCTCGGTAAGGAAGGCAGCGACCCGACCGATCAGGTGGCGGCAAGCGTCGTCGGTGGGACGGGTGGATCTTCCCTAACGCGGGAAAAGGCGTTTGCAAGGAACGCCTCTTCCAGATAATCTCTGTGACTTATTTACGTTGCGATTTTGTGCAGAGTTCATGATCGATATAGACTAGCTCTGAGGCACCGCCAAGCCGCGAGGGGAAAGGAGGAAGAAGCGGGAGGACTACGGCCAATGAATGGCCAGGGGCGGTGATGTCGATGAGGATTGAGGTGGACTAGTAGCCAAAACAGATGTGAGGAAAAGAAGCAGCAGATAAAAGAAGAAGAGACGGGGGCAAAGAAAACGGGGGGAAACGGATGGCAGAAGATACTGCACTGCTTTAAGGATGCGGTTTTTTATCAGTATACTGGTAGGCCGCCGTAGTGGTGAGCGGTACGTGGCAAAACGATCTTGAAGTAGTGCATGCACTGCGGCGCGGCGGTCGAGGGTGTGGACGGTCGCTGGGGCAGTCGGTGGTGGACGTGTTTTGTTCTTAGGGCGTATGCATGGTTCGACACCCCGCCGTGAAGGATGCACGATACGTGGTTGGTTACCTTTTCAGCCGCACCGTGTGTATGCCACACCACGGCGTTCGGTACTCACCTTTTACCAGGTTCGAGATGTGATGGTGGTATGTAGCTGAGTCATCCCTCGATAGGGGGGTGTGCGGCGAAATTTTCTGCATGAGGTCCTAGTTAAAAAAGATCTGACCAGTTTACCCGTCCGAAGCATCTGGGCTTCGGAGGCGTTCAGTCGCGCGAACCCGACCACCACCACTTCCATGTGCGCTGTTCGTAGTCCTAAACTAAAAAAAAAACGTGCCCGCATGTAAAAGTATCGGAATGAAAACCCCCGGTACTTTCTCGCGCGAGGGGCTCAACCGGTGACGCACGTGCTACACGATAGAGGTACGAGTATACTGGTACCTCTTTTTGGCTATTCTGTTTGTCTGACTGAAGGGGCTCCTCAAACCCAGTAACGTCGGAAAAAATAGGTCAGTTGTTTTGGCATGATTTCCTCGTTGTAAACCTAGGGCATGGGATTTTTCATCCGTGATAAAGCAGGTTTATTTTTCATCCGGGATCAAGTCAGTTTTTGGGTCAAGAAGGACATGTTTCTTGACCTCCTAAAGTGAGGGGTAGTATTGCAAGAAAAAAAGTGGTGCACCACTACCTATCGTAGCACGCGTCCGGTCAGAAATGCTTTTTGCCTCACAAACTGAAACCCCTACGTAGATCGCCGTGAGATGGCTCAGACTCTCATAGTAAGGAGCATACCTGGTATGCCGTAGAGGGCATCTGTCCGTTCGACCACCGCCACCGGTAAAAAAGTTTAGCCTTTTGGCCTAACCAAACTACACCCAATATCAGCAGTACAATGGCAGAGCTCTATTCATATCAACGCGACGACCGCGAAGGGGACTAAGTTTCAAGGGCGTCGTTTTATCAGCATTGGTTAGTGAAGTCAATCGTGCGAGTGGCTAGGCAACACCCCCGTTTCACGGCATTTTGTTTTCTTTGAAGCTGGTACACACCCCTGCTGTGCGGGGATGTTTTTCTTGATTTCGCAATATGCACCACCACGGAACGGTTTGTTATCACTCTGCGCGCCAACAAACAATTTTTCGAGGTTCATGGGCGTCTCTTGAGTTAAAAAAACACACGGCCGCTCGTAGCGAGTTTTTCGCCTACTAAACCCGGCAAAAGAAAACCATGAACAGGGTAACCTCCCCGTACGGTAGAGCACCGGTCTATTGCTCCGGCCTAACCCGGACTCTGACAAAAAACGTGCGCGCAATGCAACACCAAACGCGGCGGGCTATTCAGTAGCCACAAGACGGATGCAACTGGTAAGAACGACGCACGACACGATAGAGGTACGAGCAGTTTTCGTGTGAAACGTTTTCTGAATGACGGGCTTCCTTAACCCCAAAATCGTCGGGGAAAAAAAAAAATAACAGGCCATTTATTTGCCATTTTTTTTCTTTGGCATATTTCTCGTTTGTGTACCTTAGGCGCCATGGGATTTTTCGATCCGGTCAGCAGGTAGCAAGTTTTGTATTTTTCTCCACACCATTCTTTTTCTTTCGGAGAGGTCTTAAGCTCCCAAAATTGAGGAGCCCTACAAAAAAAAAAGCGGGGCGCCTCTACCGTAGCACGCCGTTTTTTTTTTTTTTTTTTTTTGCAAAGGCCTCAGTCTCACTGGAGGAGCTCTCTCCCTCTCGCTCCGTCTACCCCGCCCAAAACACTGACTTTTAACGACAGCTATAAAATAAAGTGCAACTCGTTGGGCAACAATTCCGGTGCACTTTTGCTCTCTCCGTCTACCCTGCCCAAAAACACTGACTCTTAACGACAGCTACAAAACAAAGTGCAACTCACAGTTGGGCAACAATCAACGTGCACGGCTCAACGACCTGTGGACGCGCAGCTGGGGTAAAGACGAAACGCCTTTTTTTTCCTGACGCGCTTTTCACTCGAAGGGTTTCATACGCCTCCTCACCCTCCAAAACCTTTTTTTTTGCGGGTAAACTGAAAGCAAGAGCAACTTGTATGGTATGAGCAGGCACATGGCCTAGGTATTCAAAAGGAGAAGAAGAAGAAGAAGAAGAAGAAGAAGAAGAAGAAGAAGAAGAAGAAGAAGAAGAAGAAGAAGAAGAAGAAGAAGAAGAAGAAGAAGAAGAAGAAGAAGAAGAAGAAGAAGAAGAAGAAGAAGAAGAAGAAGAAGAAGAAGAAGAAGAAGAAGAAGAAGAAGAAGAAAAAATTGGTGAAAAAAAAAATAACGACTCAAACGAAAAGTCGTTCTACGGTAGCCCCCCCTTCCTCCCCCCAACTTTTCTTCAAACGAAATCGCCGGTGTTGAAACCAGCTCCCGGCCGTATCACCTGAGGTACGGCGTCCCTTGCCGCCCCGACGCCATCGTTCGATATCGCAGTCCTTTGCAAACCAGAAAATATACGTGAAGAATGTTTTTTTTTTCACAGCATCCCTCCTTGTGTCGAGCAGCCGTGAAACGTCCGTTCAAGAAAACCGCTGGTTTTTGGGGGGGAGGGGCTATCGTAGAATCCGTCAAATAGTCCGAACATTTGGGGGCTAAGGAGTCCCCGTCGTTCGGGAAGTGCTTTAGCCAAAGAGTCATCCCACGGTAGGGGTTGCAGTTGTATGATTGCGCCAAAAAGTCCCTGGGCGCGATTGAGTTCCCCGTCGTTCAGGAAGTGCTTTAGCCAAAGAGTCATCCCACGGTAGGGGTTGCAGTTGTATGATTGCGCCAAAAAGTCCCTGGGCGCGATTGAGTTCTTCATGTGAGGAACTGCCGGTCAACGAAGTAATTTCACGAGTACATTGTTTTTTAGCACTAAGGCATAGAAGCTTGGGTCGGGCAGTGCGAACGAATGCCTTCGAAGTCATTTTTTCGGGTGAGATATTGAGTTCCTCATGTGAGGAGCTCAGGGACTCTCTGCTGCAACCCCTACCGTGGGATGGCTCTTTCGCCAAAAAAAGGTATACCCTAATACCTGTACCGTAGCGTGCGCACGTAAGGCAACCCAAGAAAAACGTTGCGCGCGTCGTTTTCTCTTTTCAGTCGTGTCCCCCTGACGCGCGACTGGTGAGGTGCTGCGTACAAGGTGAAGCTTCTGAAATTTGACTATTAATAACAATTAAACTGCGGTTCGATCACACGACACGATGGCACGATTATTGCTGAAATACACAGCAGCAATGACTGCGTACGATGTGGCGCGTGTTTTGGGGGGAGTGGGGGTGCGTTCAAGTTCTTCCGTTCACTCTACGTTCAGAGCGTGATTCGATTGCCTTAATGTGAGATATTATATGATTGCTGTTCAAAAGAAACAACCGCTGTGTACGCACCAGGCATCTTACGGCGCTTTAGGGTGCTGCAAGCTATTCCCATCCATTCGTGATGCGATCAATCACCCCATCAAAATTTCACTTTTAAGGAGCCAAACAATGCTGTGTACAGCCGGTATGGCGATTTTGGGTGCTGGTGCCGCAAGGTTTTCCACTAGGAGCTCGTACACAGATTGCGCGATACGCTCAAGAGAGTTTGAGTCGACCCCGCGATGAAGTTGTGGTGAAGCACGGCGGGATGCAGCAAGTGCAAAAGGAATGCGCGACTGTGCATCAACCGCGGGAGTATCGAACATTGGATCGTAGACGTCTACCACCACCACAACGTCAAAGGCACCGCCTTCACATGTCAGCGGCGGTCACGCCTACCTGGTACTCTGCACGGCAGCCAACTACTTCAGGGCAAGACATGGCGGTGCTTCGTGTGAGAAGCTAGTGCTGTATCATAGAGCGCTACCGGCGATATCGTTAGGGGCGACTTTCGGGGATCGATGGTTGTGTGTTGCGTTCGAGCCTAACTCCACGAGAGGGTTCGCGCGAAAACGATCGATCGCACGTACGCTACACACACACACATCGCTTGGACAGTCCAGGGGTGACGGACGGCGGCTAAACAGAAGAAGCAAACGCGCGCTTGAACGCGATATTCGCACACGCTACATACCGGCCCCTGAACGAACTCTACAGCAGAAAATACTTTAATCGTCAAGCGGTAAAAATGAAGAAAGGAATATTGTGCTGCCGGGACGGACGCTCAATCTTATTCACACAGAGTCATGACTGAAAAAACACGCAGCACAGATGCAGATGACGAAACGACACCGATGCAACGTCGGCACAATAGCAGTCAAACGGGCTGCTGATGTCCGTGTGGCATAACGTCGGCACAATAGCAGTCAAACGGGCTGCTGATGTCCGTGTGGCATCATCCACCATTTATACATTCCTACTAACAGTTAGCATGTACAATGATATAATCCTAGTTAGCACACAGTGGTACATTCCTAGTGAGCATCAGGGTCTCACCGGTTTCTTCAAAGGAACCCCACGATTTTCCTGAATAGGCCGGTCTCCTCCACTCGCAGCAGCCAAACGGCTATGCCTACAAACCCGCCGAGGTCGCCAGCAGCACAAACATCCACCCGCTGTAGCCCCGACCGCTCGCTAAGCGCCCCGCTTCCGCTTCCCCCACCACCGCCACCGCCACCGCCACCGCCACCGCCGCCATCGCCGCCCCCGTTACCGCCATCGCCCCTGCGGCCCCTGCCGCTGCCGCAATCGCTGCCGCCCCCCTTCCCAACGGCAGAATCACCTGCCTCCGCCCACGCCCCCGACGCCCCCGGCCCCTCCCCCCGTTCCACCCCCAGCTCCGCCCGTTTCTTCGCCCCTGGTTTCGCGAGCGGTACGCTACTACTACCACCCGGTGTTAGCCGCACCTCTACCTTGTCCGGGTGCGCGTGAAACAGCACCAGCCAGCGTCGACGACGCCACGCCCTCTCGGCCAGAGCCTGCCTCATCCGATTCCCTAGGAGCTCGGCGTACGACTGAGTCCGGTCCAAAACACGATCGCGGTCGTCGTCGAGCCTCACCCTTCTCGTGGTGCCGGCAGCGGCAGCAGTGGTAGTGGTGCGGGCAGCGGTGCCGGCGGCCGAGACATCAAGGGTTGCCGTATTCTCAACCGCAATATCCCCGAAGCGATTATTCGGACCGCCCTTGCCGGGGTTTTCCTCTATTGTCGCGCTCCGGACGATAACTCTGCGCGGCCGACTCCGTCTGCCTGCCGCCGGGTTCCGCTTGTTGACGGCGGTGCCGACCCCCCGCCTCGAGAGCGCCGCCGCCGCCCCCTTTGACCGGCGCGCCGACGCGACGTCCGCAGGTCTGCGCCCGTCGCGGTCCCGCGCGCCCACGCTCGCCCCTGCGGACAGCAGAATGTCCACCGCGCCCGAGCGGTCGCAGTACGCGGCGCGGTGCAACGCGGTCGTTCCAGCGGAGTCAGCGGCGTTAACGTCGGCCCCGCGCCTAATCAGGGCTAAAAGCACGTCCAGGTGACCCTCGGTGACAGCCAAGTCCAGCGCCGAGCAGCCGCTGTCGCCGGCGCGAAGGGTAACGTCGGAGCCGACCGACAGAAGGCACTCCGTCGTCGCGAGGAAGCCGCGCTGCACCACTAGATGGAGGGGTGATCGTTCTTCGCGGTCGAGCGCGTCCTGGTCCGCCCCGTGTCGGAGCAGGGCGATCACCGCCTCGGAGGAGCCTTCTGCGGAGGCGTCGTGGAGCGGGGTCCACCCGGCCCTGTCCACCACGCCCACGTCGGCTCCGGCGGCGACGAGGGCGTCGACGGCCGGAGCGCTATTGGAGAACGCGGCGCGGTGCAGCGCGGTGTAGCCGTGAGTGTCGCAGGCGTTGACGTCCGCCCCATGCAGCAGCATCGCCCTCACGAACCGCAGGTTGCCCTTGACGGCCGCCAGGTCTAGGGCCGACATTTCGTCGTCGCCGACCCCCCGGCAGTTAATGTCAGCGCCGGCGTCAAGCAAGACGCCGGCGGCCTCGAGGTGACCGTATTCCGCCGCGAGGTGGAGCGGCGCCCGCCCTTCCCGATCCATCGCGGTTTGGTCGGCGCCGTGGCACGAGAGTGCGGCTACCGCATCGGAGGACCCTTCCACGGCGGCGGCGAGGAGGGGCGTCCAACCTTGTTCGTCGCGGGCTTCGAGGTCGGCTCCGGCTCGAACGAGGATGTCAATGGCGCCGTCCTCATCCAGGAGGGCGGCTCGGTGGAGCGCGGTTCTGCCAGAAGCGCCGACGGCATCGACGTCGACCCCGCCCTGGACCAGCTCCCGGACGACGTCTAAGAGACCCTCGTGTACTGCGACGTCGAGAACAGAGAGGTTGCTATCGCTGCGCCGGAGGCCGGAGTCCGCGCCGGCGGCCAGCAGGGCCTTCACCGTGCGCGAGCGGCCGGCCTGCGCGGCGAGGTGGAGGGGCGCGCGACCCTCCGCGTCCAGCACGTCCGCGTTCGCTCCGTGTCGCAGGAGAGCTTTCACCGCCTCGGCGGAGCCTTCCGCGGAGGCGTCGAGGAGAGGCGTCCACCCGAAAGAGCTGTCGCGCGGCTCGAGCTCCGCTCCGGCAGCGACGAGAATATCGACGGCGCCTGGTTGGTTGAAAAACGCGGCCCGATGGAGAGCGGTTCGGCCGTCGGAGGCGGTGGAGTTGACGTCTGCACCCTGTTGGATGATGGCCTTTAGGACATCCAGGTGGCCGCCAATGGTGGCGAAGTCTAGCGCCGAGCACTCGCTATCACCGTATCTCGGGCTGACGTCCGCCCCCGCGGCAATGAGGGCTTCCGCCACGCGGAGGTTGCCGCACTCGGCGGCGAGGTGGAGGGGCGCGCGGCCTCGGCTGTCCATTTTGCCCTCCTCCGCGCCGTGCTGCAGCAGCCAGACCACCGCGTCGGAAGCGCCTTCCGCAGACGCGTCGTGGAGCGGGGTCCACCCTATCGCGTCGGGTGCGTTGACGTCGGCCCCTGCCTCGGCCAGCACGGCGAGCCCGTCTGCCTGGTTGTAGAAAGCGGCGCGGTGCAGCGACGTGTAGCCTCGAGCGTCGCCGGCGCTCGCGTCGGCTCCGTGTTGCAGCAGCAGCCTCATGATGCCCAGGTGTCCGTTGATCGCGGCCAGGTCCAACGCTGTGCAGCCGTCCCCGGTGCACCGGAGGTCGACTTCTGCGTCGGCGGCCAGGAGGGCTTCCACGGCCGGCACGCGCCCATGCTCGACCGCGAGGTGGAGAGGGGCGCATCCTTCGCTGTCCAGGCAGTCTTTGCTGGCGCCCTTCTCGAGGATGAGCCGCATGGCGTTGTCGTGGTCCAAGACGGCAGCGAAGTGGATGGTCGAGTCACCGTTCTTGTCCTTTATGTCGACGTAAGCTAGCAGGAGGTCGCTCACTCGCTTCTCCAGGCCGGCTGCGTCCGCGCCAGCTCTGAGCAGCCGCTTCACGCTGCCCAAATCCTCGGCCTCGAGGGCGAGCTCGAGCGGGCCTCGGAGCCACGTCGACCATTGCTCGGGCGTTGCCATCTTCGAGACCAGGTTGAAGATGTGCTGCTCTCTGCCTCTCAGCGCCGATCTCTTCGACAGCCGATCGGACATGATAGTATTGTAGAGCCAACTCTGCAGATCTACCTCCCAGCTCGTCGGTGCTTTGTATGGCTACTGCTGCTGCTGTTGTGTTGCTGCTGTTGTGTTGCTGCTGCTGTTGTGTTGCTCTTGCTGTTGTGTTGCTGCTGCGGTTGCTTGCCGACGCGGCCGCTGGTGCTGCTGGTGCTGCTGGGCCAGGTGGTGCTCCTGCTCTCTCTCTCTGCTATCGAGTCAGATCTGCATCAATCACCATGGCATGTCCAAATTCACCTTTTTTCCCCGCCGCTGTTCCGCCTGTATAATGAAGATTGAAAGTCGTTGTAGGCAGAGGTTGTTCTTCGAACGAAGGAAGCGCGCCCAAATAAAAGCGAAAAACGCTGTGTGTTCACCCAACTTGTGCTGACCTGCAGCCTGGACAAAGAAAACTGATACTGGTACTAGAAAAGAGGCAGTCGCTGACTAGGCCGCTTTCACTTACTACCTCGTACCGTATGAAATATGCGACCTCTACCACATGACCTGTGGCCTTTTGTACTGCGGCCTGTGGTCTGTGAGCAGGTGGCAGGCTGTAGGCAGGCTTTAGGCTATAGGCTGAGATGAACTACACTCTTCAGCTTTTCTGTGTTTCATATGACCCTTATGTACGTATTAATAGTACGTCGTACATGTTCTGGTGTACATGATCATGTGATGCCATGTGTAAACGATGGCGTTGTTGTGACAACTAGTACCACGGTAGACCTGCTACCGCGTAGACACAGCACAACACTAACACACCACGCCGACGTCCAACCCTTTTCAAGCCCGCACAGGACACCCAGCGGGCCCCGACCCCCGACCTATGTTCTGAGTGAGGGTATTGAGTCTGGTGAAGCTAGTCTGGCGCCTAGATGCCGAGCATTCCGAGCTTTGTGCTCTCTCGAGTGGCCTTTCCCAAATTTGAAAGTTTAAAATTTGAACATTTCATCCACATGCGCGCATCCATGCCAGTTTTTTTGGGTCGTACTTTTCATCCCCGGAACCCGAATATTTTTTGCCTTCATAATTTTTATCAACTCCATTTTGAGTTTTTTTTTTCTTGGTTTTGATTTTTGTTTAGCGTCGGACGACGAAGGAGGTGTACTCTTGTCGCGACCGGACAAGGACATCAGACATGGTGCTTGGATTCTCGAGAATTGTGGACTGCCTTGTTGGCGTCGTCGCGCCATGGTAAGACCTCTCGAAATCGCGATCCAGGCCCTGGAAGACAGGACAGTAGTTTTAGCGTTTCTTGTGGACTTTTCTTCTCTTTTTGACGATCACCCAACACTCAAGACTAAACCCAGCACAGCAGTAGCAGCCAGCAGCAGCTGAGCGTCTTGTTATGCACGCACTACTCGTACCTGGTACAGCATTCGTCTCTGGCTGCACGCCTCGCCCGCTGATGGTTGAGATGAACCAAAGTGTCGTATAAGCTTTAGCCCTCTGGTGCTGTATTGGTCGCTTTTATTTCTGTTTTTGGTGTGGTTGGTCATGGCTGTGGGAGGCCTGGTGGGGTGCTCGTTTCGCCGCGACCACGTGCGGAACAATCGCGGCCTTCGTTGTTTAATCTCACTTGTTCCGCGTGTCGTATGACATACCGCACGTTCTGCTTGTACCTCGTATACCTGGCAAAACTCACACAGCAGTTCTCCTTGTAACTCGTATACCTAGTAGGACTATCACACTGCAGTCCGTTCATCTGCTTGTAACTAACTCGTATTCCTGGTAGGTACGAATATCACATCAGGCACCAGAGTGGTGCTGTACCGCGCTTACTAGATAGACCTATACGTTCGGAGTGGTGCTGTACCGCGCTTACTAGATAGACCTATACGTTCGTAGGGAGGGAGGGGTATCATACGATGGCGGCAGAGCAGGGCCGGTAAATCCCTGGCACATGTCAATACTAATAATATCACTAGATTAATAGTACAAAAAGGTGTGTATCACGCAAGATAGCACACGACACACCTCGGGGATAACGGCTTGGAATATTGTGCGCTGTGGAATGCTGCAGTGTCCCGTGGCGAGCGGCAACCACCATGCACGGGGAGCCCCGCGAGCCAGGCCGAGCGGTAACAGGGGGTTTGACTACGAGGGGTGCTGCCGATGATTGCCAAGGAGAACAAATAGGACAGACGCCCGCCAGGTTGCAAGGGGTGTGATAACAAGGAAGATGAGGGCTTGTCATCAATGATTTCCACTGGGGTGTAAACAGGCCCGGCAGGTTGCAGGGGCGGTGATAATAGGCGTGTGTGCTTGGTCGTCGACGTGGTACTATGTAAAAGAAGCAAACCGCAGCAGCTGCCGGCTTACACATGTACAGCAGTGGTGTATTATCACCCGGCAGAGACTTCCGTTTGAACGCTTTAACGCAGGTTGTCAATCCAGCAGTCAACGATTTCGTGCTCGATCTCAACGTGAGAAGGCACCCTCCCGGCGTTCACCCACAAGTTTTGCGTTCCCCCGCAAAGACCGCTCGCTGGACCCACTTCTCGTACGAGTGCAGGGCAGGTTCTTGCTTACTACAACGCTGTCGGCTTTTTTTTGTGGGAATTAGCCAATTTCCAGCACCTTCGTGGCGCAACTTATGCCAACAGCAGTTCCTCCGGGCTCCGGCTCCCCTCCCCCCCTCGCCTACGGGTACAGCAGTTTAGGCGTGTTTGACCGCAGCAAATTTTAAAATCAACGGCTCGTCCTCTTTCCCCCTCGGCTCTTCGCAACACCACTAACCTCTAGAACTCCCGGTTCCGAGCGGCTTCCACTCCAGCGTTGAGTGTGTGCCTTCGGCCTTGTCTGTCTTTTCTTTGAACGCATCCGGGGGGGTTCCCCGTCGTTGCCCGTTTTCCTGCCGCCAGCGCGTGGATCTGACCGAGCAGCATTGGTAGTCTCGCCGGTTGTGTTTGTTAGGGATATACTCTAAACTTTAAACTCTTTTGAGCTGGTCCGTGTTACTATCCCGGTTACGTGCTTGGTGGCGGCTACCTTTTGTTTTCTTTACGATGTGTAGTTTTTGAAGTGTTTTTTAATGTCATCGTCCCTGGTATCGCCCATATCTTATTATAGGAACGCCTGTCCTCCCCCTGCTCATTTGGGACACCCCCGGGGTTCGAATCCAACCACACCCCGAAAAAGGAAACCTTGGCGTGTACCTGGTATACATATCAAAGCTACTGTCTGTAGAGATGCAACAGCAGTAGTGCACCATATCGGCTGGGCTGTCATAGCTGTCAGCGTTGACTGCTACTGCTGCTGTTGTAGCTGAGTGGTCACGGTGCATTTCTTCACAAAAGCGGAGGCCGGTGCTTACCGGCGATGTTGTTTTGTTACCGGAGGCCATCTCAGCGACACCTCCACCCGAGGCCTCCAGTGTTGCTCGCAGCTGTCTTTTCATCGAATTTTGCCGTGGAAGGCGTTGTTGTAACTGACGCATCGAGCGCTGCTGTCGTCGATCTCGGCTTTCGACGCCTCAAGCACTAGTAATAACGCTGGTATGGCTGCTATGGCTGGTGGGTTGGGGCGGGCTGTCAGAGCTTCGGGCGCTGTATTTGACGAATCGGCAGCTGTTGTTGGGGCCCTAAGGCGCTTTGGCCGGGGGGGTGAGGCACAGTAAGGTACACTAGCAGCCGTGCTTTGCGGGCGGTTTTCATTGAATATAAACCGATGTGATTGTTGCTCGAGGCGCTCGAGCAACAGGTGGTGTCGGGGCCGCGGACTCGTTCGGTCCACTATCATCAGAGATTGTACGCACTTTTAGAGCTATAAGAGACTACTTTTTGTGTAAATCGTGTTCTCAAAAAGCAAGCGCCCTTGAAAGTGGCCTGCACACCGTGGTGTCACATGGTCCGTTTGTTCTGCGCACACGTAACCCCCCTCCCCCCCCCCCCCCCTTCCCCTCCCGCCACTGCCCCCGCCGCCTTGTTGATGCGACAATGTGCTGTGTATTCGCCGTTGTCGTACGACACGTGAACCCCATAGGAGCACGGTGGCGTCCTTCGTTCTGCTGCCATCGGCGGCCGACCGACTCCCGTTCCCCTTCGGAACCCTGGCACAGTGAGTGCTTAGGGCACCGGTAGTCTTTACTGATAGTGCTTAGCGTAATGTTTTTGGGCTTGCCTGATTAGTCGGAAGGTGTGGTGATGACAGTGGTGGCGAGATGGATTGCTGTTGTGTGGCAGGGGGGGGGGGGGGTCTATTTTTTTCCGTCCGGAAAAAAAGCGACCACTATTCGCCTGTTATAACTACTTTTATTTTAACAGCGGGGATGTAAGGCTCGTCTTAGATCAGGTCCTAGTTATGCCAAGCCAATTTGCGGTCACCTTGAAGCTGTTGTCGGCTCATGAAGTGTCGCCTTGTATCGTGACCATCACTGCAGACGTTTTATTAGGAACACATGGTGGATGTTCGTTGGGACGCCTGGTAGGCGCTTTCCCGGTATGGTAGGCTTTGTTAGTGTAACACCTACGAGGCGTGTTCGTTGTAACACCGGCTAGGCGTTTTCTAGGGAATACGTAGTTGATTTTCTTTGTAACATTTGACACATGGCAGATTGCAACACATCGTAGGCGTTTTAGTTGCAACACCCGACAGGCGTTTTCGTTATCACAACCGGCAGGCGTTATCGTCGTAACACGTTATCGTCGTAACATCTGGTACGGGTTTTCGTTGGAACACGTGATAGACGTTTTCTGTGGTGCACCCTGGTAGGGGTGTTCATTGTACCCTCTGGTTGGCTTTTTCGTAAGAATGCCTGGCAGGCGTTTTCGTGTCAACACTTAGTAGATGAGCCCACTATAATGGTTGCTACCTGGTAGCTTGCAAGACCTTCCTTTCAGCACCCGATAGGCGTTTTCGTTGTAACATATGGTAGGTATTTTCTTTGAAACACCTGGTAGCCGTTTTCGTCGGAACATCTGGTAGGCGTGTTCGTCGGACCACGTAGGCGTTGTCGTTGTAACAAAAGGTAGACGTTTTCGCAGGGAAACCTGACATCTCGTAGGTACTTTCGTTGCAGCATATGGAAGGCGTTGCCGATGTAACGTCTGGTGCTCATTTTCGTAGCAACACCTGACACTTGACAAGGCGTTTCGTTGTAACACCCACCCCCTCGCCGGGAACACCCCGGGGCGGCACCGCCGCCACCGCCATGCCCGCCGTGCACGTAGAACTCCGCAGCTGACGCTCATCCTGGCGGGCGGAGGTTATGTGGTATTTTTGATACTCTTCCTGCCCCTGTACGCAATCTCCTACATCGTCACGGCCACGGGGGCGTGGTTGGTTCTCTTGGGAGGCGTGTACATGGGGGGGAGGGGGTTGACCCAGTACATCAGCTACCCGGGGGCCTCGATGCAGATCCAGAGGAGCATCGAGAAGGAGTATTCCAAGAACGTCAGCAGTCGCCTGGTGCGTGTTTTTTTTTGGGGGGGGGAGTGGTTCAGAGAGACGATGAGACTCTTGTCGCGTTTCTGTGCACGAAGGCACTTGGCCCCTTTAGAACTGGACATGCGTGATAGGGTAAGGGTAGGAGCATTTTTTGGCTGATTTTCTTTCTGGAGGATGGGTTCTACCTACTCAACCCAATTTTTTCGAGAACATCGTTTTTTTTTTGCTGAAAACTTTCGGTATGTACCTTTAAGCGTTACGGGATCGTTTATTTTGGGTGGGTGAGGTTTTTTGTTTATCTCAAAATCCGGTTTGGTTGAGCTATAGAGGTCCTCTAATCAAAACGAGGAACCTCAAGAACGAATTGGGTGCGCATCCCTGCCGTGACGTGGGTCTGAGGTACCCACGTTTTCGGCGGGAGAAACACTTGGAATTAGTGTGGGATCGTGTTTCCAGTAGTGGGAGGGTGGAGAGGTGCAGCACTGCTGTCGCACTGCTTGATTTTTCGCTTCGCGCTGCTGGTGTCTCTCGTAACTCGTTTGATGGATGCTGGTATAGTATCAAACGTGAATTGGGTGCTTGTGAGTGTCCATCGTACCGCTTTCTGTGTTGCTGTTGCTGTTGCTGTTGCTGTTGCTGTTGCTGTTGCTGTTGCTGTTGCTGTTGCTGTTGCTGTTGCTGTTGCTGTTGCTGTTGCTGTTGCTGTTGTTGTTGTTGCTGTTGCTGTTGCCGTTGCTGTTGTTGTTGTTTTTGTTGGGAGGACGAAGCTCTCGAACCCTTGCAGATAGTCCTGGTCAAAATATAAGGCATGTTTCATCTTCGAGCTGCCTATCCGTCGATCTGTCGCAAGATCCAGCCTCGTCTCTCTTGGTTCTCTGCACGCGATCAGAAAGTATACCTTAGCCTGTCTAGCTTTGGACCCCGAAGGCGAGGGACCGCTGTCTGCAGGAGCCGGGATCACCAACGGAAGAAGGCTGCGCGTTACGCGGGTGACGACGACCACTGCTCGGATTGTAGTGCCACAAATGCCTGAAATGTCGGGCCCACTGCTTGTGCAGCCACCACTATGACCACTATTATAGCAACACGAAAAATGATCACCACCACGACCACCACCACTACCACACCCGCTGACCACCGACCACCACCGCCCCGACTGCCCCAACATCACTGCCACCAACCTAACCCGCCCCCCCTCGCTCCCCCTCCAATCCCCGCTATCCCTTCCAGGTCTCTTACGTGAGCGCCCTGCGTCTCTGGCTCCAGCTGGTGCGCGACGTTACCGTTGTGCCCGCGGGCATGACTCAGTTCCGCGCTCTCCACTTAGATGTAACGGAGCGGGCGAAGAAAGGGGATATATGGGTGCTTCTAAGGGCGCTCGAGGAGGTGAGAGGGCTGCGCACGCTCGATATTGGCAGTGGGAATGGGGGTAGGGGGAGGGGGGGTTGGGATGGGGTGGGGTGGGGTGGGGTGGGGTGGGGTGGGGTGGGGTGGGGTGGGGTGGGGTGGGGTGGGGTGGGGTGGGGTGGGGTGGGGTGGGGTGGGGTGGGGTGGGGTGGGGTGGGGTAGGGTGGGGTGAGGTGGGGGGGTGAGGTGGTCGAGGCGGTGGGGGGGTCAGGGGGGGCAGTCGGGGCGTGTGTGTTGGGGGCGGGGGGCGGGGCGCACTCATTTGTTGCTTGCCTTAGTCATTGGACTATTGACCATGTATCCCTCTCGAGACGGAGCACCTTTCCTGCTCCTAATTGAGACAGCTCCAACTTTTGGGCGCTCAGTACGTTTCTTCCATATACTACATGGAAAACTTTTTGTTTATCTTCTTTCCTTCCTCTTTGGCCGTCTGTCGCCACCATCTCCCACTAATATAGCGATCGTTTTCTCGCTACTATCTAATGTGCTCAACTTCTCCATATCAAGTCCTTCTATTTTCCTCATATTTTCCTGTAACACATGCCGTTTCTCCTTGTACAGTTCACATTCTCCGACTATGTGGGCTCTACTCTCGTCTGCGTTGCCACAACGGCAGCTCTGTGCGCCTTCTGCCTCCTCCATCCGACTAACGATATATCTTTTCCTTCTTGCTGGCAGATCCAGGTCCCCTACACGAAAACACAGTCTCAGCGTTTTCGCGCAGTCCATTGGGCCGTGCCAAAACGTTTTCATTTCTCCCATCTCTTCTTTTGACCCCCCGTATGTCTCTCACTGTTCTGTTGGGGGGGGAGGTTTGGGCCACGGTTTTTAAAGTTTTCGGAGTGCGTCTGCTTGTGGCGCCCGACTGATGCAGTGACCCGATGCCGGAACCGGGCGCTTGTTCTTGCGTGTCTTTGATTGGTTGAACCCGCCCTTACTAAGAGCATCCCCCCCTCGCGCCCCCCCCCCCTCTCCTCTCTCCCTTCTTCACCATCCCCCCTCCCCTCCCTGCCTCTCCCTGACCGTCAACGACCCCGCAGCTGACGGCAAGCGCTAGCATGCCAAGGGAAGGCGGGGGTGCCAGGGGCGGGGCTCCGCCAGGAGGAGCCCCGGGTTCTGCTGCTGCCGCAGCGGCTGCCGCTGCCGCCGCTGCCGCTGGGGCTAACGCACTGACGCAGCCGGCGTTGGTGGAGGCGGAGGCGCTGCTGGAGTGCCTGTCAGAGTTTTTGCCCACGCTTGAGGAGGCCTTGGGCATGACGAGCAAGGTGGGGGGTGGGAGGATACGGGAAGGGGATGGGGGAAAGGTCGCAGTTGGGGGGGGGGGGGCAGGTGGAGAAGAGAGGGGGGTGGTTTGGGGGGTGGTTGGGGACATGTTGTGACTAGGTTTGGGCCGTTCTGAACGACGACACGATATCCACGAAAAGTTTTATCGAACACTAGCCTGTCTGTTGCGTTCTTGGCACCAAAAACAGCGTGGTTCCGAACGACATCGACACGCACCAAAGATAATTACGACAAACGTTCGCTTGGTCGCGGTGCAACTTTACGGAAAACTGACACCGCAGATCGACTCGCGGTGACTGCGCCCAGCGACAAGACCAACGACGCAGCTGGAACCCCCCTCCTCCCCTCGCCTCTACCCCGTTTCCTGTTTC
The DNA here is from genome assembly GCA_012845835.1 of Undaria pinnatifida. Taxonomy (NCBI): domain Eukaryota; class Phaeophyceae; order Laminariales; family Alariaceae; genus Undaria; species Undaria pinnatifida. Next base: position 7,165,982 of record JABAKD010000009.1, on the reverse strand, counting down.
CGTGTTGCTATGCTTATTTCTAGCTCGTGGAGTGCCGCAGCACGTACGACTTCGACCGCGCGAGACAGGCCTTGCTTATCCCGGGCGTGGGCAACAACGACCGGTAAGTTTAGGGTTTTGAACGTTCAACATTTTGACACCTCGGACAGATGACGATATAGCTCATATATATCACATAGATCATATAGGTCTTATAAATCGTATATATCATATAGATACTGTAGATCATGTAGATCATATAATAGATCATACAGATAGTGCACATTATCTGCAGCAGTAGGTCCTGTGTCTGCGGATACGTGGCGTGGTATGTACGCGAAGGATCTGTACATATCGAGAACATATTCAACCCTGAAAACACCGTCTAGACGGTGCAGATCGTGCGGCTCCCACCCGGCAACGTGAACTAGATAGATCATACAGATCTTCCCCTGAAATATGTAGAGCGTCAAGTTGGGTATATCATGGGTGATCTGTCCAACGTGTGAAATCTTTAGTAGATTATCTGCACCCCTCTCTTGTGGGGGGAAAGTACTTGGGAATGGTGTGCAATTATTTTTGGGGTAGTAAAAGAGACCCTTTAGAAATACTCCCACGTTTTTTTTGGGGGGGGGAGATTACTTGAAATTTCTTGAACTTATTTTGGGATTCGTTTTGCCTTGGTAAAATAGTTGATACCCCTTTGGCACTGCAACCGCGTTTTTTTTGAATAAAAAATTGAAAAACGTCAGCCTGTGAGTACGAACGATTGAATGGTTGAAACTCAACCCTGCAAGCTGCGTGGTACGTTAGATCTGTGTTTCCTTTTTTGGGACAAATGACTTGAAATTATTGTGGGATCAATGTTGCGGTGGTACCCTTTAGAATTGCGTGCGCTTAATTGTTTTGGGAGGGGGACAAACTACGTGGAAGCTCGTAGTGTGGAATAAATCTGCTGGTGGTAAAAGGACTTGAGGGTTCTTTTGGGCGGGAGGGCGGGCGAGGGAGGGGGGGGTGTTGCTGTTGCTTCTGCTGTTGCTTTTGCTGTTGTTGCTGCTGCTGCGAACGAGTTGGGGCGAGGTCTTGATCTGCAGCAACACCTTTGTTAGGGGGGAACCTGCTGTAGTAACCTGCTGTAGTAAATTAGAGCCAAATGTGGTTAGTGAAAAACAGGGGAATACGTCGGTTTTTGTCTGTATCGTAGGTCCCTGATTAACGATGGCTCCCCGTAACAGTATCGGTAGCAGCAACAGCAGCAACGAGCTGCACCATCAACGCTAACGACACCATCACCAACACCAACACTCCAGCCGGTCGCCACACTACACTAACACCGAACGAACCCCCCCCCCCCCCCCCCCAACCCCCGTTCCACTCCCTCACCCCACCCCAGCTTCGCGCAGGTTTTCGCCAACCTCGAAGCCCTCGCGTCGACAATGATAGTGCTCTCCCGGCAACTCCACCCCCGAAGCGCCAGAAACATCCCAACCGCCTCCTCCTACAACTCCGGCGCAGACCCCGACGGCGAAGGGGTAGGGGTAGGGGTGGTTGTTGACGGGGGGGGAGTTCCTTCAGAGGAAGAGGGGTCTTCTCCGGGGGACGCTGGGTTTCCCGGGGCGATGGTAAAGGGGTGGTGGAGGTCTGTGAGACCGTACACGGGAGCGGCGGGCTTTGGCCTCATGAGAGAGGAGATGCTCATCAAGAGCAACGCACAGCAGGTTTGGAGAGAGTTTTTTTTGGGGGGGAGGGGGGGCGGAGTTGGAACTGGGAGGGGTTGGAGGTGGAGTGAGGGGATAGGGGAGGGTGATGAGGGGGTCGGGGGGAGGCAGTCTGGTGATATCGTGAAGAGGTGTGGGCCAGCTGGGTTTTTGGTTGCGCGGAGGGAGTTGGTGGCATGTGTCGAAGGAGGGGTCACTTTAGACAATGAGGGGAAATAAAAGTGCGGGGGTTCAAAGCGTCCCCGCGCTTTCCTGGCGTGGCTGAAAGCAATTAAACGGAAGCGTTGGGTAATTAGCCGAACCCAAAGAACGACGGCTGGTGTCTGCCGCCCATCCTAAAGGTCGTCTACAAGGAGGCGCTGTTGTTGGTATATTTATTGAAGGGTGTGTATGCCGTCGGTTTTTGTCACATTGCGGGAGGGAGAGAAGGGGGAGAGGGGAGCGTTTTTTCCGTGCGATAAACGAAAGGATACGTGGCGCAGGGTTCGTCTTTCATGTGTCGCCTGCGTGTTTTTATATGTCGGTGTTTAGTCTGTCGCAGTGTAACGTCTGTGTTGCTCCGCGGGGTAGCCGCGCTGGTCCCTTTGCCTCCTGCCCTGCCCTGTTCTGTTTCTTTGCCCTGTCCTGTCCTGTCCTGTCCTGTCCTTTCCTGTCCTTACGTGTACTGTCCTGTCCGGTGCCGTCCTGTCCTGCTCCGTCCCATCCCGTCCCGTCCCGCCCCGTCCCGTCCCATCCCACCCCATCCTATCCCATCCCGCTGCGTCCTGTGGTGCCCCGTTCCGTCCTGTCCTGTTTCGTCCTGTTCCATCCTGCCTTGGCCTGTTCTGTTGTGTCCTGCCCTTTTCAGATATGGCTTGCCATGTCAGATGGTACCCTGCTGGACTGCTGTTACTGCCGCGCATACGGAGGGAGAAATGGCGGCGACGGCGGCGACGGCAGCGGTGGTGACGGTGGGAGGAGCAGCACGGGGTGCGTGCTCTTTTGCAACCCGAACGCGGGTTTCTACGAGAGCATGGTGCTGGCGGGGGACGGCAGCCGCAACTGGTAAGGTCAAGGGTAGAGACTGTCCCTTGCTTTTACCAACGTAATGTTTCAGATGCAACTCTTATCTCACTCTATTTCCAGGTACCGGTATCTGGTACCGGTAACTGGTAACGGGTAACTGGTAAGTGGTAACCAGCATCTGGTACCTGGTGGCTGGTACCTGGTAATTGGTACGTGCTTGCTTGTACCTGGTAGCTGTAACATGGTACTGGCAACTGGTAACTGGTGCCAGGGTATCTGGTATCTGGTATTTGGGTATCCGGTGACTGATAGCTGGTGACGGGTACCTTGCACCTGGTAGCTAGTGACTGGTAACTGGCGCCTGGTATCTAGTACCGGTAACTGGTAGCTGGCGCCTGGGATCTGGCACCTGGTACCTGGTAACCTGGTAACCTGGTACTGGTAACTGGCAACTGGAATCTGGTAGCCGGCAACTGGTACATGATGACAACTGTTAACGGGTACCATGGTACCAGGTAACCCTTAACAGGCGCCAGTATCTGGTAACTGGCAACCTGGTAACTGGTAACCTGGTAACTGATAGCCTGGTAACCTGGCAACCTGGTAACCTGGTCTAACATACGTCTGGTAGCTGGTAACTGGTACCGGGCACTGGGTGGCTGGTACAGTGGGGGGCTCCCGATAGTGCCGATTGAATAGTGCCACTGCCGAATAGAGTGCCGACGAAATCACTTCGCACTACTAAAACTCTCTACGCTATTCCCAATAGTGCCGGTGCCCTGAATGGTGCCGGTATATTGGACTGACATACACTATTGGGAAACCCGCACTGCAGCTCGAAGTCGTCGTCGGGGTCTTGCCGACAGGGCAAGGGCTCTAATTCTAGCGTGCGAGAGAACAGACAACTGTTTGGCGGCGGCGGGGGGGGGGGGGGGGGGGAAGAGGTAAGCAGGCTGATGGGAAGAAACGCCGTCTGTATACATGTTGGTTGCTGGAACCCGTAGCTGCCGTCGTTATGCTTTGCTTTTTAAGCTTTCGTGTGTTTTTTGTATTATTTTCCGTTTCGTGTTGCATTTTTGCCGTTTTTTTTTTTTTACGTATTTTCCGTTTTGTCTTTTTTTTCATGTTGCGTTTTTTGAGTTTTTTTTTTTTTTTTTTTTCTTCCCGTTTGTTGTATTTTTTTTCCGTTTTTTTTTTTTCTTCACATTTTTCGTGTTTTTTTTTTCTTCTTCTTCTTCTTGTGCGTGCTTGTGGTACGTCGGCAGGGTGTCGTTCTACACGTCGGTCGGGTGCGACGTATTTTTGTTCAACTACAGGGGTTACGGCCGGTCGGGAGGAAGGGCTTCGCCTTCGGTCATCAATAAGGACGCCCGAGAGGTGTGATTCGACACGGCATGCGGGGAGAGAGATGGGAGGGGGGAGGGGGGGACGTCCTCATCTTGCTGCTTTCGTTGGGCATTTGACCATTGACCACGCATCCTTTTCGAGACGGAGTGGGGGGACGGGGGGGGCAGGGGGAGGGGGGGGGGGGCAGGGCAACAGAGATTGGGAGGAGTGGAGGGTTAGGGGAAGGGGAGAAGGGAGGAGACAGAGAAAGAACGAGAGAGTGGGAGGGAGGGATAGGGAAAGGGGAAGGGGGGGGGGGGTACGAGAGAGGGGGATGGGGGACGTAAAGGGAGGGTGGGGGTGACAGGGAGGGAGGGACAGAGGGAGGACCAGAAGGCGAGAGAGGGAGCGGCGGAGGGTGAAAGAGGGGGGGGGAGAGAAAGAGGGAAGACGAGAAAGAGAGTGGGAGGGGCGGGGGGGCATAAACAGATGGGTCATAAGATGGAGAGGGACCGGGAGGGGGGAGGGAGGGAGAAAGTGGGCACGTGGAGTGGGAGAAGGACGGCGAGAGAGAGGGGGGCAGGGGCGGTAGAGGGAGCACGAGAGAGAGGGAAAGGGATGGGGGGAGGGAAAAGAGAGAGGGGGAGGGGGGGAGGGGGGAGGAGGGAAGACGAGAGAGAGAGAGACGGAGAGGGACGGGGGGGGGGGGGAGGACAGGAGGGAGGGCGGGGATGCTGATTTTCAATTTTCAATCTGTCTTAGAGCAAGTGACAGCGGTCGGGCACATCGATGGAAGCTCACCAAAACCTTCAACCCCGCCCCCCCCCCTCCTATCACTCCCCGTCGCCTAACCCTCTCGCGGTCGGTGTCGCTGCTTGTGCACGGCATGGCACGACATGGCATGGCATGGCGTGGCATGGCATGGCATGAACAGGTGGTGGCGTACCTCCGGGAACACCTAGGGGTGACAAGGTTGGCGGTGCACGGGGAGAGCATCGGGGGATGCGCGGCCGCTAGCGTCGCGCGCCACTGCCAGGCGAGCCCCCCCCCACCAAGATTATAAGAACGATTTTTTTCCTGTTACGGTGTTGTTGTTGTTGTTATTGTTGTCCCGTCGTGCTTGAATGTTGTTTTCTTTGTTGCTGAGTTGCTATTAGTAGTTCGGTAGCGTGCTTGCTTGCTTGCCTATGTGATTGCTTGTTGAGTTGCTCTTGATAGCGTGCAGCTTGATTGCTTGTTTGCTCGCTCGCTGTTTTTCTCGCTGACCTGCGTTTTCTGGTTTCTAGGTTGCTGGTTTGGTAAGGTGTCTGACTCGGTTGGTTGGCAGCTTGCCTGCTGGCTTTCTGGCTTGTGTGGTCTGCTGTCTGACCGGGTAACTTGCCAGTTTGGTACCTTGCTTGCTTGATTGCTGGCTTGCTGCCCCTTCGCTGTGACTTCTTTTTTTTTTGTCAACGTTTTCCTTTTGCGGAAAGTTTTGCAATCGAGACGAGGGCACCCTGTGCTGCTGCTGTACTGTATTGAAATCGCCCTTCTTTCACGGTCGCCTTGGTTCCCCCCGCCCCCCACCCCACTCCACCCCACCCCATCCCACCCCACCCCACCCCACCCCACCCCACCCCACCCCACCCCACCCCACCCCACCCCACCCCACCCCACCCCACCCCACCCCACCCCACCCCACCCCACCCCACCCCACCCCACCTCACCCCACCCCACCACCCCCGTAAATGGCAGGTAGACCTACTAGTGCTGGACCGATCTTTTGCCAGTCTCTCGGCTGTCGCGCAGCGGCTTCTGGGCGGGTGGACGAAGTGGGCCATTTGGGGGTTCACGGGCTGGGGCGCCGACGTTGCGGCCGACTACCTAGCGTGTCGCTGTTATAAGGTTAGACGGCGGCGGATTCGTAGGGGCTGGGGTGGGGTGCGTGGGTGATGCCACAATGCTACGATGGGACTGCCCATTTTTTTTTCTGAAGCTTGTCGCTTGAGGGGCTCTATACCTTGCGCAAACACTGACTTCGAGAAGGTTACGCAGCGGTGATTTCTTTGGGGGTGGGGTGGGGTGGGGTGCGGTTGGGTGGCCTGGGGCGCGGGGGGGTAGGTTCACGCGGCGAGGAAAGGGGGGGCGGCCGGGGCTGCGTAATCTTGTGGGGAAGGTGTCGCCGTTGCGTCTCTTGCACCCCCTGTCTCTCTTCTTTCTTGCGGGTCGGGGTTTGTTTTAGGCTCCACTTCGTGAGCTGTTGTTGTTGTTGTTGTTGTTGTTGTTGTTGTTGTTGTTGTTGTTGTTGTTGTTGTTGTTGTTGTTGACTACAGTAGTATTCTTGTGTGTGTTGCACCGGTACGATATCCCACATCCCCTGTTTCCCATTTTCTTGCGTCTGTTCTCCCGGCTCTTGTTGCTTTTATTCCATGCGTCCCACGTTTGCCCTGTCGGGGTGGATTAGACTTCATCTCTTGTCGGCATATCTCCACTCGACTTGACTCCGATCGACTTATCTCCGCTCGACGTGGCCCATTCGGCTTATCTCAACGAGACTTATTCCCACTTGACATCTCCACTCACAGTATGTCGACTTCGCTCAAGGTTTCTCCACTCTACGTATATCGACTCGGCTTATCTCAGCTCGACTTCTATCCAATAGTCTTGTCTTAACCTTGTATCAACCCCCCACCCGAATTATCCCTACTCGACTCACCCCCACTCGTCTTATGTCGACTCAAACCACCTTTACTTGACTTCACTTAAAGTTGTTTGCTCGACTTACCTATGCTCGAATTTATCTCCACCAGAAACTTGTCTTCACTCGACTTGCGTTCACTCGGCGTATTTCTACTCTACTCTACCCAACTCCATTGAGCTTGTGTCGGCTCGAGTTATCTCAACTGAACTTATCCGTACTGGACTTGTCTGAATTCGACTTGTGTCTCCACTCGTCCTTTTCTTGTCTGCTCTTCTCAACCCGACTGCACTTGCGCGTGGGGTGGCGTGGCTTGACGTGCAGGTGCTGGCCTGTGATCCGGAGGACATGATAATCGCTGATGCCTCGTCGACTAAGGCTGGTGTTTCGGTGATGCTAGAGCTTGGCGCGTCATCCTCGTCTTTGGACGTCTACCAACCGCCCAAGGTAGGTTAGCCGATCAAACGATGGAGCGGTTGTTGTTGTTGATGTTGTCGTTGTCGTTGTCGTTGTGGTCGTGGTCGTGGTCGTGGTCGTGGTCGTGGTCGTGGTCGTGGTCGTGGTCGTGGTCGTGGTCGTGGTCGTGGTCGTGGTCGTGGTCGTGGTCGTGGTCGTGGTCGTGGTCGTGGTCGTGGTCGTGGTCGTGGTCGTGGTCGTTGGCGTGGCCGTTGGCGGTGGCGGTGGCGGTGGCGGTGGCGGTGGCGGTGGCGGTGGCGGTGGCGGTGGCGGTGGGGGTGGGGGTGGGGGTTGGGATTGGGATTGGGGGTGGGGGTGGGGGTGGGGGTGGGGGTGGGGGTGGGGGTGGGGGTTGGGATTGGGGTTGGGGTTGGGGTTGTTGGTGTTGTTGTTGGTAATGTTAATGTTGACATTTGTGCTGATGTCGTTGCCGGTACCGTTTGCTGGCCTTGAGTCTTGCCTAGCGCCTTTAACGACCGACCCCCCCTCCCTCCCCCATACGTACCTCGCTCTGTGATTTACTCCCACCCGCTCTGTGATTTACTCCCGCTACGCATGTGATGCACTCCGACGCTGACGCTTGAAAACACGCCACACGATGCCCTTCAATGCCTTATCGTTGCTTCGGTTGGCGTAACGCCCGCCGTCACTGCGCTCGCAGGCGTACAAGCTGGCTGACCACATGAAGGCGTGTCCTCCCGTGGATAGAATGTCTCTGCCCCTGTTTCCTCAGGAGAAGCTTTCGTCGCTGCAGATAGCGCACTTCACGGCGTGCTTGAGGTGCGGTGGCGGCGGTAGCGGTGCTAGCGCTAGCGGCGTTAGCGCTAGCGGTGTTAGCGCTAGCGGTGATAATGATTGTGACGATGATGGTGGTTTTGAACCGGTGATGGCGATGATGGTGATTAGTGGTGCTGGTATTGGTGGTGGTAATTGCAGCGGTGATGGCTAGTTACGGTGGCGATGATGGTTTCGGTAACAGTATCGGTAGCAGTTTCGGCAACGGTATCGATAACAGTGTCGGCGACGGCATCTGTGACAGTATCAGCGACGATATCGGTGGCGGTAATGGTAACTGTAGCAGTAACGGTGGCGGTGGTGGTAGTTGTGAAGGTAGCGTTGACGGTATCGGTGGGGGTAGTGGTAGCAGTAACGATAGCAGTAACGGTAACGATCTGGTAACGGCAACGGTAATGTGGGCGGTAGCGGTATTTGGAACGATAGAGGTAATTATAACGGCGGCGGTATCTAGTGATAAATGTAAGAGTAGTATCGGTAACTGTATCGGTAATGGCAACGGTGACGGTGGCGGTAGCGGTAATTGTACCGGTATTTTTTACTGGTAGTGGTAACAGCAACGGTTACCGTAAGGTAATGGGAACGATATCGACAATGTTGGCGTTAACGCTCACGATTGCGGCATCGTCGGTAACTGTAACGGCAACATTTGCGGATACGGTGGCTACTCCGCATGCGCCAAGGGGATAATCATGCGCACCGTGTGCTGTGAGCGCGGACACCGTCCTCGAGTTGCGTGTTTGTTTGTGTTTATGCGTGGACGAAGTATGTGTGTTTTGGCGCGTGCCCGTGCCTGCGTGTCTGTGTGTATACGCGTGTGTTCGTGTGTGGCGGTGTCGTTTCCTCTGTGCACAATCAACGCAGCCGCCACAGCAGTCACCACAGAACTGAGCAACGCACGTTAGGCTCTTGTTTTGGCGAAAAAAAATATCTTGTCCGGCGGTCCTGCTCAGAGCAGCGCAGCCCCAGCGCAGCCCTAGTGCAGCCCTAGCGCAGCCCCAACAGCAGCCCCAAGGCAGGCCGAGCGCAACCTCATCATAGCATACGTTCAAGTGCGACCCGACCCGTCGTCCGCCGCTGGCTTCCTGCTTCTTGCTTGCTTGCTTGCCGGTTTTGCAGGCCTGTTTTACCTCCCAGCCTCCCTGTTTTGCCATTTTTCCCGCACTTGCCTTCCTTTGCTAGCCTCCCTTCCTGTGTGTTTACGTTTTTTTCGCCTCATTTTGCTTCTGTTTTGCCTCCCTGCCTGCCTGTTGTGCCGTTTGTTTATTTCCTTCAGATACATAGCTCGAGGGGCGCCTCGCATGGGGCAGCCAAGTTCTAGTGGTGTGGCGTCGGCGAGATCGGCGGGCGGTAGAAGGCGAAGGCGTCAACGGCGGGGGAATGTTGGCGTGGACGTGGAGTCGCAGGGTATGTATGTAGCATAGTTTTTTTCTTCTTTTTTTTCTTGAATATATATACGATATATATTTTAGCACGATTCCGGTTGGGGTGTCCTACATTATCGTGTGTGTTTTCACAATGGATGGAACTAACCCTAGCCCTAACCGTAACCCATAGGGAGTATAGTGCACCGATGACTGTCCGCCAATGACGCCACTGGGGTGAAATGGTTGAAAAATCACAATAATGTGTTTCTCTGTCCGGGTGCCGCTGTAGGTTCGGTGTTTCCGGTAATTGCCGGCTGGCGCATGTCGTTACTCTGGAGGGACGACTACTCTACGAACATGTTGTTTGTCTAAATGTAGAGTGCTTGACCTTACGAGAGGGTGTGTGTTCATCGCGTAAAGCTGATGCTTCCTCCTATCCACTTCCGGAGTAGGCAAGAGTGATTTAGACTTTTGCTTTTTGAGTTTTTTTTTCCCCCCGTTTTGTTTGTGGCTCTCGCCACGCGGGCTGGGTACTCTGTTCTAGCTCTCCCTACGGGCTGATTTTGCAATTGCTGAAGCTGTATGATGCAATACTATCTATTCGCGTTGTTTTCGATCCATTGACGAAAACGTTTTGAGTTTTTAGCTTTCTGGTTTTTCGGCGCTGCTCCTTTGCTGCTGCTGCTGCTGCTGCTGCTGCTGCTGCTGCTGCTACCGTATTTGTGTTATCACTGCTGCTGTAACATCGACTTCCGCTCTGAACACGCCTGTCTTGTTCTCCCTCTGCCTCTCCCTTTCCGTGTCTTTTGTTTTCGTTTCGGTCTTGGTTTTCGCCACTCTCCCTCTCCCCGTCTCTGCTCTTCTTTTTTCGTTTTGGTCTTGGCGGCTGCAGAGTTGGAGATGGTGTCCATGACGAGAGGTGTCGACGGCAGTGGGCGGGGCGAGGCCAGCGGGGAGGACGGAGATGAATCGGGGACAGACCCACTGACGGACGTGAGCACGTAAACCCTACACACTACGCACCAGCAGCACACTACAGACTGCGCACCAGTGTATAGCACTTGCAATGAAGTAGTACTGGTATACGAGTAACATGGTACCAAGGTATTCGCCACAGCACAGCTAGGATGAGCACGGCAGGGTACACTCGCAATACAGCAGTGGTGCTGATATACTATACCTGGTAGTACACAAGGTTCCCCTTGGGAGTGGGGTTTGCTTTGATGTTCAGGGGTCGTCGCAAGTTTCAACGGGGGGGAACACAGGCGTTCCAATTATGTTATCAAACATTTGACATACACTCCAGCTGTGAGATCGAAGATTTGGTCGAAACTCATCTTTGCCAGCTGTGTATGTTACCGTATTCGGATCGCGCGTATTACTGGGTGTTTGTCCTCGTTAAGGATATAGGTCGGCGACTCCCCTTATGCATGGGCGAGCGTTTTTTTTTCGCTGTTGCTGTATGCTTCGTACGCCTGGTATGAGGTCTGACGATGCGTGTGTAAATTGTTGCGTTGGGCGTGCTATTGTTGTCGTTGTTCGATCTCCTCCTGACACCAACCGCACACGCACACCGTGGCTGGTACGAAGGCGAGAGCTTGGAGCACGGCTACCGTTGTACCGCTGCTGCGGTTCTGCTGCTATACTGCGGTATACATCGCACTATTTTTGTGGCTGCGAGATTGGGCAGCAAAAATATGTATATCGCTCTCCTTGATCGTTTCGTGTGCCTATGACCTGCCACAGCGCACACTCCACTTTCGCATACATACTGATACATACAGAAGCGCGCACACACATACGCACACAGAAGCACCGTCCGTGGCTGTCACAAAGAAGTGCTGCTGCTATTGCGGTTGCTGCTGCCGTCGTAGCAGACGGTAGAAAGGGTCAGACACAATGGCCTGATGATGTTATACAGCGGACGGGAGAGCGGTGCGGGCTGAAAATGGCCTGATGATGTTATACAGCGGACGGGAGAGCGGTGCGGGCTTAAAACGTGTGAGAGCGGAGCAGACTAGTTAGAAATACCCAAACAAAAGTGTGGTTTTCATGGCCCTACTTGGGTCAGCGAGCCGGAACGCAAACCCCTTGACAAAAGAGCCAGCTCAGCGACGTTGAATGTTCAGAGCGCGCGCCACGGAGCTCGGTGGAGGTCCAGACATGCGTCACAATGTACCGACGGACTCCTTTCTGAATCCGCAGCCGAAAGCGCGAGAAAAAGACTCGGTCGCCGGAGAACAGCATGCCAAAAAAAACAGAATTGTATATTTTACATATACGAGGCTGAACGCCTTAGTCCTGTTGACCCTGGTATCAGCAGGGGACTCGCTGACCTGTATCCTTCAAGAGGCTATACACACCCCGTAACACGCGCGATCGAAGTATCACACGGCAGCTTGAAAATGCGAGTTTTGTTTGCGTTTTCGAAGTCACAGCTGCAGTTTGTGTACGAAGTATTGTGTTTTTTTGTAAATATACTTACACAGCACAGCACGGCACGGATACTTTCACCACAGCACAGATAGTACGACCAAAAAACGAGACCTTGACGCATCCAAAAAGAGCGCCCCCCTGGCGTCTTCGACGTTGATGGCGAGGCTCAAGTTGAACACGAGGTTGTTGAAGTTGTTGATGTTTTTTTTAGGTTGAGCTTGAACTTGAAGTTAGAGTTACAGTTATAGGGCAGAATACACACCCGTCGGGTATATTTAGTTTTTGCGGTGGTAAATGCGAGATAGTAAATGGGAAAACAAACAGCATCGTAAGCTGAATGGGAAGAGTCCATACCGGTACGTGTTGATAGCCAAAATTTGACCCCCCCCCCCCCCCCCCCCTGCTTCCCCTTCGGAAGGAGATAAGGTAATAAATACGTTTTTTATGTGATACACGGCAGGCACGTAATGAGCGCCCACATGTGGGAGGCGTCTCTGCTCGGAATAGAAGCGGCTGCTCAGTCTCGAAAGAGATGCGTGGTCAATGGTCAAATGACTAAGGCAAGCAGCAAATAATCACGCACCCCCCACCCTCTTCCCCTTTCATTTCCCTTTCCCCCTCCCCTTTCTCTCCTCCCCGTATGCCTGTGCTTACCTGTGTATACCGGGGTTTCCTCAAATGTTCTGCAGAAGATGATCGACGTCTCTCGCCCCCGCGGTGAGCTGTGGTTGGTGCTGGCCAGGATCGACGGCCTTTGCGGACGACTGTTGGGACGCGCGGTCTCCAAGGGTTTCGACGACGTACGCGCATGGGTGTGCTGCTTTGTGAGTAGGTGTTGCGCCTCCTGGGGTGGGGTGGGGTGGGGTGGGGTGGGGTGGGGTGGGGTGGGGTGGGGTGGGGTGGGGTGGGGTGGGGTGGGGTGGGGTGGGGTGGGGTGGGGTGGGGTGGGGTGGGGTGGGGTGGGGTGGGGTGGGGTGGGGTGGGGTGGGGTGGGGTGGGGTGGGGTGGGGTGGGGTGGGGTGGGGTGGGGTGGGGTGGGGTGGGGTGAGGTGGGGTGGGGGTGGGGTGGGGTGGGGTGGGGTGGGGTGGGGTGGGGTGGGGTGGGGTGGGGTGGGGTGGGGTGGGGTCGGGTCGGGTCGGGTCGGGTGGGGTGGGGTGGGGTGGAGTGGAGTGAGGTGGGGTGGGGTGGGGTGGGGTGGGGTGGGGTGGGTGGAGTGGAGTGGAGTGGAGTGGAGTGGAGTGGAGTGGAGCGGGACCACGAGGGTTCGTGCGCTCACACACAAAACGAAACCGTATCACACGAAACACAAAAGCATAACAGAACAAAACAAAAAAAAAGCAAACTTACAGCACGCCAAACACAAAACACCTTAAACACCAAACGCAAAGCACAAAACACACGATACAAACCATAAAAAACAGCGCCACAAAACAAGAAACATAAAACACGCCAAGTATAATACCCGCAATATACAAAACACAACACACTCAAAACGCGAAACACAAACGAAAGAAGAAAAACGAAACACTTATGTATGCGTCCACACACCTGCCTGGACCGCCGCGTTAACATCTGCCTGTTGGCACACTGATGTCATCGCCCGCTTTCCTGCTCTCTCTATTGCTCGATGGGACAAGGCGGTACTCGGGCCGGTGGTGCGATCGGATGACATCGCGAAGGTGGGGCAGCAGGGGGACGCCGCGGCGACGGGGAGCTTGTCGATGGAGTCCGCCTGCCAGCGACTCCAAACCCTGCTAGCGGTGAGAGGCGGTATATGCTAGTTACAGCGGCGGCAGCGGGAGAAAAACGCACTGTAGTTTCTCGTTAGCCAGATAACTTGCTTTTTTGTTGTTTTTTTTAGTAGCAACGGTTTTGGCCGCGCGATTTTTGCGCCGGGTGCAAGCGCAAAGGAGCTGTGGACGTATTGTAGTGACACACACACGCCCAGGCTCACGCACACTAAACATAACCAGGGTGTGTGCTAGTTGGGTGCGGTGTACAAGGTTTCCCTGCGGAGTTTCGTTGGCTTGAAGTCCCAGGCGTGTTGCAAAGTTTAAAATGGGGGGGAAATAATGGAAAAAACAATTAAGACAAATAATGAGCCACCGCACAAGTAACCGGGCAAGCAACACGGACATCATTAATCGCTAACACGAGTTTGTAGCTTAGTCTACAAGGTTCTCGTGCGGGACGTGGTTGGATTGAAGTCCCGGGTGATACAGGGTTAAAAGGGGGGGGGGGGCACAGGCGTTCCTATATACATACGAGGTATAACCAGGGGAAACGTACACAAAAACAAACTCTTGTGATAACTAAAAGAAGATTCATTTTGGCCACCGCGCACCGGACAAATAGCGCCGACGTCCCGACGAGCTTGTAGTTTAGTCTATTATGCACTTTGGAGGGTACCCGGGCCACGTAACCTAGCACGACCAAAACAACCAGGTCTTGTACCCGGGTCCCCAGTAATGCAGTGGGTGCCTCGATTGAAGGGCACCAGAGATAAGAGCATTCGGGACTAAGAGCGGTCATGTCGGCATGTCCCGCGATACTAAAAGCTATGTATTGCCCACTACAGATAAGAGTAAAATGCGAAGTTAAGAGGGCCTGGTTCGGCTTGCCACGGGGTGCTCTTCAATGGGGGTACCCACTGGATTGTTTTGTCCTTACCCACTCAGGGCTCTTCACGGGTCGGGTCACTTATCGCGGGTGGGACCCGACTTGACCGGACCCGAGCCGCAAAAGTGTTGAGCTGTTGACATCTGACCCGATCCGACCCGTGAGATTTCAAACACCTCCTTACACGACTCGACCCGACCCGGCCCGACCCGACGGGTGAGAGTTTGGAGAAATCCTGGTCCGACCCGTGGATCGCTTCATGGCCCGTTGAGGGCCCTGGTAAGAACACCTTTTGTATATGGTATATAAGTATGCACGACTCCGCACAGTAACACGCACGCACACGTTTTTACACGCTCACGCCACCACTCGCCTCGCTGCTTTCTCTGATATCTTCCCACTCTCTTCTGTTTCTTCTTTGTTATCTTCCTACTCTCTTCTGTTTCTTCTCTTTTGTCTTTGCTCTCTCGTGTCTTTGCTCTCTCTTGTCTTTGCTTTCATTTTTCGTTGCTTTCTCTTGTCTTTGCTCTCTCTTGTCTGTACTCTCTCTTGTCTTTGCTTTATTTTGTCTTTGCTCTCTCCTTTATTTTCCCTCTCGTCTCTTTCCTTTCTATTCTCTCTCCTCTCTCTTGTCTTTTCTATGTCTTGTCTTCCCTCCCCTCTTCTCTTTTCCCCCTCATCTCTTTTCTCCCTCTTTTCTTTCCTTCCTCTCCTCTTTGCTCTCGTTCCTTCCTGTTATCTTTCCCCCCTCTTTTGCTTCCTCTCCGTTCTCTTCTCTTCCCTCTTCTCTTTCCTATCGCTTCTCTTCTGCCATCTCTTTTCCACGCTCTTTGTCTCTCCTTATCCTTGCCCTATCCGGCTGGCCGACAGGACCATCCGGACGACCTTGCCTCAGACCCGTACGTAGGCTTCGTGCACCAGATGCTCCTGTACCTCATCAAAAGGGTCGCCGAGGGTAGCGGTCAGGAACCGCTATCGCCGCCAACACCGACACCTTTCGCGGCCGCGGTCGCAAGGTCCGAGAAGGGCGGAAGGAGTAGTGGCATGGGGCTTGCTGGAAAGGGAGCAGGCGTTACGGATGGCCTGGTGTCAGAGAAAGCGGGGGGTGGAGGGGGTGTTGGGCATGGGCGCGCCGCTGTCCGAGATGCGTCGGACCTGGCCTCGCTCGAGGCGAGCATCGCGGAGGGGGGGGGTCGAAGGTGCGTGTGCTCTATGGTTGTGTTGTGTGGTAATACCATTCTGCGCGCGATGGATAGGGGGCGGGGGGAGGGGGGGGGGCGAGCCAGCAGAGGTGTTGTTGGAGGAGGGGACGGGGGGGGGACTGAGGGAGGTAGCCTTGTGTCTGTGAGTCCATTTTTTTAAAAGACATGCGTATATATGTCGTGACGATGTCGAGATGCCGCCAATCATCCTGCTGCCGCTTCGTTTGGCCTCTTCTCGCCTACCGCCGCCGTCGTTTTTGTTTTTGTCTCTTGTTTGTTTTCGTTTTTCGTTTTTATTTTCTCACCACGGGTGTTGGCGTATGATTCAGCTACGACGTGGAGCCTACGGGAGGGGACAGTAACGGCCTCCTGGGGGTGGTACCTTCTTCGTCCTCCCCACTTGCGGCGGGGGCGGGGGCGGGGGCGGCGTCGGCACCAGGTCCGTCCCTGGGGAAACTCCTGCCTCTGCACTGCGGGCACAACAACGCGTACAGCGAGGGAGAGCGGCGCATGCTGCTTGAGCATCTCGCACTGGAAGGGTGAGTCGCGGTGGTAGACACAGCCATCGTTGCCCACCGTCTTGTCACTTTTTTTTTCAGCTTTTGCCGCTTTTTCTTTGGTTCTGTTTCCGGTTCTTTTTAACTTAAGCGTCCCCCCCCCCCCCTGTTTGACGAGTCGTACTATCTTAACTGTTTTTGTTTGGAAGTACGGTGGGGTATCCGTTTTCGGACCATCTGGTTTAATAAGATATTCGGGAGATAAGACCAGGAGAATCGGCTTTCTGCGAAAAAAGGTGGATAAGACCGTTTTGCCTCTTGTCGCCCAAGCCCGGTTTCGGCTCGGGACAATAACGCCTGTACACCTATATAGAAGTGCCGAATCGACCCTACCTTCGTGCCGTGCACCTCTGGGGGGCGTGAGGACCGACCTCAGGCGATGTTCAAGCCTAATAGGTCGTGCTTCGTGGTCCCGAGAAATCGCATGCTTGGGTTTTTAGCGGATTTAAGACCAAGTTCGGTCATATCCCAGACTAAGACCATCTCGCGGTATTAGTGCGAGATAAGACAGAAACATAGATAAGACCATCTAAGTTGGCCTGTCACGGGGTGGTCTTATAAATGAGTTCCCCACTGTGTAGAGTGCGCTTGGATATGTACCCGTAGGCGTCGACTCACTTTATTTTTTTGTTTTTGCAACGGAAGGCTGTGTTTTAGGCGAAACGCGCAATATCCGTTGCTCGCTTGCGGCGCGGCCCGTGTTTCATCACGTTTCGATACGTGTGGTTTATCGCACGATGATATCGTGCTTTGCACTAATACTGCCTCATAGTTCCGCGTACGTCTTGGTAGCTTCAATGTCACACAATCGATCAACGTGGTGTGTACCGTTAGTTGCGCACGCCACCAATGATGGGATTTCTTATTCGTTTCGTCTCACGCAAGCTATTTACGCACTTCTTCATGTCTGATAGGCTCGTGCACGATGTGATACCGTTGTTTTAACCCGCTACGATGTACTTGGCACCGTCTTTTCGACGCGCTACGATACCGTTTCTTACGATGCCGTTGTTTAAACACGCTACGAAACCATTGTTCAACGCGCAATGCTGTTGTTGTTCAAACATGCAATGATACCATCGTGATGCCGCTGTTTAAGCACGTATGGTACCGTTGCTTCACGATATTATTTAGTGCCGTTGTTGAAGCGCTCCGTCACTACCGCTGTCCAAAGGCGATGTTATAAAGTACCGTCATTTGGGCATTTATCTCCCTGATAAGTCTCACGCACGTTCTTGTGGCACCTCTGTTTAAGCGCGTATATTTAGCGCCATCGGTGCTGGCGCGCGTCATGTACTAACAGTACCACCCCCTCCCGCCCTCCTTCTCCCACATTGTCACCTCTTCCAATATTTCCTCCCTTTCGCGTTTTTGTTTTTTTTCCCTCCCCTGCCCCCCCCCCCCGCCTCCCGCCTGCGACTGGTTTCCACGCCGCCCTGCCCAATGTTGCAGGTGGGTAGCCCCCGACCGCCGACCGGTCGAAGCCATGACTAGCTGGAGGCCTGCGGGGAATTGACAAGGCGTTGACCATTCCAAGGGGGGTGTGGCATGCTTGTAGAGTTCTCTCATGATGTTGACGGAGACAGCACCGATGGTTGGGGGGGTGGGCTTGGTGGGGGGAGGATGAAGGTGGGGCGGGGGTGGGGGTGGGCGGGGGGGCGGGGGGGGTTGCTGCGGGTTGCAGGAAAGTACGCGCCGCGTAACTCCATGTACACATCGACTACGTAGAGAGCGATGTTCGAGATTTCGTAGCCGCAGTTTTGTAGTTTTATTGTCTTGTTTAAAGGAACCTGTGGCTCTACCTCGCGACTCCATGTTTCTCTCTTTCTCTATGTCTTGGTTATTTTTATTTCCCCACGGAACAGAGAAACACAGAGCGGGTGGGCTAGTGCTGGGCTGTCTTTAGCATGCAATTATTATTTTCGCCTTGACCAGGCAGTGTACGGAGAGAGGGAGACACTGCTGTAATCGGTTGATCTGCGAACCAGGTGTCTATATTGCAAGAGTTCTATATTGTAGTACCAGGGTGGCGACCTCTCGTGCTCTACCGCGACAAATCAAACATTTTTTTTGGACCTGTAGTGATTCAAGAAACACGATACACTGCGGATGGATGGTGTCTGGCGATTGAAGCGTCCACACCGATATGTACATGCGGCCAATGGCTACGACCGCCCATCTCGGGCACTACGCGAGTATACAAGCGGCACGTACTACCGTTATTGCAGTGTTGTGGGAGGCTCCCGATAGTGCCGGTTGAATGGTGCCACTGCCCTCTGTAGTGCCGGTGAAATCACGTGGCACGACTGGAACTATCTATACAGTAGTAGTAACCCTATTCCCAGTAGTGCTGGTCCCCTGAATAGTGCCGGTATATTTGAGCTGGCACATACCGGCACTATTGGGAGCCCCCCCCTGTCGGTACTGGCACTACGGGAGCACGAGCAGGGGAGTTTGTTGGCGTTTTTTTTTTGTTGTTGTGCCTCCCGGCGGCTTGCGCGTTGTTGACCTCATCAGGCTTTGCTGCTTGCCGCTGCTGGTAGTGCTGGTGGTGCTTTTACAGCTGTTGCTGTTGCTGCTGCTGCTGCTGCTGCTGCTTCTTGCTGCTGCTTCTTGCTGCCGTTGCTGGCTGCTGCTGCGCTGCTGCTGCTGCCGCTGCGGCCGCGGCCACCGCTGGTGCTTGCGTCATGCGATGAACTACCAGGTAACGAATCGACGTGCAGCAACTCACTTGTGTGCTTGACGGCGAACGACGTGTGTTTAATAATGGGAATGGTTACCATTGTAGCACGTACCACGTTGTTTTTTTCACGCATAACCCGCCTTTTTTGTCCTGTACAGTGGTGTTTAGTATTTTGCTTGTTCCCTCTGTCGTTCGTTGCGTCTCCCTGGTTGGCCTTGGGTTGGTTGTGGTCCTGTTCGCAACAAGGCGCGCGGCGGTGCAGTTTTATTTCCTCGTCGTGGTCTTGAGGCCAGCCTCTGTGCAAACAACAATGAGGAGAGGGATGCCCCCGGTGGTGCTGTCTGCTTTGCGTGTGCTATTTCGTTGAGTGATATTTGAGGTGCACTCGCTCGATCGAGCTCGTAGGTTTTCGAGCATACCTGGTACAAGACTGGGTACAATTTGCACGGTTGGCCTTGGGTTGGTTATGGTCCTGTTCGCAACAAGGCGCGGTGGTGCAGTTTCGTTTCCTCGTCGTGGTCTTGACGCCAGCGTCTGTGCGAACAACAATGAGGAGAGGGCTGCCCCCGGTGGTGCTGTCCGTTGTGTCTGCTTTGTGTCCGTGCTATTTCGTTGAGTGATATTTGAGGTACACTCGCTCGATCGAGCTCGTAGGTTTTCGAGTATACCTGGTACAAGACTGGGTACGATCTATACGATTTTGTTTTGCTGTCGTTTGATGAAGGTGGTTGTGTTCGTGTTCTTGCTTTTTTTACTTTTTACCGTTGGTGAAAATTGCTCGAACGGCTCTGAAGGTTGAGTTCCAACTTCCAAGTCCGGCTGCGTTGCGCCG